>CAKXYN010000049.1:10032500-11282500 GCA_935064755.1 Tragelaphus eurycerus | reverse complement strand
ATCTTATTTGAAGGAGATTAATCGTGAACAACTTTTGACACCTCCTAGAACATATTCTCATAAGTTAACTTTTAAAAATAGTCTCTGCTTGCCATTTATAAAAGAAAATGTTTGTAGTTTAAGGCCCAGTGAAAGCATTACCTCCTCTTCTCCCTCATCCTGTTCTTACATCTTCCTTTGATCTTCCACGGCAATTACCCTGTATTTTTATTAACTAGACATGCATCTAGTTATTTTAAGTTCTTCTACCCTATCACCTATAAACTCTTCCAGGACTAAGACTGTGATTATTAATTATTAAATTATTAAAGAATTATCCAATTCTTCATTTGCTAAAGGCATTACATCTCTAAAACCCTATGATGCTGCCATGTATTTTAGTACAGTTAGTTTTTTCTAATAGTAGTAGCAGTGGTATTTTTATGTTTAACACTCACCAGACTTACCTGGGCACTTTATACTTACCACCTTACCTAATATTTACAGGAACCTTTTGAAGTAGGTGTTATTATTGTCTCCATTTTATTATAAAGGAAACTGAACCACAGTAAGTTTAGTGACTTCCCAAAGTTATTTTCATTATTTTCATCATTCAGTTTAAATGAAGACACGAAAAATTGAAGTCAGTTTCAGAATACATGTTCATAACCACGGTGTATAGGGCTTCCCAGGTGGGACTAATGGTAAAGTATCTGCCTATCAATGCAGGAGACATAAAAGACGTGGATCTGGCTTGGGAAGATCCTCTGGAGGAGGGCATGGCAACTCATTCTAGTATTCTTGTCTGGAGAATCCCAGACAGAGGAGCTTGGTGTCTAGAATCCCTAGGTTCTCAAAGAGTAGGACACGACTGAACCGACTTGGCACACAGGCAAACGTGGTATATATTGCCTCTTGATGCTTTTCCCCTGGGATTATATTGCTTATACAAAGGCTACTGCATATACTTGGGCCCGTGGGTTTCTCCTCACCTTCCAAAAAAGAAAATAATAAAAAAAGAATATTTCCTGTCCATGAATCATAAATAGGAAGGCAACCTATCCAGTCCAGACATTGTCAGGAATGAAACTTGTCAACAAGAGGGGCTGCTCTTTCACAGGTAGGGAGGTCCCCACTTAGGGAAAGAACACAGACCCAAATACCAGGTCTGCTGATCACTTGCTGGATAACAACTGGTGAGACAAATGTGTCAGTTTTCTTATTCATTTCATGGGGATATTAACAGAACTATGTTAGCTATGGACTGTGTGTTAATATGGATATTAACTATGGACTGTGCTATTATACACTTTGTTGTTGCTTAGTATCTAAGTCATGTCCGACTCTTTGAGTTCCTATGGACTGTAGCCCACCACACTCCTCTGTCCAGGGAATCTTCCTGAACCAGGGATTGAATACATATCTCCTTCATTGGCAGGCATATTCTTTACCACTGAGCCACCAGAGAAGCCCAGTATATCCTTTAAAAGATAATATTTATGAATGGCCAGGTGAAAAGAAAAGAAACTTACAAGAGCTGGCAAACTACAAATTTTTATTCAGATTGTTTCTTACTATATAAAAGCTAGCTAATGATCTTTGCTATTTTTATAACTGTATCTTAAGAATTGAATAACAATGAGGTCTTTCTTATTGTGGTATTGTTGCCTGTTGAACTATTTCAGGCTTCCCTCACAGCTCAGTTGGTAAAAGCCTAAATATTATTCCAATTTAAGTTACATGTAAAGTAGTCTAACTATTAATCATACATAGATCAAGTTTAACATAAAAAGGGAAAATATGAACAATCAAAGGAATCTTGCTTGCTTTCTTGCTTAGTTGCTCAGTCATGTCCAACTCTTTGTGACCTCATGGACTGTAACCCACCAGGCTCCTCTGTCTATGTGATTTCTCAGGCAAGAATACTGGAGTGTGTTGCCATTTCCTCCCCAAAGTATCTTCCCAACCCAGGGATCAAAATTGTGCTGTCTGTGTCTCCTGAATTGCAGGTGGATTCTTTACCCGCTAAGCTATACTAGCATAAAATGGAGTGTGAAGTCTTTAGAAGTTGAGGATTAATATTCTCAAATGACAACATTCAAAGCAGGAAGAAAAGAAAGTGTGATGCATGGAACTCTCCTCATGCTATTTTCTCTTTCCATGGAAATGCTTTATTTTCAGAAATCATTCATCATCTTAACTAAGATATGCCATGTGACCACCCCTCATCTCTAGGAAGGCTGGGAAATTTCACACTTCTCAAAGGGGAATAAGCTTAGTCATTGACTTGAATTTCTGCTGCTCTCCAAGTGGACTACCTTCCCTGACAACATCACTGCCCACCTGTAACCAAAGTATTTTAATGGCTCTGTTAGCTAGAAAAAAAAGGGCTGAAGGCACTAACACAGAAATATTTAAGCAAGTCTTTTCAGAAATCCAATAATTAACACAAATGGAATGTATTGAGAATTTTAAATAGCTAAAATGCAAGCCAACATTTTAGAAAAGAAATACTTGAGTAAAACCAAGTTGCTGTTGTGATAGTTAAAATATTAATCTCTATATACTCAACAATTATCGTTTACTTTTAGCCCATTGAGAAGAGGATTACATTCTGAACTAACTTGGGAAATTCTCTAAGGTCATTCAATAGAGCTCTGGGGAAAAAAATGCTTTCAATATCGGATAAGGGTTGTAGTATTGAGTACAATTTTTTTTATGTATTATGTTAGAAAATATGTAACTATTATAGGAAATTACTGAAATGGAGTGTTAGCTTATAATATCAATAGCTTGGAATTAAGGTGAGTGAAATTACTTCCTAGCAGCAATTTATGTTTTGGAAGTTGTGTTTTCCGTAAATGCTAGGTATAAATATTAGCAGAAAAAGGCATTTGTAATATCTAGTACAAAAAGCCGCTTCTCTTTTTTCTGTGATTTTAGATTTCTCATTAAAGAAACTAAATTAAGTAATTTGTCATTATAGTTGCAACTATATATTAGATTGTTGGTGTTTTAGCATTATAAATGGTCAAATCCCATAACTAGCATTGGGATAGAAAAATCTAATAGTATAAATATAGTTCTTACCTGTACTCAACAACTGATTAAAATGCACATATTAATCATTTATACCTTGAGTTCCTAAAAAGCTTCTCTGTTAAACACAATTTGCATAGGTAATGAATGAATGTAAAACTATATAAAATCATGTGAAAACATATTAGAGTAAGGTATCAAATTTCCCAGTTAATCAAAATAGGATTTAGAAAATTAATTGGCAACATGCAATTTTAAACTTTTAATTTTATATTGGAGTATAACCAATTAACAGTGTTGTAACAGCTTCAGATGGACAGCAAAGAGACTCAGCCATACATATACATCTATCCATTCTCCCCCAAACTCCCCTCCCATCAAAACTGCCATATAACATTGAACAGTTTTCTGGACTGTATAGTAGGACCTTGTTTTTCATCCATTTAAAATACAGCTGTGTGTAAATTTGATCCTAAACTCCCTAACTATCCATACCCCCATGTAACCATAAATTAATTCTCTGTCAGTCTGTTTCTGTTTTATAAATAAATTCATTTGTAGCATTTCTTTTTATAGTCTGCATATAAGGGATGTCATGTGATATTTCTCCTTCTCTGTCTGACTTCACTCAGTATGACAATCTCTAGGTCCATCTATGGGCAACATACATTTATTAATACTACATCTAAGCTCTTGAATTTTTACATAATTTCTGACCAAGTTTTAAATTAATATTTTGACCTGAAAACTTTTTCAACCCCTATCTGTTACAGGCAGTAAGCACAGACCCTGTCCCAGTTAAATTACACTATGACAAATCTCATGACCAGGTCTGGGTGCTCAGCTGGGGTACAATGGAAAAGACGTCTCCAACACTACAGGTAAGTCCCTTTCAGTGTGTCTGAGAAAATGATTATCTTTAAAACTTTCAATATCAATGATGTTCTTTCATCTAGATCTTCAAAGAAAGGGAAAAAAATGTTGATAAACAAATACATTTTTGGTTAGGAAATATTTTAGTTTAGATGTTCAAACATTAGATTTATATGCCGAAGGAATAACCTATAATGACAAAGCTGAAACCACGGTGCAGAAGGAGGGGGTGACTATGATGGATTGTTTGGCAATTTCCAGCTTCCCTCGAATTTCTTGTTTTCATCTCTTTAGAAAGGTATGTGGGGAGTATAGCTTGTGAAGTAGAGCCCGGGAGAGTTAGACAGAGTCTCAAAACAGATTTTCAGTTTTTTACAAACACACTAGATTTTACTATCTGAGTGCTGGTTCATTTCTAACTGGGGAATACTTACTGTCATTTTTGTAGAATTTGCTTATGATTTGAAATTGACAGATAGATGTATATATACATATATATATATACACACACACACATTTTGACAATGACTTTTGTAGAGATGTTAAGAATCATCCCACACACTATATAACCATCTAAAAATGGGTTATTTCCCCCTGAACGTCTAGTAAAAATATATTAATAAGAATTAGTACATTTTTAAAATATTTGCCTGGTAGAAGTGAAAGGTTAGTCTCACATCTAAAAATATAAAATAAAACATAGTATTTGAGAATTACTCTTAAAATATGACATACAATAAATTTACATGAAGAGTGTGTATGTGTGCATTTATGTATGTATTAGACAGATGATATATAAATAGGTGATAGATAAGTTGGTGATAGATAGATCTATAAAAAGATATATAGATACACTGGCAGGAAACACAGGGTCTCTGAATCAAAGAACGGACTGTCTCTTATCCATGCAATCTGTTAGCATCTGCAGTGCTTATCCCCATGGGGTGATGCGGTGAGAGTTTAGAGTCACCCCGAATAACCAGCACAGTCCTACTGACTCAAATCATGAGCCTCTAAGTTATTTTAGGTGGCTAGCACCTCAGTCTACCATCTCATGTGAGAAATAGAGATTGTTACTCTGAAATATATACAAATCTTCTCCTGGAGTAGAGGAGTATGTTAGTATCCTGGCAATGTAGTAATTGGCTCAGAGGAATTAAGTCCCTAAATCTCTCAGGAGCAATACTTCATCTCCAACCTCCAAAGGCATTTTTGCTATGCCATCATCTTTTAACTGAACTTTTTTGCTCAGAAACACCTGACTCAGCAGAGATGTCAAAATATGTATGGATAATTGTCTCCCAATAAGATTATCACAAAATGTCTTCCAAAATAATGGGATCTAAGATTTATTTGAAAAAGAGAACTGATTTTCCTCTGGAAAAATTGAATTGAAACCAAACATCATTGTCAAGCTCTCAGTTTTGCTAGTGATCCTGTGCCATGATGGTGAAAGACTCACATCTAGAGACTATTAGGGTATGAGGCTAGGAAGTACTTCTTTGCTCTAATGTTTTGTATCTTATAATGTTACCTTCTTAAACTTGAACATGCATAACATTTTATCAAGGATCTGAAAGCCCTTCTCTGTGTTTTCATGTTGAAAATATAATTAAATCTGTATGTCTTTGTCCAGTCTGAAAGCAATATTTATTATGTATTATTTTATGTGATATTATAATTAATTAATATAAACCCATAAATTGTCATAATTTTAAGTATTTAAGACAATGATTTTCCATCTACTGTTCTAAAGATAAAGTCTTAAAGATTTATCATAGTTATTTTTTTTTTTTTTAATGGGCATTTATGTCTTATGAAAACTTAAGAAATTCCATGAAATTCTAAAAATCATGTATCAGTCATTGTCAGTTTTATGACATAAATGCAGTGTCTGTACTACAAACACACAACAATTTGACAAGAAAATACCTCCAGTGAACAACTTGGAATAAAGTCCTTGCATTCTTCTACTGGCCAGGACATAGGACCAGTCAGATGAGGCGACAGTGGGAAGTGGTGTCTCTGTTTACTGCAGCCATCGCACACAGAGAAGCAGGCAGCAGGACACTCTTATAAATGAGCCAGGATTTTTGCAAGGTTGCACCTATTGATCAAAGTGCATCACAGATCAGTCTGTGTCCTTGCATTCAGTAGACTCAGTCCCGAACCTGGCAATTCACCACTTCATGCTCAATTCCAAGAGCAAGAAGGGCCTAGACCCATCAGGGGGAAAAGTCCAGACTGAAGGGGAGTCTGGACTTCAGGGAGTGTGGCTTTGCATATTTTACAATCTAAGACAATGACAAGTGCAGAAGAGAGGTTCAGTTAATCGGCCTTCAGGAGTGTGAATGATGTAGGATGCAATACACATCGTAGTGTTGTTGAGTATTAAGTTCTGTGGTGCCTGTAAACTACTTAGAACACATGTTAATACATAGCAAGCTCTCCGTATTATTATTGCTGTTGTCTGTCATTACTATTATTAATTTCAAATGCATCTGCATGCGTAGTGAGAAATATATACCTCTGTACAACCTAATGGAAAAAAATTTGGAGAGTTCCTTTGTTATAACCCTGTTGAGTTTTATTATAGTCTTATAGACATTATTATAAGTGGCTGAAGTCCAGTGAGGACTTTCTTACTGATACACATTAATAAGATAACCATGAATAAAATAGGTACAATGTCTTTAAAGTTTAACCAAATACATTGGTTCTCTCTTCCTGGGCACATGGCAGGGGAGAGGGGTATCCTTTTGGTTGGGTAGAGCCATATGATTAGTTCTGGCAAAATAAGTCTACCATGAATGGCAATATTCAAGGTAGTTAGCTGTTCTTTCTTCATGGAAAACAGAATAAAAATACTAAAAGCAATAGATATCCTGCCAAAGACCTCTGGGAAGGTAACAGGTATAAAACAAAATGTTTATTTATTTTTTTTAATTTAATTTTATTTTTTAACTTTACAATATTTCATTGGTTTTATCAAATAAAGAAGCAGTAAAGAAGTAAGGATTTGTTTATGTTCTGTTTTGGTTTTTGATTGTAACATGACTGAACCTATCTTGACTATTATAATAATTAATCTATTTTCTTGAACTTGGCAATTTCCAGTGGAACTCAATGAAAGTATAATCATTGCAATGAAGAAAGATTAACCTTTCAGGGGAAAAAAAACTAAAACTAAAAATGATATTTACTTCTGTCTTAAAAACCAAAGGAAAACACTCAGTTTTGAGGGAGGAAAGTCTATTAGGCAGTCAGTAGTTTAGGATGTTTTATTTGGTAACCACATGTAGAAAGGCTTTAAAAAAAGTAAAATAAAGGCAAGAAAGTACATTAAAAGGCTCATATAGAACAATGGCTGTGAAGTAGAGACAATAGGACAAATGTGGAGGTATGAGAAATCAGAAGGAAAAACAAAGAATTTGGTGCAAAATGGGATAAAAGAGCTTAAATGTAGTGATCTTTTCTTTAAAGAAATATGAAAGTTTTAAAATCAATTAATGGTGAATATTTGAAAAAATCTCTGTGATTAGACTTGGTTAAATCTATTATTTTCAATTTATTAAAGGAAAAAAATAAAATGTAATGCAACCTAAGATTTCTAACAGCAAAAATATTTCAAATGATATATTTTGGAGTTTTCTGTCCTATGTTTCCAACTATGTTCTATAGGAGGGGAGGGGAGTTTTTTACATATCATTTACTCCTCAATAAAGCTATGAAAGAAGAAAAGGGAGGAACAAAGAAAAAGAAACAAATTTAATAATTTGTATCATATGTATGCTTGTTTTTATATTTCTTATTATAGAAGTAACACTTTTATAATATAGAAGTTATCAATATGCAAAATTATTTTATATTGTAAGCAGAAGTTGTTCAAGAAAAAATGTTTTCCATTTTTTTCCTTTTTAGAAACAGAAGTTTCTACATTGAAATAAGCAAACAGAATTCCAATTTGCTTAATAATATACTAATATTAAGGTTTAAAATAAAGAGTCTATGCAAACAAATGCCAAAGATTTATTTCATCTCTGATCCTATTAAGTACATGCTTGGCCAAGATCTAAATACAGTGTTCTGTTTAGGTGATAACCCTGGCCAGTGGGAACGTACCACACCACACCATCCACACCCAGCCTGTGGGGAAGCAGTTTGACAGGGTGGACGATTTCTTCATTCCCACCACCACACTCCTCATCACCCACATAAGGTGAGTGACCAGATGAGCATCAGCTTTTAGATTTCTCTCTAATTTTGATAGAAAGTCATGGGGAAGCACCAGAAGAAAAATTCTGTTATACAATACACACATAATTGCACTTTGATTAACTTTGTTTCATCTGGTTGATGAACTTTTGCTTATCAATATTAGTGATGAATTTTATATTCCCTCTTATGTATAGTGGAGAATTGAATTTATAAAGGTATGGTTGCATTTTTAAATCAGTTTTACATTTAATATTTTTTGCAAATTGTCTTTAAGTTCTTCTGATTAGGTTTTTGCAAGATGCTAAAATTGAACTTGGTTGAGTTCATCTCAAAGAAGAGAACCACTCTCAGTAAACTCCATTCAACTTATTATAATATCATTCTTGTTTCATTTTGCCCATAAAGAAACAAATATAACATTGTATCAGGATGTATAGAAAGTTGAAATGAAATATTTAAGGTCTGCACTTTGAGAAAATATGTTTACTCATTCAGTCTCTCAGTGTATTCACAAGAAGTAAAAAAGTAAATACTTCTAATGATATCACTTTAGAGTATCACAGAAATGGTTTACATGTTTAAAGTGGGAGACTTTGGATATTTACAATTTCTAAAACTACATATTTTATTGATTTATTGAAAAATGTAAAAAATTGCTTAGCAATATTAGTGAATCTGAACAAAACTAATATTGTATTATCTTTTTCAAGGGAATTTGGTTGAGGGGAGACTACATCACATATTTTATATAAGCCATTATTTGATCTTTGTGTATATTTATTCCCCTTGAATTAAAGTGAACATTATCTTATCTAAAAGTTGGAGTTTAAGAATTCTGAAACAGTACAAAATTCAACTCACAAAAATAAAAAGGGAAATTCATAAATAACAGTTGTGGCTCACAGTTCAGGTTTTATGTAGAAACTGTTCTACGGGCAGCCAAGTATATGTTTAAAAGAGTTTAATATATTTGTCAAGCAATTGTTTATTATTTTCAGAATGCCTATTATGTCACTCAGCAATAAAGTGATTATAATATGCTTTGCATTTATTAACTGTTTTCATGGAAAATAAGTCAAACTCAATGAAAATTCAGCATATTTGAAAAGCATTTGCATAAACAAATAATCTTTAGGTCTGACTGCAAACACTGGAAGAATTCAGAGACTGAAGAAATCAGCATAGCAACTGAAAATGGTCCCAGTTGCTGAGATACCTAAAAATATGTAATGTTTTCATCCTTATTTGATGAGGACAAAATTTTATTTAATTGACATTGAGTGTTATGTTTAATAAATATCCTTTTGCTATCTTCAAGTTGCTGATAAATTTTTACTAGTAAATCATCTAATATGTAGCATTTACTTTTATTTATCTCATCCTATTCCCTATTATTGTGTTTAATATACTTAATATGGTTTAGTATAGTTAATATATGTTTTATCAACTTTGCTTATTTTTTAAAGCACACTATTAATACAATTATTTGAGTCAAAATTCCTATCTGTAACACTACTAAGGTTAGTAGTATAGCATTTGGGGTATTTTTTGCCTATAGCAAGTAAACTCCAGAGTTAGGAGTTTAACTTTTTTCCCTATAGCAAGTAAACTCCAGAGTTAGGAATTTAACTTTGTCTGGATGCAGTAAACACCATGTGCGGTTCTGTGTTTGTATGTATAATTGATATGATGTCATAACATATATTTTTAGGGTCAGAATGATGACTACATAGCTGTAGTCAGAGCTAATAATTCTTGGAAGATTATGCAAATAAGGTTAACACATGTGAAGCAAAAGTTTTTGGTTATTTCTATATTTTATAAGAAACACTGAAAAGTATTGCTTGAGGATATTTCTAAGTTTCTTTATTTCTTTTATAAAAATATGATGTTTTGCCAATACATGTAAGAATTCTAAATTAAATTATAGCAATTCTACCAGCATATGAATGCATTCTTAGTCGTTCTGTTGTGTCCGACTCTTTGTGATCTCATGGATGGTAGCCCACCAGGATCCTCTGTCCATGGGATTCTCCAGGCAAGAATATCAGAGTGGGTAGACATCCCCTTCTTCAGGGGATCTTCCTGACCCAAGGATCAAACCCAGGTCTCCTGCACTGCATGAGCCACCAGCTCCTGAGTCACCAGGAAGCTCCACCAGTATATAGAGTTCCATTTTAAGGAATATGAATGATGATCATAATTCCTGTTACATTTCACAGTAATTATCACTATTACTAAAGTGAAGAGAAAGAGTAAAAATTAGCATGTATTTCCAAAAATAAACTGTTGAATATGTAAAGAGTTTTTAACATAATGAGGATTTATTCCATATGAGGAGAACCTGAGGGATAAAGTCTTTTCTCCTAGCAATTCATGAAACATTTTATCCTATGTGAATGTGGCTTGTGTTATGAGATTCCTCTTTTATGAATTGTATTTTTCAGAATTTGAGACTATTTTGTGACTATTGTATTTGGTGTAAATTCTAGGCCAGATAGAAGGTCTGACACATAATATGTATTTAGTTAATATTAGTTTTATTCCTCTGATCTTTCATAGTTACCAAACCCAGGTCTGGTTGCTCACTACTCAAAATCCATTAAAGAAGCCAGATTGATGGAAAGTTTGTTTTATTTTGGATGCTGGCAGGTAACCAGGGGAGAGGGTGGATGCCTGTCCAAAGACCAGTTCCCTTGCCCAAACTTGACAATCTGGAGGCAAGAGCTTTTATAGACAGAGAAAGGGGAGTACAAGCAGGAACAGCACCATCAGCATTGATAGTCATCTTGATGTTGGTCATTGGAGGTCTAACCAGGGTCATCTCGATTGTTTTGAAAACAGTTAGTCTTTAGTTCCAGGGTCAGTTAGTTTCCATTTCTTTGAGGTCAGTTCTCAGAATCGTGGCAGCTCATGTCATGGCTACTATAGTCTGGTCATTATGCTGTTAACTTCTTCCACCTGGTGGGAGTTTCAGTATCTGTAAGAGAGCTCACAGATATGGCTCCAAATATTATCTATAGCCTTTGAGGAGGGCTTCCTGCATAGCTCAGTTGGTAAAGAATCTGCCAGCAATCTTGGAGACCTGGGTTCATTTCCTGGATTGGGAAGATCCCAAGGAAAAGGAAATGGCAAACCACTCCAGTATTCTTGCCTGGAGAATGCCATGGACAGAGGAGCCTGGCAGGCTACAGTCCATAGTGTTGCAAGAGTTGGATACGACTTAGCGCTATCTTTCTTTTGAGGAGGCACTACAGGTCCTTGACTATGCTTAATTGGTAAAGTATTATTTTTCATTCTCCATTGATGGGTTTCTTTGTTTCTGCTTTTTTCTCACTTCTCTGATTAAACTTAATCTTTGACTAAAGCTTTTCCACAGACAAAAGGCAGGCTGAGGACATGGGGGCAAGGACCAGAGGGTCCTGATCTGTTTCATCATCACACTAATTTGCTTTTCTCTCGGATAGCTACTCTCTCATTTCAAATCATTTATATTCTGCATGTCTGAAAAGCTTCTGGACAAGTGTCAGGATTTTATATCTGTTGTCGAAACCTGAACTGTGTTCACCAATGTTAAATAGAAAAGTAGAAACAAAGATTTGGATGAAGTAAAAAAGGGTAGCTTTTATTGATTTGTCAGGCAAAGGAAGCCACAGCAGGCTAATGTCCTCAAGACTATGACCTTCCCTGGAGTGGGTAGTGAGGTGTTTTATAGTGTTCATGGAGCAGGATGTGATCAGCTTGTGAATAATTCCCATATTAGTTGGGATCAATGTGAAGTTTTGTGCATTGTCAACCTTCTGTTTTCAAGTAGTGTAGGGTGTATGTTCTTGTGATCAGCAGTTTTAATCTGCTGGAGTCCGCTTCCAATAAAACCAACTTAGGAATGTGTGTCAGGTCTTTATCTGTATCCTTCAAGAAACTGGGAATTTGGTGATTCTGCCATGTGGCTAATTTATACTCTAAATTGTTATGTTTCCTGGCCCAACAACTATTCTTTGTTTCTACATCTTCACATTTCCCCTTCTCTGCTGGTTCAGATGGTAAAAAATCAGCCTGCAATGCCAGAGATGTCTCGTTTGGGAAGATTTCCTGGAGAAGGGAATGGCTACCCTCTCCAGTATTTTTGCCTGGAGAATTCCATAGACAAAGGAGCCTGGCCGGCCCATCAATAGGGTCACAAAGAGTCTGATGTGACTGAACAAGTAACACTAACTCTTGAGTCAGTGTTTAAAAGACAGACACAGGGACTTGGGCAAGGTTTTGTGTCCTTAGTCCTTCAAAACTTATAGGCACTCAATTCATGTTTCTCATAAGAATAGAAATAAAGAAGTAAGTAAGTGTTACACTTGTTCCTAAATCCGACTACATAGTATTGAGGGAGGATGGTATTTCTTATGCACCGGATTTCTCAGCAGCTAACACAATATCTGACAGGTGGTGGGCACAGCATCAAGCACACAGGAATGGTTATGTGTGTGGAAGCAGTAAGTAGCAGTAAGAAGAACTTATGTCTCTTGACAGATCCCAGCCTGATTGTCCCAGCAAAACCATTTCCCACTGGCTATTGTGAATTAGCTTAATCCCGTTTTTTCTAGGAACTGGGACAACATAATGTGTGACTATTAAGTTGCCCATAATATAAATGTCAGAACTACTCATAATCTATACTGTAGCAAGGGCTGCTATATGATTAGCTACAGTTTTGCCAAAAGTTTTTTGTTGTTGTTTTCTCTCTGCTTGGTTTCTTCTCTATTTTCTTTTTTTTAATCTATAATTCTCAGGCTTCTTTCATCTGTAAAGTAAATAAAAATCAAAGAACTTTAGAGAAAACAACTTCCTAATTCTATATTAAAAGATTGATACTTATAATCATGAAGTTTTTTTTTAAGAAAAACTAAGTCTTCACAAAATTTGGAAAGTCATTCATTTTTAAGAAAATTTGAAGTTCTCAGCACTTTAAAAATTCTTCAGAGCCTGAAGTAGGTCTGTTTCCTAGTAGCCTGAGGAATTTGAATTTCAGGAGATTAATTTCCATTTTTATAAATGCCTGAGAATGAAATCTGGTACCACTCACTCATCCAATTCCCTAACTGAATTCCACCTCATTCTGAGTGACATTGCCCAGGCCACATACTATTACTTCTATTCATATATTACTCTATAGCAGGAGAGCTTAGAAGAGGTTATTATTGAAAATACCTCCTTTGGGTTTCATTTATCCATTCTTTCTCTATAAAAATCAAAAGATTAACCTGTGTCTGGACTAAACCAGACATACTGGTAATACAAACAGTTGATTGAAATCAAAATGGTCTCTAAACTGTTGTATTCTGGCTAATGAATCAAGCTTGCATTCTTGTCTCTTTCTTGAATGGGAGTTCTTGTCCAGGAGATGGTGCAAAAAAAAACTCTAGAGAAGCATGCAGCCATTCTATATGCCTTGTATTTATTAGCTCTAGTTGTGAATATAGTTTTGTTGAACTAAACTTCCTGAAAGATGAGAGAGGGTGGGTTACACTTCTGCCTCACCCAGTAAAGTAATTCCTAAGCTTCTGAAAGGGACTGATTAACATTTTTTGACTATAAGTTTACTTTTTAGAGGTGATTAAAACTCCATAATAGATATTTGGTTAATCCATCTCCCAAATATTTAGAGAAAATATAAATTACTTGAAATTTAGTTAATAAAACATGATTTTCTGATGTTTATTAAAATATGTTGATTTCAATTATTCCACAATTATATGCCTTTTTGCTTTCAAGTAAAAATAAAATGGGTTTCCCTTGTAGCTCAGCTGGTAAAGAATCTGCCTGCAATGTGGGAGACCTGGGTTCAATCCCTGGGTTGGGAAGATCCCCTGGAGAAAGAAAAGACTACCCACTCCAGTTATCTGGCCTGGAGAATTCCCATGGACTAAGTCCATGGGGTTGCAAAGAGTCAGACACAACTGAGTGATTTTCACTTACAAATAAAACATTTCATATCTCATGTTCGGTTACTTTTTTCAAAAATAGGTCCACTGAATATTCAACAAATGACATATTTTTCACATTAATAATTCATTGTGCATTTCAGTGAACTGGCAATGTATATTAAATAGGCATTCTTTTTTTAGACTGGCAGTTAATAGAAAATTTTCTTTAAAACCCTTAAATTTCAACAAGTCATTAACAAACCATGAATCATAGTTCTAAAGTTGAAAAGATTATGTAGTTCTAAGAAGTGTATTTTGTAATGACCTGAAAAATATAAATTTCTCACATGAGGAATTTCAATTTGAACTCAAAACAAATGTTCAGATAGATAAAAAATTAAAAGAGACTATTACATATGAAAATGTGTGTGCAATTCTCAGAAGATTCAATTATGTCTCTTTAATGTCATAAAAATTGAAATTATAATTCATTATCTTTTTAATCAAAAGTGCTCTACAAATGTAAAGCAAATGTTTTATTATTTTACTCATAATTTTTATCTAAAGAACTGTTATTATATCATTATATATATATATATATATATATATATATATATTTGAATTGTATAGCTTACTACTTTTAATTTTTTATGATATGGCCAATGCATGGGAATTTAGTAACTTTTGTTATCAATTTTTTAATTAGCCAAAAATTAAAAAGTAATTTAAAAATTAATGTATTTTTTTTTCCTGAAAAAATGGTTGTGTTACAATGGCTGGGTTACACATCAAATCTCAGAGAGAATGGATATTTACATAATTGATTGTGTTTTATTTGGAGGGCCATTCTGGAGACAGAAAAGTTTAAATGTCAGTTTCCTGTTGTAGTATATGTAATTATTGCAACTTTCTGTGCAAATGCTATTAGAATTTGTCTACATGCCATAAAAACAATAAATTTGACAGTAATTTATCATTTACCACATTTTTAAAAATCTCTGAATGAAAACAGGGTAATGAGAATTGACATGATAGAAGGCAAAACTAATTAGGTGGCAGAGAGTCAGGCAATGAGTGAAGGACTATTTCCACTGGATCTCCTATGAAAAATCTTAGATAATTCTTCCAAAACTGATTTTTTTTTTTTGGTAGTTGATGGGGAGGTGAAAGTGATTACTACAAGAGGCCAGTGTAGTTCAGAGCAGAGGACTTTGATAAAGCTTAGTGCAAGACATTGAGAAGACCAGAAAGTAAAGCTAAAACAAATACAAAAATTAGCAGAATTCTTTCTTAGAAGATTGAGTTGTCATGAATAAAAAAGAATAAAGATTACTGCCAAAATATTTTTACTTAGATAAAAGGGCACAGCTAACATTTAGGCTACTTAGAGCTCTAAGTAGAAATTCTTAATATTTTCACTGACTAAAATAGTACCTTTGATGCAATTGAAAACAGGTTTCAATTGATGAAAAAAGATGTATTTACAGTCTGACCCTCATAACATCTGCAAATCATACCTCTCTCATCTCTTGTCCTCTCTCAAACTGGAGGGCAGCTAGAGTTTAATCCCAACTGGTTCAAATAGGGCAATGTCAATTGGCACAGAGGATGCTTAGAGTAATACAAGAAATAAATCATTTCTGATTTATGTATCTACCCCAGAACTTGTTCTGTAAAAGTCAGAAGGGAAGATAGTAACTTAGGCAACACTATCACTATTTAAGATGTTTTTAAAATCTTGCCTGCACTTGAAATCATCCCTCAATACCATTTGAATTTACTGCCTAGAATTTCAAACTACTTCTCCTGTTTGTTTGGATTACACTTCTCTAGAAATCTACATATAAAGTACTCCTATTTCTTGAGAGGAAAATGGAGCAGTTTAGCGGAGATTGGGTTAGGGTTAGTCTTAGAATTAATGGATATGGTTGGAAGGTGTGTGTGAGTGTGTGTGTATTTCAGTGAAGGATTACACGACAAACAATAATATGAACAGAGTGTATCTGTGCATCACAGTGAGAGGTAGACCTTGAAAACAATCAGAAAAAATCTGAAAATGACAGTCTCCAAAATTTTGTCTTCCTCTGAACTTAACCTTCTAATGAAAGCAGACAAATAAATAATAATAGTCCCTAAAGTTCCCTGATACTCCTCACTTCCCTATCACATACCCCAGGGGTAAAACAGATTCCGGTGAATGTTTCAGCTTGGATAGAGAGTTCAGGAATCTTATGAAAGTGGACCTCAGGGAAGGCCCACTTTGTGTGGGCTGGGAAGGACAAAGGTGGCAACTGGAGATAATCTTTTACGTCATTGAAAAGTTGAATGAGTGCTTGCAAAACTATGGCAGTGACAGTCTAAGGGCTTATCCAGAATCAGATCTGACATAATCTCTGCACAGCCAATGTCAGTGTCTCCACTCAAGGAGCAGGCACCATTCTGGTAGTCTGGAGAGAGGTCTATAGCACTCTTTTTCTTTATAAATTATAACAAGAAAATGATTACGAAAGATTGGTTTCCATATATGTTTCCTTAAGGCTTCTCCAAGGGAAAAATAAACATTCTGTGAAAGTTAAAGTATATCATTCTCCTCATATTTTATCAAATCTGTTAAAGCAAAATTACATATATATATATATATATATATATATATATATATATATATTTGGCTGGCCATATATCGAGAACTCTATACTTGTGACTTGATTCATGGACAGGCTAGGTATATGAAGATAGTTTTAGCACTAAAGTTGTCTGATTACACCAAACACAGAAACTGAAAATATCAGTTGTTTCATGCCTTTTTAGGAAAAGCATACCATCAGGATGAAGAGCAGCAGTTAAAATTGTTTCCAAAAATGGTTCCTAGATAATGATCTTGCAAAATCACAGTTCAGTGAGGTTCAATTTTTCTATTGCTCCCTTCCTTCTTATATGCTAATTCCTCCCACAAACAGAAATAAACTAACAGATAGAATTATAAATTTTCAGGAGCTGGAACTTTTTCTGTCTAGCTCTGATTTTAGTGAATATCTGAAACACTTAGAAATCCTGAAATCATGACCTTTGCTTTCTCAGCTTCTTTGAGCTTCTTCTTCCTTCCTTGTCTGCTCTATGAAAACATAAACTCTAGATTGTCAGGACTTCTTGAATTCTTAGATTCTCAGGGCCTAGTGTACTCTCTTTACCAAATAAAAAAAAAGGCAGACATAAATTGTTTATTAAACAAATATTTCCTTCAATACTACATATCCCAGGTGACTCAGTGGTAAAGAATCCACCTGCCAATGCAGGAGATGAGGGTTCAATCCCTGGGTAGGGGAGATCCCCTGAAGGAGGAAATAGCAGCCCACTGCCATATTCCCACTTGGGAAGTCCCATGGACAGAGGAATCTGATGGGTTGCAGTTCCTGGGATCACGAGTCAGACACGACTGAGCGCACACACATACAATTCATTGTTGGCATATGCTCCAGGATTCTTATTAGGGTTAAAAGTTTCTTCTACTCAAACACGTGATAACTTTCTTCACCTTATTTCTAAAGGAGTAAACACACTACCAGTTCACTGGATTTGGTTTTATTTTAAACAGTACTTCCCACATTCTTTAGCATATTGGTAAACTCACACATAACCCTATTTACGAGACAGCAAAAGAGACACTGATGTATAGAACAGACTTTTGGACTCTGGGACTGGGAGAGGGTGGGATGACTGGGGAGAATAGCATTGAAATATGTATAATATCATATCTGAAACGAGTCGTCAGTCCAGGTACGATGCCCGATAACAAATGCCTGGGGCTGGAGCACTGGGACGACCTGGAGGGATAGTGTGGGGAGGGGGAGAGGGAGGAGGGTTCAGGATGGGGAACACGTGTATACTGGCGGCGGATCCATCTTGATGTATAGTAAAAGCAATACAATATTGTAAAGTTAAGCAAAATAAAAAAAAATAAAAAAAATAAATAAAATGGCTAAGACAGGAAATTACTGAGTGCTTGCAGCTTAGTGTTGTGTGTGTGTTTTGTGTGTGTGTGTGTGTGTGTTCAGTTAGCTATCTGCATTATTTCTTGAGTGAGATAATGTTGTCTGATCCCCTACTTGGTCTCTGCCCCTTATTAACAGGCTCTATCTGAGTCTTATAAGGAAAGAGCCCAAGATAGATAAATCAAATAGACCAGCCCCTGTTTGACAGAATATTCACTTAGGTTACTATTCTTTATTTATTTATTTATTTAAATTAAATTTTATTTTGCTTAACTTTACAATATTGTATTGCTTTTGCCATACATCAAAATGGATCCGCCACAAGTACATGTGTTCCCCATCCTGAACCCTCCTCCCTCCCCATATCATCCCTCTGGGTCGTCCCAGTGCACCAGCCCCAGGCATCTGTTATCAGGCATCATACCTGGACTGGCGACTTGTTTCAGATATGATATTATACATATTTCAATGCTATTCTCCCAAATCATCCCACCCTCTCCCATTCCCAGAGTCAAGAAGTCTGTTCTATACATCAGTGTCTCTTTTGCTGTCTCGTAAACAGGGTTATTGTTACCATCTTTCTAAATTCCATATATATGCGTTAGTATACTGTATTTGTGCTTTTCTTTCTGGTTCACTCTGTATAATAGGCTCCAGTTCCATCCACCTCCTTAGAACTGATTCAAATGTATTCTTTTTAATGGCTGAGTAATACTCCATGGTGTATATGTACCACAGCTTTCTTATCCATTCATCTGTGGATGGACATGTAGGTTGCTTCCAAGTCCTGGCTATTGTAAACAGTGCTGCTATGAACATTGGGGTACACGTATCTCTTTCAATTCTGGTTTTCTCAGTGTGTATGCCCAGCAGTGGGATTACTAGATCATATTCTTTATTAGTATATAATGTAATATTTCGGAGAAGGCAATGGCACCCCACTCCAGTATTCTTGCCTGGAAAATCCCATGGACAGAGGAGCCTGGTAGGCTGTAGTCCATGGGGTCGCTGAGAGTCGGACACGACTGAGCGACTTCACTTTCACTTTTCACTTCCATGCGTTGGAGAAGGAAATGGCAACCCACTCCAGTGTTCTTTCCTGGAGAATCCAAGGGATGGGGGAGCCTGGTGAGCTGCCATCTATGGGGTCACACAGAATCGGACATGACTGAGAATCCCTTATAATATTTTTGTAATATGGGAAACAAGTGAAAGTGAAAATTGCTCAGTGATGTCCAACTCTTTACAATGCCATGGACTATACAGTCCATGGAATTCTCCAGGCCAGAATACTAGAGTGGGTAGCTTTTCCCTTCTCCAGGGGATCTTCCCAACCCAGGGATCAAACTCAGGTCTCCTGTATTGCAGACGAATTCTTTACCAGCTGAGCCACAAGAGAACTCCAGGTTGGATTTAAAACCAAGGTATATTTGAAATATATGTATTTCATTATTTTAAAAAGGAAAAGTTTTGTACAGGTATTATTAGCAGACTCCAAGCTCTATATTTTAATAAAGCCTCTGACTACATTCATTCTAAAGCATTTTTTACTGAAGAAATCAATGGAGCACTATTAACATGTAATTTAGAAACACTCCACATCACAGATCTGCCTCTCAAGTTTTATTATGCAAAGTAAAATACCTCTTGCTTCTTCCCTCAGAGGTCCTTATGCTAACTCATCATCAAAGTGATCCGTAAAACACAGAGCAGTCCAGCTTCTGTGTATACATAGCACAATTCCATGTACTTTTCCCCTCTGTCCCGTATGATTTGAGGTTTTGCTGGAAATGGTAAAACAAACTTACTTTACCCTAAACAAGTAAATAATAGACTGTCTAGATTTCTTGGGTTTCTTTGACAGTTCAAACAGACTGAGATAACAATTAAGATACATGAAGAAATACATCACAAGATATGATACAATGCAATACTTCACAAGATGAGGACAGAGCTCACCCTGAGAACTTAAGAAATTTCTTATGTAAATCCAATGTGCACATTGCCAGGACTTATTTCATATGTAAATGCAATAGATTAGAAAACAATATTTTGAATGAAGCAAATAAAGCATTAACTAGTTCTTATAAAATGTGTATAGAAAACAATATTGAGGTTTTTAATTCTATTTTTAAAGGGATTTATTATGTTCCTGCTGAAGCAAAATGATATATTTTACCATAACATTTAATTTTATGAATTCATGAATTTTTACTTGAAGAAATATCTTTTTTAAATGTTAAAACTTTAAATACAAGTATATTAAAAACAAAACAAAACAAAACAAAAAACTGCCTTTTGAATGAAAGACCCCAACTGTGGCTCAAAAAGCAATGCTATTAAATAAATAATTTTATCTTTAAGAGCACATGCATAAATTAATGATAGCAGTCAGTAGAACATTTGAGAAAGTTTCTGTGAATGTTGCTAAAATGTTTATTTCATATATATATATATCATATTTTCTCTCTTTTTTGCCATATAAGAAAAATTATTTTAAATGTAAAATTAGTGGTAATGGTAGGCGTTCTATAGAGAGACAGCACTGGGTGCACTGATATTATCTTTACAATAATTTGAGGCTGTAAAAACTATTTACAAGAGTTTTTAACTATGTAAAAACTATTCCCTGTGAATTCACTTTAACATTTGGTACTCGTTTAATTTTGTTTTAAATCTGTAATTTAGCCTGTCTATTGTTACCTGTGTAGGAAAAAGAACTTGACTAATGAGTCAATCAAAGAATATATAGACAAAATAGATTCCTTTTTTTTTTTTTCTCAAATTAAAGATGCTCACTTGTTAACATTAACTTGTTATGTTATAGTGTTCTATTTCTTGAAAAAAAATCATTCAGCAAGATGTCAGTTTTTAAAGTTCTTTGAGATGTGATTCAAGCAAGAACTGAAGGACATGAAAAGGATGTCAGAAAGCCCTAAAATTTGACTATAACAAAAGAACCTACCAAATTAATTGATGGAATAATCTTCTATTAAATCTAATCTGTCATCAGTCATGAGTAGACATATTCACATAACCAGGTGATAACATGAAGAATGGTAGCTCACAAACATCAAACGGCAAGGGTTTTATTCTTCAGTGTTTACACCAGCGTGGTGTAGGGTATACAGGGCTCACAAGATGAATAAAAACAGCTTCAAGGGAAATAAAAATAATAGTTGCCTTAAGTGACTCTTAAAACTGTTTGGTACGCCTAATATTTCTTCTGTATTTAGTTGAAATTTTTTCTATACTATGGAAACATTATCTTTTTTGCCTTTTCTATTTTGAGAGGGGAACAGGTAATGAAATATGTAGATATTTATTCTATACTGACATCTGATTTTCAAGAAAACCAATATAAAATTTTAAATAATTTAATTTTTTGCATGATGTAGCAGCTTATTTTTATATTTATGTAATTTTTGAAATGTAAATATAGTTTTTAGTGTCTTTGTAACAAAACAGAACCAGAGTTTGCATATGCTATGAAAGTAGCTGCTGATTTATGTAATTAAGCCAAGAAAATGCTAAAAAATCTAGACTTTTATCCTTAATAACATAAAGCAAAATTACTCATCAATTTGAGTAAAAGGAAACATTGTTTTTGTTTAATTAATGTATATGTTATTTAAATCCTGCTTTAAAAATTTGTTGAATTTATATCAAATAAATAAAATGTTTTTGAACTCTGAATAAATTTTAATTAAAGAAAATGGACAAGACTCATTTAACTGATACCTGAAAATAATTTGAACATAAATGATTAATTTATATAAAAATGATCTTGAGAAATGTTTCAATGGATCATAGATACACGCATCCTTGTTGTTGTTGTTCAGTTGTTAAGAGTCTTGTCTGACTCTGTGACCCCATGGACTGCAGCACATGTATCTTAATATTGACTAAATATGCCTTCCTGATTTTGTGTAAACTTAATTTGTTTGTCATTTTTTAACATTAAAAAACCTCCACTTCCATCCAAATTTTCATTTACAATGAGAAGTAAAGAGATCTAATTCAAAAAGATTTGTTTAGACACAAATGACTTTTTAATAAACAGAAGTAGAGTGGAATATAAACCATTTGGCAACAGTCATTTGAGATATACATTGTTTCCATAACTTAATATTTTATGTTTTTTGAATTAATAAATATGCTGCATGGATATAATCATTATCAGTGACCTCATAAAAGTAGTTACATTAACATATTTAATATATTTTTTATTTCCTGATTCCAATCTGTGCCTTACCAACATGAAATTAAGATATGCTGATAATCGTTTTGGTACTTCTTCTACCCCTTATCTAATTGCAAAGTGATCCATTTTTACCATCTTTTAAAATTTGAAAACACTTTTGGAACCACTATAGCATTTGGATTTATAGGAAAGAGATAAATTATATTTATTCTGATTCATAAAGCCATTATTAAAATTGTAAATTCATCAGAGAAACAGTTTTTGTTACTGTGTTTATACAAATGAAATACAAAATATCTTAATTTTTTTGTATAAGTCTTTGAGGTAAATAGCTTAAAGATATTCAGACTTTTTATTAGGATAAACTCCAGATGATTTCCTAAGGAATGCACTGAAATGAATTCAAATTTTAGCAAGAAATAAAGGAACAACAATGTTAAAGAAAAGTGGACCAGACATTTGAGAAATTTTCTGGAAATGCAGGAAACCCACTACCACTTATTTATGTTGTTTAACAGTTTCATCAGTAATGTCTAACTTTCCTATTGTCCTATGTACAAGAATCATTTAAAGTGGTTCCTTATAATTTTTTTAATTTTAATATAGAATTTACAGTATAATTTTCTGGATTAGGCTAAGTTTCTGTATCATGTACACCTCAGGTTGTATGGCTTAGGTATAGTTTTGTTCTTATTACTGTAGTTATTGTCTAATATCTTAATAGTAATTAACAAACACTGAGCACTTACTATAAACCAGACAATGAAGTAAGAATCTTTAGGCACTCCCTCATTTAAAACTAGAAGCTCCATAAACTTTTATCCCTACTCTACATATGGTGAATCACTTAACAAATGAGTGTTGGAACCAGCTATAAACTCTGTTCTGTCTAAATTCAGTGCCTTAGCACTCAATACATTATAGAACTCAAGTCCTTTATTCACTTTCTGAGTAAAATCTAGCTAACGTGCTCTGCAAATTATCCTAATGTCACCTATAAAACATTCCCGTCTCTCACTTCTGTGTACCTCTGCTACAACAAAACTCAGATGCGCAGACCCTGCACTTGTTTGTTCTTTGCTCTTGTCTAACATTGTAATATTTTTTTTATTAGCATGTTCTTCTGTCTCTAGACCCAGCCCTAAGTTGATCCTTCTCACGTTGCTAACAAAATTAGTACTTCTTTACTATTTCTCCATATTTATTTTCTCCATACTTCAATTCACCAGAGAACAACTAGACTTTTTTTCCCTAAATTTAGAGCTTTGGTGATACAACTCTGCATTGGAAGGAAAATGCAACCTTAACATATTTTCTATTGCGTATAGTTTAATTCCAAAGCATGTTGAAGCCAGACTTGCCTGGTGGTCCAGTGGTTAAGATTTCATGCTTCCTCTGCAGACGGCACTATCTTAGAATGTAAGACATTATAGTACTTTGGGTTTGCCAATGATAATAATAACAAGAATAACGAACAATGTTGAATCTATTGCCTACAGTAGGCTTAACTCCTAAGACTGATCTGCACACATACTATGGTCCAGTTAAGGGAACCTGAGTAGCCCCTATCCAGACTAACAATTTTTCAATTTTAGATGGGGGTGAAAGTGAGAGAAATTTAGTGGAAAACATAATTCGAGTGTTTGTCTTTTCCCAGGATCATGATACATGGTGGAATCCCCTCTCATGCTTCCCAGTTAGCCCACCATCAATGAGGGTAAATAACTCACACGCTCATAACCATTCTGCAACCATTCTCTCTTTCACATCCAGTATAATATTTAATTAATTACATAAGATACTCAATACTTTATTATAAAATAGGCTTTTTGTTAGATGATTTTGCCCAACTGTGGTCAAAGTTAAGTGTTTTTTAAGTTCAGCTGGCTCAGACAGTAGAGAATCTGCCTGCAATGCAGAAGACTTGGGTTCAATCTCCTGGTTAAGAAGATCCCCAGGAGAAGGGAATGGCTACCCACTCCATCTCTACAGCTTGCACAAATCCTCATCTTCTCTAAGTGCTAAAAAGATAAAACTCACTAGGACCTTTCTTAAAGGGAAGTGTTTATGTCATTTAGGATTTGACTAAAACACGTGATTGAAGAAACCTTAAATGCGGGACATGGTCAAAATTAACATCTTAAGATGAGTTAGTTTCCTTCAACATTTCTTTAATTTTATTTGCATACAAAACCCTGAATCATATTCTTGCCTGTGGATTCTTGCCTGGATGACCACGAACAGAGGAGCCTTGTGGGCCACAGCCCATGAGATCGTAAAGAGTAGGACATGATAAGCAACTAACACTTTGCTTCTCACAGATTAAGCTATACTTTTTGGTAGGTTAGGGCTATTCAATTCATTTTGACTTGTGGTATTTACTTCCATAACCACATTGTAAGTTAAAAGAATCTGTATTTATAGTTTCCATGTAACTATTCATCTTGTCTAAAATGCTCTTTCTGATCTTGATTTGGATCCCCTTAATTTATATCAATCTCCTGGCCAAACTCAAAACACTCTCTAATTCATGCAATTTTTTTTATTCCTTTGTCATTTATGATGACATTCTCCTCAAAATTTACATCTTGTGTTTTGTTTTGTTTGTTTGTTTTTTACCCCCCATGGTGGCATTTGTTTTTATTAGAATACCCCATATGGTAAGAGCTTTCCTAACCCAGCACAAAGACTGGGTAGCCTCCTAAGATCCCACAGCTTTCATCTTATCTTCCACTCTCTTTTGATACTGGAGGGCAGGGGATGGGGATGGTGTCAGGCAGTCTCCAATGAGCCTGCTTCTGGACCCTGGACAGACTTCACTTTGCCAGCAACATACCCCAGGACACATCAGTGGTATACCATAGGTGCTAAGGATCAAGGTAGTTTTTGAAGGCATTCCTGTTTGTATGGCTTCATGATGGAACCAAGGAGGCTCTCACAGACTCCCACATGATTCTTCACTCTGGTTGAGAGCAGGCAGGACCCAGGAGAAGGTGGCCAAGGTTTAAGGGAGAAGAGATGGCACTGGGACCCGTGGGAGTCTGGAAAGCACCTGGATTTCTGGGGAAGGGAGAGCCATGGAAGCCCCACTCAGTTATTTTTTGGGTTGGGGGATGTCATATTTCCTCTTGCTGGAGTACCATGACTGCAGGGGGATGCCCATTGAAGGGAGAGTCATGACCCGGAAAGCTATGCAGTCCAGGAAATGGGGGGAAATCTACAATTCAACTATGCTGAGCCAAGATTCCTCCTCGTTCAGGTGCACTGGTAAAGTCCATCACTATGGGCCTATCCTCTTGAGCCAGGTAATGAATAGTTGCTGAGGTGAAGCTGAAATAACCAGCCTTGAGAGGATGTAGGGCCGTGATGTGAGAAACATTGTTAGCAGGAGTAACCCAGTCCCATTTAATGTTGATTATTCCCAAGACAATGCTGAAGTCTTCTGGAAGGAAGGAATCATCAGGCAAGTCCACATCTCATGTAGCACTTGTAGATGTTGCACTGAAAGGTCAGGTCTCCCCTTCCACAGCACATCTGTTCAACAGTGATTTTGAGGCCAAAGCCTGGCTACTGTGTCTGCTTGTGTGACGTCAAATAGAATGAACACCACAAACTCCAGCAGCTTCAGCATGCACACTGTATCCCTAATCCCCCAAGACTTTTGGGAGCTGCCAAAATCACAAGCAGAAGGTACTTTTTGTTAAAGGCATTCAGCCTCACAGCAACTTTATTTATTTATTACATGTGGTTGTATTAAGCTTCAACTATTCACATGACAGACACTATGCTATGTTCCAATAGGAAACTGAGGCTAGATTTTGTTTCATTTATACATATGTATGGAACTAGAGTTAATAAAAGTTACATTGTCTTAAAATTTTTATTGGAATGTAACTGATTTATGATGCTTTGTTAGTTTCAAGTGTACAGAGTGTGATTCAGTTATACATATACATGTATCAAATCATTTTCAGACTGTCTATATAAGGTATCACCTTGATAAAGCTGAAACTCCAGTACTTTGGCCACCTCATGCGAAGAGTTGACTCATTGGAAAAGACTCTGATGGTGAGAGGGATTGGGGGCAAGAGGAGAAGGGGACGACAGAGGATGAGATGGCTGGATGGGCATCACTGACTCGATGGATTTGAGTCTCAGTGACCTCTGGGAGTTGGTGATAGACAGGGAAGCCTGGCATGCTGCGATTCATGGGGTTGCAAAGAGTCGGACACAGCTGAGCGACTGATCTGAAATATTGAGTACGTTTCCCTGTGCTATAGAGTAGATCCTTGTTAATTATCTATTTTTATATAGTAGTGTGTGTATGTTCATTCCAAACTCCTCCTTTCCCTGTTTCCCCTTTAGTAACCGTATATATATATTTTTTCCAAATCTGTGATTCTGTTTCTGTTTTGTAAATCAGCTTATGTATTATTTTTTTAATTGTTTTTAAAAAGAACTCATACTTTGAAACTGTAAGAACATAGATTCAAATTTAGTGAATCACACTTACTGCAGAGTGATTCTAAGCACCTTAGTTTGCTAGAGGCTCTTCCTGCCCTTGTACTCGGTCTCAATTTTGCATAAGTTTTTTCACTTACTAACTGGTGAGGTGAAGCACCTGACAGAGGCTTAGACCAATAGATTCCCAAATTCTGTCTGGCCACAATATTTAATTAAAACATGGGCATGTAACCCACTCAGAACCCATCCATTTTTCTGGGGCTTTTGAGAAAGAGACTTCTAATTTTGTGTACATTTGTCTAGAGGATCTAGAGCTACAATAGCTATTATTACACCACACGAAGCTTAGACCTGAAACCAAGAGAGAAGATGCAAACCAATAGATCAAGGGGGAAAAAAGGAGTTATGATTACATTCAGTTCAGTTCAGTTCAGTTGTGTCCAACTCTTTGTGACCCCATGAATCACAGCACGCCAGGACTCCCTGTCCATCACCATTTCCTGGAATTCATTCAGACTCACGTCCATCGAGTCAGTGATGCCATCCAGCCATCTCATCCTCTGCTGTCCTCTTCTCATCCCGCTCCCAATCCCTCCCAGCATCAGGGTTTTTTCCAATGAGTCAAATCTTCACATGAGGTGGCCAAAGTACTGGAGTTTCAGCTTTAGCATCATTCCTTCTAAAGGAATCCCAGGGCTGATCTGCTTCAGAATGGACTGGTTGGATCTCCTTGCAGTCCAAGGGACTCTCAAGAGTCTTCTCCAACACCACAGTTCAAAAGCATCAATTCTTCGGCGCTCAGCCTTCTTCACAGTCCAGCTCTCACATCCATACATGACCACAGGAAAAACCATAGCCTTGACTAGATGGACCTTTGTTGGCAAAGTAATGTCTCTGTTTTTGAATATGCTGTGTACATTGGTCATAACTTTTCTTCCCAGGAGTAAGCGTCTTTTAATTTCATGGCTGCAATCAATATCTGCAGTGTTTTTGGAGCCCCCAAAATAAAGTCTGATACTGTTTCCATTGTTTCCCCATCTATTTCCCATGAAGTGATGGGACCAGATGCCATGATCTTCGTTTTCTGAATGTTGAGCTTTAAGCCAACTATTTCACTCTCCTCTTTCACTCTCATCAGAGGCTTTTTAGTTCCTCTTCACTTTCTGCCATAAGGGTGGTGTCATCTGCATATTGGAGGTTATTGATATTTCTCCCGGCAATCTTGATTGCAGCTTGTGCTTCTTCCAGCCCAACATTTCTCATGATGTACTCTGCATATAAGTTAAATAAGTAGGGTGACAATATACAGCCTTGATGTACTCCTTTTCCTATTTGGAACCAGTCTATTGTTCCATGTCCAGTTCTAACTGTTGCTTCCTGACCTGCATACAGGTTTCTCAAGATGCAGGTCAGGTGGTCTGGTATTCCCATCTCTTTCAGAATTTTCCACAATTGATTGTGATCCACACAGTCAAAGGCTTTGGCATAGTCAATAAAGCAGAAATAGATGTTTTTCTGGAACTCTCTTGCTTTTTCCATGATCCAGTGGATGTTGGCAATTTGATCTCTGGTTCCTCTGCCTTTTCTAAAACCAGCTTGAACATCAGGAAGTTCATGGTTCACATATTGCTGAAGCCTGGCTTGGAGAATTTTGAGCATTACTTTACTAGCATGTGAGATGAGTGATTACATTACTGTAGAGCAAATTTAAGCTATGCTAAGTTACTTCAGTCGTGTCCAACTCTGTGCAACCCCATAAACAGAAGCCCACCAGGCTCCCCTGTCCCTGGGATTCTCCAGGCAAGAACACTGGAGTGGGTTGCCATTTCCTTCTCCAATACATGAAAGTGAAACATGAAAGGGAAGTCGCTCAGTCGCGTCCAACTCTTAGCGACCCCATGGACTGCAGCCTACCAGACTCCTCCGTCCATGGGATTTTCCAAGCAAGAGTACTGGAGTGCAGTGAGTGCGGTGCCGTTGCCTTTCCGAATTTCAGCTATATTTGAGCTCATTCCAGAATTTCCTCTATGAGAGCGCTCCTTTTTTTTTTTTTTTATTTAAGATATTTGTATTGAATATCCTATTATCTAAGAATGAAAGTCTAATATTGGGTTTCCATATATCTAAAATACACATATTACCTGCTTTACACTATTTTGTTGATTGTAGGATTTTACGTAGTTCTGGCACATAGTAACTGATAAACAAATGCTGTTTTTTTTTTCCTTTGGATGATGATGTTTCTTTTTTTTTCCGGTCATATTGTCTCCTAAAGTGGTTACATTAATGAACACTCAGTAAATATTTGTTGTTAAAGAATGCTGCACTTAGTAGTGTTTCTCTGGCATGGTGATTCCTCATAAAAGAAAAAATGTGCCCCGTCTGTAGCTTGCTGAAAACTTCCCCATGGCCTTAGGTGCTATGGAGGAAGAGAGTAAACCCTTATCAGTTACTTGTGTAATGTTGTATGGAGACAAATGTGTTGAAGATTTTTTGATTACTTGAATCAGCTCAAGAGTAACACCAAACCTATAAGATTGCCGTCTAACAATTTTTGTCAGAGTTCCTTAGATTATGGCAGTTATAAATAGGGCGATTCACTTATTCAGTCTGGGCATCCATCTCTACAGCTTGCACAAATCCTCATCTTCTCTAAGTGCTAAAAAGATAAAACTCACTAGGACTTTTCTTAAAGGGAAGCATTTATGTCATTTAGGATTTGACTAAAACACGTGATTGAACAAACCTTAAATGCAGGACACCCTGTCATTCTTCTAAGGTCTAAAGAATATTTTATTGTTTTCTTCTCTCTCAGGTAGATTTCATTATAAATCTTCTAGATTGTTTGAGATTTATGTCTTTCATGCCATTCTGAAAATGCTCTAGAGACATTTACTCAATAAATTTTTTGGTTCAAAGTGTGCATTTTGGAGTTGATATTTCATTAGAAATATCATTAATTAGAAATATTTCATTGATATTTCATTAGATTCATTGGTTTTAATTTAACATCAATGTAGTGTACAGCAGTGTTGAATAACTGATAAGATTTATAAGTAAATTACAATGCTACCTACTCCATGACTCATATTTTTCAAAAAAGAGCAATTCTTTTTTTTTTTTAATGAAATTTATCAAATTGTAACACAATGAAGAACAAAGTCATCTGCAATTGACATTTAGTATATTTAGTAATTGACTTATAAAACTCAGGAAGCCTTGTTTATTTTAAGTAAATCATACTCTTTAGCAAACAGGAAATAGAGGCTCAAAACCAAGAATAGTTTGTTGGTTTTTGTTTTTGTGTTTCTTTTTTTTTCTTGTCAGTCATGAGCAATAATGTTTTACACAACTGCTGTGAGCTCTGTTGAGAGTCTTATCTTTGGCCAAAAATATTTAGAGAAAAGCCATTCTGTAACAAAGATCACAAGGAAGAATTTTTGATAAATACTTGTCAAATGGATTACGGGGGAATTTTTGAAATGTTACTATCAAAGTGGTCAAGATAAATCTGCATGCTTATTATGTAATGACTACCAAGCAGGCAAAGGTTTGAACATTCTCCAAATGTATTCCTCAGTTGACTAGGAATATCAGTATGTCCCCTAAACAAGTTAAAAAAAAATAAGCTCTCACAGTTTTTTTCTGTTAGGATAAATATTCATCACTGTAAATGTCAATCCTATAGTGTAAGACATCTCAGACCCTTTAAAATAAAACACTATTAGTGGTTGAAATCACAGACATGATAGAGACCTTCATTTCCTCAAGGCTGAAAGGAAAATGTGGTAAAGGCAACAACCTACAAAATAAGAAGACATCAAGCTGTGACATCTGGCAGGTCCTGAAGGAGGTCAGTATTTTGAACAGAATGAACAAATCACCAGCATAGAAGGACGTTCATTAGAAAACTCAGAAAAGCTTGAGGAAAACAAGACAGAACCCATTCTCTTTGTAAATGAGATTGTCAGAGACTTTCTGTGGGTGGAAGGAGAAAGAAAGCAAATACATTATCAAGAAGCCCAGATATACAATCACTCTTGCTGTGTTCTCTGCAGAACAATGGAAGGAACAAAGATCTGTATGTTGGTGAATTCCTTGCAGAGTCAGTAATGACATGCTCATTTGCAGTGTATTCTCTGGAACATTCAGCTATTCTTTTTGCTACTTAAAAAGGAAAAAATAAAATAAAAAGTAGCCTTGTCATTGTGAGATGACATGCTGAGTCACCTTATTCTTTGCCAAGACAAATAATATGAGCAGATATTGTACTATTTGGCATTATCTGTATCTGTCAGGACCTGTAGCTTCTGAAAATGGCAATAATCCATCTTTCATCACTTGTAGAACATATGTCAGAATCAACTCATTCTGGCCATTCCTTTGAGAATTTTCCTGACACAATTCTTAGATGCACAAAAGGATAGCTCTACAACTCAGTGCATGTCTAAATTAATTTTTGATTAATACAAACTTGAAAGTGTCAATTGGTTTCAATTATCCTGTGTGTATATATGTTTTACGTAGCTTGGCTGTGTGTGCATTAAATTACTCAAGGCTTCTATTAAGCAGATGTACATAGGTTGTCACATGTTCTGACGGATCGGTGCCTCTGTGCTATCAGGTGTCATATAGTTTTTAAATCACTTCACAAATAATTGATCTTTATTAAACATTTAATTTTGCAAGGCAATGTTTCATCCTTTGTATGCTTTCTCAATGTTATGTTACTATTAAATTTTGGAACTAGGTTGCGTATGGATACAGTATTGTTTGAATTCTGAGTGTGAGTGTTTTTGAACACTTGGTTCTGCTGGCTGATGACAATGCATGCCCCCTACCTACCCACTCCCCCAACACACATATATGCACACTGATCTCTATTTACAATTTGCCTTTACTTACTACTAATCTCTTCTTGTTCTGTTTTGTGGAGAGATGCAGAACTATTATTTGTATTTTAGATACATTTCTGATACTTGTTTTATGGGACATTTTTATAGACATGTTCTTTGTTAATCTATAAAAAAAATAGCATATTATAGAGAGAAAGAAAACAAATACATTATCAAAATATCCAGATATCTAATCACTCTTGCTGTGTTCTCTGCAAAATAAAAAAGAGAGGATTTTGAATCAATTAATTGAATTATACTTAATAAACTAAATTATGAAGGAGATCAGCCCTGGGATTTCTTTGGAAGGAATGATGCTAAAGCTGAAACTCCAGTATTTTGGCCACCTCATGCGAAGAGTTGACTCATTGGAGAAGACTCTGATGCTAGGAGGGATTGGGGGCAGGAGGAGAAGGGGACGACAGAGGATGAGATGGCTGGATGGCATCACTGACTCGATGGATGTGAGTCTGAGTGACCTCCGGGAGTTGGTGATGGACAGGGAGGCCTGGCGTGGTGCAGTTCATGGGGTCGCAAAGAGTCGAACACGACTGAGTGACTGATCTGATCTGATGTTGATTATAATGTGTGTTTAATGCTTAAATCACCTCCAGTAGAAAACAAGCCTGCTCATTCCCTATTTTCATCATCATTTGAGAGATTCCTTCATAGCTGCCGGTCTGTTAAATACTCTGTGATCAATAATATTTGTCCTCACTATGAAATGTTACTGGCATAAGCCTTTAGAAACGATACATTTCAAGTATGAGAGAAAGGAGTTACTACAAAACAGATTTTTGTTTCTAATCTATTGTATCAGAGTAGACTGCTTATCTCTTTCAAAGCATTGCTTTCTGTATGATAATTAACTATTCTGTAAAAAATTCAAGCATCTGGAGTATAGTAGTTAATTCATAATATAGATCCATCAATTTAGTTTTACTTTTGAAACTTAGTCCAGTAATGATATATTTTAATTCAATTCAATTATCTTTTTTTTTCATTTACATTTATGAATTGCAGAACTGAAAAACAACCCCTGGTGTTAGTTAGATATTTATGAATTTTCTTCATAGGACTTTGTAAAAGTATCATTCTATAGCTATATACAATGCTAACTGGGCAGCCTATTTTCTTTATCATCAGCAAGAAATAAGAGGGCAATTAGAAGGCTCCATATGAAAGATTTTAAATAAAGCATTTTTTGAATTGTATATTCATTTTCACTACCAATGCAATCAGTGCAATGAGCTGCTCACTTATATCAAAGTTGCAGTTTTTATTTTCTCTCTGGTACATTATGAACACAAGAGATTAAAAAAAATAATAGTAAGTAGAGACTTTGGCCCACTTAAAGACAAATGTGAAAAATCTCAGAGACTTCTAGGCAGGAAATTACCTCAGATACCTTGACATTATCCCACTTTTATAAACAACTATTTGAGTTAAATTCCCTCACATCTACAGACCTCTACCAACATTTTTCTGCACCTTCCTTGCCTCTAATGAAACTCCATTCTCCTTATTGAGGCAATGTTTGCACATGTGCCTGGCATTCTCATTCTGAGTAGCCTTGATGTGCTAGGGCCTTGGAGGGAGCTAGTTGCCTTCATTATCATTGGTCCTAAATCAACATGAGAAAAAAAAAAAAAAAAAGCCCCCCATTTAGCAATGTATAATCCTCCATCTCAATTCCATCCTTTAAGGTTGTCTTATTTGTTGTTATCTCACAACATCTGGAGAAGAAAATGGCACCCCACTCCAGTACTCTTGCCTGGAAAATCCCATGGACAGAGGAGCCTGGTAGGCTGCAGTCCATGGGGTTGCAAAGAGTCAGACACAGCTGAACAACTTCACTTTCACGTTTCACTTTCATGCATTGGAGAAGGAAATGGCAACCCACTCCAGTGTTCTTGCCTGGAGAATCCCAGGGACGGGAGAGCCTGATGAGCTGCCATCTATGGGGTCGCACAGAGTCGGACACGACTCTAGTGACTTAGCAGCAGCAGCAGCAGCACAACATCTAAGTTCAGCCTGAGCAATAATTCCTCTGGAGGCCAAATCTTGCAGAGTAATTTTTGCCTCCATGTGGACAGCTCACCCTCCATGTCACTCCCCAGTTTCACAAGATCAACACAAGCTCTAAATTCTGCTTTCAAAAATACATATTCTTATTTGTCTAATTGTCTCAATTACTATATTGCATTTAGAACCAAGTCAATGCTTCCAAGGTAGTAAAAATCCTCATTCAGATCAGATCAGAGCAGATCATATCAGATCAGTGGCTCAGTCATGTCCGACTCTTTGCGACCCCATGAATCACAGCACGCCAGGCTTCCCTGTCCATCCCCAACTCCTGGAGTTCACCGAGACATCCATCGAGTCAGTGATGCCATCCAGCCATCTCATCCTCTGTCGTCCCCTTCTCCTCTTGCCCTCAATTCCTCCCAGCATCAGAGTCTTCTCCAATGAGTCAACTTTTCGCATGAGGTGGCCAAAGTACTGGAGTTTCAGCTTTAGCATCATTCCTTCTAAAGAAATCCCAGGGCTGATCTCCTTCAGAATGGACTGGTTGGATCTTCTTGCAGTCCAAGGGACTCTCAAGAGTCTTCTCCAACACCACAGTTCAAAAGCATCAGTTCTTCAGTGCTCAGCCTTCTTCACAGTCCAGCTCTCACATCCATACATGACCCCTGGAAAAACCATAGCCTTGACTACGCAAACCTTTGTTGGCAAAGTAATGTCTCTGCTTTTGAATATGTGATCTAGGTTGGTCATAACTTTTCTTCCAAGGAGTAAGTGTCTTTTAATTTCATGGCTGCAGTCACCATCTACAGTGATTTTGGAGCCCCCGAAAATAAAGTCTGACACTGTTTCCACTGTTTCCCCATCTATTTCCCATGAAGTCATGGGACCAGATGCCATGATCTTCGTTTTCTGAATGTTGAGCTTTAAGCCAACTTTTTCACTCTCCACTTTCACTTTCATCAAGAGGCTTTTTAGTTCCTCTTCACTTTCTGCCATAAGGGTGGTGTCATCTGCATATAATATTAGGAAGTAGCAGCTAGCAAGCATGAAAAGAAAAAAATCACTAGATCACAATCTAGTTCTTTTCATTTTTTTTTTTTTCATGCTTGCTAGCTGCTACTCCCTAATATTCATCTTGTGCTTTAGACACTCTGCTCACTAGGCTTGTACTATGCTAGACTTTCTTATGTGTCACTGTCTCTTCACCTAATCTCCTCTGTTAAATTTATTCCATCCCCTCAAAATTATACTTCCATAGAATTCCATGAAAGTTTTGCAATAGCAGAAGTGATTTTTCAAAAACTATTTGTTCACATATTTGTCTTCACCATCAGAGTCAGGTCCTGAGTAGCAGAATAATTGTGTTATTGTATTCCTACACCAACCTTTAGCTTATTGCCTGGCACATGGTTTCAATTCAAAATGCTCAGTAAGGGAAGGATTGAATTTAATTAATAGAAGTTATTTGAAACTATTTCAGGAACTCTCTGCTGCAAGACTGAAATTACTCAGGAAAAGCTTTTACTTTATTTCTGTCTCAAGCAAGAGTTAATCCTTCTAATTATTAAGAAAAAGTAAAATGTCCCAATTCTTTGACAGGCTCAATCTCATCATCTGTAGGCAAGATAGGTTGAGATGGACAGAGTTGATAAAGAAAACGTTAACACATATGTTTTAATGAGGACTGAACCTCAAGTCTTCCAAACCTAGTAAAATAGTTTAATATATAAATATAGTCTGATGCATTATGGTAAGTGCTAAAATAGATGTAGCATCAAGGCATTTTTAAGAGAAAGATAGGATGCAACCATTTTGGAGAAGTCAGGGAAGAAGTAGCAGTAGCAGTAATGTGTACAGTGGATTTTGAAGAAATACCAGAATGTAAAGCTTGTGACGTGAAAATGCTGGTGAATAGTTTGCCCAGAAAATTGAACATGAGCTCACCCCTTCTCTGCTGCTGCTGCTGCTAAGTCGCTTCAGTCGTGTCCAACTCTGTGCAACCCCATAGACGGCAGCCCACCAGGCTTCCCCGTCCCTGGGATTCTCCAGGCAAGAACACTGGAGTGGGCTGGCATTGCCTTCTCCAATGCATAAAAGTGAAAAGAGAAAGTGAAGTCACTCAGTCATGTCGGACTCTTAGCGACCCCATGGACTGGAGCCCACCAGGATCCTCTGTCCATGGGATTTTCCAGGCAAAAGCACTGGGGTGGGGTGCCATTGCCTTCCCCGCACCCCTTCTCTAGGAACCATTAAAAAATGCTTCATTTCTGACACCAGACAAGCAGGCAATAGCCAAAATCACCTAAAGACTTGGAAGAATGTGGGAAAGAATACAGATCCCTTGAGGATGAAAACCAGAAACAGAACAAAAGACTTTTCTAGATCTTTATCATATGTAAAGGGATATCACCAGCAATTTCATGTTCTTATGGGGACCTGAGGGCTGGTCGAACTGCAATTCCGACTAGGAGCATTCTGCTGTGTGTCCTCTGTATCAAGTTTTGACCCCATACAGATGTGTTCTTAAGCCTTTGCCTTCCTTTGACAAGTAAACATCTTTGCATTTGCATTTGTTGTAGAATTTCTCTTAATCATGATTACCTTGAGACCATAACAAAAAGTTGGATCTTAATAAATTGTCAGCCAAACAAGGGGAGATTTCTGAGGGAGGTTGTTATAGATAGATGAAAGAGCATGTGCAGAAGCACATGTACATGACAAAACATGGAAAGCCTATTTTACATTCAGAAAATAAAACAAACTTTAAAAAGCTTTCCTGACTTCTTTGAGAAAGTCCAGTTTTTTCTGTATGAAAAGTGAAAGTGAAGTTGCTCAGTCATGTCTGACTCTTTGCGACCCCATGAAGAGTGTAGCCTACCAGGCTCCTCTGTCCATGGGATTTTCCAGGCAAGAATACTGGAGTGGGGTGCCATTTCCTTCTCCAGGAGATCTTCCCAACCCAGGGATTTAACCTGGGTCTCTCACATTGTAGGCAGACACTTTACCATCTGAGCCACCATGGAACTCATTAGGCTCACACATGCACCATGGGTAGACAGGCACCATGATTAGAAATACACCATGGACAAATAGACACCATGAACAGATATGCACCATGGACAAACAGACACAGGATAGGCATAGGCACAATGGATGGACATAGACACAATGGATAGACAGAGATATCACGATCAGATATATATCATGGGCAGATAGCTCTCCCAGGCCTGCCTGGCTTTCTTCCCATTTGTTCTCACAAGTGTTTCTCCTAATATAAATTTCTTGCGCAATGCTTCATATGGACTGCAGCCCACCAGGCTTCTCTGTCCACAAGATATTCCAGGCAATTGGGTGGCCATTTTCTTCTGCAGGGGATCTTCCACCCCAGGGATCGAACCCGAGTCTCCTCCACTGCAGGCAGATTCTTTACCGACTGAGCTACAAGGGAAGCCCTTTTTCTGTATGGTAGAATGCCGGGGTCCAGCCCCGGTGGATCCAGGGATTTCAAAGGGGAGACGGCATAGGCGATCAGGAAGCAACAGCTTATTAAAATATTAATTAAAGATATAAAGAATAATAGAAATGAGGATAGCTCAGTGAGGAAGAAAATTCAGTGAAGACAAGTGGGTGAAATAACGATAGCTCAGTGAGAACATTTTGTGGAGAGAGGAGGCTGAATAATTCAGCCAGAAGGTAAGAGAAAGAACGACATGGGGAGACCAAGCTTGGGTGAACAAGGTCCCGCACTTTACTTTTCAAAGTAGTTTTTATCTCTTAAGTTGTGCATAGAGGATAATGAGGGAAGGAGTGGAGTCATGCAGGGACAGCAGTCCCTGAGCCAGGCTTTCAAACCTATCACATGCAAAAGTTTAGGTGAGTTACATCATCTTCTGGCCCAGAGGCCTATTAACATTTTAAGGAACTTATTTTCTCTAAAGGTGATTATTTTAAAGTCAGGCACCACCTTCCAAAAGCATTGGCATTGCATATCTATAGGGCAAAGTTGTGGTGGGTTGTAACAAAGATTAACTCAAGCGTCCCAGGTTACAAACATTAAGGCTACTACTTACATTTCAATACACTGCCAAGGACAGAGTAGGTAAGGGATATGGAGACTTAGCAGCAAACGTTGGCCCAACAAGTGAAAAACCCTTCACCAAAACAATTTCTAATCAATCTTTTAACTGCTCAAAGGAATCTGTGTTTAGAAAGTTTAGAACATCTCATGCCTCTCACAGTTGGGAGGATCTGAGCAATCACATGTGGCCGGAAAAACCTATTCAGGCAGGCTAGAGGATTTCCAAAAGGAGTTTGTAGGCTGAAACACTGTCACACCCAGGAATTATTAACTGGAGCTGTAAGTTAGCTCTTTTTTCAGAGAAAGGTAGTGGGGGACAGCCCCCTGTAAAGTCAGAGGTGAGAACACAAAGCAGAAAGTAGGCAGACTCTGGCTTTTTTTGGGGGGGAGGGGGTGGTAGATGCTCGAGAACCTCCAGGGGGCTCCTGAGGCTGGATCACCCTTGGGTTATTGCCAAGCCTCCTTCCTCATGACCCTTGTCATGGGCAGAGCGCTAATCTAAACCGGCTCCCAACAGTAGAAGTATAAAGTGTTGTATTCATTGACCATTTCTGAGAGTTGCCAGGGAATGGGCTAGTTTAAATTGTTTACTATTAAGACTGAACTTCTTAAATAACAATAATTCATTGCTTTTGTTGAAAATTTGTCATAGTCATGATATGATATTATAATCAGAGGTTATGTTTATGTACAGTTTATATGCATGTGTCTTATTTTGAGTCTTTTGAAAAGTAGATATGAAACATTGTGCAAGAAATTTATATTAGGAGAAATACTTGTGAGAACAATGGGGAGATAGCCAGGCAGGCCTGGGAGAGCTATCTGCCCATGATATATATATCTGATCGTGATATCTCTGTCTATCCATTGTGTCTGTGCTGTCTATGTCTATCCATTGTGTCTGTTTGTCCATGGTGCATACCTGTTCATGGTGTCTGTTTGTCCATGATGCATTTCTGATCATGGTGTATGTCTACCTATGGTGCATGTGTGAGCCTAAGTGAAGAAGAAAGGTCTGCAAGAAAATTAGTTTGGGCAAAGCATCTTAGATTACCATAGAGCCTAAGGAAGATTTAACAATGTCACTGGAAGTCCTGGAGCCAAAAGCCCCACTGGAGAAGGCACTGGCACCCCACTCCAGTACTCTTGCCTGGAAACTCCCATGGATGGAGGAGCCTGGTAGGCTGCAGTCCATGGGGTTGCTAAGAGTCAGACACGACTGAGTGACTTCCCTTTCACTTTCCACTTTCATGCGTTGGAGAAGGAAATGGCAACCCACTCCAGTGTTCTTGCCTTGAGAATCCCAGGGACAGAGGAGCCTGATGGGCTGCTGTCTATGGGTTGCACAGAGTCGGACACGACTAAAGTGACTTAGCAGAAGCAGCAGCAGAGATGGCTAACATCAGTAGAAATGAGCGTGATTTACTACTGTAAGGGCTATACTCAGCCAGTGGCTCAAAGAAGCCTGTGAGCAACACCACGATCATTTCACAAAGGCAGCTGTAGAGTTTTAAGCACAGCAGCTGAGACTTCAGTCAGTTAAACTCCCCACAGTAGAAGGACTGTGATGATTCTTATTCTCATGTCTGATGTAATGTGTGCAAAATATTAAAATCAGCTTCTACTATTAAATGTTTAGCATTTAACTTAGGAGTTTTCTTATTTCTAGCTAAACTATACATGTATATTTACAAAGTCTACCTAGTAGTGAAGCTTGGTTTTCTTAACATGATTTTCGGTAAAGAATGTAAGTCCTTTCAAAAACCACATTTTGCTCAATTCTTTGAGACAGTTGGCAACCATTTTAACCGAGACCTAGGTTTGATTCCTGGGTCTGGAAGATCCCCTGGAGAAGGAAATGGCAATCTACTCCAGTATTCTTGCCTGGAGAATCTGATGGACAGAGGAGCCAGCAGGCTACAAGTCTGTGGGGTTGCAAGAATTGGACACTACTTAGCAACTAAAGTACTACCAGAGACCATTAGGTAACTGATTAAATAATATAAAAAATTATTTTCCAGTCACTCATACCTAGAGATCAAAGAAAGTATGATTGCTTAATTCTATTCAAAGACTTGTGTCCTCAAGCTTGAAGAGCAAAGGTGAATGTCATAGAAATGAACTTGGAGTAATTTCTGTGCTAAGAATATCCACCTTAATACTGACTACAAGGTTCTGCCTTTCCTTGAAGACCCACATCGAATTGTGCCTGTTAGTTCTAAGGAATTTTTCCAAAATTTTACTGGACTATCCCCTAACTGTATCTATAATTCTCTGTGCATGTCCTAAATTCTCAAAACTGATTATGATTACAGTTTATATAAGAGGATTTTGTTTATCCTTACACTCTCTCTAGATATTAAGCTTCTTGAGGGATTGGGGGCAGGAGGAGAAGGGGACGACAGAGGATGAGATGGCTGGATTGCATCACGGACTCGATGGATGTGAGTCTGAGTGACCTCCGGGAGTTGGTGATGGACAGGGAGGCCTGGCGTGCTGCAGTTCATGGGGTTGCAAAGAGTCGGACATGACTGAGCGACTGATCTGATCTGATCTGATCTGAAGTAAGCTAGTAGAACTTGTAAAACCATTCACTCTATACAATACCTAACAGACAATGGTTATTAAATAAATGTTATATGAACAGAATTGCTATAGTTAACTCATCTTAGTAAGTTGAATCTCTGCATATAGTGAAGAACATGAAGATATACAAATGTCTATAAGTTATACAAGAAAGTAATATTAAGCAAATATAGATTGAGATACTAGCTAGAAAATAGTGTTCTTTTTTTTTTTTTCTTTAAGTACTTTTCTGGCACTTTTTGATGGTTTATAATCGTAAACACTCCAAAATAGTTAACAATTTTTTTTTTCCATCTATATGCCAATACATCACTTCAGTTCAGTCTCTCAGTGCTGTTCAACTCTTTGCAACCCCATGAATCGCAGCACGCCAGGCCTCCCTGTCCATCACCAACTCCCGGAGTTCACTCAAACTCACATCCATCGAGTCAGTGATGCCATCCAGCCATCTCATCCTCTGTTATCCCCTTCTCCTCCTGCCCCTAATCCCTCCCAGCATCAGGGTCTTTTCCAATGAGTCAACTCTTCGCATGAGGTGGCCAAAGTATTGGAGTTTCAGCTTATAGATGGTAAAAAATGACAGGGACAGTGAAGGACAGGGAAGCCTAATGTGCTGCAGTCCATGGGGTCACAAAGAGTTGCACATGACTGAGCAACTAGATAATGACAACCAATTAAAAAAAAAAATTTTTTTTAAATTATTTCTCCACATACAGGCCCAGGAGTGGTATCGTAAGGTAGGTGTACTTTTAGTTTAGTTTTTTTTTTGTTTTCTTTTTTATTTAAGGAGCCTACATACTGTTCTCCATGATGACTTTGCCAACATATATTCCCACAAACAATATAGGAAGGTTCTCTTCTCTCCACACCATCTCCAGCATTTGTTATTTATAGACTTTTTAATTATGGTCATTCTGACATGTGGGGTGATAGCTCATGGTAGTTTTGATTTGTATTTCTCTAATAATTAGTGATATTTATATTAATATGTTAATATTAATATATTAATTGAGATTAATATTGAGCATATTTTCAAAACAGAAATAAATCCACAAACATATATAACAAACTTGGATACCAAAGAGGAAAGGAGGGTGACAGAGTAGATTACAATTTGTGGATTAACAGATATTCACTACTATATATAAAATAGGTAATCAACAAAGACTTATTGTATAGTACAAAAAATTATACTCAAAAATTAGTGATAACCTGTAAAAGAAAAGAATCTGAAGAAGAATAGATATATATGTGTATGGTTGGATCACTTGGTTGTACACCTATAGCTAATACAACATCATAGATCAGCTATACTTCAAAAAATAAAAATAACGTGCAGCCAATCTTCTAAAAAATATCTCCCACAGTAGTTTTAAGCTTTACCTGTTAATATTCCTTTCCTGAGAGAGGAGCAGAATAGAATTTAAGAACAGAGGCTCCAGTCCAAGCTCTTCAATAAGTGAACTGTGTGACTTCAGGTATATCCTTTAATCTCACTGGGTTTCAAGATTTTCATCTGTAAAATGAAGGAATTGAGCCAGATCATCTCCAAAGTCCCTCCAGCTTCAAAGCAAACTCTCAGGTCTTAAGACTGACTTAAACCAGAGCCTCATGGTCTGTGCTCTTCTTCTCTCTAATGCCTTGTGGTCACCATGCGGTCCTAAGTAGATAAAAGGACTACCAACTGTTAATCATTCTCTCAAAGGGGACAAATGTTCGTTGAAATAAGGACTTCCTCAGCAATGAATAGCTGTTAAAATGTAATACATTATCATCCAAATGTCTGTGGTATTGGTAACATACCTCAATTCACCACATTACCAAATACAGTTTTAATGACAAGTCAACCCTAAACTTATCCTATTTGAGTGACATTAGGCCAGAAGCTGACACACCTCATGATCATTAGATTTGATATTTTTAATAATGTAACATAGTATCTAAATAGGGAAAACTTAAATGTTACTCAAAATAGCAACATTTTATAGTATAAAAATATTTTCTTTCCTAGATACACTTTCTCTATAACTTCAGTGTCTGCTTTTTAAAACTCTACCAACATTATATAATATTTTAAATTCTAAACTGCTCAATATTGAAGCTTATTTGCAGAGTATGTATTTGGAAAAATCCAAAGTAGTGTTTTTGACCCTTTCTAACTTAACTTCCAATCTCTACCTTTAGAGATAGGATATTTACAAAATCTTATCAGCATACTGTGGAGAGGGAAGTGGCAACCCATTCTTGCCTGGAGAATCCCAGGGACAGAGGAGCCTAGTGGACTGCTGTCTATGGGGTCGCACAGAGTCGGACACGACTGAATCAACTTAGCAGCAGCTTCAGCATCAGCATACTGAGCGCTAGGAAAAAAAAATGGGGAAGAAGCAAGATTCCCTTTCTATAGGAAAATAAATAGAGTTCAAATGGGAAAAGAGGAAAATGAAAGCATTTTTTAAATTTAATTTAAAAGCGATGGAGAAAAAGAGGTATAAGCATGTCTTTATATAAAGGAAAATTCAGGCCTCCAACAGACCCTATTCAAGAATTTTTCTCACTATTTCTCAAAAATAAAACCTTAAGAAAGGTAGACTATTTCCCTTCAGAACTTTATATTATTCATTTCATGCCATATGACTCCAGAGTAAGTAAATGTTTTGAAGAAATTAACAACTTCGAATGTCAAAATAATTATGCTAAAACTAGTTTAAGAATTAGTCTTGAAAAGGGAGAGTGAAGTCACTCAGTCGTATCTGACTCTTTGCTACCCCATGAACTGTAGCCTATCAGGCTCCTCCCTCCATGGGATTCTCCAGGCAAGAGTACTGGAATGGGTTGCCAGTTCCTTCTCCAGGGGATCTTCCCGACCTAGGGATCGAACTCGGGTCTCCCACATTCCAGGCAGACGTTTTAACCTCTGAGCCACCAGGGGAGCCCAAGAATTAGTCTTATTACATGGATAATCTGGACAATCTTTGGACCTTGGCGAAAGTGTTGTTCACTCTCCTGAACAACATCTGCATCTGATGATAAACCCTATAAAATACTAGAAAAGATGAACTCTTGCTTCCTGCCTTGTGTACCTTCAAGTTGACTTTGGTTCAGCTGTCATGTGTCTATGTACAGGAATAAGACATCATATCTGAAGAAGAGGATATTTTCATCATGGCCTGTATCTGGTTAATAATACAAATGGAAGAATGCTCATTGCACCAGTGATTTGAAAAATTCAAGATAATACGGAATAAAAAAACATGAGACAGAGAATCATTTCACTTCAACAATAGTAGTTTTGAAAATCCAAAAACAGAGTCAATGAAAGCAACTGAGAGGGGTTTACGCATGATGAGAAGTCTCAGTTAATTATTTCTTTAGATAGCATTTCTGAGATAAAGCATGATCTGTTTGACTAGAAACTATTCTTCACGTGGTTTTTCACAGAATTTTTTCCGGAAGTCCTTAAAAAAAGAATATAATACTTTATGTCATACTGAACTCAAATCTAAACATTTTTTTTTTTTTTTTGGTACCAGCCAAAGTGTGATCTTAGAAGGAAATTTCCATATAAAGGAAGTGGTGATTACCCCATAGGCCTTTGAAATTTGTTTCTTGTAAAGAAATGGAGTTTTGAGCCTCATCAATTTTTAAACATAAAGGAAGTACTTGACATACTGTAGTGAAAAAAAGTTATAGTCCCTTATTATTAATTCACAGATCAGCTGTTCAAGCAAAATTGTTTCTGAATTTATAGCAAACTAAAAGGAGCATAAAAATTATTTCTTCCTTGTGGTCTCCATAAACAGCTTTAACAGGTACTAGGTAATAAGTGCAATATAAATGCCTTTCCAACAGATAAGTGAAGCTGCAATCGAATTGTAATATGCTGCAATGCATTTCAGTCAACAGGTCTTTTCCAAGGAGGCACCTGGCTAAGAAGCCATGTGTTTGAAAGCTTATACTCTCCTCTCCAAGAAATAAATGTGTTGCATTATGGTGTGATATATTTTTGAAAAGTAAACTCCTTAAGACATATTGAAGAAATGCATTTAGGCCTCCTGCAGGAAATGCCTGCTTTTTTGCCTCCCTCGATTTTTTTTTTTTTTTTTTGCCCACTGAATGCCTGCTTCCAATTGCCCGCTGTTTCCTTGTGTTGCTTTTTCCGTTACACGGTCAGCTAAATTAACTTGAGAGCAGGCAATACAGGCAACCCTAAGGCCCAATGTAGAATCTCAGATTCCCTGAGCTATGCTGGGACCTGCATATTTGGATATTTGCCTAGCCCTCTTGGATGACTAGCTTCAATTTTTCTGGCGTAACTCCAAGCCTAGCTGGTTTCAGGAATAATCTGGCAATATAAATAAGAAAATTGGTTCTGGAGCCTTAAGAAGATTCTCGTTAGTATAGGAGGAAAATCTAGTTTTCCTGTTCAGAAATCTCATGACCCTTTCGCTGGTTGTCCAGTGGTTGAGAATCTACCATGCAATGCAGGAGAAGTGTGTTCAATCCCTGGTTAAGGAGCTAAGATCCCTCATGGCACAGGGAAAACTAAGCCCACATGATGCGACTTCTGAGCCTGCATGCGCCAAAGCCCATGTGCCACGGCTAGAGAATGCATGTACTGCAACGAAAAGCCCTCATGCTGAAACTGAGACATGATACAGACAAACATTTTTATTAAAATAAAAAAATAGCAATATATCTATCAGCAAATATCCTTTATGTTTTGTGCCAAGCAGTCTACTGGGTACTTTATGTACAATATTTACAGTGCTGTCAATAGTCCTTCAAAGAAGAAATTTGTAGACATTGATCAGATCAGATCAGTCACTCAGTCGTGTCCGACTCTTTGTGACCCCATGAATCACAGCACGCCAGGCCTCCCTGTCCATCACCAACTACCGGAGGTTACTCAGATTCACATCCATCGAGTCAATGATGCCATCCAGCCATCTCATCCTCTGTTGTCCCCTTCTCCTTCTGCCCCCAATCCCTCCCAGCATCAGAGTCTTTTCCAATGAGTCAACTCTTCGCACGAGGTGGCCAAAGTACTGGAGTTTCAGCTTTAGCATCATTCCTTCCAAAGAAATCCCAGGGCTGATCTCCTTCAGAATGGACTGGTTGGATCTCCTTGCAGTCCAAGGGACTCTCAAGAGTCTTCTCCAACACCACAGTTCAAAAGCATCAATTCTTCAGTGCTCAGCCTTCTTCACAGTCCAACTCTCACATCCATACATGACCACAGGAAAGACCATAGCCTTGACTAGGCGAACCTTTGTTGGCAAAATGATGTCTCTGTTTTTGAATATGCTATCTAGGTTGGTCATAACTTTCCTTCCAAGGAGTAAGTGTCTTTTAATTTCATGGCTGCAGTCACCATCTGCAGTGATTTTGGAGCCCCCAAAAATAAAGTCTGACACTGTCTCCACTGTTTCCCCATCTATTTCCCATGAAGTGATGAGACCAGATGCCATGATCTTCGTTTTCTGAACGTTGAGCTTTAAGCCAACCTTTGATAGATAATGAAAAATGGGAATTATATACTGCTGAGTGAAGGACAGCCTGCTGTAACTGAGCAGAACTTCCCCAAGTAGTTCTTGGATGAGATCACAGAATTCAGGACCAGGTTTCTAATTGCAAGGATTGGAGATTAATATCTACAAGTACCCAGTGATGATCGGAATTCCAGCAACCACTCAGGCACACTAAAATGCATCAAAATTTGAGAAAAATAGAATGTGAAGTTACTGACAACAATAATATAGCAGGTGTTTGTGAAAAGATACTAATTGAAAAATAATGAGAGAACAATCAAGCCAAGGATTTTATGAAGAGATAACTGTGAGCTTAAACTTATTGAACAGAAGTCCTTCTGACATGGCCTGTGGCCATGCAGACCACAGGCCACTGTGGCTCGAGAGAGGAGATGGGTTTAGAGAAGGAGAGCAGGTTACATTGTATTTTGAGTGCAACAGAATCCATTAAAAAGAGAGGGGATCAGATGAAACCCTGGTTTTCAATGGGGTGATGCCACTGCCATTGGTGTAGAGGTTATAGTCCCAGAGGACAGGAGTAGAGAACAGTTAGGAAACTAACATAGGAATTTGGTCCAAGGACAGGTCCTTCAGGGCAAAGAGTCCTCAAGGATGTAGTACTAAGGACTGGTCAATATTCAGGAACTTAATCTCTTCCTTTTATTAGCGTATTCTTTTTGTTTTCTGGTACTTTCCCTGCTTTTCCCACTGCATTATTTTTTAGCCTCTAGAATTAAAGTCTGCAATACAAAAATATATATGTTATAGTTCGAAAAATTGTTTCATGTGTATAGGCAAATATATATGATTTAGATGGAAGAACAGAGGGGCTGATTAAAAAAGGTATGAAAAATGGGGCCAGTGCTGGAACAGTAATGTATCTTCATGGCCATCAGTAACAGGCAGATATTGAAGTTTTCTTGTCTGCTCTTCTTTTGAGGGATTATGTGTGTGCTGTGGGTTATCCTGGAAGCTCTGTGTGAAGGAGATTGAAAAGTGATTGAGAGAAGTGTTTGAGAAGTTTAGGAAGCTATCTAAAGAATAATGCATGAGATGACAAGTGCTTCTTATATGTAAAGCTCAGTGTTACAGATACAAGGACTATAGATATGCTGCCCAATGCGTGCCTCTCAGGGAGCTCAGAGCAGAATGAAATAAATATCTCCACTTTATGCATGTTCCTTTTGTAGTGCAAGACAGCTTGTATTCACTGTTACCAAATATGTTGCTTATTTTTTTCCCCTACATTTGAAATGGGGCTTCCCTCGTAGCTCAGTTAGTAAAGAATCTGCCTGCAATGCAGGGGACCCATATTTGATCCCTGGGTCAGGGAGATCCCCTAGAGAAGGAAATGGCAACTTACTCTTATATTCTTGCCTAGAGAATCCTATGGACAGAGGAGCCTGGCGGGCTACAGTCCATGGGGTTGCAAGAGCCAGGCACAGCTTAGCAACTAAACCACCATATTTGAAATGAGTTTTCCCTGTTCTGCATCTGACCACTGTCTTCCAACATTTGCTTTACCTCCTTCTGGAAAACTTTCATAATTTCTGTCAGTCTCTATGAACTGTCCATTTTCCAATGGAATGCCAGGCCTAATTATAGCACTTAATACATTACCCTAAAGTAAATAACTCAGGCTTACCTGGTAGCTCAGATGGTAGAGTCTGTCTACAATGCAGGAGATCCAAGTTTGATCCCTGGGTCAGGAAGATCCCCTGAAGAAGGGAATGGCAACCCACCTAGTGTTCTTGATTGGAAAATTACATGGACAGAACAGACTGGTAGACAACAGCCCATGGGGTCTCAAAGAGTTGGACACAACTGAGCAATTAATGCACACAAAGTAATTAAAATGTATTCATTACTAAGCATTTAATATTTATATACCAAATATATGGCAGTGAATATGTGCAAGACGTCTTTTGATTTTTGTTACATGAATTAATCCGGTCTTTGCAAAAGTACTATGACCAGATGTTAATGTTATTCTCATTTTATTTTATTTTTATTTTTTAAATGTCAATGACTGGAGGCTTTATTTACTTACTTATGTATTTATTACTTACTTACTTATTTTGACCACACCATGCAGTAAGCTAGATCTTAGTTCCCTGATCAGGGATGGAAACCATGATGCCTACATTGGGAACACAGTCTTAACCACTGGACCACCAGGGAAGTCTCACTATATTCATTTTACAGATGAAGAAAATAAATCACTGATGGCCACACAAATAGTACATGGTAGAATCCATACATGGTAGGTTCCCTGGCATCGAGACCCACATTATTAGTCCAAGATTATACAGGCAAATTTGGCCTGGGAAAACAGAATGAAGCAGGACAAAGGCTAATAGAGTTTTGCCAAGAAAATGCACTGGTCATAGCAAACACCCTCTTCCAACAACACAAGAGAAAACTTTGCACATGGACATCACCAGATGGTCAACACCAAAATCAGACTGATTATATTCTTTGCACCAAAGATGGAGAAGCTCTATACAGGCGGCAAAAACAAGACTGTGAGCTGACTGTGGCACAGATCATGAACTCATTACTGCCAAATTCAGACTTAAATTGAAGAAAGTGGGAAAAACCACTAGACCATTCAGGTATGACCTAAATCAAACCCCTTATGATTATACACTGGAAGTGAGAAATAGATTTAGGGGACTAGATATGATAGAGTGCCTGAGGAACTATGGATGGAGGTTCATGACATTGTAAAGGAGACAGAGATCAAGACCATCCCCAAGACAAAGAAATGCAAAAAAGCAAAATGGCTGTCTGAGGAAGCCTTACAAATAGTTGTGAAAAGAAGAGAAGTGAAAAGCAAAGGAGAAAAGGAAAGATATATGCATCTGAATCCAGAGTTCCAAAGACTAGCAAGGAAAGATAAGAAAGGCTTCCTCAGTGATCAAGGCAAAGAAATAGAGGAAAACAACAGAATGGGTAGACTAGACATCTCTTCAAGAAAATTAGAGATACAAAGGGAACATTTCATGCAAAGATGGGCATGATAAAGGACAGAAATGGTATGGACCTAATGGAAGCAGAAGATATTAAGAAGAGGTGGCAAGAATACTCAGAAGAACTGTACAAAATGTCCTTCATGACCCAGATAATCATGACAGTGTGATCACTCACCTAGAGCCAGACATCCTGGAATGTGAAGTCAAGCATGCCTTAGGAAGCATCACTATGAACAAAGCTAGTGGAGGTGATGTAATTCCAGCTGAGCTATTTTTAAATCCTGAAAGATGTTGCTGTGAAAGTGCTGCAGTCAATATGTCAGCAAATTTTGAAAACTCAACAGTGGCCACAGGAATGGAAAAGATCAGTTTTCATCCCAATCCCAAAGAAAGGCACTGCCAAAGAATGCTCAAACTACCGCACAATTGCACTCATCTCACACACTAGTAAAATAATGCTCAAAATTCTCCAAACCGGGCTTCAGCAATATGTGAACCATGAACTTCCAGATGTTCAAGCTGGTTTTAGAAAAGGTGAAAGAGCCAGAGATCAAATTGCCATCATCCACTGGATCATCAAAAAAGCAAGAGAATTCCAGAAAAACATATCTATTTCTGCTTTATTGACTGTGCCAAAGCCTTTGACTGTGTGGATCACAATAAACTGTGGAAAATTCTGAAAGAGATGGGAATACCAAACCACCTGATCTGCCTCTTGAGAAAGCTGTATGCAGGTCAGGAAACAACAGTTTGAACTGGACATGGAACAGACTGGTTCCAAATAGGAGAAGGAATACGTCAAGGCTGTGTACTGTCACCCTGCTTATTTAACTTCTATGTAGAGTACATCATGAGAAATACTGGGCAGGAAGAAGCACAAGCTAGAATCAAGATTGCCAGGAGAAATATCAATAACCTCAGATATGCAGATGATACCACCCTTATGGCAGAAAGTGAAGAACTAAAGAGCCTCTTGATGAAAATGAAAGTGGAGAGTGAAAAAGTTGGCTTAAATCTCAACATTCAGAAAATGAAGATCATGGCATCCGGTCCTATTACTTCATGGCAAATTTCCAGGAGCCAGCGTAAGAAACTCCACCCGTGGCAAAGGTCATGAGGAAGGATGCTCGGCATACGCAAAGGCGGGATTTAGCCTCATAAGTCCCCCTGGATATTCTCGAGCACCTACCCCCAAAACCAGAATTTGCCTACTTTACTGCTTTGTGCTCTCACCTCTAACTTTATGGGGGCTGTCCCCCACCACCATCTCTCTCTCTCTGATAAGGAGTTAACTTACAGCTCCAGTTAATAAAGTTCCTGGGCATAATAGGAGTGTTTAAATCCAAACCCCTCAGATGGCTCTCTAACTTGCCTGACAAGTTTACCCGGACTCCTACAGCTATGCATACGACTGTTTACAGTCTCCCAGCCACAAGAGGCATGGGAAGCTTAAGATATTAAAATAGCTTAGAGCCTCTGGGAGAATTAGAAGCTGTCAGAATAAAACTAGTAGAAGATTCCATTGATGAGCCAATGCTTGCTGCCAAGTTTCCACATCCCCTGTATTGTATCCTTGAATGTGTATTAATTAATATAGTTGGTACGTAGAAAAAATAAGTAGTGGCCTTGGTGTTAGCAACTTTAGACACTTAAGGTAATAAATTCTTTCCTTTGTTGTAAACCCACTGCACCTCTGCCCTATAGGAATGCAACTTTATCTAACACCTTCGGAGGATGGCGCCAAACCTTAAAATAATTACTCTTAGAGAAAATAAGTCTTATGGTTGACAAACTTTGTCAGAGTCATAAAATGTTAATAGGCCTTCTGGCCAGAAGATGATGCAAATCACCTAAACCATTTGTATACAATAAATTTGCAGAAAAGAAACCCTGGTTTTGATAAGGATCAAAGACTGTTGACTTTGCATGATTTCACATCCCCTATTATCCTCTATGTGCAACTTATGATATAAAAGCCCCTGTTGAAAATAAAGCTACAGGCCTTGCTCACTGAAGCTTGGCCTCCCCATGTCATTCTTTCTCTCAACCTCTGGCTGAGTTTCCATCTGGAGTGCGGAGGCCCGCCAAGCTTACTAATTTTGCCAGGGCTTCTAAGATTCTTTCAGGGAGGCCTCAGTTTCTCCTCTCCCACGGGAGAATGGAAGGACGTCTGTGGCCTACATAAGTGGTGCAAACTTGTTGATTTTCCACGTAAACCAAGCTACTCAGCCTCTTTTCTCCACTGAATTTTCCTGCTGAGCTATCCTCATTCTATTACTCTTTATATCTTTGATTAATATTTAATTAAAGCTATTGTATCCAGTTCGCCAAAGCCGTCTCTCCTTCATATTCTCTGGATCAGCTGGGGCTGGACTCTGGCAGCAAATAGATGGGGAAACAGTGGAAACTGGATGACTTTATATTTTGTGTTACAAAATCACTGCAGATGGTGATTGCAGCCATAAAATTAAAAGACACTTACTCCTTGGAAGGAAAGTTATGACCAACCTAGACAGCGTATTAAAAAGCAGAGGCATTACTTTTATCAACAAAGGTCTGTCTAGTCAAGGCTTTGGTTTGTTCAGTAGTCATGTATGGATGTGAGAATTGGACTATAGATAAAGCTGGGTGCAGAATTGATGCTTTTGAACTGTGGTGTTGGAAAAAGACTCTTTATTCTTTCCTCAAGAATTCCACACTTTGATGCTGAAGGATTGGCACTGAAAATCTCATAAATAAATCAAGACATAGAATCAGGCTTAAAGTAAACATAGGCTCAGATCCTTAAATGTACTGTGTAGGCACATATTCTCCATATTGGCATTTCTAAATATCTGAGTGCTCATTTCTCTGAATAAAGAAATGACCTTGCAGGCCATCCCTCACTCAGCCAACCATGTAGACCTTAAATTAAAGAACAATGTCAAAACAAATTAATAGCTGGTTCTCTAAAAATGCTAGGTATTTAACCATTTTTATGCTACATGCATCTTTTTGAGTAGATAAAAGAAGGAATTTAATACAAGGCCAAAATTGTGAAGTCAACCTCAGAAAAGACAAATGGACTAGAAAAACCTGCTTAGGGGAAAATAATCATGTTTGTTAAAAGTATTTATCTTCCTTTCTCAGGGAAATTATCTAAATTATTGAAATGAATAAACTGCTGATTGATATTTGCATTATTTTAATTTTAATAGATTCTTTTGATATCTTTCAGTAACTGTTAATGAGAATAGCTGTAATTTACTTAGCAATTAGGATATACTAGGCTTCCCTGGTGACTCAGCTGGTAAAGAATCTGCCTGTAATGCAGAAGACCTGGGTTTGATTCCTGGGTTGGGAAGATCCTCTGAAGAATCTAATGGCTATCCACTCCTGTACTCTGGCTTGGAGAATTCCAGGGACTATATAGTCCATGGGGTCACAAAGAGTTGGACATGACTGAGCACACAGCAATTAAAAAAAAAAAAAAAAAAAGAATAATATATACCAGACTTCATACATGTATTTCTCTAATCTTCACTTGTTATGCATTATTATAATATGCAACAAAGAAAACAACCAAAACTGAGGTAAAGTTACTTGTTCAAGATCTCACAAGCTCATATATAGGAGTTGTTATTCCACAGTTACTAAGTCATGTCTGAGTCTTTGTGACCTCATGGATTGCAGCACACCAGGCTCCTCTGTCTTTATCTACCAGAGTTTTCTCAAATTCATGTCCCTTGAGTCAGTGATGATATCTAATCAACTTATCTTCTGCTGCCTCCTTCTCCTTTACCTTCAATCTTTCCCAGCATCAGAGTCGTTTCCAGTGAGTCAGCTCTTCTCATCATGTGGCCAGAGTATTGAGGCTTCAGCTTTAGCATCAGTGCTTCCAATGAATATTCAGGGTTGATATCCATTGGAATTGAGTTGTTTGATCTCTGTGCAGTCCAAGGGACTCTCAGGAGTCTTCTCTAGCACCACAATTCAAAAACATAAATTCTATGGCACTCAGCCTTCTTTATGGTCCAACTCTCATATCTGTACATAACTACTGGAAAAACTATATGTTGATTATAGGGACCTTTATCAGCAAGTAATATCTCTGCTTTTTTATATGCTATCTAGATTAGTCATAGCTTTTCTTTACAAGGCACAAATGTGTTTTGATTTAATGGCTGCAATAAACATTTACAGTGATTCTGAAGCCCAAGAAAATAAAACCTGTCACTGTTTCCACTTTTCCCCCTTCTATTTGCTATAAAGTGATGAGACCAAATGCCCCGATCTTGGTTTTTCAATGCTGAGTTTAAAGTCAGCTTTTCACTGGCCTCTTTCACCCTCATCAAGAGGCTTTTTTGTTCCTCTTCACTTCTGCAATGAGTGATTAACATTGCATCTCTGAGACTGTTAATCTTTCTCCTGGCAATCTTGATTCCAGCTTGTGCTTCATCCAGCCTGGCATTTCACATGATGTATTCTGCATGTAAGTTAAATAACCTGCTGAAAATATGAAACCTTGTTGTGCTCCTTTCCCATATTGAGTGTAGCACTTTCACAGCATAATCTTTTAAGATTTGAAATGGCTTAACTGGAATTTCATGACCTCTACTAGCTTTGTTAGTAGTGATGCTTCCTATGGCATGCTTGACTTCACATTCCAGGATGTCTGGCTCTAGGTCAGTGATCACACCATCGTGATTATCTGGGTCATGAAGATCTTTTTTGTACAGTTCTTCTGTGTATTCTTGCCACCTCTTCTTAATATCTTCTGCTTCTGTTAGGTCCATACCATTTCTGTCCTTTATCATGCCCATCTTTGCATGAAATGTTCCCTTGGTATCTCTAATTTTTTTTTTTTTAATAGATCTCTAATCTTTCCCATTCTTTTATTTTCCTCTATTTCTTTGCCATGATCACTGTGGAAGGCTTTCTTGTTTCTCCTTGCTATTCTTTGGAACTTTGCATTCAAATGGGTATATCTCTCCTTTTCTCCTTTGCTTTTCACTTCTCTTCTTTTCACAGCTATTTGTAAGGCCTCCTAAGACAGCCATTTTGCTTTTTTGCATTTCTTTATCTTGGGGATGGTCTTGATCTCCGTCTCCTGTACAATGTCACAAACCTCATTCCATAGTTCCTCAGGCACTGTGTCTATCAGATCTAGTCCCTTAAATCTACTTCTCACTTCCAGTGTATAATCATAAGGGATTTGATTTAGATCATATCTGAATGGTCTAGTGGTTTTCCCCACTTTCTTCAATTTAAGTCTGAATTTGGCAATAAGGAGTTCATGATCTGAGCCACAGTCAGCTCACAGTCTTGTTTTTACTGACTGTATAGAGCTTCTCTATCTTTGGCTGCAAAGAATATAATATAATCAGTCTGATTTTGGTGTTGGCCATCTGGTGATGTCCATGTGCAAAGTTTTCTTTTATGTTTTTGGAAGAGGGTATTTGCTATGACCAGTGCATTCTCTTGGCAAAACTCTATTAGCCTTTGTCCTGCTTCATTCCGTATTCCAAGGCCAAATTTGCCTTTTACTCCAGGTGTTTCTTGACTTCCTACTTTTGCATTCCAGTCCCCTATAATGAAAAGGACATCCTTTTTGTGTGTTAGTTCTAAAAGGTCTTGTAGGTCTCATAGAACCGTTCAACTTCAGCTTCTTCAGCGTTACTGGTTGGGGCACAGACTTGGATTAATGTGATATTGAATGGTTTGCCTTGGAAACAAACAGAGATCATTCTGTAGTTTTGGAGATTACATCCAAGAACTGCATTTCAGACTCTTTTGTTGACTATGATGGCTATTCCATTTCTTATAAGGGATTCCTGCCCACAGTAGTAGATATAATGGTCATATGAGTTAAATTCACTCATTCCACTCCATTTTAGTTCACTGATTCCTAGAACATCGACATTCACTCTTGCCATCTCTTATTTGATCACTTCTAATTTGCCTTGATTTGTGGAGCTAACATTCCAGGTTCCTATGCAATATTGCTCTTTTACAGCATCGGACCTTCTATCACCAGTCACATCCACAACTGAGTTTTGTTTTTGGTTTGGCTCCATCCCTTCATTCTTTCTGGAGTTATTTCTCCACTGATCTCCAGTAGCATATTGGGCACCTACTGACCTGAGGAGTTCATCTTTTAGTGTCCTATCTTTTTGCCTTTTTGTACTGTTCATGGGGTTCTCAAGGCAAGAATACTGGAGTGGTTTGCCATTCCTTTCTCCAGTGGACCACATTCTGTCAGACCTCTCCACCATGACCCATCTGTCTTGGGTGGCCCCGCGCAGCATGGCTTAGTGTCATTGAGTTAGACAAGCCTGTGATCCATGTAATCAGATTGGCTAGTTTTCTGTGATTGTGGTTTCAGTCTGTCTGCCCTTGAATGCCCTCTCTTAGCGCCTACCGTCTTACTTCAGTTTCTCTTACCTTGGATGTGGGGTATCCCCTCTCGGCTGCCACTGCTGATCTTGGATATTGTGTACCTGCTCTGTGCCACTCCTGTGCTGGGCAGCCATTGCTGCTGTGGCTGGACAGCCAAGCACAGACAGACCACAAGCCATGTGCTGCTAGGAACTCAAGTCACTTGGTGAATCAAGACCCCTGAAGAGCTTGCTGTCCCTCATCTGGGAGGTCCAGGGGCTGAGCAGTTCCCACTGCCGCCTCTCACACTGCAAAGTGTTTTCTGCCAACGGTGCCAAGAACCAGGCAAATAAGCTGGATTTAAATGGTTCTGTAAAGACATACAAGACCTTCTAGAACTAACACCAGAAAAGATGTCCTTTTCATCAGAGAGGATAGAATTGCAAAAGAAGGAAGTCAAGAGATACCTGGAGTAACAGGCAAGTTTGGTCTTTGAGTACAAAATGAAGCAGGGCAAAGGGTAACAGAATTCTGCCATGAAAATACATTGGTCTTAGCAAACTCTCTCTTCCAACAACACGAGTGATGACTTTACACATGTACAGCACCAGGTGGTCGGTACTGAAATCAGATTGACTGTATTCTTTGCAGCCAAAGATGGAGAAGCTTTATGTCAACAAAAACAAGACATGAAGTGACTATGTCTTAGCTCCTTATTGCAAAATTCAGATGCAATTGGAAGAAGGTATGGAAAGCCACTAAGACATTCAGGTATGATATAAATCAAATCCCTTATGGTTACATAGTGGATTCACATATTATCAAGGTAATGCTCAAAACCCTTCGAGCTAGGCTTAAACAGTATATGAACTTCGAACTTCCAGATGTACAAGCTGGATTTAGAAAAGACAGAGGAACCAGAGATGAAATTGCAAAAATCCTTTGAATCATAGAAAAAGCAAGAGAATTCCAGGAAAGCATCTACTCCTTCTACAATGACTACACTAAATCCTTTGACTGTGTGGCTTACAAAAAACTATGTAAAATTCTTAAAGAGATGGGCACACCAGAACACCTAACCTGCCTCTTAAAAACTGTATACAGGTCAAGAAGCAACAGTTATTAACAGACATGAAAGAATGGACTGATTCAAAATTGGGAGAGTACCTCAAAGCTATATATTGTCACCCTGCTTATTTAATTTATATGCAGAGCACATTATGTGAAGCACCAGGCTGAAAGAATCACAGCTGGAATCAAGATTTCCAGGAGAAATATAAACAACCTCAGATATGCAGATAATAACACCCCAGTGGTAGAACTGGAGGAAGAACTAAAGATCTTCTTGAAAAAGATGAAAGAGGAGACTGAAAAAGCTGGCTTAAACTTATCATTGAAAAAACTAAGATCATGGCATCTGTTCCCATCACTTCATGGCAAATAGAACAAATAGAAACAGGGACAGGCTTAATTTTCTTGGGCTCCAAAATCACTGTGGACAATGACTGCAGCCCTGAAATTAAAAGACTCTTGCTCCTTGGAAGAATAACTATGAGAGCCCTAAACAGTATATTAAAAAGAAAGACATCACTTTGCCAACAAAAGTCCATTTAGTCAAAGCTATGATTTTAGACTCTGATGCTGGGAGGGATTTGGGGCAGGAGGAGAAGGGGATGACAGAAGATGAGAAGGCTGTTTGGCATCACTGACTCGATGGACGTGAGTCTGAGTGACCTCCGGGCGTTGGTGATGGACAGGGAGGCCGGGCATGCTGCAGTTCAAGGGGTTGCAAAGAGTCGGACACAACTGAGCGACTGATCTGATCTGATGATTTTTCCAATAATCTTGCACAGATGTGAGAAATGAGCCATAAAGAAGGTTGAGTGCTGAAGAATTTATGCTTTCTAACTATGGTGCTGGAGAAGACTCTTTAGAGTTCCTTGGACAGCAAGGAGATCAAAGCAGGCAATCCTAAAGGAAATGAACCTTGAATATTCATTGGAAGGACTGATGCTGAAGCTGAAGCTCCAGTACTTCGGCCACTTGATGTGAAGAGCCAACTCATGGGAGAAGACCTTGATGCTGGGAGAGATTGAGGGCAGGAGGAGATGGTGGTGACAGAAGATGAAATGGTTGGAAGGCATCATCAACTCAGTGGACATAAATTTGAGCAAGCTCTGCAAGACTTTGAAGGACAGGGAAACCTGAGGTGTTGCAGTCCTTGGGGTCTCAAAGAGTTGGACACAACCTAGCAACTGAACAACAAAGGAGTGGTTATGTTTTTATCGTGCTTTTTTAATCCATTCAGATCAGATCAGATCAGATCAGTCACTCAGTCGTGTCCCACTCTTTGCGACCCCATGAACTGCAGCACGCCAGGCCTCCCTATCCACCACCAGCTCTCGGAGGTAACTCAGACTCACATCCATCGAGACAGTGATGCCCTCCAGCCATCTCATCCTCTGTCGTCCCCTTCTCCTCCTGCCCCCAATCCCTCCCAGCATCAGAGTCTTCTCCAATGAGTCAACTCTTCGCATGAGGTGGCCAAAATACTGGAGTTTCAGCTTTAGCATCATCCCCTCCAAAGAAATCCCAGGGCTGATCTCCTTCAGAATGGACCGGTTGGATTTCCTTGCAGTCCAAGGGACTCTCAAGAGTCTTCTCCAACACCACAGTTCAAAAGCATCAATTCTTCGGCTCTCAGCCTTCTTCACGGTCCAGCTCTCACATCCATACATGACCACAGGAAAGACCATAGCCTTGACTAGGCGAACCTTTGTTGGCAAAGTGATGTCTCTGCTTTTGAATATGCTATCTAGGTTGGTCACAACTTTCCTTCCAAGGAGTAAGCGTCTTTTAATTTCATGGCTGCAGTCACCATCTGCAGTGATTTTGGAGCCCAGAAAAATAAAGTCTGACACTGTTTCCACTGTTTCCCCATCTATTTCCCATGCAGTGATGGGACCAGATGCCATGATCTTCGTTTTCTGAATGTTGAGCTTTAAGCCAACCTTTTCACTCTCCACTTTCACTTTCATCAAGAGGCTTTCTGAGTTCCTCTTCACTTTCTGCCATAAGGGTGGTATCATCTGCATATCTGAGGTTATTGATATTTCTCCCAGCAATCTTGATTCCAGCTTGTACTTCTTCCAGTCCAGCATTTCTCATGATGTACTCTGCATATAAGTTAAATAAACATGGTGACAATATACAGCCTTGACGTACTCCTTTTTCTATTTGGAACCAGTCTGTTGTTCCATGACCAGTTCTAACTGTTGCTTCCTGACCTACATACAGATTTCTCAAGAGGCAGATCAGGTGGTCTGGTATTCCCATCTCTCTCAGAATTTTCCACAGTTTATTGTGATCTACACTGTCAAAGGCTTTGGCATAGTCAATAAAGCAGAAATAGATGTTTTTCTGGAACTCTCTTGCTTTTTCCATGATCCAGCAGATGTTGGCAATTTGATCTCTAGTTCCTCTGCCTTTTCTAAATCCAAATCTATAGATAAAGATTATATAAAGACTGATGATATGCTGAAACTAATATTCAAATACGCCAAAAAGCAGGGACAGAGTTCTTGATTCATCAGTGTTAAACTGAATTAAATTTGTCAATAACTGCCACTCCTGTTTTGCTGTTAATTAGTTTTAGTTTGGGCTTCCCAGGTGGCTCAGTTGTAAAGAAACCACCTGCCAATGTATGAGACTCAGGTTTGATTCCTGGTTCGGGAACATCCATTAGAGAAGGAAATGGCAATTCACTCCAGTATTCTTGACTGGGAAATGCCATGGACAGGGGACCCTGGCAGACTACAGGCCATGGAATCATAAAAGAATCAGACATGACTTAAAGACCAACAATAACAGCAGTTTTTAGTTTAGTCTTTAATAGCATTCAGATTTAAGTTGTTTTTTAAAATATTTTAAGGTGAATATTCATGTAACACAAGATTAATCATTTCAAAGTGCACAGTGCATAATATTAGTATATTCAGAATGTTATTTAAGCATTACTCTAGTTTCAGAATATTCCAAAATGTTTTCCTCACCTCCTAAAGTGAACCTACCTGTGCACACTAAGCACTCACTTCCCATCTCCCCTTGCCTCAGGCCCTGGAAACCATTAATTTGTTTTTGATCTGTCAGTCAGTTCAGTCAATTCAGTCACTCAGTCATGCCTGACTCTTTGTGATTCCATAAATCGCAGCATGCCAGGCCTCCCTGTCCATCACCAACTCCCAGAGTTCACTCAAACTCAGGTCCATCAAGTCAGTGATGCCATCCAGCCATCTCATCCTCTGTCATCCCCTTTTCCTCCTGCCTCCAATCCCTCCCAACATCAGAGGCTTCTCCAATGAGTCAACTCTTCACATGAGGTGGCCAAAGTACTGGAGTTTCAGCTTTAGCATCATTCCTTTCAAAGAAATCCCAGGGCTGATCTCCTTCAGAATGGACTGGTTGGGATCTCCTTGCAGTCCAAGGGACTCATAGTTCAAAAACATCAATTTGAACCACAGTTCAAAAACAGCAATTCTTCGGTGCTCAGCCTTCTGCACAGTCCAACTCTCATATCCATACATGATCACAGGAAAAACCATAGCCTTGACTAGATGGACCTTGGTTGGCAAAGTGATGTCTCTGCTTTTGAATATGCTATCTAGGTTGGTCAAAACTTTCCTAAGGAGCAAGCGTCTTTTTTTTTTTTTTTTTTTTAATTTAATTTAATTTTATTTAACTTTACAATATTGTATTGGTTTTCCATACATCAACATGAATCTGCCACAGGTATACATGTGTTCCCCATCCTGAACCCTCCTCCCTCCCCATACCATCCCTCTGGGTTGTCCCAGTGCACCAGCCCCAAGCATCCAGTATTGTGCATCGACCCTGGACTGGTGACTCGTTTCATATATGATAGTATACATATTTCAATGCCATTGTCCCAAATCGTCCCACCCTTTCCCTCTCCCAGAGCCCAAAAGATTGTTCTATACATCAGTGTCTCTTTTGCTGTCTCATATACAGGGTTATTGTTACCATGTTTCTAAATTCCATATATATGTGTTATTATACTGTATTGGTGTTTTTCTTTCTGGCTTACTTCACTCTGTATAATAGGCTCCAGTTTCATCCACCTCATTAGAACTGATTCAAATGTATTCTTTTTAATGGCTGAGTAATACTCCATGGTGTATATGTACCACTGCTTTCTGATCCATTCATCTGATGATGGACATCTAGGTTGCTTCCATGTCCTGGCTATTATTAACAGTGCTGTGATGAACATTGGGGTACATGTGTCTCTTTCAATTCTGGTTTTCTCAGTGTGTGTGCCCAGCAGTGGGATTGCTGGATCATAAGGCAGTTCTATTTCCAGTTTTTTGAGGACTCTCCATACTGTTCTCCAAAGTGGCTGTACTAGTTTGCATTCCCACCAACAGTGTAAGAGGATTCCCTTTTCTCCACACCCTCTCCAGCATTTATTGCTTGTAGACTTTTGGATCACAGCCATTCTGACTGGCATGCAATGGTACCTCATAGTGGTTTTGATTTGCATTTCTCTGATAATGAGTGATGTTGAGCATCTTTTCATGTGTTTGTTAGCCATCTGTATGTCTTCTTTGGAGAAATGTCTATTTAGTTCTTTGGCTCATTTTTTGATTGAGTCATTTATTTTTCTGGAGTTGAGCTGTAGGAGTTGCTTGTATATATTTGAGATTAGTTGTTTGTCAGTTACTTCATTTGCTATTATTTTCTCCCATTCTGAAGTCTGTCTTTTCACCTTGCTTATAGTTTCCTTTGTTGTGCAGAAACTTTTAAGTTTAATTAGGTCCCATTTGTTTATTTTTTATTTTATTTCCAATATTCTGGGAAGTGGGTCATTGAGGATCCTGTTGTGATGTATGTCACAGAGTGTTTTGCCTATGTTCTCCTCTAGGAGTTTTATAGTTTCTTGTCTTACATTTAGATATTTAATCCATTTTGAGTTTATTTTTGTGTATGGTGTTAGAAAGTGCTCTAGTTTCATTCTTTTACAAGTGTTTGACCAGTTTTCCCAGCACCATTTGTTAAAGTGATTGTCTTTAATCCATTGTATATCCCTGCCTCCTTTGTCAAAAATAAGGTGTCCATATGTGTGTGGATTTATCTCTGGGCTTTCTATTTTGTTCCATTGATCTATATTTCTGTCTTTGTGCCAGTACCATACTGTCTTAATGACTGTGGCTTTGTAGTAGAGCCTGAAGTCAGGCAGGTTGATTCCTCCAGTTCCATTCTTCTTTCTCAAGATAGCTTTGGCTATTCGAGTTTTTTTGTATTTCCATACAAATTGTGAAATTATTTGTTCTAGCTCTCTGAAGAATACCGTTGGTAGCTTGATGGGGATTGCATTGAATCTATAAATTGCTTTGGGTAGTATATTCATTTTCACTATATTGATTCTTCCAATCCATGAACATGGTATATTTCTCCATCTATTAGTGTCCTCTTTGATTTCTTTCACCAGTGTTTTATAGTTTTCTATATATAAGTCTTTAGTTTCTTTAGGTAGATATATTCCTAAGTATTTTATTCTTTTCGTTGCAATGGTGAATGGAATTGTTTCCTTAATTTCTCTCTATTTTCTTATTATTAGTGTACAGGAAAGCAAGGGATTTCTGTGTGTTGATTTTATATCCTGCAACTTTACTATATTCATTGATTAGTCCTAGTAATTTTCTGGTGGAGTCTTTAGGGTTTTCTATGTAGAGGATCATGTCATCTGCAAACAGTGAGAGTTTTACTTCTTCTTTTTCACTTTGGATTCCTTTTATTTCTCTTTCTGCTCTGATTACTGTGGCCAAAACTTCCAAAACTATGTTGAATAGTAATGGTTAAGTGGGCACCCTTGTCTTGTTCCTGACTTTAGAGGAAATGCTTTCAATTTTTCACCATTGAGGATAATGTTTGCTGTGGGTTTGTCATATATGCTGCTGCTGCTAAGTCACTTCAGTCGTGTCCAACTCTGTGAGACCCCATAGACGGCAGCCCACCAGGCTCCTCCGCCCCTGGGATTCTCCAGGCAAGAACACTGGAGTGGGTTGCCATTTCCTTCTCCAATGCATCAGAGTGAAAAGTGAAAGTGAAGTCGCTCAGTCATGTCCAACCCTCAGTGACCCCATGGACTGCTGCCTACCAGGCTCCTCTGTCCGTGCGATTTTCCAGGCAGAAGTACTGGAGTGGGGTGCCACTGCCTTCTATAGCGTCTTTTAATTTCATAGCTGCAGTCACCATCTGCAGTGATTTTGGAGCTGTATATATAATAATTTAAGGTATTTTAAGTAAATTGTATTATACAATATGCAACATTTTGCATCTAGTTTCTTCAACAAAGCTTAACATTTTGCAATTTCATCTCATTGCAACATAGGTCAGTACTTCATTCATTTTGGGTTTAATACTCTTATATGGATATACCACATTTTTTACCCATTTATTAATAAATGAGTAGGTCATTTCCACTTTGAATACTCTGAATAGTACTACTGCTAATATTTGTGTAGAACTGTTTGCTTGAATACCTGTTTACAAGTTTGGATATATATATATGTGTGTGTGTGTGTGTGTGTATCTTGTATCATATGATATTTCATGTTTAGATTTTTTTTTTTAGAAAACAACAAGCTGTCCAGAATGTATACAAATTCTAATTTTTCCACATCCTTGCCAATATTTGTCATCTTTTTCATGATAGCCATCCTGATGTATACTATATGCTATTTATTGGGTTTTTACTTTCATTTCTTAATGACTAATGATGTTAAATGTCTTTTTACTGTTTTTTGGTCATTTGTTTATCATCATTGGAGAAACTTCTATTCAAGTCTGTTGCTCATTTTTCACTTTAGACTATCTTTTTGATCTTGTATTGTATGTGTTCTTTCTTTATTCTGGATACTAGACAGTATCAGATATATGATTTGCAAATATTTTTTCTCATTCTGTGGGGTGTATTTTTACTTCCCTCTAATGATTTCTGATTCACAAAATGTTTTAAATTGATAAAACCCAAATTATTTTTATTTTTCTACTTTTACTTCCCTGGTGGTTCAGACGGTAAAGCGTCTGTCTACAATGCGGGAGACCCGGGTTCAAGCCTCTGGGTTGGGAAGATACCCTGGAGAAGGAAATGGCAACCCACTCCAGTACGATTGCCTGGAAAATCTCATGGACAGAGGAGCCTGCTAGACTACAGTCTATGGGGTCTCAAAGAGTCAGACACGACTGAGCAACTTCACTTTTCACTTTTACTTCTGGGGTCATATCTAATAAATCATTGCTAAATCCAAGATCATGAAGATTTATACCTGTTTCTTTCTAAGTGTTTTATAGTAATAAATCTTCAACTTCATTCTTTTGCATGTGTTTCTCTATTTGTCACAGCACCATTTGCTGAAGAGACTATCCTGTCCAATTGAATAGCCTTAGTACCCATGATAAAAAATAATCTGGCCATACATGCAATGGTTTATTTCTTGGCTCTCAATAATATTTCTTGGCCTATAATTTAATTCCTATGCTGCTGCTGCTGCTGCTGCTGCTGCTAAGGTGCTTCAGTCGTGTCTGACTCTGTGAGACCCCATAGAGGGCAGCCCACCAGGTTCCGCCATCCATGAGATTCTCCTGGCAAGAACACTGGAGTGGGTTGCCATTTCCTTCTCCAATGCATGAAAGTGAAAAGTGAAAGTGAAGTCACTCAGTCATGCCCGACTCTTAGTGACCCCATGGACTACAGCCCACCAGGCTCCTCTGTAGATGGGATTTTCCAGGCAAGAGAACTGGAGTGGGGGGCCATTGCTTTCTTCTCCACAAGTTTGATTCCAACTTGTGTTTCTTCCAGTCCAGCATATCTCATGATGTACTCTGCATATAAGTTAAATAAACTTGGTGACAATATACAGCCTTGACGTACTCCTTTTCCTATTTGGAACCAGTCTGTTTTACCATGTCCAGTTCTAACTGTTGATTCCTGACCTGCATACAGATTTCTCAAGAGGCAGATCAGGTGGTCTGGTATTCCCATCTCTTTCAGAATTTTCCACAGTTTATTGTGATCTACACAGTGAAACCTGATCTGCCTCTTGAGAAATCTGTATGCAGGTCAGGAAACAACAGTTAGAACTGGTCATGGAACAACAGACTGGTTCCAAATAGGAAAAGGAGTACGTCAAGGCTGCATATTGTCACCATGTTTATTTAACTTATATGCAGAATACATCATGAGAAATGCTGGACTGGAAGAAACACAAGTTGGAATCAAGATTGCTGGGAGAAATATCAATAACCTCAGATATGCAGATGACACGACTCTTATGGCAGAAAGTGAAGAGGGGCTAAAAAGCCTCTTGATGAAAGTGAAAGTGGAGAGTGAAAAGGTTGGCTTAAAGCTCAACATTCAGAAAACGAAGATCATGGCATCTGGTCCCATCACTACATGGGAAATAGATGGAGAAACAGAGGAAACAGTGTCAGACTTTGTTTTTCTGGGCTCCAAAATCACTGCAGATGGTGACTGCAGCCATGAAATTAAAAGACGCTTACTCTTTGGAAGGAAAGTTATGACCAACCTAGATAGCATATTCAAAACAGAGACATTACTTTGCCAACAAAGGTTCCCCTAGTCAAGGCTATGGTCTTTCCTGTGGTCATGTATGGATGTGAGAGCTGGACTGTGAAGAAGGCTGAGAGCCGAAGAATTGATGCTTTTGAACTGTGGTGTTGGAGAAGACTCATGAGAGTCCCTTGGACTCCAAGAAGATCCAACCAGTCCATTCTGAAGGAGATCAATCCTGGACTTTCTTTGGAAGGAATGATGCTAAAGCTTAAACTCTGGTATTTTGGCCACCTCATGCAAAGAGTTGACTCATTGGAGAAGACTCTGATGCTGGGAGGGATTGAGGGCAGGAGGAGAAGGGGACGACAGAGGATGAGATGGCTGGATGGCATCACTGACTTGATGGGTGTGGGTCTGAGTCACCTCCAGGAGCTGGTGATGGACAGGGAGGCCTGGCGTGCTGCGGTTCATGGGGTTGCAAAGAGTTGGACACGACTGAGCGACTGATCTGATCTGATCTGACACAGTCAAAGGCTTTGGCATAGTCAATAAAGCAGAAATAGATGTTTTTCTGGAACTCTCTTGCTTTTTCCATGATCCAGCAGATGTTGGCAATTTGATCTCTGGTTCCAATGCCTTTTCTAAAACCAGCTTGAACATCAGGAAGTTCATGGTTCACATATTGCGGAATCCTGGCTTGGAGAATTTTGAGCATTACTTTACTAGCTTGTGAGATGAGTGCAATTCTGCGGTAGTCTGAGCATTCTTTGGCATTGCCTTTCTTTGGGATTGGGATGAATACTGACCTTTTCCAATCTTGTGGCCACTGCTGAGTTTTCCAAATTTGCTGGCATATTGAGTGCAGCACTTTCACAGCATCATCTTTCAGGATTTGGAATAGCTCCACTGGAATTCCATCACCTCCACTAGCTTTGTTCTTTTAGTGATGCTTTCTAAGGCCCACTTGACTTCACATACCAGGATGTCTGGCTCTAGGTCAGTGATCACACCATCATGATTATCTGGGTCGTGAAGCTCTTTTTTGTACAGTTCTTCTGTGTATTCTTGCCACCTCTTCTTAATATCTTCTGTTTCTGTTAGGTCCATACCATTTCTGTCCTTTACCGAACCCATCTTTGCATGAAATATTCCTTTGGTATCTCAAATTTTCTTGAATAGATCCTTAGTCTTTCCCATTCTGTTGTTTTCCTCTATTTCTTTGCATTGATCGTTGAAGAAGGCTTTCTTATTTCTTCTTGCTATTCTTTGGAACTCTGCGTTCAGATGTTTATATCTTTCCTTTTCTCCTTTGCTTTTCACTTATCTTCCTTTCACAGCTATTTGTAAGGCTCCCCAGACAGCCATTTTGCTATTTTGCATTTCTTTTCCATGGGGATGATCTTGATCCCTGTTTCCTGTACAATGTCATGAACCTCATTCCATAGTTCATCAGGCACTCTATCTATCAGATGTAGGCCCTTTATCTATTTTTCACTTCCACTGTATAATCATAAGGGATTTGATTTAGGTCATACCTGAATGGTCTAGTGGTTTTCCCTACTTTATTCAATTTCAATCTGAATTTGGCAATAAGGAATTCATGATCTGAGCCACAGTCAGCTCCTGGTCTTGTTTTTGCTGATTGTATAGAGCTTCTCCATCTTTGGCTGCAAAGAATATAATCAATCTGATTTTGGTGTTGACCATCCTGTGATGTCCAAATGAAGAGTCTTCTCTTGTGTTGTTGGAAGAGGGTGTTACGACCAGTGCATTTTCTTGGCAAAACTCTATTAGTCTTTGCCCTGCTTCATTCCGTATTCCAAGGCCAAATTTGCCTGTTACTCCAGGTGTTTCTTGACTTCCTACTTTTGCATTCCAGTCCCCTATAATGAAAAGGACATCTTTTTTGTGTGTTAGTTCTCAAAGGTCTTGTAGGTCTTAATAGAACCATTCAACTTCAGCTTCTTCAGCATTACTGGTTGGGGCATAGACTTGGATTACTGTGACATTGAATGGTTTGCCTTGGAAACGAACAGAGATCATTCTGTCATTTTTGAGATTGCATCCAAGTACTGCATTTCGGACTCTTTTGTTGACCATGATGGCCACTCCATTTCTTCTGAGGGATTCCTGCCAACAGTAGTAGATATAATGGTCATCTGAGTTAAATTCACCCATTCCAGTCCATTTTAGTTCGCTAATTCCTAGAATGTCGACATTCACTCTTGCCATCTCTTGTTTGACCACTTCCAATTTGCCTTGATTCATGGACCTGACATTCCAGGTCCTATGCAATATTGCTCTTTACAGCATTGGACTTTGCTTCTATCACCAGACACATCCACAGCTGGGTATTCTTTTTGCTTTGGCTCCATCCCTTCATTCTTTCTGGATTTATTTCTCCACTGATCTCCAGTAGCATATTGGGCCCCTACTGACCTGGGGAGTTTCTCTTTCAGTATCCTATCATTTTGCCTTTTCATACTGTTCATGCGGTTCTCAAGGCAAGAATACTGAAGTGGTTTGCCATTCCCTTCTCCAGCGGACCACACCCTGTCAGATCTCTCCACCATGACCCGCCCATCCCAGGTTGCCCCACGGGCATGGCTTAATTTCATTGAGTTAGACAAGGCTGTGGTCCTGGTGTGATTAGATTGACTAGTTTTCTGTGAGTATGGTTTCAGTGTATTTGCCTTCTGATGCCCTCTTTCAAGACCTACTGTCTTATTTGGGTTTCTCTTACCTTGCGCGTGGCGTATCTCTTCCCGGCTGCTCCAGCAAAGCACATCCATCGCACCGTACCTTGGACAAGGGTTCTCTCCTCACCGCCACCCTTCCTGACCTCGGTCGTGGGGTATTTTCTTTTTAAAAATCAATTTTACTCTTATATAACTTTAATTGTAATGGTTAACTATTTACATTTAAATAAATTATTACTATGACTCTTCCATATTTTCTGTCTTCTGTACATTTTGTGTTACTATTGTTCTTCATTTCTTCCATTAATATTAACTTTTGTGCTGATTTTTATAGTGAAAATTTTTGATATCTTATATTCACTTCCTTTTTCATATACTATTTAGTTATTTTATTAGTGGTAGTCCTGGTGGTTATAATTAACATCTCAAGATGAGTTAGTTTCCTTCAACATTTCTTTAATTTTATTTGCATACAAAACCCTGAATCTACACTACTCTGCCCCTCTGAAAGGTTGTTGTTGAATCACGTGAAGACACCGAGATTCTTGGCCCCCGGAGGAGACGAATTCAATCCGAGGCCAGAGACCAGGCTTGATCGCTCAGAGTTTTTGTGTAATAAAATTTTATTAAAGTATAAAGGAGATAGAGAAAGCTTCTGACATAGGCATCAGAAGAGGGTAGAAAGAGTACCCACTTGCTAGTGTTAGCAATAAAGTTATATACTCTAAAGAACGTCTCAGGTTGTAGAGACCTAATTTACATTTTAAGATAACACTGTCTTCAGGCAGGATCAGATCAGAGATCAGTCACTCAGTCGTGTCCGACTCTTCGCGGCCCCATGAACCGCAGCACGCCAGGCCTCCCTGTCCATCACCAGCTCCCGGAGGTCACCCAGACTCACACCCATCAAGTCAGTGATGCCATCCAGCCATCTCATCCTCTGTCGTCCCCTTCTCCTCCTGCCCTCAATCCCTCCCAGCATCAGAGTCTTCTCCAATGAGTCAACTCTTCGCATGAGGTGGCCAAAATACTGGAGTTTCAGCCTCAGCATCATTCCTTCCAAAGAAATCCCAGGGCTGATCTCCTTCAGAATGGACTGGTTGGATCTCCTTGCAGTCCAAGGGACTCTCAAGAGTCTTCTCCAACACCACAGTTCAAAAGCATCAATTCTTCAGCTCTCAGCCTTCTTCACAGTCAAGCTCTCACATCCATACATGACCACAGGAAAGACCATAGCCTTGACTAGGCGAACCTTTGTTGGGAAAGTAATGTCTCTGCTTTTGAATATGCTATCTAGGTTGGTCATAACTCTCCTTCCAAGGAGTAAGCGTCTTTTAATTTCATGGCTGCAGTCACCATCTGCAGTGATTTTGGAGCCCAGAAAAACAAAGTCTGACACTGTTTCCACTGTTTCCCCATCTATTTCCCTTGTAGTGATGGGACCAGATGCCATGATCTTCGTTTTCTGAATGTTGAGCTTTAAGCCAACCTTTTCACTCTCCACTTTCACTTTCATCAAGAGGCTTTTTAGCCCCTCTTCACTTTCTGCTATAAGAGTGGTGTCATCTGCATATCTGAGGTTATTGATATTTCTCCCAGCAATCTTGATTCCAACTTGTGTTTCTTCCAGTCCAGCATTTCTCATGATGTACTCTGCATATAAGTTAAATAAACATGGTGACAATATGCAGCCTTGACGTACTCCTTTTCCTATTTGGAACCAGTCTGTTGTTCCATGACCAGTTCTAACTGTTGCTTCCTGACCTGCATACAGATTTCTTAAGAGGCAGATCAGGTGGTCTGGTATTCCCATCTCTTTCAGAATTTTCAAGACCAGGTATACCCCCCTAATTTACATTTTAAGATAACACTGTCTTCAGGCAGGATACATTATCATTGTATAATCCTAAGTAATGTGGAGAAAGAAAAAAAAGTTTGTCCTTTCTTCCTCCTTGAGAATTCCAGACCCCTCTCTCCTTGGGTACCCCTAGACTCCTCATCAACCTGCCTAGGAAATGACTCTGTCACCTCCTTCTTTATGTTGTTGTTTTCAAGAGTTATTTCTTTATACAATGTATTCCAGAAACACAGATTTATAATTATTGCTTATATAGTTGTCTCGGAACTAAAAAGAAACCCAAAATACAATAATACTTGCTTTTATATTTACCTAAGTAGCTTCTTTAACACTGATTTTTTAAGGTATTCATATGGCTTCTACAAATTATGTAAGTTTTGAGAGTTTTCTTTTTTCTTTTTTTTTTTAGGATTTTGTCCAAATTCTATCTAGTATCCTTTTATTACAGGCTGAAGTATACCTTTTTAGAATTTCTTATGTGGCAGATATAGTAGCACAAACTTCCTCAGCTTCTAAAATCTCAGAATGTCTCAATTTTGCCTTATTTTTGAAATGTTATTTTGTGGGATAAAAATTTCTTGGTTGATATGTATCTTCTCTCAGCACTTTGAATAGATCATCCCATTGTCTTCTAGGCTTCATGGTTTCTGATAAGAAATGTGTTGTTAATTTTACTGAAGCTCTTTTTGCTGCTCTTCTAATTCTCTCTGAATTTTGGCTTCTGACAGTTTGATTATTATATGTCTAGATGTGGATCTCTTTATTTGTCCTTAGAGTTTGTTGAGGTCTTTAAATACATAGAATCATGGGTTTCAATAAATTTGAAAAATATTTGTTTTTCCATTGTTCCTTTAATTACATTTCCTGTCCCATTTCTCTCTTTTCTTTCTGTATTGGTGACATCTGTAGCATGTATGTTGATATACTTGGTGGTATCTCACAGATCTGTTAGGCTCTGATTAGTTTACTTAATTCTCTTTATTCTTTCTTCAGATTAGATCATTTCATTCACTTTTCTTCAAATTGCTTATTCTTTCTTTGACTTGCTATAATCTGCTATTGAAATCCTGTAGCAAATATTTTATTGTAATTTTGGCTCTAGAATTTTTTGTTTCCTTTTAACAATTTATATCTATTTATTGATATTCTGTATTGACATTGATATTCTATATTTGTTCATATGTCATTCCCTGGTTTCCTCTAGTTCTTACCTATGTTTTTCTTAAAACTGAACAAAATAAGATAGTTGAATTAAAGTCACTATCTAGCACTAGTCAAATGCTTTGTGTACATTACAGATCACAACATGTCTTGTTGGTCCTCTAATATTCAGTTACTATATATTTTCTACTTGTGCTTTGAATTTAATCTTCCATCATCTCCTTTCTTGATTCAATATAAGGATGCTTTGTATTACATACAGTTTTCCTTTAATTTGATATCCAAACATATTTTAATATCTTAAAATTTTTTTTTGGTATAGTTTTCAGAAGATGACTCTTTATAAGTGCCTTTTTATTGAAACTCTAATCACAGTCCATACATTTATCTACTCAGTAAATGCATATTTAAGACTAAATGATTATAATTTTATATTATAAAATCTCAGTAATTTATTTTTATAATGTATAAGATCTCAGTAATTTATAATATCTCAGTAATCCTAATGAGATACCTGAGCTTTCAATCTAGAGTCCCTACATTTTGTTTTACTATTGAACAAATATATATTTGTTGTTTCTGTTCAGTCACTCGGTCATATCTGATTCTTTGCAACCCCAAAAATGGCAGCATGCCAGGCTTCCCTGTATTTACTGTCTCCCAGAGTTGCTCAAACTCATGTCCATTGAGTTGGTTATCCCATCCAACCATCTCATTCTCTGTTGCCACCTTCTCCTCATCCTCAGTCTTTCCCGGCATGAGGGTATTTTCCAGTGAGTCAACTCTTTAAACCAGGAGGCCAAAGTATTGGAGCTTTAGCTTCAGCATCAGTGCTTCTAATGAATATTCAGGTTTGATTTCCTTTAGGATTGACTGGTTTGATCTCCTAGCTGTCCAAGGGACTCTCAAGAGTCTTCTCCAACACCACAGATCAAAAGCATCAATATTTTGGTGCTCAGCCTTCTTTCTGGTCCAACTCTCACATCCATACATGACTACTGGAAAAACCGTAGCATTGACCATATGAACTTTATCAGCAAATTGATGTCAATACTTTTTAATATACTGTCTAGGTTTGTCATAGTTTTTCTTCCAAGAAGCAAGCATCTTTTAATTTCATAGCTGCATCACCATCCACAGTAATTTTGGAGCCCAAGACAATAAAGTCTCTCACTGTTTCCATTTTTCTGGAATTTTTGTTTCCCCATCTATTTACCATGATGTGGTGGGACCAGATGCCATGATCTTCATTCTTTTAATGTTGAGTTTTAAGCCAGCTTTTCCACTCTCCTCTTTCAACTTCATCAAGAGACTCTTTAGTTCCTCTTCACTTTATGCCATTAAGGTGGTGTCATTTGCATATCTGAGGTATTGGTATTTCTCCGAGCAATCTTGAATCCAGCTTATGCTTCATCCAGACTGGCACTTCACATGATGTACTCCACATATAAGTTAAATAAGCAGGGTGACAATATACAGCCTTGATGTACTCCTTTCCCAATTTTGAACCACTCTATTCTATGTCCGGTTCTAACTGATGCATCTTGACCTGCATACAGGTTTCTCAGGTAAGGTGATCTGGTATTCCCATTTCTTTAAGAATTTTGCACAGTTTTCTGTAATCCACATAGTCAAAGTCTTCAACACAGTCAATTAAGTAGATTTTTTTTGTGTCGGGGGGAGATGGGAGGGAGGGAGAATTCTCCTTCTTTTTCTGTGATCCAGCAGATGTTGGCAATTTAATCTCTGGTTCCTCTGCCTTTTTAAACCCAGCTTGTACATCTGTAAGTTCTCAGTTCACATACTATTGAAGTCTTGCTTGAAGGATTTTGAATATAATCTTGCTGACATGTGAAATGAATACAGATGTGTGGTAACTTGAATATTCTTTGACATTGCCTTTCTTTGGTATTGGAATGAAAACTCATCTTTTCTAGTCCTGTGGCCACTGCTAAGTTTTTCAAATTTGCTGAAAATTGCATGCAGCACTTTAACAACATCATCTTTTAGGGTTTGAAATAGCTCAGCTTGAATTCCATCACCTCCACTGGTTTTGTTCATAGTAAAGCTGACTAAGTCCAACTTGACTTCACACTCCAGGGTGTCTGTCTCTAGGTGAGTGATCATACCTTCATGATTATCCAGATCATTAAGACCTTTATTTACCCCTCTTCTTAATATCTTCTGCTTCTATTAGGCCCATACTGTTTCTGTCCTTTATTGTGCCCATCTTTATAAAATGCATATAATACATATATAGTATGTATGCATATGCTTACAATTGATGCTGTATATTTATTAAACATTATTACAAAAATAAATTATATTCATTGAATGGAAAAAGTTTGCAAAATTTAAAACAAAACAAAATAAATATTAATTTAATCCAATATTTGACCAAAGTTACCTTTGGGCATATTTATCAGTGCAGGTAGGGGCTTTGCTTATTTAATGGTAAATGATTTAATTATACCATTCATACAATATTGTGCTTTTTTATATAAATTTATTGCATATACATTAATCTTAAATCAATGATTTATAATATATTTCACCATGTGTATTCTATTGCATTAGGTGGTATATCACCATTTATACAAATACAAATTATTTGTAAATTTTCACTACTATATATAAAATGTTATGCATACATTTCTGAATTAAGTTTTACCTATATTTATTATTGTTTTCTTAGGTTAGTCAACTTGCATATGAATTACTATTAAAGGGGACATAAGTGTGTGAAAGATCTTTAATGCTAATTACTAATTATTTTCTACATGCAATTACAAGGCTTTTAGCAATACAAGAAAGTGCCAATTTCATTGAACATTTTTAACATTATGTATTCCTAATTTGTAACATGAATGTAGCATCTCACTGCTGTAATCTTCAGATCAGATCTTAGTTAAAAATAAAAAACCACACAGAAATATATATAATAAGAAAAAAAGGACTCATAGTGCTTTCTCTCTAAAAGAAAAGATAGACTGGTGAATAATCTTTCAGCTCATTTATTGAAGCAATTACATACAAGTACTTTAAAAAAAAAAAAAAAAAAACCAAACAATATCCTTTTTAAACTGGTGTATACTTGTGTGCTTCTGTGCTAAGTCACTTCAGTCATGTCCAACTCTGTTTGACACTATGGACTGTAGCCTACCAGGCTCCTCTATTCATGGGATTTTCCAGGCAAGGATACTGGAGTAGGTTGTCATGCCCTTCTCCAGGGAATCTTCCTGATCCAGGGATTGGACACATGTCGCTTATGTTTCCTGCATTCGCAGACAGGTTTGTTTTTTACCACTATTGCCACCTGTGAAATGCAGACTGGTGTATACTTGTTTAAAAAGTAGTGATTTTAGAGATTCTTCTGTGTCATTACTAATACACTGTCATTTTTATAACTGCAGAATGAGATTTCAATTGGTAGATGGTTTATTGTTTATTTTTGCTTTCTTCTATTATTCCTCTATCGTATGACGTTTAGATTATTTCTAATTTTCATAACTATAGCTAGTGTTCCAGCAAAAATACTTCCAGATGACTACCTTGCAGTCATTTATGGGCACTTATTAAGGGAAGATACTGAGACATTATCGCCTCATTAAAGGAGAGTCATATTTTAGCTTGGGAAATAAAACCAAAATATTCTTCAAAAAGAGTAAAACAATTATGCTTCTACCAATAGTGTGCAAGAGAACATACTTAATCACATCCTTACTAGTATTGGATCTAAATACACTTTATTATTGTTATCAGTAGATTGATAAAATAAGTATCTTGCTTTTTTTTTTTTAATATTCACCTAATTAAGAAGTTTTGAATCATTTCACATTTGTAAGCTATTATTGTTTCCCTTCATGTGAGGAATAACCTTTCATTTCTTTGCTAACTTTTTTTTTCTTTTTTGCTTCTTTCTTTTTCCTAACTGTAGTAATTCATTATTAATAGGTTGCATTAGACATTTTTTTTCAAAATACAGTCATTTCTATCAAGCCCCACCTTTTGACTTATCAAATGTGAGGTCTTGCTTAAAAAGGCCTCATCTTCTCCAGTTAAAATATTTGATGTTTTTAACAGTAATACTGTTACCATACTCATCTTTTAATATTGTTCTTTTAATATTATTATAATTAGTGATTTTTCATTGTTATTATAATTTTATTTTCATCTATCTAGATATTATTTTGTATCAGACATGAGATACATATATATTTTCTAGTTAAATAGCTGACTCAACACTATATATTATGCATATTTATTATACTTTTAATTCACCATGTGACATGAGTCTGTTTCTGAAATTTTTATTCCATTCCACCAATAATTTTCCATATTACTGAAACACCATTAGGTCAAAACAGTTATATTTGAAAAATAAAAAGAAAGCACTAGTTACTATAATGATAAAGATTAAGACTTAAGTGGATTAAAAATTATGAAGGGAAAGTAAGAAGTTATCCATCTTTACAGATGCTATTATTAAAAATAGATAACACTAGGAAATCACCTGTAAACTGACTAAAAAATAAAATAATTTAGAATGCTAAGGATCCTAAGAGTAATAATCAGAAATCAGTAAATTTATATACACACCAACAAAAATCAATCAGTAGAAGTAATGGAAAAAATAATCTATTAACATTAGCAACAAAAAGCATAAAATACTTATGCATATATCCAAGAAAAGATGACTTTTTCTTAATATTAAAGTTAAAAATAAATTAAATAAATAGAAATACAAATCATATTGCTTTTTAAAATGCTAAAATTCCATTACTTAATGGATAGATTTGATAAATCCCCTCAAAATATCCATGTTTTTTAATTAGATGAGCTGATTATCAAGCATAAGATAAAAATACTAATCATGTTATAAGTTGATAAACTATAAAGTTTATGGAACATTATGCATACAAAATAGCCAATAAATTCTGAGGGAAAAATGTGAAAGATTCATTTTCCTGGATATTTATACATATTTATAGGCTCTATAAATAAAACAGTGTAAAACTTATGCTTAAGGAGAAAGGCTGATGAAATAAATAAAACATTCAGATATAGACTAAAGGCATGTGACCAACAAACAGCATTCTGAGTTAGTGGGAAATGATGGAGTATTCAGTACCACACTATTCAAAATATTACCTTATATAATGGACAGTTATAATAAAGGTCTCAGTGAATAGTCTCCTACCATTGATACTTTTGGATGGCCCCCTTCCATCCAAACTGGTCCACATTGACCCTAGGCTTGACCCTTAATATCAAGGGAAAAAGCAAACATGAGGCAAGCAGAGACTTGACTATTTAGAGATTCCCCTGTTAGAATGCCACAGTCGTCTTGGGAGAAAGTCTTGTGTAGCATCCTTGAGGATAGAAAACCACACTGAAGGAGGGAGATCCAGCCACCCCAGGCTTCCTTACTGTGCTCAGCCACCAACCAACCCAGCAGTTGAGTGAAGCCACATGAGTACACACATATTTCACCAAATAAGTGAAATATGGTGACTCATAAGGCAGATGCCTGTGAACAGCTTTAAAGCAATACAATAAATATAAATACTACAGAGTGCTACTGGCACATATCTGCAAAATATAGTGTTGAAAGAGAAAAACTAAGACACAACATGGGATACCTGGCCTATGATTGTTAATATAAATAAAACATGCAAACCAAAGAAAACAAAACAAAGCTCTTTCCTTTACCTTACCTTTGCATACCCAAACACACACACACACACACACACACACACACACACACACACACACATAATACAGTGTTTAAATACTAAATCCAAATAAATTTCAGAATTTATGTTATAACTCCTTAGTCTGTTAAAAAATAGTTACTCATGAAGCTTTAGTCTTGTCTGAAGAAAATGTAAAAAGTGATGGGAAAATAATTATACTACTACTAACATTAATCATATGTGTATAACTTTTACTCCATGATTTTTATCTTAGTTCCATTAGTTTAACAAAATACTATGGACCAAGTAGCTTAAAAAGTTTATTCCTCATTCTTAAGAGGCTGGGAAGTGAAAGACCAGGGTGTCAGCATGCTCAGCTTATCCCTTGTTTGCAGGCCAGCATCTTCTTGCAGTGTCCTCCCATGGCAGAGAGAGAGAAAAACTTTCATGTCTCTTATAATGGCACTATTCCCATGACCTAATTTCCTCCTAAAATCTTGACATCCAATAGAAGCACGCTGGGAATTAGGGCTTCAACATGTGAATTTTGAGGGTGAACACAAAATACAGTGGTGGAGCAGGCACAAAATGCATGCTCCATTCCAAAAGGGAGAAATAAGAGAAAAGAAAAGAGTGATGAGTCCCATGCAAGTCTGATACACAGCATAGCAAACTCCATGAAAATTTGGTCTCAAGATATACTCTTTAGCTTGATGTTGTGCCTTCCAGACCTACTGGAATGGCTGTTCTGCCTCTGCAGCTCTGCAAAGTGAGGGATTGTACCCCTAGGGCTTTGGATGGTCCTCCCCAATTTTCAATGATATTTCCTTACTACCATCTGAGACCTCATCAGAATGACCTCTACCGTCCGTATTTCCACATTCTCTCATGGTTTCTGTTGTATTCTCTAAGAAGACAGAGACTTTCTCTCCTTTTTTAATTCCTGGGCTTTCATGAGAGTTACCATTCACAACCCCTTCATAGTAATATTGACTTTTTCTCACATGAACTCAAAATTCCCCCAGCCTCTAGCCATGACTCAACTTTAAAGTTGCTGTCACACTTTTATAACAGCATACCCACTTCTAGTACCAAAGTCTGTCTTAGTCAAAGTGCTTTAAGAAAATGCCAGAACCTGGATAGCTTTAACAACAGAAATTTATTTGTTACCATTCTGAGGCTGGAAAGTCAGAGGCCATGTATCAGCTGAGTTGGGTTATTCCTGGTTTGCAGACCACTATCATCTTGCTGCATCCTCACACAGCAGAGAGAAAGAGGGAGATCATCTCTCTTATGTCTCTCATAAAGGCACTGTCTCATTCAACTGTGCTCCACCCTCATGATATAATTCTTTCCAAAAGTCCCTTCTCCAAATGCCATCACATGAAAAATTAGAGCTTCAATATGTGAATTTGGAGGGAATGAGTGTATAGAACACACACATTCAGTACATGGCAGTTATTAAAAATATTTTAATAGTAACTAAAATTTAGAGACATTTTCCACACCTTTACCAGAAGAAAATGTTATGCAAAGAAGCATTCATTTCAGGCAAAAAAGTCAAGAATTTTCCTTATCGCAACTTGTAAATGTACATGTTTGTTTCATATCAATTGTCAAATGATCTCAATTAGAGATTTATGTATGTTACAACCCTCACTCCAAGCAGTTCTGTTCATTCACTCGATGGGTTTTTTCAGCCTCTTTGACCAAGATAATCTGTGCTGCTGTTTTGTAAAAACTTTACCTTTCTCCTCCTTTCTGTGTCCCTGGGATCTGGGTAATGTGACTGGCTGATTTTTCTGGCCAGTAAGAAGCCAGCCTGGAGTTTGCATGCAGGAGATAGAATAAGAGTGTATTATGTCTCCCCATACACCCTGCCCTTAACACCTTGTCTGCTGATTTCTTGAAGAACAGCTGTTTCTTAAGATGGAAAGTCCTAGCTCCTCACAAAACATACCTCTCCACATAGCTCCTTCCTTCCAGGACACAGCAGTGACAAAAACTTTACTGTTGCTCTTCACACACTACTGCACTAACCCATGTAGTCAATTTATATTGTTTTGTAAACCCCTTTGATTTATTCTAATTAGAGTTTGTTCTTTTCCTTTTGAGATCCAGACTGATATACGCTTTCTCTTCAAGTGAAAGGTGAGCATAACAAAAATACAAGCTAATAACTGTTACAGGGATGTAGCTACACCCATCTTTTCTCTGAAGCATTTCCCTAAATACACTTTGCAAGTCAATGAACACAATTAAAAGCATCCCACTGCTTGACCTTAAGGATAATTACCTTAAGGGGAGAAACCATTTATTTTCTCTTCTTTTTCTTCCTAAAGTTTTGTAAAGTGTGCTGCGTATAGTAGGTTGTGAATAATTACTGGATGTGATCACATTGTCTCCAGATCCCAAACCATGCCAAACATGGTTCCTCATGGAATTTTTTTTTTTTTTCACTTCCTTTTCTGTTTTACAGGTATACAGTAGACATTTTGGTAATATTTTTAATTGATTAGAAAGATTTTAATTTGTTTTTTTGCTTTTGTTTTATCTACTTTTTCTAGTATCCACTCTATGCTTAAAAATTATTTCTCACTCTGCTAATTACTAACCCCACTTCTGGTATATCACCTCTGATCCATTTACTAACTTTTACATGAAACACATTCTAATCAGAAGAACAGGTAAAGTCAGAGAGGTTGCTCTTTTCAGATTTTCATGTTGTTTTCCAAAATCAAACTGGGGAGAGTAACCAGTCTTTAAAAATGCCATATTAAGCCATAGTTGTCATGTTTTCCCCTAAGCTCTTAAGCTCTTCAAAATATGGTGGATAATTTAGATATTTGAACTATGGTCCATAGTACATGTGGTGTGCACAGAATTCTTAATAAATCTGATTTTCTTTTTCTGTATGCCATGGTTGCTCACTAGAAGTTATGGACCTTCAGATACTGTGTTAATTCTGTCAAGAATTAGACATTCTAAATATAGTGAAATTAAGTTATATATTTACATGTCAGTTTTTTCTAGAAGAATCAAATTCTCAACACCACAGAAAAAGAAGATATGAGAGAAGGAAGACAATATTAGATTTCATATTCATAAATACATTTTACTTCTTTTTAAGAAAAAAATGAAAGAAAGGGAGAGGTGATGTATTTAAAATCTTTAATGCAGAATTTCTAAAGTATTCTTATAAAAGTCAGGCAGGAGGGCATCATGGTGTTCATTTTACAGCTTTTCAACCTGTGTGTTGAAAACAGAAAACATCAAAGTATTATCATTTGTCAAACACATCTAAGCTTTAGGATAATTCAGAGACTGTCCTTGCTCTTGTTATAAATCTCTACTGAATGTGTCAATTCTATTTCTCTATGCTTCCCCTCTTCCCAATGTGAATACAACCACTGTTTATGAACAGGTATAGTTTATTGAGCTATTTATGTGAAGTTCAGATAAAAACTAAATCCTCTGGTACTTGAGTAGCAACAACATTCAATCTTTTCTTACTAGGGCCAGTCTGGGATAATAGAAAACAAGTAAACATAAAAGAATTCATAAACTAGTGAATGATGGCTCATGTCAGATTTATGGTGTGTGTCCATGAAAACTCTGTGCTAACTGTAACACAATGGAGGATGCTATTTCAACAGCACATTGTGTATGTGGAGCTATATATTAATTACAAGGAGTGTGTATATTAGTCACTTAGTCATGTTGGATTCTTTGTGACCCTGTGGACTCTAGCCCTCCAGGCTCCTCTATCCATCAGATTCTCCAGGGAAGAATATGAAGTGGGTTGCCATTCCCTTCTCCATGGTGTCTTCCTGACCCAGGGATTGAACCTGGGTCTCCCACATTGCAGGCAAATTCTTTGCCAACTGAGCCACCAGGGAAGCCCATTACAAGGAGAGGAACTTTTAGTTCCTTGTCTGTTAAACATTTCTTACCTTGCAGTTGGAAAAGCAAGATATGTATCCTCCAATTAGAAAAACAAGATATTACTAATCTTGCGTTTTATGAAGCACTAATTATTTACTTGAGCATATGTTTTCCATACAGTTCAAACAATATAGTTTCTAAAATTGAGACATCAGAAAAGTTTGGGGAAATACTTTTATTTATATGTGGATTGCAGCATTTTTTTAAAATAATAAGTTGTAGTATTTGGCTAAATAAAACCTCAAATACATGCAATCTGCACTTACTGCTCCCAATTTGCATCCATTGATATACAGAAAAAGATTGTTTTAAAATATGTGGAGGTGCAGATGACAGGGTTTGAGGGAGGAGATCATATAGCAAAAGAGAGGGTGAATCAGAAAGATTGTGAAACCTGTGGAAACAGAAAAAAAATCATGGTTCAAAAAGATATTAATACATGTACACCAAAGCCATTGAAGCACTATTTACAATAGCCATGATATGGAGGTAACCTAAATAATCAACAAAAGTGAAAGTGAAGTCGCTCAGCCATATCCGACTCTCTGTGACACCATGGACTGTAGCCTGCCAGGCTCCTCCATCCATGGGGTTTTCCAGGCAAGAATACTGGAGTGGGTTGCCATTTCCTTCTCCAGGGGGTCTTCCTGACCCAGGGATCGAACTTGGATCTCCTGCATTGCGGGCAGATTCTTTATTATCTGAGTCACCAGGGAATCCCTGTCCATCAACAAAGGAGTGGGTAAAGAAAATGTGCTATAATATATACAATAGAATATTGCTCAGTCATAAAAAGAACAAACTTTTGGACCTAAAGATTACCTTACTGAATGAAGTAAGTTGGACACATACTGATACATATGATATGACATTGCTTATATGTGGAATCTAAAATAAATAAAGGTGTACAAGTGAAATTATTTACAAAACAAACAGAGACAGATGTAAAATGAAAACTAATGGTTACCAGGGAAGAAAAGTGGAGGGACAAATTTAGAGATTGGGACTGACATATACATACTACTATATATAAAGTGAGGAGAAGGCAAAGGCACCCCACTTCAGTACTCTTGCCTGGAAAATCCCATGGATGGAGGGGCCTGGTGGGCTGCAGTCCTTGGGGTCGCTAGGAGTCGGACATGACTGAGCGACTTCACTTTCACTTTTCACTTTCATGCATTGGAGAAGGAAATGGCAAGCCACTCCAGTGTTCTTGCCTGAAGAATCCCAGGGACGGGGGAGTCTGGTGGGCTGCCGTCTATGGGGTCGCACAGAGTCGGACACGACTGAAGCGACTTAGCAGCAGCATATATAAAGTGAATAACTCATAAGAACATGCTGTATAGCACAGAGAGCTCTAGTCAAAACTCTATAATGGCCAATATGGGAAAAACAACTCTTAAAAAAAGTGGCTATATGTATAATTGGTTCATTTTACTGTACAGTAGAAACTAGCACAACATTGGAAATCAACTATATGCCAATATATATTTTTTTTAAATAAAGAAACACTTCCCCAGCTTCTAAGATGGGGACTGATCCTAAGTGACCAGAAGTCAGCTCTAATATTAGAAGTGAGCTTTAAACAGCACTGTACAGGTAGGAATCTGCATGGATTCAGGTAAGAGGCAACCCTAAATGAAAAGTCAGGAGATAAAATAATTGTTTTTCTGCAAATCTTTGGAGTAACTTTTACTCTAAACTTTAGAGTATCATTGCTCTTGGGACTGACCATATGGCAAATTAATACAAGTCATTAGCTGCAATTATGAGATTCCTTCAGTAGCATCTGAGGTGATGGATTTGAAAGCAGAACAGGAGCAGAATAACATTGCAGATGCTGTAGAGTGAGTGACTTAAAAACAGCTTTGTGAGATTCTATGTGATCAGACTCATTTGGGGACTGTCTAGCAAAAGATGTGGGGAAATCATTCATTATTCAAATGCAAGACCTGTATCCTCGTCTTGTGGGATCTGGAGGTCTTTGTGCAGCTGCTCTTTATTAGGGTTCATGATGTTTCAATCGTGTTTCTCTCTAAGTATCTATTCTTTTTCTCTCTCTGCCAATCACTTCCTCTGCAAGGCTCCTGAATTGTCATGACATTAAACTCTCCATCTTCTTAAAGATCCAGGTCCTAAAGTCAGCCACAAAATTTTCTGGTATTTGTAGTGAAAGTCCTTGAGGTATCGATTTCAAACCCCTTCATCTGTGCAGAGTTCAAAGTCACCAGTATTCCATGGCCATCTGTTTCACCCCCTCCCTAAGAACTGAAACAGCAACTCTAAAAGATGGTGGTGTGAGCTAGGCTGCCCTTGTTCCTGATCAAGTGAACTATTTGGTGATTGAGTGAGGTGTGGACTGGGCATGAATCCTGTTGATACAAGCAAGGGTAAGAAGAAAAATATGAATTTCTATTATTAAAGTGATCTCTGTTGAATTCACAAATGGAGAAATCTCATCATATTTGGATAACAGTGAATGCTTATTTTTAACATTATGGGAATACTGGCTATATAGAAAAAACTAACATTTGTTCTTATTTTTCCATCTATGTAAAATCTATTATAAAATCTATTATGCCATAAGAAAGATTATATTTGATACCAAAGGGAAAATCATGCTACTGAAAGGTTGCAGTTGCAAGTCGTGTGCTACACCAGGATTTGTGAGCTCAAGAAGAGAGGATTTCGATCTTGGGACAGAGACGAGTCTTGACTACTCAGAGCTTTTGTGTAGCCAAGTTTTATTAAAGTATAATAGAGGTACAGAAAGCTTTTGACACAGACATCAAAAGGGGACAGAAAGAATGCCTGCTTGTTAGTTTTTTTGCAAGGCATTTTATGTCTGTTACTGACACCTACTAATCAGATAAGAGAGACACCTCCAGGCTGAGGGAGTTTTACCAGCCCCTCTCCCACAATATGCATTTATGAGATAAAATGGCACAAGGTGTGTCATCCCAGGCCATAAAATAATTGACGTGAATACTGGTTTGTTGAGCCATTATTTTTTAGAGTCTATTGATGAAAGTGAAAGAGGGGAGTGAAAAAGTTGCCTTAAAACTCAACATTCAGAAAACTAAGATCATGGCATCTGGTCCCATCACTTCATGGCAAATAGATGGGGAAATAATGGAAACAGTGAGAGACTTTATTTTCTTGGGCTCCAAAATAACTGCAGATGGTGACTGCAGCCATGAAATTAAAAGACGTTTGCTCCTTGAAAGAAAAGCTATGGCCAGTCTAGACAGCATATTAAAAAGCAGAGACATTACTTTGCCAACAAAAGTCGATCTAGTCAAAGCTATGGTTTTTCCAGTAGCCATGTATGGGTGTGAGAGTTGGACTATAAAGAAAACTGAACACCAAAGAATTGATACTTTTGAAATGTGGTATTAAAGAAGACTCTTGAGGGTCCCTTGGACTGCAAGGAGATCCAACCAGTCCATACTAAAGGAGATCAGTCCTGAATATTCCTTGGAAGGACTGATGCTGAAATTGAAATTCCAGTACTTTGGCCACCTGATGGGAAGAACTGACTCATTTGAAAAGACTCTGATGCTGGAAAGATTGAAGGCAGGAGGAGAAGGGGATGACAGAGGATGAGATGGTTGGATGGTATCAATGACTTGGTGGACATGAGTTGAATAAGCTCCAGGAGTTGATGATGGACAGGAAAGCCTGGTGTGCTGTAGTCCAAGGGGTAGCACTGAGTCATTCATGACTGAGTGACTGAATTGAACTGAACTGAACTGAGCCATTGTCAGCCCAAAATTTGAGCAAAGAAAAATATGTTAGGTGGTACCTATTTGAAGAAAGGCAACTTTCAAAGCAAATACATGGTTTCATTAACATAGCTTAAGAAAAACATTTCCATAAGAAAAACGCATCAGTTAGTTCAAGGTTTGAGAAAAGTTAAGCTAGGGGAACCAGGTATCCTCAACAGAGAAGGGGAAAAAATCTGCCCCTTGAGGTTTATTTCCTCCTGTCCCTTAGGGACCTCTACTGAGACTCTTAACACTCTTATTACTTAATATATAAAACATGGACAAATTCTGTTTCTTGATAATGTACTATTTTCCTGGTAATAAACATACATTTATCCTCATTCTCAAAACAAGTTACTTCTATTCTCTTCCTGCTGATGAGGAAATTGAAGCTTGTGGAAGTCAAGGACTTTATGTAAGGTCATATATCCATTATGTTGAAAAACTGGGTCATGAAACTAAATCAGCCCATATAGAAAAATCTTTACTTCATCCCAAACAACAAGTTCTCTGAACATGAATCACCTCAAAACCTCACTTTAAAGCATAAAAGCAGTAATTAAAGTTGAATCTTTTTATAAACTTTATAATGAATTAAATTGATTAAACACTCAGAAAAACAAAATAATTTGGGAAAGAATAAAAGACTCTCACCCTCTTCAACAAATCTGACATCAAATCCACACAATGCTGTGCTGAGAGGTCCAACTTTCCTAGTTGCTATATTTCCCTAATAAACAAAGTGATCACAAGAATAAGTTTTAACTCTCTCATTTCTCATAGTCTGCAACTTCCTATAGACATTCTGACAAATATTAGACAAACTATTAGGCCCAGTACTATGCAGAATTTTATGATATTAAGCAGACGTGACAATTGAGAGCCTTGTAAATAATAATCACAGACTAATGAACAGTGGGAGACTTCAGAATATCAATCTGTACTAGGGGGAAGTTTTGAATTAGAGACACTACTTCCTACTCAATAAATCAGTAGTGAAAAATTGAAGACTTTCTCAATGCATCTGCTTATGCAGCTAGATCTGTAGTCCTGAAGGAGCGTACAACGTGGATGCCAAAAGGAATGTAATTTTATCACCCTACAAAGGGCTTTTGCATTTTTAACGGAACCATTTTTTAAAATTTTAATTACCTCCAAAAGAGGCTGGATTGTATCAGAGAAAACTTGAGTGCATCCTTCAGTATCAGAGTGAAACTAGTGCAAGGTAGTTAGAGCTTGTCTCTTCCTTCCTCTTTAGCAGTCAAATAACATTGCCCAAAGGGAACAGAAGACACAAGGTTAAAAGAACTGAAATGCCAAGTCTTGACTGGTTTATGGCTTTTATTAAATGTGAAAATTACTGCTTTTGCCTCTGAGCACATGCATCATATAGAACAGAAAAGAGACAATATCTTCCATAATAATTAACAAATTCATAAATGATACAAGACACAGGTATACATCTTCATACTTACATATCCTTTATCACTGTTAATGAATAGAAACACACCTCTTTTCAACATCCCAAGTCTATTATCTATTAACACAAGTATAAGTAAGCCAAATTATTTATATTTAAATTTTTATGGTATTTTTGATGCTGATAACACAAAAATAATTGGATTTGGTTTTTATTTTGAGAGCTTTTAAATTCTTTAGCATTCAGGTAGTATTCAGGTAACAGAGACACCACTTTGCCCACAAATACCATATATTCAAAGCCATGGCTTTTCTAGTAGTCATGTATGGATCTGCGAGTTGGTTCATAAAGAAGGCTGAGCACAGAAGAATTTCTGCTTTCAAACTGGTGCTGGAGAAGACTCTTGAGAGTCCTTTGCACTACAAGGAGTTCAAACCAATCAATCCTAAATGAAATAAATATTCCCTGAATATTCATTCGAAGGACTGATGCTGAAGCTCAAATACTTAGGCCACCTGAGGTGAAGAGCTAACTCATTGAAAAAAACACTAATGCTGGGAAAGACTGAAGGCAAAAGGAGAAGTGGGTGATAGAGAATATGATGATTAGATAACACCACAGGCTCAAAGGACATGAGTTTGAGCAAACTCTTGGAGATAGTGGGGGACAGAGGAGACTGGTGTGCCTCTCCGTGGAGTTGTAAAGAGTTGGACTGAACAACAACGAAGTACTTAAAACCTACACCAGGTATTCATTTTTTGATGGGAACATCTGGAAGTGATTGCTAACATCATAAAGGTGTCTTCATACCATCGTAATCAAAACTGAAATTGTATCCTGACTAGTATGGTATGAGCTTCGTTTACTGAAAGAACACTGACTCAGTTATTACTGACACAAGACAAGATAAAGATCCAGGAAATTTATAAGAATTTGTGCATGTCATTCTGAAATATTCTACAAATATTATGTCAAAATGATTATTCCATTTCAAGTACATATAAAAAAAGTAATAGTTACCAAGTAATAATACTTCAGAATATTATAATTAAGCATTAATCACTTAATTTCAGTTGCTTAATCCATTAAAATTTCTAGACTCTTTGGAAGCAGGGTGAATTATATTCACCTCCAGTATATTTCCAGTGCGTTCTATTTAGTAACCATTCAATAAATGTTTAAGAAATCTTTTTAAAGGAGTAGTTATACATGATAGCTCTTCTTTTGTTTGAAAAAGTCATACTCTCTCCAAAGGCAACAAATAGTCTCTCACAAATCTTCAAATATGTCTAAAATTATTGCATAGTTTCCTAACTCTATGAAATGTAGTAACATAGAAGAAATGTAGGGAAAAAGCAAATTAGCCAAGATGGGATGATCAGGCTCTCTCACCCCAGGGCATCTTACTTTTGTCCCATGTTTTATAAATCATGATTATGTAACATCTGAGATCACTTACAGCTCTGCACATGCACGTTACCAGGTACTCACTTAGATGTGGACTACTTGTGATATGAGTTCCAACTAAAAAGCAGCAACATTACTGCCACATCATGGCTGTAACCCTTGAGTCAATAACAGAGGAGAGAATACAGTGTGTCTGCAGCTATGGCTGCTGTGTCAGCGAGGAGAGAATAAGGAGTCTGCAGTTCCTATGGTTTCTCACATTTTCTTCTAGCCTCTTAGCTTGCCCATTGCCTACCATAGGTTCAGTGAACAATGAGTGAAGTGAACAGCAAGACAACTGGCCTCATTCATGAACAGGATCAGCAATACTAGCAGTTACAGTCTTATGTCTATTTTAATAAAATATTTGTGCTTACGCACTCCATAACTTCCATCATTATGACCGATTTTTTTGGAACATTTATCTCGTTTTATTCTATGATGTTAAAGGTCTGTGTTTATTCATAGTTTGAGCTTGTCACATGCTTATATTGAAATTTTAAGGTGCTATTATCCTGAACGTATTTCTATATTATGTATCCATAATATTTCTATATTATGTGTATAGGTGGCAATTTTTTTTACAAAAAATAAATTTTGTAAGAAATAGTATACGGAAAATGAATTTCCTAGGTCACAGGAATAAAATGGGCCATTCTTAGACTTTGTTTTGTTTTAATTGTTGTTATTGTTTTGTCTCTAAGTAGTGTCTAACTCTTTTTGCCATAAGGGTGGTGTTAGATAACCCTTATGGCAGAAAGTGAAGAGGAACTAAAAAGCCTCTGAAAGTGAAAGAGGAGAGTGAAAAAGTTGGCTTAAAGCTCCACATTCAGAAAACGAAGATGATGGCATCTGGTCTCATCACCTCATGGGAAATAAATGGGGAAACAGTGGAAAGGGTGGCAGACTTTATTGTGGGGGGCTCCCAAATCACTGTAGATGGTGATTGCAGCCATGAAATTAAAAGATGCTTACTCCTTGGAAGGAAGGTTATGACCAACCTAGATAGCATATTCAAAAGCAGAGACATTACTATGCCAACAAAAGCCCGTCTAGTCAAGGCTATGGTTTTTCCAGTGGTCATGTATGGATGTGAGAGTTGGACTGTGAAGAAAGCTGAGCACCAGAGAATTGATGCTTTTTAATTATGGTGTTGGAGAAGACTCTTGAGAGTCTCTTGGACTGCAAGGAGATCCAACCAGTTCATTCTAAAGGAGATCAGCCCTGAGTGTTCTTTGGAAGGACTGATGCTGAAGCTGAAATTCTGATATTTTGGCCACCTCATGCGAAGAGTTGACTCATTGGAAAAGACTCTGATGCTGGGAGGGATTAGGGGCAGGAGGGGAAGGGGACGACAGAGGATGAGATAGCTGGATGGCATCACCGACTTGATGGACGTGAGTTTGGGTGAACTCCGGGAAATGGTGATGGACAGGGAGGCCTGGTGTGGTACAATTCATGGGGTCACAAAGAGTCGGACACGACTGAGTGACTGAACTGAACTGAACTGAACTGTTTTTGCAACCCATGGACTGTAGCCTACCAGGCTTCTCTGTCCACGAGATTTCTCAGGCAAGAATCCTAGAGTGGAGTTGTCATTCCCTTCTCCAGGGGATCTTCCTGATCCAGGGATTGAACCTGCATCTCGTGCTTTACCACTAAACCACATGACTTTTTAAAATCACAGATAAGAGCTTTTGAAAAAAAAATTTTTTTCATACTCACAGTAAAGTCATCTTAATCTTATTTTTTCATTCAGGAGCAAAGTCAGTTAACAATACCTCTCTCATCTTTATTTTTAAGGAAATTTTGGAAATATTAGGTGCTTTAATCAATATTACTAAAAAAAAAATAAAAGTCCCTTCCAATTCTGTTGGCCTTTATGCATTTTGGGTGTAACTTTGTAAAGTAGTTTCTATCTCATTTTATCTTATTTTTGCTAGGAAGTCACCCACGTTATAGGTAAGGGTTTCCATATATATTCACTCCCAAACAAGCAAAACCCCACAAAATTGACTTCTCCATTTCACAGGGACCTCTGATCATCTATAGCTAGCATTCAGGACAAAAATCATTGAAGTAATCCAAGAGATCACCAAAACATATTTTAAAATATATTTATTTTTAAGTTAAATTTAACAGAAAAATGCCATAAATATCCAAAGTTCATCATTATTCAATATAAAATGATCAATACAACACAGGTATATCATTAGTAATTATAACATTATTAGCATGGCAAGGACAAAACTTTAACTTGAATTTAGAACACAATAAAATAAATCTTAAAATCATAAACATAGTTAAGGTGATCCTAAAATGCAATAAATAAAAGTCTAATAGATCTATACTCCCTAAATATGCATCTATTAAGGTTAAACAGCTTAAAATGAGAAAAATATGAATACTTATTTAAACATTGATGAGTATCAAATTTATTTGATGATCACAAGCAATATAAGAAGTCAATGAAGTGAGTGGAAAAGACGTGTACTCAAGGTTTTCATTCTCTTTCATTTTCCTGCTGCTGCTGCTGCTAAGTCACTTCAGTCATGTCTGACTCTGTGTGACCTCACAGATGGCAGCCCACCAGGCTCCCCTGTTCCTGGGATTCTCCAGGCAAGAACACTGGAGTGGGTCACCATTTCCTTCTCCAGTGCACGAAAGTGAAAAGTGAAAGTGAAGTCGCTCAGTCGTGTCCGACCCTTAGTGACCCCATGGACTGCAGCCTACCATGCTCCTCCATTCATTTGGTTCAATATCAGTGGGTTTTGAGACATGCAAAATATGTTTACTTTTTGGCCCTTGATGATAAAAGTAAAATGTGTTGTTCCAATTAACTAGATACATGGCTTTTAATTATTTTGCTTTCTATAGCATGAGTTATAATTGTTTGGCTGTAATGAAAAAACAACCTAAGGAAGGAGGAGGGCAATGGGATTTAAAGTGGACTCTAACAAGATTCAGCCACCAGTTCCTACACAGCTTGACACCTAATGCCCAGGCTGTGAGTCCCCTTTCCACCTGCCCATAGTGCATTTCCTTCACCCCTTTGGAGTTTCCTGTCTAACTTTGATTTTCATTTTTGCAGGTTTGGATTTATTCTTCATAAAGATGAAGCTGCACTACAAAAGATTGATCTTGAAACCATGTCATACATCAAGACTATTAATTTGAAGGACTACCAATGCATCCCACAGTCATTAGCATACACACACTTGGGAGGATACTACTTCATTGGCTGCAAACCCAACGGCAGTGGGGCGGCTCCCCCACAGCTCTTGGTGGACGGTGTCACCGACTCGGTTATTGGGTTCAACAGTGATGTGACAGGCACTCCATACGTCTCTCCAGATGGACACTATCTTGTCACCATCAGTGATGGGAAAGGTCTTGTGAGAGTCCAGTACATCACCATCAGAGGAGAAATACAGGAGGCTTTTGATATTCACACTAATCTGCACATATCTGACCTGGCCTTTCAGCCATCCTTTACGGAAGCCCATCAGTACAACATTTATGGTAGTTCAAGCACACAGACAGATGTGCTCTATGTGGAGCTTGCCTCCGGGAAGGTTAAGATGATAAAAAGCCTTAAGGAACCGCTCAAGGCAGAAGAATGGCCTTGGAACCTGAAGAACAGGCAAATCCAGGACAGTGGTTTGTTTGGTCAATACCTGATGACTCCTTCCAAGGACTCTCTCTTTATACTCGATGGACGACTCAATAAGTTAAACTGTGAGATCACTGAAGTTGAGAAGGGAAACACAGTCATCTGGGTTGGAGAAGCCTAGAAGTCCTGTTACATAATTATTAAATCAAGAGTTTTCCAATACACTGCACTAATTCATTATTTAAATTTACAGTTTAACTTTCTAGATTTGTATCTTAGCCAAACATCAGTTACTTCGATGGCCCAAATAAAATAGGTTTTTTTTAAACAAAGACATACACAATTAGTAATATTGGTTGATTAGAAATAATTAACACAATATTTAATGAGAAACTATTTCAATTATAAGAACCAAATCTACTGTTATTTTTTTTCCCAATAGAATAGGAATTTAAATAATTAAAAATAACTGCAGGGAATTTCCAATGATTCTAAACACCATTTCATCTTGAGGGTAATTGATCTATTTTCTTTTTTTTCTGTCCTTTTGGTATGCTTAAACCAGAAATAAAAGATGTTGTGGAACCTTAAAATTCTTAATTCAAAATATTCTGTCCCATCCACTGTTTCTAATCTTTCGTGCCTTGAAAGGAATGTCACAAGAGGAAAAGGAAGGCTAAAAGCTGCATGCTGACCACCCTCATCACTATAAATTTCTTGTCATTTAAAGAGAAAAGTTGAACATCTTTTGCACCAAACCCAGCCTTCAGTCATTTGTCTAACCCTCAATGAAATATCATTTGAAGACATAAACTGTCCTGAGGCTGTACACAGGTGACAAATTCTATTTGACACTCACTGTATAATCTGCAGCATGCTATGGAAAATGGGGAGGAAGGGAGGAAAATAATTATGGTAATATGTTTGCAGTGTATTCTTGACTCATTTTGCTTTCAATCACGAGAGTGCATTATATTTTTAATGCAAGTTTGTCTGGGATGTCAACTGCTTACAAATATCTCTTATTACTGGAATAGACTTTTTTTGTTTCTTTTGATGCAGTCCAGTGTTGTATTAGCAGGAACTTTTATTTCCAAAATAGAGGCATTATTTGTGTCTGCTTAGAGTAAACCACATTTAGGGAAATTAACAACAGAGAGAAAAAAACTGGCTAGAGAACTGATGAGTATTAGTGGTTTAGGACAATTAGTAACAGAAATTGGGAACTGGGGGTAGCACCACAGTGGTGAGAAAAGATGTACTTCTTTGTCGCCTTTGCTATTTAAATATAATCCATCAAAGGACTCATTCGTTAATAACTTTCCCAAATGACTTCTGCTTAACTCCTATATAATCCTTAAACAACTCTCTCACTGTGTGTCGAAGTTCGAAATCTAACTAATCCTCTTATTTGAGACACTGCATAGAAGTAAAAAGCATTGCTTTCATTTTTCAGGGCAAAGAAAAGGCCAGTAGAAGTGCATTAAAACTAGTAACTTGGTTTATTGAAATAAGCAGATTATTATCCAGGCTTAAAGTAAAAGCTTACATTGTTTGGAGAATCTTTTTACTTAATATATTTTTGTTTTATTGTTGCTAAAAATGCTAATGTACTGTTGAAACGACCTCCATTTCCTGAAGGTAATCCAATAAGGTCTTTTTTAAATACAAATTTTACTCAAGTTTAATTGTGTAAAACTGCTTAGAAATCTGAAATTTTATAGTGTGTACTATCTTATGTATATATAGCATCCTGAACTATGTGATAACAGTAGATTTATTCTTAGCTTAAGGAAACATTATGGGAGGCAGATTTAATAAACAACAGAAGTTAGCTTATGTTTCTACTTACCTGCTTTCCTTTTTAGCAATTTTCTTCTTTGTGAACATGAACCACATAAAGTGGCTGTGACCTAATGATTTAATCTGTCTCATACACTCCTCTTTGGTAGCTTACACCATGTGGCTGCTTTGTCTGTAGACACTGCTTGATAAAAGAGAATAAACCTCTTACATTTTAACCCTTGAGAGTCCTGTCAGTGTTTTAATGTGAATACCCGTGTTTGTTTTGTTTTTCTTCCCAGTGCTTCAAACACAAACTGGTTTATATTCCCATTGTTTTGAAAGTGATGGGATGGGGTAGAGGGCAGGTAAAGTGAGACGAATCAAGGAAAGACAACTTAGCTTCATTATATCAATTCTAAGTTGCTCTGTCCCTCCATATTCATATGTAAAGCCAGATATTTATCCTTTTAAGATGTCTATTTCTTTAGAATCCCTTCTTGTGTATTAAAGGAATGAATGAATATCAGAATGGAACATAAACATAGACTTAAATCCCCTTTTCCCCACATTCTTACACTATTAACCACACAAATACTAAGTCCTCCTTTTTAACAGTATAATGTTTAAAATATTGACATTTGTAATACTTTTTTAAAAAAAATAAGGAAATGCAATATTATATTTTCTAAGATAGATATTTCTTTCTTCAATGGTAGAGAGAAAAAGTAAAATCTGGCATACAGGGCATCAGCATTACTCTACACACATCTTGATAAATGTGTATTGAATATAATGATCTCATCAATAACTGGGTATGTGTAAAAACTGAGCATGAAGAAAAACTAGAATAAAATGATGACATCACTGCTCTCTAAACAGAATAGATTTTTAACAGACAGGATAAAACAGCAACAAGATAGCCAAAAAATATGAGATAATTTTGCTGCAAATTATCTGGTAATAATTGTGTGATAAGCATAATAGGCATGAAATACGAAAAGGTGTGAAACTAAGAATGGGAGTAGAACATGGGGAGGTCTTTGAGCAAAATTGACCAGAAAAAGTTAATATTTATGTAAAGAAGGTGGTGATTCATGAAAAATGGATCATGATCAGACTTTGGAGGGAGGGAAGTGAATAACAGGGCTTCCCAGGTGGCTCAGTAAATATAGAATCTGCCTGCAGTGCAGGAGACACAGGAACCCACAGTTTTAATTTCTGGGTTTGGAAGATTCCCTGGGGAAAGGCATAGCAACCCATGCCAGTAGTATTCTTGCCTGGAGAATATCACAGACAGACGTTGCAAAGAGTCAGACATGACTGAAGCAACTGAGCATGAAGTGAAGAATGAAACAAATTGAAAGTGTCTAGACTTAATCCAGAGTAGGAACTCAAGACTAATTTTTAAAAAGACGAAGAACAGTGAAAACACTTTCAACATTTTTAATTTTCTAATATAATGAAGATTTGAGAGGAAATTGGAGAAACTGGTATCAGTTGGGAGACTACTGCAGAAATGGAAGTTTATGATCTAGAATATACAACAAGATGAAACTCAACATTAAAACTCAACCTTCAGAAAACTAAGACCTTGGCATCTGGTCCCATCACGTCGCAGCAAATAGATGGGGAAACAATGGAAATAGTGAGACTTTATTTTCTTGGGCTCCAAAATCACTGCAGATGGTGACTGTAGCCATGAAAATAAAAGACACTTGCTCCTTTGAAGACAAACTGTGACAAGTCTAGACAGCTTATTAAAAAACAGACATTACTTTGCTAACAAAAGTCCATCTAGTCAAAGCTATCATTTTTCCAGTAGTTATGTATGGATGTGAGAGTTGGACCCTAAAGAAAGCTGAGCACTGAAGAACTGATTCTTTTGAACTGTGCTATTGGAGAAGACTATAGAATCCCTGGGACTGCAAGGAGATCCAACCTGTCAATCCTAAAGGAAATCAGTCTGGAATATTCATTGGAAGGACTGATGCTGAAACTGAAGCTTCAATACTTTGGCCATCTGATGGGAAGAACTGACTCACTGGAAAAGACCCCGATGCTGAGAAATATTGAAGGCAGGGGGAAAAGGGGACAACAGAGGATGAGATGGTTGGATCACATCACTGACTTGATGGACATGAGTTTGATCAAGCTCCGGGAGTTGATAATGAACAGGGGAGCCTGGCATGCTACAGTTCATGCAGTTACAAAGAATTGAATGTGACTATGCAACTGAACTGAATTGAAGATAAGGCATGTTAAGGAAACATACTTGAAATGACAACTGAATAAATATGGATGATAAAAAGAGAAAAATCAGTTTCCCACATGGCGCTAATGGTACAAAAACTTGCCTGCCAATGCAGAAGTTGCAGGTTCGATCTCTGGGTCTAGAAGATCCCCTGAGGAGGGCATGGCAACCCACTCCAGTATTCTTGCTGGGAAAATTCTGTGGACAGAGGAGCCTGGCAGTCTACAGTCCATAAGGTCGCAAAGAGTCACACATAACTGAAGCTACTTAGCACACAAGCATGCATATAAGACAGGGTGTGTTAAGGAAACATACTTGAGATGGCAACTGAATAAATATGGGTGATAAAAAGAGACAAATCAGCAGGTCTCAATTACGACACCAGTGGTAAAAATATGAAAGCCATGAAAGAAAAGCAGATTAGGAGAGAGAAGGAGGGTTTAGATAAAAGACAAGAATGACGGACATGGAATGTATTTCCAGAGTAGCGTCATCATGTATTACAGCAAACTAATACAATTTTCAGGCATTATTCTATTGTCTGTCAAATAATACAAAAGTAAAAGAGAAGTGTTTTTTAAAAAGTATAATTTTAGAATTTTAGCACCGTTAAGACTCCCACTCAAAAGGTCTTCAGAGGGTTTTCTTTTAAAAAAACAAGTGAACTTGACTGGATTTTACACTAAGTATTTCAGATTTTACAGAATGAAACAATATGTTTAATCATATTTGACAGGTTATCATATTATGCAAATTTTAAAAGTGAAAAAAAATTTAAGAACAATATGGCTATCATGAAAATTAACATGACTCTAAAGTAACATGAAATGTACACCCCAAATGTCACAACCCTAAGAACTCATAAGAAGTCAGTTCTAATGTCACTTGTCCATGTATCTACCATTTAGCTATTCTTCCTGTGTGAACAGGTAAGAGAAAAAAAAAGCAACATCTTATCAAAAGCCTATTTTCATTTTTCTTCCAATCACACTCTAATATCATTTACCTCTCCTTGGAATCTTCAAGCATAGAAATATGTTCTGAAAATCATGATATATAAATTCATGATTATAGACTTGAATCATGGTAACCTTTTCACATCCTCCTAGAAGGCTAAATCTTAGAATGGGAATATGATTTTGTTTGTTTGCTTGTATTTAATAAATTATATTGTCCTATTAGTAAACAGAAAAGCACAGTTTCTCAGTAATATTCATCAACAAAATGTCCCTGCCTCTGTGAAATATAATGAGTGCTGCACAGCTATTTCACAGTAACGTGCAGCTAACAGTTGGTGAATTAGAAAAGTTTTCACCATTTTTCTTTTATACCAGAGTTTAGTGATGATAAAATTGTCAATGTTTTGGGACTTGTGTTCAAGTTCATAATTAAATTTTGCACATAGCATAATTTGGCTGAAACTGAGAAAGAACAGACTGAAAAATAAAATATGTTGTTCTAATAAATGTCTTGAAGACTGTCTCTGCATGTGCATTTTGCCACTTTTAAAAGAAGATTCAGAATTGTGTCAATGTTGAAAGAGTATACTGCTACTTCAATTTTAAATCTGTTCCTCTTATTAACGTGTATAAATTCTTTTTGCATTTCCATGAAAAACTACACTGTTCTTTTTTACACCTCGAGCTACATACTTCAGTGTTACAAAGTCCAAGTGAAAAGTCCCATGATAATCATGAAAGGGACTCTCCATATATGACAATATATAGCTATTATAAATGAATAGTCATTGAATTACTCTTCGATACCTCTGCTTATCTACCTCCTTTACTTTCTTTAATTTTTTAAACATTTCTTTAATGTGGATCATTTTTAAGTCTTAATTGAATTTATTATAATATTGCTTCAGTTTTATATTTTGGTTTTTTGGCTGGGAGGGAGATGGGATATTAGCTAGCCAACAGTGATTAAATTTGCACTCCAGTGTTTCAAGGCAAAATCTTAACCTCTGGACCACTAGGGAAGTCCTACACACCTATTTTCAAATAAGTTTTGCTTCTAATTCAAGGTTCTATACTTTGTTCAGAATTCTTACCAAAGTATAACAAACGTGCCACATCTAAACTCAGGAATAAAGTATTATTCATTATTTTCTTTAGATCAATACATATCTTGATATATTAAGTGTCTTTTAGGGAAATAATTATTATTATAAGTTGAGCAAAAATAAATATATCAATTAGATTAAGGATAGTAACATATAGTATGCTAGTTTTATATAGTTTAAAAAATTTTATTGTTGACACAAATATTAAATGATTTTGTTTTCTGTATACTGGTAGAAATACACCACACACCATGCAGGTTCACATAATGTGGTAGTTAAAAACCACACTAGTGTGTGAGTGCATGTGTCTCAGTTTGGGCATATGAAAAAATGGAAGCATATCTGACATTATTAGAGAACTAAATTTTAACATTCAAACATATCTTGTTGGTACTTTTAAGTTTCTCTTAAATCTAGGATAAGATTTGTTTAAATATAATTCATCATACGATGAATTATAAGATTCTAGCATAAGTTTGTGGAATGATTGTAGGTCACAGAATCTTCATCTTCTACATACCCATATAAATGATGGTGAAGATCGCTCAGTCGTGTCCGACTCTTTGTGACCCCATGGACTGTAGCCTACCAGGCTCCTCTGTCCATGGGATTTTCCAGGCAGTAGTACTGGAGTGGATTGCCATTTCCTTCTCCAGGGAACTTCTAGACCCAGGGATCAAACGTGGGTCTCCCATATTGTAGATAGATGCTTAACCGTCTGAGCCACCAGGGAAGTCCACCCATATATATGATTTTTAAATAATCAACTGAAAGTGAGGATATAACCTCAATCTATGCAATACCTACTAACTCGTGTAAAACATAAATGACAGAGGAGTAAGAAAAATCAAAGAAACAAAAGACTAGCGAGTCTTGACTCTGGAGACTCTATTAAATCAGCTAAATTAAGGCTTTGCAAGTATGTGTAGCAATAACATGTGTTGTTACTAACTCAGTCATGTCTGACTCTTTGCAACCCTTGGGACTTTCCAGGCAAGAATACTAGAGTGGGATGCTAGTTCCTTCTCCAAGGGATCTTCCCGACCCAGGGGTTGAACCTGTGCCTCCAGTGTCTCCTGCATTGGCAAGTGGATTCTTGCCAAAGGTGGCTGGTGGCTCAGATGGTAAAGAATAATAAGTACTGCTTAATCAGATCAGATCAGTCGCTCAGTCGTGTCCGACCCTTTGTGACCCCATGAATCGCAGCATGCCAGGCCTCCCTGTCCACCACCAACTCCCGGAGGTCACTCAGACTCAATCCATCGAGTCAGTGATGCCATCCAGCCATCACATCCTCTGTGGTCCCCTTCTCCTCCTGCCCTCAATCCCTCCTAGCATCAGAGTCTTCTCCAATGAGTCAACTCTTCACCTGAGGTGGCCAAAGTACTGGAGTTTCAGCTTTAGCATCATTCCTTCCAAAGAAATCCCAGGGCTGATCTCCTTCAGAATGGACTGGTTGGATCTCCTTTCAGTCCAAGGGACTCTTAAGAGTCTTCTCCAACACCACAGTTCAAAAGCATCAATTCTTTGGTACTCAGCCTTCTTCACAGTCCAGCTCTCACATCCATACATGACCACAGGAAAGACCATAGCCTTGACTAGGCGAACCTTTGTTGGCAAAGTAATGTCTCTGCTTTTCAATATGCTATCTAGGTTGGACATAACTTTCCTTCCAAGGAGTAAGCATCTTTTAATTTCATGGCTGCAGTCACCATCTGCAGTGATTTTGGAGCCCAGAAAAATTAAGTCTAACACTGTTTCCACTGTTTCCCCATCTATTTCCCATGAAGTGATGGGACCAGATGCCATGATCTTCGTTTTCTGAATGTTGAGCTTTAAGCCAACCTTTTCACTCTCCACTTTCACTTTCATCAAGAGGCTTTTTAGCCCCTCTTCACTTTCTGCCATAAGGGTGGTGTCATCTGCATATCTGAGGTTATTGATATTTCTCCCAGCAATCTTGATTCCAACTTGTGTTTCTGCCAAAGAATGCTCAAACTACCGCACAATTGCACTCATCTCACACACTAGTAAAGTAATGCTCAAAATTCTCCAAGCCAGGCTTCAGCAATATGTGAACTGTGAACTTCCTGATGTTCAAGCTGGTTTTAGAAAAGGCAGAGGAACCAGAAATCAAATTGCCAACATCCTCTGGATCATCGAGAGAGCAAGAGAGTTCCAGAAAAACATCTATTTCTGCTTTATTGACTATGCCAAAGCCTTTGACTGTGTAGACCACAATAAACTGTGGAAAATTCTGAAAGAGATGGGAATACCAGACCACCTGATCTGCCTCTTGAGAAATCTGTATGCAGGTCAGGAAGCAACAGTTAGAACTGGACACGGAACAACAGACTGGTTCCAAATAGGAAAAGGAGTACATCAAGGCTGTATACTGTCACCCTGTTTATTTAACTTATATGCAGAGTACATCATGAGAAACGCTGGACTGGAAGAAACGCTGAACTGCTTAATAATGTATGGCTAACATCTATTTTGGAGGGCTCCAAAATCACTGCAGATGGTGACTGCAGCCATGAAATTAAAAGACACTTGCTCTTTGGAAGAAAAGTTATGAACAACCTAGATGGCATACTGAAAAAGAGAGATATTACTTTGCCAACAAAGGTCTGTCTAGTCAAAGCTTTGGTTTTTCCTATAGTCATGTATGGATGTGAGAGTTGGACTATAAAGAAAGCTGAACAGCAAAGAATTAATGCTTTTGAACTGTGGTGTTGGAGGAGACTCTTGAGAGTCTCTTGGATAGCAAGGAGATCCAAAAAGTTCATTCTAAAGGAAATCAGTCCTGAATATTCATTATAAGGACTGATGCTGAAGCTGAAACTTCAATATTTTGACCACCTGATGCAAACAATTGACTCATTTGAGAAGACCCTGATGCTGGGAATGATTAAAGGCAGGAGGAGAAGGGGATGACAGAGAATAAGACGGTTGTATGGCATCACCAACTCAATGGACATGAGTTTGAATAAGCTCTGAGAGTTGGTGATGGACAAGGAACCCTGGCGTACTGCAACCCATAGGGTCACAAAGAATCGGACACTGAACTGAACTGAACATCTAACAAATACATATGCGTATACTGCTGCTGCTGCTGCTAAGTCGCTTCAGTCGTGTCCGACTCTGTGTGACCCCATAGACGGCAGCCCACCAGGTTCCCCCGTCCCTGGGATTCTCCAGGGAAGAACACTGGAGTGGGTTGCCATTTCCTTCTCCAATGCATGAAAGTGAAAAGTGAAAGTGAAGTCATGTCCGACCCTCAGTGACTCCATGTACTGCAGCTCACCAGGCTCCTCCATCCATGGGATTTTCCAGGCAGGAGTACTGTAGTGGAATGCCATTGCCTTCTCCGATATGCATGTACACAAGCATATAAATATATATTTACATACATACAAAAAAAGCTATTTTCTATATATATATGATGGCTTCCCTGGTAGCTCAGATGATAAAGAATAGGCCTAAAATGCAGGAGACCTAGGTTCAATTTTTGGGTCAGGAAGATCCCCTGGAGAAGGAAATGGCAACCCACTCCAGTATTCTTGCTTGGGAAGTCCCATGGACAGAGGAGTCTGGCAGGCTACAGTCCATGGTTTGCAAAGCTGCAGGCATGACTGATTGATTAACATTTTTACTTTTCACTTTCACACTTACATACATATCCAAAAATCACTTCTTTGATATTTCTTAACAATTAGTAGTACTTTTTAAAACCAACTATAGACTCAAATTTAATAAAGAAAAATAATATAGAAAACATTCTCAATTCATTGGAAATAAATTGAGAAATAAAATTTTCAAATAAATCAGCTATAAATATGTAAATAAGAAAATTAGTAAACATATGTAAGTATTCAAAACAGGACTTTAAAAAAGGAATCAAATTGAAAGATACAGAATCTTTGGATTCTATTAAATGAAAATGAAGCAACATAATTCAAAAATAATGAAGCTTCTGGCATTTGCTAGAAAAAGAAATTTTCAAAAAAGTCCCCTCCCACTCTAATAAAGAGAAAAAGTTGGAAAATTGTCAAAGTCATAATTTTGCCTGAGCATAGTGTAGAGCTAGATTTGCAAGTTCAACAGGTAAACTCATTTCTAATGAGGAACAAGGAATTATTTAACCCTGGTAGTCTACATAAAAGCAGGCAATAGTAAATCAGCAAAAAGTTTAACAACTTTTTAAAGGCTTATAGGGGCTACCTTATGAGTTTGGAATGGCTGGGGCTAGGGGCATAAGCACAGGAGGAGTTCATACACTCAGTATCGTTTCAGATGGCATATAAGATCAGAGGCAGGCAGGAGACTGGAGGCAGCTTCCCTGGAAGTGCTGTGAGTCAGGTGACCAGCTGCTGTGGGGGGGCTATCCTTGTGCCCTTGCTGAGACTCTTCACACCTAGGAAGCCAAATGTTAAGCCCCTAAAGGAAGGGGCAGCTATCTTTCTCGCCCCCAGGAACAGGCAAGAACTCATTGTTTGCAAGAGTGAAAGCAGACCCTCTGACTCTGATGTAGGGTAGCAAGCGCTCAGTCTCTAAGACACTGGTAGATAAACGACAGAGAAAGAATGCTCTGGTGCTGGGGGAGAGGCCAGAAACCTGGTAAAGCTGGTCAGGAGACCATTGAAGAACTGAATTCTACTTACAGGGACATTGTAGGAAGTTTTATCTTTTCTTTGCTTTTTTTTTTTCTTTTTTTTAACTAAACTCATTTTTCTGATAGTAGTAAACTCTCATATGTCTCCAGCTGCCTTCTTAATGCATTTGCATATATTTTCCACCCTTTTATTTTATATTTGTATCTTTAAATTTGAATCTTTTCCCTTCCTGTCTGAGTACATCTGCACTATGATTGGATTATTTGATCCATTCACATTGAAAGCATTATTATTATCCTTAGAATTACATCTTCCTCTTATTTATTTATTTTTAAATAGGTCTCAGTTCAGTTCAGTTCAGTTCAGTCACTCAGTCGTGTCTGACTCTCTGCGGCCCCATGAATCACGGCACGCCGGGCCTCCCTGTCCATCACCAACTCCCGGAGTCCACCCAAACCCATGTCCATCGAGTGGGTGTTGCCATCCAACCATCTCATCCTCTGTTGTCCCCTTCTCCTTTTGCTCCCAATCCTTCCCATCATCAGGGTCTTTTCAAATGAGTCAGCTCTTCGAATTAGGTGGCCAAAGTATTGGAGTTTCACCTTCAACATCAGTCCTTCCAGTGAACACCCAGGACTGATCTCCTTTAGGATGTACTGGTTGGATCTCCTTGCAGTCCAAGGGACCTCTCAGGAGTCTCTGGAATACCACAATTCAAAAGCATCAATTCTTCAGCACTCAGCTTTCTTCACTGTCCAACTCTCACATCCATAAATGACCACTGGAAAAACTATAGCCTTGACTAGACAGACCTTTGTTGGGAAAGTAATGTCTCTGCTTTTTAATATGCTGTCTAGGTTGGTCATAACTTTCCTTCCAAGGAGTAAGCGTCTTTTAATTTCATGGCTGCAATCACCATCTGCAGTGATTTTGGAGCCTAGAAAAAGAAAGTCAGTCACTATTTTCACTACTTCCCCATGTCTTTTCTATTCCCTTCTTTTACTTTACTGCTTATTTTTGAATTGGGTGACTATTTTCTAAGCTTACATTTAAATTCCTTTCATAATCTTTTCACTGTGTGAAAAAATATTTTTGTCTTTGTTGCTTTAGGGCAACATAATTTTAATTAAACAATTTAATACTAATTTAATATTTTCCCTTTGTTGCTTTTGAGTCCTGTCTTAGGGTCTTTTATGATCTTGTTTTCCTTTGTGTCAGTTTTCCTGGTTATCTCTGAATAATTAACTGACCTGTGATTTAGCTCCTTACCCCTGTGGAACTACCTGCTTCTTCTTATTTGGTTACCTCTAAAATCTATTGTTTTAAAAAGAGCCTTCAGGTTTAAGTCCCTTTAAACTCTGCTGTAGAAAAGTCAGAATTTTAGAGAACAGGTCTGTTGCTCTCTGTTCTTCTTCTTCTTTTTTTTTGTATTGGTTTTGCCATACATCAACATGAATCTGCCACGGGTGTACAAGTGTTCCCAATCCTGAACCTCCCTCCCACCTCCCTCCCCATGCCATCCCTTTCCCATACCTTAATGATTTGCGAAGTAATCTGAGTCATATATCTGAAACTGGTATTGGAAATAGTCCTTCCCTACTCTCAGAGTGACCCTCCAGCTTTGTGAGCGGGGCAGTGGGTAGGAAATGGTAGTTCTCTGTTCTTTTAGATCCTAGGATTTTCTTAAATTGTCTACATTATGATATGCTATGATGTAGCATATCATTAACTTTCTGATCCCGTGATCATCACAGGAGCACTTCCATTCCATTCATCTCGTCATATCTGCCTTTCTTTTCCTTTAAAATATTATCCATAGTCTAAAATCTTTACACTTGCTGGTCCTTTTACCTGGAGCACTTTTCCCCAATCATTCTTACAAATTATCTCTTTACTTTCTTCACATATCTGCTTACCAGTTAGATTTTTCTGACTACCCTATTTAAATTTTGAAATCATTTTCTAGAATATGTCTATCACATTTGCTGATATTTATTGCCATAATTGAATCAATATCTAACATGCTACATAATTTATTTTCTGTTTATTATCTATATAACCCTATCCAAAACATACATACTGTTAATCAAACAAGAACAGGAATATTTGTCTGTTTTATCTATACTGCAAACAAAAAAAGGTTTGTATGCAGTAAGCACATATTAGGCAGTAAATAAACATATGGGAGATGATTGGATTATTATTTTAATTGGACTCAAAGTAGTTTTTGGACCATATGTTGAACTTTCTGATAATATCAAATCATTATGCAAAAATGTATGCCTTGAATGTTATTAAACTGTGATAATTGAAAGTAGCATTATTCAGGCAGGTGTTTTCTATTTAATATTCTCTAACTCTCTAAAGTATTAGAGTTAATAGACATAATGAACATTTGGATAGATGATGTTTTTTAAAACATTTTCCATCTCAAATTAAATATAAATGCTTATGTAAACAAGATGTTTGCTATGTTAAACAATGATCCCTTTCATATATAATTAAAATCCAAATTATTATGCATTATATTTATTTAGTTATAGAGGCTGTTGGTCCTTTTTATATTACCCGTGACACAAAGAGCATGTTTATATGAAATAAATAAAAGATGTTGCATATATAGTATTCCAGAAAAATATCAGTATATTTGGGGATATTAATGTTTAAGTTTTAAGATTAACTCATCAAATAAAAAGGATACCATTTATCACAGAAAGTATCTACAACTTTACTAAAATTTCTGTTAACAGTGTGGCAAATTTATGCTTACTCCAACATCCAACATGAAATAACTTGCCTTTTATTTATCTTACTTGTATGTATTTGCATAAAATTTTTCACTATGTTATTCAACTATATTCATTTTCTTCTTTTGCTGTTGCCTCAGTTTTGAATTTTGCTGATATCAGTTATAATTATTTGAACTGATTACCACCATCCAAAAAAGTTGTAATCTTTAAAGAAAATTATAAGAATATATTATACATATTCTTATATATAATATAATATAAGAAAATTATAATATAATATAAAATTATAATATGATATAATTACACTAGTTATACTGGAAACACTTAAGTATGTTACTTAGAAATTCCATTTTTGAATTCTTTCAGAAAATGTCTAAGTTCAAGTTTTATTCTTTAAAATATTTACCCATTTAAACTTTCCTGGGATTTCCACCCCCCATAAGATCTATTATTATTATGTCAAAAAGCAACGTTGGAACTGAACATGGATTGGAGTGTTTCAAAATTGGGAAAGGAGTGTGTCAAGGCTGTATAGTGTCACTCTGCTCATTTAACTTATATGCAGAATATATCATGTGAAATGCTGGGTTGGATGAATCACAAGCTGGAATCAAGATGCCAGGAGAAATATCAATAACAGCAGATATGCAGACAACAACTAAATGAACTGGAGATATGCAACCTTCTAGAAAAAAATAGAGAGAGAGGAGAGAAACCCAAGTAAGATGGTAGGTGTTACGAGAGGCATCAGAGGGCAAACACACAAACCATAATCACAGAAACCTAATCAATCTAATCACATGGACCACAGCCTTGTCTAACTCAATGAAACTAAGCCATGCTGTGTTGGGCCACCCAAGACTGGCGGTTCATGGTGCAGAGGTCTGACAGAATGTGGTCCACTGGAGAAGGGAATGGCAAACCACTTCAGTATTCTTGCCTTGAGAACCCCATGAACAGTACGAAAAGGCAAAATGATAGGATATTGAAAGAGAAACTCCCCAGGTCAGTAGGTGTCCAATATGCTCCTGGAGATCAGTGGAGAAATAACTCCAGAAAGAATGAAGGGATGGAGCCAAAGCAAAAACAGTACCCAGTTGCGGATGTTAATGGTCAAGGTCCGATGCTCTAAAGAACAATATTGCATAGGAACCTGGAATGTTAGGTCCATGAATCAAGGCAAATTGGAAGTGGTCAAACAGGAGACGGCAAGACTGAACATCGACATTCTAGGAATCAGCGAACTAAAATGGACTAGAATGGGTGAGTTTAACTCATATGACCATTATATCTACTACTGTGGGCAGGAATCCCTTAGAAAAAATGGAGTAGCCATCATGGTCAACAAAAGACCCTGAAATGCAGTACTTGGATGCAATCTCAAAAACGACAGAATGATCTCTGTTTGTTTCCAAGGCAAACCATTCAATATCACAGTAATCCAAATCTATGCCCCAACCAGTAATGCTGAAGAAGCTGAAGTTGTATGGTTCTATGAAGACCTACAGGACCTTTTAGAACTAACACCCAAAAAAGATATCCTTTTCATTATAGGAGACTGGAATGCAAAAGTAGGAATTCAAGAAACACCTGGTGTAACAGACAAATTTGACCTTGGAATACAGAATGAAGCAGGGCAGAGACTAACAGAGTTTTGCCAAAAGAACGCACTGGTCATAGCAAACACCCTCTTCCAACAACACAAGAGAAGACTGTACACATGGACATCACCAGATGGTCAACACCGAAATCAGATTGATTATATTCTGTACAGCCAAAGATGAAGAAGATCTATACAGTTAGCAGAAACAAGACTGGGAGCTGACTGTGGCTAAAATCACGAACTCCTTATGGCCAAATTCAGACTTCTATTGAAGAAAGAGGGGAAAACCACTAGACCATTCAGGTATGACCTAAATCAAATCCCTTATGATTATACAGTGGAAGTGAGAAATAGATTTAAGGGACTAGATCTGATAGATAGAGTGCCTGATGAACTATGGATGGAGGTTCTTGACATTGTACAGGAGACAGAGATCAAGACCATCCCCAAGACAAAGAAATGCAAAGAAGCAAAATGATTGTCTGAGGAGGCCTTACAAATAGCTGTGAAAAGAAGAGAAGTGTAAAGCAAAGGAGAAAAGGGGAGATATACCCATTTGAATGCAGAGTTCCAAAGAATAGAAAGGAGAGATAAGAAAGCCTTCCTCAGTGATCAAGGCAAAGAAATAGAGGAAAACAACAGTATGGGAAAGACTAGAGATCTCTTCAAGAAAATTAGAGATACCAAGGGAACATTTCATGCAAAGATGGGCTCGATAAAGGACAGAAATGGTATGGACCTAATGGAAGCGGAAGGTATTAAGAAGAGGTGGCAAGAATACACAGAAGAATTGTACAAAAAAAATCTTCAAGACCAAGATAATCATGATGGTGTGATCACTGACCTAGAGCCAGACATCCTGGAATGTGAAGTCAAGTGGGCCTTAGAAAGAATCACTATGAACAAAGCTAGTGGAGTTAATGGAATTCTAGTTGAGCTATTTCAAATCCTGAAAGATGATGCTGTGAAAGTGCTGCACTCAATATGCCAGCAAATTTGGAAAACTCAGCAGTGGCCACAGAACTGGAAAAGGTCAGTTTTCATTCCAATCCCAAAGAAAGGCAATGCCAAAGAATGCTCAAACTACCACACAATTGCACTCATCTCACACACTAGTAAAGTAATGCTCAAAATTCTCCAAGCCAGGCTTCAGCAATACATGAACTGTGAACTTCCTGATGTTCAAGCTGGTTTTAGAAAAGGCAGAGGAACCAGAGACCAAATTGCCAACATCTGCTGGATCATGGAAAAAGCAAGAGAGTTCCAGAAAAACATCTATTTCTGCTTTATTGACTATGCCAAAGCCTTTGACTGTGTGGATCACAATAAACTGTGGGAAATTCTGAAAGAAATGGGAATACCAGACCACCTGACCTGCCTCTTGAGAAACCTGTATGCAGGTCAAGAAGCAACAGTTAGAACTGGACATGGAACACCAGACTGGTTCCAAATAGGAAAAGGAGTACATCAAGCCTGGCGTGTGTTCATGGGGTCACAAAGTGTTGGACACTAATTAGTGGCTGAACAACAACAGAATCTTTTAACTATAAAAAATAAGGCATTTTTAATAGTTGAAGTCTAGGAAAAATGCAAATAACACAGATAACTGTGGGAAAATTTATATTATTTGAAGTGTGTAGAATATATCTAGGTATGAGGGACAGTCATCTATAGACCTTACGTTAAACACATTTAATGTTCAGAGCTTAATATTATTGTAAAAGTGTCTAAATAAACAATATTGATAATGTGATAGATATTAATTTGACTTATAAAATTTCTGGGTTGCATATAATGTGTCCTACCACTGTATTTGTATTAGGCCTATTATTCCAGTGCTATTAGAAGAACCTCCATTAAATCCTACTGGACTTAGAAGTATATGCATGTCATATTTTGCAAGAAAAACATTCTTTAAAGGAAAAGTAGGTTTGTTTACTACTGGCAGAGACTAAACTCTTGACTAAACTAAACTAAACTAAACATTGGGTAAAATTACTATATAACTTAAGTTTTACATTGTAAAATGTTTATTGCCTGATATACTGAATAAAACAACTGGATTCCATAGCAACCCACTCATAGAACAGAGAATCAACCCTAGTCTAGACAAGCTGAAAATACTGGAGTCTTGTTCAGCATTGGCCCAATTTACTTGCAAGTTAGATTTTCAGGCAAGGTGAAAAAAAAAATTCAAGAATACCAGAGCAGGGGGCCCCAACCTCCAGGCCATGGGCCAGTACCTCCTGTCAGATCATCAGTGATATTAGATTAGAAACAAAGTGTACAATAAATGTAAATGCACTTAGTCATCCCCAAATTATCCTCCCACCCCTGATACAGAAAAAATTTTCTTCCATTAAATCAATCCCTAGTGCCAAAAAAGGTTGGGATCTCTGCACTGGAGACTGTATCATCAGCCTAGTGTCACCCCAAGAAAGGTGAGTTACTGTCCTTCCTCCCAGTTCCAGAAAGTAACCTGATGTTCATCACAAGAGAAAAAGGAGGCCATAAGAATAGATATAGCTCCAAAATTACCCACAAAAATCTTGACTTTATTTGGAACATAATGTGAGGAAATTAAGGTTAAAGAGCATTCTTAAAAATGGTGAAGATGTGAACTGTAAGCAATTGGTAACTCTACTTACAATTTACAAAATTAAGCTGGGGTCTGAGCCTTCTGTAAAACTTTAGAGGGGAGATCTTAGGTTTCAACACCACATGTTGGTAAAATGTTGATGGTCCACCCACCTTACACAGAGCTGCCAGAAAGGCACTGGAAACTGTCAATCTCAGAAAAGTCAAGAAAGACTAGTGAACCACTCAAATAGAAACACAATCTTATCTACCAAAACCATGACTGGAAAGGTCATTAAATCAAAAAGCTCAGTGCCTACCACAGTTAACACTTATCCATAAATAGAAAAATCCCTCCCTTTCAATCCACTAGATTTTGAGTTTCATCCTGACTGAAGAGCGCCAGATAGCACACTTTTCCTTGAATGGAGTGCTACTGATGATCCTCTGTGATGAGAGAGAACTTGAAAAGCTGTTACACCTGCACCCACTTCACCTCTGAAAATGTGTCCTCCACCATGGGAGTCCAGTCTGTTGCAGCTCCCCCCACAAGTTTTCTATTGACCCTGGATGTTGAATTGCCACCTGCTTGCTATGACTTAGGTATCAAAATTTCTTAGCACTTCATAGTTTGCATTAATCATGCATATTAACAAAGCAACTCTTTGTTTAACAGACACGTCCAAAAAATAAAAATAAAAAAGTTTATAATTTACAAATTGTAGGTCAACAATTTTACTAGAGAGAATCAGAGAAATGTACAAGTAAGAAAATCCCCCCACCTCCAACCCCGAGTTCAGAGCAAATCACAGAGATGAATCATAGAACTTCTGAAAAAATACTCTAAATGTAATTTGAGCAGATATTTGAGCAAACTGTCCCCAGGCAGGGTTTGTTGAAGCAATAGAGAATTCAGCCAGCAATTACTGGAGCCTGGTAATTTTGTATGATATGACAAAGACAGATTAATACAGAGATAAGACAAAGAAACAGTCTGAGAGTGTCCTGCTAAAACCAATGTCATTCAAGAATGATTGTGGAAATGTTAAAGGCCATACCTTCTGTGCAGTAACATTAGACTTCAACTTGTGTTAGTGGACTATCAGTTCAGTTCAGTCATCCAGTCATGTTTGCCTCTTTGTAACCCCATGGACTGAAGCAAACCAGGCTTCCCTGTCCATCACCAACTCTTGGAGCTTGCTCAAACTCATGTTCTTTGAGTCAGTGATGCCATCCAACCACCTTATCCTCTGTTGTCCCCTTCTCCTCCTGCCTTCAATCTTTCCTAGCATCAGGGTGGACTATATCTCACTCTACTAGTCCAAAAAAATCATAAATGAATAAAAACTACAAGAAGCTCTGTTAAACAGTATGTGGATTTGCTATGTTATTTAAATTATCTTACTTTTAAAAACAACAAAAACATACATACAAAGGAAAAAAATGTGACTTACATTAGGGGAAGAGTAAACAGAAAATATTTTGGGCTCCAACTGTTTTACTGAATAAGCAGAGTTTCAAAGCAGCTGTTTTAAATATCTTCAAAGAACTAAGAGAAGCTATGTTTTAAAAACATCAAAGGAAAGATAATAACAATGTCCTACCAAAGAAAGAATAGCAATAAAGACAGAATTTTTTTTAAAAAAGCTGAATTTCTAGAGTTGAAAAGTACAGTAACCAAAAACTAATTCACTGAAAATATATTCATAGTGATTGTAAAATACTAAGAATGATACAATAGAAAATAAAGACAAAAGAACAGAGTCTAAGATAAAAATGTTATATCACTAACTTAAAATTCTAAAATTTAATGGAAAACATTAACCTATCAATAAAATGAAAATAGTACAAATACAAAAATATCCACATCAGGGTTGCCATAGTAAAGGTTTTGACAGCCAGTTACAGACACAAGTCAAAGCAAGAGGAAAATGACATTGCCTTTATGGCAACACCAGTAATATTAACAATGATGAATTATCATAAACAATGGAAGCCAGTATGACAGTATGTCATACTGTTAGTATAATATATGTCATACTGTTAGTATGACATGTTCAAAATGCTGAAATACTGTCAACAAGAATTTTATATCCAGCAAAATTTTATTTCAAATTATAATATAAAGAAATTATAAAATGAAATATTCTCATATAAACAAAATTTGGAGAATTTTTTGCTTAAAGAACTAACTTGAAATTCTAAAGGAATTGTTTTCAGAATAAAGGCATAAGAACCCAGACAATAATGTGAATTTACAAGAAAAAATCAAAGCATGGTAATGGCTATTACATAATTACTAAATACAGTGTAAATGCATACTCACTCCCTATTCTTTTAATTGATTTGTTAATGAATTTTATCAGACACTATGCTGTAGTAGTATTGTTGGTCTTTTAACACAGAATTTTGTTAGGCAATAGCAAAAAAGAGAAGCTGTATTAATCTGTATTGGTACAAAGAAATTAAATCAGACAATAACTTGAATACACTGGAACAAATTATTAGAAATGGAGAATGTAAAAAAAACCCACTAGAACTAATAAAGGAATTCAAAATTTGCATGATACTAAATCAATATATAAAAGTCTGTTGCATTCCTATGCACTAATAACAAAATATTAGAAAGATAAATTAAGAAAAACTAAATTATAATCGCATATAAAAAATAGGAATAAATGTATTTAACCAAGGAAGTGAAAGTTCTATTATATTGAAATCTATAAGATACTAATAAAACAAATTGAAGAAGAATCAAATAAATGCTTATATTTAAACAAAGCAAATATATTCTGTGTTCATGGATTGGAAGAATTAATATTGTTAAATATCTATACTACTCAAAGCAATATACAGATTCAATGCAGTTAATATCAATATTCAAATGTCAATTTTCACAAATATAGAACACAGTCCTAAAATTTGCATGGAACCAAAAAAAAAAAAAAAAGAGAGAGAGAGAGAGAGACAAACAAAGCAAATAACCGATTCACTCTTGAAAAAGGAAAATAAAGCTGGAGGCATCATACTCTCTGATTTCAAAGTATATTACAAAGTTACACTGTAATCAAAAACGGTATGGTATTGCCATAAAAACAGACACATAGATCAATGGAACAGAATAGAGAGCCCAGGAATAAACCCATGTATATATGGCCAGTTAACCTATAACAAAGGACCCAATAATACACAATGGGAAATGGACAGTCTCTTCAATAAGTGATCTTGGAAAAACTGAACTGTCACATCAAAAAAAAAAAAGAAAGAAAGAAAGAAAGAAAGACACTGGACTACTATCTAACACCACACATAAGAATTAACTAAATTAGATGAAAAACTTGAATGTAAGAGCTGAACCTATAAAACTCTCGGAAAAAGAAAAATGTTGGCAAAAAGTTCCTTCATATCTGTCTTAGTAATGATATATATATATATATTTTTTCAAGTGGAGACCAAAACTAAAAGCAGTACAAATGAAAATAGATAAGTGGAACTCTATCAAACTGAAAAAAAAAAAAAAAAAAAAAATTTTCACAGCAAAGGAAACCATCAAGAAAAAAAAAAAAAAAAGTGAGGGAAAATATTTGCAAATCATATAACTGATAAGGGGTTAATATCAAAAGTATATGTAACTCAATTTCAAAAATCAAACAGTAAATAATTTGAAAGTTAAACAAAATAATATTTAATTAAAAAAATAAAATGAGCAAAGGACCTGAAATGATACTCCCCCAAAGAAAACCTACAAATGACCAGGAAGTAAAGGAAAATGTGCTCAACATTGCCAATCATCAGGGAGAAGTGATCCTAAATCACAATATCTCCTCAAACCTGTTAGATCAGTTATTATCAAAAAGACAAGAGCTAACAAGTAGTGGTAGGGACATGGAGCAAACTGAGCCCTTTTGCATTTTTTGTGAGAATATAAATTGGTTTGGCCACTTTGGAAAATGGCATGGAGTTTCCTCAAAAAACTAAAAATTGAATTAGCAGTATTTCCACATCTGTTTATAAATACAAAGGAAATGAAATCACTATCTTGAAGTGAGATGTGCACCCTCATGTTCACTGAAGTATTAGTTATGATAGCCAAGGTATGGAAAAAAACACTTAAGCATGCATGGACAAATAAATCGTTTAAAAAATGCTATACACACACACACACACAACAGAATGTTATAACTCAAAAGAAAAAAGAAAACTGTGGTCACTATGCTAAGTGAAATGAAACAGAGAAAGACAAAAATATATGATTTCATGTATATGTAGAATCCATAAAGGCAGAGATAATATAGTGTTTACTAGGGACTACGACTGGGGAATTGGGGATAATAAGGATATATTTGTCAAAGGGTACAAACTTCTAGTGATAAGAAAATTCAGGGATTGAATGTATAGAATGGCGACTATAGTTCACAGTCCTGTATTGTACACTTGAATATTCTTATGAAACTAGATTGCAAAAGTTCTCACTACACCAACAATAAAGGAAAAAAATGATAATTTGTGAGATGTAAGACACATTAATTGACCTTATCGTGGTAAATAATAAGCAATATATATATGCATTAAATCATTACAATGTATACCTTAAATCTACATAATGCAATATGTCAATTATATTCAATTAAGTTTTACAAAAAATAACAAATGTATACAATAAAATGTCAGTTACATCTCATTTGACTTGTAAAAACAATAAAAAGACAATATACTCATGAAAAGCTACAGAAGATAATTATCTATGAAGGAAATGCTAATAAAATCCACAATGTGATTCCACTTCACACAAACTAACATAATCAGAATGAAAAAATAACTAGTGTTGGTGTGTACGTGGAAAAATAAGAACTCTCTTACACTTCTGGTGAGAATGTAAAATACTATAAGCACTTTGTAAAAAACGGTCTGTAAACTTCATAAAATGTTGATACAGAATTATCAAATGACTCAAGGATTCCACTTCTAGGTATACATACAAGACTTAAAATATAGGCATACAGAAATCCATGTATACAATTGTTCATAGCAGCATTATTCATAATAGCAAAAATGTGGATATATTCAGATGTTTAACATATAGTGAAGGAATAATTATAATATAGGATAGCCATGTAATTATCAATCATAAAAGAATGAATAGTTACCTACTTTAAAATATGCAAACCTTGAAACATTATGCTAATTAAATAAAGCCAGTCATAAAAGACCATATCTTGAACAATTTCATTCATATAAAATTTCTAAAATACAAAGCTAGGGAGATATAAAAGTATATTAGAAGTTCAGGGAGGATTGGGTGGCATGATCTCTAGTAAGAACTGATTTTCTTTTAGGGTGATGAATGTCTTCTGTGATTGGTTATGATTATATTTACACAACTAAGAGATATTAAAATTATTCAATTGTACACTTAAGCAGCTGAGTTTTGTGGCATTGCATTTTATCTCAGTAACACTGTTCTATGATAAAGTGAAAACTGATGGATATGAAAGGAGAAATATACAGATGACATAATTTATATGTTGAAAATTCGAAGGAATCTCCAAGAAAGGGTCTAGAACTGATAAATGAATTCAGTGTGGTCACAAGATACAAGATCAATACACAAAAAAATTGCATTTCTATATATTTACAATGAACCAGTGAAGACTGAAATTAAGGATTTAAAAACATTTAAAATTGTTCCAGAGATAATGAAATATGAGGGATAAATCTAACACTTGTATATAATTCATATATAGAAAATAATAAGATATTGAAGGAAAAACTAAAAGTAATCATAAATACTAGAAAAGGCATATTATGTCCATTGATTTAAACACACAGCTGAGTAAAGACATCAGTTCTTAAATTGATCTATGGATTTTTTTTTTTTCTCTGTTGCTGCAGAGGTTTTTTTTTTTTTTTTTTTTTTCCAACTGAAGTGCCTTCATTACCTGGAAGAGCAAATGGCGAATAAGTCTATTCTAGCCATGAGAATCCCATGAAAATTATGAAAGGGTAAAAGGTATGACACTAGAAAGTAAGCACCTCACACTGGAAGGTGTCCAATATGCTACTGGGGAAGAGCAGAGGGCAAGTACTAATACCTCGAGAAAGAATGAAGCAACTGTGCCAATGTGGAAATGAAGCTCAGTTGTGGATGTGTCTGGTGATGAAAATAAAGTCAAATGCTATAAGAACAATATTGCAAGCCTGGAATATTAGGTCCATGAATCAGAGTAAATTGAAAGTGATGAAGCAGGAGATGGCAAGAGTGAATGTGAATATCTCAGGAATCAGTGACCTAAAATGGAAGGGAATGGGAAAATTTAATTCAAATGATCATTATATAGTGTGGGCAAGAATCCCTTAGAAGAAATGGAATAGCCCTCATAGTCAACAAAAGAGTCTAAAATTCAGTACTTGGGGGCAAGCTCAAAAATAGCAGAATGAGCTTGGTTCATATTCAAGGCAAACCATTCAACATCACAGAAATCCAAGTCTGAGCCCCAGCAACTGATACTGAAAAAGTTGAAGTTGACTGATTCTATGAAGACCTGCGAGACTTTCTAGAACTAACACCAAAACAAGATATCCTTTTCCTCATAGGAGAATAATACAAAAATAGGAAGACAAAAGAGAAAGTAGGAAGATAACATATTTTTGTCAAGATAAAACACTGGAGATACCATACATCTTTCAGAATGCAGATGTGATGGATCTTTCAAAAAAAGACGGGCGACTCCAATCACAAAAAAAATAATACACACCAAGTGGGCTTTATCCCAGGAATGCAAGATCTTCAATACCAATTCAATAGCATTCAATTCTTTTGTGTCTGTCTTCACAGTCCAACTCTCACATCCATACATGACCACAGGAAAGACCATAGCCTTGACTAGGCGAACCTTGTGGGTAAAGTAATTCTCTCTTTTGAAACTAGTCAGTCTATCCGGACCACACCCTTGTCTCTGTGCCCGGGGGCAACGGGGGCGGGTCAGGTGGAGGAGCAGGGTGGCGCTGGGGTGGCCCATTTCCGGCCGACAGTATGAGGCAATGATAGGATACTGAGAGACTCCCAGGTCGTGGGGCCTGCTCTGGGATCAGTGGGAAATATCAGAAAGAATGAAGGATGGAGCAAAACAAAAGAATACCAGCTGTAGATGTGTCTGGTGATAGAAATTCCTATCCTGAAAGAGCAATCTTAAAAAAAAATTGGAAGTGGTCAAACAAGAGATGGCAGAGTGAAGTTGCATGAAAAAAAAAAAAAACCGAAATGATACTTGGATGAAATCTCAAAAACGACAGAATGATCTCTGTTTGTTTCCAAGGCAAACCATTCAATGTCACAGTAATCCAAGTCTATGCCCCAACCAGTAACGCCGAAGAAGCTGAAGTTGAAAGGTTCTATGAAGACCTACAAGACCTTTTAGAACTAACACCCAAAAAAGATGTCCTTTTCATTATAGGGGACTGGAATGCAAAAGTAGGAAGTCAAGAAACACCTGGAGTAACAGGCAAATTTGGCCTTGAAATACGGAATGAAGCAGGGCAAAGACTAATAGAGTTTTGCCAAGAAAATGCACTGGTCATAGCAAATACCCTCTGCCAACAACACAAGAGAAGACTCTATACATGGACATCACCAGATGGTCAACACCGAAATCAGATCGATTATATTCTTTGCAGCCAAAGATGGAGAAGCTCTATACAATCAGCAAAAACAAGACCAGGAGCTGACTGTGGCTCGGATCATGAACTCCTTATTGCCAAATTCAGACTGAAATTGAAGAGAGTAGAGAAAACTACTGGACCATTCAGGTATGACCTAAATCAAATCCCTTATGATTATACAGTGGAAGTGAGAAATAGATTTAAGGGCCTAGATCTGATAGATAGAGTGCCTGATGAACTATGGAATGAGGTTCGTGACATTGTACAGGAGACAGGGATCAAGACCATCCCCATGGAAAAGAAATGCAAAAAAGCAAAATGGCTGTCTGGGAAGGCCTTACAAATAGCTGTGAAAAGAAGAGAAGCGAAAAGCAAAGGAGAAAAGGAAAGATATAAAGATCTAAATGCGGAGTTCCAAAGAATAGCAAGAAGAGATAAGAAAGCCTTCTTCAGTGATCAATGCAAAGAAATAGAGGAAAACAACAGAATGGGAAAGACTAAGGATCTCTTCAAGAAAATCAGAGATACCAAAGGAACATTTCATGCAAAGATGGGCACAATAAAGGACAGAGATGGTGTGGATCTAACAGAAGCAGAAGATATTAAGAAGAGGTGGCAAGAATACACAGAAGAACTGTACAAAAAAGAGCTTCAAGACCCAGATAATCATGATGATGTGATCACTGACCTAGAGCCAGACATCTTGGAATGTGAAGTCAAATGGGCCTTAGAAAGCATCACTACGAACAAAGCTAGTGGAGGTGATGGAATTCCAGTGGAGCTATTCCAAATCCTGAATGATGATGCTCTGAAAGTGCTACACTCAATATGCCAGCAAATTTGGAAGACTCAGCAGTGGCCACAAGATTGGAAAAGGTCAGTTTTCATCCCAATCCCAAAGAAAGGCAATGCCAAGGAGTGCTCAAACTACCGAACAATTGCACTCATCTCACACGCTAGTAAAGTAATGCTCAAAATTCTCCAAGCCAGGCTTCAGCAATATGTGAACCGTGAACTTCCTGATGTTCAAGCTGGTTTTAGAAAAGGCAGAGGAACCAGAGATCAAATTGCCAACATCCGCTGGATCATGGAAAAAGCAAGAGAGTTCCAGAAAAACATCTATTTCTGCTTTATTGACTATGCCAAAGCCTTTGACTGTGTGGATCACAATAAACTATGGAAAATTCTGAAAGAGATGGGAATACCAGACCACCTGATCTGCCTCTTAAGAAATCTGTATGCAGGTCAGGAAGCAACAGTTAGAACTGGTCATGGAACAACAGGCTGGTTCCAAATAGGAAAAGGAGTACGTCAAGGCTGCATATTGTCACCATGTTTATTTAACTTATATGCAGAGTACATCATGAGAAATGCTGGACTGGAAGAAACAGAAGTTGGAATCAAGATTGCTGGGAGAAATATCAATAACCTCAGATATGCAGATGACACCACCCTTATGGCAGAAAGTGAAGAGGGGCTAAAAAGCCTCTTGATGAAAGTGAAAGTGGAGAGTGAAAAGGTTGGCTTAAAGCTCAACATTCAGAAAACGAAGATCATGGCATCTGGTCCCATCACTGCATGGGAAATAGATGGGGAAACAGTGGAAACAGTGTCAGACTTTGTTTTTCTGGGCTCCAAAATCACTGCAGATGGTGACTGCAGCCATGAAATTAAAAGACGCTTACTCCTTGGAAGGAAAGTTATGACCAACCTAGATAGCATATTCAAAAGCAGAGACATTACTTTACCAGCAAAGGTTCGCCTAGTCAAGGCTATGGTCTTTCCTGTGGTCATGTATGGATGTGAGAGCTGGACTGTGAAGAAGGCTGAGCGCCGAAGAATTGATGCTTTTGAACTGTGGTGTTGGAGAAGACTCTTGAGAGTCCCTTGGACTGCAAGAAGATCCAACCAGTCCATTCTGAAGGAGATCAATCCTGGAATTTCTTTAGAAGGAAAGATGCTAAAGCTGAAACTCCAGTATTTTGGCCACCTCATGTGAAGAGTTGACTCATTGGAGAAGACTCTGATGCTGGGAGGGATTGAGGGCAGGAAGAGAAGGGGACGCCAGAGGATGAGATGGCTGGATGGCATCACTGACTCGATGGATGCGAGTCTGAGTGACCTCCGGGAGCTGGTGATGGACAGGGAGGCCTGGCGTGCTGTGGTTCATGGGGTCGCAAAGTGTCGGACACGACTGAGCGACTGATCTGATTTGATGTATGACAAACCCATAGCAAACATTATCCTCAGTGGTGAAAAATTGAAAACATTTCCTCTAAAGTTAGTAACAAGACAAGGGTGCCCACTTTCACCATTACTATTCAACATAGCTTTGGAAGTTTTGGCCACAGCAATCAGAGCAGAAAGAGAAATAAAAGGAATCCAAATTGTAAAAGAAGAAGGAAAACTCCCACTGTTTGCAGATGACATGATCCTCTACATAGAAAACCCTAAAGACTCCACCAGAAAATTACTAGAACTAATCAATGAATATAGTAAAGTTGCAGGATATAAAATCAACACACAGAAATCCCTTGCATTCCTATACACTAATAATGAGAAAATGCAAAGAGAAATTAAGGAAACAATTCCATTCACCATTGCAACGAAAAGAATAAAATACTTAGAAATATATCTACCTAAAGAAACTAAAGACCTATATATAGAAAACTAAAACACTGGTGAAAGAAATCAAAGAGGACACTAATAGATGGAGAAATATACCATGTTAATGGATTGGAAGAATCAATATAGTGAAAATGAATATACTACCCAAAGCAATTTATAGATTCAATGCAATCCCTATCAAGGTACCAACGGTATTCTTCAGAGAGCTAGAACAAATAATTTCACAATTTGTATGGAAATACAAAAAACCTTGAATAGCCAAAGCTATCTTGAGAAAGAAGAATGGAACTGGAGGAATCAACCTGCCTGACTTCAGGCTCTACTACAAAGCCACAGTCATCAAGACAGTATGGTACTGGCACAAAGACAGAAATATAGATCAATGGAACAAAATAGAAAGTCCAGAGATAAATCCACGCACATATGGTCACCTTATCTTTGACAAAGGAGGCAGGAATATACAATGGATTAAAGACAATCTCTTTAACAAGTGGTGCTGGGAAAACTGGTCAACCACTTGCAAAAGAATGAAACTAGAACATTTTCTAACACCATACACAAAAATAAACTCAAAATTGATTAAAGATCTAAACATAAGACCAGAAACTATAAAACTCCTAGAGGACAACATAGGCAAAACACTCTTCGACATACATCACAGCAGGATCCTCTATGACCCACTTCCCAGAATATTGGAAATAAAAGCAAAAATAAACAGATCAGATCAGATCAGTTGCTCAGTCGTGTCCGACTCTTTGTGACCCCATGAACCGCAGCACGCCAGGCCTCCCTGTCCATCACCAACTCCCGGAGGTCACTCAGACTCACATTCATTGAGTCAGTGATGCCATCCAGCCATCTCACCCTCTGTCGTCCCCTTCTCCTCTTGCCCTCAATCCTTCCCAGCATCAGAGTCTTCTCCAATGAGTCGACTCTTCGCATGAGGTGGCCAAAATACTGGAGTTTCAGCTTTAGCATCATTCCTTCCAAAGAAATCCCAGGGCTGATCTCCTTCAGAATGGACTGGTTGGATCTCCTTGCACTCCAAGGGACTCTCAAGAGTCTTGTCCAACATCACAGTTCAAAAGCATCAATAAAATAAACAAATGGGACCTAATTAAACTTAAAAGCTTCTGCGCAACCAAAGAAACTATAAGCAAGGTGAAAAGACAGACTTCAGAATGGGGGAAAATAATAGAAAATGAAGCAACTGACAAACAACTAATCTCAAAAATATATAAGCAACCCCTACAGCTCAATTACAGAAAAATAAATGACCCAATAAAAAAATGGGCCAAAGAATTAAATAGACATTTCTCCAAAGAAGACCTACACATGGCTAACAAACACATGAAAAGATGCTCAACATCACTCATTATCAGAGAAATGCAAATCAAAACCACCATGAGATACCATTTCACGCCAGTCAGAATGGCTGTGAACCAAAAGTCTACAAGCAATAAATGCTGGAGAGGGTGTGGAGAAAAGGGAACCCTCTTACACTGTTGGTGGGAATGCGAACTAGTATAGCCACCATAGAGAAGAGTGTGGAGATTCCTTAAAAAACTGGGAATAGAACCGCCTTATGATCCAGCAATCCCACTGCTGGGTATACACGCTGAAGAAACCAGAATTGAAAGAGACACGTGTACCCCAATGTTCATCGCAGCACTACTTATAATAGCCAGGACATGGAAGCAACCTAGATGTCCATCAGCAGATGAATGGGTAAGAAAGCTGTGGTATATATACACAATGGAATATTACTCAGCCATTAAAAAGAATGCATTTGAGTCAGTTCTAATGAGGTGGATGAAACTGGAGCCTATTATACAGAGTGAAGTAAGCCAGAAAGAAAAACACCAATACAGTATACTAGCGCATATATATGGAATTTAGAAAGATGGTAACAATAACCCTGTATATGAGACAGCAAAAGAGACACTGATGTATAGAACAGTCTTTTGGACTCTGTGGGAGAGGGAGAGGGTGGGATGATTTGGGAGAATGGCACTGAAACATGTATAATATATATGAAGCAAGTCGCCAGTCCAGGTTTGATGCACAATACTGGATGCTTGGGGCTGGTGCACTGGGATGACCCAGAGGGATGGTATGGGGAGGGAGGTAGGGGGAGGCGGGTTCAGGATGGGGAATACATGTATAGCTGTGGTGGATTCATTTTAATATATGCCAAAACCAATACAATATTGTAAAGTTCAAAGATAAAATAAAAAAAATAAATAAAATAAAATAAAATAAATAAAATCCATTATGATTATTCAGTGGAGGTGACAAATATATTCAAGGAACTATATCTGGTAGCCAGAGTGCCTGAAGAACTATAGATGGAAATTAGCAACCCTGTACAGAAGGCAGTGATCAAAACCATCCCAAAGAAAAATAAATGTAAGAAGTCAAAGTGGTTGTCTGAGGAGCCTTACAAATAGTTGAGGGAAAAAGAGAACTGGAAAGTAAGGAAAACGGAAAGAAACACAATGAAGAGTTTCAGAGAATAGCAAGGAAAGATGAGAAGCTCTATTTAAATGAATAGATCAAAGAAATAGAGGGAAAAAGTAGAATGGGAAAGACGAGAGATATCTTCAAGAAGATTGGAGAGATTAAGAGAACATTTCATAAAAGGTTGTGAATAATAAAGGATAAAAATTTTAAGGACCTAATAGAAGCAGAAGAGATTAAGAAATGTTGGCAACAATACATAAAAGAACTATACAAAAAAGTTCTTAATGAATCAAGTATGACGGTGCAGTCACACTCCTAGAGCCAGAAAACCTGGTGTGTAAAGTCAAGTGGGCCTTAGGAAGCATTACTACAAATAAAGGAAGTGGAAGTGATAGAATTAGAGCTGAGCTACTTAAAATACTAAAAGATAATGTTGTAATAGTGCTTCACTCAATATGTCAGCAAATTTGGAAAACTCAGGAAGGGCCACAAGATAGGAAAGAGTCAGTTTTCACTCCAGTCCCAAAGAAGGGCAATGCCAAAGAATGTTAAACTACTGTACAATTCTGCTCATTTCACATTTTAGAAAGGTTGCACTCAAAATCCTTCAAGCTAGGTTTCAACAGTACGTGAAATGGAAACTTCCAGAGGTAAAAGCAGGATTTAGAAAAGGTAGAGGAACCAGAGATCATGCCAACATAGATTGGATCATGGACAAAGCAAGGGAATTCTAAAAAATTTATGCTTCTGCTTCATTGACTATGGGAAAGTTTTTGACTGTGTGGATCATAAAACAATGAAAAATTATTAAGAAAAGTGAGTACCAGACCACCTACCTGTCTCCTGAGAAACCTATATACAGTTCAAGAAACAACAATTAGAAGTGGATATGGAACAACAGATTTGTTCAAAATTGGGAAAGGAGTATGGCAAGGCTGTATATTCTCACTCTATTTAACTCATATGCAGACTACATCAAGCAAAATGCCAGGTTTGATGAAGCTCAAGCTAGAATCAAAATTGGCAGGAGAAATATCAACAGGCTCAGATATGCAGATGATACCACTCTAATGGCAGAAAGAGAAGAGAAACTAAAGAGCCTCTTGATGAAAGAGGAGAGTGAAAAAGCTGGCTTAAAACACAACATTCAAAAAACAAAGATTATGGCATCCAGTCCCATCACTTCATGGCAAATAGAAGGGGAAACAGTGACAGATTTTGTTTTCTTGGGCTCCAAAATCTCTGAGGAAGGAGACCGCAGCTATGAAATTAAAAGATACTACCTCCTTGGAAGGAAAACTATAATAAACCTAGACAGCATATTAAAAAACAGAGACATCACTTTGCCAACAAAGGTCTGTTTAGTCAAAGCTATAGCTTTTCCAGTATTCATGTATAGATGTGAGAGTTGGACTATAAAGAAGGCTGACCACCAAAGAACTGATATTTTTGAACTGTGGTGCTGGGGAAGACTCTTGAGAGTCCATTGGACAGCAAGCAGATCAAACAAGTTAATCTTAAAGGAAATCAACCTTGAATATTTATTGAAAGGACTGATGCTGAAGCCAAAGCTCTAATACTTTTGCCATCTATGGGAAAAGACAACTCATTGGAAATGATCCTGATGCTGGAAAGATTAAAGGCAAAAGAGGGGGCAGCAGAGGATGAGGTGGTTAGATAGCATCACGACTCAATTGACATGAATTTGAGCAAACTCTGGTAGATAGTGATGGACAGAGAAGGCTGGCAAGCTGCAATCTGTGGGGTCACAAAGAGTGAAACAGGACTTAGGGACTTACAAACAGCAATCTTCATTTATAACTTTGTATGTTTTTTTTGTACAGCATTATATTTTGACTTTCTGTGTTATAGTGTGTTGATGTTGTTCAGTTGCTCAACTATTTGCACCACAGTTTGAAATTTTTGGGTGCTAAGCATCCTTTATTGTCAAGTTCTCACATCTATACATGAATACTGGCAAAACTATAGCTTTGACTATACAGATCTTTGTCGGCAAAGTGATATTTCTGCTTTTTAATATGCTGTCTATGTTTGTCCTAGCTTTTCTTCCGAAGAGCAAGCGGCTTTTGATTTCATGGCTGCAGTCACTATCCACTGTGATTTTAGAACCTAAGTAAATAAAATCTATCACTGTTTCCATTTTTTTCTCCATCTATTTGTCATGACATAATAGGACCAAATGTCATGATCTTCGTTTTTTGAATGTTGAGTTTTAAGCCAGATTTTTCAGTCTTCTCTTTCACCTTCATCTAGAGGCTCTTTAGTTCCTCTTCCCTTTCTGCCATTAGAGTGATGTCATCTGCTTATCTGAGGTTATTCATATTTCTCCTGGCATCTTGATTCCAACTTGAGCTACATTCAGCTTGGCATTTTGCATGATGCACTCTGCATATAAGTTAAATAAGCAGGGTGACAGTATTCAGCCTTGACGTATTCCGTTCCCAATTTGTGTCAGTTGTTTCATGACCTGTTCTAACTTTTGCTCCTTTATCTGCATTCAGGTTTCTCAGAAGGCTGATAAGATGGCCTGGTATTTTCATATCTTTAAGAATTTTCCATAGCTTGTTGTAATGTATATAGTCAAATGATTTAGCATAGTCAATGAAGCTGAAGTAGATGTTTTTCTGGAATTCCTTCACTTTTTTATGATCAACAGATTTTCACAATTTGATCTCTTGTTCCTCTTTCTTTTCTAGATCCAGTTTGTACATCTGGAAGTTCCCATTACACATAATGTTGAAGCCTAGTTTGGAGGATTTTAAGCATTACCTTGCTATCATACAAAATAAGAGCAACTGTGCAGTAGTTTTTACATTTTTTAGCATTTCCCTACTTTGGACTGGAACGAAAACTGACCTTTTTCCGTCCTGTAGCCACTGCTGAGTTTTCCAAATTTGCTGGCATATTGAGAGCAGCACTTTAACAGCATCATCTTTTAAAATTTGAAATAGCTCAGCTGGAATTCCATCACTTCCACTAGCTTTGTTCATAGTAATGCTTCTTAAGGCCCACTTGACTTCACACTCCAGAATGTCTGGCTCTAGATAAATAATTACACCATCGTGGTTATCCATGTCATTAAGACTTTTTTTGTACAGTTCTTCTCTGTATTTTTGCCACCTCTTCTTAATGTCTTATGCTTCTGTTAGATCCATATCATTTGTGCCCTTTATTGTGACCATCTTTGCATGAAATATTCCCTTGATATCTCTCTTTAATTTTTTTGAAGAGACTTTTAGTCTTTCCCATTCTATTGTTTTTCTCTATTTCTTTGCATTGTTCACTTAAGAAGGCTTTCTTATCTCTCCTTGCTATACTATTCTCCTGCACTATAGTGTGCTTACCACCAAAAGTTCCAATCATAAAATCAACAAGCTTTTAAGGAAAATTAAGAAGCTGGTAAGGATTTATCAAAATTGAATGATTCATACATTGCTTATTTGAATGTGAATTGTAAATTAAGAAAATAATTTAACAAGAATTTAAAGAATTTAGTTTAATAAAACTAAAAATGATCTCAATGTAGACAAATTTATGTCTACATAAAAATTATCTAAATGTAGACAAATTTATTTTTTAAATTTTGTGGAAATTCCTTAAGATAGATTTTTTTAAAGACAGTAAAATAAAATAAAGTGAGAAGAAACATTCTTCTAAACATGAAGGCTTATTCTATGTCTAGAGAAATCAAGGCAGTGTGGTTCTGCTGAATAAAAAGATTTAGATCAGTGTAACAGAATAGATAAACTAAAATTATTTCAAGAAGTGGTTCTGGTGCAATTGGACAACTAAAGGCAAAAATTAACCTACACATTGATCTGACACTATATTGTATAATGGATTAAATATAAAACATAATACTAAAAACATAAGGCATTTAGAAAAAGTGTAAGAGAAAACATATGTGGCAAAATGTCTTACACTTGACATCAAAAGCATGATCCATAAAGGAAAAATAGATAAATTGAAAGCATCAAAATTAAAGGTTTTCTTTGCAATAAGCTTCGCTGGGCTCAATCCCTGGGTTGGGAAGATCCTCTAGAGAAGGAAATGGCAACCTACTCCAGCACTCTTGCTTAGAAAACCCCATGGACCGAGAAGTGTGGTGGGCTACAGTTCATGGGGTCACAAAGAGTCAGACCCGACTGAATGACTTCACTTTCACTTTCTTTGCAATAAACCCTAAGGAAAAAAGTTACAGATTAGGAGAAAACACAAATCCCACATTTAACACAGGATTCATATATATAATGTGTAAAGAATGTGTAATTTCTGTATTAATAAAACAAATAATGCAGTTAGAAAGCAAGCAAAAGATATGAACAGACATTCCACTGAAGAAAATATGTGGATGACAAATAAACATAGCCTTTAGAATAGTAGAAATTAAAATCATAATATGTTATCATTATACAAACATCAGAATGGCTAAAAATAGTGATAAAGCCAAAAGCTGGTAAGGATTTATCAAAATTGAATGATTCATACATTTCTTATTTGAATGTGAAGTTGTAAATTAAGAAAATAATTTAACAGTAATAAAACTAAAAATAATCTCAATTACCCAGGATTTGTACTTTTGGCCTTTTCTTTCAAAGAACTGAAAGCTTTTAACATGGAGAAACCTGTACATGAAATTTCATATAAATTTTATTTTTAATTGCCAAAAACAGAAAACTTCTTTAATATTCTCCAGTGAATGAATGATTCAGTGAACTGTAGAACCTTCATATCATGGAATATTTCTCAACAATAATAAGAATTTAACTACTGATACACACAACTTAGATGAGCTTCAAGAAAATTAAGCTCAGTGTAAAAAGCCTATGATGAACAAAAGTTGCATGATTTTATTTATATAACATTTGTTAAATAACCTGATTGCATAGATGATGATGGATCTTGATGGCCACGGTATAATAGGGAACAGCAAATTTCACTCAATACTGTATCCATTTATTTTACTTTAACATTTGTATTCCTTTGCTTTTGCTACAAGAATGTTGGCTTTCACCTGAAATGTACTTGATAGTCCATTCTCAAGGCTCTGACCTTTAAAGATGTAACACATTTCCATTCATATAGAGATAAAAAGTGCAAAATAAAAAGTAAAATTTTTTCTTGATTGAGGTTTACAGGAACATTGTGACCTAACCCATGTGGACAGCTATAAGAACAAAGGCCTCCAACACCAGGAAGCTTGCAATAACCAACCACACCCCCTCTTCTTTTAGGATAAAAGGAGACTTAATTCTAACCCAGGTAAGATGGTTTGTTGAGACACAGGTCTACCATCTACTCAATATGCAGGCTTTCTAAATAAAGTCCTGTTCCTTGCCCCAAAAACTTGTCTCTTGAGTTATGGGTTTATCCTTCAACAAGCAATATGAACATGGACTTGGTAATAATGGTAGAGAGTAAGGTGAAGTAGATGTGGCTATAACACAAGGGAGGCTTGTTATGGTACAGTTAAATATCCTTGTGATGGTGGCTACACTAAGCTACACATATATAAATTCATGTAGAACTACACACACACACACACAAACATCCATGTCTAACTGGCTAAATTCTGAAGAAATTCTACATTTTGAATTATGGTAATTTCTTGGTTTCAATATTGTACTGTAGCATTCTAGAGGGGAAGGCAATGGCACTCCACTCCAGTACTCTTGCCTGGAAAATCCCATGGATGGAGGAGCCTGGTAGGCTGCAGTCCATGGGGTCACTAAGAGTCGGACACGACTGAGCGACTTCACTTTCACTTTACTTTAATTCATTGGAGAAGGAAATGGCAACCCACTCCAGTGTTCTTGCCTGGAGAGTCCCGGGGACGGAGGAGCCTAGTGGGCTGCAGTCTATGGGATCCCGCTTGAGTCAGATGCAACTGAAGCGACTTAGCAGCAGCAGCAGCATTCTAGATGTTAAATCTTGTGAAGTCTAGATGAAGAGTATGAAGGGCCTTTTTGAATATGTATTTGTGATTTCTTGTGAACCTATAATTATTTCAAAATGGATGTTTTGAAATTTTTATTGAAATTGTGTACTGCATGTGTGCATGCTAAGTCACTTCATTCATGCCCAGCTCTTTGTGACCTTATGGACGGTAGCCCACCTGGCTTCTGTGTCCATGTCCAGGCAGGAATATTGGAGTCGAATGCCATATCCTCCTCCATGGGATCTTCCCAGGGACTGAACCCACACTTAATATGTCTCTTGCATTGACAGGCAGGTTCTTAAAGTACTACTAATGCCCATTTTTATGGATGTGGTAAATAAGAACTATATATTTGTCAGTTATGGAAAATATAGTTAATAATCCATCCAGCTTCAGGGATTCATAATTTGTGATGTCACCTTGGTGAGTCAATATGTTGCTAGAGGAGCAGAAACTAAGGCAAGGAGTTGTGTGGTATTTACATTATGATTTAAAACATATTTTAAAATACCAAAGTCAAATATATTAAGTGGAAGAAACTTTCAGAAATACTTAATTTGATATGAAAACACAACCATCAGCAAAGAGGATCTTCAGTTCAGTACTGTCCTAAAGAACATTCTGCATTGATGGAAAGGTCTACATCTTCATTGCCCAATAAAGAACCATGAGCCACCTGTAGTTAGTGGATACCTGAAATGTGGCTACTATGACTGAGGACCAGAATTGGTAATTTAATTTAGTTAATTTAAATCTCAGTGTCAACTACATGTGTCCAGTGTCTACACATTTGACAGCAATACTCCTTCAAAGTTCTAGTTTGAAAACCATTAACAAATGTATTGGAAACAATACTTCTGATGCAATGCATGAGATATATGGTTTCTCATTTGCAATTTTACTCTTACCACTTTTTATCTATGTGATCCTTATTAGCCCATAATCTTTTTAGAAAGGTTTGCTTATCTTTAAAAGGAAAGAATTGGAACACTTTCAGGTCCCATGTTTCTATATATTATCTCAGTTCCCGCTGTTACTGTTTTACTTAAAATATTTATGTCTGCCGGTACCTCCTGGCATACCATTTTCCCTGTCTCAGTTGGTTCATACAGATAATACTATTCAACACAAATCAGATGGAAGCCCAAGGGACTAGAGAATGAAGTTTCCCTGTGGTTCAGAAGCTGTGCTGTGTTAGAAGTGGCACTTTTCTAAACCAATTCATGGGATCACAGAGATGTGAATGCACTTTCTCTCTAGGAACTCTCATCCTCTGAGAGAGACTGACAGGCAGTGGGTGGCAGAAAACTGTCAAACAACATGGGTTTGCAGTGCATTCCTCATATGATGGGATTATAGAATGGTAAACATTTTTAAAAATTAATAAATTTCATTATATTCTTTTGGTGGAGTTTGGTAAAGGAGCTCAGGATGCTGAGCTAACTCAGTCCTAGAGTCAGTTAGAGCTCAGGACTAGGGATTCAGAAGATTGGAATTCTAGTCTAAGCCATATTATAGTGAGCTACCTGGCCTTGGAAAATCATTCCATTCAGTTGTAGGAATTAGTTCCTCTGAATTTCTGTCTTCGCATCTGTAAAATGAAAGGACTGGGCCAAATAATTTTTAATACTTTTTAAATCCTAAGTTTTGAAGTTCGTTTAGCCCAAGGTCTGAAGGGGGAAAAAAAAGTGTGCAAATAATTTATCATGAAAGATACAGGATATGAATATTAAAGCACACTTTACAAATTTACAGATATTAAGGATTGGATAATTTACCATCTGTAATAATTAGAGGATGTATTTACATTTGATATATATTCAGAAGACTATTATGTCATTTCTTTTAAATATTTGGACACTAAATCTTCCTAACCCAGGGATCAAACCGAGGTCTCCCACATTTCAGGCAGAATCTTTACCAGCTGAGCCACAAGGGAAGCCTGAAAATATTGGAGTGGGTAGTCTATCCCTTCTCCAGTGGATCTACCCGACCCAGGAATCTCCTGCCATAGTAGGCAGATTCTTAACCAACCAAGCTATCAGAAAAGCCCAAATGTAAGGCCAGAAACTATAAAGCTCCTAGACAATAACATAAGAATAAATCACAGCATGATCCTTTCTGACACACTTCCTAGAATAATGAAAATAAAAACAAAAATAAACAAGTGGGACATAAATTTAAAAGCTTTTGCACTGAAAAGGAAATAATAAATAAGGTGAAAAGACAGCTCTGAGAATGAGAGAAAAATAATAGCAAATTAATCAACTAACGATTAACCTTCAAAATATACAAGCAGCTTATACAGCTCAGTACCAAAAACACAAACAACCCAATCAGAAAGTGGGCAAAAGACCTAAACAGACATTTCTCCAAAGAAGGCATATAGATGGCTAACCAATAAATGAAAAGATGCTCAACATTTCTCCTTATTAGAGAAATGCAAGTCAAAACTACAATGAGATACAACCTCACACTAGTCAGAATGGCCATTATCAAAAAGTCTATAAACAATAAATGCTGGAGAGGGTGTGGAGAAAAGGGAACCCTCTTGCATTGCAGGTGGGAATGTAAATTGATATAGCCATTGTGGAAGACAGTATCAGATCAGATCAGTCGCTCAGTCATGTTCGACTCTTTGCGACCCCATGAATCACAGCACACCAGGTCTCCCTGTCCATCACCAACTCCCAGAGTTCACTCAGACTCATGTGCATTGAGTCAGTGATGCCATTCAGCCATCTCATCCTGTCGTCCCCTTCTCCTCCTGCCCTCTCCTCCTGCCCCCCAATCCCTCCCAGTATCAGAGTCTTTTCCAATGAGTCAACTCTTCACATGAGGTGGCCAGAGTACTGGAGTTACAGCTTTAGCATCATTCCTTCCAAAGAAATCCTAGGGCTGATCTCCTTCAGAATGGACTGGTTGGAGCTCCTTGCAGTCCAAGGGACTCTCAAGAGTCTTCTCCAACACCACAGTTCAAAAGCATCAATTCTTCGGCGCTCAGCCTTCTTCACAGTCCAACTCTTACATCCATACATGACCACAGGAAAAACCAGAGCCTTGACTAGACAAACCTTTGTTGACAAAGTAATGTCTCTGCTTTTGAATATGCTATCTAGGTTGGTCATAACTTTCCTCCCAAGGAGTAAGCGTCTTTTAATTTCGTGGCTGCAGTCAGTATAGAGATTCCTTAAAAAAGAAAGAAAGTGAAGTCATTCAGTTGTGTTTGACTCTTTGCAATCCCATGGACTATAGCCTACCAGGCTCCTCCATCCATGGGGTTTCCCTGGCAAGAGTACTAGAGTAGGTTGCCATTTCCTTCTCCACAGGATCTTCCTGACCCAGGGATAGAACCCATGTCTCCCTCATTACAGGCAGATGCTTTACCATCTGAGCCACCAGGGAAGTGTATTCCTTTAAAAAACTAGGAATAAAACCACCATATGACCCAGCAATCCCACTACTGGGCATATACCCTGAGAAAAAAATAAATGAAAAAGACACAAATACCCCAATGTTTATTGCAGCACTATTTACAATATCTAGGACATGGAAGCAACCTAGGTGTCTATCAACAGATGAATGGATAAATAAATCATGGTACATACATTAAATGGAATGTTACTCAGCCATAAAAAGAAGACATTTGAGTCAGTTCTAATGAGGTAGACGAACCTAGAGCCTACTGTATGGATTGAAGTAAGCCAGAAGGAGAGAAATATATATTGTATATTAATGCATATATGTGTAATCTCGAAAGATAGCATGGAGGAATCTATTTACAGGGCAGCACTGGAGATGCAGTGTAGAAAATAGACTTGTAGACACAATGGGAAAAGGAGATGAAGGGACAAATTGAAAAAGTAACATTGAAACACATGTATTACCATATGTAACACAGATACATAGTGGGAATTTGCTATATTATGCAGGGAGCTGAAACCCAGTGCTCTGTGACAACTCAGAGGGGTAGGATGATGTGGAAGGTGGGAGGGAGGTTGTATTGCTCTTCATTCTGTTCGTGTCATCAGTTGTTTGCTGTTCACACGTGAAGAGCCGTAGTAGCTGCAGACATGTTTATTCTCTTCTAGCTGGCACAGCAGCCATAGCAGAAAACATGACACAACATAATCACACATAACCTCTCTCCTAGCTGACACAGCAGCCATAACAGTTTTCTCTCCTGGCTGATGCAGCAGCTGTAGTAGTATTCATGTTACTTCAGGAATTTTCATGCTAATTCATGTATTTTCTCTCCTCTCCTATCTGACCCAACAATCACTCATGACACAGCATTAATTCCCACTGCTTTATGGGTGGAGCTAGGTGTGCCTTACACAGTAACCTGTGACTAAGTGAGGACCTCGTGGTGCATATATGCAGTGCTACAAATGATCTCAGTTGTTCCATAGTCATCATTACAAAACATGGGGCTAGAGACCCTGAATATGCCATCTTGGCTAATTTACTGTCTTCCCATGGAGGTTCAAGAGGGAAGACACACAGGTATGATCTATGGCTGATTCATGTTGTTGTATGGCAGAAACTAATGCAATATTGCAAAGCAATTATCTTCCAGTTTAAAAAAAAAAAGTGGAAAAAAAGTATATGGACATTAAATAATCAACTCAATTTCAGTACAATGGTTCTTTCCAACTAGAGGAGGAATTACTAAGAGTTACCTGTTTTGAGGAGATTTAATGAAGTAACAACAGTGAATCATTTACTTGCAGAGATTAGGACAAGCTTTATTTGATCTGGCATGATATCTGCTTTACTGAGAAAGTTTCTCAGGATTTAGTTCAATTACATTAATAAATGTGTGCTCTCTGAATCAGATACTGTGCCCCACCAGGAAACAAAGACAGATGATATACTACTGTTGTCCATAAGAAGTTTCCAATCTAGTGAGGACTAAACCATCAGATAAAATGAATATTTTGAAGTTGTTTGGCAACTTCTTGTCTTTTGTCAATTTGATTGTTTGCATCTGTGTTTTGCCACACTGCTAGTTTGGGAACTAGTCAAGAAGGTGTTATATGAGTGTGATGTTACTGTTACATAGCAACATAGCTTTTCCCAAATTGATAAATATTTGCTTTAGGAATACATGGGCATTGCATATGTGAGCAACCTGACATTTTTAGCAGACTTCTCTGTGTCCATAGCTAAACTGATCTTCTAATTTTCAAATTCTACCATTTCTATGCTACTTTTACTCTTTGATTCATGTATTTATGAAATATTTATTAAGCACCAGCTATTACTAGCCTCTGCTCTAGGTATTGGTTTTATAAGAAGCAAGCAAGCAAAGATTCTTCTTGAAAGGAGGCTTACTTTCTAGTGAGGGGGAGGCAGGGAGCCAGGAGAACAAAATTCTTCTCTTCTAAGTCTTTAAATCTTGGTCTTATGTCTACTGTTATTCTTAGTGATTTCAAAAGCTGTGTTTTAGCCAATTCCCATTTCTGTTTTCTGTGCTTTGTTATTTATTCCTCTCCAGGTGATTCTATCCCTCCCTTTTAATCTCTGTAGTTCTCAATCATAGTGTACAGGATTTTCTGGGGAAAAAGAAGTGTCACATGTACACAAACATACTGAGTTAAGTTAAAACTAGTTAGAAGACATGAAATTTCACAGAGCTAGCCTAGGGACTTTTACCCAGAGTTGCCAGTGATGAAGCTGAATCTCCCCAGAGGAGTTCCTCTCCTGAGTTTATGATTAACCTCTCTATCCAAAACTTTACTTCATTTCTTTTCCTGAACGTGTTCTCGAGGAGTATCAAAGAAAAGACAGGATAGAAACCACGTACAATCTGATGTGTCCCTGTCCTTTGAAGAAAAAGTAAAAAGGATTTGCTTTTAGTCTCTAGGGCCTCTCCTGCATCTCTTAATGCTGCTCCAGAGCTAAAGATTAGGAATGTGAAGATATAGAAAAAAAGAATAGCTGTTGGTCTTGGGAAATGGTAACAATTTAGGATAATTTGACCACGTGGCAGAATCACCAAACTCCCAATTCCCTGAAAGATACATAAAGATCTGACACAATTCCTAAATTGTTTTTACAAGAAGCAAACTCCATCCAGGTGAAAACTGCTGACCACAAGAACATAAACATGAGAGCAGTTGAAACCAGAAGACTGACATTACTAGGAACTTTACCTTGATGCCATCCAATCCAAGAATTGTATATGAAATGATCATACTTTCTGCAGCCCTCTCCCTCACACTGCTTTTAAAACAATTGGAAAGTTGGGGACTTTTTGATTATGAGTTCCCATTCTCTTTACCTGGCAGCTGCAGTAAATAGTGTGCATTCCTTTACCACAGCCTGGTGTCAGTAGATTGGCTTTACTGCATGTGGGCAAGTGGACCCAAGTTTGATTTGGTAACAATGCCATGCTCTTTTTATCAAGCTTGGCATGCTGTCCTCAAAACACTCAAAGTCACTGAGCATCTTCTAAGAAGAAATTTTATTTCCTAGTTTATTAAAATCATCAGACAATAATAAAATTTTTAACTATATACTTAATTTTTACAAATCATAGCACAAATGAGCCAATACAAATAATTTGATCACATTTGGTAGGTTTGGCAATTTTATGTTTAACAAGTTTATTTTAAAAATTTGAGTACTAAGCATGGTGCTAAGTCGCTTCAGTCGTGTCCGACTCTGTGTGACGCCATAGATGGCAGCCCATCAGGCTCCTCCGTCCCCGGGATTCTCCAGGCAAGAACACTAGAGTGGGTTGCCATTTCCTTCTCCAAGGCATGAAAGTGAAAAGTGAAAGTGAAGTCGCTCAGTCGTGTCCGACTCTTAGCGACCCCATGGACTGCGGCCCACCAGGCTCCTCAGTCCATGGGATTTTCCAAGCAAGAGTGCTGGAGTGGGGTGCCATTGCCTCCTCCAGTACTAAGCATAGGCTATGTGATTACCTAAGGGGCTGAGATCCAGATACTCAGAAACTTGTATGTGACTCTTGTAACTCTGCAATTCTGAGTTCAAGAACACTCTTGTGCCATAATAGGGAAGAACATTTATATTCTATGGCGAGCTAATCATTAAAAGGTTTTGCCTATAAGCTTAGATTAGACATAATGGCCCAACTCTGGGAACCCTGTTTTCCACATAGGATTAAGGAGGAGGATTAAGCTAAAATACCTTTGTTTAGCTCACAGGAAACATCCTGACTAGGCCCACCTGTGAATGACTACAGGGAAGAAGAAATTAACACATCCCATTCTGAGGCTGATGGGGACCAGTAAGTGTTTGATTTTACTCTCTCCTCCTTTAGTACAACAGAAATTTGAATTATAATGCAGGTCAGATGGGTCTTTGGAACACTAGTCTACCATCTTCTTGGCCTGATGGTTTTCCAAATAAACTCACTATTTCTTGCCCCAGCAACTCATCTCTTGATGTATTCATGAGAGCAGTATGAGCTTGGACTCAGTAACATTGCTCTGCTTTATTAGTCTGGGAGGCTTCAGCTGACACCTGAGGATCGATCGTGTTCCTGACTCTTCAGTGGATTCCCTCACTCTGTTGGCATTTCGTATATAGCACTACCCAAGGCTGAGACTAATGAGAGAGGCACAGCCTACTTCAGATCTCACTAGGTGTTGTTGCAAAAAGTTTGTTCATGTTTTGTGTAAGATCTTATGGAAAAACCTGAACAAGCATTTTGTCCAACATGATACAATGACTCTAGCCTTTTAGATATAAAGATGAGTTTCAGTGGCTCATTTGAACATACTAGTGATATGATAAGACCTTCTCTCTCATATTATTATTAACATGAGGATTTTTAAGTTCAAGAACTTTATAACACTATGTCTTAGAAAGAAAACAGCTTCTCTCTGTCATATATTCTAACCGCACACACTTATATATAGGCAGTTTAAATACATTTCTATGGAAATCATAGGCCATTTGGGGCAAATTTTGGTGGAAAGATACCAAGGTGATAAAGAGAGTAGAGGTGGGGAGTACCTTCTAATGCTTGGTTGAACTGATCCTCTTCTGTGACTCAGACATTAAGATGCTGCTGCTGCTGCTGCTGCTACTAAGTCGCTTCAGTTGTGTCCGACTCTGTGCGACCCCATAGACGGCAGCCCACCAGTCTCTCCTGTCCCTGGGATTCTCCAGGCAAGAACGCTGGAGTGGATTGCCATTTCCTTCTCCAATGCATGAAAGTGAAAAGTGACAGTGAAGTCACTCAGTCACATTTGACTCTTAGTGACCGCATGCACTGCAGCCCATCAGGCTCCTCCGTCCATGGGATTTTCCAGGCAAGAGTACTGGAGTGGGTTGCCACTGCCTTCTCTGTACATTAAGATATGTAGTGACAAATAGAATTTCCAGTAGAGTATAAAGAACTTACCTCTTAGGGGCCTGGCTCATTAGATTATATTAGACTTTGTAAGGAAAACAAAACAAAACTGCATTTCCCTGGTGATTACTCTGGAGAAGACTGAGACAACAGAAGTTGCAAGAATACTATGGAAGAGGATTCTGGGTTCTATGGATTAATATTAGTTCAAAACATAGACAAGAGCTTTGCTGTAATGCTGAATGGATGTGGGCTGGTAGTGGTGAATAGTCAAAGATAAAGGAGAAGCTAAAAGTATTTAACATGAGCTCTGTTCTATGACATGCTGAGATTACAATGTGGGGATATGGGAACTATAACCAAACGCTAAGACCTGGCTGATATGCTGAGTGCCTGATCTCCTTTCAGATTTAAGAGAACATGCTTAGTAGAAATCTCTGATCTCACTAAAGCTAAAACCAGTGGGAAATTTGAAACAGTAATGGCTCTTAGGAAGACCTCAGGAAGTATACTTTCTATTTAAAAAAATGATATTTACAAAGGATTTAAGTATAAGAGTAGTAACAAACACTGATATAGTGCTTGGTATTTATAGGTACTCCTTTATATGCTTGAAGTATTTTAACTGTTTTAATGTTCATGGCAACACTATGAAGTAGATACAGCTGAAACTCACTTTCTTGATTAGGGAAAATGAAGTACAAGGAATTTAAGGAACTTGGCCAAAGTCATACAGCTCCTAAGTGGAGCTAGAATAAGAATCCTGAATGTCTGGCTCTAGAGTCCATATACTTTTAATCTCTGAGCAGTGGTGGCTCAGTTGGCTGGAAGAGAGTGATGTGCTGGTATTGACCTTGTTCCTGCTAATTTTTCCAACTCTGTTACAAAAGACAGTTGGGAGAGTTTGCATTTACTTGGGAAAAAGATCCAGTACATCACTAGCATGTTGTCCTAGAAAAAGGTAGATTTAATTTTAATTATATTAATATTGTAGAAGAGAATGTAATCTGTCATGGTAGATCATGACACTCACCACCTGTACTCTGATAAATGGTGTTGACATCACGTTTGAACCAGTAGATAAATGATTTTTCAATTTGAGATAGCACATGAGATACTAAGATGGGCTGCTAAAGAAGAAAGAAAGTAGCATCATGATTGCTTCTAAGTCTGTCCTAAGGTGACATATCAAAGGGTAAAATTATTTAGATTATGGTGGAACTATATTCTTAAATTGGAAGGAATTTGGAAATACATATGTCAAATCACTTATAAAAAGAGTGTTTCTGAAATAGTTTATAAAGCTTCCTAATTGCTCTGTGATATTTAGTGTCAGCTACAGCAACTTACACAGAGACACCCACAGCACCCACAGTTTGTAGACACAGTGACCCTTATTTCCAGATATTATCTTCTACTCTCTGTCAAAGATGGTTACTACCTGATGTTTGATGCAGATCGAGACTAGTTCCATTAAGAGAGGCTGGGACCTGGGACCCTTTGGTGTGGTGCTTGTATCTGGACAAGTATCTCTTTGAGCAACAAAATACAAATTATGAAGGACTAAAAATAACTGCACACATGTACAGTTGGGGCAAATTATGGACACCAAGATACAAAAACACCAGAAGAGGCCAACTGCTACTTGACACAAAAGCAGGGTACTGCACATGCCCCCTGCACTCAACACCACCTACTGCTGCTGCTGCTGCTAAGTCGCTTCAGTCGTGTCTGACTCTGTGCAACCCCACAGACGACAGCCAGCCAGGCTTCCCTGTCCCTGGGATTCTCCAGGCAAGAATACTGGAGTGGGTTGCCATTTCCTTCTCCAATGCATGAAAGTAAAAAGTGAAAGTGAAGTCGCTCAATCGTGTCCGACTCTTAGCGACCCCATGGACTGCACCCTACCAGGCTCCTCTGTCCATGGATTTTCCAGGCAAGAATACTGGAGTGGGGTGCCATTGCCTTCTCCGCAACACCACCTAAGGGGTGGACAAACCACCTAAGCCACTCCTCTGGCCTGAACCTTAGACCTACCACTACCCTCATCCCATAAAAAGAACAAACTTGTCCCACCCTCACTGACCAAACTAACAGGGGAAACTGTTAGTTGTTCTCACTTCCACCTGCTGTACCAGGGGCCCTAATAAAGCCTTATCTGAATTTTCTGTGTGATCTCTTGTCAATTTCTATTAATTAAGGAGACCAAGAACCCTGTCTGGTAATACCATTACTGAAGACTACTCAAATAACTCTATGAAGAGGTCCCAATGTTACTTTAGGTGATATCAAAGATACATTTAAACAGGAAGGCCCCTGCTCAGCAAAACTAGTTGTTTACACTGAAAGAATACACACTATAATATAATTTAAGAAAGAGAAGCAGATGAGGAATGTAAAATTTCTAAGAAAGTGTAGGTGGATACTTCTCTGAGGCCCCATCACTCCTTATCCTCCTATGCTCAGGGCAGATAACCCATGTGGACTGCATCAGCCACTCCCCACCTCTCTGGTATTCCCCTGTGAGCACCAGCATACCATATAGAGGACAACACTGAGGCAAGAATGACAGAAGCAGGTCCAAAGACAGCCTCCTCATACATAGGCATTAGGCAGAAGGCAAAGACACTTTGTTTTACACTCAATGAAGCCATGATGCACAGAGAAATGGCATTTAAAACAAACTTTGTAGCATCTGAACAAGACTGACCATGAAAACAATGAAGCATGGGCAATAAAAATGTACTGGTTTTTGAAGACCCTGTACAATCGTCCACCTGTGGTATTCAACTAGATAGGAACAATTTAAGGGAAAATAGCCCTTAGAGTGCATGTACAGTGACTTCCGGGGAAGGCAATGGCACCCCACCCCAGTACTTTTGCCTGGAAAATCCCATGGATGGAGGATCCTGGTAGGCTCCAGTCCATGGGGTCGCTAAGAGTCGGACATGACTGAGTGACTTCACTTTCTCTTTTCACTTTCATGCATTGGAGAAGGAAATGGCAACCCACTCCAGTGTTCTTGCCTGGAGAATCCCAGGGACAGGGGAGCCTGGTGAGCTTCCATCTGTGGGGTTGCACAGAGTCAGACACGACTGAAGCGACTTAGCAGAAGCAGCAGCAGCACAGTGACTTCAGGAGACAAACGTGCAGGACCAGGGGCTAATGCAACATGGTACCTCCAGGCCACACCTCAATCCTCCTCTCGATGATATTCCTAATCAAAATGATGTATCTTTTCTGGTATCCATATGAGTAGGTAGGGTCCTTTGTTTGCTGAGTCTTTCTGTATGACCACGGGGGCTGCATTTCACTGTCAGAGGACACAACTTGAGCCAAGAGTCTTCTCCATTCAGCTCTCTCTCCACTCCCATCCAGGAAAACCCACATCCACACTCAGACCCCATGACAGGCTCCCTAGGTTAAAGGACCACCCTATCCCTTCCTGCTATTTCTAAACTCTCTTGGTATTTCTAAATCTTTTCCAATAGTACAAGCTTTCCTCCAATCACACCAAGAATATCTGCTTCCTATCAGGTTTTGACTAATATTTCAAGGGGCCTTAGGAAAGTAGAAACTCAATATGAGATTCCAGCTTGACTTTCATCATTGGAACATGACTAAGAGGACTCTTGGATACTATTGGCAACTGCTTAAACCTTTCAGTTCAGTTCAGTTCAGTTCAGTCCCTCAGTAGTGTCCAACTCTTTGAGACCCTGTGAATCCCAGCACACCAGTCCTCCCTGCCCATCACCAACTCCTGGAGTTCACTCAAACTCACGTCCATCGAGTCGGTGATGCCATCTAGCCATCTCATCCTCTGTCACCTGCTTCTCCTCCTGCCCCCAATCCTGCCCAGCAGCAGAGTCTTTTCCAATGAATCAACTCTTTGCATGAGGAGGCCAAAGTATTGGAGTTTCAGCTTTAGCATCAATCCTTCCAATGAACACCCAGGACTGATCTCCTTTAAAGTGGACTGGTTGGATCTCCTTGCAGTCCAAGGCACTCTCAAGAGTCTTCTCCAACACCACAGTTCAAAAGCATCAATTCTTCAGTGCTCAGCTTTCTTCACAGTCCAACTCTCACTCCATACATGACCACTGGAAAAACCATAGCCTTGACTAGATGGACCTTTGTTGGCAAAGTAATGTCACTGCTTTTCAATATGCTATCTAGGTTGGTCATAACTTTGCTTCCAAAGTAATGTGCAAAGTAAGTGTCTTTTAATTTCATGGCTGCAATCACCATCTGCAGTGATTTTGAAGCCCCTCAAAAATAAAGTCTGACACTGTTTCCACTGTTTCCCCACTTTCCCCATCTATTTGCCATGAAGTGATGGGACCAGATGCTATGATCTTAGTTTTCTGAATGTTGAGTTTTAAGCAAACTTTTTCACTCTCCTCTTTCACTTTCATAAGAGGCTTTTTAGTAGTTGATTTTATTATCAGCAAGTGCTTTTTATTCACCCTACCAAATATGTTTCAAGAAGATAAATCATTCATCTCACAGTGCTTCATGACTTAGTTATATGACTTAAAGTACTGATAAATGGATTAGAGGATCAGGATTTATATAAACTACTTAGTATTTTTGTTTTGTTGTTTGTAGAGTGCAGAGATTTTTCTTATAGTGTAAACTAAAATATGTTCTTTCTCATCAAGAATTGGTGCCCCTTTCCCCCTAAGCTTATCCTATTGGTTCAAGATCTTTTCCTCCTTTTGTGTCTGGTGCTTAATACCTCACAGAAACTATTCTAACAAATGACTCTGATAAACTTTGTCATAAAATAGGGGCATTCAGAAGCCCAGAAATTATAAAATATACAAAATTTTTTTGATTTTTATAAAAACACAATATTAGTAAAGTTTTGCAAATATTTTACAAGTAGGTTTAAATATATTTATAAAATGTCATAAAGTTACCCATTAAATGATTGGGGAGAATAGCATTGAAATATGTATAATATTATATCTGAAATGTATTAATTGTTCAAACTAAACACTATCATGTTACAATTTGTTCATACTAGGTTTGAATTTCTGTAATCAATAAAAGAGATTCTTGATCAAAAAAAAAAAAGTACCATTAAAAATATCTAAACAAGAAAATTGTACACATTTTTGACTTTGCGACAATCAATGTAGCATCAGATTTAATAAAAATGATGTGAATGGTCACATAGTAAACTAGTCATCCCTGCATGAATGAACCATCCTTTCCTTGGTGTTTGCTTCCTTTTCCTCAGCATTAGCTCTCCTAGCCAACTCATAAATTTCAAAAGAATTAGACAAAAGTGCAATTCAGAATAGAAAACTCCTCAACATATTGGCTTTGTTCTTTTTTCTTTTTGGTAGGATAGGAAAAAAAAAAAAAAAACAGCATATATAAGTATAAAAAGGGGAGAAATAGAAAACTATCCTTAGTGCCTTTTTATTATAGTTTCTGAATAATGTCATTAATTACTATATCTTTTTTTCAGAATTTTAATGTAGATTCACTAAATGAAAGGCAAATTATTCTGAATTAAATATTTTGAAATCCTATGCTCTAAGCTCACCAAAGTTCTAAGCATTTTATTTCAAGTGAAAAAATTCACTTCTTCAAAAGTAGACTGTGTTTTATGCTTCTTCACAGTTTTCTCCCCTTATTATGTACCATGATTTTTAATCATCTAAGTAGTCTCATATTCATGCTCTTTTATAATAAATTCTTATTTTATTAATATTAAAATAATATTACATAAATATTAATACTTCTCTCACGTATGGTGAGATTATCAGTGTTTATTCAAATATTTTAAGTGAGTCTTGGTGTTTTTATATTCCTTTTAGCTACACCAGACTCAATATATATGGCTTCTGCTGATTTCGTTGCTACTTATTTCTTAAATTACCATTGATTCTGATCTCTGGGAGATAGCAGTGAGCAGTTGTAAAGAGAGATGATAATTCCCTGCCTAAGAATTGAACCTGAGTAGCCAGGGTGAAAACCACAAATCCTAGCCAGTAGACCATCAGGAGCTAGAAACTAGAAGCAAAGTGGTCCTGGCTCTTTCTTTCCTCCATTTGAAAGCAAGAATTTTCAAGAAGGCAAAAACAATAAAAACAAGCACAAAGTGTATTATTGGAGACACAGCACAACAAGTGAGAGCTCATACAGACAAACTATTTATAAGACTGAAACAAGAGAGAAATGCATACCCAGAGAGAGTCTGAGTGTTCTCTGTAATGAGGAGGCACACAGTAAAAAGGTAACTTAAATCTCATGCATAGGACTCCTTCTGAGTCTTCTTTTACCTTTGGCCAATTATTTTATTTATCTTCCCACACCTGACCAGTCCTAGAACTCTGCCCAACATGCATGCAAAACTTTTTGCTAAGATGGATCCCACTGCAGAAGCCTATGGGTGCATGTGTGTGTATGCTCAGTGGTTTCAATTCTTTGAAAATCCATGGGCTATAGTCCACCAGGCTGCTCTGCCCATGGAAATTTCCAGGCCAGAATACTGGAGTTGGTTGCCATTTCCTACTCCAAGGGATCATCTTGACCCAGGGATTGAACTTGCATCTCTTGCATCTCCTGCATTAGCAGGAAGATTCTTTACCTCTGCACCACCTGGGAAGCCATGAGTACATGTCCAAACTTATTATGGGGTCGTGCCTTTCCTTCTAGATGCCCAAAGAGCCTTCTGCATATGTGCAGACAGCAAAGTTTTTCTTCACCTCTGCAGCGGTCATTTTATCTCTTTACTCTAGCAGAGCTCATATTCTACCACTAACTTTGTCCTTGTAGTGTCAGGGTGAGAACAAAGCTTTAATTTTACTCCATTTGAAAATAATAGATTGAACAGTCCAAGTGCCCAATTCAAGCAATGTGTGGAGCAGGCTTAATTAAAGCTTTGAAATAAGGATATACAAATGCAAGAGTTTTCTGTGCATTAATTTTACATCCTACAAATTTACTATATTTATAGATTCTGTGATTTTACTATATTCATTAATTAGCTGTAGTAATTTTCTGGTGGCATATTTGAGGTTTTCTATGAATAGTATCATGTCATTTACACACAGTGGGAGTTTTACTTCTTCTTTTCCAATCTGGATTCCTTTTATTTATTTTTCTTCTCTGATTGCTGTAGTTAGGATTTCTAAAACTATATTGAATAACGGTGGTGAGAGTGAACACCCGTGTCTTGTGTGTGATCTTAGCGGAAAAGCTTTCAGCTTTGCACCACTGAGAATAATGTTTGCTGTGGGTTTCTCAAATATGGTTTTTATTATGTTGATGTATGTTCCTTCTATGATTATTTTCTAGAGAGTTTTTTTTTTTTTTTTTATCACAAATGGGTGTTGAATTTTGTCAAAAGCTTTCTCTGCATCTATTTGAGATAGACTGAGATGTTTATAAAACAATCAATATTTCACAATACCTTACATTTAAGTAGTAGACATCCTTGTCTTTTACAGACCATTAAAGTCCAGCTTCCCAAGACCACAGAGATAGAATATGGCTCTTCTAGTACCTGGACTCTGGTGTCCATTACTCTTTAGAGTAAAGTTCAGTGGACCTCAGTAGCATCAGACATAAACAATGGTAATACAGACTTCTTTGTTGGAATATATTATTCCCTTCCAATAGTTTCAAAGCATGAACATTCTCTTCCAAATCTGCACAGGCAAAATGTGGAGTATAGATTTACTTCACATGGGTTTTTTTTTTCCACATCAAAATCTGGAAATATATAGTTTTAACTATTTCCATTATGCCTTGTTTTTTTTGTTTCCAACTTAGTCTAGTAACTTATATTAGTATTGCAAATAATCAGTAATGAAACCTATATATTGCATTTACTTGTTCATTCCACATGTATTTATTGGTTAATACATTTATGGCCCTGTACTTGTTTACATTCAAGGGACCTGACAGTAAGTTAGCTGCTTTCTGATAGTTGACTACCTTAGGGCTGGGAATCAGAACAGAGATATTTAATACAAAGAAATAACATCCTGAATGCTACAATAGACATATAAACAAAATTCTTCCAGGGACATAGAAATGATAAAGAGTAAAAGCCTAATAATTGAAAAACACCTTGTAGTTTTCTAGGCACTATGACATGCATTAGCTTATTTAATCCTTAAACAATCTAATAAGGTAATTAATGTAAATATTATTCTAAACACTTAACAAGGGGAGATGTGTTCAAGGTAGTCAGGCTCCAATGGCAGAACTAGATTGAATCTCTGCTGAACTCTTAATAAAAATATCTGTTCCTACTTTTGTGTTACAGTAAGTCCTCTACATGCGAACCTTCACACTGTGAACTTTCAAGGATGTGAATGTATGTTCACATGTCCAATCATGTGAGTTAGTTCACGTGACTGATGTACATTGTCGTGCATGCATCCTCTACAAGTGGTTGTTCTTCTGTGTACTTTACTGTCTGTACACAATTGTACAGCAAAGTACACAGTAGTCCAGCATCTTCATTTCAACCTCAGGATGTGAGTGAGGGAAATTTCAGCTTGGCCTCTGTCCCCTGTTGTTGACAGTCTTTCAGTTCTACCATCTCCCACCTCCTCTTCCCCCTCTAGTCAGTAACTCTTATTGTCTGTTCACTAGAGGCCAGCCCCTGTATGCCAGCTATTTTAGTGCACTATTGTATTGTAAGAGTAAACTGTTTTCTTTATTTTTTGTATCTATTTTTAGGTATCATTTTTGTTAAAAGCATTATAAACCTATTATAGTAGAGCTCTATATAGCCAATCATGTTATTTTTGTACCCAGGCTGACTTTGTTGGACTTACAAACAACATGCTCTCTAAACAGAACTCATTCATAAATAGGGAACTTATTGTGCTTAGATTATCTTTGATATCTAAATTTAAACCAGTAGAATAATTTTATTTTCAATTTAAAAGCATGGATAATGAAATATATTAACCTTTGCTAGATGGATACTTACAAATAACACCAACAAAAAAGATCCAAGGTAACCATTCAATGCAGGAAGTATTAGAAAGCACTAGCTGCATGGCACTGCAGCATCTGCTTTGTTTCCTTTTAAAGAGAATGAAATTACACAGAAGTGTAATGATTCAGAACAATAATTAGAAAATGATCTGTCCTGAATAGTTTCAAAATAAGCCTGCCTGAACACAAAAGCTGGCTCAGTTAATCTCCCAGGATCCTTTCATCCCTTCCTCTTGGGGATTGAGGTCAAGTTCTGTAAATATCTTTGAGACCAGATACATAAATTTTTGAGGCACTTGGGTGCTGTTTTGAGCATTACACATGCACAACAGGTGCTAATGGTCCTATCCAAGTACTTCATTCACTCTCAGGCAGAGAATTGAGTACACAGAAGAACAAACTTATTCAGTGTGGCTGAAATCTTTTACACTCATTCTCACTAATGGAGTGGCAATATGTGGGGGAAAAAAAAAACCCTAAAAGGAATCTGTTCATAATAATGAAATGAAATGTTCATAATAATGAATGAAAGGTGTATGTTGTATTTACAAAAAAGCTTTTTTTTATCATCTAGAATTTTTAAAAGCACTGATGAAACAGAGTAAAAGTGTATTATGTCTGAAGTGAAAAAGTGGAGATGAATATTAAAAATCTGCATTTACCTTCAAAGTTATATTACAGATATCAACTCATTTGAGAGGGAGGGACTGATAATTCAGGAAAAAAAAATAAAGAAAAGCCTTAAATACACCATATGGAAGTTTCAGAGAAACATCTTGGCATTTGTTGTTGTTGAGTCACTACATTGTGTTCAGTTCTTTGTGACTCCATGAACTGCAGCATACAAGGCTTCCCTGTCCTTCACTATCTCAGAGTTTACTGAAATTCATGCCCACTGAGTCAGTGATGCCATCTAACCATCTCATCCTCTGTCTCCCTCTTCTCCTCCTGCCCTCAATCTTTCCCAGCATCAGGGTCTTTTCCAATGAGTCAGTTCTTCTCATCAGGTGGCCAGAGTATTAGAGCTTCAGCTTCAGCATCAGTCCTTCCAATGAATATTCAGGGTTAATTTCCTTTAGAATTGACTGGTTTGATCTCCTTGCAGTCCAAGGGACTCTTAAAGTCTTCTCAAGCACCACAATTTGAAAGCATCTTTACTTAAAGAATTAGAATTAAAGATTAAATATCATAATTTTGGAAGGACATGATGGGTACCATGGGAATGGTTTTAGCAAAAATTTTTGCAAAAAGGTTTTAGACAAATCTTATGAAATGAAATGGACTTTTAAATTGAGTGTCAAAAGAAAACAGTAGTGTTTAAAACTCACACAGCTGGATTTGTATTCGTAGCATATTGAAATATGATCACTGGAATATAAGACTGAAAATAGTGGTATCTTCTTCTTGATCACAGATACATGCTAAGGGCCTCCAATTATGATATTACAATGAGGTTTATGATTCAAATTCTTTACAAAATTAACATTTTTTGAGCAAGGCACATCAGAAAACATCAGATTCAGAGTTTCAAATGAAAATAACCTAATGTGATTATGCTTTATTCCTTAACAAAAGAAATGTTAAGAAAAAAAGAAGCTAATTCCATACAAAATTTTAATGTTAATAGTGAGAATGAGAATGAAAAGAAAATAAAGCACTTATTAAAATATATATTAGGAGGAAAAGAGAATATGAAATCTGCATAATAATTCATAATTATCATATGGACGAATGTTCAAGCATTCAGGAAAAAATACTTTAGATAGTATAACACACATGAACATTTAATCATTAAGGGAAAATATATATTATTTTAATGAACATTTGGGATTCACTAGAAAAAAAAGTAAAGGAAAATAATCCCTGTATTTGTGAAGTTTACAGTTTAATAAGCAGAGAATGACATTTAATAATAAACAATATCAGTAAATGATGCATTACGACTAGACGATAATATATTCCATTGAAAAAATAGAGTGGGGAATTTGGGATTAACAGATACACACTTCTGTATGAAAAATACATAACCAGCAAGGAACTGATGTACTGCAAAAGAAACTATACTCCATATTTTGTAATGACCTATATGGGAAAATAATCTGGAAAAGAACAGGTAAATGTATATGTATAACTGCATCACTTTGCTGGACACCTGAAACTAACACAGCACTGTGCTGTAGTCCAATATGAAATCAACTATACTCCAATATGAAATAAATAAGTTAATTAAAAAAAAATTCATGAAAATAACAAATAAGCAGCAAAAATCACCCCAAATATCATAAACCAGATAGATCCATCCATTAGGTCTTTTGGGGTCTTTTTTCTTTTTAAACTTTTATATTCATCCAGGCAATGAGAAATGTGTATTTTATGCTTGACTGGATCAAATGATATATACAGTTTTGTATATTCCTTTCACTTAACATTTTTATAACATAGGTATTTTCCTATTAAACTTTTCTTTAAAAAATAATTGAATGAGTAAATAAATTTTAAAAGTATAACAGAATAAAGAGGTAGAACCATGAGGCAGGTGTACTTGTGGCTAATTGTAGTTTTAAATAGGACAGGTAGAGCAGATTACTGAAAAAGTGTGATCTGAGCAGTGACTTGAAAGATGAAATCTTTTGGCAAGTGAATGTCTTCCAAAAGACCATTTCAGGCATAGGATATATGTAGAACTAGATTCCAATGTGCAACCATTCTTGGCAGTTTCAGAAAGAAAAAGAAGACTCTTCCTGGATAAAAGAGAAAAGAAAGATGACTCAGAAAGTTAACAGACATCTGTATTAGTGAGTTTGGGCTGCCAGAAAATAATAATAATAATAAAAATACCACAGACTGGGTGGCTTAAATAACAAAAATTAGTTTTTTCACAGTTTTGGAGGCTGAAAGTCTGAGATCAGGTTGCTAGTATTGTTGAGTTCTGGTGAGGGCTGTCTTTCTGGCTTCTAAATGGCTGCTTTCTTCCTGTCTGTTCCTGTGGCAGAGCAAAAACACAAGTTTGCTGGTGTCTCTTCTTACTGCTACTGCTACTGCTAAGTCGCTTTAGTTGTGTCCGACTCTGTGCGACCCCATAGACAGAAGCTCACCAGGCTCCCCCGTCTCTGGGATTCTCCAGGCAAGAATACTGGAGTGGGTTACCATTTCCTTCTCCAATGCATGAAAGTGAAAAGGGAAAGTGAAGTCGCTCAGTCGTGTCTGACTCTTAGCGACCCCATGGACTGGAGCCTAACAGGATCCTCCGTCATGGGATTTTCCAGGCAAAAGTACTGGGGTGGGGTGCCATTGCCTTCCCTGGGTGTCTCTTCTTATAAGGACACAAATCCCATCATAAGGATCCCACCTTCATGACTTCATCTAAACCCAGATACTTCCCTTTGGCTGCATCTCCAAACATCATCACTTTGTGTAGGATTTCAACATATATATAGTTGTTGTTGTTGGGGGGGGGGAGATGGAGAATTTAATTCAACTCATAGTACAGTAAGATTGGGGGTGGGGAGATGGAGAATTTAATTCAACTCATAGTACAGTAAGATCTTGCCAGGCATTCTAAATTATGGTAAGTTCTTTGGTTTTTACTCTGCGTGAGATGAAGAATCATTGCTTGGTTTTGGCCAAAAAACTATCTCACATTTTGCAGGATCCCAGCAGTTAAGAATAGACTGTAGAGAGTTCCAGTAGAAATTGAGATCTAATAGTTATGCTAGTAATCTGAACGTGATATGAGAGCAGTTTATTGTTATTTAGTCACTAAATTATGTCTGACTCTGAAACCCAAGGGACTGTAGCCCACTAGGCTCTGCTGTCCATGGAATTTCCCAGGCAAGAATACTGGAGTGAATTGCCATTTCCTTCTCAAGGACAGCAGTATAGACCATGTTTAAAAGACATTAAGATATGAAGAGACTGAGAGATAAGATGATAAGATTTCTTTTTTTCTTAAATGAAGTCTAGTTGATTTAAGAAATGTTAGTTTTAGGCATACAGTAGAGTGATACACACACATACACATACATACATATATATATATATATATATATATATATATATATATATATATATATATATATATATATCTTTTTCAGATTCTTTTACCTTATAAATTATTACAAAATATTGAGTATAGCTCCCTGTGCTATACAGTAGATCATTGTTGTTCTTTACTATTTTATATATAGTAGTATGTGTATGTTAATATCAACTTTCTAATTTATTCCACCATTCTCCTTTGTTAATTGAAAATTTGTCTTCCATGTCTGTAGGTCTATTCCTGTTTTGTAAATCAGTTCATTTGTATTTATTTTCACACTCCACATATAAGTGATAGCATATGATATTTGACTTTTTCTGTTTGACTTACATAACTTAATATGATAAGCTCTAGGTCTATCCAAGTTGATGCAAATGGCATTATTTCATATTTTATGGCAGAGTAGTATCCCATTATTTGTGTGTAGGTATATGTGTATATATATATATATATATATATATATATTTTTTTTTTTTTTTTTTTTTCTCTTGGTCAGTCATGAAGTGTCCAACTCTTTGTGATCTTGCAGACTGTAGCATACCAGGTTCTTCTATCCTCCACTATCACTCAGAGTTTGCTCAAATTCATGTCCATTGAGTCAGTGATGCTATATCTTACTACCTCATCCTTTGCTATCACCTTCTCCTTTTGCCTTCAATCTTTCTTAGCATTGGGATCTTTTCCAATGATTTAGCTCTTTGCATCAATTGGCCAATGTATTTAAACTCTAGCTTCAGCAATAATCCTTTCAATGAATATTCAAGGTTAATTTCCCTTAGGATTGATTGGTTTGATCTTCTTGCAATCCAAGTATCTCTCAAGAGTCCTCTCCAGCACCACAATTCAAAAGCACCAATTCTTCTGTGCTCAACTTTATTTATGATCCAACTCTCACATCTATACATGACTACTAGGAAAACCATAGTTTTGACTATCTGGGCCTTTGTCAGAAAAGTTATATCTCTGCTTCTCAATATGCTATCTAGGTTTGTCATAGCTTTCCTTCCAAGGAGAAATAATTTTTTAATTTCATGACTGCAGTCACTATCTGCAGTGATTTAGAAGCCCAAGAAAATAAAATCCATTACTACTTCCACTTTTCCCCATCTATTTGCCTTTAAGTGATAGGACTGGATGCCATGATCTTAGTTTATTTCACTTTTCTTTCACCCTCATCAAGAAGCTCTTTGGCTTCCTGTTCAAGCTGATGGAACAGAAGAACATACACTCATCTCCTCCTATGAAAGCACCAAAATCACAACTAGCTGTTGAACAACCATTGGCAGGAGGATTCTTGAACTCACCAAAAAAGATACCCAATATCCAAAGACAAAGAAGAAGCAGCAACAAGATGGTAGGAGTGCCAATAAAATCAAATCCCATACCTGCTGTGTGGGCAACCCAAAATCTGGAGAACAATAATATAAAAGAAGTTTTCACACTATTGTGAAAATTCTGAGTCCCTTGTCAGGCTTCGTAGCCTGGGGATTACCAGAACCTGAAATGGTTCTGATAATCTCCAGGGAATCTGACTGTGAAGGCCAGTCCAATTTGATTATAGGATTTTCACAGGACTGGGGAAAATGGGGACTCCACTTGGGCACAAACAAAATCTTGTGCATGCCAAGACCTAGGGGAAAGGAGCAGTGAGCCCATGGGAGATTGAACCAGACCTACCTACTAGTGTTGGATGGTCTCCTGTGGAGGTGAGGATTGACAGTGGTTTACCATGAGGACAAAGACAATAGCAATAGCTGTCCTGAAAAGGGCCCCTTGGTGTAAGACCTCTTGAAGTTTTCCATTAGCCCTACCATAGACCCTTAGAAACTAAATTTGGGTCATCTCAAGCCAAACAAGTTATAGGAGGGAAGCACAACCCAACCCATCAACAGATAATTGAATTAAAGTTTTACTGAACCAGACTCTGCCCACCACAGCAAGACCCAGTTCTTCCCACTACCAGCCCCTTCCATCAAGAAGCTTACATGATCCTCTTAGAGTTATTCACTAGAGGGCAGACAGTAGAAGCAAGAAGAACTACAATCGCCCAATGGCTAGAGCCAAAACCACATCACAGAAAGTTAACCAGGATAAAAAAGCAGAGGGCTTTTGTCCCAGGTGAAGGGACAAGACAAAAGTCCAGAAAAACAAACAGATAAAGTAGAGATATGCAACCTTCCAGAAAAGGGATTCAGAATAATGATAGTGAAGATGATCCAGGATGTTGGAAAAAGAATGGAAGCAAAGATTGAAAAGATGTAAGGAATGTTTATCAAAGAGCTAGAAGAACAAAAGAACAAATGAACAATACACTAAAAGGAATCAGTAGCAGAAAAACTGATGCAGAAGACCAGGTAAGTGACCTGGTAGCCAGAATGGTGAAAATCATTATCACAAAACAGAATATAGAGAAAAGAATGAAAAAAGAATGAAGACAGACTTAGAGATTTTTGTGACAACATTAAACCCATGGACATTCACATTTTAGGTGTCCCAGAAAGAGAAGACAGAGAGAAAACATCTGAGAAAATATTTGAATAAAAAATAACTGAAAACTTCCCTAACATGAGAAAGGAAATAGTGAACAAGGTCCAAGAAGTGCAGAGAGTCCCAGGCAGGATAATCCCTAGAAAGAACACATGGAGACACAAAGTAATCAAAATGATAAAAATCAAAGACAATAATAAAATATTAAAAGGAACAGGGGGAGAACAACAAATAAGATACAAAGAAATGCTGATATGGTTATCAGCTGATTTCTCAACAGAAATGGCCAGCCAAAAGGGAATGATATGATATATTTAAAGTGATGAAAGGGAAAAACCTACAACCATGAAAACTCTACCAAGCTAATCTCTCATTAAGATTTTGTGGAGAAATCAAAAGCTTTCCAGACAAGCAAAAGTTAAAAGAATTAAGAACCACCAAACCAGCTTTACAAGAAATGCTAAAGAAACTTCTCTAGGTAGGAAACACAAGAGAAGGAAAAGCCATATACAAAACAAAGCCAAACATTTAAAACAATGATAATATAATCATGCATATCGATAATTACCCTAACTGTAAATGGATTAAATGTACCAATCAAAAGACATAGGCTGGCTGGACTGATGAGAACATGTGCATGTATGCAATTCCACTTATCACAAACTCTGCTTAACCTCTCAAATTGTATGAAATTATTTTATATTATTACAAAATAAGAGACATTATTATAAAATTAGAGATACCAAAGAAACATTTCATGCAAAGATGTACACAATAAAGGACAGAAATTGTATGGACCGATAAGTTGAAGATATTAAGAAAAGCTGGCAAGAATACACAGAAGAACTATTGAAAAAATATCTTAATGACCTAGATAACCACAACAGTGTGATCACTCACATAGAGCCAGACATCCTGGAGTCCAAAGTCAAGTGGCCTTTAGGAAGCATGACAAAGAATAAAGCTAATGGAGGTAATAGCATTCCAGTTGAGCTAAATCAAGTCCTTAAAGATGATTCTGTTAAAGTGTTGCACTCAATATACCAGGAAAATTGGAAAACTCAGCAGTGGTCACAGGACTGGAAAAGGTCAGTTTTCCTTCTACTCCCAAAGAAAGGCAATGTCAGATAATGTTCAAACACCACACAATTGCACTCATATCACATGCTAGTGAAGTAATGCTAGAAATTCTCCAAGTGATACTTAAGCAGTACATGAACTGAGAACTTCCAGATGTTCAAACTGGATTTAGAAAATGCAGAGGAATCAGAAATCAAGTTGCCAACATATTCTGGATCATAGTAAAAGCAAGAGAGTTCCAGAAAAACAACTACTTCTTCTTTACTGACTATGCCAAAGCCTTTGACTGTGTGGATCACAACAAACTGTGGAAAATTCTTAAAGAGATGGGAATTTCAGAACACCTTATCTGCCTCCTGAGAAATCTGTATGCAGGTTAGGAAGAAACAGTTAGACATAGAACAATAGACTGGTTCCAAATTGGGAAAGTAGTACATCAAGGCTGTATATTGTCATCCTGCTTGTTTACTTGTATGCAGAGTACATCATGCGAAATGCCAGGCTGGATGAAGCACAAGCTGTAATCAAGATTGCCGGGAGAAATATCAATAACCTCAGATGTGCAAACTACACCACTCTTAAGGCAGAAAGTAAAGAGGAACTAAAGAGCCTCTTGAGAAAAGTGAGAGGAGAGTGAAAAAGCTGTCTTAAAACTCAACATTCAGAAAATTAAGATCATGGCATCCAGTCCCATCACTTCATGGCAAGTAGATAGGGAAACAATGAAAACAGTGACAGACTTAATTTTCTTGGACTCCGAAATCACTGCATATGGTGACTGCAGCCATGAAATTAAAAGATGCTTACTCCTTGGAAGAAATGCTATGACCAACCTAGACAGCATATTAAAAAGCAGAAACCTTACTTTGCTGACAAAGTTATATCTAGTCAAAGCTATGGTTTTCCCAGTAGTCATGTATGGATGTGATAGTTGAACCATAAACAAAGCTGAGCGCCAAAGAATTGATGCTTTTAACTGTAGTGTTAGAGAAAACTCTTGAGAGTCCCTTGAACAGCAAGGAGATCCAACCAGTCCATCCTAAAGGAAATCAGTCCTGAATATTTATTGTAAGGACTGATGCTGATGCTGAAATTCCAATACTTTGGCCACCTGATGTGAAGAACTGACTCATTGGAAAGGACCAGATTGAAGACAGGAGGAGAAGGGGATGATAGAGGATGAGATGGTTGGATGGCATTGCCGACTCAATGGACAAAAGTTTGAGCAAGTTCCATGAGTTGGTGACAACTGCATTAGGCACAACTGAGTAAGATAACTGATTTTTATCTTATTAGGTTAATATTATATTTCTATCATGGCTTGTAAGTTTAATTATCTTTTGTGTTTTTTTGTCTGTCTACTGAATGTTAAAACTGATAAACATCTTTTACTATTGTGATTATGTAATTATGAATTGCTTAATACCATTGTATCATGATTGGTCAACAGACAATAACAGAATTCTATCATATAACACTAAATCTACAACTTAATAGACACATTTTTAATCACTTTCTAAAATCCAAATGCTTAACAGAATTATCTGTGATATTTTTTCATTATTACAAATATTACAAATGCCCAGGTATTGCTATTCATCTCCAGTGCTCCAGATGTTTTTCTAATAAGCAGCCCTTTTAAAAACAACTGGACTATATGATGACCTTTCACCTTTATGTAGATTATTTCACTTTTTCTATTTTGTATTCAGTTCTTCCACTGCATTTAGTTTGTTTTCTTATTTCTCCATGGTTTTTTTTTTTTTTTTTTGTTTGTTGTTCTTCCTCAAGCCTTTATCAAAAGTAGTAGAAAAGCATTTGTACATATGCATGTAATGCATGTATATAATATGTATAATATGATAAATATATATTTTAGAAAATTTTTGAATTTTTGCCTAGCTAAAAAAAGTTGTGACATTTTCATTCCAATTGTTTAGATCAGTATGAATAGAAAGCTTGATTTCTAATTCATGTTCACTCAGAATTTTTATATAATTACATGTATTTTGGCTTCTAGTATTGAAAGGTTGTTGCTGAACCACGAAAGACTCCAGGATTCTTGGCCACCAAAGGAGAATTCAATCAGGGGCCAGAGATGAGGCTTGATCAGTCAGAGCTTTTGTGTAATAAAGTTTTATTAAAGTATAATGGAGATGTAGAAAGCTTCTGACATAGACATCAGAAGGAGGCAGAAAGAATACCCCCTTGCTAGTGTTAAAAATGGAGTTATTACCTTTTAATTAGTTATTACAATGAATCAAAAGAATGTCTCAAGTTTGTGAAAATTTTACCAGACCCATTCCCACAATTTACATTTTAGATAACAAGATTAGAATTTAACAATAGAAAGATCCTACCAGACCCACTCCCATAATATACGTTCTAAGATATCAGGATTAGTCAGAAAGTTTTCAGGAAGGAGAAACTGTCCTCAAACAGGATACATTATTGTTGTATAATCCCTGCTGCTGCTAAGTCACTTAAGTTGTGTCCGACTTTGTGCAACCCCATAGACGACAGCCCACCAGGCTCCCTTGTCCCTGGGATTCTCCAGGCAAGAACACTGGAGTGGGTTGCCATTCCCTTCTCCAATGCAGGAAAGTGAAAAGTGAAAGTGAAGTCTCTAGGGGATCTTCCTAACCCAGGGATCAAACCTGGGTCTCCAGCACTGCAGGCAGACACTTTACCGTCTGGGCCATCTTAGTCAATTACACAACTCAGTATAATCAACGATGTGTCCTCTACATAGAAGTTAAATAAGCAAGGTGAAGATATACAGCCTTGTTGTAGTCCTCTCCCATTTTTGAACCAGTCACTCGTTCCATGTCCAGTTCTAACTGTCCCATCTTGACGTGCATACAGGTTTCTCAGGAGACAGGTAAAGTGGTCTAGTATTTCCAACTCTTTAAGAATTTTCCACAGTTTATTGTGATCCATACAACGAAAGACTTTACCATAGTCAGTGAAGTAGAAGTAGATGTTTTACTTGAATGTCCTTGTCTGGAAGTTTTCCATTCCCATACTGCTAAGGCCTAGTTTGAAGGATTTTAAGCATAACCTTGTTAGCATGTGAAATGAGCACAATTGTATGGTAGTTCGAATATTCTTTGGCATTGCCTTTCTTTGGGATTGGAATGAAAACTGGCCTTTTCAGTCCTGTAGCTGCTGCTGAGTTTTCCAAATTTGCTGACATATTGACTACAGAACTTTAACAGCATCATCTTTTAGGATTTGAAATAGTTCAGCTTGAATTCCATCACCTCCACTCACTTTGTTCCTAGTAATACTTCCTAAGGCCAACTTGACTTCACACTTCAAGTTCCCTGCTCTAAGTGTGTGACCATATCATGGTGGTTATCTGGGTAATTAAGATCTTTTTTGTATGGTCTTTCTGTGTATTCTTGCCATTTCTTAATTTCTTCTGCTTCTGTTAGGTCCTTATCATTTCTGTCCATTATCATGCCCAATTTGAATGAAATATTCCTTTGGTACCTCCAATTTTCTTGAAAAGATATCTAGTTTTTTCCATTCTATTGTTTTCCTCTGTTTCTTTCCAGTGTTCTTTTTGAAGGCCCTCTTAACTCTCCTTGCTAGTTTCTAGAATTCTGCATTCAGTACAATATATCTTTCCCTTTCTCCCTTACCTTACACATCTTACACTTCTCTTCTTTCCTCAGCATTTGTAAAGCCTCCTCAGACAATCACTTTGCCTCCTTGCATTTCTTTTTCTTTGGAATGATTTTGGTCACTGCCTCCTATACAATGCTATGAATCTCTATCCATAGTTCTTTAGACCCTCTGTCTACCAGATCTAACCCTTGAATCTATTCATTACTTTCACTGTGTAATCATGAGGGATTTGATTTAGGTCATACCTGAATGGCTTAGTGGTTTTCCCTACTTTCTTCAATGTAAGCTTGGATTTTTCAGTAAGAAACTCATGATGAGAACCACAGTCAGCTCTTATATAGAGGTCTTATTTCTGTTGTCTGTATAGAGCTTCTTTATCTTCGATTGCAATGAATATAGTTAACCTGACATCAGTGTTGACCATCAGATAATGTCTTTGTATAGAATTATCTCTTGTTTGTTATGACCAGTATATTCTCTTGACAAAACTCTGTTATCCTTTGCCCTGCTTCATTTTTTACTCCAAGATACTGTTATTCCAAGTATCTTTTAACAACCTATTTTTGCATTCCAATCCTCTATGATGAAACAACATCTTTTATTGTGTGTTAATTCTAGATGGTCTTTTAGGTCTTCATAGACAGTGGTCCACTTCAGCTTTTAGCATCAGTGTTTAAGGCAGACTTGGATTACTATGATATTGAATGGTTTACCTTTGAAACAAACCAATATCATTCTGTCATTTTTGAGACTGTACCCAAATACTGCATTTCATAGTGTTTTGTTGACTATGAGGGATATTCTGTTTCTTCTAAGGGATTCTTGCCCACAGTAATAGATAAAATGGTCACCTGAATTAAATTTGCTCATTCCTATCTTTTTAGTTCACTGATTCCTAAAATGTCAATATTCACTCTTTCCATCTCCTGCTTGATCATATCTAATTTACCTTGATTCATGGACCTAACATTCCAGGTCCTATGCTATATTGTTCAATATATACTTTATCCTTTCATAGATGATGAAATTTCTTGGTGGAATTGGTAGGTAAAAAAAAAAAAAAAGAAAGATGACTGTAGAATTTTTATAAAAGAACAACCTAGAGGATTTGTTATTTACAGAAATTGGGAACACTATACTAGAGCAAGCCTAGAACAAAAAAAAAAAAAAAAATGGGAGTTAAACATTAGATTTGTTGAATTTGACATGTCTGATATATAAGCTAGAGTTGTATATTTTTAAATTGTTAACTTTTGGAAAATTGAAAATGATGAAACCCAATGAGATCAAGATATTAGCTATAAATATACCAGAAAAAAAGGGAAGTGAATTAGTTTAAAAAATAATGTAATATAACATTCTGTAAAGTATGTGAACAATGGCTTTCAATGGTGTTAAATATGTCCAACTTGCCTAAGATGGTATGTAATATATTTTACTGAGCACTTATACTAGGATGCAGATGACACGACTCTTATGGCAGAAAGTGAAGAGGGGCTAAAAAGCCTCTTGATGAAAGTGAAAGTGGAGAGTGAAAAGGTTGGCTTAAAGCTCAACATTCAGAAAACGAAGATCATGGCATCTGGTCCCATCACTACATGGGAAATAGATGGGGAAACAGTGGACACAGTGTCAGACTTTGTTTTTCTGGGCTCCAAAATCACTGCAGATGGTGACTGCAGCCATGAAATTAAAAGACGCTTACTCCTTGGAAGGAAAGTTATGACCAACCTAGATAGCATATTCAAAAGCAGAGACATTACTTTACCAACAAAGATTCGCCTAGTCAAGGCTATGGTCTTTCCTGTGGTCATGTATGGATGTGAGAGCTGGACTGTGAAGAAGGCTGAGCGCCGAAGAATTGATGCTTTTGAACTGTGGTGTTGGAGAAGACTCTTGAGAGTCCCTTGGACTGCAAGAAGATCCAACCAGTCCATTCTGAAGGAGATCAATCCTGGAATTTCTTTAGAAGGAATGATGCTGAGGCTGAAACTCCAGTATTTTGGCCACCTCCAGCAAAGAGTTGACTCATTGGAGAAGACTCTGATGCTGGGAGGGATTGAGGGCAGGAGGAGAAGGGGACGACAGAGGATGAGATGGCTGGATGGCATCACTGACTCAATGGGTGTGAGTCTGGGTGACCTCTGGGAGCTGGTGATGGACAGGGAGGCCTGGCGTGCTGCGGTTCATGGGGTTGCAAAGAGTTGGACACGACTAAGCGACTGATCTGATCTGATACTAGGATTAATCAATGTGGATTATATTGTTCATCTTGAGAACAATTCTGGTGCAGAGATGACTTTCAAACCTGATTAAATTGGAATTAAGAAAGAAGGAGCTCAATACTATGAAAGCAAACAACTCAATGTCAAATGGGGAGAATACCTAAATGGACACTTCTCCAATGAAGACATGTGCATGCATGTTCAGTTGTATTCGATTCTTTCTGACCCTATGGACTGTAGCCTTCCAGGCTCTAGTGTCCATGGGAGTTCCCTGGCAAGAACCCTGGAGTGGATTGCTGTTTCCTCCACCAGAGGTTAGGGATACACATATGGCCAATAAATACATGAAAATATGCTCAACATCTCTTATTATTAGAGAAAGGTGAATCAAAATTACAACTGGGTACCACCTCACACCAGTCAGAACGGCCACCATAAAAAATCTGCAAACGTTAAATGTTGGAGAGGATATGGAGAAAAGGGAATTCTCTTACAGTGTGGTGGGAATGTAAATTGATACAGCCACAATGGAGAACAGTGTGGAGATTTCTCAAAAAGTTACCATAGGAATAAAACTACCATATGACCCAGTAATCCCACTATTGGTCATGTACCCTGACAAAACCACAATTTGAAAAGACATATGTACCCCAATGTTCACTGCCACATTATTGACAATGGCCAGGACATGAAAGCAATCTAGATATTCATCTATAGATGAATGAATAAAGAAGATGTGGTACATACATATAATAAAATGGGATATTACCCAGCCATAAAAAAGAAAGATATTTGAGTCTGATGTAGTGAGGTGAATGAACTTAAGCCTATTATGCAGAGTGAAGTAAATTAGAAAGAGAAAAATAAATATAGTATATTAAAGCATATATATGGAATCTAGAAAAAAGGTGCTGATGAACTTATTTGCAAAACAAGAATGAAAACGCAGATATAGAGAATGGACTTGTGGACACAGCAGTGGGAGGAGAGGGTGGGATGAATTAAGACAGTAGCATTGACATGCATACACTTGTTTGTTGTTGCTTAGTCCCTAAGTCCTGTTTGTCTGTTTGTGACCATATGGTCTGTAGCCTGCCAGGCTCCTCTGTCCGTGGGATTTCCCAGGCAAGAATACTGGAGTAAGTATCATTTCCTTCTCCAGGGGATCTTCCCAACCCAGGGATCAAATCCATGTTTCCTACATTGGGAGGCAGATTCTTTACCCCTGAGCCACCAGGAAATGTGTAAAATAGATAACTATTGGGAAGCTACCATATAACACAGGGAGCCCAGTCTGGTACACTGAAATGACCTGAAGGGGAAGGATGGGGGAGGGGGTAGGGAGGAGGCTCAAGAAGGAGGTGATATGTATATATATGACTGGTTCATGATGTTGTATGGCAGAAACCAAGACAACATTGTAAAGCCATTATCTTGCAACTGAAAAAAAATTAAAAATAAAGAACAAGACAAGCAAAATTGGAGTCTGTAAGTCTTTCAAAGATATCCATGCAGTGAGATGGAGGTAGTGGCTAGTATAGGCAAATGTTTTTCATTTTTTAAAATTAAGAATAAATTGCATCATTATGGTAGCTGATTTGTTGTTGTTCAGTCACTCAGTCATGTCTGACTTTTTGAGACCCAATGGACTGCAGCACGCCAGGCTTGCTCAAACTCATGTTTATTGAGTTGGTAATGATCCAACCATCTCCTCCTCTGTCGTCCCCTTCTCCTCCTGCCTTGAATCTTTCCTAGCATCAAGGTGTTTTCTAATGAATTAGTTCTTCATGTCAGGTGGCCAAAGTATTGGAGTTTCAGCTTCAGCATCAGTCCTTCCAAAGAATATTCAGGATTGATTTCCTTTAGGACTGACTGGTTTGAAGTCCTTGAAGTCCAAGGGACTCTCAGGAGTCTTCTCCAACACCACAGTTCAAAAGCATCAATTGGTAGCTGATTAGAAATATCTAATACTAATATTTTAATGTGATTATAAATGACAGAATAAAATTGTTTGAGAGATATACTTGAGAAGATGAAAAGAGATAGAATTTAGAATGCACTAGAAGGAACTAGATATGAGAGGAAGGTGAAAATCTGGAAGTCTTCTTAATGCTTCCATTTTCATGGTAAGGTAGCTATTGAAATCATCAATAGAATATGAGAATCAGAAAGAGGATTCTGGTGGTTTCACCCATAAAAATAACTTAAGCATGGAAAATGTATTTTAATCAAGATTTCAATTTGTTATTCAGTTGCTAAGTCATGTCCAACTGTTTGTGACCCCATGGACTATAGCACTCCAGGTTTCCCTGTTCTTCACTATCTCCCAAAGCTTGCTCCATCTCATGTTTGTTGAGTCAATGATACTGTCCAGATGCCATAAGATTGCAATTATATTTCATATAAATGTAAAATAAAAGTTAATGTTTCTAATATTTTCCATATAAAGGATGTTAATTCCCTTAAGAAGTAAAACTTAGAGGGTAAAGTTGGCCATCAAAACATGAAAGAATATTTGAAAAATGATGACTGATTGCAATAAACACATGGAGGCTTGAGACATCTCTGCTATCCAAGTAAGAGTCATTGGTTACGGGCTACAGAAAGAATCTTTGGTTTAATAATTTAGTTGAGTTATGGCATTGAATCTGGGTATATAGATAGCAATATCTTCAAAGTTCTTAAGTTGTTGGATGAGTGGAGAGGCAAACTAATAAAGAGAAAATATTGATAATTTCCTCTAGCCACGAATAAGATTATGAAAGTATCTTTCATAGAATTGAATTTTCCTTTTCTATTACAAAGTTTCTATTCTTGATTGGAGAATTTTTTCCCCCATCCTAACTTCTCAACCTTTAAGCTTTATAATAATATTAACATATATTTTATATTCCCAGGTGGCTCAAGTGGTAAAAGAATCTGCCTGCAATGCAGGAGACCTGGATTTGATTTTTTGGGCAAGAAGATCTTGAGAAGGAAATGGCTACCCATTCTAGTAGTCTTGCCTGGAGAATTCCACTGACAGCGGATCCTGTGGGGCTACAGTCTATGGGGGTCTCAAAGAGTTGGACATGACTGAGCAACTAACACTTTCACTTACTTTTATATTATTAATCATTAATATTATAGCTTTCAAATTATCCATAAAAATCCTAAAAATTTTCTGTATGCATTGAATTTACCTACATATACATGCAGAACTACATGTATTTTTAGAGCTATAGACAAAGCTCTGGTACAGGATAGATGCTACGTCCCTGACAGAGCTCCTTGGTGTCCCCTCTGTCATTCCCTACACAACCTTCTTCGAGATTGTCAGTTCTGGGAAACTGCGGTGTACAAATATCCACACATCTCCATTATAATAACTTCAAAGGATGGCTTCTAAACTCCTTATTCTGAAAGTTGAAATTCATGCTACATTCTTGCCCTTCTTCAAAAATTTAACATAACATATTCAGCAATAGCAGCAAAGGTATTTTTTCTGAGACCCCATATTGACACACCACTGCCTCTGGTCTCTAATTCACAGAGATGACTAAGACAGTTCTCTTCAGATGACCCACACTGTAGCCCACAAGGGACACTGTCAAAGAGAACTCAGGTACCTCAGGTACCAAGAGAAGGAGATAGAGACGGAACTGAGCAAAGGAGCACATTGTGACATCTTCAAAAAGACAGCAACTCTTGAGCAAAGCTTTGAAATTAGCAATTAGGAGGAAAATGGGAAGAATCCCAGGCACAGTGAAATGAGAAGAGTGACAAAACTGATGAGAAAGATCAGGTCATGTTTCTAAAACTGCAAAAAATTTGAGTTGAATCCATTGGAAAGTACTAAGAGGATAGCAACAGAAAAGTTGGATAAAACACAGCTAATGAGTTTGAACTGCATTTTAAGTGAAATGTGAGAATTGCTGTGGAAATATATTTGGGATAAAAATAATTCCTATGAGCTAGAGAAAGATAAGGCTGTTCATTAATTAACAAATATTCACTAATGCTTATGATTAATTTAATTATATGCAGGAACTTCCTCAGCATCCATAAGATATTCTGTTTTATGACTGCATCACTTTGAGCACATAAAGACAGAAAGGTAAATCACAGGGTGGAAAAATGGAAGAGTAGCAGGCAGAGAGGTCAGGGTTTGAAACTTAACCCCATTTTCCAACATTTTCTGCTCTAGACATACTTAAGAAAATTGTGACTATTCTTTTCATACTGTGAAGTAGTATTAATTTCTGAAACAACATTAGCTACAGTAGCAAAATTACTACAGGAAATCTTTCATTAATATGTATTGTATTTTTGCCAAATAATATTACTGAATTTAAGCCAAAACTAATTTAATATTATCTTGAAAAATTTATGTTCATATAAAATAAATACTATCATTTGTTTGCATATGAGCAATTTATAAAGAGAAAAGGTGGCTGAATTTGATAAAATGCTCTTCTAATTATAACCCAATAGAGCCTGTTATTCATTAAAACAAATTAGTTGAATCAATATGTGTGTATGTGTATCTGCTTGTATTCAAGAGAAAACACACTTTTCTCTTTTGTATTATTTCAACTGAAAATTATTAGCAATGAACCCCTTCCGACTCTTCATATTAATTACAATGGAATTGAGTGGAGAAAAATTAGGAAAAACATTACAGTGGAAATCTCTTAGAGTAAGATGCTATATTCCAAACACTTTTTTAAGGATAAAAATGGAAGTTTTAAAGTAGATTAAATTATGCTCTCTTTTATTAACCTATCACTTCTATCTAATATATTTATCAATGGAAGAACCTGTCTAAGAAAAAGTGTGCTTTTCTGTCATTTAATCACACAGAATTGGCTTTGAGAATAGCATAGGCATATTCTATTCAGGGCATTTTGAAAGATGTGGGCAAGTAATATATCATAGATATCCTAAAGCAGCACATTTTCCATTTGAAGGAGCAATAGAAACAGGAGCTGACAATCTAGGAGGCAAACCTTTGTATAAATTAGTAATTGAGATCTATAAGAGAGAACAGTCTCTGGACACTGGAAGACATGGATCTGGACCCTGATGACAGAATTTGAATAGAGGGAGCAGAGAAAGCTGAGCACCTCAAATCAAGAAAGTGGATCACAGGAAACTGACCTGATTATCTGCTGGGAATGGTGTGTTACTGAAACAAACTTTGGTACATCTGCCTGTGTAAAGTAAAGCCAGTCTACTGACACCAAGTTCCTATGAAGAAAAGTGCAGCATTTATTGCATGTGCCAAGGAGATAGATCATGTCAAAAGACCTGAACTCCCCAATGGCTCTCAGAGAAGAGGATTTAAAGACAGTGTGAGGGAAAGGGCTGCAGGATATGTGGTTGGCTCATGCACAATTCCCAGACTGGTTAGCAGCAAGGTAAATCTTCCTGCATCATCATTCTTCTTGTTTAGACCAGTCTAGAGTCAATATTGGAGAAGGCAATGGCACCCCACTCCAGGACTTCGCCTGGAAAATCCCATGGATGGAGGAGCCTGGTAGGCTGCAGTCCATGGGGTCACTCAGAGTCGGACACGATTGAGCGACTTCACTTTCATTTTTCACTTTCATGCACTGGAGAAGGAAATGGCAACCCACTCCAGTGTTCTTGCCTGGAGAATCCCAGGGACAGGGGAGCCTGATGGCTGCCGTCTGTGGGGTCACACAGAGTCAGACACAGTTGAAGTGACTTAGCAGCAGTAGCGGCAGAGTCAATATTCTTGTGGCCATTAATTTTCATCTGGTGGGGGTCCTTTCAAAAAAACAATTTAGGAATATGTGCCAGGCCTTTATCTGTATCCTTCAGGGAACTGGGAGTTAGATGATTCTGCTACATGGTGGGTTTACAGTCTGAATTGTTGCCTGTTCCCCAGCCCAACAGCTATTTTTTGCTTATATATCCTCACATTCCTAGTCACTAGCTCTGAAGCAGCTTCAGAGGAGACCTGGTAACCTAAAGGAAAAGCCTTTTACTTCAAAGGCCAGGGCCATGGGGGCTTCTAACAGGTTCAGGTAGACCCTTTCAATAATGACCAACTCCTGAATAGCAATATCTTCAATTGGGAAAAGTGAAGTTAGGATTCAGAGAGCTGCAGAGATGCACTGAATTTTCTCATCAGTTGGATACATTATCTTTCACTCTTTGAACTGAGTACAGAGTCCTCTACTTGAGGATACCTAGTGAAAATTTGTTATTCATGAGAAATCCCAATTCTCCTAAAAAAAGTGCTTCAGTGAAAGTAGATTCACATTCTAGAAGTCAGCCTCAAGCAAAGAATAAGATCCAGGGAGGCCACTGTGTCCCTAGGTGGCTCCAGTACAGAAAGTCCCTAGTGCCATTTACTGAGTTGTTTCTTTTCAGGGTATGGACAGCTCTGAGAGATTGCATCAAGAACCCTGAAACCAGAGAGGGAGGGTCAAAGAGGACCCTTCCTCCTGGGGCTCAGTTCTTGGTAAGGACATAAAGAAGAATCTGAGGTCTCAGCCATGGCAAAAACAACTTTATTGAAGAAAGAACAGAAAGAATATCTCAAGGGAAAGGTGAGCCGAGCCATGAGAGTCACTGGTGCCAGAATGATGAGGTATGGGGTTTTCAAGACTGAGCTCTTATATATTCATCTAGGTGGGCATGGCCTGACAGTTTTGATTGATAGTTGCAACTTTTATAACAACATGCTCTATTGCACATGTCTTTCCAATAATTCAGTCTGTTAAAATCAAATGTATGTAGGTATAAAATATTTCTGAATCCTTAATGGGCTCCCAGTTACCCAAAGTAACTTGAGGACACTGCTGTGCATCAAGGGCACATGTACCAGAATTGGATAAGTCTCTGTGGTTAGTTTGTATCCACTGTGTGCCTAGAGCACATGCACCAGAGTTGGAAAGATCTCTGGTTATTTTGTAGCATATCAGTGAGCTCCTCTGTGCCCTACTGGGGCATGTCTGTACTACTACTATTACTACTACTAAGTCACTTCAGTCCTGTCCGACTCTGTTGGACCCCATAGACGGCAGCCCACGAGGCTGCCCCGTCCCTGGAATTCTCCAGGCAAGAACACCGGAATGGGTTGCCATTTCCTTCTCCAATGCATGAAAGTGAAAAGTGAAGTCGCTCAGTCGTGTCCGACCCTCAGCGACCCCATGGACCACAGCCTTCCAGGCTCCTCCATCCATGGGATTTTCTAGGCAAGAGTACTGGAGTGGGGTGCCATTGCCTTCTCGGTGGGGTTTAAAGAGGAGAACACAATGGCACCCCACTCCAGTATTCTTGCCTGGAAAATCCCATGGATGGAGGAGCCTGGTGGGCTGCGGTCCATGGGGTCGCTAAGGGTTGGACACGACTGAGCGACTTCACTTTCACTTTTCATTTTCCTGCACTGGAGAAGGAAATGGCAACCCACTCCAGTGTTCTTGCCTGGAGAATCCCAGGTATGGCAGACCCTGGTGGGCTGCCACCTATGGGGTCACACAGAGTCAGACACAACTGAAAGGACTTAGCAGCAGTAGCTGCAGAATCTTTTTGTCTACACCACTCCTCGCTGCTCATGCTTCAGTTTAGTTCAGTTCAGTCGCTCAGTCATGTCCAACTCTTTCAGATCAGATCAGTCCCTCAGTCGTGTCCGACTCTTTGCGACCCCATGAATCGCAGCATGCCAGGCCTCCCTGTCCATCACCAACTCCCGGAGGTCACTCAGACTCACATCCATCGAGTCAGTGATGCCATCCAGCCATCTCATCCTCTGTCGTCCCTTTCTCCTCCTGCCCCCAATCCCTCCCAGCATCAGAGTCTTCTCCAATGAGTCAACTCTTCGCATGAGGTGGCCAAAGTACTGGAGTTTCAGCTTTAGCATCATTCCTTCCAAAGAAATCCCAGGGCTGATCTGCTTCAGAATGGACTGGTTGGAGCTCCTTGCAGTTCAAGGGAATCTCAAGAGTCTTCTCCAACACCACAGTTCAAAAGCATCAATTCTTCGGCGCTCAGCCTTCTTCACAGTCCAGCTCTCACATCCATACATGACCACAGGAAAGACCATAGCCTTGACTAGGCGAACCTTTGTTGGTAAAGTAATGTCTCTGCTTTTGAATATGCTATCTAGGTTGGTCATAACGTTCCTTCCAAGGAGTAAGCGTCTTTTAATTTCATGGCTGCAGTCACCATCTGCAGTGATTTTGGAGCCCAGAAAGTCTGACACTGTTTCCACTGTTTCTCCATCTATTTCCCATGTAGTGATGGGACCAGATGCCATGATCTTCGTTTTCTGAATGTTGAGCTTTAAGCCAACCTTTTCACTCTCCACTTTCACTCTCATCAAGAGGCTTTTTAGCCCCTCTTCACTTTCTGCCATAAGGGTGGTGTCATCTGCATATCTGAGGTTATTGATATTTCTCCCAGCAATCTTGATTCCAACTTGTGTTTCTTCCAGTCCAGCGTTTCTCATGATGTACCCTGCATATAAGTTAAATAAACATGGTGGCAATATACAGCCTTGACGTACTCCTTTTCCTATTTGGAACCAGTCTGTTGTTCCATGACCAGTTCTAACTGTTGCTTCCTGACCTGCATACATTTTTCTCAAGAGGCAGATCAAGTGGTCTGGTATTCCCACATCTTGAAGAATTTTCCACAGATTCTTGTGATCCACACAGTCAAAGGCTTTGGCATAGTCAATAAAGCAGAAATAGATGTTTTTCTGGAACTCTCTTGCTTTTTCCATGATCCAGCGGATGTTGGCAATTTGATCTCTGGTTCCTCTGCCTTTTCTAAAACCAGCTTGAACATCAGGAAGTTCACGGTTCACATATTGCTGAAGCCTGGCTTGGAGAATTTTGAGCATTACTTTACTAGCGTGTGAGATGAGTGCAATTGTGCGGTAGTTTGAGCATTCTTTGGCGTTGTCTTTCTTTGGGATTGGGATGAAAACTGACCTTTTCCAATCTTGTGGCCATTGCTGAGTTTTCCAGATTTGCTGGCATATTGAGTGCAGCACTTTCACAGCATCATCTTTCAGGATTTGGAATAGCTCCACTGGAATTCCATGACCTCCACTAGCTTTGTTCGTAGTGATGCTTTCTAAGGCCCACTTGACTTCACATTCCAGGATGTCTGGCTCTCCGACTCTTTGCGACCCCATGAATTGCAGCACGCCAGGCCTCCCTGTCTAACTCCTGGCTTAACATCCTGTGTAACAACTGTTTTGACCCTTGAGCTTGACCATAAGACAGGAGTTTGATCAGACAGACCAAAGTGTTCCAAAGTCCCCTTTGCTTCATTTCAATGCTAAAATCTCTTCCCCAGGTGAAGCTTAAGCACCATTTGCGTAACATGAGATGTATGAAGAAGCATGTTAACAAGTTCCATGTGTAGGATCATGCCTGTCTTTATAGGTACTGACAGAATCTTCCTGCTTGAGCATTCAACCCCTACCCTAATAGAAGAACTAACCTTTCCATGCTGAGGAGCCAGGCTTTGGTAAATGATTCCTGGTGGTCTCCTTATTTGCTACAAATAGAAACTTCACTTTGTGTGACTATTAAAAAAAAAAAAAAAAAAGAAAGAAAGAATCCTGAGTTCACTTAATAGAGAACTTTAAAAGACTGATTGATAGGTTTAGATTAAATGTGACATGTGAAAGAAAAAAAGAAAAAGGAAGTCAGATGTGTGTGAAGAAATGCCTTCAGAAACTTTTGTGTTTTCCTGCAATTCTCTGAAGTATGGATTGAGGCAGTAACCAGACTCCAAACAGGAAGTATCTTTATAAATCCATTAAAAAAACAAAAACCTAAACTGACTATAAGAGGGGCAAACTTGCAGCATGCAGCCTGAGAGATTGGCAGTTCTTACATAAAAGCAGTTATTTGTCTATACTTCCAAGTTCACAATGTATTGTTTTCCCTCTTGCTGCCTTACTTCTAACATCGTCCACCTTCACTTTGCTACAGTTTCCCTATTTTGACTCTACCTGTGAGGAGAAGGGGACAACAGAGGATGAGATGGCTGGATGGCATCGCTGACTCGATGGATAGGAGTTTGAGCGAACTCCGGGAGTTGGTGATGGACAGGGAGGCCTGGCATGCTGCGATTCATGGGGTCACAAAGAGTAGGACGCCACTGAGTGACTGAACTGAACTGAACTGTGTCATGTTTCTATTCTCAGATTGTAAGAGTTACAGCAAAGACTACCAACTTCTCATTTTCCACAATGTTCTGTGCTCTGTAAATCAGTGAGAAAGAAGAAATTGGAGACGTAAATGAAATAAGAAATGAATTTCACCTTTCTAGGCATCATAATTTTACATGTAGCACAGTAAAAAAAAAAAAAAAAGTTTTTAAAAAATTCATGAATTTAAAAATAATTATATTTTATTTGACAGTTTCAATAAAGCAGATTTTTTTATTGGAAAATCTAAAACATACTTTCTAAAGAAAAGTAGAAACACAATGTGAAAAAACTCTTGAGAGAGAGATTTTCTAACTGCATGTGGAGAATGTGTGAAACCAAAACAGATGGATGAAAAGAAAATAAAGATAGTCTTGCAAAATGACTAGATCTATGTAGGTTTGTAACTTGTCATCCTTCCTTTCCTTAATATAGTGTGTATAACCATTAGCAGCACGATTCTATAGGACAGATTTAAACACAGTATGTTTTGCCACACAGAATGTGTTGCTACTTTTATGATTCCAAAACGTACTGTGCCCCCGGAACTGCAAATGTTCTCATATTAAAGCTCTTGTCATTTGGATTTGCTGAAACAATAGGTTTTGCCAGAATTCGCTCTTTCTGAAAATGATTGCCTTTTAGGAGTTCTCACAGATAGATTTATTAGCTTTCACGCTGAATAAACAACCAAGGACTTGCTATGCAGATCGGCCCCAGAAGCTGTTATAGAGGATATATTTCCAACTTTTATGGCAACATTCTTTACTTTTATGTTCTACCCTCTCTCGAATTGATAAATTGAGTTTTGTTTAAAAAAACACACACACACACACACACGCACAAGAAAATACAACAGAATAAAGCAGGACCATTTCTTCTGTTTTTAAAATACATCTAACTTTTGAAGTTTCGTTAGTTTTAATATTTACAGGAGCAGAAGTTTTTCATGGTGAAGTTGCTAGAAGTGAAGATTCAGCAGCCATCAGATCAGATCAGATCAGTCGCTCAGTCGTGTCCGACTCTTTGCGACCCCATGAACCGCAGCACGCCAGGCCTCCCTGTCCATCACCAGCTCCCGGAGGTCACTCAGACTCACATTCATCGAGTCAGTGATGCCATCCAGCCATCTCATCCTCTGTCGTCCCCTTCTCCTCCTGCCCTCAATCCCTCCCAGCATCAGGTCTTCTCCATGGTCAACTCTTCGCTGAGGTGGCCAAAATACTGGAGTTTCAGCTTTACTCTTCCTTCTAAAGAAATCAGGATTGATCTCCTTCAGAATGGACTGGTTGGATCTTCTTGCAGTCAAGGACTCTCGTCTTCTCACAATTCACTATCCGGCTCCCTCCTCCCTCTCACTCACTACAGAAAGACCTAGCCTTGACTAGGCGAACCTTTGTTGGTAGTTGCGTTGATATGCTATCTAGGGGTAATTCCGGTGTGTCTTTTAATTCTGGCTGCAGTCACTCTGCAGTGATCTGGGCCAAAAAAAGTCTACTTCCTTTCCATCTTCCATGAGTGTGGGACGCCATGATCTTCGTTTCTGTGTTGAGCTTTAAGCAACCTTTTCCTCTCCACTTCTTTCATCAAGGCTTTTTACCTCTTACGAGTGGGTCATCTTATCTGGGTGTTTCCGTTCAATCCTCTTTTTCTCCACCTTTCTTTGTCTTCTGTTACTGTGTTTCTCGGCTCAGGTGGTCTCTTCTTTCCACATAAGCTTGGCTATCAAGAGAAAATTCTCTCTTTCGCGGTGTCTCTGTTCCTCCCTAAAAAGCAAGAGGGACCCTTTCTGGCCTGGCTTGGAGAATTTTGAGCAACTCGTGTAGTGGTGTCGGGTGCCTCCTGGCGCCTTTCTTTGGGATTGGGGAATGACCTTTCCAATCTTGTGGCCACTGCTGAGTTTAAATCTGGCTTTGAGTGTGCACTTTCACAGCATCATCATTCAGGATTTGGATAGCTCCACTGAATTCATCACCTCCACTACTTTGTTTGTGTGATGCTCTGGCCATTTGACTTCACATTCCAAGATGTCTGGCTCTAGGTCAGTGATCACATCATCATATTATCTGGGTCTTGAAGCTCTTTTTTGTACATTCTTCTGTGTATTCTTCCACCTCTTCTTGATATCTTCTGCTTCTGTTAGATCCACACCATCTCTGTCCTTTATTGTGCCCATCTTTGCATTAAATGTTCCTTTGGTATCTCTGATTTTCTTGAAGAGATCCTAGTCTTTCCATTCTGTTGTTTTCCTCTATTTCTTTGCATTGATCACTGAAGAAGGCTTTCTTATCTCTTCTTGCTATTCTTTGGAACTCTGCATTCAGATGTTTATATCTTTCCTTTTCTCGTTTGCTTTTCGCTTCTCTTCTTTTCACAGCTATTTGTAAGGCCTCCCCAGACAGCCATTTTCTTTTTTGCATTTCTTTTCCATGGGGTGGTCTTGTCCCTGTCTCCTGGATGTCACGAACCTCATCCATATACGCCTTCTCCTAGGCCCTTAAACTTCCTTCCACTGATGGGTTTGTTTAGGTCTACCTGAATGGTCTAGTGTTTTCTCTACTTTCTTCATTTCAGTCTTTTGGTAAGGAGTTCTGGTCTGGCCACGTCGCTCCTGGCTTGTGCTGTTGTATAGAGCTTCTCCATCTTTGGCTGCAAGAATATAATCGATCTGATTTCGGTGTTGACCATCTGGTGATGTCCATGTAGCAGCCATGGACTAAGGCAAATTTAGGAATTAGCAAACAACAAGAACATAGGTATCATTTAGGAAATGTAGCATCCCTGGAACTTCCTCTTCCCACTAGGCTGTTTATTTGCTTTCCTTTTGAGGGTGTTGGTTGCTGTTCTTAAGTAATAAGTACAATAACTTTTTTCTTGAGAGCCTGCTGTTTTCTCAATGAGAATATTATTAAATTTTGTGAAGCAAAAATGTTTTAAATTACAGAGAAATGTTAGATATGTGGAGAGAGGGAGAGACAAGGGAATAAGAAAAATAGAAGATAAAGGAGAGAGATTGATGTCTATCTTTAGTTGTATTTTGGTTCCTTTCTATTTTATGTGTGCATCTATTATAGAATTTTGACTTTTTGTTAACATGACATTTATTTATAGCAATCTCCTATCTATCTAATCATTTTAAGTTGCTGATTCCTTACATCTGAATGCATTTTAGCAACACTGCGTTTTTACCCTCCCATATATTTACTATTTTGACATCATATTTTACATATTTATGAGTGTCTCTTCACTATCTATTATGGATGTAATTAATTTTATTAATTTTTATTTTTAACCTTCCCAGTAGCTTTATACATGGTTGATTTACTACCTTTACAGTGTATTGCTTTTACTAGTATGTTTTTTATTTTGTAATTTTCATATATCTAGTTGTGGCCTTTTCTGCTTAAAGAGTTCTCTGTAACATTTCTAATAAAGCTGGATTCATGGTGCTGAACTCTTGCTTTTCACTGGTCTAAGACTTTTTGATCTTTCCAAATATAAGTAAGACTTTGCTGGGCAGAGTATTCTTTCTGGTAGTTTTTTTTTTTTCTCCCCTCTCATTACTTTAAATATATTATTCCACTCCCTTCTGGGCTGCAGAGTTTCTGCTGAAAGTAAGCTCATGGCAATTGGAGAGCTTTAATTTGTTGCTTTTCTCTTGATGCTTTTAATACTCATCTTTTGTTGCTGTTCAGTTGCTCAGTCATGTCAAACTCTTTGTGACCCAATGGACAACAGCACACCAATCTTTCCTGTCCTTCACTATCTTTTGGAGTTTGCTCAAGCTCAAGTCCATTGAGTTGATGATGCCATCCAACCATCTCATCCTCTGTCATCCTCTTCTCCTGCCCTCAATCTTTCCCAGCATCAAAGTCTTCCAGAGAGTTACTCCTTTCCATCAGGTGGCCAAATTATTGGAGCTTCAACATCAGTTCCTGTAATAAATATTCAGAGTTGATTTCCTTTAGGATTGACTGGGTTGATGTCCTTGAAGTCCAAGGGACTCTTAAGAGTCTTCACAAGTGCCAAAGTTCAAAAGCATCGACTCTTCAGTCAATATTCTTTATGGTCCAACACTCACATCTGAACATGACTAGTGGAACAATCATAGCTCTGACTATATGAACCTTTGTTGGCAAAGTGATGTCTCAGCTTTTTAATATGTTGTCCAGGTTTGTCATAGCTTTTCTTCCAAGAAGCAAGTATCTTTTAATTTCATGGCTATCTTTAATTGTTCCATTTTAAATACAGTGTATCTTGATGTGGCCCTCTTTGTTTTTATCCTGTTTGGAATTCCCGGTGGTTCCTGGGCCTGGAAGTCTATTTCCGCTCCCAGGTTTTAGAAAATTTCAGCTATTATGTCTTCAGATACGTTCTCTTCCCCTTTCTGTCTCTCTTCTTTTATGGAACCTCTATAATGTGAATTTTAGTGCACTTGATGTTGTACCAGATCAGATCAGATCAGATCAGTCACTCAGTCATGTCCGACTCTTTGCGACCCCATGAATCGAAGCACTCCAGGCCTCCCTGTTCATCACCAATTCCCGAAGGGCACTCAGACTCACATCCATCGAGTCATTGATGCCATCCAGCCATCTCATCCTCTGTCGTCCCCTTCTCCTCTTGCCCTCAATCCCTCCCAGCATCAGAGTCTTCTCCAATGAGTCAACTCTTTTCATGAGGTGGCCAAAGTACTGGAGTTTCAGCTTTAACATCATTTCTTCCAAAGAAATCCCAGGGCTGATCTCCTTCAGAATGGACTGATTGGATCTCTTTGCAGTCCAAGGGACTCTCAAGAGTCTTTTCCAACACCTCAGTTCAAAAGCATCAATTCTTTGGCACTCAGCCTTCTTCACAGTCCAGCTCTCACATCCATACATGACCACAGGAAAGACCATAGCCTTGACTAGGCGAACCTTTGTTGGCAAAGTAATGTCTCTGCTTTTCAATATGCTATCTAGGTTGGTCATAACTTTCCTTCCAAGGAGTAAGCGCCTTTTAATTTCATGGCTGCAGTCACCATCTGCAGTGATTTTGGAGCCCAGAAAAATAAAGTCTGACATTGTTTCCCCATCTATTTCCCATGTAGTGATGGGACCAGATGCCGTGATCTTCGTTTTCTGAATGTTGAGCTTTAAGCCAACTTTTTCACTATCCACTTTCACCTTCATCAAGAGGCTTTTTAGTTCCTCTTCACTTTCTGCCATAAGGGTGTTGTCGTCTGCATATCTGAGGTTACTGATATTTCTCCCAGCAATCTTGATTCCAACTTATATTTCTTCCAGTCCAGCGTTTCTCACAATGTACTCTGCATATAAGTTGAATAAACAGGGTTACAATATACAGCCTTGATGTACTCCTTTTCCTATTTGGAACCAGTCTGTTGTTCCATGATCAGTTCTAACTGTTGCTTCCTGACCTGCATACAGATTTCTCAAGAGGCAGATCAGGTGGTCTGGTATTCCCATCTCTTTCAGAATTTTCCACAGTTGATTGTGATCCACACAGTCAAAGGCTTTGGCATAGTCAATAAAGCAGAAATAGATGTTTTTCTGGAACTCTCTTGCTTTTTCCATGATCCAGCGGATATTGGCAGTTTGATCTCTGGTTCCTCTGCCTTTTCTAAAACCAGCTTGCACTCAATATGCCAGCACATTTGGAAAACTCAGCAGTGGCCAAAGGACTTGAAAAGATCAGTTGTACCAGAGGCCTCTTAAAATGTTCTCAGTTTTTAAAATTATTTTTCTGTTCAGTTTCAGTGATTTCCACTACTCTATTTTCTATAATAATAAGGCTTTTTAACAAGACTTAAGAAAAGAAAAAAACAAACAAACAAACAAACTTCTAACTGCTCATTGTTCATCCATTTTTCTGAGTTGTTTGAACATATTTATGACCATTACCTTAATCTCTTTATATGGTAGATTACTTGTCTCCACTTATTTTATTTTGTCTTTTGGTATTTTCAGTTCAGTTCAATACAGTCACTGAGTCGTATTTGACTCTTTGTTATAGGCTTTTCTGTCCATCACCAATTCCCAGAGCTTGCCCAAACTCGTGTCCATTGAGTTGGTGATGCCATTCAACCATCTCCTCCTCTGTCATCCCCTTCTCCTGCCTTCAGTCTTTCCCAGTATCAGGGTCTTTCCACTGAGTCAGTTCTTTGCATAAGATGGCCAAGCTATTGGAGTTTCAGCTTCAACATCAGTCATTCCAGTGAATATTCAGGACTTATTTCTTTTATGATTGACTAATTTGATCTTTTTACAGTCCAACACCACAGTTCAAAAGGATCAATTCTTTGGCACTCAGCTTTCTTTATGGTCCAACTCTTTCATCCATACTTGACTACTGGAGAAACCATAGCTTTGACTAGATGGACTTTTGATGGCAAAGTAATGTCTCTGCTTTTTAATATGTTGGTCTTAGCTTTACTTCCAAGGAGCAAGTGTCTTTTATTTTCATAGCTGTAGTCACAATCTGCAGAGATTTTGAAGTCCAAGAAATAAAGTGTCTCACTGTTTCCATTGTTTCTCCACCAATTCGCCATGAAGTGATGTGACCCAATGTCATCTTAGCTTTTTGAATGTTAAATTTTAAGCCAACTTTTTCACTTTCCTCTTTCACTTTCATCAAGAGTCTCTTTAGTTCTTCTTTGCTTTCTGCCATAAGGGTGGTATCATCTGCATATCTGAGGTTATTGATATTTCTCCCAGCAATCTAGTTTCCAGCTTGTGCTTCACCCAGCCTGGCATTTAACATGATGAGCTTCTGCATATAAGTTAAATAAGCAAGGTGACAATATACAGCCTTGACGAATTCTTTTCCCAATTTGAAACCAGTCCATTGTTCCCTGTCTGATTCTAAGTGTTGCTTCTTAACCTGCATACAGATTTCTCAGGAAGCAGGTAAGGTGGTCTGGTATTCCCAACTCTTGTTAAATTTTCCAGTTTGTGGTGACCCACACGAAGTCTTTGGTGTACTAAATAAAACAGAAGTAGATGTTTTTCTGGAACTCTCTTTCTTTTTCTATGATCCAATGGATGTTGAAAATTTGATCTCTGGTTCCTCTGCCTTTTCTTTTTTAAAAATTAATTTATTTATTTTAATTGGAGGCTAATTACTTTACAATATTGTAGTGGCTTTTGCCATACATCAACATGAATCAGCCATGAATGTACACATGTCCCCCATCCAGAACTCCCCTCCCACATCCCTCCCCATTCTATCCCTCAGTGTCATCCCAGTGCATCAGCCCTAAGCACCCTGTCTCATGCATCAAACCTGGACTGGCAATCTATTTCACATATAGTATAAAACATGTTTCAATGCTATTGTTTCAAATCATCCCACTCTCACCTTCTCCCACAGAAACCAAAAGTCTGTTCTTTATATCTGTGTCTCTTTTGCTGTCTCATATATAAGGTCATAGTTACCATCTTTCTAAATTCCATATATAAGTGTTAATATAGTGTACTGACTTAATTCACTCTCTATAAGAGGCTCCAGTTTCATCCACCTCATTAGAACTGGTTCAAATGCTTTCTTTTAATTAGCTTAGTGATTTTCCATTGTGTATATGTACCAAAACTTTCTTATCCATTTGTCTGCCAATGGACATCTTGGTTGCATCCATGTCCTATCTATTGTAAACAGTGCTGCAATTAACATTGGGGTACACATGTCTCTTTCAATTCTGGTTTCTTTGGTGTGTATGCCCAGCAGTGGGATTCCTGGGTCGTATTGCAGTTCTATTTCCAGTTTTTTAAGGAATCTCCACACTGTTCTCCATAGTGGCTGTACTAGTTTACATTCCTACCAACAGTGTAAGAGGGTTCCCTTTTCTCCACACCCTCTCCAGCATTTATTGTTTGTAGACTTTGGATAGCAGCCATTCTGACCAGTGTGAGATGGTACTTTATTGTGGTTTTTATTTGCATTTCTCTGATAATGAATGATGTTGAGCATCTTTTCATGTGTTTGTTAACCATTTGTATGTCTTCTCTGCAGAAATGTCTGTTTAGTTCTTTGGCCCATTTTTTGATTGGGTCATGTATTTTTCTGGTATTGAGCTGCATGACCTCCTTGTATATTTTTGAGATTAAATATTTGTCAGTTGCTTTGTTTGCTATTTTCTCCCATTCTGAATGCTGTCTTTTTACTGTACTTATAGTTTCCTTCGTTGTACAAAAGTTTTTTAAGTTTACTTACATCCCATTTGTTTATTTTTGCTTTTATTTCCATTACTCTGGGAGGTGGGTCATAGAGGATCCTGCTGTGATTTATGTTGGAGAGTGTTTTGCCTATGTTTTCTTCTAGTAGTTTTATAATTTCTGGTCTTACATTTAGATCTTTAATCTATTTTGAGTTTATTTTTGTGTATGGTGTTAGAAAGTGTTCTAGTTTCATTCTTTTACAAGTCGTTGACCATTTTTCTTAGCACCACTTGTTAAAGAGATTGTCTTTTCTCCGTTGTATAGTCTTGCTTCCTTTGTCAAAGATACTGTGTCCATAGGTGAGGGGATTTATCTCTGGGCTTTCTAGTATGTTCCATTGATCTTTATTTCTGTCTTTGTGCCAGTACCATACTCTCTTGATGACTGTAGCTTTGTAGTATAGTCTGAAGTCAGGCAGATTGATTCCTCCAGTTCCATTCTTCCTTCTCATGACTGCTTTGGCTATTTGAGATTTTTTGTATTTCCATACAAATTGTGAAATTATTTGTTCTAAGTCTGTGAAAAATACTCTTGATAGCTTGATAGGGATTGCATTGAATGTATAGATTGCTTTGGGTAATATACTCATTTTCACTGTACTGATTCTTCCAATCCATGAACATGTATATTTCTCCATCTATTTGTGTCATCTTTGATTTCTTTCATCAGTGTTTTATAGTTTTCTATATATAGGTCTTTTGTTTCTTTAGCTAGGTTTATTCCTAAGTATTTTATTCTTTTTGCTGCAATGGTGAATAGAATTGTTTCCTTAATTTCTCTTTCTGGTTTTCATTGTTATTGTATAGGAATTCAAGGGATTTCTATGTGTTAATTTTATATCCTGCAACTTTACTATATTCATTGATTAGCTCTAGTAATTTTCTGATGTAGTCTTTACAGTTTTGTATGTAGAAGATCGTGTCATCTGCAAAGAGTGAGTTTTACTTTTTCTTTTCCAAACTGGATTTCATTTCTTTTTCTTCTCTGATTGCTCTGGCTAAAACTTCCAAAACTATGTTGGATTCCTCTGCTTTTTCTAAATCCAGCCTGAATATTTTGAAGTTGTTGGTTCACATACTTTTGAATCCTCACTTGGAGAATTTCAAGCATTATTTCACTTGTATGTGAGATTAGTGAAGTTGTGTGGTAGTTTAAACATTCTTTGGCATTGCCTTTCATTATGATTAGGATAAAAACTGACTTTTCCAGTCCTGTGGCCACTGCTGAGTTTTCTGAATTTGCTGACATATTGAATGCAGCATTTTCACTGCATTATCTTTTAGAATTTGAAATAGCTCAACTGGAATTCCATCACCTCCACTAGCTTTGTTTCTAGTGATGCTTCCTAAGGCCCACTTGACTACACATTCCAGGATATCTGGCTCTAGGTTAGCCATAGTACCACTATGGTTATCTGGGTCATGAAGATCTTTTTGTATAGTTCATCTGTGTATTCTTGCCACCTCTTCTTAGTATCCTTCTATTAGATCCAAGCCATTTCTGTACTTTATTGTGCCCATTTTTGCATGAACTGTTCCCTAGGTATCTCTAATTTTCTTGAAAAGAATTCTAGTCTTTCCCATTCTATTGTTTTCCTTTATTTATTTATTTTTCATTTTGCCTGATCACGGATGAAGTCTTTCTTATCTCTCCTTGCTATTCTTTGGAACTCTGCATTCACATGGGTGTATCTTTCCTTTCCCTCCTTTGCCTTTAGCTTCTCTTCTTTTCTCAACTATCTGTAAGGCCTCCTCAGACAATCATTTTGCCTTTTTGCATTTCTTTTTCTTGGGGATGATCTTGATCACCGCCTCCTGTACAATGTCTCAAATTCCATTCATAGTTCTTCAGTCACTCTATCAAATCTAATCCCTTGAATCTGTTACTTCCATTGTATAATCATAGGTGATTTGCTTTAAGTCATACCTGAACAATCTAGTGCTTTTTCCTACTTTCTTCAAATTAAGTCTGAATTTTGCCAAAAGAAGTTTATGATCTGAGCCACAGCCAAGTCCCAATCTTGTTTTTTTTTTTTTTTTTTTTCTGACTCTATAGAGCTTCTGTTTCTTTGCTACAAATATAATCAATCTGATTTCAGTATTGACCATTCGTTGATGTCCATGTGTAGAGTCGGCTCTTGGGTTGTTGGAAGACAGTGTTTGCTATAAGCAGTGTGTCCTCTTGGCAAAACTGTTAGGCTTTGCCCTGCTTCATTTTGTACTCAAAGGCCAAATTTGCCCATTATTGCAGGTATCTTTTGATTTCCTACTTTTGCATTGTAGTCCCCTATGATGAAAAGGACATCTTTTTTATATGTTAGTTTTATAAGGTCTTATAGATCATCATAGAACCTTTTAACTTCAGCTACCTCAACCATAATGGTTGGGGCATAGACTTGGATTACTGTGATATTGAATGGTTTGCCTTGGAAATGAACAGAGATCATTCTCTCACTTTTGAGATTATACCAAAGCACTGCGTTTCAGACTCTTCTATTGACTGTGAGGGCCACTCCATTTCTTATAAGGGATTTTTAGCAACAGTAGTAGATATAATGGTCATTTGAATTAAATTCACTGATTACAGTCCATTTTAGTTCACTGATTCCTAAAATGTCAATGTTCACTCTTACCATCTCCTGTTTGACCACTTCCAATTTGCTTTGATTCAAAGACCTAACATTTCAGGTTCCTATGCTTTATTGTAGGCAGAGGAACCAGAGATCAAATTGCCAACATCTGCTGGATCATCGAAAAAGCAAGAGAGTTCCAGAAAAACATCTATTTCTGCTTTACTGACTATGCCAAAGCCTTTGACTGTGTAGATCACAATAAACTGTGGAAAGTTCTGAAAGAGATGGGAATACCAGACCACCTGATCTGCCTCTTGAGAAATCTGTATGCAGGTCAGGAAGCAACAGTTAGAACTGGTCATGAAACAACAGACTGGTTCCAAATAGGAAAAGGAGTACGTCAAGGCTGCATATTGTCACCATGTTTATTTAACTTATATGCAGAGTACATCATGAGAAATGCTGGACTGGAAGAAACACAAGCTGGAATCAAGATTGCTGGCAGAAATATCAAAAACCTCAGATATGCAGATGATACCACCCTTATGGCAGAAAGTGAAGAGGAACTAAAAAGCCTCTTGATGAAAGTGAAAGAGGAGAGTGAAAAGGTTGGCTTAAAGCTCAACATTCAGAAAACGAAGATCATGGCATCTGGTCCCATCACTACATGGGAAATAGATGGAGAAACAGTGGAAACAGTGTCAGACTTTCTTTTTCTGGGCTCCAAAATCACTGCAGATGGTGACTGCAGCCATGAAATTAAAAGACACTTACTCCTTGGAAGGAAAGTTATGACCAACCTAGATAGCATATTCAAAAGCAGAGACATCACTTTGCCAATAAAGGTTCGCCTAGTCAAGGCTATGGTCTTTCCTGTGGTCATGTATGGATGTGAGAGCTGGACTGTGAAGAAGGCTGAGCGCTGAAGAATTGATGCTTTTGAACTGTGGTGTTGGAGAAGACTCTTGAGAGTCCCTTGGACTGCAAAGAGATCCAATCAGTCCATTCTGAAGGAGATCAGCCCTGGGATTTCTTTGGAAGGAATGATGCTAAAGCTAAAACTCCAGTATTTTGGCCACCTCATGCGAAGAGTTGACTCATTGGAGAAGGTTCTGATGCTGGGAGGGATTGGGGGCAGGAGGAGAAGGGGACGACAGAGGATGAGATGGCTGGATGGCATCACTGACTCGATGGGTGTGAGTCTGAGTGACCTCCGGGAGCTGGTGATGGACAGGGAGGCCTGGCGTGCTGCGGTTCATGGGGTCGCAAAGAGTCGGACACGACTGAGTGACTGATCTGATCTGATCTGATGCTTTATTGTTCTTTACAGGATCAGACTTTAAATCCATCACCAGTCACATCCACAAATGAGCATTGTTTTTTTCTTTGGCTCTGTCTCTTCATTATTTCTGGAGTTATTTCTCAAGTCTTTTCCAGTAGGATATTGGGCACCTACTGACCTGGGGAGTTCATCTTTCAGTATATCTTTTTGCCTTTTCATACTCGTCATGGGGTTCTCAAGGCAAGACTAGTGAAGTGGTGCCATTCCCTTTTCCAGTGGACCATGTGTTGTCAGAAATCTCTACCATGACCCATTCATCTTGGGTGGCCCTTCATGGTATAGCTCATATTTCCATTGAGGTAGACAAGGCTGTGATCCATGTGATCAGTTTGGCTAGTTTTCTGTGATTGTGATTTTCATTCTGTCTGCCCTCTGATGTATAAATATAAGAGAATTGTGGAAGCTTCCTGAGGAGAGAGACTGACTCTGAAGGAAACTGTGTCTTGTTATGTGAACAGAGCCATGCTGACCAAATCTTTAATCCAATTTTCTCTTGATGAGTGGGGCTGTGTTCTCTCCCTGTTGTTGGCATGAGGCCAAACTATGGTAGGCATAATGATGTTAATGGCAACCTCCTTCAAAAGAATTTATACCACACTGTTGTATTCAGTGCCTCTCACCCTGCAGCAGGCCACTGTTGACCCATGCCTCTGTTGGAGACTCCTGGACAGTCACAGGCAAGTCTGGCTCAGTCTCTTGTGGTGAAACTGCTTCTTTCTCTTGGGTCCTGGTGCACACAATGTTTTGTTGTGCCCTCCAAGATTCTGTTTCCCTGTCCTGTGGAAATTTTGTAATCAAATATCACTGGCCTCCGAAGTCAAATTTCCTGGGGATTCTCAGTCCCTTTGCCAGATCCCCAGGTTGGGAAATCTGTTGTGTATCCTAAAACTTTCTTAACAGTGTGAAAATTTTGGTATTTATTCTTATTCTTTCATTTGTAACTCTTTTCCTCTGTCATTTCAATTTGCCTAATTCACTGTTATAGTTTGTTTTTGTTTTTTGTTTTTTTTTTTTTTCCTTTGTATTTGGTAAGTTGTTACTCTACTGATCTTGAAGAAGTGGCCTTTTTTATGAGGTGTGCTGTGTGACCCAGTAGTGCACTCCTCTCTTGGACCAGAGCTGTATGTTTTAGAGATGTCCCCATGTGGGCTTCATGGGCTTTTCTGTTGTAGTGGGCTGACTACTCTGTGTGGTCTGGTAGGCACAGCTGTTCCCCACTTCAGTTAGTTTCCAGGCCCTGCTTTGTGCAGAGGCTAGCATCTGTGTCCCCAGGATGAGCTCAATTTGCCCCCTGCCTCTTTCGGCATTCTTCCAGAATTAACAGGCATGTCTGACTCAGGCTCCTTTAAATTACTCCTTTTATCCTGTGTCCCAGATCATGTGAGACTTTGTTAGCTTATTTTATGTGTGGAGTCTCTGTCTCCTATATCCATTAGTTTATCCTGATAGTAAGACTCACTAGCCTTCAGAATAAACTATTCTGGGAGCTCATCTTCATGGCTCTGGAATCCTAGATTTTGAAGCTCAGTGTGGAGCTAGAATCCTTCCCTCTCTTCCTTGGGAAGAAACTTTGCATTTATAATTATCCTCATGTTTGTGCATCATCCACATGCAGGTATGGGTCTTTACCACATCTCTTCCCCATCCTGCTTCTCTTGTTGTGGTTCCTTCTTTATATACTTAAGAATAGAAGGTTTTTTATGCTAGTGTTCTGGTCTTACTTGTTAACAGTTCCTCTCTAAATAGTTGCAATTTTGTATGTCCATTGGAGAAGATGAGCTCAGGGTCTTCCTACTCTGTCTTATTGTTCATTCCTTCCTATACAAGTTTTAGGCAATGTTTTCTACGTGCTTGGTGTACTCATTTATTGTGCATGGTTATTTTCACTCAAGATCAATTTTTGAGTTCCAGAGCAGCTATAAAATAATTTTACTTAAAATTTCCAATGTTAACACATAATTCCACTTAGTATATTCAAATCTTATTGTCTGTATCCCAAGTCAATTCAGCTTCTTTTCTTTCCCTGAGTAATACCATGACAGAAACCTGAAGACCTTGATTAACTACTTTCCAGATTAAGCATATTTATCCATCAATCATGCACCTTACTTGTCCTATTGATACTTCATACTTCTAACTTGAATATCGCCACTTCTTTTTTTTACCCGTTTTTCTTACACCAATTACGATGCACATTCTTCTGCATGGAATTTTTTAACATTCTCTTGTATCCTGAATTTAGATTTAACATATTTCAATGCAAGATGTTAAATTGTTCTTTCTAAAGTACTACTGCAAGAATGTAATTTTTGATTTAAACCTATAAATGGTATATATTTGTTCTTAGAAAATATCACAAAAGCTTAATATGGCATAAAATGATGTTGTGATATAATTTGCTGTTATGTTTACAGCTTTTTTATATCACCGACTCCTTCTTCTTCCCAGCTAACCTTGCCTGGATAGCTCCTACTTGCCTACATTCAGTCATTTATCCCTGAAATCCTCCTATGATCTACCATTTGTACAGCTGTCTTTCTTATGTGCCTTTCTAGAGCTTATATGACCGGCCCTCCATGGTGGGTTGGGTCCACCCACTGTAGTTGAATCCATGGTTGCAGAACATGGGGGTACAGCAGGCCAGCTGTACTATGCTGTTTCATATAAGGAACTTGAGAATCCTAGATCTTGGTGTCCATGGGGGAGGGTAGTGTTCCTCAAACTAATCTTTCATGAATACTGAGGGACAGTTATACTTTCTTATCAGTAGCATCTTTCACATTATTTCATTATTATTATTATTATTTACCTGAAGTACATTAGGCTCTAAGCTTTTTGAAGACAAGATTTTGGCCTTATTTCATTGTTCTCCAATGCTAGCATAGAATTACCCATAAAGAGCAGCTCAGAACCACTTGTGTAGTTGAGTGGATTAATTTGAAAATATCTATGGAATAACAAACTGAATTAAACCTATAAATATATCATAAGAGATAGTTTTGACATAACTCAAAATTATATAACTTTGAATTTCATGTGTCTGGTCTTGACATATGTAAACCAGGTAAGGTAAAGCTGAAATATTATAAAATAAACATATCTAAGAACACAAATGTTCAAGCTAGTTTTAGAAAAGGCAGAGGAACCAGATATCAAATTGCCAACATCCGCTGGATCGTGGAAAAAGCAAGAGAGCTCCAGAAAAATATCTATTTCTGCTTTATTGACTATGCCAAAGCCTTTGGCTGTGTGGATCACAATAAACGGTGGAAAATTCTGAAAGAGATGGGAATACCAGACCACCTGACCTGCCTCTTGAGAAACCTGTATGCAGGTCAGGAAGAAACAATTAGAACTGGACATGGAACAACAGACTGGTTCCAAATAGGAAAAGGAGTACATCAAGGCTGTATATTGTCACCCTGTTTATTTAACTTATATGCAGAGTACATCATGAGAAACGCTGGTCTGGAAGAAGCACAAGCTGGAATCAAGATTGCCGGGAGAAATATCAATAACCTCAGATATGCAGATGATACCACCCTTATGGCAGAAAGTGAAGAGGAAGTAAAAAGCCTCTTGATGAAAGTGAAAGTGGAGAGTGAAAAAGTTGGCTTAAAGCTCAACATTCAGAAAATGAAGATCATGGCATCTGGTCCCATCACTACATGGGAAATAGATGGGGAAACAGTGGACACAGTGTCAGACTTTATTTTTGGGGGGCTCCAAAATCATTGCAGATGGTGACTATAGCCATGAAATTAAAAGACACTTACTCTTTGGAAGGAAAGTTATGACCAACCTAGATAGCATATTCAAAAGCAGAGACATTACTTTGCCAACAAAGGTCTGTCTAGTTAAGGTTATGGTTTTTCTAGTGGTCATGTATGGATGTGAGAGCTGGACTGTGAAGAAGGCTGAGCACCAAAGAATTGATGCTTTTGAACTGTGGTGTTGGACAAGACTCTTGAGAATCCCCTGGACTGCAAGGAGATCCAACCAGTCCATTCTGAAGGAGATCAGCCCTTGGATTTCTTTGGAAGGAATGATGCTAAAGCTGAAACTCCAGTTCTTTGGCCACCTCATGCGAAGAGTTGACTCACTGGAGAAGACTCTGATGCTGGGAGGGATTGAGGAAGGAGAAGAAGGGAACGACAGAGGATGAGATGGCTGGATGGCATCACTGAGTCGATGGACGTGAGTCTGAGTGAACTCCAGGAGTTGGTGATGGACAGGGAGGCCTGGCGTGCTATGATTCATGGGGTTTCAAAGAGTCTGACATGACTGAGCAACTGAACTGAAGAGCACAAAACACATAAGAAATATAGAGAAGTATATTTTATTATTTTTTGTTATTTTATTTTAGCTATGTGTTTTATTTATATTATTATTTATCAATATTTTAATCCTATAAAATCTAACATGGGTGTTTTTTAAGGTGACACTCTAAGAAACAAGGCAGTTCCAAAACTTTAGGCTCATCATTTTCAGTGTGTGATATTCAAAGTTGCCATATTTTCTGAAGAAAAAAAAAAAAGCAAAAACTGACAAGATAAAAATTATGGAAAATGCACGTGGTAGGTTTTTAAAGGCCATTTCACATTGATTTTGTTTCTATGATATTGACTATAATTTAATCAGATCTGAATATAAAGGAGGCCAGCATATATTCTGTAACTAGCTATCTCAATAAAGAGGAAATGGGTTTAATAAATACATAACTTGTCTCTGAAAGTCAACCCATCTGGTCACAAAATACAAGTCCACTTAATCCAAATATGGGACAGAAATTAATCCCTTTTCAACGAAGATAGCAAAGACACCTAATTATTGCACCCAATCCAAAACTCAAGATTTTTCGGCCATCTCCTTGGTCTCAATGAATTCCTGATTGTCTGACAACCTATAAACCAAAACACATCTTAAGTGATTTTTATATGCCTCAGTTTACATGCTTGAGAAGTGGGAGCTGTATGACCATAGTAAAAATTCTCATCTGTAACAATGAAGAATGAGAGATACACTGAAATCACTTTTCTAGAGCAATAGTAAAATCTGGCAATGCAAGTCGGAGAAGGCAATGGCACCCCACTCCAGCACTCCTGCCTGGAAAATCCCATAGAGCCTGGTGGGCTGCAGTCCATGGGGTCACTAAGAGTCGGACAAGACTCAGCAACTTCACTTTCACTTTTCACTTTCATGCATTAGAGAAGGAAATGACAACCCACTCCAGTGTTCTTCTCTGGAGAATCCCAGGGACGGGGAAGCCTGGTGGGCTGCCATCTCTGGGGTCGCACAGAGTCAGACACGACGGAAGCGACTTAGCAGCAGCAGCAGCTGCAGCAGAAATGCAAGTTTAGAAAATTCTGCTTTGACTGTTGGAGAATTGCCTTAATGAAATCAGGGGGATCAGTGGTGAAGAACCTGCCTGCCAATGCTAAGGTGCAGGTTTGATCCCTGGGTCAGGAAAATCTCCTGGAGGAAGAAATGGTAACCCACTCCAGTATTCTTGCCTGACGAATCCCGTGGACAGAGGAGGCTGGTGGGCTTTACGCCATGGGGTTGCAAAAGCATCAGGCATGACTAAACAACAGAAACTAATTCTCCTAATATATTGTTCTTCATTATTTTTGCTGGTTTTTTTTTTCTTCTTTCTGACAGATTTTTCCTTCTTTGTTATTCTCCAGAGCTCTATATGAAGTGGGTGTAGTTTGGAGTAATCACTTATTTGGTAGAGTATGGTTTTTACAGGTTTCTTCCTACTTGTGCAACTCTTAACACCAAAGATTGATTTGAAGTAAGAATTTCAAAGCATTCTTTGCTGGTTTAGTTTTTCTTTTGCTACAGCAATTCTTTTAAAATGTACATTTCTGACCTGTTCGTTTGCAGACCTTTCAAATGTGCATGTAAAATTACACAAAGTTCTCTGGGCACATAATTCTCCGGTCTGCTTTGTTTATTTGATTTGTCAATCTTATTTTCCTCTTCCCCTTAATTTTGGATAATTTGAGATAAAATGAAGGAAAAGATTCAGGTAAGTCAGTATTAACTTGAGTAGTCTTTTTCTCAGGGCTAATATGTTTGTTCAAATAAAGTCTTTTTGGGTTTTTATTTCCAAGCTTTTCCCAATCTCCTATCTTTTGACTTGGATCCAGAAGTGGTTGGTGGCTTTTCCAACTTCATAACTTTCTTTATTTCTTCTACTCACATCCATATTTGAAAACTGGCCAATTCTTGCTTATCTCATATCATACAATACTTTGCTAAAGCTTTCGATCATAGCCAGTATACAGTTCATTTTAACTCCATTTCCCTCAACTCAGGCTCAGTAGACACATAGTCTGTTTTGAAAACTGTCAACATTTTTATGGGCAATACTTTTACTGAACATTCAACCATTATAGAACAAAGATCTTCAGCTTTACAATTTGCAATATTTCTTTTCTTACCATCTGTCATCCAAGCATGAAGCCAATGATACACACTTTAGGTACCTGTAAAGTCAGCAAGCCGTTTCCAGTTAAATTTTGGTATAAGCTTTTGCTTTAACTTCATGTGATGTTACTATTTTGATGTTTAGTCAGTAAGTCACATCTGATTCTTTTGTGACCCCTTGGACTGTAGCCTATCAGGATCCTCTGTCCTCGGGATTTCCCAGGCAAGAATACTGTAGTAGGTTGCCATTTCTTTCTCCAGGGCATCTTCCCAACCAAGGGATTGAACTCACATCTCCTGCATTGGTAGGTGGATTCTTTACCACTGAGCCACCTGGGAAGCCCTGTGTAATATTAACTGCACTAATAAATGTACAAAGGCTCAAAAATACTAGTGAGGTTTATCAGTCAAGTACATTCCAAAACTGTTTTCCTGACTAGCTTGTATCTTTCTCCCTGGTAATCATTTACAAATCAGAGGATTTTTTTTTTTATCTTGAAGCTCTGTGATTTTCAACCTTTAGGCTTTCATGCACATTCGATCACATCCAAAGAAAAGATAAAATGAAATATGATGTACAAGAAGTTTCATGGGTCAATGTTAGAAATAGTACACAATACTCCCACTCATAGTCTGTTGCTCAATCACAATGCATGACCAATGCTAGCATCAATGTAATCTAGCTTCATGTGCAGGAGGAAGAATAAACAGTTTTGAATTCATTTTCACATCAGTATGTGATTTGGTCATATAGTTTCAAATTTCCTGCAGAGAGAGATTTCTGCTTTTGTAACATACTATTTATATAATATTGAGAGGGAAATACTGTGATTTTGGAAAGGTGTTTTGGGTCATAGAAGAATTGAGGCCATTGTAAACAACTGCATCTTGAGGGAACTAGGAAGTAGGAATTTTTAAAATTAATTTATTTTTTAATTGAAGGATAATTGCTTTACAGAATTTTTTTATTTTTCTGCCAAGTATCAACATGAATGAGCCATAGGTATACATATATACCCCTCCCAGATGCTGCTGTGGTAAAGAACCCACTGTCAGGAGAATCAACATACTTCTTTCACTAATGAAACTGGATATTTAGGGAAACAATAAACAAAATCCTTCAAATATGGCTTTATCTAAGATATGTCAATTGATCTGCTTTCTTTCTTTTTATTACTTTTAGAAAAATATTAAAGAACTAACTCAGTAATGATAGGCATATTTTTGAATCAAGTGAAATCAATTCTATTTAGATTTTAGATTTACCTTTGCTTTACACATACCCATGCATTATGAATCCAGGATAAAATGAGTGGTTCTGGCCTTGAAATAAGTAAATGGTAGAAAGAGTGTGTCGATGTTATTATATAAATCATGTAAAACCTTAAACTTTATCCTTTACATATTTAAAAAAATACAAGGTGGCAGGCATGGAAGGTATTATCTGAAGGATAGTTTCTTGGCAAGATACTTCATTACCTTTTGTTAAAATACATCCTTCCTCCAACTGTACATGGGATACTGTCATGATTGTGCACATTTAAAGTTTTTAGAAATATGTGTGTGTGTGCTCTGGGGCCTTTCACTTACTGTTATTATCATTACTATTAACAAAACATTTTCAACTAAAAAAAAATTCAATGGCAAGAAATTGTGTTTTTTGATTCTCAAAGTAATATGTTTGGAGAGTTATTTTGGCCATAATTAACTTCAGGTTTCCCAAGGGAGTAAAAGCAACATAGTTTGTGTGGTGACTATTTGTTTTCATATATACTATATTTGCATTCTGTTCTTTTAAACTCTTCTCATTAAAATATGATTTGTCGGCATCCATTGTTTTCAAAGTTTAAATTTCCCTCAGATATGTTTAGAATTAAAATATCCTTTCTATTTTATTAGGAAGTAGCATGAAAAACTTGCCCTTAGAACTATTTCTCTTTCTTATTATTTTCATGGTCCAAAAATGAGCAATTATCACTAACTCCTTTATTTCTATTTCAGATAGACCAATTAAAATAACATAGCCAACCATTTCTTGCATTTGTGTTTTTAAAGCTAGTTTTTACTGGCATTTGAAAAGAACATGACACTGAAAATTAAAGCCATAAATGTAAGCCCTATAGAGTTTAGAGCAATGAAAATAGCATGCTAGGTCAGAACTAGCTGAGAACAGAGGGAAAAAACTCTCCCTTAGAGGATCTTAAAATCATAGAGAAACAAATGCATAAACAAGATAATGGTAAGTTCAAAGTTGCATAAAGGCTTATAGCATTTTATTTTTAAGAACAATTTGACGAACTAGGATATTTTTTAAAATGCGTCTATCATTTTGAAACCTGAAACTGATGATTTTATAGTTGAATTTTGTCTGGTAGCCATCTTCCTTAAAATTTATTCTTTCCCTTTTAAAGGAAGTAAGTGGAGTGACCTTAAGGAGAGAAATCTGCAATAATAGTCCCAATTTTGCCAGCCTAGGCACTAAAACCTGTTGACCTCAAAAGTACTCTGTTCTACCCCTAATCATTTTAGTTCTTTTATATCATGTGTTTTCTTGCAACTTGCAGGGGTCCAGGCTGTTAGAACTCAGGATAACGTGTTTTGTGGCATTCAGAGTCCACAGATACCTATCTTTGTCTCTTATCTCAGAGGTGACATGGCTGACACTGTAAATTTTCTTTAGCAAAGTCCCTCTAACAACAACAACATCTGTCAGCAGGATTTATCCCAGCATTGTTTGGAATGGTCACTCCAATATACAATTTTTAGTCAACTATGCACTCAGCATATCAGCAGTAAATGACACTATAACTGTCATATTAAAACTAATAGTTTGTGACATTGCAAAATATCTAAATCAGGATAAGAAAGGACGATTTTGAACAACAAAATTTCTGTTAAGTAATGCCCAGCACTCAAAACCCTAATAGTGATTGGAATAGTAATTGATCCCTCCAAGTTTCAACAACTTTATTTTCTCCTTAAAGTAGCCCTAAAAAGAAGAGTAAAACATCAAAAGAAAATTATGTCTTAAAATAAGATTTTTTTCCCCTTGATTCTTTGTATATTGTTGTTGTTTTTTTCCTGAGTTGTATCTGACTCTTTTGCGACCCCATGGATTGTAGCCTGCCAGTCTCTGTCCTTGGGATTTTCCAGGCAAGAATAATGGAGTGAGTTGCCATTTCTTTTTCCAGGGGTCTTCCTGACCCAGGGATAGAACTTGTGTTTCCTGCATTGGCAAGCAGATTCTTTATCACTGAGTCATCAGGGAAGCCCCTCTTTGTATATTGATGAACTGTAAATTGCATCTATGTAAAAATAATTGTATCTTACTTCATATTTAACTATGTTTTAAAAACAAATGATAAAATATTTCACTTCTTGCTCTGTAAATAAGTTTTACCTAGAGTTCAAGGAGAAAAACAAAAACAATATGAAAACACAAACATCTAATAATAAGAAAATAAAAGAATAAAAATATAAGTTCCTGATAGATTTCACATTTCAACTGAAGCTAATATGGTTTACCCTAAATGCCATAATTGAACAGAAATGACCTGATGGAATTTCACTTAGTATCTAAAAAAGGTTTTTGTTTTGTTTTGTTTTGTTTTTTAAATCACAGCCCTGTAACATGGCTAGTGGTAGAATAAGAAGGTAAAAAATAATACATTGAAAAGAATCTTGTATAGCAGAATCGTTATGTTAAAGAATAGATGTGCACTGATTTTTAGTCCCAAGACAGCCAATTTAAAAACACAGATTTTGTTTTTTAAACAGGAAAAAAAATACATTTGTATATAGAATACATAAATATATAATGTTATTTTCTGAAAGATGCTATTAGTAGAAGTAAAATGTGTAGATTTGCATCCTGGAATATTCTCTTTCAGACAAATATGCTCAGACACCCAAATGGAAACTAGCATATGTGACCATTTAAATACAGAGCATCATAGAGAAATATTACCTTATTCCAAGGTGAGCATTTATTTTGGCCATGAGTTTGGTTTTCACTATAATAGGTAGAAGTGAAAACATTCATACTTAGAAGTTAAAATGAGTATATTTTTTTAGGCAGAATAATGTCCCCCCACCTCAAAGATATTTATATCTAACCTCCAGAACCTGTGAATATTAGATAACATGGCAAAAGTGAATAGATACAGATGGAAATAAGTTTGCTAATCAACTGACCTTAAAATAGAAGGTATTCTGCATTATTGAGGTGAACTCAGTGTAATCACAGGAGACCTTAAAGTGGGAGAGGGAATAGAGCAATAGAGATAAAGCTGTGAGTGGTGGCTTGGGAATGCAGGCCACCTCTCCAAGACAGAATGACCTATATGGAAAAAGAATCTAAAAAGAGTGATATATGTATATGTATAATCGATTCACTTTGCTGCACACTTGAAACTAACACAGCACTGTAAATGAGCTATACTTCAACAAAAATTTTTTAAAAATAAAATTTAATAAGCCAATATCACACACACACAAAATGATGTAACAAGAAACTGGTGTAGAGCTCCTGGAAGGAATGAAACCCAGAGGGCACCTTGACTTTAGTCCAGTCAGATCTATTTTGGACTTCTGATCTCCTGAACTATAAAGTCAGATCAGATCAGATCAGTCGCTCGGTCGTGTCCGATCTTTGCGACCCTGTGAATCAGAACACGCCAGGCCTCCCTGTCCATCACCAACTCCCGGAGGGCACTCAGACTCACATCCATCGAGTCAGTGATGTCATCCAGCCATCTCATCCTCTGTCGTCCCTTTCTCCTCCTGCCCCCAATCCCTCCCAGCATCAGAGGCTTCTCCAATGAGTCAACTCTTCGCATGAGGTGGCCAAAGTACTGCAGTTTCAGCTTTAGCATCATTCCTTCCAAAGAAATCCCAGGGCTGATCTCCTTCAGAATGGACTCGTTGGATCTCCTTGCAGTCCAAGGGACTCTCAAGAGTCTTCTCCAACACCACAGTTCAAAAGCATCAATTCTTCAGCGCTCAGCCTTCTTCACAGTCCAGCTCTCACATCCATACATGACCACAGGAAGGACCATAGCCTTGACTGGGCAAAACTTTGTTGGCAAAGTAATGTCTCTGTTTTGGAATATGCTATTTAGATTGGTCATAACTTTCCTTCCAAGGAGTAAGTCTTTTAATTTCATGGCTGCAGTCACCATCTCTAGTGATTTTGGAGCCAGAAAAATGAAGTCTGACACTGTGTCCACTGTTTCCCCATCTATTTCCCATGTAGTGATGGGACCAGATGCCATGATCTTTGTTTTCTGAATGTTGAGCTTTAAGCCAAGTTTTTCACTCTCCACTTTCACTTTCATCAAGAGGCTTTTGAGTTCCTCTTCACTTTCTGCCATAAGGGTGGTGTCATCTGCATATCTGAGGTTATTGATATTTCTCCCAGCAGTCTTGATTCCAACTTGTGTTTCTTCCAGTCCAGCATTTCTCATGATGTACTCTGCATATAAGTTAAATAAACAGGGTGACAATATACAGCCTTGACGTACTCCTTTTCCTATTTGGAACCAGTCTGTTGTTCCATGACCAGTTCTAACTGTTGCTTCCTGACCTGCATACAAATTTCTCAAGAGGCAGATCAGGTGGTTTGGTATCCCCATCTCTTTCAGAATTTTCCACAGTTTATTGTATCTACACAGTCAAAGGCTTTGGCATAGTCAATAAAGCAGAAATAGATGTTTTTCTGGAACTCTCTTGCTTTTTCCATGATGAGTGGATGTTGGCAATTTGATCTCTGGTTCTTCTGCCTTTTCTAAAACCAGCTTGAACATCAGGAAGTTCACAGTTCACATATTGCTGAAGCCTGGCTTGGAGAATTTTGAGCATTACTTTACTAGCGTGTGAGATGAGTGCACTTGTGTGGTAGTTTGAGAATTCTTTGGCATTGCCTTTCTTTGGGATTGGGATGAAAACTGACCTTTTCCAGTCCTGTGGCCACTGCTCAGTTTTCCAAATTTGCTGGCATATTGAGTGCCGCACTTTCACAGCATCATCTTTCAGGATTTGGAATAGCTCCACTGGAATTTCATCACCTCCACTAGCTTTGTTCCTAGTGATGCTTTCTAAGGCCCACTTGACTTCACATTCCAGGATGTCTGGCTCTAGGTCAGTGATCACACCATCATGATTATCTGGGTCGTGAAGCTCTTTTTTGTACAATTCTTCTGTGTATTCTTGCCACCTCTTCTTAATATCTTCTGCTTCCGTTAGGTCCATACCATTTCTGTCCTTTATCGAGCCCATTTTTGCATGAAATGTACCTTTGGTATCTCTGATTTTCTTGAAGAGATCCTTAGTCTTTCCCATTCTGTTGTTTTCCTCTATTTCTTTGCATTGATCGCTGAAGAAGGCTTTCTTATCTCTTCTTGCTATTCTTTGGAACTCTGCATTCAGATGTTTATATCTTTCCTTTTCTCCTTTGCTTTTTGCTTCTCTTCTTTTCGCAGCTATGTGCAAGGCCTCCCCAGACAGCCATTTTGCTTTTTTGCATTTCTTTTCCATGGGGATGGTCTTGATCCCTGTCTCCTGTACAATGTCACGAACCTCATTCCATAGTTCATCAGGCACTCTATCTATCAGATCTAGGCCCTTAAATCTATTTCTCACTTCCACTGTATAATCATAAGGGATTTGATTTAGGTCATACCTGAGTGGTCTAGTGGTTTTCCCTACTTTCTTCAATTTCAGTCTGAATTTGGCAATAAGGAGTTCATGCTCTGAGCCACAGTCAGCTCCTGGTCTTGTTTTTGCTGATTGTATAGAGCTTCTCCACCTTGGCTGCAAAGAATATAATCCATCTGATTTCGGTGTTGACCATCTGGTGATGTCCATGTATAGAGTCTTCTCTTGTGTTGTTGGAAGAGGGTATTTGCTATGACCAGTGCATTTTCTTGGCAAAACTCTATTAGTCTTTGCCCTGCTTCATTCCGTGTTCCAAGGCCAAATTTGCCTGTTACTCCAGGTGTTTCTTGACTTCCTACTTTTGCATTCCAGTCCCCTATAATGAAAAGGACATCTTTTTTGGGTGTTAGTTCTAAAAGGTCTTGTAGGTCTTCATAGAACCGTTCAACTTCAGCTTCTTCAACGTTACTGGTTGGGGCATAGATTTGGATTACTGTGATATTGAATGGTTTACCTTGGAAACGAACAGAGATCATTCTGTCCTTTTTGAGATTGCATCCAAGTACTGCATTTCGGACTCTTGTTGACCATGATGGCCACTCCATTTCTTCTGAGGGATTCCTGCCCACAGTAGTAGATATAATGGTCCTCTGAGTTAAATTCACCCATTCCAGTCCATTTTAGTTCTCTAATTCCTAGAATGTCGACATTCACTCTGGCCATCTCTTGTTTGACCACTTCCAATTTGCCTTGATACATGGACCTGACATTCCAGGTTCCTATGCAATATTGCTCTTTACAGCATTGGACTTTGCTTCTATCACCAGACACATCCACAGCTGGGTATTCTTTTTGCTTTGACTCCATCCCTTCATTCTTTCTGGAGTTATTTCTCCACTGATCTTCAGTAGCATATTGGGCCCCTTCTGACCTGGGGAGTTTCTCTTTCAGTATCCTATCATTTTGCCTTTTCATACTGTTCATGGGGTTCTCAAGGCAAGAATACTGAAGTGGTTTGCCATTCCCTTCTCCAGCGGACCACACCCTGTCAGATCTCACCACCATGACTATAAAGGAATAGTAAATAAATAAAATAATAAATGTGTATAATTTAAGACACCAAGTTTGTAGTAATTTATTACAGCAGTAATTGGAAAATAATATAGGTTTGGATATTTTCCATTCAGAATTTTTAAAAATTTACTCTACTCAAATAATTGTAGCCATTAAACTTTATGTGGTCTGCAATATTATAATGTCATAAATTATTGAAATCTTGAGCCATTACAGGTACTTCTATTACTTAGCAGTTACATCTGAGGTTTAGAGATACAGACACAGACATACACCCACACTGGCATGCACATATTTATAATCTGAAAGATGTTGGTGTTTTTTTATGTGGAAAGTTTTTTAAATCTTTATTGAACTTGTTACAATATTTATTTCTGTTTTGTTTGTTTTGCTGTTGTTTTTGGTCATGAGGCTTGTGGGCTCTCAGCTCCCCAGCTAGGAATCATACCCACGTCCCCTACAATGGAATGCAAAGTCTTAATCACTGGGCTTCCAGGGAAGTCCCAGCATTTGTATTCATGTTTAGACACTAAAGGTTAATATATATGGTCTTCTTACATAAGGGTCACCATTCTAGCTGAAATTATATGAAATTTTAGACTTTATTAAGAATTTTAATTTATTTACATGTAATGAGCATTTATATTCAGGTATTATTTGAAACATATATGCTTCAACTCATGTCATTCTCACAGCAATCCTCTTAAGTTTCTTTACACCTTCCTCCCTTAAAAGAGAAACCTGATGTACAATGTTAGTAACTTAAACTAATATCACTCAATTCAAAATCAGTGTAGTTAGAATTCAAGCACAGACAAGCCTTACAAACTGCATTACTCAGCTCCTGCTATGGCAATATTGTGTAACAAGCAATCCCAAAGCCAATGTCTTGCAGTGATATTTATTCACTTTCCTGGCTTAATAGATCTTTAAGTTGGCTGCAATGGCACCCTACTCCAGTACTTTTGCCTAGAAAATCCCATGGACGGAGGAGCCTGGTAGGCTGCAGTCCATGGGGTCGCTAGAGTTGGACACGACTGAGCGACTTCACTTTCACTTTTCACTTTCATGCATTGGAGAAGGAAATGGCAACCCACTCCAGTGTTCTTGCCCGGAGAATCCCACGGATGGAAAGCCTGGTTGGCTGCTGTCCATGGGGTCGCGCAGAGTCTGACACGACTGAAGCGACACAGCAGAAACAGCAGGTTGGCTGCAGTTTGATCTCAACTAGGCTCATTTGGTCTTTGTTGGGTGACACTAGACTTTAGGTACTTTTTGATTTATCTTCTTCATTCTGGGGACAAGCAGTTCCTCAGGGCATGTTCTTTTCATGGCAACCGTAGAAGACTAAGTCAAACAACATATGTGCATTAAAAACCTCTGTTTAAGTCACAACTGTTAAAGTGTTATTGCCCAAGCAACTCACGTGATCAAGAGGGTGGTAATAGATACTCTGGGTACTGTACTGGTAGCTACCACAAAGGCAGATGGCAAAGCTAGGTCAATGTGTAACTCATAACAGAGATTCAGTGAACGATGGGATTCAGAGTGTTAACAGCTTCAGTAGGCAGTCCAGAGGTCCCCAGATGGTAGGAGGAAATAATTTGCAAGTGGCAGACTTTTTTCCCTTCTCTGATGATGACATCTGATTCCACCTGAACTTAACTTTTCTCAAACATTGAGCTAACCAATTCATTTCTTTCGAAAATGTTTTTCTTAAGCTATGTTAATAAAACTATGTATTTGCTTTGGAATCTGCCTTTCTTCAAATCCATTCCACCTAAGACCAACTTTTTCTTTCTTTCCTCAAACCTGAGGCTGATAATGGCTCAACAAACCAGTCTTCATGTCAATTGTTTTATGGCTGGGGGCATGACACACCTTGTGCCATTCTGTCTCAAAAATGCATATTGTGGGAGAGAGGCTTGGTGGAAACTACCTCAACCTTGCGGTGTCTCTCTTATCTGATTAGCAGCTTGCTAAGAGACATAAAACGCCTTGCTAAAAATTAGCAAGCAGGCCCTTTTTCTGTCACCTTTTGATGTCTATGTCAGAAGCTTTCCCTATCTCTCTTATACTTTAATATAATTTTGCAACACAAAAAACTCTGAGTAGTCTATCGTTGTCTCTGGCCCCTGAACAAAATCCTCTCCTCCGGAGTTCATGAATCCCAGCATAGCACACAGATCTTCAGAACCACAATCTTTCAGGATGATCATGACATCTTACATAGCTCTCTCATATTAACTCTCCATTTCCACTTACAGCATATCACCTTGCTATTTTACTCTACAGTTCAGGGTTCTTTACAATGTTTCATTTTACTCATAAAAGAAAGAGTTGAAGCTTTGAAAATACTATTTTGAGAGTATCCTCAGTCAAATCTCAAAGGAATATAAAAGCTCAAATGTATTTCATCAAGCTAGGGTCCACAAAAATTAGGTAGGGACAATTAATCTTTTTCACTATACAGTTCCAGTGGGCCAGAAGAAGTATGGTTTTTTAGTACAGTTCATTTATAATGTTGTGGTAGTTTCAGACGTACAGCAAAGTGATTCTATTGTTATATATATATATATATATTTTTTTTTTTTTTTTCAGATTCTTTTTCCTTATACATTATTACAAAATACTGGGTAAAGTTCCCTGAGCTATACAGTAGGTCCAGTAGGTCCTTGTTTGTTATCTACTCTATATATAGTATCCTGTATAAGCTAATTTCAAACTCATAATTTATCCCTTCTACCTCTTCCCTTTGGTAACCCTAACTTTGCTTTCTATGCCTGTGGACCTAGTGTTATTTTGCATATAAGTTTATCCGTAGCATTTTTTTTTAGATTCCACATATAAGCAATATCATCCCTCTTGTTTATGTTTCTTTTCAGTCTCCTAAATGAAAGTTGAGAAGAGGTAAAAATATGTGTATTTTCATTGAATTTCTTTATTTACTGAAATTTATAAAATTTTATTATTTTATAAGTAGTTATTTTAAATAATTTGCATTTATAAGTGCTATTTTGGAATACAAGAGAGCATAGCAAAAATTTTTGAAGATAACATTCAGTTCAGTTCAGTTCAGTTGCTCAGTCGTGTCTGACTCTTTGCAACCCCATCAATCACAGCATGTCAGGCCCCCCTGTCCATCACCAACTCCCGGAGCTCACTCAAACTCATGTCCATCGAGGCAGTGATGCCATCCAGCCATCTCATACTCTGTCATCCCCTTCTCCTCCTGCCCCCCAAAATCCCCAGCATCAGGGTCTTTTCCATTGAGTCAGCTCTTCACGTGAGGTGGCCAAAGTATTGGAGTTTCAGCTTTAGCATCAGTCCTTCCAAAGAACACCCAGGACTGATCTCCTTTAGAGTGGACTGGTTGGATCTCCTTGCAGTCCATGGACTCTCAGGAGTCTTCTCCAACACCACAGTTCAAAACCATCTATTCTTCAGCTCTCAGCTTTCTTGACAGTCCAACTCTCACATCCATATATGACCACTGCAAAAACCATAGCCTTGACTAGATGGATCTTTGTTGGCAAAGTAATGTATCTGCTTTTGAATATGCTGTGTATGTTGGTCATAACTTTCCTTCCAAGGAGTAAGCATCTTTTAGTTTCATGACTGCAATCACCATGTGCAGTGATTTTGGAGCCCCCAAAATAAAGTCTGACACTGTTTCCAGCATTATTGATACAAAAAAAAACAAATTTTAACCTGACAATTTGAAACTTATACTTTTCCTGTATGCCATCTCTAACCATAAAAAGGTGAAAGATTAAAAGAATATCCATGGATATGTTTAGAAAATTTTCTAAGTTATGTGTCAAAAATTAATTTTTTCTTATTTCTAATTTTGTTTCAATATTTCAAACATTTACATTCATTTATATATAAATTTTGTTATAAAATATTTTTAAAAACTTAAAAGAAGTCAGCTCAGATTGGGAGCAGTTCTATTTAAATTTGTTATTTAATTTTCTGGGCTTCTAAAATACCAATTTATTTATTCATTATGATTTGCCTTTTTTCTTAAGTTGATATGCCTCAGTAGAAAATATATTTGCAACTCTGTTTGAATATCTATTGTATCATAGCATGTCCAAGTATGACCCAAACTAGAAAAGTAAAACATCCTTTTAATGGTAGATAACTAAGAAGCAGAATTAGAAAGTTATAATTCTCAATGAAAAATAAAAATTCAACTGGAAGCTGAAATGTTTTCTAACACATATTTTTTAAAGCAGTTGCTAATGAATAGAACAACATGTTTCCATGAGAACATATTATAGTAATTAATTTTATTTAATTATAAAACAATAAATACTTTCATCCCCACATGTTTTTCTCTGAGACAGATATGACAGCAACTAAATTAAATGTGTTCACATCTGTGCTTTAAATATTCATTTATATTTATATATGATATCTTGCCAAGTATGCAGGTGCATAAGACCCAGGAAAGCATGTGGATGTTCATTGTGCTGTCTTAAACTGCACATTCAGCACAAAGACCCTCTATATTTTACTTAATTCACACTGTTATACAGAGAGTGATATTAAATTTGACTTACCATAGGTGGAGAAATGAAGTGTTTCTGACAGCTAGGCCCTGAGCAAAACTAAAGGCCCCTTAGGAAAGCACTCAGTACTATAGTTCAAGAGCTTGGCTTCTTGTTTATTTTGAAAACTACTTGGGAGATTGTCTTTCTACTCATACTTAACTCTTCTGCTGTGATAGACATCCTTAAATACTCAATGGAGCAAGCTGTTTAACTTTACTTCATCCCAGTAATCCTTTTCTAGACCCTAGAACTGTGATAGGCAGAGCTCTTTTTGTTTCATACGAAGACTCTTAGAAATATGTGTTGGCTGATTCAGTGTTTTGTGAAAACAGAATGTTACCATTAACAAACTGTAATAGAAAAGATAAGTAGGGCTAGACTATAGTCATACTGATTTTATCTACACATTATCTTTCCACCTGAATTTTAATGTTTATTTCATCAAAGCACTGGTGCTTGTAATAATCAAAACTTACAAATCTCACAGATGTGAACATAATGGTGACAGGTATGGGAACAGTGAAAAATAATATTTTAGAGAGAAGTAATCTTCAAAAATCTGATAGATGTGATCAATAATATTTATTGTGACATGACCCAGAGGGATGGCACAGGGAGGGAGGAAGGAGGGGGGTTCAGGATGGGGAACACGTGTATACTGGTGGCAGATTCATGTTGATATATGGCAAAACAAATACAATATTGTAAAGTAATTAACCTCCAATTAAAATAAATAAATTTATATTAAAAATATAATAAAATCACAGACTTTTAGGCAAACTTAAAAAATAAGTTTATTAATAAAATAAAGTTCCCTTAAATAAGATTAAAAGTACAAAAGGTCAACATAATCTGGAAATATATGTATACTGACATATATATGCTTATATACATATACATTTTATATATACTATTACTATAGAATAAAGTGATGCTGGTCTCATTCTAAGAGCATTGTATAGTATCACATGAATAACATTTTGAAGCTGACCTTATTATTATTATTTATTAAACCAAGGAAAATGAAGCATGATGAGAAGAGATTAAGACTGGTTATCCTGTCAAAAGGTCAAAGTTTATCAGCGTTGCATATTCTCTTAAACTAAGGTTATAAGTGCTATTTAAACATTATCCACTACAGAATGTTGCCTCCCACTAAAAGAGAGCCCCAAACTAGCATTTCAATAATCTTGGCATGCTCAGTCACTTCAGTTATATTCGACTCTTTGCAAACCATGGACTGAAGACTGCCAAGCCCTTCTGCCCATGGGATTATTGCGACAAGAATATTGGAGTGGGTTGCCATGCCCTCCTCCAGGGTCCAATAATCTTTATTCATGTCCAATATTTTTCAATATTACCATTTTAAAGGAAAGCAGAGACCAAGCTATGTGTGCAGTTTTAATAATTTTTCAGACTAAAGATTTTATAACAGTTCTCCATTTTAGAAGTATGTTAAGACAAGAAATGGAACCTTTTCTATTTTTATTCCCAAAGTGGCGGGCTCTATAAGTATGATTGATGAATCCACCAAATATTTTACTATTAGATTGTATTATAGTTGTACAGTGGCTAAGTTCACAAGCTCTATTGTTTCATAAGTAATAAAATTATTTTTTTAGGCCACCTATTTTTATTTTTTTAAATCTGAGTTTTTATATAAACTTTTCATTTGTAACATTTACCATCATAATATAACCCTTAAATGTATCTATACACACCTAAACCATACATAAAAGTGGAAATATATGCAATTTCTTATAAATAATGTAATATGATCAAAAGATAAGTATGCTCCATTGCTATCATCCACAAGCAGACTTTCTTTATGGTAAAAGTAATGATTTGTATATAATCAGTGAAAATAAAAAATCCAGTGACCTTCATTTTATTTTATTTTTAGATAGTTCAAGATACTTGTAATTGCTATGTAGCTATTAAAATGTGCTATGTATGGCTCAGATGGTTAAGCGTCTATCTATAATGCAGGGGACCCAGGTTCGATCCTTGGGTAGGGAAGATCCCCTGGAGAAGAAAATGGCAATCCACTCAAGTATTATTGCCTGGAAAAATCCCATGCACAGAGGAGCCTGGTAGGCTACAGTCCATGGGGTCGAAAAGAGTCGGACACAACTGAACGACTTCACTTTCACTTTCATACTCAGTTGGCTCATAAGTTAAAGCGTCTGTCTGCAATGCAGGAGACCTAAATTCAATCCCTAGGTTGGGAAGATCCCCTGAAGGAAATGGCAACCCACTCCAGTATTCTTGCCTGGAGAATCCCATGGACAGAGGAGCCAGTGGGTTACAGTCCATGGGGTCACAAAGAGTCTGACACGACAGAGCAACTTATAAAAATAATTTACCTTATAATTTAATTAAATTAATTAATTTATTTTTGGCTGTAATGGGTCTTTGTTGCTGCATGCAGGCTTTCTCTAACTGTGGCAAGTGGTCTTATTGCAGTGGCTTCTCTTGCTGTGGTGCACAGGCTTTAGGACATGTGGGTTCAGTCGTTGTGGCTCCCAAGATCTAGAGCTCAGGCTCAATAGCTGTGGTGCCCCGGCTTAGTTGCTACGCCTATATGAGATCTTCTAGGACAGGGTTAAACCAGTATCTCCTGCATAGGTGGTAGGATCCTTTACCCTTAAGCCTCCAGCTGCTCTTCTGCTAAGTTGCTTCAGTCGTGTCCGACTCTGTGTGACCCCATAGATGGCAGCCCACCAGGCTCCCCCGTCCCTGGGATTCTCCAGGCAAGAACACGAGTGGGTTGCCATTTCCTTCTCCAGTGCATGAAAGTGAAAGAAAGTGAAGTCGCTCAGTCGTGTCCAACTCTTAGCGACCCCATGGACTGCGGCCCACCAGGGTCCTCTGTCCATGGGATTTTCCAGGCAAGAGTACTGGAGTGGGGTGCCATTGCCTTCTCCAGGGAGGCCCTTAAATCATTTTAAATGCTATGATTCATCTTACTGGCTCTGATCACTAGATGAGTGAGAATGATTTGCCAGTGATTGGTGTGGCTCCCCGCTAAGGGTCCTGCTGTTAAAGTATCTTGGAGAACACCATTTGAAACTGTGAACTAAATTAGACTATCACTGCATGTAGAAGATTTCTTATATTGATTGTTGGAACTCTAAGAATTTGATTCATCACATCTTTTTTTGTTCTTTAAACACTGATTTGCTATAGAAGAGGTTTACTAAGAATCTATGAAGTGTGTCTCAGAAAAAAACTGATAAAACAAGCAACAGACTGAACAGATCAATGAGTAGCTTTATTTCTGTTGAAAGTGAAAGTTGCTCAGTTGTGTCCAACTCTTTGTGACCCCAAGGCCTATACAGTCCGTGGAATTCTCTAGGTCAGTATACTGGAGTGGGTAGCCTTTCCCTTCTCCAGCGGATCTTCCTGTAACAGGAATCCAATGGAGGTTTCCTACATTGCAAGTGGGTTCTTCACCAATGGTGCTATCAGAGAAGCCCTTATTTTTATTGAATTCTTTACTTTGAAAGTGGTTATGTATTTTATTTGCTTACTTTTTGGTGTGATATATTAAAGTTAGTTTTCACTTCTATACCTCACCTATTATATTTAACCTCCTAGTTAAATGATGTTTCCTTTTGATGCAAGATGTTATCAATAATTGAAGGTACTTCATTACTCTTGCAATCCAAATTTTGTAAGGACAACACTGATTTGGGAAATGCAATTTTAGCTTCCCTGAGAATAAAGTGAAGGAAGATGAGAAAATATGGAAAGCAGTAATTGTAAATAATGTAAAATGTATTAGCTTATAATTATTTCCCATTTCGTATCCTAATTTTGTATTATCAAGCCAGACTTGACTTCTTTTAGGAGGTTTCAACTTCCAGTTTTATAATAAGAACACATATCCATGGCTTATTTTTAAGTGTATGAACCTTATTTCAAAATCACTAGCCATGTTAGCCATTTTAGATCAGATCAGATCAGTTGCTCAGTCGTGTCCAACTCTTTGCTACCCCATGAATCACAGCACGCCAGGCCTCCTTGTCCATCACCAACTCCTGGAGTTCACTCAGACTCATGTCCATCGAGTCAGTGATGCCATCCAGCCATCTCATCCTCTATCGTCCCCTTCTCTTCTTGCCCCCAATCCCTGCCAGCATCAGAGTCTTTTCCAATAAGTCAACTCTGCATGAGGTGGCCAAAGTACTGGAGTTTCAGCTTGGGCATCATTCCTTCCAAAGAAATCCCAGGGCTGATCTCCTTCAGAATGGACTGGTTGGCTCTCCTTGCAGTAATAGATCATCATATAAAATTATTTTTGTCTTCCATGGTGGTTCAGATGGTAAAGCGTCTGCCTACAGTGCGGGAGACACAGGTTTGATACCTGGGTGAGGTAGATCACCTGGAGAAGGAAATGGAAACCCACTCCAGTACTCTTGCCTGGAAAAGTCCATGGATGGAGGAGCCTGGTAGGTTATAGTGCGTGGGGTTGCAAAGAGTCAGACACACCTGAGCGACTTCACTTTCACTAAAATTATTTTAGAAATGTACATTTTGTGTTTAATAACTATATCTCAGAAGATTTATTTTATGAATTTTCTTTTCCTAGGTTAATATCTGTTGCTGTTCAGTCTGTAAGTTATGTCTGACTCTTTGTGACTCCATGGACTACAACATGCCAGACTCCTCTGTCCTTCACTCTCTCCTGGCCTCTTTAGGTTTTGCAAAAACTTTTAGTATTGTTATATTAAGCAATATCCCTCTGTAAATAGTATTATAATTTGACATAGTGTGTCACTCCTCAAGCTGTATTGGGCCAATTATTCTTATCTGTCTGAATGACTCTTCATGAATGATAGAAGACAATTATCACACATTTTACCTGAAATCAATACTTTGATGCTTTATGAAAGCAGACTGATGAGGCTTCTATTCTACAGAAGCATTCTGCTAACATGATCACTGCTGTTTTTGGCAGCATATTTTGTCAAATAAAAAGTCTTTGAAAATTTAAAACAAAATACCATGACTTGCATGTTATGTAACTAAAGGAAAAATAATCAAGCAATGTATGGAATTGAACTATAAAGCATTAGCTAAATATCTAACAATACTCAGGAGCAGGCTATATTAAATTATCCCCTTGTTCTGTCATACATTCATCCACTTCTTTCATGCATAGATATGGAGTGACAACTCTGTACTAGATGAATTTCTTGGTGTTGAGGGCATAGTAGTTAATAAACTGGAAGAGCCCCTGCCTCTGTAAAACTTAGATAACTGTGTGTTGGGAGGAAAGAGACACCAAGTAAGTAATCCCATGAATTTCTGTGAATCATCAGATAACTGAATAATCCTATGATTACTCAAAGTCACACAGACTGACTTTTTGATTAGGGATGTTGTGTCATCTATCTCAGGAAAGGACACTGTCTGGAAGTAATCTGTGACGGTGAACCCAAAATATAAAAAGCTAAATGAAGAGAATTCTATTCAGATGAAACAGCACGTGGAAATGCAAAGGAGCTATGTGTCAAAAACTAACAGGAGGCCATGTCCTTATTTTGAAGAGTTTGGAGAGTTTGATAGGAGCCAGAGCACTGGCATGTGTATGTGTGTGTGTGCGTGTGTGTGTGTGTGTATGTGTAAAGATTATTTTTTTGTACTAAATAGTGTTTTAAAAATTGATAACTAGGGGTTAAGAAGAATTTGGAGACTGGCATTGACACTTGTGTATGCTCACTCAGTCATGTCCAACTCTTTGTGACCCTATGGACTGTCGTACCCTCTCCACCCCACCAGGCTCCTCTCTCCATGAAATCCTACTCTAGGAGATCTTTCCAACCCAAGAATTGAAGGCCCATCTTTTATGTCTCCTGGATTGGCAGGTGAACTTTTCACTATGCCACCTGGGAAGCCCTATATTGACATACATATACTATTGATGGAGCTTCCATACTAGCACAGATAGTAAAGCATCCACTCAGGATAGATGTAAAGCATCCATCCATTCACTCAGAAAGATCCCCTGGAAAAGGAAATGATAACCCACTCCAGTATTCTTGCCTATAGAATTCCATAGACAGAGGAGCCTAGTGGGCTACAGTGCATGGGGTTGCAAAGAGTCAGACATGACTGATCAATTAACACATACACTATTGATGATATGTATAATATAGATAACTAATGAGGAAGCAGCAGTTAGAACTGGACATGGAACAACAGACTGGTTCCAAATAGGAAAAGTACTATTTCAAGGATGTATATTGTCACTCTGCTTATTTAACTTACATGAAGAATACCTCATGAGAAATGCTGGGCTGGATGAAGCACAAGCTGGAATCAAGATTGCCAGGAGAAATATCAATAACCTCAGATATGCATATGATACCACCCTTATGGCAGAAAGTGAAGAAGAACTAAAGAGCCTCTTGATGAAAGTGAAAAAGGAGAGTTAAAAGGTTGGCTAAAAGCTCAACATTCAGAAAATGAAGATCATGGTCCTTTGAAAAGACCCTGAAGCTGGGAAAGATCAAAGGCAGGAGGAGAAGGGGATGACAGAGGATGAAATGGTTGGATGGCATCACAGACTAAATGGACATTAGATTAAGTAAGCTCATCTTGCTGTACAGCTGAAACTAAGAAAACATTGTAAAACAATTACACTCCAGTGATTTTTTTTTAATCAGTAACTACTTATTGATCTTGTTTTGTTATGTTCAAGTTACTGTTTCTCCGCATAAGTGTGATTAAAAAATTTACAGTTGAGCTTTTGTTCCTCCAGAATTAAATATGAAAACTGACTTTTGTTTGGTATATACTACCTGCTAGATACTATTCCAAATTATTTTATTTATATATTTTAATTTATTTATTCTTTATGAAAACTGTGAGAAAAGCAGTTGTTATAACTCTTTTTACACATAAGAAGTAATAAACAGAGAAGTTCAATAACTTGTCCAGAGCTAATAGTACATGTGTCAAAGGCAGAACTTGAACCTAGCTCAACTGGCTTCATTTCCTTCTCTTTCTTTGTCATCCTTTTTTGTGTATATAGGTTAAAAAGGCAAACAACAACAATAACAATTCCTGTGATATTTTAAGCTTTAACAATGAAATGAATAATTTTATTAATCACCAAATTTAATACATATAATATTACCATTGAAATCAAATTTCATATATTCATTCTGTTTTAAAAGATTCTCTATTTTCCTCCTGCCAAAGAAAGTCACTATCCAGAATTTTATTATTGGTTGTCTTATATTATCTCATACTCTTATGGCATATACATGTATCTTCACTTTCTAAAAAATGTTTCATCATTGAGCTTTATTTCCATGTAATAATGCTTTTGTGACTTCTGTGACTAGATTTTTTTTTTTCATTAACTATCTTTTTAGATCAGATCAGATGAGTTGCTCAGTCGTGTCCGACTCTTTGCGACCCCATGAACTGCAGCACGCCAGGCCTCCCTGTCCATCACCAACTCCCGGAGGTCACTCAGACTCGCATCCATCGAGTCAGTGATGCCATCCAGCCATCTCATCCTCTGTCGTCCCCTTCTCCTCCTGCCCTCAATCCCTCCCAGCATCAGAGTCTTCTCCAATGAGTCAGCTCTTCGCATGAGGTGGCCAAAATACTGGAGTTTCAGCTTGAGCATCATTCCTTCCAAAGAAATCCCAGGGCTGATCTCCTTCAGAATGGACTCGTTGGATCTTCTTGCAGTCCAAGGGACTCTCAAGAGTCTTCTCCAACACCACAGTTCAAAAGCATCAATTCTTCAGCGCTCAGCCTTCTTCACAGTCCAGCTCTCACATCCATACATGACTACAGGAAAGACCATAGCCTTGACTAGGCGAACCTTTGTTGGCAAAGTGGTGTCTCTGCTTTTGAATATGCTATCTAGGTTGGTCATAACTTTCCTTCCAAGGAGTAAGCGTCTTTTAATTTCATGGCTGCAGTCACAATCTGCAGTGATTTTGGAGCCCAGAAAAATAAAGTCTGACACTGTTTCCACTGTTTCTCCATCTATTTCCCGTGTAGTGATGGGACCAGATGCCATGATCTTCGTTTTCTGAATGTTGAGCTTTAAGCCAACCTTTTCACTCTCCACTTTCACTTTCATCAAGAGGCTTTTGAGTTCCTCTTCACTTTCTGCCATAAGGGTGATGTCATCTGCATATCTGAGGTTATTGATATTTCTCCTGGCAATCTTCATTCCAACTTGTGTTTCTTCCAGTCCAGCATTTCTCATGATGTACTCTGCATATAAGTTAAATAAACATGGTGACAATATACAGCTTTTACGTACTCCTTTTCCTATTTGGAACCAGTCTGTTGTTCCATGTCCATTTCTAACTGTTGCTTCCTGACCTGCATACAGATTTCTCAAGAGGCAGATCAGGTGATCTGGTATTCCCATCTCTTTCAGAATTTTCCACAGTTTATTGTGATCCACATAGTCAAAGGCTTTGGCATAGTCAATAAAGCAGAAATAGATGTTTTTCTGGAACTCTCTTGCTTTTTCCATGATCCAGCGGATGTTGGCAATTTGATCTCTGGTTCCTCTGCCTTTTCTAAAACCAGCTTGAACATCAGGAAGTTCACGGTTCACATATTGCTGAAGCCTGGCTTGGAGAATTTTGAGTTCATATATATGTTTGCCAATATTTATTAATTTTCACTGTTAAAAGTATTTTGTCTTACAAACCTACAAAATCTCATTTATTCTTTCAATGCTATGTTGGGAAGCACAGTGCAAAATAGCCTTGAAGGAGAAGGTCCTTGGAAAAATGGTGGAGGGCCAGAAGTACACAGGCTTTGTGTACTGATAGCTGAAAAATATCTCCTGCCTTTAGCTATGCTCGGCACCAAGATTTAATAATTAAACATTAAGGATGTTGCTTGAGAAAATGGGTCATGGGATAAACACATGAGTCATTTAGAACGTGCTGTCCTTGAAATATCTTTTACTGACTATGTATTAACCCCGCACGTGCTCTGCTGGCCGTATACTCTAGGCTCTTTGTTCCTGCTTCTATAAAAAGGCTCGACTGCAGAAATAAACTTGTCAGTCCTTGCAAGAGACTGTCTGAGTGTTGTTCTTTCAAGTTCAGCATTTCTAAGTCCCGGGGAGAAAATCCCCGACAGTTGACACCCAAACAGGGACTTGAAAGGAAGGCTGAACAAAGCCCTGAGCCCTGCAGAAAGAGGTAAGCAGGATGGGACAACATAGCAGTAAGATTCCTTTCATTTCTATAATGCATCATTTTTTTTAAACAAAACGGTGTTAATGTTTCAAGACATCAGTTGAACGACCATTATCATATACTATTGGAACATAATACATGGTTTCCAGAGGAGGGGACATTTGATGTTGATGTATGGAAAAGGGTTAAGAATGTTTTACGAGCATATCGGCAAAGAGTCCGCATTCCTCCTCAATGGTGGGTTACCTGGTCACTCATACGGGCTGTCATAGAACAAATTGAAGGACATAACGTTGATTTGGAGGTAGAGACTGTTCGGTCTTTGCATGAATACGAGCTTGATGAACAAGACGTGCAAGGTGCTTTGAAATGCAAAAATGTCATGCTCAATCAAACACAAACCCTGGAAAAACAACTTGAGGATGTATCTATTAAGGATGTGTCAAAACCGAAACCACTTAAGGCTCAAGTCGTTTCGTTCAGCAGACAGCCCAAATCTGAGGTTTTTCTTTCTGCTCCATCTGTAACTGCAGTTGCTAACATTGCTTGTACTAACTGCTTCACTCCTCCTCTGGAGATGCCTGCTTGCGCTTTCACTTTCCCAATACAATTTGATCAACCGCCCAGGGTCAAAATACTTGGGCCAGTATAGATTTTGGTATGTTGTCTAGCTTTAAGAAAGCATGTACTCTGTATGGACCTACTTCTCCTTACTATGTAGACTTTCTCAGAGAACGGGCTGACCATTGGATGCCATATGATTTTTTTCAAGTAGCAAAGATGGTTTTAAATCCTCAACAATTACTGCAGTGGCAAATGTGGGTTGGTGATGAGGCCCAACAAATGATGATTGACCAGCAATCTCGTGGTGACCCCGCCAATTTAACTTATGATATACTTACTGGACCGAGAAGGCAATGGCACCCCACTCCAGTACTCTTGCTTGGAAAATCCCATGGATGGAGGAGCTGGTAGGCTGCAGTCCATGGGGTCGCTAAGAGTCAGACATGACAGAGCGACTTCACTTTCACTTTTCACTTTCATGCGTTGGAGAAGGAAATGGCAACCCACTCCAGTGTTCTTGCCTGGAGAATCCCAGGAACGGGGGAGCCTGGTGGGCTGCCATCTATGGGGTCACACAGAGTCAGACACGACTGAAGCGACTTAGCAGCATACTTACTGGAACAGGGACCATGGCCGATATAACTGCACAATTAGCTAATATTACTCCTCAGATGTTGCATTTCATTAAAGAAACTTCTTGCAGGGCGTGAGCAAAGATTGATAGCACTAACTCTGATGGTTCATTTGTTAAGATTATTCAAGGACATGAAGAGGAATATTCTCAATTTATAATAAAATTAAAGGATGCAGTTGAAAAATCTATTAAGGTTGTGACTTTGCAAAATATTATTTTAAAACAACTTGCTTTTGAAAACACTAATGAGGAATGTCGATCTGTGCTTAGACCAATTTGAGGGACTGGCTCTCTTATGGAATATTTGAAAGCTTATAGGAATATCAGATCTATGTCCCATAGAGCAAAGTTGGTGGCATTAGAAACCTTTAATGTACAGAAAGCTGCTAATGCCAAATGTTTTAACTGCGGGAAGGCCGGCCATATGAAAAAACAATGCCGCCTGCAACACAGGCTATAAAAAATAATACTACTTCTAATAAGAAGAGATCCCCAGGAGTATGTCCAAGATGTAAAAAGGGGTTCCATTGGCTGAATGAATGTCATTCCAAATTTGATAAGGATGGAAACATATTGACTCCCAGTGCACAACAAAAACAACAGAGAAACTGATAAAGGGGCCATCCTCTAGCCCTGCTACAAAAGGAGGACCTAGCATTATGATGCTACAAGCAGCTACATCTAAGAGTGTTTGCATTGATATTCCTCATCCTTATGACATGGAATTAATAGAATTATACAACCCCTACAAAATTCCCATTGGATATTACAGTTCGATTCCATCCGGGACAGTGGGACTGATTTGGGGATGTAGTAGCTACACAATGAAAGGTTTAGTGGGATTGACCGGTGTTGTGGATGAAGATTATGAAGGAGAAATATGTTATGGTAAATGTTGTGAAAATGGGAAATGTATACTTACAAAAAGGGGAAAGTTTTGCACAATTATTACTTTTACCATATGTCAAACCAATGAAGGCATCTGATAAAGTTCGGCAGGGAGGCTTTGGTAGTCCTAAACTTCAGATCAGATCAGATCAGATCAGTCGCTCAGTCCTGTCTGACTCTTTGAGACCTCATGAATTGCAGCACGCCAGGCCTCCATGTCCATCACCAACTCCCGGAGGTCACTCAGACTCACATCCATCGAGTCAGTCATGTCATCCAGCCATCTCATTCTCTGTCGTCCCCTTCTCCTCCTGCCCCCAATCCCTCCCAGTATCAGAACCTTCTCCAATGAGTCAACTCTTCACATGAGGTGGCCAAAATACTGGAGTTTCAGCTTTAGCATCATTCCTTCCAAAGAAATCCCAGGCCGATCTCCTTCAGAATGGACCGGTTGGATCTCCTTGCAGTCCAAGGGACTCTCAAGAGTCTTCTCCAACACCACAGTTCAAAAGCATCAATTCTTTGGTGCTCAGCTTTCTTCACAGTCCAACTCTCACATCCACACATGACCACTGGAAAAACCATAGCCTTGACTAGGCGAACCTTTGTTGGCAAAGTAATGTCTCTGCTTTTGAATATGCTATCTAGGTTGGTCATAACTTTCCTTCCAAGGAGTAAGAGTCTTTTAATTTCATGGCTGCAGTCACAATCTGCAGTGATTTTGGAGCCTAGAAAAATAAAGTCTGACACTGTTTCCACTGTTTCTCCATCTATTTCCCGTGTAGTGATGGGACCAGATGCCATGATCTTCGTTTTCTGAATGTTGAGCTTTAAGTCAACCTTTTCACTCTCCTCTTTCACTTTCATCAAGAGGCTTTTGAGTTCCTCTTCACTTTCTGCCATAAGGGTGGTGTCATCTGCATATCTGAGGTTATTGATATTTCTCCCAGCAATCTTCATTCCAACTTGTGTTTCTTCCAGTCCAGCGTTTCTCATGATATACTCTGCATATAAGTTAAATAAACAGGGTGACAATATACAGCCTTGACATACTCCTTTTCCTATTTGGAACCAGTCGGTTGTTCCATGTCCATTTCTAACTGTTGCTTCCTGACCTGCATACAAATTTCTCAAGAGGCAGATCAGGTGATCTGGTATTCCCATCTCTTTCAGAATTTTCCACAGTTTATTGTGATCTATATAGTCAAAGGCTTTGGCATAGTCAATAAAGCAGAAATAGATGTTTTTCTGGAGCTCTCTTGCTTTTTTGAAGATCCAGCAGATGTTGGCAATTTGATCTCTGGTTCCTCTGCCTTTTCTAAAACCAGCTTGAACATCAGGAAGTTCACAGTTCACATATTGCTGCAGCCTGGCTTGGAGAATTTTGAGCATTACTTTACTAGCGTGTGAGATGAGTGCAATTGTGCAGTAGTTTGAGCATTCTTTGGCATTGCCTTTCTTTGGGAATGGAATGAAAACTGACCTTTTCCAATCTTGTGGCCACTGCTGAGTTTTTCAAATTTGCAGACATATTGAATGCAGCACTTTGACAGCATCATCTTTCAGGATTTGGAATAGCTCAACTGGAATTACATGACCTGCACTAGCTTTGTTCATAGTGATGCTTTCTAAGGCCCACTTGACTTCACATTCCAGGATGTCTGGCTCTGGGTCATTGATCACACCATCATGATTATCTGTGTCGTGAAGATCTTTTTGTACAATTCGCTCCGCTATCCACCTTATTAAAGGAACATCAGAAACCCATGCTCACTTTACACATACAGGGAAAAAATTTCACAGGCATGCTAGATACCGGAGCTGACATTTCATCATTAGAGCTGAAGAATGGCCCCTCGACTGGGGTAAGGTTGTGGCTCCTTCTAGACTACTAGCAGTGAGTGAAGCTGATGCCACACAAACTTTAGTCAGTGCATCCTATTTACAAGTGTATGCCCCTGATCCAACTGTAGCTTATATCAAACCATATATTACCAATATCCCTATCAATTTATGGGGGCAGGATTTTCTTGAACAACTGAAATCCACAATTTCTTTAAATGAACCTTTTTAGTGGGGGGCCATTGAGTTAACACTGCTGCTTCTAGATTGGGAATCTGATACCCCAGTATGGACACCTCAATGGCCCCTAACTAAAGAAAAATTGGGAGCTCTTACACAATTAGTAAATGAACAATTATAAAAAGCTCATATAGAACCTTCATTTTCCCCGTGGAATTCCCCTGTTTTTGTAATAACAAAGAAATCAGGAAAAATGGTGAATGTTGATAGATTTAAGAAATGTTAATAATACCATGTTACCTATGGGGCCCTTACAACCCGAACTGCCCTCCCCTTATATGGTACCAAAAGGATGGTCTGTAATTATTATTGACTTACAAGACTGCTTTTTTAGTATACCTCTGCACCCTAAAGATAGAAAATGTTTTGCCTTTTCAGTTCCTTCTATAAATCACATGGCTCCTGTTAAAAGATTTCAATGGAAGGTTCTACCTCAGGAAATGATGAACTCTCCTACCATTTGCCAATATCTTATATCTGTTTTATTACATCCCCTTAGAGATAAGTATCCTACTGCTTTCATAATTCATTACATGGATGATATACTTCTGTCCATGGAATCTGAACTCTGTTTACAACAGTTATATAATGAAGTCACTACTATTCAAAATCATGGCTTGCTCGTTGCACCAGATAAAATTCAGTTGAAAGCACCCTTTAATTATATAGGACATGCTATGGAAGAATCTAAAATCAAACCTCAAAAAACTCAAATTTCTGTGCAGTCTCTACGCATGCTGAATGATTTTCAAAAGTTGCTAGGAGATATTAATTGGCTGCGGCCATCTGTCAGCATCCCCACCTATGCTTTACAAAATCTATTTAAAATTTTAAAGGGATCCCCTGACCCTAATATCCCTAACAAAATGGCAGCTAACAAAAGAGGCCAAAGAAAAACTGGCCTTAGTGGAGAAACGCATTCAACAATCTTTCTCAGCTCGGCTAGATTATGATCAACTGGTTTCTTTATATATATTCCCCACTGCAATTATAGCTCAGCACAGCCCAATAGAATGGGTATATTCACACACTAAACAATCTTAAAAAATTGTATCGTATATTGAAAAAATAGGGCAATTAATCGTGTCAGGGAGAAGCCGTGTACAAACTTTGACTGGATTTGATCCATATGCAATACACATCCCCTTGACAAAAAAGGAATTGCAAATTGCCATACAGTATAACCTGACCATGCAAATAGCATTAAGTGATTTTTCAAAATGTTATCTCATTTCATTTGCCGAAAGGAAAATTATGGGACTTTCAACAATATACTAAATTCATTATATCTAATATCATTGCATCCCAGCCTATTTCCAATGCACCCACCTATTTCATTGATGGCAACAAGAAAGGTGTAGCAGGGATTGTCGGCCCTGATATCAAAGAGAAATTACCCACTACCTATTCTTCAGTACAAAAAGTTGAATTGCATGCTTTATATGCTCTTTTGTCTCTTCAACTATTATCCTTCAACGTATATACTGATCCCAAATACCTTGCTTCCCTTTTTCGCGATTTTGTTACCGCCTTTTTATACAACCTAGATGAAGAATTATATACTCTTTTTTCACAGACTCAAGCCTTAATTCGCTCACATATGGAACCTTTCTTCATTGCACATATACATGCTCATTCAGGTTTACCTGGCCCCTTGGTTGCAGGAAATGATGCCATTGACAGGCTCATAGCTCCCGTCTTTACGTCTGCCAGTGACGAACATGCTAATCTTCATACCAGTGCTAACTGATTGCACTCTAAATATCATATCCCTCTCACTGAAGCAAGGCGTATTATTAAAACCTGTGATTGTCTGTGTCCCTTTGCACTAACGAACTACGATTTCAGGAGTTAAACCCCAGGGACAACAGCCTAATTCCCTTTGGCAATCTGACTTCACTCACTGCTCCCTAGGAAAGTTTTCTTTGCTTTTTGTCTCAGTAAATACATTTTCAGGCTTTATCTGGGCAGTACCTGTTTCTTCAGAATCCAGCAAACACGCCATTTACCCACTCTTATTCACCTTCCCCATTATGGGAATTCCTTCAGTCTTGAAAACAGACAATGGGCCTGCATTTACCTCACACTCGTTTCATTCATTTTTATCAGAATGGAACATAACACACATTACGGGAATACCCTATAATCCCCAGAGTCAAGCCATTATTGAAAGAGCCCACCACACCCTAAAAACTCATTTATTAAAACAGAAAGGGGGAATTTGGAAGAGGAGATACACTTCTTATCCTATGAACCCTCAAAAATTGTTATTATCTTTAACTCTTTATTCCATAAATTTTTAAACCTCCCAGGGCTGTTCAGTAGCTTTCCGATTCTGGAAAGGACCCTAAGACGGGAACTAGCGAGAGTTGCAATGGCACCCCACTCCAGTACTCTTGCCTGGAAAATCCCATGGGCGGAGGAGCCTGGTAGGCTGCAGTCCATGGGGTCGCTAAGAGTCGGACACGACTGAGCGACTTCACTTTCACTTTTCATTTTCATGCGTTGGAGAAGGAAATGGCAACCCACTCCAGTGTTCTTGCCTGGAAAATCCTAGGGACCGGGCAGCCTCGTGGGCTGCCGTCTTTGGGATCGCACAGAGTCGGACACGACTGAAGCGACTTAGCAACAAAAAATAATTCTGACACTTGTGCAGAAGACAAAAACAGCAAATTAGAAATCAATACACCAATATGGTATAAGCAATTTAATCAGTGGCTGCCAGGAATCTTACGACTCCTAGGCAAGGCTTATGGTCTTGTTGTTGCAGATGGAGAGGAAATCTGGGTTCCTTTTCACCATGTCCGTTACCGAGAAGGACCCCAAGACCGGACTCCCTCGTCAAGTGACGAAGCTGACACGAAGGGTCTCGTCAATGACCTTGAAGGAGCCAATGAGGCAATCCCATCATCTGAATCCTTACCCAACATGGGCTCAAGTGAAAAACATGACTCGTCAGGCTTAGCAGACACTGAACAACACTGGAAGTCCTATGATTCCAGATAAGCTCTTTCTGGCAATGTTAGCTGTTCTTTCCTGTTCCTCTGGGGTAAGTGCAGAATATGTTTATTGGGCATACATACCCAACCCACCACTTCTCTCCATAGTGGATTGGGTAGATAAAGCCCCTATGATCTTTACTAATGACAGCATGCATTTTCCAAGTCCCTGGTTCATAAAGAGACCAATTCATGAAGAAGATGAGGGAAAGCCAATCAACACTTTCATTGGATTCAAAACCTTGCCTATCTGTTTTGGATCTCACCCCCTTTGCATGACTATCTTCCCACAGTGGTGGGCATACTCTGCCAACAATGGTACTGCTTTGTGTCTGGGAATGATCACTACGGCATCTTTCTTACTTAATGATTCTGAGTGACATTATCCAGGCCAGATAGCCAACTATACAAACTCGCTTTTTCAACCAGAGGAACCTTCATGTCATACTGTATTTTGGAGAAGAAAACAGGAGATACCCGTTACATTGGTCTGACTGTTGAGGCCAATTTGGGAAAGTTTCTATAATACAGCAAAATCATACCAATCATACATATAAATTTGTTGACTGGGGACCTCATGGGTTGTTTATAAACTGTTCTGAAGATCAGAAGGAACATCATAACTGCTCCTGGTTTAATAGGTCAAGCATTGGGGGTTTTCATAAATCTAAGACAAGTTTCTGGACTGATAAGGACATATTGCTGAATTGGTATAATGGGGACTTATCACCTCCACGACCCAGGATCATTGTCCCCATTGTGGGGCCAGAGCAATGGCACATTTGGAAAGTTACAGCAGCCTTAGAGCAATTCTCTAGTGTTTATGGGACTGTGGGTGTGTTTTGTCCTTCTAATTATACCTTCCTATACAATAGTACTGGCTATATTCAATCGTGTGTTCACCTTCCATACTTGTTTATTATAGGGCATTTTGATATTGACTTAGCCAAGATTGTCAACTGTACTGCATGTGCATTGTATGCCTGCCTTAATCACACCATTTCATATCACAATGCTAGCATTGTGCTAGTTAAACAAAGATCTGAGTTATGGCTTCCCATAAACTTAACTGAACCTTGGGCTGATTCTGTATTTCTTTCTGTATTGTTGAAAATTGGACTTAGGTGATCTAAGTGCATCATTGGGTGAATTATTGCAGGCATCCTAAGCCTTATCTCATTGTGACTGTAGGAACTTTGTCTGGTATGGCTTTACATAATTCTATACAAAATCAAGATTTTATCACTGCATGGTACAAAGACTCTCATGATCTTTGGACTCGACAAGCTCAAATAGATCAGCAATTATAAACACGAATTAATGAGTTACAAACTGTGATAATCCACTTAGGAGATCAAGTACAGCAACTGACTTTCCAAACACATATACGTTGTCACTGGAATTTTACTTCTTTTTATCTGACTAACATTCCCTACAATAGCACTGAGTCCGGCTAGTCAAGGCTATGGTTTTTCCTGTGGTCATGTATGGATGTGAAAGCTGGACAGTGAAGAAGGCTGAGCGCCGAAGAATTGATGCTTTTGAACTGTGGTGTTGGAGAAGACTCTTGAGAGTCTCTTGAATTGCAAGGAGATCCAACCAGTCCATTCTGAAGGAGATCAGCCCTGGGATTTCTTTGGAAGGAATGATGCTAAAGCTGAAATTCCAGTACTTTGGCCACCTCGTGTGAAGAGTTGACTCATTGGAGAAGACTCTGATGCTGGGAGGGATTGGGGGCAAGAGGAGAAGGGGATGACAGAGGATGAGATGGCTGGATGACATCACTGACTCGATGGATGTGAGTCTCAGTGACCTCTGGGAGTTGGTGATGGACAGGGAGGCCTGGCGTGCTGCAATTCATGAGGTCGCAAAGAGTCGGACACGACTGAGCGACTGATCTGATCTGATCCTTGGGATAAAGTTAAAGAGCATTTGCAGGATCTCACAGATAACTCAAGTTTAGACATCAATCTGTTGGAACAACAAATTGCTAATTTTCAAGTTAATGTACCTAAGGAATTGTGCAGCACTCAATTTTACAATACTTTAACTAAAACCCTATCATCTCTAGACCCTAGAACTTGGTTTTCAGGAAGCAACATTGTTATATATACATTAATCACCCTGCTTTTTCTGTCATTGCTTATAGGATACAGATGTCTCTACTCAAGTCTCTGTGCCTCCTACAATGGAGGCCAACGAGCAGCTGCTGTGCTTAAATTAAAAACAGAAGGAGGATATGTTGGGAAGCGCAGTGCAAAATAGCCTTGAAGGAGAAGGTCCTTGGGAAAATGGTGGAGAGCCAGAAGTACCCAGGCTTTGAGTACTTATAGTTGAAAAACATCTCCTGCCTTTAGCTATGCTCGGCGCCAAGATTTAATAATTAAACACTAAGGATGTTGCTTGAGAAAATGGGTCATGTGATAAACACATGGGTCATTTAAAATGTGCTGTCCTTGAAATATCTTTTACTGATTATGTCTTAACCCCATACGTGCTCTGCTGGCCGTATACTCTAGGCTCTTTGTTCCTGCTTCTATAAAAAGGCTCGACTGCAGAAATAGACTTGTCAGTCCTTGCAAGAGACTGTCCAAGTGTTGTTCTTTCAGGTTCGTCATTTCCAAGTCTTGGGGAGAAAATCCCCAACATGCTAATAGACTTTTTGGTTTTTTGTAGTGTTTGCCTTAGAAATAATGCTGAAATGTGCATTCCTGTACATATCTACTAGCACAGATATACAACTTTACCTTGAAATTCCAATTGTTTTTAAAATTATTTTATTAATTTATACTATTCCTACACTATCTATTGCTTTATTCATTATTAACAACTTTATTTTCCAATTTTTTCAATTATTTTAGTGTGCATTGTTTTGTTTTTCAATTTTGTAGCAATGAAATTCTATTATATTCAATGGCATTTAATTTGTATTACCCACATTAAAAATTAAGTTGAAAAAATCATCTTTATTATCTAGCTATTTTTTTTTACTGTGAAATATTGGAGCATGAATTTAATATTTTGTTGTGATGCTTGTGTGCAGATGTGTATGTATTTTAACAATAGATAAGAATGCAATATAATCTGAATATTAAAATTTGTAATTGTATGTGAGCCAAATATTTTCTTCAGTGCGTGTTTACTTTATTTCTTATTTTTTTATTAAAAAAAAAAGATGCTTGACTTCAATGCAGTTAATTGTATCAGTATTTATTTTTTAACTTGTGCAGTAGGTCTAAGAAATTCTTCCCTAGGTGCCAAATCATTTAAAGATATTCTCATTTGGAAGAAATTTTAAAATTTTCATTTTGTATTTAAACTCTTGGTGTAGTTGAAATTTATTGATTTAATATCATATGTGAAATCACATTAAATTAAGAATAATTTAAACACAATAAAATGATGTAAAAAGAAAGAATAATATCCAGAAATAGTGGAAGGATTGTATGGACAAATTTAAGGGGTTTTTCTTGTTGTTGCTTTTGTTTTATTTTATTTATTTACTTTTTTTCTGGAGACATAAAAATGCACCAGTGAGATAAATACAAACATAAAAAATTGGTGCTTAATATGAAATTAGAAGATATAATGTTTTACAGTAAGCAATATGGTATTTTTGAAAGATTTGAGTAGCCTGTATTATAATGAAAATAGCCCTCTAAGAATAATAATTGAATCATGTACTTCAACTGGAATTAAATTAAATTAAAATAGAGATAAAGAATCCATCTGCAATGCAGGAGACCTGGATTCGATCCCTCAGTTGGGAAGATTCCCCAGAGAAGGGAGCAGCTACCCACTCCAGTATTCTGGCCTGGAGAATTCCATGGACTATATGGTTCATGGGGACCTCAAAGAGTTGTATATGACCAAATGAATTTCACTGGAGATACTTCTAGGGATTGCTCTAAAATTTAGGAAAAAGAATCGACGGTGAAATTGAAAGGGCTTCCCTAGTGTCTCAGTTGGTAAGGAATCCACCAGCAATGTAGGAGACCTGCATCCTATCCCTGGGTTGGAAAGATCCTGGGGAGAAGGGCATAGCAAGCCACTCCAATATTCTTGCCTGGGGAATCTTAAAAGGAGCAAAGATTAATTTTAAAGAATTAGATCCAAAGGAATTCACAAATTGCTGGAGATTCAGAGAGGGCCCTGTGGCTCAGCTGGTAAATAATTCACCTGCAATGTGGGGGACCTGAGTTCAACCCCTGGGTTGGAAATATCCCCTGGAGAAGGGACCAGCTACCCACTCCAGTATTCTGGTCTGGAGAATTCCATGGACTGTATAGTCCATGGGGTCACAAACAGTCAGACATGACTGTTTCACTTATACTTGTGATAAAAAGAAATAAAATGCTTGCTATACTAACCTTGTGAATAGGATACTAGATGCCCAATTAAAGTAAAATCCAAGGCTATTTTCATGGAGTAGTTTGTGACTAATATTAAGAGAGAAAAGGAGAGTGGAGAAAGCATGGTAGGGAGTTAACTGGAGATAAATAGCCTAAATGCTGATAGCACCTGGAGCCCAGCAGCCATAATCTTGACAAAACTTTCAAATAGCCATGTGATGATTATGTTTATTTTCTTAGAAAAATTCAGAAGCAGAAATTCTCAACTATTTAAAAACAGTTGTAAAGATGCAATTATAGTTGAGGTCAATATTCTTCTGTGTTTAAGGTAGTGAAATTCAGGCAGGTGTTTCTACTGTAGATAACATATCTTATACATAACTTAGATAAGGTTATAGAATGCGCCATTTCTCAAATTTTTGTGAACCACTTACAGAACAATTAATAAGAAATTATAAATATTAATTTCTGGGAACAAGGTTTTATTGTATTAATATATAGGAAAAATAATTTTCAAAAACTAAATAGGAACTTCCACCTTTCAGTTCCACGTGTAAGATGCTTGAAAGTTGCCACTCTATTTTCGCAAGAAATATAAAGTTGAATAGACTGAAAAATCAATAATACTTCTTGGGTCTGTAATGGGGGTGAGGAACAGGGCAAACTACTGTTCCCAAGATTGGAAAGACAGATGGGGAATTTTGTATCATCAAAGCACAGCTCACAGGTTAAAACCTCTGAGAAATCCCTGCTGGGATAGGATAAATTGAACTGGAATTTACAAATTGCTGGAGATTCATAGAGGACAAGTCTAAGACTTAAAACCTCCGGGGAGAGAGACCAAGTCATAGAGGGCCCCATATTTTTGTGAGTTTTACCTCAAAATGTCTGACCAATTCTTACAGTAGATTTTGGACATGCTTTCCACAGCGGGTGGGGAAAAGGAAACATTGTGAAATATGTCAGAGCTTTCAGTTTTTCTTAAAGTGTCCTGTTCTCAGGACAAAATCATTAGCCAGAGTCTAATATACTGGGGGTATTATCTGAGCATAACTTCCTGGAAGAAGGATAGTACACAACACTGGTCCACTCAGTTCCATCTAAGAGAGTGGGAGTCAGGGAGACTGAGAGGCACTCAGGAAATTCAGTCTAGAGGCAAATTACAGGATAATTACAGGACTATAGAATGGTGGTCTCCAACTGTTTTGGCACCAGAGACCTACTCCATGGAAGACAAATTTTCCTCAGAGTTGGGGTGGGAGGATAGGGGTGGTTTCAGGATGATTCAAGCACATTACATTTATTGTGCACTATTGGAAAAGACTCTGATGCTGGGAGGGATTGGGGGCAAGAGGAGAAGGGGACGAAAGAGGATGAGATGGCTGGATGGCATCACTGACTCGATGGACCTGAGTCTCAGTGAACTCCGGGAGTTGGTGATGGACAGGGAGGCCTGGCGTGCTGCGATTCATGGGGTCGCAAAGGGTTGGACACGACTGAGTGACTGATCTGATCTGATCTTATTACATTCTGATACATAATGAGAAATTATACAACTCACCTTAATGTAGAATCAGACCATCAGGCATTCAATTCTCATAAGGAGCACCCAACCTAGATCCTCACATATGCAGTTCACAGTAAGGTTTATGATCCTATAAGAATATAGTGCACCACTGATCTAACAGGAGGTGGAACTTAAGTGGTAATGTGAGCAAGGGGAGGGGCTGTTTGTACAGATTAAGCTTTGTTTCATTGCCAGACACTCACCTTCTGGTGTGCAACCCGTTCCTAACAGACCATGGACAAGTACTGGCCTGTGGCTCGGAAGTTGGGGACACCTGACATAGAACCATTTCACCTCCTTCCATGACATACTATCACATTATTAAAGGCCTAATTGTAGTAGCTGGTTTTCCTCAGTATATAATTACTAACTATAAAGAAAAAAGTCTAAGGAATGTAAATGGTAAAATATAAAACAATTCGAAGAGGCAGAGCATGCCTAAGAACCAGATATGGCAGAATTGTTGGAATTATTAGACCAAAATTTTAAATAATTATGCTTAATATGCTAGGATTTTAATTAATAAAGTACAAAACATACAAGAAAAAAATTAAACCATGTAAGCAGAAAGATTAAGATCTTAATAAAGTACAAAAACGAAATGCTAGGGAAAACAAAACAAAGCACTGTAACAAAAATGAAGATTGCTTTTGATGGTATAGCTAGTAGATTAGGAGTGGCTGCAAAAAGAATTTCTAAGCTTGGGGAGATATCAATAGAAATTGCTGAAACTAAAGAGTAAAAAGAACAAAGACAGAAAAAGCAAAGCAGAATACCCAAGAACCAATGGACAATTGTAAACCATGTAGCATACATATGAAGGGAATACAAGGAAAAGGAAGAGGATAAAACAGAAAAAAAAAAAAAAAGAAAGAAAGAATAGTGACCAAGAATTTCCCTAAATTAACATCAAGTACTAAACAGTAGATACTCCTGGGACAACTCCTGAAAGAAGCTGAGGGTTGGGAAGGGGATACCTATATATTGAGGAAAAAAGGCAATACGTATATGACTTCTCCTCAGGAACTATGCAACAAGAGAATTGCAGAGGGAAAAATATTTACAAAAAAAAAAGTACCATGCCACCAACTTAGAACTTTCTACACAGAAAAGCTGTCCTTCAAAAGTAAAGGAGAAATAGATATTCTCTGATGATCAAAATTGAGATTTGTTGCCAGTAGACCTTACTTGCAATAATTTTTTTTTGATGTTCTTTAGAGAGAAGGAAACTTGAATCTAGAACTTGAATCTATATTAAGAGGAGAAGAGAACCAAAGATGAAACCAAAGAATAACTGAAGCTAATGAACTTTTTCTTATTCTAAATTGATTTGAGAGATTAGTTTGTTCAAAATTATAATAGTAACAATGTATTAGATGATCCCTGCTTATGTACATATCTTATAAGTGGATATGTGTACACACATATATACACACCTATGTATATGCATATCTATATCCATATATGAAATATATGTTTAATTATAAGTGAAATAAGTAACAACAAAGATGCAAGGAATGGGGGAGGAGAAACTATAATAATTTTTTTATTATAAGGTACTCATATTATCCATAAAGTAGAATAGTGCTATTTAAAAGGGAATTTGGATTAGCTGGAAATGTGTTTTGCAAATTCCAGAGCTATAACCAAAAATGTTTTTAAAGTATAGCTAATATGCTAAGAAAGAAGAGAAAATGAAATTATACAAAATGCCTAATTAAAGTTAAAGTGACAAAAAGAGAGATCAGATCAGATCAGATCAGTCGCTCAGTCGTGTCCCTCTTCCCCTTGCCGGCCTCCCCCCCCCCCCCTCTGTCGTCCCCTCTCCTCCTCCCTCTCCCTCCCAGCTCGTCTTCTCCTGTCACTCTTCCGGGTGGCGTCTGGTTCGCTTTCATCTTCCTCCGTTCGGTGTCTCCTTCTGGACTGGTTCTCGTCGGACTCTCGTCTTTCTCCTCTTCTCCTCCTTCTTCCGTCCCTCTCTCCATCTGCTGCCTTGCTGGGCCGCGGGTGTGTCTCTCCCTCCCCCCCCCTTTTTTTCATGGCGGCCCCCCCCCCGGTTTTGGAGCCCAGAAGTCTGACACTGCCACTGTCCATCTTTTCCGAGTGTGGGACGATGCCATGATCTTCGTTTCTGGTTGGCTTGCCAACCTTTTCCTCTCCACTTTCACTTTCATCAGAGGCTTTGCCCTCTTCACAAGAATGGAAGACAAAAATAGGAATAGAGAACAAAGATACAAAACAGTAACAAATATGGTTGATAGCAATCCAACTGCATCAATCACCACTTTGAATATGAATGGCCTAAATGTACTCATTGAAAGACAGAGTTTATAATAATGACAAAAAACAGCAGCAATAACAAGAACAAAAAGACCAAGCTACATATTGTTTTGAAAAAAAAAAAAAAAAACTTTAAAAATGAAGACATAGAGTTGCATGAGCTGCTTATACAGTTTGGAAAATAATCCTGTCAGTTGTTTCATTTGCTATTATTTTCTCCCATTCAGTGGGTTGTCTTTTCACCTTGCTTGCAAGGTGAAAGATTTTTAAATATCTTTTGCATTGTCAGTTAAAGTGATACTGCTGAAAACCTTCAGAATGGAAGCTTCCACAAATATATAAATCACAAGCATTCTTTATAGTATTAGAACCTAGCTTTAGTTGTCATTTGAATTTAGTTTGAATGGAATTATTTCATATTCTCTCTGTGGATATGTATATAAATATTTTATCCCTTGAAATTGTGAAACTGGAATATTTGAAATATTACAGAGTACATGATGAACAAAAATGTAGTATGCAACCTCACTGTGGTATTTGCATGTCAAATTTCCTTCTCTGTTCATCCCTTTTAACTTCATTTACATATAAATGCAAAGAAGATTACATTTATATTATAATAACCTTCAATTCAGTCAAATTCAATTCAAACTGGAGCATCAATGCTTGTTCTATTAATATGATTTTACTTTAATCTCTGTTGTAGTGCATTATTTTAATATTACTAATGTCCAGTGATACACAATTTGTGTTTTATATATCTATAAAAGTTTTACACAATAATATATTTAACTGATCCTGGAAAACTCAGTTCATACAAATACAGAGAGTCAAATAAGGTAAAGAAATAAATTCTAAAAGGTTAAATTCTCTCAAAGGGAGTAAATCATAGATGATTTACTAAAAAAAACATAGACGATATAATAGGAAGAAAGCAGTTGTTTATTTCAACAGAAAGTATCATATAATGTGTTGACTGAAAAAAAAAAAAGTGCAACTTAAAAGTTGAGAGTTTGGTTTTATTTGGTGTGAATGCTAGGATTTGATGGGAGACAAAATCCCAGGTAACCATAATAGACCCAAGAGGGAGGAAGTGGGGGAGGAGACAGGCTACATAAAGGAGCAGGTAATCTGAATACCAAAAGATTACTCCTGTGAAGAGATTTAGTAATCTTCTATATATGGAAAGATGCAAGCATATGGGCTTACTTAAATAATTTCTTTCATATGCATCTAGCTATCTGTGGCCAATCTTGCTTTTTTTTTTTTTTTTTTTTTTTATTGCTCAAATACTAATTCCTTGTTTACTATAACAGATGGCAGATACGGTAGGTGACTACCTCTCATGAACCCCCAGTTTCTCATCTCTTTTCTGGGAAGAATTAGCTGATGACTTCCAAATGGCTGGCTTTGTTTTACTGGGCCTCAGGAATTTGCATTTGGAAAAGGCTTGCTTACGGGTAAAGTATAGAACAGAAAACATGTCATTTCACAAATGGGATTACTTTACTCAAAATTAGTAAAGAGTGCACCAAAATGGCATTTTTGTTCATGGTATAATAAATAATGTCATGGGAGTTTGTAATTTCCTTTGTTATGTCTCACTGTAGCAAAAATTTGAAGCGATGGACAAATTGGTCTTACAGCTCAGTTTAATTTAGAAAGCAAAGGAAAATACATCTTCAAGGCATGAGGGCAGATCAACCCAAAAGATGAGGAGAAGAGAGGCTCCCAGTTCAATTTTGGCTCCTCTATTTATGTTTTTTCTCTCCCCCTGAGCCTGCCCCATGTAAATTGGGCTGACCAGGAAGGCTGTTTGTTTTACCTGAGGTCCCCACTCTGGTCCTCGGACCTTCCTTTGTTCTATTTTCCTGGGCTTTTACCTTCTCTGTCTTTAAGCCAATGCCATTTTGGACTCCTTTTTCCTATTCTAACTATCTAACATTGCTGGGAGAAATATCAATAACCTCAGATATGCAGATAATAACACCCTTATGGCAGAAAGTGAAGAGGAACTCAAAAGCCTCTTGATGAAAGTGAAAGTGGAGAGTGAAAACGTTGGCTTAAAGCTCAACATTCAGAAAACGAAGATCATGGCATCTGGTCCCATCACTACATAGGAAATAGATGGAGAAACAGTGGAAACAGTGTCAGACTTTATTTTTCTGGGCTCCAAAATCACTGCAGATGGTGACTGCAGCCATGAAATTAAAAGACGGTTACTCCTTGGAAGGAAGGTTATGGCCAACCTAGATAGCATATTCAAAAGCAGAGACATCACTTTGCCAACAAAGGTTCGCCTAGTCAAGGCTATGGTCTTTCCTGTGGTCATGTATGGATGTGAGAGCTGGACTGTGAAGAAGGCTGAGCGCCGAAGAATTGATGCTTTTGAACTGTGGTGTTGGAGAAGACTCTTGAGAGTCCCTTGGACTGCAAGGAGATCCAACCGGTCCATTCTGAAGGAGATCGGACCTGGGATTTCTTTGGAAGGAATGATGCTCAAGCTGAAACTCCAGTATTTTGGCCACCTCATGCGAAGAGTTGACTCATTGGAGAACAGTCTGATGCTGGGAGGGATTGAGGGCAGGAGGAGAAGGGGGACGACAGAGGATGAGATGGCTGGATGGCATCACTGACTCTATGAATGTGAGTCTGGGTGACCTCTGAGAGCTGGTGATGGATAGGGAGGCCTGGCGTGCTGCAGTTCATGGGGTCGCAAAGAGTCGGACACGACTGAGCGACTGATCTGATCTGAACATTCCCCTCTCCAGCGATTCAGTTCAGTTCAGTCACTCAGTCGTGTCTGACTCCAGAGATTAGAGGCCCAATTCTTCGGTAATAGGGGCATCGAAATCTCTCTGGCTACTTGCTGAACTGGGATGTCAAAGGGCATTCGGCCTCCTTCTCTTGCTAGTCTCAAGAATCAGAGTCATTATAGTGGTCACCATCTAAGGGTGATAATATTTTCTGTGGTTTGCTGTAATTTTATTGTTGTTGAACTGGCACTGCATGTTGTAGCTTGTTGACAGGTATATGGAGGATCTTCTACTGTTTTCTTCCATGACTGACCTGTGAGTAGAGAATCTAGGAGTCATGTACTAGTAACTTGACTGCTGTGGGAATAGAAAGTATTATAGGGTAGGGGGCCTTCCATGTCGGCTGGAGTTGAGACTTTGGGTACACATCTTTCAAGACTTTAATTAGGACTTGAGTGTCTGGAACATACAGTGGTGGCTCTTTAGACTCCTTTGGGTCTTGGATGACAAGCCACAAGCATATATCCTGTTGGAATTGCCCAATGGTCATGGTATAAGACTGGAGGTACTAAGGCTCTGGATTGAAGAAAAGGTCACTGACATAAACAAAAGGTCTCCCAGAGAGCATTTCATTTGGACTAAGACTAACCTGTTCCTTAAGGGCCATACAGGTGTTCAGTCAAAAAAGCCAAAGGGAATAACATCAGATCAGATCAGATCAGTCATTAGTCGTGTCCGATTCTTTGCAACCCCATGAATCGCAGCATACCAGGCCTCCCTGTCCATCACCAACTCCTGGAGGTTCACTCAGACTGATGTTCATTGAGTCAGTGATTCCATCCAGCCATCTCATCCTCTGTCGTCCCCTTCTCCTCCTGCCCCCAATCCCTCCCAGCATCAGAGTCTTTTCCGATGAGTCAACTCTTCACATGAGGTGGCCAAAGTACTGGAGTTTCAGCTTTAGCATCATTCCTTTCAAAGAAATCCCAGGGCTGATCTCCTTCAGAATGGACTGGTTGGATCTCCTTACAGTCCAAGGGACTCTCAAGAGTCTTCTCCAACACCACAGTTCAAAAGCATCAATTCTTCGGCACTCAGCCTTTTTCACAGTCCAACTCTAACATCCAAATAAGACCACAGGAAAAACCATAGCGTTGACTAGACGGACCTTTATTGGCAAAGTAATGTCTCTGCTTTTGATTATGCTATGTAGGTTAGTCATAACTTTCCTTCCAAGGAGTAAGCATCTTTTAATTTCATGGCTGCAGTCACGATCTGCAGTGATTTTGGAGCCCCCCAAAATAAAGTATGACATTGTTTCCCCATCTATTTCCCATGAAGTGATGGGACCAGATGCCATGATCTTCGTTTTCTGAATGTTGAGCTTTAAGCCAACTTTTTCACTCTCCACTTTCATTTTCATCAAGAGGCCCTTTAGTTCTTCTTCACTTTCTGCCATAAGGGTGGTATCATCTGCATATCTGAGGTTACTGATATTTCTCCCGGCAATCTTGATTCCAGCTTGTGTTTCTTCCAGTCCAGCGTTTCTCATGATGTACTCTGCATAGAAGTTAAATAAACAGGGTGACAATATACAGCCTTGACGTACTCCTTTTCCTATTTGGAACCAATCTGTTGTTCCATGTCCAGTTCTAACTGTTGCTTCCTGACCTGCATACAAATTTTTCAAGAGGCAGATCAGGTGGTCTGGTATTCCCATCTCTTTCAGAATTTTCCACAGTTTATTGTGATCTACACGGCCAAAGGCTTGGCATAGTCAAGAAAGCAGAAATAGATGTTTTTCTGGAACTCTCTTGCTTTTTCCATGATCCAGCGGATGTTGGCAATTTGATCTCTGGTTCCTCTGCCTTTTCTAAAACCAGCTTGAACATCGGGAAGTTCATGGTTCACATATTGCTGAAGCCTGGCTTGAATTTTGAGCATTACTTTACTAGCCTGTGAGATGAATGCACTTGTGCGATAGTTTGAGAATTCTTTGGCATTGCCTTTCTTTGGAATTGGAATGAAAACTGACCTTTTCCAGTCCTGTGGCCACTGCTGAGTTTTCCAAATTTGCTGGCATATTGAGTGCAGCACTTTCACAGCATTGTCTTTCAGGATTTGAAATAGCTCAACTGGAATTCCATCACCTCCACTAGCTTTGTTTGTAGTGATGCTTTTTAGGGCCCGCTTGATTTCACATTCCAGGATGTCTGGCTCTAGGTCAGTGACCACACCATTGTGATTATCTGGGTCATGAAGATCTTTTTTGTACAGTTCTTCTGTGTATTCTTGCCACCTCTTCTTAATATCTTCTGCTTCTGTTAGGTCCATACCATTTCTGTCCTTTACTGAACTCATCTTTGCATGAAATGTTCCCTTGGTATCTCTAATTTTCTTGAAGAGATCTCTAGTATTTCTTATTCTGTTGTTTTCCTCTATTTCTTTGCCTTGATCACTGAGGAAGGCTTTCTTATCTCTTCTTGCTATTCTTTGGAACTCTGCATTTAGATGTTTATATCTTTCCTTTTCTCCTTTGCTTTTCGCTTCTCTTCTTTTCACAGCTATTTGTAAGGCCTCCCCAGACAGCCGTTTTGCTTTTTTGCATTTCTTTTCCATGGGGATGGTCTTGATCCCTGTCTCCTGTACAGTGTCACGAACCTCATTGCGTAGTTCATCATACACTCTATCAGATTTAGGCCCTTGAATTTATTTCTCATTTCCACTGTATAATCATAAGGGATTTGATTTAGGTCATACCTGAATGGTCTAGTAGTTTTCCCTACTTTTTTCAATTTAAGTCTGAATTTGTCAATAAGGAGTTCATGATCTGAGCCACAGTCAGCTCCTGGCCTTGTTTTTGCTGACTGTATAGAGCTTCTCCATCTTTGGCAGCAAAGAATATAATCAATCTGATTTCGGTGTTGACCATCTGGTAATGTCCATGTGTAGAGTCTTCTCTTGTGTTGTTGGAAGAAGGTATTTGCTGTGACTAGTGCATTTTATTGGCACAATTCTATTACTCTTTGCCCTGCTTCATCCATATTCCAAGGCCAAATTTGCCTGTTACTCCAGGTGTTTCTTGACTTCCTACTTTTGCATTCCAGTCCCCTAGAATGAAAAGGACATCTTTTTTGGGTGTTAGTTGTAAAAGGTCTTGTAGGTCTTCTTAGAACCGTTCAACTTCAGCTTCTTCAGCGTTACTGGTTGGGGCATAGATGTGGATTACTTTGGTATTCAATGGTTTGCCTTGGAAATGAACAGAGATCATTCTGTTGCTTTTGAAACTGCATCCAAGTACTGCATTTTGGATTCTTTTGTTGACCATGATGGCCACTCCATTTCTTCTGAGGTATTCCCACCCACAGTAGTAGCTACAATGGTCATCTGAGTTAAACTCACCCATTCCAGTCCATTTTAGTTCTCTAATTCCTAGAATGTCGACATTCACTCTGGCCATCTCTTGTTTGACCACTTCCAATTTGCCTTGATCCATGGACCTGACATTCCAGGTTCCTATGCAATATTGCTCTTTACAGCATCGGACTTTGCTTCTATCACAGACACATCCACAGCTGGGTATTCTTTTTGCTTTGACTCCATCCCTTCATTCTTTCTGGAGTTATTTCTCCACTGATCTCCAGTAGCATATTGGGCCCCTACTGACCTGGGGAGTTCCTCTTTCAGTATCCTATCATTTTGCCTTTTCATCCTGTTCATGGGGTTCTCAAGGCAAGAATACTGAAGTGGTTTGTCATTCCCTTCTCCAGTGGACCATATCTGTCAGATCTCTGCATCATGACCTGCCCATCTTGGGTTGCCCCACGGGCATGGCTTAGTTTCATTGAGTTAGACAAGGCTGTGGTCCTAGTGTGATTAGATTAACTAGTTTTCCCTGAGTATGGTTTCAGTGTGTTTGCCCTCTGATGCCCTCTTGCAACACCTACCATCTTACTTGGGTTTCTCTTACCTTGAGTGTGGGGTATCTCTTCACGGCTGTTTCAGTAAAGTGCAGCCACTGCTCCTTACCTTAGACGAGGAGTATCTCCTCAACGCCGCCCTTCTTGACCTTCAATGTGGGATAACTCTTGTAGGCCCTCCTGTGCCCACGCAGCCACAGCTCTTGGATGTGGGGTCGGTCTCCAGGCCGCTGCCCCTGGCCTCGTTCGTGGGGGCATGGGGTAGCTCCTCCTGGCCGGCTGCCACCCTTGGCCTCAGACGCTGGGTAGCTCCTCTTGACTGCCTTCCCTGAATTCTGACACGGAGTAGCTCCTCTTGGACGCCGCCCCTGACCTCGGACGTAGGGTAGCTCCTCTCGGCCACACTTAGTGCGCCAGTCGCAGCCACCCATGCTTAGTGGAGGAGACCTATTGGTAAAGCCTCCTTCCATTCCAGGGAGGTCTCCTGGGTTATCTTTTTTATCACAGATTTTAAGAATTGGTTGGCTCTTTCTACTTTTTCTGAAAACTGAGGCCTCCAGGCACAATGGAGATAATAAATGCTTTAGAGACTCCTTGGGTGACCTTAGGAGTAAATGATATCCCATTGTCACTTTGTAATGACCTGGGCAGACCAAATCTTGGAATGATTTCATGGAGCAGTCTTTTTACCACGTCCTCAGCCTTCTCAGTCAGGATGGGAAAGCCTTCAATCTATCCTGTGAATGTATTTATCATGACTAATAGGTATTTATACCCTTGAGAAACTGGCATCTGGGTGAAATCCATCTGCCAGTCATCTTCTGAGTAGGTCCCATGTTGTTGGATGGGCTGGGCCAGCTGGGGTCTTCGAGCTCCTTGGGGTTGTTTAATTGGCAAGTGGGACAAGAGGAGACCACTTGTCTTACAGTTGTTTGGAGGCCGGTTCCTCTGAAGGACCTTTCTAGTAATTTTTGGAGGGCCTTTTCCCCTAAATGAGAAGTGGCATGTAAGGAGTTAGCCAACTTCTATTGGAGGTTCCCAGACAGAAAAAGGAATCCCTTCTTGTGGAACCACCTTATATGATCTTCTTGAAAGCCCTCATTCTTAACTTTAAGAGTCTCATCTTCAGTATATGAAGGAGTTTCTGGCAAATTAGTCTGTGGAACTAAGGTGGCTACCCCTATTAGATCATTGTTCTGTAATGCTGCTCTCTTAGCTGCCTGATTAGCTGCTTGGTTCCCTCGTGCCACTTCTGTGCTCCCTTTTTGGTGTTCTTTACAATGGGAGACTGAAACCTTAGTGGACAGAGGAACCACCTTTAAGAGCCTAAGGATTTGATCACCATGTTTGATTAGGGACTCTCAGGTGGTCAAGTGGAATCTTTCTTTCCAAATAGCAGCATGTGCATGTAGCACCAGAAAGGCATACTTGGAGTCAGTGTAAATGGCTGCTCTTTTTCCTTTTCCCAGCTGTAAAGCTCGAGTCAGGGCTATGAGCTTAGCTCATTGGGCTGAAGTACCTAGTGGCAAAGGTTTAACCTCTTATGGTCTCAAAATTGAAGACTACTACATATCTGGCTCTTCTTTTCCCATCCAAGACAAAGCTGTTTCCATCAGTGTACAGGATTTCCTCAGGATTGGTCAGAGGATTTCTGACAATCCCTCTTGGATTTTATCCAGTGGTCCAAGGTTTCTAGGCAAGAGTGAAAGGGGAGAGAGCCCTTGGGGGTAGGCAGGAGGGTAGCTGGATTGTGAATTTCACAAGGGGATATAGTCAGGCCTGGATTTTCCATCAGCACTACTTGATATCTGAGGATTCTTTGATTGTACATCCATAAATGGACTCTTTCATTCAGGAATTGTTTCACTTGGTGGCTGGTAGAAATAGTTTGCCCCCAAAAGAGAATTTTAAAGCATCTTCCATCAGGACTGAAATACCTGCAAGACTTCAAAGGCAGGGAAAGATCCCTTCCCAATAAGGGAATAGGATAGTCAGGGACCACCAGAAACTGGTGGGAAAATATTTGTCCATCCCAGCAATAAAGAAGTGCTCGGGTGAATATTTTTGTAATTGGTTTTCCTGTAACACCCAAAATAGTACAGGTTTAGGGGGAAAAGGCTCTGGAGTCAGAGATCAGGACAAAGTAGGTAGCCCTTGTGTCAACCAAGAAATTCTCAGACCTACTTGCCACATCCAGTTGTACCTTTGGCTCCAGCCCCGTGATGGTTATCTGTGACATGTAGGCTGGCTGGAGCGGGCCACTTCAGTCCTGTTGAACCATCATGAGGGTATGCTTGGTGCTTGACCTTGAGGCTCTTGGGTCCCAAGGGCAGAGTGCTGCCCAATGTCCCAATTGATGGCATTTGTAGCAAGCCATTTTAGGAGACTTGTCACCGTTTGGACACTCTTTGGCCCAATGGCTCACCTGTCTACAGATTAGGCATTTGTCTCATGCATTGTCCTTCAAGAACTCAGGGTTTGTCATAGGGCTTCCCTGGAGGGAGTTCAGCATCTGGGCATGCCTTCTCTCTTTTCTTTTCTCCCTTTCCTGGCCCTTGGCCTCACTCTCCTGTTCTCTGTTACAAAAGGTATTGGTGGCTGTCTGGACCATCTTTTCTAAAGAGGCAGCAGGGTCCTGCTGCTGTAGCTGTTGTAACTTTATCCTGATGTCTGATACACATTGTGACAAGAATTTGTCCTTTAAAATCACCTGTCCTTCATATAAGTCTAAGTACAAAGTAGTAAACTTTTGGAGGGCCTCTTTTGGACTTTCCTGAAAGGCAATGAGGGGTTCTCATTGAACTCCTGAGTTAATGCTGAGACTGGGCATAGTCCCACAGCTAATAGGCTTTCTTCTATTTTCACTGGTGGACTTCCTTAGAGGTGAGTCTTTCTGAAGCTTATCCTACCTAGTACTGTTGCAACCTGAGAGCTGGGAGTCCCTGGTTAGGGTGCAGATCCCCAGGCAGGCTGAGGTATGACAGCCTCCTGGAAATCGAATCCCAGAGCAGGTCAAAGTAGGTCATCCTCCCAAGAATTGGAGCCCTGGGCAGGACGAGGCAGGTCAACCTCCTGGGACCCCTGAACTGGAGTTGGGCATCCCCAAGGTCTCCAGGGTGAACATTTATGGGTAGGATTAAGGGGTTGTAATCTTAACTAATTGCCAGTTTGTCCACCAGGCTAGGAATAGATATCGTGATGTAAATCAATTCAAGCCTGTGCCCTGAGACTCAGAACCTAGTGAAAAAACCGTAAGTCTTATCCTCTTATTGCTCTGAGGGAATGTAAATCACTGATTTCCTCCCATAGTCCTCCATAAGAACAGCTTAGGATGTTTCCAATGGTAAACATCTCATTGTCATAGATCCACTTTGCTGATGCTAAGTCGCTTCAGTCATGTCTGACTCTGTGAGACCCCATAGACTGCAGCCCACCAGGCTCTGCTGTCCCTGGGATTCTCCAGGAAAGAACACTGGAGTGGGTTGCCATTTCCTTCTCCAATGCATGAAAGTGAGAAAAAGTAATGACAAAGGAGTGGGTTATCTGGTCCTGTTAGGGATGAATATTTTAATAATAAAAAGCAGGGTGGAGCAATGTTGCCTACAAGGGGGCAAGGTCCTGGTTGTAGGACTTAGTAAGTGACTTAAGAACAAATTGATAAGAGGCAACAGACCAGATGTTCCATAAAAGTGGAGTGAAGATTTGATCCAAGGGTATGTTTGTAACATTAGGAGAAGGGTGGTAAGGATTTGGGCCGAAAGACCCTGCAGGGCTAACTCCCAAAGTGGCAAACATTATCCCTGGAAGTCCAATTGCCCTTGAAGGGATGTCACCAACAGATGAAATTCTAGCAGGCATTGTGTGTCGGCCACCCACCCTAAAGTGTTCACTGAGAGACGCTATGGCTGCAAATAGTGTAGAAAACATAGAAGATGAAGGCCTGAATATCTAGAGAGATTAGATATTATACAGTATTTCTCTCCCAAAGGCCAACTATTTTCTGGTTGTCCTTCCAGAGGATTGTAGAGGCAACATTGTGGGCATAGATGGGTCAGGAAAAGAGTATTGAAACAGGAGGGAAGGGGGCAGGGCACAAATTTTGAAAGAATGACAAAGCCCAAGGGAATAACATCAGATCAGAACAGATCAGTCACTCAGTCGTGTCGGACTCTTTGTGACCCCATGAATCACAGCACTCCAGGCCTCCCTGTCCATCACCAATTCCCGGAATTTACTCAGACTCACATCCATCAAGTCAGTGATGCCATCCAGCCATCTCATCCTCTGTGGTCCCCTTCACCTCCTGCCCCCAATCCCTCCCAGCATCAGAGTCTTCTCGAATGAGTCAATTCTTCGCATGAGGTGGCCAAAGTACTGGAGTTTCAGCTTCAGCATCAATCCTTCCAAAGAAATCCCAGGGCTGATCTCCTTCAGAATGGACCGGTTGGATCTCCTTGCAGTCCAAGGGACTCTCAAGAGTCTTCTCCAACACCACAGTTCAAAAGCATCAATTCTTCGGCGCTCAGCCTTCTTCACAGTCCAACTCTCACATCCATACATGACCACAGGAAAAACCATCAGATCAGATCAGATCAGTCGCTCAGTCGTGTCCGACTCTTTGCGACCCCATGAACCGCAGCACGCCAGGCCTCCCTGTCCATCACCAGCTCCCGGAGGTCACCCAGACTCACACCCATCAAGTCAGTGATGCCATCCAGCCATCTCATCCTCTGTCGTCCCCTTCTCCTCCTGCCCTCAATCCCTCCCAGCATCAGACTGTTCTCCAATGAGTCAACTCTTCGCATGAGGTGGCCAAAATACTGGAGTTTCAGCTTTAGCATCATTCCTTCCAAAGAAATTCCAGGATTGATCTCCTTCAGAATGGACTGGTTGGATCTTCTTGCAGTCCAAGGGACTCTCAAGAGTCTTCTCCAACACCACAGTTCAAAAGCATCAATTCTTCGGCGCTCAGCCTTCTTCACAGTCCAGCTCTCACATCCATACATGACCACAGGAAAGACCATAGCCTTGACTAGGCAAACCTTTGTTGGTAAAGTAATGTCTCTGCTTTTGAATATGCTATCTAGGTTGGTCATGAGAAATGCTGGACTGGAAGAAACACAAGTTGGAATCAAGATTGCTGGGAAAAACCATAGCCTTGACTAGACAGACCTTTGTTGGCAAAGTAATGTCTCTGCTTTTGAATATGCTATCTAGGTTGGTCATAACTTTCCTTCCAAGGAGCAAGCGTCTTTTAATTTCATGGCTGCAGTCACCATCTGCAGTGATTTTGGAGCCCAGAAAAACAAAGTCTGACACTGTTTCCACTGTTTCCCCATCTATTTCCCATGTAGTGATGGGATCGGATGCCATGATCTTCGTTTTCTGAATGTTGAGTTTTAAGCCAACGTTTTCACTCTCCACTTTCACTTTCATCAAGAGGCTTTTTATTTCCTCTTCACTTTCTGCCATAAGGGCGGTGTCATCTGTATATCTGAGATTATTGATATTTCTCCCAGCAATTTTGATTCCAACTTGTGTTTCTTCCAGTCCAGCATTTCCCATGATGTACTCTGCATATAAGTTAAATTAACAGGGTGATAATATACAGCCTTGACATACTCCTTTTCCTATTTGGAACCAGTCTGTTGTTCCATGTCCAGTTCTAACTGTTGCTTCCTGACCTCCATATAGGTTTCTCAAGAGGCAGGTCAGGTGATATAGTATTCCCATCTCTTTCAGAATTTTCCAGTGTATTGTGATCCCTTTATCCCATAGCACTCATAGTGATTTTGCTTCCTTGTCTGAATTATAATTGAAAAAACTGGGCCATGATAACACAGTATTAATGCCTTAATAGATCTCATTTTCTCTCTAAACCATATATGTGAACTGTCCTTACCCGTTTATATTCATGGATATTATAAGCCCCATTCTAATGACTTCACATCTTCACTGATATAAGGTTTCTTGTATATACAGATGCCTAAGTCCTAGTGACTTATTTCATTTTTACTCTCAACATTTTCAGAAAATCACTTCACTTTGATTCTTCAATAAAACATGGTAAGGAAACTTGCAGTAAGACTAACTGCTCTAGATATATCTATGATTTCTTTTTTCTCTCTTTATTTGCTTTTTTACATTTTTAAAAACCTCTTTTTAATCAACTTTTCCTTTCTAAGAATTGCATAATAAAAATAATCATTATTTACAAAAGCACCTACTATATTCATTTATTTTTTTATAATTCCAAAATATACATAGCTTGATTTCTCATTCCTGTTGACACAGTCCTCTAGTCAAAGCTATGGTGTAAAAGGTGGACCATAAAGAAAGCTGAGCAGTGAAGAATTGATACCTTTAAAAAGTGGTGTTGGAAAAGGCTCTGAAAGTCCCTTGGATTGCAAGGAGACCAAAATAGTCCATCTTAAAGGAAATCAGTCCTGAATATTCATTGGAATGACGGACGTTGAAGCTGAAGCTCCAATACTTTGGCCACCTGATGTGAAGAACTGACTCACTTGAAAAGACCCTGATGCTGGGGAAGATTGAAGGCAGGAGGAGAAGGAGATGATGGAGTATGAAATGGTTCGATGGCATCACTGACTCAATGGACATGAGTTTAAGCAAGGTACAGGAGTTGATGTTGGACAAGGAAGCATGGAGTGCTGCAGTCCATGGGGTCCTAAAGAGTTGGACACAACTGAGCAACTGAACTGAAATGAATATTTTAGGCACAAAAAACCACTAACTCTTGCCAACTTTTTAGCCTAGAGTTTTTCTACACAGATATGTTTAAGGTGCAATGATAATTATGCATATGTTTATTTTACCTTTGTTTTTAGCACTATACAAGGGCTTGCATTTGCTAGTTTAAATTAAAAACAAGTATTCTAAAAATTCCCTGGAGAAGGAAATAGCATCCCACTCCAGTATTCTTGACTAGAGAATCATGGTGTTGCAAACAGTTGGACATATCTGAAGTGACTTCACATCCACAACTAAGAATATACTTAATTTAGATATAATACACTCTTGCAGGAGAGTAGCAACAGTAAAAAGATTGCTTGCTCAAATGAACACAAATATTCTAGTTAGAAAAAGATAAGCGCTCATACTGTTACTAAGGAATTTTAAAATCAGGGGCCTGGCTATTTTTACGCCTCTCTCTCGTGAATGTCTGATGGTTATTTACATCATTACTGATAATTGTAATTGCCATATTTCATTGTGCCTTGGCATAGTCACTGAAGGAGATTAGAAGATATGTGCTCACATTACCTTTATCACCATCTGAGAAGAGTGGTTTGGAGATTCTTGATTAGAGGAATCAGAAAAAAAACTAGTGTTTGGATTTTAAAAAAGCTTTGGAATTGCAAAGAAGGATGACTCTTGGCAAATTTCATCTTTTCTCTCTAAGAAGGAAGTTGTTCTTACCAAAATATGTAAGGTAATGGTATTCTTTATTTGAAAATATAGAAATGCTTATAGAAGTGAAATTTGATAAAACTGTTTAAATAAGAAATAAAGTTTAAAAATTTTTACAATAGAAATTATTCACTTAGATGGTTTAGAGTGGAGACACACCCATTTTTTAAAAAATCAACATAAAAAAAAAGTACTTTTCCAACTTCTGGCTGTTGGTCTTGGAATTTACATTTAGCTTCTCTTTATATAGTGACAAGTAAACTGAAAATCAGTTGTCTGGTTTTAAGTAAGAGAATTTTGGTCAAATATTGGCATTGGTTCTAGATTTCTCTTTTTGTTTATATCTTTAAATAAAAAGAGATAATCTCTTCCAAAAAGTAGTCAAGAAACAAAGAAGTATTTTGGGTTTTTACCAAAATCATTTTAAGCCCTGAAAAATTGCTATGACCAAGGGTATATTTTTTTAATATGTACCTACACCTGGTATAAGGGAAATAATTATGTCACTAGAATAGCATGAAGAATCTAGACTTAAACTTTATATTATTGGACAAATTAGAACACAATTTCTTTTACAATATTTTGCTATTACCATGAGCAAAGCAGTGTTAAAATATGTAAAGTACAAGTGTGTCAAGGAAGAAATAAAAATTTAAAAATATATATTATAAAAAGAGTAAAAAGATTATAACACAATAACAATTTAATGTATAATTAGACAATAAATTGTTTCTGAGAAATACAGAGATCAAAGTTTTAGATTTTGAAAGACTACATTTTTCTCCTTTTAATCTTTCCTAAACAATTAATTTCTCTACTTCCTTAACAATTGCTATGGAGACAATTTTACAACATTATTTCCAAATTTCCTCAAAGTTACTTAAATATCACTTGACCTCACGTATATATTTTTAAAAATTTCCTAACAAATCTAGACGCCCTAATTCTCCACTGCTAAGCAAAGACTAGAGATCTCTTCAAGAAAATTGAAGATATCAAGGGAATATTTCATACAAGGATGGGCACAATAAAGGACAGAAGTGGCATGGACCTAATAGAAGCAGAAGATATTAAGAAGAGGTGGCATGAATACAAGGAAAAAAAAAAAAAAAAACTATACAAAAAAAATCTTAATGAGCCAGATAACCATGATGATATGATCACTCACCCAGAGCCAGACATTCTAGAGTTTGAAGTCAATTGGCCTTAGGAAGCATCACTATGAACAGAGCTAGTGAAGGTGATAAAATTCCAACTGAACTATTTCAATTCCTAAAAGATAATGCTGTAAAAGTGTTGCACTCAATATGTCAGCAAATTTGGAAGCCTCAGCAATGGCCACAGGACTGGAAACAGTAAATTTTCATTTCAATCTCAAAGAGGGGCAATGCCAAATAATGTTCAAACTACTGTACAGTTGCACTCAATTCACATGCTAGCAAGGTAATGCTCAAAATCCTTCAAGCTAAGATTCAATACTACATGATTCAAGAACTTGCAGATGTATAAGCTCAGTTAGAAAAGGCAGAGGAAACAGAGATCAAACTGCCAACATCCATTGGATCTTAGAAAACACAAGGGAATTAAAAAAAAAAAAAATCTACCTCTCTTTCATTGAGTATGCTTTTAAAGATTTGCTTTGATTGTGTGGATCAAAAAAAAAAAAAAGTGGAAAATTCTTAAAAAGATGGGAATACCAGACCACTTTACCTGCCTCCTGTGTGCAAGTCAAGAAGCTATAGTTAGAATGGGATATGGAACAACAGACTGGCTGCAAATTTAGTAAGGAGCATGTCAAGGTTGTATATCTCCACTCTGTTTATTTAACTTATATGTAGAGTACATCATGTGAAACACTGCCAGGTTGGATGAAGCCCAAGTCAGAATCAAGTTTCCAAAGAGAAATATTAGTGACCTCAGATACACAAATGACACCATCTTCATGGCAGAAAATGAAGAGGAATTAAAGAGCTTCTTGATGAAGGTGAAAGAGGAGAGTGTAAAAGCTGGCTTAAAACTCAGCATTAAAAAAATGAAAATCATGGCATTTGGCCCCATCACTTCATAGCAAATAGATGGGGAAACAATGGAAACAGTGACTGACTTCATTTTCTTGGGCTCCAAAATAACTGTAGATGGTGACTGCAGTTATGAAATTAAAAGATACTCGCTCTTTGGAAGAAAAGCTATGACCAAACTAGACAGCATAGTAAAAAGCAGAGACGTAATATGCTGACAAAGACCTATCTAGTCAAAGCTATGGTTTTTCCAGTAGTCATGTATGGATGTGAGATTTGGATCATAAAGACTGAGTAGTGAAGAATTGATGCTTTCAAACTATATTGCTAGAAAACTCTTGAGATTCTCTATAACAGCAAGATCAAACCAGTCAATCCTAAAGGAAATCAACCCTGAATATCCATTGGAAGGACTGATGCCAAAGCTGAAACTCCATTAATTTGGCCATCTGATGTGAAGAGCTGACTATTTGGAAAAGACCCTGATAATGGGAAAGATTGAAGGCAGGAAGAAAAGGGGATGACAGAGGGTGAGATGGTTGGATGGCATCATTAATTAAATGGTCATGAGTCTGAGAAACTCCAAGAGAGATGAAGGACAAGGAATCCTGGCCTGCTGGAGTCCATGGGGTTTCAAAGAGTCCATGAATGAGTGGCTGAGCAACAACAAAGCATTAGCGATCTTACTATAACAACTATAGTATTTTAATTCAAAGACCAAAAACATTAATCCTTAGTTAGAATTAGTATCAATCATTCAACAGTTTTTTCCCAGCACATTAGATGAAAGAGACAATACTAGGGGAATTTTTTTTTTTTTTTGTATTTACTCATAAAAAAGACAGAGAAGGCAATGGCACCCCACTCCAGTACTCTTGCCTGGAAAATCCCATGGATGGAGGAGCCTGGTGGGCTGCAGTCCATGGGGTCGCTAAGAGTCGGACACAACTGAGCGACTTCACTTTCACTTTTCACTTTCATACATTGGAGAAGGAAATGGCAGCCCACTCCACTATTCTTGCCTGCAGAATCCTGGGGATGGAGGAGCCTGGTGGGCTGCCATCTATGGGGTCGCACAGAGTCGGACACGACTGAAGTGACTTAGCAGCATAAAAAAGAGATATTGGAACATATAGAATTGGAATCATGTAGCAATACTTTAAACATTTGTTTCCACTTTGACCTTGCATTCTTAATGTGAGAGAACATAACTTCCTGATTTTTTTTTTGGAAAAATATGCTTATTTTCTGGTTGCTCACTAATTTTTAAGCAAGGTGTTTAAAGAAATATTTCCCTTATCTCTAGTCTGTGTATGTGCAGTAAGAAATATATTTGTATGTTAATCTTTCATAAAGCTTCTATGAGCCTGAAGTTAGCTCGGAAGTGATTCACTGTCTGCAGACTTCAGATTCTGAATCTTTGTTTTTCATTAATGGAATTGATAAGAAAAATGGGTCTCTCCTGGGTTTTCATCCTTTTCTGTTTCCTTCATAGTTCACCTTGTCAGAGATTTATCTGTAAGCACATAGAGGAGTCATGTATATGAACTGCAGTAGTACTTATCTCCCTCTGAGGTCACTGTAGTATATGCCTTTCTTTCTGAAACAAGAAAAGGACAGATTTATCACAGATACATGATAGTGAAGCAGTGTTATTGGGGAAGCTACTGTTTTTCACATGATACAACAAGCAGGTGTTGGAAAGCGATTATGATTTCTGTTAGATACTACAAATCAAAGTGGCTTAATTTTTAATTGCAAAGTTAAGCTGAAAAATTAAATTATAACGTGTGTTATTAATTCAAATATTCCATATTACCTTTGAACCAGCTTGGTAAAATAGCATAAGTTTTAAAACAAAATGCCATCTTCAAATATACTGATAAATATAATTTGCCTTAAAAATATTTATGTCAAAGAAGAACCAAAAAAGACCCAGTTAACACAGGAAAGGAAATAACAAAGAACAAAAAGGTAGCTCAGTCACTAAGTCGTGTCTGACTCTTTGTGACCCCATGAACTGCAGCATGCCAGGCCTCCCTGTCCATCACCAGCTCCCAGAGTCTACCCAAACCCATATCCATTGAGTCAGTGATGCTATCCAAGCGTCTCATCCTCTGTCGTCCCCTTCTCCTCCTGCCCTCAATCTTTCCCAGCATCAGGGTCTTTTCAAATGAGTTAGCTCTTCTCATCAGGTGGCCAAAGTATTGGAGTTTCAGCTTCAACATCAGTCTCTTCAATGAACACCCAGGACTGATCTGTTTTAGGATGGACTGATTAGATGTCCTTTCAGTCCAAGGGACTCTCAAGAGTCTTATCCAACACCACAGTTCAAAAACATCAATTCTTTGGGATTAATGGAGACTAAAAAATATAAAAGATAAGTTAAACTAAGATATGGTTCTTTGAAAAGATAAACTGAATTGATAAACCTTGACGCAGTCTCATAAAGTTCGAAGAGGGATCCAAATAAATAATGTCATAAATAAAAAGAAGACTTGTAACAAATACCACAGATATATAAATTTATAAGAGATTACTATAAAAATTATACCCTGAAAAACTGAACAACCTAGAGGAAATGCATAAATTTCTGAAAATTTACAATTTCCCCATATTTAATTAGGAAGGAAAAGAAACTCTGGAAAGAATTATTACCAGTAGTGAAATTGAATCAGTAATCAAAAAACTTCCAGTAAAGAAGTCCAGAACCACGAGTCTTCACAGGTGAATTCCACCAAAGATTTAGAGAAAATTCAACATTTATGCTTCTTAAACTATTTCAAAAATGTTGAAGAGCAAAGAACACTTCCAAACTTATTAAGTAAGGCCAGCATTATTCTGATACCAAAATCAAGCGGATATCCCCAAAATGGAAGATTACAGGCCAATATCACTGATAATATTGATATAAATTATAGATACAACAATCTTCAACAAAATATTAATAATTTGAATTCAACAACACATCAAAAGTATCAGATACCATGATCAAATGAGATTTACCCCAGGAATCCCAGGGTGATTCAATATCCACATCAATCAATATTGTACACTACTGTAATAAAATGAAGAATCTGATCATCTCAATACATACAGAAAAATCTATTGACAAAATCCAAAATACATTTATGATAAAAATTGTCAAAAAAGTGAGTATAGAGGAAACATACCTCCAAATAATAAAAGCCATTTAAGACAAGCCAACAGATACATCATACTAAATAGTGAAAAGCTGAAAGCATTTCTTCTATGATCAGAAATAATACAAGGATGCTCATTCTCACTTTTATTCAGTACAGTATTAGAAGTCCTAAACTCAACAATCAGACAAGAAAAAAAGAAAGTTTAAATTGAAAAGAAAGAAATAAAACTGTCACTATTTTCAGATAACATGATACTATTCAGAGAAAATTCTAAAGACACCACACATACACAAGAAAAAACTTGTTAGACCTTATAAATACTTTCAGCAAAATTGCAGGATACAAAGTTAATACACAGAAATCTATTACACTTCTATACACTAAAAACAAACTATCAGATAGAGAAACTAAGAAAATAATTCAGTTTACAAATACATTGAAAAACATACCTAGAAATAAATCTAAGCAAGGAGGTGAGAAACTACACTAATAACTACAAGACACTGATGAGAAAAAGATGAAAGATAAAACAAATATATAGAAAGACATAGAATGCTCATGGGTGGTATTGTTAAAACAAACATACTATTCCAGGCAATCTTCAGATTTAATGGAATCCCTATCAAGATACTCATGGCATTTTTCACAGAAATAGAATATATCATTTTAAAATTTGTATAAAACTACAAATGACCTGGAATATCCAAAACAACCTTGAGAATTAAGAAGAAAGATGGAGGTACCACACTCTCTAATTTCAAACTGTATATTCCAAAGCTAAAATAATCCAATTGTATAAAAATGGATATATACATTAATAAAGTGCCCATAAATAAAATGACAATGGAGGCAAAAGTTTACAATGCAGAAACAACAGCCTCTTCAATAAAATGTTGTTGGGAAAACTGGATAGCAACATGCCTAACAATCAAACTTGACTTTTTCACACAATTTACATAAATGAATTAAATATGGATTAAAGACTTAAATGTGTGATCTGGAACCATAAAATGTCTAGAACAAATATAAGCAGTGCGCGCGCCCCCGGGAGAAAGAAAAAAAAAAAAAGAGAAGGGGGAAAAAACAACCAAAAAAGGGGGGGGGGGCCTACAAAAAACCAGGAGCCCCGTTAACCCTTCCCGGGTCAGTCCCCCCAAGCAGTAAGTAAACAAATGGGACTAAAATGTTTTTGGATTGGAAGGAAGTCATCAATGAAATAAATAGGCAAGCTGCTGAGTGGGAAAAGATATTCAGGGACATTCCCTGTTGGTGAAGTGTTTAATTGATGCAGCCACTAAGGAAAACAGTACAGAGATTTCTTTGAAAGTTAAAAATAGAACTGCCATCAGATCAGATCAGATCAGATCAGTCACTCAGTCGTGTCTGACTCTTTGCGATCCCATGAATTGCAGCACGCCAGACCTCCCTGTCCATCACCAATTCCCGGAGTTCACTCAGATTAACATCCATCAACTCAGTGATGCCATCCAGCCATCTCATCCTCTGTCGTCCCCTTCTCCTCCTGCCCCCAATCCCTCCCAGCATCAGAGTCTTCTCCAATGAGTGAACTCTTCACATGAGGTGGCCAAAGTACTGGAGTTTCAGCTTCAGCATCAATCCTTCCAAAGAAATCCCAGCACTGATCTCCTTCAGAATGGACTGGTTGTATCTTCTTGCAGTCCAAGGGACTCTCAAGATTCTTTTCCAACACCACAGTTCAAAAGCATCAATTTCTTCAGCGCTCAGCCTCCTTCACAGTCCAACTGTTACATCCATACATGACCACTAGAAAAACCATAGCCTTGACTAGACGAACCTTTGTTGGCAAAGTAACGTCTCTGCTTTTGATATGCTATCGAGGTTGGTCATAACTTTCCTTCCAAGGAGTAAGCGTCTTTTAATTTCATGGCTGCACTCACCATCTGCAGTGATTTTGGAGCCCCCCAAAATAAAATCTGACACTGTTTCCACTGTTTCCCCATCTATTTCCCATGAAGTGATGGGACCAGATGCCATGATCTTTGTTTTCTGAATGTTGAGCTTTAAGCCAACCTTTTCACTCTCCACTTTCACTTTCATCAAGAGGCCCTTTAGTTCCTCTTCACTTTCTGCCATAAGGGTGATGTCATCTGCATATCTGAGGTTATTTATATTTCTCCTGGCAATCTTGATTCCAGCTTGTGTTTCTTCCAGTCCAGCGTTTCTCATGATGTACTCTGCATATAAGTTAAATAAACAGGATGACAATATACAACCTTGACGTACTCCTTTTCCTATTTGGAACCAGTCTGTTGTTCCATGACCAGTTCTAACTGTTGCTTCCTGACCTGCATACAGATTTCTCAAGAGGCAGATCAGGTGGTCTGGTATTCCCATCTCTTTCAGAATTTCCCACAGTTTATTGTGATCCACATAGTCAAAGGCTTTGGCATAGTCAATAAAGCAGAAATAGATGTTTTTCTGGAACTCTCTTGCTTTTTCCACGATCCACGGGATGTTGGCAATTTGATCTCTAGTTCCTCTGCCTTTTCTAAAACCAGCTTGAACTTCGGGAAGTTCATGGTTCACATATTGCTGAAGCCTGGCTTGGAGAATTTTGAGCATTACACTACTAGCATGTGAGATGAGTGCACTTGTGCAGTAGTTTGAGCAATCTTTGGCATTGCCTTTCTTTGGGATTGGAATGAAAACTGACCTTTTCCAGTACTCTGGCCACTGCCAAGTTTTCCAAATTTGCTGGCATATTGAGTGCCGCACTTTCACAGCATCATCTTTCAGGATTTGGAATAGCTCAACTGGAATTCCATCACCTCCACTAATTTTGTTCATAGTGATGCTTTCTAAGGCCCACTTGACTTCACATTCCAGGATGTCTGGCTCTAGGTCAGTGATCACACCATCGTGATTATCTGGGTCATGAAGATCTTTTTTTGTACAGTTCTTCTGTGTATTCTTGGCATCTCTTCTTAATATCTTCTGCTTCTGTTAGGTCCATACCATTTCTGTCCTTTATCAAGCCCATCTTTGCATGAAATGTTCCTTTGGTATCTCTGATTTTCTTGAAAAGATCCCTAGTCTTTCCCATTCTGTTGTTTTCCTCTATTTCTTTGCACTGATCACTGAAGAAGCCTTTCTTATCTCTTCTTGCTATTCTTTGGAACTCTGCATTCAGATGTTTATATCTTTCCTTTTCTCCTTTGCTTTTTGCTTCTCTTCTTTTCACAGCTATTTGTAAGGCCTCCCCAGACAGCCATCTTGCTTTTTTGCATTTCTTCTCCATGAGGATGGTCTTGATCCCTGTCTCCTGTACAATGTCACGAACCTCATTCCATAGTTCATCAGGCACTCCATCTATCAGATCTAGGCCCTTAAATCTATTTCTCACTTCCACTGTTTAATCCATAAGGGATTTGTTTTAGGTCATACCTGAATGGTCTATTGGTTTTCTCTACTTTCTTCAATTTCAGTTTGAATTTGGCAATAAGGAGTTCATAGTCTGAGCCATAGTCAGCTCCTGGTCTTGTTTTTGCTGACTGTATAAAGCTTCTCCATCTTTGGCTGCAAAGAATATGAACTAGCAATTCTGTATATTTACCAGAGAAAAATAAAGATATTAATTCAAAAAGTTGCATGCTAACCAACTATCATTGCAGCATTTTTTTATAGTAGCCAGGACTATAATAGATAGGTGAATGGATAAAGAAGACATATATATTTTATATACATAAATATGTACAGATAAATAAAGAAATATTACTCAGACATAAAAAATGAAATCTTGCCATTTGTGACAACATCGATGGATTGAGCTTATATTAGGCTAAGTGAAATATGTCAGAGAAAGACAAATACTGTGTGATCTCACATGTGTGGAACCTAAAAAATAATATAAACAAAACAAAATGAAATGGATTTATGCACACAGTGATCAAAAATTTGGTTTTCAGTAAGGAGGGAGTTAGGGTGAAGATGGAATTTGTAAAAGGAATTAAGAAACACAAATCTCCAGGTATTGAATAAATAAACAGAGCAGATGGAATTTGTTTAGTGATATTTTAAAACTTTGCCTGGGGATAGATGACTACTAGACTTATTGCTGTTATCATTCTACAATCTATGCAAATGCCAAATCACTATGGACTATAACTGAAACTATCATAAAACTGTAAATCAACTCTACTTCTATTTTAAACAAATAAGTAAAAATGTAGAAAAGCTGTTATATCATTTACAATAAATGGAAATAATACTGCACTAGAAAAATTTTTTAATCAGTGGCATTTGATTTTTAAAGCTCAGTAATTTAAATATAAAATTTTATGAATGTAGTTAAAATCCATATCAACATTTTCTTACTGCCTTGTTTTTCTCCCGAGTTTGTTACTCCAAAATTCTATTTTTCTTGTTTTTATCTTCCCTAATTTATCTAAACCTAAATAATTATTTCTTTATTTTACTACAAGAGCCTCTATAACTTTTTACAATCTTTTTATGTATTTTATTTTCCTGTTCTCTTCATATCTCATTCAATATACAATTATTTTTAACTCTGATTATTTTAGTTACTTTCAGTATTTTCCCTGTCATCTTCCATTCCCTATCTCTGCATCATGTCACAAGTAATCATAACAGAGATAAACAATAGCTCCCAATACTGAAGCAACAGTTAGAACTGGACATGGAACAAAAGACTGGTTCCAAATCGGGAAAGGGGTACATCAAGGTTGTATATTGTCACCCTGCTTATTTAACTTATATGCAGAGTACATCATGAGAAATGCTGGGCTGGATGAATCACAAGCTGGAATCAAGATCTGGGAGAAATATCAATAACCTCAGATGTGCAGATGACACTACCATTATGGCAGAAAATAAAGAAGAACTAAAGAGCCTCTTGATGAATGTGAAAGAAGAGAATGAAGAAGGCTTAAAGCTCAACATTCAGAAAATTAAGATCATGGCATCTGGTCCCATCGCTTCATTACAAATAGATGGGGAAACAGTGGAAGCAGCAGCAGACTTTGCTTTTTTGGGCTCGAAAATCACTGCAGATGTGATTGCAGCCATGAAATTAAAAGACACTTTATCCTTGGAAGCAAAGCTATAACCAACCTAGACAGCATATTAAAAAGCAGAGACATTACTTTGCTGACAAATGTCCATCTAGTCAAAGCTATGGTTTTTCCAGTGGTTACGTATGGATGTGAGAGTTGGACTATAAAGAAAGCTGAGCATTGCAGAATTGATGATTTTGAACTGTGGTGTTGGAGAAGACTCGAGAGTCCCTTGGACAGCAAGGAGATCCAGCCAGTCCATCCTAAAGTAAATCAGTTCTGAATATTCATTGGAAGGACTGATGTTGAAGCTGAAACTCCATACTTTGGCTACCTGATGCAAAAAAACCTGACTCATTTGAAAAGCCCCTGATGCTGGGAAAGATTGAGGGTGGGAGGAAAAGGGGATGACAGAAGATGAGATGGTTGGATGGCATCACCAACTAAACGGACACAAGTTTGAGTAAACTCTGGGAGTTAGTTATGGACAGGGAGGCCTGGCGAGCCTCCATGGGATCACAAAGAAACAGACACGACTGAGCAACTGAACTGAACTGATACTGTACATTCACTAGGTAGAACAACTAAGAACATAGGTGAAATTATTTTGATTGTGTATTATTATTTATCCCATTTCAGAAGTCTGAAACTAAGGCTTAGAGGAAAAAAAAATTTCAAGCAATTAATCTCACAGTTAATAAGCCAGAAACTTACAGTATCATGATGTCAGTTTAGATCAGCCAGTATCCCTCTTTAGTTTATACTGAGTTAATAGAATTACATTTTCATTTGCTACTTTTTTATTTTCCATTTACTTAAAGCCAATATATGATGTTTATAATATACTTACCTGAATGCAGAGTTCCAAAAATAGCAAGGAGAAATAAGAAAGGCTTCCTAAGTGATCAATGCAAAGAAATAGAGGAAAACAACAGAATGGGAAATACTGGAGATCTCTTCTCAGAGAAGGCGATGGCAACCCACTCCAGTACTCTTGCCTGGAAAATGCCATGGACGGAGGAGCCTGGTAGACTGCAGTCCATGGGGTTGCTACGAGTCAGACAAGACTGAGCGACTTCACTTTCACTTTTCACTTTCATGCATTGGAGAAGGAAATGGCAACCCACTCCAGTATTCTTTCCTGAAGAATCCCAGGGACTAGGAAGCCTGGTGGGCTGCCGTCTGTGGGGTCTCACAGAGTCGGACACGACTGAAATGACTTAGCAGCAGTAGCAGCAGCAGCAGAGATCTCTTCAAGAAAATTAGAGATATCAAGGGATGATTTCATGCAAAGATGGGCACAATAAAGGACAGAAATGGTATGGACCTAACAGAAGCAGAAGATATTAAGAGGTGGCAAAAATACACAGAAGTATACAGTAATGTCTCAGATAACTGCAATGGTGTCATTGCTTACGAAACAGACATCTTGAAATGCAAAGTCAATTGGGCCTTGCTGCTGCTGCTGCTGCTTCTGCTAAGTCGCTTCAGTAGTGTCCGACTCTGCAATCCGATAGATGGCAGCCCACCAGGCTCCCCCATCCCTGGAATTCTCCAGGCTACAACTAGTCCTTAAGAAGTATTAATAAAAACAAAGCTTGTGGAGGTGATGTACTCCAGCTTTGCTATTACAAATTTTAAAGATAATGCTGTGAAAGTTCTGCACTCAATATGCCAGCAATTTGGAAATTCGGCAGTGACCACAGGAGTGGAAAAGGTGAGTTTTCATTCCAATCCCAAAGAAAGGCAATACAAAGAAACTTCAAACTACTACACAACTGCACTCATCTCACACCTTAGCAAAGTAATGCTCAAAATTTTCCAAGCCAGACTTCAGCAGTACATGAACCATGAACTTTCAGATGTTCAAGCTGAATTTAGAAGTGGCAGAGGAACCAGAGATCAAATTGCCAGAATCTGTTGAATCATAGAAAAAGCAAGAGAGTTTCAGAAAAACATCTATTTCTGCTTTATTGACTACTCCAAAGACTGTTCCAAGAAAGAAATGTGGAAAATTCTGATAGAGATGGGAATACCAGACCACCTTTCCTGCCTCCTGAGAAATCTGTATGCAGATCAAGAAGCAACAGTTAAAACTGGACATGAAACAACAGACTCATTTAAACTTGGGCAAGGAGTATGTCAAGGCTGTATATTGTCACCCTGATTATTTAACTTCTATGCAGAGTACATCATGAGAAATGCCAGGCTGGATGAAGCATAAGCTGTAATCAAGATTGCTGGGAGAAATATCAATAACCTCAGATAGGGAGATGACACCACTTTTATGGCAGAAAATGAAGAAGAACTGAAGAGCCTCTTGATGAAAGTGAAAGAAGAGAGTGAAAAAGTTGGCTTAAATCTCAACATTCAGAAAACTAAGATCACAGCATCTGGTCCCATCACTTCATGTCAAGTAGCTGGGGAAGTAATGGAAATGGTGACAGACTTTATTTTGGGGGGCTCCAAAATCACTGCAGATGGTGACTGCTGCCATGAAATTAAAAGACGCTTACTCCTTGGAAGAAAAGCTATGACCAACTTAGACAGCATATCAAAAAGTAGAGACATTACTTTGCCAACAAGTTCCATCTAGTCAGAGCTATTATTTTTCCAGTAGTCATATAGGGATGTGAGAGTTGGGCCATGAAGAAAGCTGAGCATGGAAAAAACGATGGTTTTGAACTGTGGTGTTGAAGAAGACTCTTGAGAGTCCTTTGGACTGCAAGGAGATCCAACTGGTCAGTCCTAAAGGAAATCAGTCCGGAATATTCATTGACAGGATTGATGCAGACCTTGAAGCTCAAATAATTTGGCCCCTGATGTGAAGAACTGACTCATTGGAAAAGACCCTAATGCTGGGAAAGATTAAAGGCAGGAGGAGACGGGGACAACAGAGGATGAGATGATTGGCTGGCATCACCGACTTGATGGGTTTGAGTTTGAGCAAGCTCTAGGAGCTGTGAAGGACAGGCAAGCCTGTTGTCCAGAAATCCATGGGGCTGCAAAGAGTCAGACACGACTGAGCCACTGAACTGAACTGGTAATAAATTTAGAAATTGTGTCAAAATAGTGTTTTAAAACAGATGCTCTCAATGGTTATTTGAACTTCAAAGGAATACATCCTGCTGATAACATGATTTTATCAGTATTTCCATAGTGAGTCTGAGTATTCATCCAATAGCTAAGCAGGGACTGCAAAGGAACACATCCTTGTAAACACACAACTTTATCTGTATTTCCATAGTGAGTCTGAGTATTCATCCAGTGGCTAAGCAGGGACAGCTTCTAAAACTCTCAGGTTAAGCCAGGGCGATTAAGAGGGTATGTGTTCCTGGGTTAGAAATGACTTTTGACTTTCAAAAGAAGAAAATACAAATTCCATTTAAAAGAAAGCATCAGATAAGTATCTCACATAACACAACTAAGACTTGGTGCAGGTGTGCTAAGTCATTTCAGTCATATCTGGCTCTTTGTGACCCTATGGACCATAGCCTTCCAGGCTCCTCTCTCCATAGGCTTCCCCAGGCAAGAATTTTCAAGTGGGTTGCCATGCCCTCCTCCAGAGGATCTTCCTGGCCCAAGGATGGAACCTTCATCTCCTGCATTGACAGGGGAGTTCTTTACCACTAGCACCACCTGGGAAGCCCAGACCTTGTGCAGCCAAAAATAAAATTTAAAAAATAAAGCATCAAAGAGTCAAGAACAAACCACTGAGTGTATATCAAGTTATCTCCAGGCTGAACGGATGTTCTTGCATCTTTAACCTAGTACATATACTGCTACATGTATCATGCCTTTTTGTTTTCTGTATTAATTAAATAAAGTATTTAATATTGGAGTTATTAAAATAAGATTTATTTAAACACATCTTTGAAATAAACCATTGTCAGGTGTGAGACTTGCCTGTTCTTTGATGTTAAAACGTGTTGTTGGTTTTTTTAAATTTTGAATCTGATTTTATATACACATTTAATTTTACTAGCTTTTCCTTAGTTTGAATTATTAGAAAGCAAAGACTTTAGGCACAGTCTGTGTTTGACACTGATGCAAATTCCCTTTAGGCTCCCCTCCTAGCAACTGTTTACACACTTTACTTCTATTAGAATCAATTAGAGATAATTAAAAAAAAAAATACCTAGTTTTCCTTTCAACCTTTGATCAGTAGAAGCTCCAGGTGTTCTTATATGGACTATCGCTTCTTATTTAACAATAAAGAGAAAAAATAGTTTTATAAGCAACATCTCTAGATTTCAGTATATGAAACATTTGTGATTAAATTTTACCAATTGGAATAATGTTATGTGAACCTCTTTGTGAAAAAGAAATGAAATACCTTAATCATCTTTATTTCTTTGTTAAGATTTTTAAAATGATAGATTTGGCTTATAAATTTGCAACAAGTTATGAAAATCTGTTTTTAGCATCAACTGATTTTAAAAGATTTGTTGCTTTTATCATGGATCATTTCTTTTTGAGTGACACTTTAAAATAGATAATAAAGGGACTTTTCAAGCAGTGATTTTAAATTGTTTTCCTCACAGAGGCAAACTAAAGTTGCTGCCTGTGGATGAATAGCTTTATGATGATTCTGAGTATCTACTATAAATTTATGACTATACTAGCAAAATCAGTGTGAAGATAAAGGAAACTAAACTTCTATTCCTAGAGTTGAGAATTGAGGACTGGAATGTTGTCACAAGATCATCAGTAAAAATACAGTAATATTTTGGTAATCGCAAATATGAAATCTCAAAATTCACCTAACAAACAGTGTAATAAAGAGGCATCAAAATCTTGCAAAAGATGCTTTCATCCTAAATTTTGTTATCATTAATTATTTTCATCATTATTTAAGAAGGATCACATTGAATTTGTAGATCTATTTAGGAAATTTTCCCATAATAACAATATCTAGTCTTCTTATTCATAAACACGTGATAAGTTTCCATTATGTTGATACCTCTAAAATTATTTATTTAAAAAATTATTTTATCATTAATTTTAATATTTCAATCAAGTGTGTTTAATAGTTTTCAATAAAATTATTTTTATTTTTTTTGCTAAACTTATTCCCAAATATTATATTAATTTGATGCTATTGTGAATGGCACTTTTTTGGACTTTGCTACTATACTAATAATTTTTTTATTCTGAACTTATATTCTATAAACTTACTGATGTTCATCTTAATTATGTTTTTGTGGTTTCCTTGGGATTTTCTATGTGCAAGATTGTATGCATCACATTACAGATACAAAGTTTTACTTCTTTCTACCTAATCTGGATGTCTTTTGAAATATTTTCCTGCCTCATTTCCCTACATAGAATTTCCAGTACAATATTAAATGAAAGAATAGAGAGTGCAGATATTTATCTTGCTCTCTACCTACAAAAAAAAAAAAAAAAAAATTCAGTCTTTAACAATAAAATACAATGTAGCTGTAGCTTATCTCTCCATCATCTTTATTAGGTAAAGGAAGTCTGCTTCTATTCCTAGATTCTTGAATGTTTGACAGTAAAATGTTCATTTTATCAGGTTTTTTTTTCCTGCATCGCTATGGATAATCATGAATTTTGTCCTTTATTCCATAATATGGTTCTTGATTTTAGGATAAATGGATCTTTATTTTAATAGTTTGTCCCATTTGATCAAGTTATATGATGCTTCTGATATGTTGCTGGATTTGGTTGCTAGCATTTTGATGAAGATTTTCCATCTATGTTTTTAAATGACATTGTTCTGTAGATCCTTTTCATTTGATGCATTGTCTTATTTTGATATCAGGATAACACCAAAATTAGTGCTACCATATAACTCATGAAATTAGCAGAAAAAAGTTATACTTATTTTATATTTTTGGAAAAATATGTAAAGGATTTGTATTAAATATAATTTGTATGCTTGGGAGATCTACGTAACTTTATGGTTACTGATTTCATCAGTTGTCTTTTAAGCTAGATGATGACAGGTTTAAAATCAAAATCTTTAAAATTGTACTGTTTCTCCTGCTTATTTATGTGTAGTACACATTGTTTTACTGCACTCCACTTTACCAAATTTTGCAGATTTTGTGTTATTTTGCAAATTTAAAATTTGTGTTAACTTTGCATTAAGCAAATCTATCTATGGCATATTTTTCACACCTTTTGCTCATTTCATGTCGCTGTGTAACACTTTAGTAACTTTCACAATGTTTCCAACTTTTTTATTATTATGTATGCTATGATGATCTGTGATCAGTGATATTTGAACATTACAATTGCAAAATGATTATGACTCACTGAATGCTCAGATGATGTTTGGCAATTTTTAGCAATAAAGTATTTTGACTTTATTTTAGCAATAAAGTATGTTGTCGTTCAGTCACTAAGATATGCACTTTGTTTTTTATACATAGGGTACTACACACATAATAGAGAATATTAAAGTGTAAACATAACTTTGTTTTGTTTCATTCTTAAAATAATTAATTAATTTTAATTGGAGAAAAATTACTTTACAATGTTGTGATGGTTTTTGTCATACATGAATCAGTCACAGGTATACATATGTCCCCTCCATCTTGAACCCCGCTCTTACCTCCCTTTCTATCCCATCCCTCAGGGGTTGTCCCAGAGCACCAGCTTTGGCTTTGGGTGCTTTGCTTCATGCATCAAACTTGCACTGGTCAACTATTTTACATACGGTAATGTATATGTATTAATGCTATTTTCTCAAATCATCCCACCCTCATCTTCTCCAACTGAGTCCAAGAGTCTGTTCTTTGCATCTGTGGTTCCTTTGCTTCCCTGCATGTAGGATCGTCAGTAACTTTTATATGCACTGAGAAATCAATTTAATCTGACTGACTTTATTGAAATATTTGCTTTATTGACATGTTCTTTTTTTTTAAATTGACGTGTTCTTAAGTAAACCCACAATATCTTCTAAATAAGTTTATCATTTTATCAATGATCTTTATTTTCTTGGATTGATTGAACTCATTTCTAAGTATCCTTTCATTTAAGCTTGAAAGACTTCTTTAAGACTTTCTTACAGTCCAGGTCTGCTGAAAAAATTCTTCATTTTTTTTAAAAATTCATCTTAATTTTCTCTTCATTTTTTGAAGGATTGCTTCCTGGGTATAAAATTGTTTGTGATGATTTTTTTGTTTCAACAATTTGAATATATTAGTCTACTGTTTTCTGACTTCCATGGTTCTTATAGAAGTCTGCTGTTATTCTTATTGAGGATCCTTTGTAAGTGATGAGTCTTTTATTTCATGCAGCTCTTAAGATTCTGTTTTTCAGCTCTTGACAGCTTCCCTATAATATGTTTAGGTGTGAACATTTTTAAATTCCTACCTCTTGAAGTTCTGAATTTCTTGAATATATAAATCATGCTTTCATCCAATATGGAAGTTTTTTGACTAGATTAAGCCCCTTACATACAAATGACTTCTGTTACAAGAACTTTTCCATAAGTCCAGTTTGTAAGTCCAACAAAATTAGGTACCCAAGTAGGCACTCAATCAGCTATACAGTACTGAACTGCAAATAGGTTTATAATATTTTTCAAACAAATAATACATAAACACAAATAATAAAGAAAATATTTTAAATCTTATGTAGAGTACCTTGAATAGTACAGCTGGCATACAGAGGCTGCCATCGAGTGAACAGGCAAGAAGAGTTTCTGACTGGAGGCAGGAGAGAAGGTGGGAGATAGTAGAGCTGAAGGATCAACAATAGGAGACAGAGGGCAAGGTGAAATTTCACTCACACCTAACACTGATTGCACAGTTTCTGGTTCCTTGCTGGATTCAATTCTATCTACCCTCTTGAAAAAATGATCCAGGGATGTTTTTGTTTTAGCCCTTTTTTCTTTCTTTTTTTTTTTTTTTCCGTTATCATAAATAATGTGGTAGCACTGGGTTGCATTCTGAATGACTACTGAAACCTTTGTATACCATTCTACATTCTATATTCCTCAAAACTAACTGTGCCTCCTCAAATAAAGAAGATCCACTTGTTATTCCTGCATTATGAATCTCTTACGTTCTATTGCTTCTTCTTTGTCTTGTCTTGGAACTTCTTGGCAGAACCAGCTATGCTGTCACTGTTTTTATGCTTACTTCCAGGCCTCCTGGGCTTGAAATAAAGACATTGTTCTACTGAACTCTATAGTACTTTACAGTAAAGTACACAAAAGCACAATTGTTTATAGAAGATACACACGTGTGACAATGTATGCCAGGCACATGAAGTAACCTACATGATTGGACATGAGAACACACTCACGTCTTTGAAAGCTCACAGGTTGAAGGTGTGTATATAGGGGAATTATACTGTGTTTTTTCATCAAATATACTTTCTGCCTTTTCCTCTCTGTTGTCCTTCTGTCACTATCATTGTCTGCACATTGGTAAACAATATGGTGTCCCCCAGACATCTGGGACCATCACTACTTTTTATTCATTCTTTTTTTGTCTCTTGATTCTAAAACTGGATAATCTCTATTGACCTATTTTCTAGTATGCTTATTTTTTCTTAAGTCAACTCAAATATCCTCTTCTGTTAGAAATTTGAACTACTCTTGTGCTTATTTAAAATATGGGTTACTATATGTCTTAGTCTGGGCTATGATGCCAAATTTATCATGAACTGCATGGCTTATAACCAAGAAACACTCATTTCTCACAATTCTAGAGGCTTGGAAGTCCAGGCTCAAAGTGCTGGTAACTGTATTTCTGGTGAGGACATGTTACCTGGTTCATAGATAGAAGTCATCATCTTATGTTTTCACCTGGTGGAAGGAATGAAAGAGTTCTCTGGAGCCTCTTTTATAAACTGTAAACGATCCTGTTCATGAGGGCTCCATTCTCATCCCATAGTCACTTTTCAAAGGCCCCACTTCTGGATATCTTCACAATGAGGGAATAAGTTTCAAAGAATTTTGTAAGGACATCTAACAATATACTTCTCAAACCCAGAATTTCTTTTTGTTTCCTTTTTTTTTTTTTTTTCTTTTCTGATAGTCTGTATTTCATGATATATCAATCCATAATTTTCTTTAATCCTCTAAACATGATTCCTGTTTTTGCTTTGAATACAATTTAAAAATTAATTTAAAACATTTATCTAGTATGGCTAACATCTGTTCTTCCTTACATGCATGGCAAGTGACTTCAGTTGTGTCCAAGTCTTTGCAACCCTATGGACATAGGCAGCCAGGCTCCTCTGTCCGTGGAATTCTCCAAGAAGGAATACTGGAGTGGCTTCGCACACTCTGCTCCAGGGGATCTTCCTGACCCAAAGATTGAGCCTGCATTTCTTACATCTCCAGCATTGGCAGGTGGGTTCTTTACCACTAGCGCCACCTGAGAAGCCTCCCCTGTCCCCGTTCTTCCTTCAGTTCAGTTCAGGCGCTCAGTCATGGATGACTCTTCGTGACCCCATGAATCGCACCAGCACGCCAGGCCTCCCTGTCCATCATCATCTCCCAGAGTTCACTCAAACTCACGTCCATCGTGTCGGTGATGCCATCAGCCATCTCATCCTCTGTCGTCCCCTTCTCCTCCTGCCCCCAATCCCTCCCAGCATCAGAGGCTTTTCCAATGAGTCAACTCTTCTCATGAGGTGGCCAAAGTACTGGAGTTTCAGCTTCAGCATCATGCCTTCCAAAGAACACCCAGGACTGATCTCCTTTAGAATGGACTGGTTGAATCTTCTTGCAGTCCAAGGGACTCTCAAGAGTCTTCTCCAACACCACAGTTCAAAAGCATCAATTCTTCGGTGCTCAGCCTTCTTCACAGTCCAGCTCTCACGTCCATACATGGCCACAGGAAAACCATAGCCTTGACTAGATGGACCTTTGTTGGCAAAGTAATGTCTCAGCTTTTGAATATGCTATCTAGGTTGGTCAAAACTTTTCTTCCAAGGAGTAAGCATCTTTTAATTTCATGGCTGCAATCACCATCTACAGTGATTTTGGAGCCCCCCAAAATAAAATCTGACACTGTTTCCACTGTTTCCCCATCTATTTCCCATGAACTGATGGGGCCAGATGCCATGATCTTCATTTTCTGAATGTTGAGCTTTAAGCCAACTTTCACTTTCCACTTTCATGTTCTTCCTTAGAGAGTTTCTACTGACTGTTTTGTTTTCTTGATACAGAGAATAATATAATGATTTAATAATTTACTGAAAAAAGGTTTTATTTGTTGAAAACTAAATGTCTTAGATAAAGTAATTGGCAAGTGTAGATATCAGACTTCCTGATTCTTTATGTTTTGCTGATGGTACTAATTATGGAGGATTTTTTTGCTATTTTGTTTTTCCAGTGGTCATGTATGGATGTGAGAGTTGGACTGTGAAGAAAGCTGCTTGCCAAAGAATTGATGTTTTTGAACTCTGGTGTTGGGGAAGACTCTTGAGAGTCCTTTGGACTGCAAGGAGATCCAACCAGTCCATTCTGAAGGAGATCAGCCCTGGGTGTTCTTTGGAAGGAATGATGCTGAAGCTGAAACTCCAGTACTTTGGCCACCTCATGTGAAGAGTTGACTCATTGGAAAAGCCTCTGATGCTGGGAGGGATTGGGGGCAGGAGGAGAAGGGGACAACAGAGGATGAGATGGCTGGATGGCATCACTGACTCAATGGATGTGAGTCTGAGTGACCTCCGGGAGTTGGTGATGGACAGGGAGGCCTGGCGTGCTGGTGCGATTCATGGGGTCACAAAGAGTCAGACACTACTGAGTGACTGAACTGTACTGAACTGACTGAATTTTCCTAAACTGATTTCATAGAGTCTTTTTTCCTTTACATGTTTGACTACTGAAGTCTCTCTGCTCATTCAGCTTAGAGGCTGGGTAGTGATTGGACCTGAGAAGGCAATGGCACCCCACTCCAATACTCTTGCCTGAAAATCCCATGGATGGAGGAGCCTGGTAGGCTGCAGTCCATGGGACATGACTGGTAGGCTGCTAGGAGTCGGACACGACTAAGCGACTTCACTTTCAATTTTCACTTTCATGAACTGGAGAAGGAAATGGCAACCCACTCCAGTGTTCTTGCCTGGAGAATCCCAGGGATGGTGGAGCCTGGTGGGTTGCCATCTACGGGGTTTGCACAGAGTCAGACACTACTGAAGTGACTTAGCAGCAGCAGCAGCAGCAGTGATTGGACAGAGATTCACTTATGCCTGGAATCAATGACTTTCAGATTTGGTCAAGATGCAACATTTCTGATTTGAGATCATGATGGCAATTTGCAACTCTGCTTTGTCTTTATCTTCTGCTAGCATAGACTTTCAGTCAGCCACAAGTGTAGCAACAATGTTTCTTTGAGATTTTCTTCTCATATACACACAGCCCTGCACAAGCACATGGCCTTTTAGATCCCTAGGATAATGAGAAGCTTTTTAAAACTACTATGGCTATCTTATTTCTCATATCTTCCTCACAATGTTTTACTTTCCTCTTGTTTGTCCCAATTAGTATCATTGCTTTAGCTTGCTGTGATGTTAGGTAATTATCACTAAGTTTTTCAGCAACTGCTTGAGGGAGAGAATTTTTTTCACTGATCCCACTCAATCAGGCCTGGGAATGGGATTTTCACAGGAACTTTTCATCAATGTCAAAAGTGGCAATTCTCCAGGGATAGCGCTCCTGGATCAACTATGTACAAGGACTGCCCCATCCAATGGCTACTAGACTGCTAGTTTTCACAGCTTTCATGATTGTGAAGCTGTCATTCAAAAGGCTACTATGGACTTGGGGAGAGGAGATGGGAAGATGACAAATTGAAATATCCCCAAATCAGCTATTCTTATAAAGATTTAGCTGTCATTACTGAATAACCACGACTTAGGCTGTTGCAAGACTTTGGATAAATCCAGACCCTGAGAAGTTTATCTTGATGCAAAATCTTTTGTTTGTTTGTTTCTTTTATTTTTTAATTAATTAAATTATTTTAATTGGAGGCTAATTACTTTACAATATGTAGTGGTTTTAGCCATACACTGACATGAATCCACCATGGGTGTTCATGTGTCCGCCATCCTGGACCCCCACCTACCACCTCCCTCCCCATACCATCTTTCAGGGTTGTCCCAGTGCACTGGCTTTGAGTGTCCTGTTTCAAGCATTGAACTTGCACTGGTGATCTATCTCACATATGGTAATATGCATGTTTCAATGTTATTCTCTCAAAATCATCCCACCCTCGCCTTCTCCCACAGAGTCCAAAAGTTTGTTCTTCATATCTGTGTCTCTTTTGTTGTCACACATTTAGGGTCATCATTACCATCTCTTTTTAATCCAACCATGCATTAATATAGTATATTGGTGTTTTTTTCTAACTTACTTCACTTTGTATAATAGGCTCCAGTTTCATCACCTCACTAGAACTGATTCAAATGCATTCTTTATAATAGCTGAATAATATTCCATTCTGTATATGTACCATAGCTTTCTTATCCATTCATCTGCCAATGGACATCTAGGTTGCTTCCATGTCCTAGCTACTGTAAACAGTGCCCCAGTGAACACTGGGGTACATCTGTCTCTTTCCATTCTGGTTTCCTTGGTGTGTATGCATAGCAGTGGGATTCTTGGGTCCCTTATGATTATACACTGGAAGTGAGAAGTATATTTAAGGGCTTAGATCTGATAGAGTGCCTGGTGAACTATGGAATGAGGTTCCCGACATTGTACAGGAGACAGGGATCAAGACCATCCCCATGGAAAAGAAATGAAAAATAAACAAAATAGCTGTCAGGGGAGGCCTTACAAATAGCTGTGAAAAGAAGAGAAGCAAAAAGCAAAGGAGAAAAGGAAAGATATAAACATCTGAATGGAGAGTTCCAAAGGATAGCAAGAAGAGATAAGAAAGCCTTCCTCAGCAATCAATGCAAAGAAATAGAGGAAAACAACAGAATGGGAAAGACCACAGAGCTCTTAAAAAAATCAGAGATACCAAAGAAACATTTCATGCAAAGATGGGCTCGATAAAGAACAGAAATGGTATGGACCTAACAGAAGCAGACGATATTAAGAAGAGATGGCAAGAATACACAGAAGAACTGTACAAAAAAGATCTTAATGACCCAGATAACCACGATGGTGTGATCACTGATCTAGAGCCAGACATCCTGGAATGTGAAGTCAAGTGGGTCTTAAAAAGCATCACTACGAACAAAGCTAGTAAAGGTGACAGAATTCCAGTTGAGCTATTCCAGGTCCTGAAAGATCATGCTGTGAAAGTGCTGCACTCAATATGCCAGCAAATTTGGAAAACTCAGCAGTGGCCACAGGACTGGAAAAGGTCAGTTTTCATTCCAAATCCAAAGAAAGGCAATGCCAAATAATGCTCAAACTACCACATATCACACGCTAATGATGTAATGCTCAAAATTCTCCAAGCCAGGCTGCAGCAATATGTGAACCGTGAACTTCCAGATGTTCAAGCTGGTTTTAGAAAGGGCAGAGGAACCAGAGATCAAATTGCCAACATCCAATGGATCATGGAAAAAGCAAGAGAGTTCCAGCAAAACATCTACTTCTGCTTTCTTGACTATGCCCAAGCCTTTGACTGTGTGGATCACAACAAATTGTGGGAAATTCTGAAAGAGATGGGAATACCAGACCACCTGACCTGCCTCTTGAGAAATTTGTGTGCAGGTCAGGAAGCAACAGTTAGAACTGGACCTGGAACAACAGACTGGTTCCAAATAGGAAAAGGAGTTCATCAAGGCTGTATATTATCACCCTGCTTGTTTAACTTATATGCAGAGTACATCATGAGAAACGCTGGACTGGAAGAAACAAGCTGGAATGAAGATTGCCAGGAGAAACATCAATAACCTCAGATATTCAGATGACATCACCCTTATGGCAGAAAGTGAAGAGGAACTAAAAGCCTCTTGATGAAAGTGAAAGTGGAGAGTGAAAAAGTTGGCTTAAAGCTCAACATTCAGAAAAGGAAGATCATGGCATCCGGTCCCATCACTTCATGGGAAATAGATGGGGAAACAGTTGACACAGTGTCAGACTTTATTTTTCTGGGCTCCAAAATCACTGCAGATGGTGACTGCAGCCATGAAATTAAAAGACTCTTACTCCTTGGAAGGAAAGTTATGACCAACCTGGATAGCATATTCAAAAGCAGAGACATCACTTTGCCAACAAAGTTTCATCTAGTCAAGGCTATGGTTTTCCTGTGGCCATGTATGGATGTGAGAGTTGGACTGTGAAGAAGGCTGAGCACCGAAGAATTGATGCTTTTGAACTGTGGTGTTGGAGAAGACTCTTGAGAGTCCCTTGGACTGCAAGAAGATCCAACCAGTCCATTCTGAAGGAGATCAGCCCTGGGATTTCTTTGAAAGGCATGATGTTAAAGATGAAACTCCAGTACTTTGGCCACCTCATGCAAAGAGTTGACTCACTGGAAAAGACCCTGATGCTGGGAGGGATTCGGGACAGGATAAGAAGGGAATGACAAAGGATGGCATCACCGACTCAATGCACATGAGTTTGGGTGAACTCTGAGAGTTGGTGATGGACAGGGAAGCCTGGTGTGCTGGGATTCAGGGGGTTGCAAAGAGTTGGACACGACAGAGTGACTGATCTCATCTGATCTGATCTGATGGCAGTTCTATTTCTAGTTTTTTAAGGAACCTCCACACTCCTCTCCATAGTGCCTGTACTAGTTTGCATTCCCACCAACAGTGTAAGAGGTTTCCCTTTTCTCCACACCCTCTCCAGCATTTATTGTTTGTAGCCTTTTTGATAGTAGCCATTCTGACCGGTACTTCATTGTCTTGATTTACATTTTTCTGATAATGAGTGATGATGAGCATCTTTTCATGTGTTTGTTAGCCATCTGTATGTCTTTGAAGCAATGTCTGTTTAGTTTTTTGGCCCATTTTTTGATCAGCTGAACCAAAATCTTTCATGACTTTTATAGAGATGTAAATTTTTGGAGGGCTGTCCTCTGCCATTCTGGAGCTCTTGTCTTTCTCCTAAATTTTTTATAAGTGTATGCAAATGATTAATTTTTGTTTATTTAAATGTATGTAATTAAATGCTTTAAAATTTTTGTCTATAAAACTTAGGCAGATTTTTTTCAAGAAATTAATGTCTTAATTTTAAGACAAATTGATCATATATCCTGTCAAATTGCTCATCATCAAAATGTACATTTTATGTAAGCAAAACTATCCATTTATATTCAATAAGAACAATACATTAGTTACTTATGTAGGTATTCATCTCTATATTTTAAGCATATATATATTGAGAAAACATAATATTCTGGACTTGCATAGTCATAATGAATAAACTATGCTGTCATAGTTATAAAATTCCTAATGAATTGTATCTGCCTCTTAAGAAATCTGTATGCAGGTCAGGAAGCAACAGTTAGAACTGGTCATGGAACAACAGACTGGTTCCAAATAGAAAAAGGAGTACGTCAAGGCTGCATATTGTCACCATGTTTATTTAACTTATATGCAGAGTACATCATGAGAAATGCTGGACTGGAAGAAACACAAGCTGGAATCAAGATTGCCGGGAGAAATATCAATAACCTCAGATATGCAGATGACACCACTCTTATGGCAGAAAGTGAAGAGGGGCTAAAAAGCCTCTTGATGAAAGTGAAAGTGGAGAGTGAAAAGGTTGGCTTAAAGCTCAACATTCAGAAAACGAAGATCATGGCATCTGGTCCCATCACTGCATGGGAAATAGATGGGAATGGAAACAGTGTCAGACTTTGTTTTTCTGGGCTCCAAAATCACTGCAGATGGTGACTGCAGCCATGAAATTAAAAGATGCTTGCTCCTTGGAAGGAAAGTTATGACCAACCTAGATAGCATATTCAAAAGCAGAGACATTACTTTACCAACAAAGGTTCGCCTAGTCAAGCCTATGGTCTTTCCTGTGGTCATGTATGGATGTGAGAGCTGGACTGTGAAGAAGGCTGAGCGCCGAAGAATTGATGCTTTTGAACTGTGGTGTTGGAGAAGACTCTTGAGAGTCCCTTGGACTGCAAGAAGATCCAACCAGTCCATTCTGAAGGAGATCAATCCTGGAATTTCTTTGGAAGGAATGATGCTAAAGCTGAAACTCCAGTATTTTGGCCACCTCATGCGAAGAGTTGACTCATTGGAGAAGACTCTGATGCTGGGAGGGTTATTGAGGGCAGGAGGAGAAAGGGACGACAGAGGATGAGATGGCTGGATGGCATCACTGACTCGATGGATGCGAGTCTGAGTGACCTCCGGAAGCTGGTGATGGACAGGGGGGGGAGGAGGCCTGGCGTTGTGCTGCGGTTCATGGGGTCGCAAAGAATCGGACACGCACTGAGTGACTGATTTGATCAAAAAAAAAATTAATTAATAAATAAAAAATTCCATACAAATAATGTATTATGATCTGAGCATTAAAATACATCTTTTATAGCTCACATGATAGAAAGAACCAACGGGTTTACAGATAGCAGGTGAACTCATCTCTCTAGTATTTTCTTCTTAAACTACTGAAGCATTTTGCTACCAGACACATTCTATTGGCACAGTGAGAAGTCATTAGCTAACTCAACAACTCTTTTTTACATGAAGTACATACAAGCATAGGATATCTTAGTACAAGTACGGATACCTGTCCTCTTAGCATTTTTTTTCAGCAAAATTTACTCCTGAATGTTTTTTCTTTGTATTTTACTCTGTCTTTTATCTCAAAAATATAATATTAATTATATATATATGCATACACTAAGCTAAATTACTTATATACTATTTACACCTAAAATATTTAAATATTTGATATTTAAACCTTCTCATTCTCACATGGCATCCGGTCCCATCACTTCATGGCAAGTAGATGAAGAAACGATAGAAACAGTGAGAGAATTTATTTTCTTGGGCTCCAAAATCACTGCAGATGATGACTGCAGCCATGAAATTAAAAGATGCTTACTCCTTGGAAGAAAAACTTTAACAAATCGAAACAGTATTTTAAAAAGCAGAGACATTACTTTGCCAACAAAGGTCTGTCTGGTCAAATCTATGGTTTTTCCAGTAGTCAAGTATGGATGTGAAAGTTGGACTATAAAGAAAGCTGAGGGTCAAAAAATCACTGCTTTTGAACTGTGGAGTTGAAGAAGACTCTTGAGAGTCCCTTGGACTGCAAGGAGATCCAACCAATCAATCCTAAAGGAAAGCAGTCCTGAATACTCACTGGAAGGACTGATGCTGAAGCTCAAATACTTTGGCCACCTGATGTGAAGAACTGACTCATTGGAAAGACCCTGATGCTGGGAAAGATTAAAGGTGGGAGGAGAACGGGATGACAGAGGATGAGATGGTTGGATGGCATCACTAACTCAATGGACATGAGTTTGAGTAAGCTCCAGGAGTAGGTAATGGACAGGGAAGCCTCGCATGCTGAAGTCCATGAGGATTGCAAAGAGCCGGACGTGATTGAGCGACTGAACTGAACTGAACTGATCCTCACATTTATAATCTTTAAAAAGACTCCTCTATTTTCTTTAGTCCTTTAACCACACAAGAAAATCTTAAATTATTTTAATAGTATAAATTCTCAACATCAAAGAGAAAGATGTATAACCCTGGAAGTATTCTCTGTTCCTATAGAACTTTTATATCCAGTTCTTTAAAAGGGCAACAATTTGAATACACAGAGCTTATATTTACATTTTTTTCCCTTCTCTTAATCTAAGTCAACATTCTCCAGCTTCTCTATGCACAGTATATAGTGTACAAGCTTATTGAAAACAAATAAAGTATTTGCATGATTTAAAGTATTTCCAATGGTAATTTAGATGAAATGTTCAACTTTAGTTTTATATTATCTTCTAATTATTTACCCAGTGTTTTGTTATGAAAATTATGGGACTGGGAGAGGGTGGGATGATTGGGGAGAATAGCATTGAAATATGTATAATATCATATCTGAAACGAGTCAGTCCAGGTAAGATGCCCTATAACAGATGCCTGGGACTGGAGCACTGGGATGACCTGGAGGGATGGTGTGGGAAGGGGGGAGGGAGGAGGGTTCAGGATGGGGAACACGTGTATTCTGGTGGCGGATCCATCTCGATGTATAGTAAAAGTAATACAATATTGTAAAGTTAAGAAAAATTAAAAAATAATAATAATAATAAAATTAAAAAAAAAAGAAAATTTTCTTAAGTAGAAAAAAACTGAGGAATAATAGCAAAAATACTACTATACTAGTTTCCTAGTTTCAGTTATATTTAATTATAATGCATATTTTGATATATTGCTTTCTTATCATTGTATAAATACAGCAGAGGTATTTTGCTGTTATTGTACCACTTGAAAGTAAGTTGAAACATCACAATATTTCATCATCAATTCTTCAACCTGTACTTTTTAAGATTACTTATATCTCCTCCCCAGGACTCTACCATTCACACCAGCTTCCCAGTCTAAGAAGGTATCACCATGAACTGGCTTCATTCAGACAATATTAAAAGACAGTGTTCTCAGAATTTTTTAGTCCAGAAACAACTTCATGAAAACAGATTGCATAATTCAAGACTGGAAGAACAAGAATCAACTCAGTTCAGTTCAGTCGCTCAGTCGTGTCCGACTCTTTGAGACCCCATGAATTGCAGCACACCAGCCCTCCCTGTCCATCACTAACTCCCAGAGTTCACTCAAACTCATGTCCATCGAGTCAGTGATGCCATCCAGCCATCTCATCCTCTGGCGTCCCCTTTCCCTCCTGCCCCCAATCCCTCCCAGCATCAGAGTCTTTTCCAATAGGTCAACTCTTCACATGAGGTGGCCAAAGTATTGGAGTTTCAGCTTTAGTATCGATCCTTCCAAAGAATACCCAGGACTGATCTCCTTTAGAATGGACAGGTTGAATCTCCTTGCAGTCCAAGGGACTCTCAATTACATATGGCTAAACAGACTAAATAACTTTTAAAACTTTTGTTATAGTGTATATAAAAAAAGCTTTATATTTTTATCTATAGCTCACTGTTGTATTATTATGATACAAACAGAAATAGAACAATTATTTGCATATTTACTTCCAAAACCCTTTAGAATGAAAGAAAATTATCTTACTAAAATAATCATTCATATTTATAAGCTAATAAGTTTTCAGGAAAATATTTAATAAAATTTATGTAAGAATGATACATATTAATTGATTTTACAAAAGAGTTCAAAATAAGAACAATATTCAAGTATTTTCCAAATTATCTTTTTTTGTTGTTTATTTACTTTCAATTACCATGTAATTATTTGCTTAGGATTCAGAATACACCCCTTCCATCAGCTCAGTTCAGTCGCTCAATCGTGGCCGACTCTTTGCAACCCCATGAATTACAGCACGCCAGCCCTCCCTGTCCATCACCAACTCCTGGAGTTCACTCAAACTCACGTCCATCGCATCAGTGATGCCATCCAGCCATCTCATCCTCTGTTGTCCCCTTTTCCTCTTGCCCCTAATCCCTTCCAGCATCAGAGTCTTTTCCAATGAGTCAACTCTTTGCATGAGGTGGCCAAAGTACTGGAGTTTCAGCTTTAGCATCATTCCTTCCAAAGAACACCTAGGGCTGATCTCCTTTAGAATTAACTGGTTGGATCTCCCTCCCCTTCCATAAAAAAACTTAATTGGATATATGAAATGTACAACTAAACTATGTCAGAAATATCATTAATTAGGTATAATAAATGCAATATTTTTCTATTCTTTTAAAAATAGTACCTACAAATCTTTTCAGGAAACTGGCCTATTATCTACTCTTTAATTAACGAAGCCACAAGCTTACATTAGTAAATGTCATTTTCTAGAAGAACAATGCTATTGACAGCCTTGAGATATCAGAAAGGGAAAGAAAATACTTTTATAGGTACTGCAAGTGAAATACAAAAGAATTGGGCTCAGTGCTTCTTGGATTCTTATCTTTTTTAGTGAAATCTGATGCAAAATTATATAAACAACAGTAATGTTTGAACATTATCACTTTCATGAAAAATTACTACAGCTCATTGCTAAGAATTATTATAACTTCTATTCAGACAGAATTTTACTATATTATCATAAAGTAGAGTTCTGATATCACATTTTAGATATAGTTCCCTTCTGTCCTATATACAGATGCTGCTTTCATTAACTATTATTTTTCTTATTTATCAACTAGAGGAAGGAAAGGTTTGAGAATACAGGCATGACTTTAAATGAAATTCATTGAAGTCTGAAGAGAGATAATCAATGTAATAGAGATTAAAAGAGCTTATGTTAGGCATGATGCTGACTAATAACTCAATTCTCCTGGGACTTTGTAAAGTAATCTCAAAATCAAGTTTGCAGCTTTCTTTCAGTGTTACAGACATAAAAATCTTGCTGAGTGATGAATATCATTGCTCTTCAGGTTTTTGCACCTGCTTTGAAAGGATAATACAGGATCAAATAAAATTACTGTGGGCACTTGAAGTTTCTCACCTGTGAAAGACAAAATGCTGCAGAAAAGAAAAGTCCTTGGAGACTACTATAAAAGGTTCATTTGCAAATAAGCTTGAGTGCCTAAGAGAGAACTTTTAAAGTACAGGAAAATTACTTTATATTAGAATTTTTTTATTATTATAACAGATGTGATAACAATTTTTTTTCTTTAGTTATTTTTTTGGGAAATCACAATTCTGTGAGATAATTAACATTTTAAAAATTGTATATCTCATAAAAAGCTATTAATCAATTAAAAATGAAGATTAAAAAATGAATTAAGGCTCCCAAGGTGTCTCTAGTGTTAAAGAACCTGCCTGCCAATGCAGGAGACATAAGAGAGATCTTGATTCAACCCCAGGGTTGGGAAGATCCCCTGGAGGAGGTCATGGCGATTCACTTCAGTATTCTTGCCTGAGGAACCCCATGGACAGAAGAGCCTTATAGTGTACAGTCTATAGTTTTGCACAGAGTTGGACACAACTAAAGGGACTTAGCACACATGTACCTACGCAAGACAGAGGCTTATGGTGTGAGGTCATTATTTTGAGTACTTAATAGAGTTCAGAACTTCCCAACAATTTATCTTCTATTTCTCCTAAACGTCAAACATCTTATTTTCATTGCTTATAGTGTGTTTCACTGTTACCTTCATCATTTCAAGTTTACGATTTTTTCATCATTTCAATCTTACCTTTACTCTCTTTTCTAGACTAGTTTCTTCAATTCTCACACTGACTCTAATTTTCCCATTTTTAAAAATCAGGTAAGTGAAATTTTTATTTAACTTTTTACCCATCTATAGTATTTGATACTATAAAGATCAAGCAGAAACTATGAAACATTTTACCATATTTTTGTCCCATTTTCCAATTTCATTTTTAGATTCTATATTATTGTTTCAAATAAATAATACTGTAGAAAAATTCCATTTTTCTTAATGTGCTATCATTCTGACTAGACGAAGTGTCTCATGAATTTAAAAGTCGTGGGAGGAAGCACAGGGTTTATCTTGTCTTAATGAGAACTTGAGCCTAAATTAAACTGATGTTGACAATGCCTGGGTTCAGGAGCCAAACACCCTCTTTTTAGTGCTGGATTCCAGTGTGCTGTGTGCTAACTCATTTCAGTGGTGTCTCACGCTTTGCGACCCTATGGACTGTAGCCTGTCAGCCTCCTCTGTCCATGCATTTCTCCAGGCAAAGATACTGGAGTGGGTTGCCATTTCCTTCTCCAGGGGATCTTCCCGACCTAGGAATTGAACTGGCATCTCTTAAGTCTCCTGCATTGGCAGGCAGGTTCTTTACCACTATCATCACCCGGGAAGCCCAGTGAGGATCCCAGTGAGGTAGCTCCAGTTCCTTTTACTAGGTGCAAAGTGCTTCATTGAATTTTAGGCAGGGTTCAATCACTTGCTCTGTTTTTGGCTTCACCCAAATTTCACTAGAGATGATGTTTTAGAAATTACATGCTGTCATTTCAGAAAGAATTGAATGATCTCTTGAGGTATTTCCTGCCACATCTACCTGTAGCTATGGTTTGATGCTTAGTAGCTTAGTCGGACACGACTGAGTGACTTCACTTTCACTTTTCACTTTCCTGCATTGGAGAAGGAAATGGCAACCCACTCCAGTATTCTTGCCTGGATAATCCCAGGGACCTGGTGTGCTGCCATCTATGGGGTCGCAGAGAGTCAGTCACGACAACTAAAGTGACAGCAGAAATAGCAGCAACAGCTTAGTTTTATGAGTAATAGCCACATGAATTGGATGTGGTATTTGGAAAAACTTGAATTTTATAGCCTTACTTTTTTTGTAATTTGAAATTTAACTGCTCAAAGCTTCTGAATCTCAGGTTCTTGACAACTAAAGTGTGTTAATAATACCATACTCTTTGTTGAATGGTTTAGGGATCATATATCTAAAGAACTTGGCTCATGATAGCTGGGGAATGGTAGGTATTATTATTATTTTTCAATTTGATTTTAAAATGTTGTGTTAGTTTCAGGTGTACAGCAAAATGAATCTATTATACATATACATATGAAGTGAAGTGAAGTCACTCAGTTGTGTCCGACTCTTTGCAACGCCATGGACTGTAGCCCGCCAGACTCCCCTGTCCATGGGATTCTCCAGGCAAGAATACTGGAGTAGGTTACCATTTCCTTCTCCAGGGGATCTTCCTGACCCAGCGATCAAACCCGGGTCTCTCGCATTGGAGGCAGACGCTTTAACCTCTGAGCCACCAGGGAAGCCCATATACATATAGCCACCTATTTAAGATTCTTTTCTCATATAGGCCATTATGCACAGCAAAAGAAACCACAAACCAAATGAAAAGAAAACCATCAGAATGGGAGAAACTATTTGCAAATGAAGCAACTGACAAGGGGTTAATCTCCAAAACATACAAAGAGCTTGTGAAGATCAATAATACACACACACACACACACACACACACAAATAATCCAATCAGAAAATGGGCTGAAGGTCATTTTGACATTTTTCCAAAGAAGATATACAGATGGTTATAAAGCACATGGAAAGATGTGCAACATCACTAATTTTTAGATAAATGCAAATCAATACTACAGTGAGGTATCACCTTACATGGGTCAGAATGACAATCATAAAAAGAAAAAAAAATCTGTAAACAACAAATGCTGAAGAGGATGTGGAGAAAAGGAACCTTCTATCACTGTTAGTGGGAATCTAAATTGGTGAAGCCACTATGGAGAACAGTATGGAGGTTCCTTAAAAAAACTAGAAATAGAACTACTATATGACCCAGAAATTCCACTCCCAGGCACATACCCAGAGAAAATCATAATTTGAAAAGATATATGCATGCCAACGTTCATTGCAGCTTTATTTACAATTGCCAGGATATGGAAGCAACCTAAATGTCCATCAACAGAGGAAAGGATAAAGAAGATGTGGTACATATATACTATCAGATATTATTCAGCCACAAAAAAGAATTAAATAATGCCATTTGCAGTGACATGGATGGACCTAGAGATTGTCAAACTGAGTGAAGTCAGACAGAGAAAGACAAATATCATAAGATATTGCTCACATGTGGAATCTTAAAAATGGTACAAATGAACGTATTCACAAAACAGAAATAGATTCACTGATTTAGAAAAAAACTTATGGTTACTGGGAGTAAGGGAAGGTGTGGGATGAATTAGGTTGAAATTGCCATATGGACACTACTATAAAGATCATAGGGCTTTCTAGGTGGGACTGTGGTAAAGAATCCAGCTACCAATGCAGGAGACATGGGTTCAAATACTGGGTTGGGAAAATCTCTGAAGAAGGAAATAGCAACTCCAGCATTCTTGCCTGGAGAATTCCTTGAACAGGAATCTGGGATTGCAAAGAGTAGGATACGACTGAGTACACATGCTACATGTTGCTGCTGCTAAGTCGCTTCTTTCGTGTCTGATTCTGTGCGACCTTATGGACAGCAACCCACCAGGTTTATCTTTTCATAGGATTCTCCAGACAAGAACACCAGAGTGGGTTGCCATTTCCCTCTCTCACATATGATACATAGAATATATATATTACATATATATGATCTACTGTATAGCACAGAGAACTCTGCTCAATACTCTTAATTCCCATTTATATGCTTTTAAACACCCCTTATTTATTTATTTGTAAGACTTATTGACATTACATTAAATCATTATTTAACACCTGATTATGTGCTTAAAATCTATTAGTATCTCAGGAACACAGGTTTTGTGATGTTGTGGACTTTTCTGCTATTTTCTTCAAATAAACAGTTTCATTTTTTTATGTATAAGGAATTCCCAAGAAATTTCATGTCAAGGATACTTCGTTGTATCACCATACTTGGATTATACTCATAAAACAGATGCAGGAGTAGTCAGTAAATAGAAAGTAATAATACACTTAAGACTCCATCTACTTTTACAGTAATAGTTGCTGATTAGATTTTTGCCTCTTGGATTAAAATATCTTGGCTATCTTTGTGCTTTTAACATGTTTCTGGTGTATGTATGCATATAACATAAGAAGTACTTAATCATTTTATTAAAATCAATGAAAAAAAGAGACTTATTTTAGCCATCTTCCTTATCTAGTTCACAGAAATGCCCACGGTTTAGGGCAGGATCAACCACACATTACTCATAGATACCATACCAAGTATTGATTTTGAGGAAAAAGTACAATACTCATAGAATGAGCCCTTACCTCTCTTTACATTGGTATTCTTTTAACTTTATAATGAGTACTTGCAAATGGTACTTCCTAAAATTTATATTATACTCCTTATTGGAAATGTATTATTTATTTTACTATTTTTACTGAAGTATATTTAGTTTGCAATATTCTATTAGTTTTTGGTTTACAACAAAATGATTCAGATACACATATATATAGGAGCAGAATTGCAGGATCATATGGTAACTCTACTTTTGTTGCTTGTTTTTCAGTCTAGTTATTTATTTACATCAGCACAATTGCAGAAGCTGACTTGCTTGCATAAACCAGTAAGTTACCTTTGCTATGGGAAGTTAGGGTGCTATCTTTACAGAAAAAGAAATTTTGGAAAATAATGAATGTTTAAACATGTTTTTAGTTCGAAGGCAATTAGAGTTCACACCGAAGGAACATGTCTGTCTAGTTGGTCTTTTGTAGGGTGACATAAGTTGAGTTAAAACATAACTAATAAGGTTTGATCATTAACTATTTAAGTCCAGTAATCTTCTCTGGACTGTGGACTAAGAATTCTGTAATTAAAAACCTACATTGGCATTTATATTAATATGAGTTGTACTCTAAAAGAATAAACACTAGCAAACTATTCAGTGACATTACCAATGCCAACAGTGATCACTCGATAAAGCTATCCTCTAGGGAAACATGACTGGACCATATTAAACAATTGACAAGAAATTACATCACTTAAAGAGGAGGAGACATCTTTTGACCCAGTTATTTTTTTCTCAGCAATTTTAAGTTTTGTAAATATTTATTTCATTCATACAAACGATTTTATTTTTTTTTTTATGACCATGCCTCGTGGCATGTGAAATTTTAGTTCCCTGACAAGGGAAAAAAATTTTTTTTATAGTATATTCATCAAGAAGTAAATGACACTTTGCACTTTGAGCATAATTTAATAAAGGAAATTTTTTAAATGGTGCAGATGTGGGTAAGAGAAAGCCCATAAGAAATAGTAAAGGAGCTTAAGCTTGTAATAAGGGAATCCACTCTTATGCCTAAAGTTATCACAATCTGGGAAGTTTAGTTATAGCCTTCATTAAAACAACAACAACAAAAACTTAAAACAGCCACTCTGCAGCAAATTTGCAAGGATGATGGATTTAGAGGAAATATCCCAAGAATAACTCCACTCTGTTTGCTGACTTCTTGTTTATACCTCTTGTTGGATGTATCAGATACCAAGAGCAGAGAGTTCTGCATTTTTTTTATGTACTTCCTAAAATCAGTCTTTCTCAGCACAAAGTGTGGGAGAGAGGCATGGAGAGTGAGTTTGGTGAAGCAGACAGGAACTATATAGCACATACAGATAAAATATACTTGACTAAGTTACTAAACTGATCCTGTGATAAGAACTATACTCTAGAAACCTTGATTAGAATAAGGCTATCAAAATTCATTTTAGTCAGTAATATATAGATAATCATTTAATTTTAATTACTTTAGAGAGATTTACTAATCTCATTTACTCAGTGCCCATTTGTGCAAATTTCATTATTAGAAGGCACCCTTTATTTTAGATTATGAATTTCTTCATGCCATCCCCTGTGTACTGATTAAAATTTCCAGAGCTTTATGTTAGGAAACATCACTACCCATAAACACACATACACACCCTGTACTGACCTACTGAGTCTGCATGCATTTCCCCTAACATTTTAACTGGATACAAGTTCATTTACTGTACCTTATTTGCTTTCCATTATGTGTGAGAACTATTAATTTAATGTCAGTCATCAGCTACACACTTTTTAACACATGTTCTTATAATGACCACATTTTAAACATTCCAAGCATAGTAGAATTTTGCTTATCTTCAAAATGCTTTTCACTGTGCATTTACAATTGGCTCTGCTGTAGTATTATTTCTCTAGCAAACAAGAGCCTGTTGTGAATGTAAAGACAATTTTCACTTCAGCTATTCCAAAGGATCAAAACCAAGTTTGCATTTAGTAGGATATGAAAGAATTGCCTTGTGCTTTGTTTCCTGAAAGGGTTACCTACTAAGCTCAGCAAAAGCTATCAGTATTGACATAGTAGGTATTACTTACATCAGATGTTCTCTCTTATTCAGTTGTATTTTTCGAAATGAGGATATATCTCTAAAATGTTTGAACCTGGTTAGAATTAAGTGATTGATCTATAAAACCTAAATATTTCTTTGTTGTTGTTCAATCACTCAGTCTTTGCAACCCCACGGACTGAAGCGCATGCTCTGGCTTCTCTATCCTTCACTCTCTCCCAGAGTTTGCTCAAACTCATGTCCATTGAGTTGATGATGCTATCCAACTATCTCATCCTTTGTCACCCCCCTTCTCCTCCTGCCCTCAATGTTTCCCAACATCAGGGTCTTTTACAATGAACTGGTTTTTCACATCAGGTGGCCAGAGTATTGGAACTTCAGCTTTCAGCATCAGTCTTTACAATGAATATTCAGGGATGATTTCCTTAAATCAACCCAGTCAAAAGTCTTCTCCAACAACACAATTCAAAAGTATCAATTCCTTATTGAGAATTAAAAAAAAAAATTAATCAGTTCTAACTCACCTCTGCTAATGAAAGTACAAAAATGCAAAATAATAATCTATAAATTGTTACATTTTGTTTCAAAATGGGGCAAGTGGTGAACAAAAGTCAACTAGCAATTTAAAATAATTTAAAATCAAGCATAATGAGTTAAATATTTTAGCTTGAGTCATTTGAATAAAGTAAGTGGCTTACTTAATTTTTCAATTTAGCTAATGATTATCTTCTCATAACTCAATCAGTCTAAAACAGATAGTTTTCCTAATTCCTTCCACATATAAATCTGAGGTTTACTTTAAATGCTTGTGATTTTATCATTTAAAGAAATATATTTATTGATTAAACTTATTTAGTACTTATTAACTGGACTTATATTGATATAATACTACTATTTCTACTAGCAATAATGATAACAGAAATATTAAAATTTTTCTTAGGTTGAGTACTAAGCATTAATGATGATTATTTAATTTTCACAAAAATATTTAATAGTAGTGGAGTGATGGTGTTTAAATGTCACATCAGATCAGATCAGATCAGTCACTCAGTCGTGTCCGACTCTTTGTTACACCATGAATCGCAGCACGCCAGGCCTCCCTGTCCATCACCAACTCCCGGAGTTCACTCAAACTCACATCCATCGAGTCAGTGATGCCATCCAGCCATCTCATCCTCTGTTATCCCCTTCTCCTCCCACCTCCAATCCCTCCCAGCATCAGAGTTTTCTCCAATGAGTCAACTCTTCGCATGAAGTGGCCAAAATACTGGAGTTTCAGCTTCAGCATCATTCCTTCCAAAGAAATCCCAGGGTTGATCTCGTTTGAAGGACCACTTAAAAGGTAAAACAAAATACTAGTGGTCATGTCACTAACTGCTGAAAAACAAACACAGAGGCCAACAAGATGAAAGTACCTGATACAGAATTGTAACAGGCCATTTATTTTTTTAACTCAATAATTTCATGCTAGTAAAGTTTATTAAATGATTTTCTAATAATAAGAGAAATTTCCTTTAGTTCTCAGTGAAATTATTTATGATCCAAGCTATATGTGTGAGTTTGTGTTAGCTTTATTACTCACTGCCTGCAGATATCCTCTGATATAGGACTACTCATAATTCATTCTTTCATCATACTCAGCAACAGACAGCTTCCTACAAATATGGTATATCCAAGGGATTTCTCTTTCATCCTAACTTTTTCAGCTCCTTTGTCATGGTAAATTTGCCCAGGAAAGCCCACATCAACTCTCAGATCATAGTCCCATTTCTCCAAACAAGATGGTTATTTTTCTTTCCAAGTGTGCTGCCTCTTTGGATAACTTTTTGTCAGGTATCTCTGAGATCTAACTCTGTAGGAGTTCTCTTTAGGCTGCTTGCAACTCCCTTTATTCTATTAATGATGGACTTTGTTTATCATTCTCTCACATTCCTTTGGTACTTAATGATTTATGAGATAAGGGAACATTCCATTTATACTGTACAAGTAACTACTATAAATAAGGGTTCTTTATCTTGGTATTTTGTACTGACTCAAAAAAAAAAAAAAAAAACTAGGTCACTATATTGAGGCTAAACATAAAAATAAAGGGAAATAAATATACACAGTGCAGACAATATTGTTTGTTATGTGTGCTTTTCTCATAGCAAGATAATCTTTAAATATGTAAACTAAGACATCTAATTAGAGAAATAGGAGAAAAGTGAGAAGACTCTATGGGATCTAGAGCAAAGGTGGCCCATAGAGGATACACAGAGGGTCAAAGTTAGTTCTTTTTCTTAATAAAAGTGTCATTTTTGTGGGTCCAAGTTATTTCTTTTAATAACAATGTCATTTTTGTTAATACACATAGTATAATTTTGTCTGTTGTGGACCAAATAATTATCTATATATAAAAATAAAAATATGTAGTCTTTTATCTTTATGAGTTTGCAACTAATAGGAAAGATGAAATTCTTGTGAAAGGCACAAGCTCCTTGCCATTAAAAAAAAAAAAAAAAAGATTCATTACATCACATGAATCTTGAGGATGGACAGAATGATTTACTGAAGTGTTGGTTCTTGAGGGTAGGAGCTATTCACAAGGGAGAGTAAAATACTCTAGAAAGAAAAAAAGAACATGGATGATGGCAAATACATGGTACACATATTTACTAGTACATATAAGTTTACATGGTACACGTAAATCTAGCTGGAGTATAAAAAAGTATAAAAGGCATTAGCTGAATAGATGTTAGAGTGCTTAGGAGAAATCTTGGTTACTAGGCAAAATAACCTTATCCTTTTTCCTTAGCCGAGGCCAAAAACAAAAAAAAAGGGGGGATAAAATTTAAAGATAGTTTTAATTAATGAGTTTTTTGGGAAACAATTTTAAGTTCCTAAATCATTTGCTTCCTCTTCAAAATGATTGAAATAAAAATAGACTTAAAAATACTGTAAATCTAGTTTTACTATTCACAGATTAATAATTTCCAAACAGGTATGATTTTAAGAATTCTAATTTGTTTGTTTGCCATAGATCAATGAGGAAAAAAAAAATGTATGTTTGACTCTGCTAAGTCCCTGACCTCTACTTCAAGATATGTATAAAAGTGCTAGACTTTTTATTCTACTAATATTTTCATTAGGGATTTCAACTAGTAATTCACACATTTCTAACCATGCTGCATAAATAATATGTAACAGTGAATTTTCAATGAAGCTAATAAAACTCAAATTTTGGGTCTTTCACGTGCATGGACTTCTTTCAAACCTCAGAAAGATCACTGGGTATTTGGAAATAAACTATATATTTTTGTAAAATTTGCCAAACCAGTATTTTAAATGCAAACGTTAAAGACTGCTGCACCTTAATGTTTTACCTTATTATCTGTCTTTTTTCCTCTCATATTATGTAATATTGGGTTAAGTATGGAAACTTTTTGGGTCTCACTGAGGAAGCACTGAGGCAGGAAATATTTCACTTTTGGTTCATTAGGACCTTTTTCTGAAATTTGCAATATATGGCTAGCCATCCCCATTTTGGGAACTGTCCTCCAAGGTGCTGACTTACCCAGCATTGTGATAAGAGGCCAAAGAAATACAGATTATGCAAACAAATTTTACATTATACGAATGTAATTTTTGAGACTTCCTAGATAGCTCAGCTCGTAAAGAATCTGCTTGAAATGCAGGAGACAGGAGATGTGGATTCCAACCCTGGTTCAGAAAGATCTCCTGGAGAAGGAAATAGCAACCTACTCCAATATTAGTGCCTGAAAAAATCTCATGGATAGAGTAATCTGGCAGGCTACAGACCAAAGGGTCATAAAGGTTTGGACACTACTGAGCAACTAAGCAAATGTAATCTATAGGACCAGGAACTGGAACTATACAGGTAGACTAGAGGAAAGAAAATTAAATACATGGATCTAGAGATGATTTTGTAGAAAATTGCTCTAATCACAAGCTATGTAAATTGTAAGTGTGCTATTGACTTCATTGATCCTCATGATGGGTATTCTCTCCTTGTAACTGTATAAGATGTATATGTAGGTGGATAGATAGATAGATAATATTGAGACTGGGTCAAGAATTGTGTGAAACAGAGATCATAAAAATTCATGGGTTTGTTTCACAGACTGCATACAATACTTCAAACAGTGAACTTGTTTGTATGTGAAGTTGAATGCTATATGCATCTCAATGTCTCAGATTGTATTTTAATGTGCTTCCTGTGTTTTCCTAATGAAAGTTGGCAGTCCCTAAAGAAATGGCAGGCAAAATTGCCTCCAGTGCAGAAAAATAGCCCAAAGAAACAAATATTAATACTATAGTGACAAAACTTCTAAACATATAAATACATCAGTGTAAGTGATAGTCATTTGAATTTACATCTTTTGTAGCTTAATACATAGTGGCAAACTATATAATGCTTTAACTATTCTTGTGTATGTCTTGATTTCAGAATAATGTTATGTATTTTTTCACAATAATTTATCCTTCAAAACTTAAAATATAACCAAAAGGTAGCATCCTAACTGAAGCCAAAAATATTAAGACAGGTTGTCAGTAGGATCAAAATACCAAACATTTGTGTTTTTTTTTTTTTTTTTAAGCAAGCCATTACTTGATTCGAGTCAAACAAGAAGCCATTTTATAGGGAGGCTCAAATCTAAGTCCAGTTCTCCAATCCTTAGCTGCTCCATTTCTGTCTCATGTCTATGTGGCTCAAGGGTGATCCAGATATTTACACACTGTTGAGACACAGATTGGAGGTTTTCCTTTGTTGCTAACCTTTCTGGGATTTCTTTCACATTGTTCAGCCCTGTAGTTGTCTCAAACAGTGCTTTCTTCTTCATGCTTAGAAAGACTTCACATTTTCTTTTGAAGATTTAGCCATCTAAACAGCACTGTCAGCAGCCTGCCTGAGGCTAAAAGTCATAAATATTGGACATTCATGCCAACCATAGCCCACTTGTTTTTGTTCACTCATAGGATCTTCTGGTTCTTGATTTTAGCACTTAATCTAAAGTGGATTTATTATCTGAAAGTGTTGCTTCTGTGAGAGATTACTGGGTTCACATTTAAGAGTAGGTTCCTCTTAGTCTTTTGATTAACTGCACAGTGGGTATCTGATTCCTCAGAGTTAACAGGTTATGGAAGACTCTATTCCGTCCCTCACAGATTTTGAGTTTAACTCTTTAGCTTCATCCTGCACACTTTCACAACCTGATTTATGTCTTAAAGGAGAGAACCACTGTGCTTCTGTGGCCAGCACTTCCTGAGTCCATGACCCCCTGGATCAGAGATGTGTATGGTAAACATTGTGACACTGTGGGTGATTTTACTCATTCTTCCTGGTCCAAACACCTTATGTGCCATCCTAGAAGTCATAAAATTGTGCCAGTGTAAATTCAGACTGTTTTATGGATTGACTAATTTCCAAGCTGTCAAGCTAATCCCAAGTAACTTTGAAGTGTTTGACTTATTTTTTACACTTAATAGAGAGTTTCCTTCTAGACAAATCTGATTTCCCTGCCACTCATAGATTTTCCAAATTCCCACTTGGGAGAAAATGTCTCCTGATGATAAAGTTTGTTATGAAGACTTCCTCCCTCTCTGGTATTTTAATTACATTTTAGTTAATTTAATTTCATCTATTCTAGTACTCATTATTCTACAATCTTTTGAGCTTCTTTAAAATTAATTGTGCCAATATTCATTTATGAAAAAAACTCTCAGGAAACTAAGAGTGGAGAGGAAGTGTATAAACCTGATAAACAACATCTATAAAAAAGAATCCTAAAGCTAAGAAAAGTAACATCACTTTTAAAGGTGAAAAATAGATGCTGTACCCAAGATCAGAAATAAGGTAAGAATGCTCCCATCTCCTATTCTTATTCAAGACACTATTGAAAGCCTTCACTAATGCAGTAAGACAAGACAAATAAAGGTATAGATCTGAGAAAGGAAGATAAAACTCTCCTTGTTCACAGATAGCATGACGGTCAATATAGAAAGTCTTAATAAATAAACAAAAATTCCTGAAACTAAAAATCACTGATAGCAAGGTGGCAAAACACAAGAAATTAAACAAAGTCAGTCACTTTCTTATATATAGATAGGAGCAATCAAAACTTGAAATTAAAAATGCAATCTATTTACATTAGCACCATAAAAATGAAAAAAATATGTGTATAACTCTAGCAGAATATGTATAAGATACATATAAGGAAAACTACAAAGCTCTAATGAAATGAATTAAGGAAGATACAAATAAATGTAGATATACTTCGTGTTTATGAACAGAAATACATATTGTTGTTAGGACGTTAAATTTATCTATAAAATCAACACAATCTGAACAGCCCATCAAGTTTATGTATATTGACAGATTATCTAAAGTTTGTATGGAAATCCAAAGACCTAGAATAGTCATCACAATATTTAAAAAGAAGAACAAAATCAAAGAACTGATACCACCCAACTTCAAGACTTACTATAAAGCTATAGTAATCAAAATTGTCTATTCTTAGGGAAAGAACAGACAGATCAATGGAACAGAAAAGAGAGCTCAGAAATAGAACCATGTCATTATAGCTGACTAATTTTTGAGAAAAGAACAAATACAACCAAATGGAAAAAGTATAATTTTTTTTCAATAATGGTACTAGAACATCTGGAGATCTCATGACCAAAAAAAAAAAAAAAAAAAAAAAAAATCTAGATACTGGTCTTTTGTCTTTTATAGAAATTAATTCAAAATGAATTGTAGACTAAATTTAAAATGCAAACTTTAAAACTTCTGGAAGGTAACAGAGGGGAAAATCCAAATAATCTTGGGTCAGCAATGAGTTTATGGGCAGATGAGAGAGCATATAAGACTTTCTCTATTTTTATCCAGTTTCTCTGCAAACCTAAAACTACTCTTAGAAATAAAATCTACAAAATAAAGGGAAAAAAAAAAGGACGTATGTAATTTATCATTTTTTTTTTTTTTTTTTGCCAGTTTCATCAGGAGTGTTTGTCTCAGCCAACTACATCATACTCTTGAGTAGAAGTCTAAAATAAGGGAATTTAAAAGGAATACTTCTGTAAGTCTCCTACAGGAGGCTTTCAGAACTTACTATCTGCAAGTTAAATGGCTCGTAGACAAGCACTGTGTAAATATTCTTCAGAAAATGAGAATAGACATTTGAAGGAACTTGTGTCACTGTTAAAATTCTTACTGCACAACAGAATCTATAAAATGACTTCTGCTAATCCCACCCCATGAATGAAGCATTGGGCCATGAGTTGTGTCTTGAACACATGAATCTAAAGTTGTGGCTACACAACTTATGATTTGAAGCATAGGGACAATATTTAGCAGTAGTAATGCCTTGTATTTTTAATATATGTTAGTTTTTGCAACAGTTTTAGATTTACAGAAAAAAAATGAGAAGAATGTGTGGAGTTCTCATATCCTGTACAAAATCTTCACTGATATTAGTATTTTACATTAGTATATTATATTTGTTAATATTCTTTAAACAATAGTGACATATGATCATCAACTAAAATCCATAGTTTATTCAGATATCCTTTGTTCTTACCTAGTTTCCTTTTACTGCCCCAGGATATCATCCAGGATTCCTTCTATTTAGTTCTCAAGTCTTCTCAAGCTCATCTCATTTGTGACTGTGTTCTCGTATTTTCCTTCTTTTCTGGTGTCCTTGCCAGTTTTGAAAAGTGATGATCAGATACTTAGTAAGAGTCACCTCTATTCCAGTTTGTATGATCTTTTTTTGTTTTATAACAATATAGAGACTATGGAGTTTGGATTACAGACATAAAAATGCCATTTTCACCATATCATATCAGGCAAGTATATTATATCAATCCTGATATTGACTTTGATCACCTACCTGACATAATGTGTGTTAGGTTGTTCCACTGTAAAGTTGCACTCCCCTCTATCGCCATCTTTTCCATACTGTCTCTTTGGAAAGAAGTGGCTATGTACAACCTGCAATAGAGTAGGGTTATACTTCACCTCCTTCAGGTTGAAGTATTTGCTTGAATTCTTTTTAATTCTCTATGTAAGAGATTTGCTTTTCCTCTCACTCATTTATTTTTCAATCATTTATTTCCATCAGCTTGAAGTCATGGATATTTATTTTATAATGTATGTTATCATCCAGTGCTACTTTATTTAATTTTTGATCAAATTTGTGCAACTTTGATGACTATGAGCTCTTTCACTTGGCTTTTTGTCCCTCTGACACATTCTCATCAATATGTTTTGTATTTGGTTCTCAATACTTCCTCCTTTTCTGGAACTAGAACATACTTCATACTCATATTTTATATTTCCATCCCTGAACTGAGATGCAGCCATTTCCCTAAGAAGCTATTGTACCATATATTGGAGAATGATATTATGAACCAAGATTAGGGGTTGTTAGATATGCTTTTACTACTAAGTGTCACTTTTAAGTTATCTCTAGTTTTTTGTTGTTGTTATTGTTGTTGTTTTTAATATGAGTAATTAAAAACATGCTGAGTCATGTTAGTCAAAATGATATAATAGAACAAGAACCAAGATTTAAGCTTAACAGTAAAGCAAACTGAGGAGCTATGGATTAGATAGTAGACACATAGTTTGTAAAGGAAGTTCTTTGTCTAGTGAATGGGCAGCTGGAGAGTACTTTGATTTCATTAGTTATTTGGGTAATTAGTTTTGGTTTATGCTAGAAGCAGAAGACTGAGGGACATCTTAGTATAGTGACATTAAATAACATTCCCCTTCAATTAGAGAATTGCTTTCTGCATATATGATATCTCTAAGATGACCCATTTTACCAATAATTCTGTCTCAAGATTCCTTAATAATACAACTGCATACAACTTGAAGAGTCTACCATAATACCCTAGTCCTGGTTATTTCAGTGCTGATTTTTGATCTACCACATCTGCTTTGAAGTAAGAATGCTTATGTTTCCACTATCTAGGAAGTAAACTGTGAGGAGAAAGCAAATTAGCCAAGATGGTGTGGCCAGGCTCTCTCACCTGACGGCCTATCAATCTTGCCTTACATTTTGTAAATAATGACTATAAAAGATCTGAGCTCATTTATAGCACTGCACATGCACTTCACAAAGTATTCACTTGGTCATGAGCTACTTTGTGCTGTATATAGGGATTTATGCTGCTGCTGTTAAGTCACTTCAGTCGTGTCCGACCCTGAGATTTACGAGCTCCACCTAAAAAGCAGCAGCATTACTGCTGAATCATGGTTATGTCCATTGGGTCAGCCGTGAGAGGAGAAAACAGAGCAGGTCTACTGTTACACCTGCTGTGCGAACCGGGAGAGAATAAACGTGTCTGAAGTTCCTATGGCTCTTTAAGTTTCCTTCCAGCCTCTTAGCTCAAGCCTTGCCTACCCTGGGTTCACTGAAGGGTGAAAACAGTGTGAACAGCAAGAGGACTGGTATCATGAACAGGATCAGTGATACATAAACCAATACTAGCTGACCTCTTAAATCATTTAATACATAAGGGTTATTTGCAATTCTGAAAGATAATGTTAGAAAGAAATGAGATGGGTTTTTAAATAACTGTTTTCAATAAAATTTGTTATAAATGAGAAAATGACTGGTATATAAAGACTTCAAATCTGAAAACCACAAGAATTGACTAATAAAAAGTTAAAAACTAAAATTTGAGGAAAAATGAACAGAAAATAAAATTGAAGATGCTTAAAATTACACACTTTAAAAATAGTACTAGCTTAACATAAAAATGAATGCTTTTGATGAAATTTATACCTGTTAAAAGTGACACAGAAATAATACAAACTATAATTCAAAATTAGGATGAAGCAAAATTGTTTGTTGAATACTTATTTGAATGTTACCGTAGCAGATCAGATCAGATCAGTCACTCAGTCATGTCCCATTCTTTGTGACCCCTTGAATCGCAGCACGCCAGGCCTCACTGTCCATCACCAATCTCCAGAGTTCACCCAGACTCACGTCCATCGAGTCAGTGATGCCATCCTACCATCTGATCCTCTGTCGTTCCCTTCTCCTCCTGCCCCCAATCCCTCCCAGCATCAGAGTCTTCTCCAATGAGTCAACTCTTTGCATGAGGTGGCCAAAGTACTGGAGCTTCAGCTTTAGCATCACGCCTTCCAAAGAAATCCCAGGGCTGATCTCCTTCAGAATGGACTGGTTGGATCTCCTTGCAGTCCAAGGGACTCTCAAGAGTCTTCTCCAACACCACAGTTCAAAAGCATCAATTCAGCCTTCTTCACAGTCCAACTCTCACATCCATACATGATCACTAGAAAAATCATAGCCTTGATTAGACGGACCTTTGTTAGCAAAGTAATGTCTCTGCTTTTGAATGTGCTATCTAGACTCCTTCCAAGGAGTAAGTGTCTTTTAATTTCATGGCTGCAGTCACCATCTGCAGTGATTTTGGAGCCCTAAAAAATAAAGTCTGACACTGTTTCCACTGTTTCCCCATCTATTTCCCATGAAATGATGGGACCAGATACCATGATCTTCGTATTCTGAATGTTGAGCTTTAAGCCAACTTTTTCACTCTCCTCTTTCACTTTCATCAAGAGGATTTTGAGTTCCTCTTCACTGTCTGCCGTAAGGGTGGTGTCATCTGCATATCTGAGGTTATTGATATTTCTCCCGGCAATCTTGATTCCAGCTTGTGTTTCTTCGACGCCAGCGTTTCTCATGATGTACTCTGCATAGATGTTAAATAAGTAGGGTGACAATATACAGCCTTGACATACACCTTTTCCTATTTGGAACCAGTCTGTTGTTCCATGTCCAGTTCTAACTGTTGCTTCCTGACCTGCATACAGATTTCTCAAGAGGCAGATCAGGTGGTCTGATATTCCCATCTCTTTCAGAATTTTCCACAGTTGATTGTGATCCACACAATCAAAGATTTTGGCATAGTCAATAAAGCAGAAATAGATGTTTTTCTGGAACTCTCTTGCTTTTTCCATGATCCAGCGGATGTTGGCACTTTGATCTCTGGTTTCTCTGCCTTTTCTAAAACCAGCTTGAACATCAGGAAGTTCACAGTTCACATATTGCTGAAGCCTGGCTTGGAGAATTTTGAGCATTACTTTATTAGCATGTGAGATGAGTGCAATTGTGCAGTAGTTTGAGCATTCTTTGTCATTGCCTTTCTTTGGGATTGGAATGAAAACTGACCTTTTCCAGTCCTGTGGCCACTGCTGAGTTTTCCAAATTTGCTGGCATATTATGTAGCAGATAGGGTATCTCAAATAATTTTTGAGTAATCTTTGAAGAATATGCTTAATTTTAAGAAAAATATAACTTGATTTAATAGGTTTAGGTGAAAAATAAATTTTCCTCCAATATTCAAAACATTGGTATTATTTTGTAAAATATTAGCTTCATATGTTTCAAGTAAACAATTTTGGGGGGAACAAGCAGTAAACACAAAACACTAAACACAAAACCAGTACATTTTGAAACATTTTGTATTCAGAAGTTGTTGCCTGTACATCAACAAAAAAAGTTCACTAGAGTTTAGATCATCTGAACTTTTTGTTTCTAGAATATGAGCTTCCAAAATAGAAGTGTCAACATAGAAAGAAAATTAAGTTAAAGTTCCCTTAAGTAATCTAATATGAAGAATCTAGGAGTCAATTTTTGAATGTAAGTAAATGAGGATTAGTGTGAATTTACCTGTTTTGCATGATCTAAGGAATAAAATGAAACTGTGGAGGGAACTGAAACAAATACTTACCTAAAAATTGAATAGTTTCAGATATCAGGAATTGAAATCAGCTTTATCAGTTAAACTTGAAATAGAGCCTAGCTTCATCCAGCAATATGATATAGCATTTTATATTCTTTTTCTATAAATCATGAAATTATTATATATTTCACTGTACAGATGTTTAGAGACAAATATATAACCCTGTATGTGTTGAGAAATAAAATAATGTTTACATATATTTTAATTATTTGTTTCCTCTTAAACAGTGGAAGACCAGAAAAAGTAATTTCCCAAGAAATTTATACCATAACATAAATTTTTCTAAGGGATATTCAAGCCATCATTTGCAAATAACACTTAATCATGATTTCATTTAAATATATCCTTAATTAATTTCTCTGCACATCATACCCCCTCTATTAGTTAGGGATTTCACAAGAACACTTTATATTTAACATTTGAAAACATGTGTACATAATATGTTAAAAGACCATGTATTTTCTACTTTTTCAAAAATATGTGAGCTTATAGGTAAATATTTACTAATTCTTGTGGTCTATGAGTTTAGTTAGATATGCTTATTCCTCATCTTCAAATGCTAGCATATATAATATTTAAGGCCTATGATTATGGACTTGATATTCAGTCAGATAAAAATAAGTATTTTTTTTTCTTTTCTTTTATTTATTTTTAATTTTTAAAAATTTTGTATTGAGGTATAGTTGATAAATATACTCTGGAGATTCCCTTGAACTGCAAGGAGATCCAACCAGTCAATCCTAAAGGAAATCAGTCCTGAATATTCATTGGAAGGACTGATGCTGGAGCTAAAAGTCCAATACTTTGGCCACCTGATGTGAAGAACTAACTCACTGGAAAATACTCTGATGTGGGAAAGATGGAAAGCAGGAGTAGAAAGGGATAACAGAGGATGAGATGATTGGATGGTATCACCAACTCAATGGACATGAGTTTGAGCAACCTCTGGGAGTTGGTGATGGACAGGGAATCCTGGCGTGCTGCAGTCCATGGGGTCACAAAGAGTTGGACATGACTGAGTGACTGAACTGAACTGATAGTTGATTCATAATATTGTGATTCTTTCAGATAAACAGCAAAGGGACTCAGCCATATATGTACAGGGATCCATTCTCTCCCAAACTCCTTTCCCATCTAAACTGCCATATAACATTGGGCAGAGTTCCATGTGTTATACAGAGTTCCATGTCCTTGTTCATCATTCATATTAAATATAGCAGTGTGTACATGTCCATCCCAAATGCCCTGTCTATCCCTTCCACCCTGGCAGTCATAAGTTTGCTCTCTAAGCCTGAGAGTCTAAGAGAAGTATTTTCTTAAACTATTTCCAGATAAAGAATTATTTTCAGAGTACTTAGAATAATAATCAACTCCTGTAATAAAGACAATTACATTTCTGGGAATTTAATTTTTGGCAATGGCTTCATAGCGTCATATGGCTGGCTTTCTTTTTTCCTAGCTTCAGCTACAGTTGTTTACTTTTTCCACTTAAAGATGCCTTCAATTTCTTGTTTATAATATCTCAAGCAGTTTCAGGTTCAATGAGCTATTGAAACACTATGGCATTGACAATAACTAAAAATTTTCTCACCTTGAAATGGCAGGTAAGTGTGCATATATATTCAGGATCTGGTGAATCTACAATCATGTTTATGTACCAGCTGTTTGCTTCTCCTTAGGTGCTGTGATATACCTGGCTCTGAATTTTCTCTTGCTTTTTGTTAAATCTCTTGAAAAAGAAAAGGAATAAAAAAAATCCACAGGATATGAAAAGAGTCTTTTGATAAATCAAAGTATCTCATGTATCTAAAATGCATCAGCCACACTTGTTTTAATATTCCAACTTACTTTCAGTAAAACGGAGATGGCGATGTCTGGTAAAAATGCAATATGTGACTACAGATAAATATAACTGATTAACATAAAGTACGTTTAAGATCTTATTTTCCATCACATTTCGCAATCAAAGCCTCCCAAGGTTAAACAGGATCTATATTTTCTTTATGACATTTTCTACTGAGTCTACTTTCATTTTCTGATTTCAATATAATACAGTTTCATAAAGCTGCTAATACCATAAATGAATGTGCACAAAGCAATAAATGCATCCAGAGGATTTAGAATTTAAATGACAAAGAAAATAAAATGATATCTGAATTTATTAGACATTATTCTAAAGATTAGGAAAGTTTCTGTCTCCTTTTAACCAAAACCAATCTAAGACCCATGTCAATTATTCACAACTTGTAGATATAAGTGTAATTTTCTCACATTCCCACTTAGTCCATGAATTGTGGAAGTGTCAACTAAAACCTCAGATTTCATTAAATTCTTGGAGTCTCACATTTTGATGGCTTCCTTAGCATCTAAAACATTAATGACTAAAGAAATCCAGCCACTCAAAGAACATTGTAGGTGCTGTAGGTATCCATAATCATTTGGCAGCTGTGATAAAGTGTACATTGAATGACCACACCCATAAGAAATATTTTAAAGTGATTTATTAATTAATTCATTGATTTAACAAGTCTTTAGTGAAAACTTGCCAAGGAAAACATTTAATTGGATCCTGAAAATTCAGCAGAGAGAACAGAATAACTAATTATCTTCCCTCATGAGATTATATTCTGCCACATACTTAAGAAGTGTAGGTTAATAACTATTTGCTATGGCTTAGGTACATCCTGGAAACATACCATCTACCCAAATAATGTTGTTGAAATCAAGAAACATAGTGAAAAAAAAAAAGACAAAGACAGTGAATTAAAAATCATATGAGGTTTTATTTATTTTCTTATAAAGAGAGAAGAGTTGATAACAGTGATATTTGACAAATTATTAATTGACTTGGCTTTTCTCAATTAAAATTAACTTATTATATTTCAGTTTCCAAATGTGTAATCTGAATTTACTGTCTCCAAGGTGGACATTTATATTTCCAAATTTTTAAATCAAGGTATAGACTTTAAAATTGAATGTGTATTGAAATAAAAATTCAATTGATATTTGTTTTTTAAAATTTACTTTAGCTTTAGATTTTTGATTATTTATTTTGAATAGATTTTTAAATAGAAATAACTTAAAAATGTTCTGTATTTGACACTAACTTTTTATTAAAGTGCTATTTGAGATACTTCCACTAGATTTTGTGAAGATGGTCATTTTATCACTTCCAGCCTCTTATTCATATTTTTTTTGTTAATTTAGAAAACATATGAAAATGATTTCCACTGTAATTTTAAACATTTAATAATTATTTTATTGCTGGTATGAATACATATATTTTCATGTGGTATTAACATATCTTTTAATTGTTAGTATATTGTCAGTTTTATTACACTTTGATATATAATAGAGTCACATTGAAATAAGAAGAACAGCTTTAAGGAGACACAGCCTTGTTCTGCTACTATTGCTTTCCAGTTCCATCTGTTTTCCCCCTCAACTTCTTTTGATTATGTTAGGTCACTATTCTGTTCAGTTCAGTTCAGTTCAGTTCAGTCACTCACTTGTGTCCGACTCTTTGCCACCCCATGAATCGCAGCACGCCAGGCCTCCCTGTCCATCACCAACTCCCGGAGTTCACCCAGACTCACGTCCATCGAGTCAGTGATGCCATCCAGCCATCTCATCCTCTGTCGTCCCCTTCTCCTCCTGCCCCCTCCTCCTGCCCCCAATCCCTACGAGCATCAGAGTCTTTTCCAATGAGTTAACTCTTCACAGGAGGTGGCCAAAGTACTGGAGTTTCAGCTTTAGCATCATGCCTTCCAAAAAAATCCCAGGGCTAATCTCCTTCAGAATAGACTGGTTGGATCTCCTTGCAGTCCAAGGGACTCTCAAGAGTCTTCACCAACACCACAGTTCAAAAGCATCACTTCTTTGGCACTCAGCCTTCTTCACAGTCCAGCTCTCACATCCATACATGACCACTAGAAAAACCATAGCCTTGACTAGATGGACCTTTGTTGGCAAAGTAATGTCTCTGCTTTTGAATATGCTATCTAGGCTGGCCATAACTTTCCTTCCAAGGAGTAAGTGTCTTTTAATTTCATGGCTGCAGTCACCACCTGCAGTGATTTTGAAGCCCAGAAAAATAAAGTCTGACACTGTTTCCACTGTTTCACCATCTATTTCCCATGAAGTGATGGGACCGGATGCCATGATCTTTGTTTTCTGAATGTTGAGCTTTAAGCCAACTTTTTCACTCTCCACTTTCACTTTCATCAGAGGCTTTTTAGTTCTGCCATAAAGGTGATGTCATCTGCATATCTGAGGTTATTGATATTTCTCCTGGCAATCTTGATTCCAGCTTGTGTTTCTTCCAGTCCAGCGTTTCTCATGATGTACTCTGCATATAAGTTAAATAAGTAGGGTGACAATATACAGCCTTGACATACTCCTTTTCCTATTTGGAACCAGTCTATTGTTCCATGTCCAGTTCTAACTGTTGCTTCCTGACCTGCAAAGAAATTTCTCAAGAGGCAGATCAGGTGGTCTGGTATTCCCATCTCTTTCAGAATTTTCCACAGTTTATTGTGATCCACACAGTCAAAGGCTTTGACATAGTCAATAAAGCAAAAATAGATGTTTTTCTGGAACTCTCTTGCTTTTTCCATGATCCAGCAGATGTTGGCAATTTGATCTCTGGTTCCTCTGCCTTTTCTAAAACCAGCTTGAACATCAGGAAGTGCACAGTTCACATATTGCTGAAGCCTGGCTTGGAGAATTTTGAGCATTACTTTACTAGCGTTTGAGATGAGTGCAATTGTGCAGTAGTTTGAGCATTCTTTGGCATTGCCTTTGCTTTCTTCATAAATGCTTGATTTATCAGTTTGAGATAACTATTACTTTACTGGTAAGTTCTCATCTGTTAAGTTCTCTTCTCATGTATTTTCTCTTTCACATTTCTTCCTGCCAACTTTCTCCTATCTATTCCTATTTATATCTCTATTTTAATTTACTTATTGGATGCTTCAAATTTTTTAATAATTTGTTACATTTATAATTTAACTTCAATCTACTATCATTGGACTCCCTATTTTGAAAGATGAGGGTGCTATGAACACAATCCTTTTTTAAGCTTTGTTCTCCAGCTCCCAACTCTTAGTTTCTGCAATCTGTATGGTAATGTCATGTTTTCTAATTTGGTTACTTATATCATGCCCTTTAAACACAGCAGAACAATATCTTTATCTTCACTTTTAATGTAAAAGTAAAAATTTTTCATTATGGGTCCAAGTAATATATTTGAGAAATGTCCTTTCTATAATCTTTTTAAAGTTAATAATTTACATTCCATTTCTCATGAAATACTTATCTACATATTAGCCAATTATTTTCCCAAATTTTTCAATGAAAGAACTCCTACTGAGTCTTTTTTATTGGTTGAATCCACCCACCCATTACCCTCCATTTTTCTCCTTCAATATGGTATTTATTTTATTAGTCATCCACCTGCCACACTGGGATGCTTTTTTAGTTGAGTTCTACACTCTTCTGGATCCTAGTCTCCATTTTCATTTTTTTGGAGTCCTACCTCCTGTAATGAATGTATAGTATGTTATGTTTTGAGTCCTCTTAAATCTTAAAAAGTCACTTATTTTAGCCATCCAATTGATGGGTATAGTAGCAATGTGTAACACTTTTAAATAAATAATGATAATAATGCCTCACCTTACTGAGCACTTACTGTCTTCCACACATCCTTCTAATTTCTTACATGTGTTAACTCATTTAATGTTCAAAACAATTTTATGAGATTTGTACAATTTTGCCATAGATTTCAAAGGTATAAGGAAAGTTTCAGTAATTGAATGAAGTTCACATATGCAATAAACAGTGTGGAAAGTGTTATTCTAGAGATACATTTCTTAAACGTATTGCATCCAGATTCTACTTTGGGTGGGAGAGGGTGGGTCTTAGTTTTCTCCTGATGTTCCATCTCGTCAGACAGAGATAGATAAGGTAAAGCTAAAAACAGTAAGCATCTCACTGGAAGAGGCACTTCCCTATTGACAGCCATACAAATGTGTTCACATAGGTGTTTTTGACACACAAAAAATAAGGTACTTATTAAAATGTATTTAACACCAACATGCCTTTCTATGCTGCAGCTGCTCGGAGAAGGCAATGGCTGCTGCTAAGTCGCTTTGGTCGTGTCCAACTCTGTGCAACCCCAGAGACGGCAGCCCACCAGGCTCCCTCATCCCTGGGATTCTCCAGGCAAGAACACTGGAGTGGGTTGCCATTTCCTTCTCCAATGCATGCAAGTGAAAAGTGAAATGAAGTCGCTGAGTCTTGTCTGACTCTTAGCAACCCCATGGACTGCAGCCCACCAGGCTCCTCCATCCATGGGGTTTTCCAGGCAAGAGTGCTGGAGTGGGGTGCCTTTTCCTTCTCCGCTTTCTATGCTACTAATCTTATTTATGATGTTTTGATCTTCATTTCAAATTTAACAAAAGCAAAATGTGCATTGTAAAAAAAAAAAAAAAAAAAATGAGGAAATAGCAATGAGGAATTTCAGTGCTCTAAGAAAATGAACTAGCTCCAAAATGGGAGAAATTAAGTTTTGAACATCAGTATATAATCTAAACAGAAGAGAAATGTCCAAGCATTCTACAGATTTTCATTCTATCTTGTAGAAAACTATGAGAGATTTTATGCTGGTGAATTGAATGCTCAAAATTTTAATTCAGAAAGTCACCCTGAAAGCAAAATAAAGATTGAATGTGTGTGGAAAGTAAATTGAATTATGGAGAAATATATATATGAGTAATTGAAAGAGACCAAAACTTCAACCAAATCATCTGTCCATGGGAATTCTCCAGGCCAGAATACTGGAGTGGGTTGCCATGCCCTCCTCCAGGAGATCTTCCCAAGGCAAGGATCCAACCCAGGTCTTCCACACTGCAGGCAGATTTTTTAGTGTCTGAGCCACCAGAGAAGCCCATATATGGGGTAACTGAAAGAGCCTAGAACATCAGCTCGGAGAAGGTAATGGCACACCACTCCAGTACTCTTGCCTGAAAAATCCCATGGACGGAGGAGCCTGGTCAGCTGCAGTCCATGGGACCGCTAGGAGTCGGACACGACTGAGCGACTTCACTTTCCCTTTTCACTTTCATGCATTGGAGAAGGAAATGGCAACCCACTCCAGTGTTCTTGCCTGGAGAATCCCAGAGACCGGGGAGCCTGGTGGGCTGCCATCTATGGGGTCGCACAGAGTCGGACATGACTGAAGCGACTTAGCAGCATCAGCAGCAGAACATCAGCTAAAGCAGTATACTATATGTGAAATGAAGAGGGGGAGAAAAACAGTTAGAGACCTATAATACTAGTAGGGCAGTAATTGATAAGATTTACCAAGAGCAAGTGAAAGATCAGAACCGGTTTGTGAATGATGTAAACTTCTTTTTATTTTTTTTTTTTTAATTTTTTATTTTGTTTAACTTTACAATATTGTATTGGTTTTGCCATCCATCAAAATGATTCCGCCACAGGCATACATGTGCTCCCCACCGCGAACCCTCCTCCCTCCTCCCTCCCTGTATGATTGACTAAATGAATGATTGTCTTGATTTGTAAAATACGGAAAGAAAAGCATGTTGAGAGAAAATGAATCATGTTTGGTTTTGACCTGGATTATCTGTCTGTCGTGGATGAACTGTTCCACCTTCTCCCCCTACAGTCTACATCACTCCACTTGCTTCTTTAATAGAAAAAGACTGAGATGGTTTGTTTGTGCAAGATATACCCAACGTATGTTCTAGCAACACAGTAGTCAAACATAGGAACCTAGTTTTAAATAATTCCTTAATTTTTTTTAATACTATTCTCCATTTCTGTACATCACAACCTTAAAAGTTTGTCTTTAAGATCAAATTTCTCCATAGAAGTTATAGAGAATATAAAGGCTATGGTTTTTACCTCTATTATTTATGTGTTTATATGCTATAAATAAAAATATACATTAATAAAATTTATACATACATAGGTGTTGTTGTAGATTAATAAAATATAAATATGTAATACAATATATTAATATATCGCTGAAGGGAATACATTGATTAAATGAATACAAAGCTTTGACATAATTTTCAAACTTACATAGTGAATGTAAAAATTGCAAAAGGAATTGTATGAACTAAATGTATTATGTGAAGCCACAAGTATTTTTTAAAATGTAAATTTATATCCAATTTCTCTCGTCTTGTCACATCACAACAGACCCTGATTTACAATGGCATTTTTTTAAACTATACCACACAGCTTGTCAGAGCAAATTTGACTTGAGAGGAAAAAAAAATTCTTGGAATATATTTAGCTTTCTCATCTCTGTATTTTTCTTTTTTGTTCATAGTACCACCCCAAAATATCCTTTCTCAAGATTTAGAATCTATATTATAGAAGTAAGATAAAAGACAAGATACTCATTGTTGCTGCTGAGATGGTTCTGTTAATTTCTGTAGTACTTCTCCTATTTTTTTAAAATTGAAATGCTATCTCTTTTCTATATTGATGTTTTTAAGATCTTCTGCTAGTTTTTAGAACTCTATGTATTTTGCAGTATGTGTGAGTATACTTGGATGTACTTTTCCTGAAACTATTTCAAATTATCATGACATTAATCAGGGAACTTGAAGAAGTTTGATGAAGTTTGAAAAATAAGTGATATTTAAGAAACAAAATAGAAAATAAAGTGGAAAAGAAAATAATATTTCATATTGCTGCCAGTTACTTTCAAATGGTCTAATATGCATGCTATTGAAATTTCAGAAAGAGTAGAAAAATAATAAGGCAGAAGAATATCTAAAAGAAAATTATTGTTATTCTTACAAAAATTGTAAATGATAGCTAAGTATATTTCCAAGAAGCTCAGAGAACATCAGACTATTTTTTAAAAATGGAAAAATAATATTCTAGAGACATCAGATTCAACACCAGAGAGATGTATATTAGAAACAACTTTATCTTTTTTAAATAGGACACAATATATATGGAAGGACAGGGGTAAGAATTGAAAACATCTTACAGATAAAAACTATATGAGAAGAGAATGGACTGAACCATTTTGCTTTGAAAGAAAAATAAAATCTATCAACCTATACTCCTCATTCAAATTTTCATTTTTCACATTCTTCCTACCTTTCAAAACTGAAGGAGAAAAATAGCCTTTTTCTGATGAAGTAGAACAGAGAGAATCCATTACCAGCAGATATGCACTGCACTACAAGAAAATTAATTGAAGTTCTTCAGGCTGAAGGAATTTTATAAGCTTATTTCATATTAATATAATATGATAGTAACTACAAAAGCAATGTAAAGTGCTGGGAATGGCAAAATCAATGTAGGAATAAATTTATTTTTAAAATTTTTAATCTTTCTAAAAGTTAATTGACTGTTAAACTCAAAACAGTAGTAATATATTCGTGTTTACTGCATACGTAAAAAAGTGAAATGTATATCAATTACACCAAAAAGGATGAGGCAGCAATTGTGAGTCACATGATTTGAGTAATGATATCTCTTTAGATCTCTGCTAAATCAAAAGGATTAAGGAATATATTTTTGAAAAGGTAAATGTACCATAGCCATATTAACTCATTAAAGTATCCTCAAAATGTTTTGCTTTTTTTAATGAGAAAGAAACGAGGTTTAAGTGTATCCAGTGTGTGCGTACAGTACTTGGTTTTGATTTAGGCATTCTATAGCACACACCAATGCTATCTTTAATCTCTCTGGTCACCTTCTTCAGCGTATTTTCCTTGGCACAGACAGATGATAAATTGCTATCATCACTCTCCTTTTGTTATTTATAAATGGAATTAGATTGAGCTATTTGTCCCAGTGGAAAGTCTAATTGCAATGCAGTTTTCTATTCTCCCAGAAATGACCTAAAGGATGTTTTTTCCCTTAATTGAAGACTTCAGGCAACCTGCCTTTATCATGCAATTATTGAAGCTGTGCACTCAGATGTCTATGGCTATTAGATGATAACACCCACACACACACACACACAAAGCAATCATATGCTGTTTATCCTGCAGGGATCTTCATTCAGTACACATAAAAGGCACCTACCGAATAATACCATTTTCTTTTGGCAAAAGGAGTGAAAATTCATTACTGTATGTTACAATATCTGGGAAATATTTTTATCATTTTGATTAAAAATAAAAGCCAAATTGAAACTAAGCATAGACTATTAAGATCTATGTATGGCATATCTTTTATCTTCTGCAAAATAAGATCAGATCTGGTCTGATATTTGCTCTGATTGCTCTGATCAATTGAATGTTTGTAACTTATGTATTGTAAAGATGTATGAAGTAGGTGAAATGGAATGAAAAAGGGAGAATTTCATTTAAGGGTATAACATGTCAAAAAAGTTTCAAGGCTTGGATTGTAACGATAGAACAAACTTATTACTAACTAAATAAATGAAATGATAAGTCTGAATAATTTATCCAAATACAATTTTTATTTGCTATTAAATTAATATTTCCTACACTTCATTATAAAGTTAAGCATTTAAAATGTTGACACTGTTTAAAAATTGTTATGATCATTACAGGCACTTTTTTTGAGTTATGCTATACTCCAGACCTGTACCAATGTAGAGATTATAAATATACAATATAACATGTATGTAATAAGCACACATCACACATGTGTAAATGTTCACACATCATATCACTTATATATTAGAAATAAGTGTATTATATTAATATAATTTATGTATATTTTATATGCCAATTACACATAGGCCCAATTATGGATATTTTAGCCTTAGCTATGATATAAAGCTGAGAGGGATTAGGGGCAGGAGGAGAAGGGGATGACAGAGGATGAGATGGCTGGATGGCATCACTGACTCGATGGATGTGAGTCTGAGTGACCTCCGGGAGCTGGTGATGGACAGGGAGGCCTGGCATGCTGCAGTTCATGGGGTCGCAAAGAGTCGGACACGACTGAGCGACTGATCTGATCTGATGATATAAAGCATTTTTAAAAATTGTTCATTACAAAGTAACTTTATATTTTTTCTGCTTGCCTCACATTCAGCATTGATACCCAGAGCTTTGCTTTCTCTATATGTTCACCCTGCATGACCTCTGTTGGACACTTTTTTGATTAATTCATATAAACCAAAACTTCCAACAACTCAAAATTGATGTCAGATTCTGTCTTTTCAGCCAAAGTCCATCTGGCAACTTCACAGAGATGTCTCATTAAAAGCTAAAATAAATATGTTTAAATCTGAAGACAGATGATCTTTCTCCCAAAATGTCCACTCTCCCTGCATTTGTCATGTTTGTGAATTGCCCTGTTTCCACAGTCAGCTAAGCAAAACATTTGGGAAGCTCCGACCTTCCTCCTGTCACCCACCTGATCATCCACCAGAGCCTGAGAATTCTCCGCTTTATTCAATTCAGCTTTCCTCAACTGCTCTCCTTTTCCATTGTCCCTACATCTGTTATTCTCCTCATGATTTCAGCCTACATATCTAGATGTGATTCTCAATTGCACTTCCCACTTTTATTTTCACACTCTTTCAAACAACATCCAACTTGACCAAAATGATTTCTGTAAAATGCAAACATGCTTTCATGTTTTAACAGCAGTATATTGTCATAATTGTGTTTAATTAGAAGGTAAAGCCTTTTATAATTTGGTTGGTACCTTCAACCCACACCTCATTTCCCACCATTAGTCCTTACCTCTCCTCCTTTTCTCTCTGCTTATTCCAGAAATAAGACTCATGTAATTGTATACCTCCTGGACATTACCCAACTGAGATACACTTCTCCCCTTCATCCCACTGCTTCAGTCTGTCTTTCAAAGCACCTTCCACCATGACTCACCTTGATTGTCTGTTGGCAGATCTTCACTTCCTCCCTAAACACAGAATGCGGTGTGTTCTGTTATCCACCGACACACATCACACCATCTTTCAGTCATCGTTTCTCTCTGGATATAATATTCACTTAAGTTAGAATCCGTCTTTAATCTTGTGTCTCTTTAGCATCTAACATAGTATCTGGCAGAGAAAAAGGGTTTAAGAATAAATGCTGCAGTTTAGAGATTGTTCCACCTACATTTTACAGTAACAACAACAGCAATTACAAAAACTGTTTCACAAAAGCTAGTAATGTGACTGAGGTTATGCAAATGAACCCAAGAGACTAGTTTAAATTTAATTTTCTGTGTGACTCAAAATCCTTACCTGTATAAGGTTATAAACAAAATATTAAAGTAATATGTCTACTTATAACAAACTTTATTTCTACACTTACTAGAAAGTAACTATTTAAAAATGTCATAATATTTAGCTATTATTGATTTTGTATTAAGAGAATTTGCTCTCATCTTTAATAAAGTTGCCTGGGTCATACCAGCTGTCTCTTTCACTACTAAACTCACATAATATGAAGTCAATAACACTCAGATATCATACAAGCCATCTTTTGGCTTTTTATTTGTTTCTCTTACCATCTTTAATACTGAAAACAAAATAAGAAATATTTATGTGTGGTTCATTATGACACATAATGATTTAATTGACACCAATATTCCAGGCATATGCTACTTATTTAGAACTATTGTGCTAATTACAGGGAACTATAATTATAGGGAATTAAATTATTTTTGTAAAATATTATGATTGTGTACACGTTTGCATGTGTGTGTGCTGTCACTTCAGTCGTGTCCAACTCTTTGCAACCCCATGGACTGTAACCTGCCAGGCTCCGCTGTCCATGAGATTGTCCAGCCAAGAATATTGGAGTGGGTTGCTATGCCCTCCTTCATAGGATTTTCCCAACCCATGGATCAAACCTGCGGCTCCTGTGACTGCATTGCAAGTGGATTTTTTACCTACTGAGTCACCTGGGAAGCCCCCAAAATATTATGATTACTGAGAGTAAAGCTTTCTTGCAGTCACTGTATCAGTGACTATTGGTTTCTTTCTTCTAATAGTTTATTTCAGCTATAAACAAAAGTGTCTTGCAGGATAAAAATATATATTTTTTAATTTATTAAGCTCTGCAGTTAAAATGTGTAGACCAAATCCTGCTGTCAGGTAAACTTCTTAATCAATTTTTCTGGAACTAAAAACTTGGCCTGACAAACCATCTTTTTACAGGCTCTTTCGAGAGTCTTCTGAGACTGCATAGGCTATTTTCTAAACACTGCTTCTATTCCTTATTTAGGCATTTAAGAGTTCTATCTTTACCTATTTAGAAATGTTCTAAATCTACACTCTGGCTGATTTATTTTGTGGTGCTACTAGCTAAGTATATTCATTTGTCTACCATTTCTCTTTCAATAACGATTTAGCATTGATGTGTTTGTTAGTGCAACTTTTCTAATTTCATCAATTAAAAAGAAAAAAACACCATCACCATTGCTTTGATTAACTGCTATAAAAACAGATAAATCACTTTCTGAGGCATTTTAGAAGATTTTATGGACTACAATAGGTGTATTTTTATCATTTGACTACATCTAGAAGCAGAAAATACTTTAAAATAAAAATATTAATTATGTATAACATAGTAACTGAAAAATATTGTTCAAAAGAATATGGCAAAGCAAATATTTTCATATGCCAACTTCAAAGCTAAGTCTAAATCTGTTCAAACAGATTCAAGAAATATGTGGATTGCATTTTGTTCTGTTAGCTTGGACTGATTAAAAATTTAATGCATGGTGAGAATACAAAACAATATTAGTAGAGGATTAGAGGAAAGAGGAAGTGAATATGTTAAAAAAGAGGAAACTTAATGTTAGAGTGAGTGCTTTGTATTTTTTGGATAGAGGTTACCTCTAAAGTATGCAAAAAGAACCAGGAACCCCTTGATGATGTATCACAAAGTTCTTTTTTCCTTCCCAGCTTGGTTAAGAGATAATGGACATATAACACTGTGTAAGTTTAAGATGTACACATAACATTTTGACATATATCATGGCATCTGGTCCCATCACTTCATGGCAAAAAGATGGGGAAACAATGGGAACAGTGAGAGACTTTATTTTCTTGGGCTCCAAAATCACTGCAGATGGTGACTGCAGCCATGAAATTAAAAGATGTTTGCTCCTTGGAAAAAAAGCTATGACTAACCTAGGCAGCATATTAACAAGCAGAGACATTACTTGACCAACAAAGATCCATCTAGTCAAAGCTATGGTTTTTCCGGTAGTCATGTATGGATGTGAGAGTTGGACTATAAAGAAAGCTGAGCACCAAAGAATTGATGCTTTTGAACTGTGGTGTTGGAGAAGACCCTTGAGAGTGCCTTGAGCTGCAAGGAGATCCAAACAGTCAATCCTAAAGGAAATCAATCCAGAATATTCATTGGAAGGTCTGATGCTGAAGCTGAAACTCCAATACTTTGGCCACCTGATGAGAAGAACTGACTCATTGGAAAAGACCCTGATGCTGTGAAAGATTGAAGGCAGGAGCAGAAGGGGACAACAGAGGATGAGATGGTTGAATGGAATCACCGACTCAATGGACATGAGTTTGAGCAAGCTGCAGGAGTTGGTGATAGAGAAGCCTGTTGTGCTGCAGTCCGTGGGGTCTCAAAGAATCGGACATGACTAAGAGACTCAACTGAACTGATATATTGCAAAATGATTTCCACAATAATGCTAACTCATTCATCGCTTCACATAGTCACAATGTTTGTGTTGGTACTGTGAGAACCTACTCTTTTAGAAACTTTCGTATATACAATGAAATATTGTTAGCTATGGTCACCATGCTGTACATTAAATCATCAGGACTTATTCATCTTATTTTTTTTTTTTTTTAGACTTGATTTGTTAGAAGTTTATTTATTTATTTATTTTTCATTTGAATGAACTGTTTATTTTTTTAAATTTTCAACAGAATTTCACAACTTTTTTTCCTCACTTCAATACAGTATTACTGAGAAGTAAATTGATTTGATTTAAATTGCCAGCTTTGCAACCTGAAAATTACATGGTAGTCAATAGGAAAAGTAAGACTCTAATTACATCACCTTCCCTTCTAGCAGTTTTTTTTTTTTTTTTTAATCAAGAATCTCTTTTATTGATTATCAGAAACATTACAAACATCTAATATGAACAAATTGTAACATGACAGTATTTAGTTTGAACAATGACTTGCTCATCTTATAAATTGAAAGTGTGTACCCTTTGACCACCTTCACTTCCTGGTGGCTCATCTTCCTGATGGCTCAGACGGTAAAGTGTCTGCCTGCAATGTGGGAGACCCAGGTTCGATTCCTGGGTTGGGAAGATCCCCTGGAAAAGGAAATGGCAATCCACTCCAGCACTCTTGCTTGGAAAATCCTATGACAGAGGAGCCTGATAGGCTACAGTCCATGGGGTCGCAGAGTCAGACACGACTGAGCAACTTCACTTTCACTTTCACCCTTTGACCACCTTCACTCATACATTTCAAATATTGATAGAAATGCCTAGGCTGAGCTTTAGTTCAAAGCCCAAGTGTATGTTTGTGTTCTGCCATCTTAATTATGTTGTTTGGCTTTTTGCTCTGGGTCTCAGTCTGTGAAAGTGGGGAGAGGAAGCACAAAGTAAGCACACATCCATCCCCCTTATTTCCCTGGTCTCACATTGGGCACAATGCCACATCTACTGCCAGAAACTATAATTTCTGCTTTGCATTCGTATTACTAACTACCACTCAGGGGCTTTATAAATAGAAAAAAAAAATAAGATTAGATACTAGGTGATAGATGAATAATAAAGATATTATATGTGTATTTTATATTGTAATTATATACATATATAAAATGGAATACTACTCAGCTATAAAATCAAATAAAACAATGTTATTTCCAGTTACATGGGATGAACTAGAGATGATCATACTAAGCAAAATCAGACAGAGAAAGTCAGATATCATATGATATGACTTATACATGAAATCTAAAATATGACACAGTCAAACTTACCTATGGAACAGATACAGATACATAGACATAGAAAACAGACTTGACTTGTGGTTGCCAAGCAGGGTGATGGGGAAGGGTTAGTTAGGAGTTTGGGGTTAACAGATGCAAACTGTTCTATAGAGAATGGATAAAAAACAAGGTCCTACTGGATAGCACAGGAAACTATATACAATATTCTGTAATGAGCCATAATGGAAAAGAATATTAAAAATATATATTAAGTATAACTGAATCACTTTGCTGTACACCAGAAACTAACACATTATAGTGAAGTCGCTCAATTGTGTCCGACTCTTTGCGACCTCATGGACTGTAGCCTATCAGGCTCTTCCCTCCATGGGATTTTCTAGGCAAGAGTGCTGGAGTGGATTGCCATTTCCTTCTCCAGGGGATCTTCCTAACCCAGGGATCAAACCCGGGTCTTTCGAATTATAGACAGACGCTTTACAGTCTGAGCCACCAGGGAAGTCAACACATTCTAAGTTGACTATAATAAAAAAGAGGTTCTATACATAAATAAAATAATTAATAAATAAATGACCAAAAAATGTTCAGACACTATGATGTAGGTAAAACTCAGTCATTTGATTAGCTCAGTATTCATGCATTCCATTTTTTCCCACAAGTAGAGCTATTTTACCACCTATTTCATATACCCTCTGCACTGTACTCAGCTCACTTTCTAGGATATCTTTGTGATGTTAAGTAGATAGCATCAGTTCATATTTGTCTAATTTTCAATGATAACTTTAAAATATAAACATATCTGCCCAATATACAAGGTAGAGTAAAAATATAATAAGCCTATTAAAAATCTCCATTTAGAATAAAAAATAATGTTGTAAGATTTGTAAAGATATTTTATAAAATGCCCCCAAATATATAAGGGCTGTATTAATGTTTTGTCTTCATGAATAGCATGGCACAGGGTCTGAATTCTCAGGCTTTCATATGCTCTGACTTCTGTAACATGTATTTCTACAAGATCAGTCTGAGGTTAACTATGTCACAAAGCTGAAAGGTGGAAAGGGCATGGAGGAATTTTGGAAATGTCATGTGCCAAGCTGAGACATTGTCCTCATCACTTCCGCTTACATTTCAGAGAGAAAATAACACTAAACACAGAAATATGACTTTATAAAACAAGAACTGAAACAAATTTTCTGCCCCAAATGGTGAATAGATAATGAGAGTTCATACTAAAGTCTGTATTTTCCCTGGTGTCGTTCAAATTGACTTGAGTTCCCAAGTTGTAGATTTTAAACATATGAAAAGGACTGATCAGCATCTTGTGGATGATTCCTCCATTTTTCCTTTTCTGTCAGTTACTACTAAATTCCTCTTGCGGTTTTTGACAGATCTGAGTAATAAAATATTGGGAGTGTCTGTATAGTTTTCTGTGTGTAATTCTGGTGGTGTGATAATATATGTGGCATTAACTCTATACAGACCTTTTTAAAAATGTGCAAAGTCAAAGGTTTCAATTCTAAACTTTGAGACTCTAAAGGAAGCAACCTAGATGTCCATTGATAGATGAATAGAAGTCATGATACATTTATACAATGGAATATAGTTTAGCTATAAAAGGAATACATTTGAGTCAGTTGATCTGAAGCAGATGAACCTAGAGTCTGTTATGCAGAGTGAAGTAAATCAGAAAGAGAAAGCAAATAGTATATATTAATACAAGTAATATATGTATGTATGTAATCTAGAAAAGTAGTACTGATGAACCTATTTACAAGTAAGATATAGACACAAAAATGCAGAAAATGGACTTGTGGACAGCATGGGAAGGAGAGGGTAGGAAAATTACCATTGACATATATAATCTACACTGGCTCTCTGTGACCACCTATAGGGATGGGATGGGAGAAGGTAGAGAGGCTCCAGAGAAAAGGGATATATGTGTATATATATATATATATATATATATATATATATATATATATATATTTTGGATATGTATATAACTATGGCTGATTCATGGAGAAGGCAATGGCACCCCACTCCAGTACTTCTGCCTGGAAAATCCCATGGGTGGAGAAGCCTGGAAGGCTGCAGTCCATGGGGTCGCTGAGGGTCGGACACAACTGAGCGACTTCACTTTCACTTTTCACTTTCATGCATTGGAGAAGGGAATGGCAACCCACTCCAGTGTTCTTGCCTGGAGAATCCCAGGGATGGGGGAGCCTGGTGGGCTGCCGTCTATGGGGTCACACAGAGTCGGACATGACTGAAGTGACTTAGCAGCAGCAGCAGCATGACTGATTCATATTGTATGGAAGAAAGCAAAACAAATTGTAAAGCAATTATCTTTCAATTAAAAATAAATTAAGGAATCACATTCCCTCTGTGAGAGAGTGCAGAGCTGAAGCTGCTATACAGACCCCAGTGTGACCCAGGCATCAGGATCTCTCCTTTTCACATCCTAGCCTCAAGGCAATCAAACTAAAGCTTATTTTTCTCATTTTTCAGTTTAACTTCACTGAAGATTTATAATAGAAATAAGATCATGATAAAGCAAACACAAATATTATAAATATTGGTAATAAGATAGATTTTAGGTAATGATCCCTGGGAAAAGTTATCAAGCTCATCCTTTGAATCATACATGTGAGTTCCATCAATTTATCAAAAGAGAAGTGACTGCAAGTGAGAGTATGTAGGATGAAACCCTTAAAACAGTAGAAAGTCATTTACTGTGTGATTTATCTATAAGGAATGATCATGTGAATGCTTTCCCCATAATTTAGATATCAGATTAAATATGAAAATACATATAACATTAACTGAGTATATTTGAATAAATTTAAGGTTTTAAACTATAAGCAACACAACATGATTCAAGCACACACACACACACCACACACACACATAATTAAAACAAAACAAAACAAAACACAGAGAAAGACCTGAAGAGACAATTTTTCAAGAAAGACATACAAATGGTCAACTAGTATACAAAAAAGTTGCCCAATATCACTAATAATCGGGGAAATGCAAATCCAAACCACAATGAGATATCATCTCACACCTTCTACAGTAGCTAGTATCAAAAAGACAATAAATATCATGCATTGGTAAGGATGTGGATAAAAGACAACCCTGCACACTTTTGGCCAGAATGTAAGCTGGAATAGTCTCTATGGAAAACAGTATGGAGTTTCCTTGGGGAAAACAACAACAGCAACAACAAACCTCCATATGACCCGAAATTTTACTTCTGGGTATATATCCAAAGGATATGAGATAAGTACCTTGAGGCAATATCATGTTTATTTCAGCATTATTCATGATAGTCAAGATGTGGAAACCATCCTCCATCCCCTTGTCTCTCTCTGTATCTATCTACCTACCTATCTACCTATCTAATTCAGTTTCAAAGTAGAAATGTATTTTTCAGAAACATCTGGATAATTAATAAGCCAGACACAGAGAGAAAATATTGAATGTTCTCACTTATTTACAGAATCTAAAAATTATATAGAAGCAGAGAGTGGAATGAAGGTTATGAGGGGAGGGGAGATGTTGCTCTAAGAGTCCAAAGTTGCTATTGCGTAGGATGGAGTAGCCTAGAGATTTAATATGTAGCATGACACAGTTAATATTATTATATTGGTTTCTGCCAAACATCAACATGAATCAGCCATAGGTAAACATATGTCCTCTCCCTTTTGAGCCTCTCTCCCATCTCCCTCCCCATCCCATCTCCCATGCTCTGTTGTTACAGAGCATCGGTTTCAGTTCCCTGAGTCATACAGCAAATTCTCATAGGCTATCTATTTAGCATATGGGAAACCAACAACATTCTGTAAAGCAATTATCCTTCAATTAAAAATAAATAAATAAATAAAAATAATACTGTGTTCAATACTGGAAATTTGTGAATAGGCTTCAGGTGCTCTCACCAGAAAAAAATAAAGTTAACCATGAGATGATATGTTAATGGATTGAGTGTAACGACTGTTTCACTACATATATGTAAATTAGTTATGCATTAGGTCAAATTTTATTGCTTAGTAATGGCTGAATATATTATATTCATGGTAATGGTGTCCACCGCGCCCCCCGTCCCTCTCGTCTGTGTCCCCGCCCCTCTCCCCGCCCCTCCTGGGGCGCCCCCTCCCCCTCCCCTCCCCCCCCCCCCCCCCCCCGTCTTCCCCCCCCCCCCCCCCCCCCCCCTCCCCCTCTCCCCCCCTCCCCCCCCCCCCCCCCCGCCCCCGCGCCCCCCCCCCTCCCCCCCCTCCCCCCCCCCGCCCGGGGGCTCGGGGCCCCCGTCCTCCCCCTCGGGGGGCCATGTGGCTGCGGCTCGCCTGTGTGTGTGTTGGGGCCCATTCTCTGCCTCATGTGGGCTTTTTTCTTTTCCTCTCTTCACTCTGTCTGATCTCTCCCCCCCTCACAATTCTTGTCTTCTCCTTCACTTCACAGATGTATCAATATCTTTGGATTTGCTACAAGTTAGTACCATAGGAGGGAGAAGGCAATGACAACCCACTCCAGTTCTCTTGCCTAGAAAAATCCCATGGCTGGAGGAGTCTGGCAGGCTGTAGTCCATGGGGTCGCTAAGAGTAGGATACGACCGAACGACTTCAGTTTCAATTTCACTTTCATGCATTGGAGAAGGAAATGGCAACCCACTCCAGTGTTCTTGCCTGGTGAATCCCAGGGACGGGGAGCCTGGTGAGCTTCCGTCTATGGGGTCGCAGGGAGTCGGACATGACTGAAGCAACTTAGCAGCAGCAGCAGCAGTATCATAGGGTGAAAAGCCACCTGCTTTGTCTGCTTGTGTTTTAGCACTAAAAGTGCCACATCTTAGAACAAACCTCTTCCAGAATTCTTAAAGTTCTGTTCACTTTTATATATATGTATATAATGAGCTTGGTAGTTTAGGCGAAATGTATAGAAAACTTATAATGGTCCCCAAAATAGAAGCTAAAAGAAATACTCCTTTTGGTGTAAAATGTATATGGTAGAGATTACCTGCTTTCTGTAGTCTCTGTTACTGTTCTTCTCTGACCTCTGGTCTTGGAAATCATGATGTGCTTTCCCAACAATGGATCATGAGAATCTTTGCTCACTCTAAAATAGAAAACTATGTGTCAATTAAAGTGTGTTGAAATTTTGAGTATTAATATTTCATCTTTGACTTTGCTTATGAATTAACTGTGGGGCTTCCCTAGTGGCTCAGATGAAAAAGAATCTGCCTGAGATGGTAAAGAATCTGCCTCAGATGATAAAGAATGCAGAAGACTTTGGTTTGATCCCTGGGTTGGGAAGATCCCTTGAAGAAGGGAATAGCTACTCATTCCAGTATTCTTGCCTGGAGAATTCCATGGGCAGAGGAGCGTGAAGGGCTACAGTCCATGAAGTTGCAAAGAACTGGACAGGACTAACCAACTAACACTTTTACTTTTTTCATGTATTAATTGTAATGGTAATGCTAAAAAATTTCATGGACAGAGGAGCCTGGCAGGGTCAAAAAGAATCAGACACTACTGAGTGACTAACACAACACAGTGCTAGATTAAATGTTAACAATGTACATATTTTGACTATTTTTTCTAACAATTAAGGTGATAAAAATGAATGATTGCAACGCTAACAGTGGAATGATTCAGACATCATCAAAAAGAGAAATAAACAACTGAGTGATACTAACAGCAGATGGAAGGACATATAGCACTAAATTAGGCAGGATAGCAACCACAGCAGAGAATATTGGACAATCTGCAGAGCAGAACTAGTCATGATGCCTGGTGAAGCATAGCATATGAGTGCACATATGGAGGTGGAAACTCACAAATCCAGGATGAGACACAAAAGCACTTCTAAATCAATCAAGAGATATTTTATCTTTCCTAAAGATACCAATTGCTTGTCAAAAATAGTGTTGCTGAATTAGTTTGGGAGTGCCACAGGAACCAATATTTATCATAATGTTCTCTGGACTGATCTGAGAAATTTAGTAAAAAACCATTTTCTTATTCAGAAGTTGCAACCAAATGGTCTGTGTTGCAACAAAGGACAGGAGACATTTTAATACTGATGTTTTGGCCCTTTACCATTTAGTGCTAATTTTGAGGATCTTACTCATAACTATATTCCCTAGAGTCTATTAGTCTATTGTTTGTTAGGTTTGTTGCTGAATCATGGCCAAAACAATATAGCAAGTAATTTTAAAATATATATATATATCCTCTTGCTTTCAGCTTCTTTGATTTGAAATGTGATGTTTCAAGTAATATTCCTAATTTCTATGAGGATTGTAACAAAACTGCAGAAAACACAAGATACAAGATTGTTAATATCTTGTCCAAATACAAACTAGGCTTTGCCTGTCCATCTGCATGTTTGGCAGACAGACAATGCAAATTTCATTTTGTCTACAAGCTTCTTACCAAATAAATGGAAAAAGCCTTATCTGCTAAATATTCTGCATACCTTGTACATAGTTCTGTCAAAAGTAGTAAGGTTTGGTTTATTGAGGTTTTCTATTTTTTTTTTTTTTAATTTTTTTTTCAATTAAATTTTATTTTGCTTAACTTTACAATATTGTATTGTTTTTGCCATACATCGAGATGGATCTTCCACAAGTTTACATGTGTTCCCCATCCTGAACCCTCCTCCCTCCCCATACTATCTCCCCGGGTCATTCCGTTTTCTTAATAAAGACTTTCTTCATTATCTTGCTTTTCAGTTTTAGTTAAACAATGTTGAATCACTTAATGAAGTTTCACCTTAATATAAAAGTAAAGGGATAACCTGCAGATGGTGACTGCAGCCATGAAATTAAAAGACACTTACTCCTTTGAAGGAAAGTTATAACCAACCTAGATAGCATATTCAAAAGCAGAGACATTACTTTGCCAACAAAGGTTCGCCTAGTCAAGGCTATGGCCTTTCCTGTGGTCATGTATGGATATGAGACCTGGACTGTGAAGAAGGCTGAGAGCCGAAGAATTGATGCTTTTGAACTGTGGTGTTGGAGAAGACTCTTGAGAGTCCCTTGGACTGCAAGGAGATCCAACCAGTCCATTCTGAAGGAGATCAGCCCTGGGATTTCTTTGGAAGGAATGATGCTAAAGCTGAAACTCCAGTATTTTGGCCACTTCATGCGAAGAGTTGACTCATTGGAGAAGACTCTGATGCTGGGAGGGATTGGGGGCAGGAGGAGAAGGGGACAACAGAGGATGAGATGGCTGGATGGCATCACTGACTCGATGGATGTGAGTCTGAGTGACCTCCAGGAGTTGGTGATGGACAGGGAGGCCTGGCGTCCTGCAGTTCATGGGGTGGCAAAGAGTCGGACATGACTGAGTGACTAATCTGATCTGATCTGAAAGGGATAACCTTATTAAACATGTGTTTACAAGATGGTTATCATTTTTGCTGGTTTAGAGAAGATTTACAATATATTGGCCATTCATCAATCAAATCTTCAAAGTATGGGGAATAGGATGTCCTGCTTTAATTTGGAAATGCATTGAGGATGGGAATATGGAAATAGAAACATATAACAATAAAACAGAAATCTGTGTGTAGTTTTGCCAAAATGATTTGATGATCTCTGAAGAGAACTTTAGGTGACTGGAAAAAAATGAAAGAGATGAATTTATTCACTGTTACATGTAGGTTGTGACAGAATTTCCCAAGGTGAAAAATTAGTTAAGTGTTTGGAAATAAGGCAGCTTCAGGACTGGGAAAAATTATCAGAAAATGTAGCCAAGTTAAACATGACATTTTCATGTATGTACTAAAATTAATTATTTGAAATTTAACTTCAGTTTCCAAATCCAAATGATATCTGTGCATTAAAACCATTTTTTTTTTTTTTTTTTTGAGAACAGGACCCTTGTCTTATTCTTGATGTCCTTGAAGCTCAGAGTGATTGTAAACGATGGGAATTTAGACATGGCAGGCCTATATAAGACAATTGTAGGTATGAAGAACCTCATTGATAAACAACCAGTCTATCTGAAATAGTTGGCTTTAGAAATGAGTGAACATATACACAATGGAGTATTACTCAGCCATTAAAAAGAATACATTTGCATCAGTTCTAATGAGGTGGATGAAACTGGAGCCTATTACACAGAGTGAAGTAAGCCAAAAAGAAAAAAACACCAATACTGCATACTAATGCATATATATGGAATTTATAAAGATGGTAACAATAACCCTGTATGCAAGACAGCAAAAAGAGACACAGATGTAAAGAACAGTCTTTTGGACTCTGTGGGAGAGGGTAAGGTTGGGATGATTTGGAAGAATGGCATTGATACATGTATAATATCATATGTGAAACAAATCGCCAGTCCAGGTTCGTTGCATGATACAGGATGCTCGGGGCTGGTGCACTGGGAAAACCCAGAGGGATGGTATAGAGAGGGAGGTGGAAGGGGGGTTCAGGAGGAGGAACACGCATACACCCATGATGGATTCATGTCAATGTATAGCAAAACCAATACAATATTGTAAAGTAATTAGCCTTCAGTTAAAGAAATAAATTTATATTTTTAAAAAAAAGACTCTATACATCCACTGAAGGGGACCAGGGTTCAATCCTCGGCTGGTGAATAAAGATCCCACACACCACATGGTATGGCCAAAAATAATAAAAATTATTTCTTTTAATAAGTGGAAAGAAAAAAAAATTTAAAAAAAAAAACATTTTTCAAATGGTATGCAATTAGGACAGGTTTTCCTATATTGATATTTTTAGAAACCTGAGTTTAAAATAAAAGAAGGTTGAAAGAATCTACTAAATTCATCATATGAGCAAGTTGAAAAATTTATTTAATATTATAATTTTCTCATTTTTCTGGGTCCATTTAGAAGAACAGACCAATGACCACTTAGCTGACTAAAGTTCAAATTCTCAGCTATTGCTAATTTACTATGCAATATTGAAATGTGCTGATATATTCATATATAATATTCTTCTCATAAAATGCAGACCTCCAGACATAACTATGGCCTACACATTATAAAATACAAATCCTTACACATGGTCATAGAGCTATCAAACTGGGCACATTACCCTACTTCACTGATAATATTTGAAATTCTCTCGAATGACACCTAGTGAGATTTTGATCACCACCAAAATAATCAGATCATCACAAAAATGTACTTCATTGTAAAGGATTAGTTTCTCTGAGCTAAAATGTGTTTTGGTTAAATAAAACAGGAAACGTTATGCCCCAGAGGTCAAATATATCCTCATCAACCACAGTGCTTCCTTTCTTTGCTCAAGACCCAGAAGTTGTGGTGAGTCTCCTTTGCTTTAAGGAAAAAAAAAAAAAAAAGAAATGAGTGCACATTTTTGAAGAGCTGGGATCTAATTTCTACACATTTGAAAACTTATTGTTGCTGGTAAGTAAAGTCCTAATTGTCTTACGCATGAATGTTTTTGTTGAGAGGGTATTTAGTGTATTGTATGGCATCCCACTCCAGTAGTTTTGCTTAGAAAATCCCATGGACAGAAAAGCCTGGTAGGCTGCAGTCCATGGGGTCATTAGAGTTGGACACGACTGAGTGAATTCCCTTTCACTTTTCACTTTATTACACTGGAGAAGGAAATGGCAACCCACTCCAGTGTTCTTGCCTGGAGAATCCCAGGGACGGGAAGCCTGGTGGGCTTCCATCTATGGGGTCACACAGAGTCGGACATGACTAAAGAGATGCAGCAGCAGCAGTATCACAATGAACAGGAAACAATTTAAAATAGGCTTGGGAAGGGCAGAACACCAAGGAAGGGTTGATCTTACATTGTGCTATGAACATGAAACAAAAGAAAACAAAACAAACCAGACAAAGCAAAAACAATGTCTCCTAGTGGCTGCAGGTAGTTCAGAGAAAAATTAGAAAAAACAGAGTGAACTTAATCTACTCTATAATGGGCAAATAAATGTGTCATTAATATTTTGTATTGAAGTATAATCAATTTGTTAGTTTTAGGTGTACAGCAAAGAGATTAATTTATATATATAAATTAATATATACATATATTCATTTTATTTTCCATTATAGTCTATTATAAGATACTAAATATTATTCTCTGTGTTATACAGTAAATTCTTGTTGCTTCTACTATAAGTGATGTCATACAGTACTTGCCTTTTGCTGTCAGATTTAGTATAATATTCTCTAGGTTCATCCATGGTGAACCTAGATGGCATATGATGGACATGAGTCTGAGTGAACTCCGGGAGTTGGTGAGGGACAGGGAGGCCTGGCGTGCTGTGATTCATGGGGTCGCAAAGAGTCGGACACGACTGAGTGACTGATCTTAATCTGACTGATCTAATCTAATTTTATTTTTCTCCTTAAAAAGAAGCTTTCATTATGTAACAAATCAATACATAATAGCAGGGTCCATAAAATTTAAATATTCCATTATATATTTCTTACTGTAATTTTGACATGTCTTTCATATATATGCTAGATTATTTCAATTATTCATTTAGTCACTTACATTTCTGATTTTCTACATTACATTTGTATTGAAATATATGTTGTCTCAATTATGTTAAGGTCAATATTTACTGGCATCACTTGTCTCTCCACTTGATTAGATGAGTCTTTCATTGATATACAAGTCCCTATATTCCAAAACCCTGATTGTACATCTCACCTTTCCTCATCTGCATTCTTACTTGCAACCCCATGTTAGAATTCCTCTCTTCTTTCTCTGTAAATTGTCTATATTTTAAAATAAATAGATCTTCCCAGGTGGATCAGTGGTAAAGGAGCTGCCAGTCAGTGCAGAAGACATGACTTTGATTCTGAGGTTAGAAAGATCCCGTGGAGAAGGAAATAACAAATGCCTCCAGTATTCTTGCCTGGAAAATCCCGTGGACAGAGGAGCCTGGCAAGCTGCAGCCCATAGATCCACAAGGAGTCAGACACAACTAAATGATTGAGCACACATCTTTAAATAACAGAGAAATTTATACTATTATGGTCATATTCAATGTGTTTCATAGTCATTCATAGATTGTCTTGATGACAATAGTATTAGTAATGGGGTAATAGTATTATTGAATTTTGCCAATCTTATAAAATCTCTTTTGGGACTGTTTTTATCATATCTTCATTTTATGTTCTGATCCCTCAGTGAAACTTTTCTCATTTACTGAGCTTGTTTGTTGTCCCCCTGAGACACTCATTTCTCAATTTCCATTCTTTGACTAAAATTTTTTCTCTAACCTGCACTCACGCTGTCACCTTGGGACTTATGGTAAGATCCACTGTTACCTTGTTTCTGAGATTTATCTTTACTGCTTACAGTCTCAATATGACATAACTAATTTCTGCCATACTAATTTATTAACTAATTTGTCAGCTAATTTCTTAACAAAGACAGCTAGCAGCAGGTAAATTTTCTAAATGATTATACATTTTTTAGTCTTTTAAAATTAATATATTCATTTTAATTGGAGGATAATTACAATATTGTGATGGTTTCTGCCACACATCAACATGAATTGGACATGGATATACAGGTGTCCCTCCCACTCCCGAACCCTCCTTCTATGTTCCTCCCCACCCCACTCCTTTGTCTTGTCCCAGAGAACCTGCTCTGGGTACCCTGCTTCATGCATCAAACTTGCACTGGGCATCAGTTTTATATATGGTAAAGTTCATGTTTCAGTGCTATTCTTTCAAATCATCCCACCTTCATCTTCTCCCACTGAGTCCAAAAGTCTGTTCTTTACATCTGTGTCTCTGCTGCCCTGCATGTAGGGTTGTTGGTACCATCTTTCTAAATTCCATATATATATATATATATGCTAATATACGGGGTTTCCCTTGTAGCTCAGTCAGTAAAGAATCTGCCTGCAATGCAGGAGACCCAGGTTCAATTTCTGGGTTGGGAAGATCCCCCAAAGAAGGAAATGGCAACCCACTCCAGTATTCTTGCCTGGAGAAACCTATGGACAGAGAAGTCTGTCAGGCTACAGTCCATGGGGTCACAAGAGTCGGACATGACTTAGCGACTAAACCACCACCACCACCATGGAAATACACAGTATGTGTCTTTCTTTGTGACTTACTTCGTTGTATATAATAGGTTCCAGTTTCATCGACTTCATTACAACTGACTCAAATGTGTTCTGTTTTATAGCTGTGTAATATTCCATTGTGTATATGTACCACAATTTCCTTATCCATTTGTCTGCCAATGGACATATAGGCTGCTTTCGTATTCTAGCTATTGTAAACAGTACTACAATGAACATTGAAATTCACATGTGTCTCTTTCAATTCTGCTATCTTTGGTGTGTATGCCCAGCTGTGGGATTGCTGCATCATGTGGCAATTCTATTTCCAGTTTCTTATGAATATCCACACTGTTCTCCATAGTGGCTGTACAAGTTTGCATTACCACCAATGGTGTAAGAGGGTTCCCTTTCTTCCACATTCACTCCAGCATTTATTGTTTATAGACTTTTTGATGACAATCATTCTGACAGGTGTGAAATGATACCTCATTGTGGTTTTGATTTGCCTTTCTCTAATAATGAGTCATGTCGAGCACCTTGTCTTGTGTTTATTAGCCTTCTGTATGTCTTCTTTGGAAAATATTTATTTAGGTCTTTTGCCCACTTTTGGACTGGGTTGTTCATTTTTTCTGATATTGAACTGCATGAGCAGTTCGTATATTTTGGAGATTACTTCTTCATCGGTTGTTTTGTTTGCTATTATTTTCTCCCATTCTGGGGGTTATCTTTTCACCTTGCTTATAGTTTCCTTCATTGTGCAAAACTTTTAAGTTTAATTAGTTCTCATTTGTTTATTTTTGTTTTCATTTCCATTAATCTTGGAGGTGGGTCATAGAGGAACTTCCTTTGATTTATGTTGGAGAGTGTTCTGTTTTCCTCTAAGAGTTTCATAGTTTCTGGTCTTTCTTTAATCCATTTTGAGTTTATTTTTGCATATGGTGTTAGAAAGTGTTCTAGTTTCATTCTTTTACACGTAGTTGACCAGTTTTCCCAGCACTGCACGTTGAAGAGACTATCTTTTCTCCATTGTGTATTTTTGCCTCCTTTGTCAAATATAAGATAGCCATAGGCATGTGGATTTATCTCTGGACTTACTATTTTGTTCTATTGATTTATATTTCTGTATTTGTGCCAATATAATTCTGTCATGATGACTAGCTTTGTAGTATAGTCTGAAGTCAGGAAGATTGATTCCTCCAGTTCCATTTTTCTTTATCAAGATTGCTTTGGCTATTTGGGGTCTTTTGTGTTTCCATATAAATTGTGAAATTATATGTTCTTGTTCTGTGAAAAATTACTGTTGGTAGTTTGATAGGGATCGCATTGAATCTATAGATTGCTTTGTGTGCTGCTGCTAAGTTGCTTCAGTCGTGTCCAACTCTGTGCGACCCCATAGATGGCAGCCCACCAGGCTCCCCCATCCCTGGGATTCTCCAGGCAAGAACACTGGAGTGGGTTGCCATTTCCTCCTCCAGCGCATGAAAGTGAAAATTGAAAGTGAAGTTGCTCAGTCATGTCCGACTCCTCACGACCCCATGGACTGCAGCCTACCAGGCTCCTCCATACATTGGATTTTCCAGGCAAGAATACTGGAGTGGGGTGCCATTTCTTGTGTAGTATATTCTTTTTCACTACATTGATTCTTCCAGTCCACAAGCATGACACATTTCTCCATCCATTTGTGTCATTTTTTATTTCTTTCATCAGTATTTTATACTTTTCTGTATACAGATCTTTCGTTTCTCTAGGTAAATTTATTTTTATTCTTTTCATTGCAAAGTATTTTATTCTTTTCATTGCAATGGTGAATGGGATTGTTTCCTTAATCTACTTATGAATTTTCATTATTATTATATAGGAATGTAAGGGATTTATGTATATTAATTTTATATCCTGCAACTTTACTCTATTCATTGATTTAGTTTTAGTAATATTTTGATGAAATCTTTAGGGTTTTTTATGTAGAGGATCATGCCATCTGCAAATAGTGAGAGTTTTACTTCTTTTTTTCCCAATCTGGATTCCTTTCATTTTTCTTTTCTGATTGCTGTGACTAGGACTTCCAAACCTATCTTGAATAGTAGTGGTAAGAAAGTGGGCACCCTTGTCTTGTTCTTGATTTTAGAGGAAATGCTTTCAGCTTTTTTTTTTTTTTTTTTTTTTTTTTGCCATTGAGGATGTTTGCTATGTGTTTGTAGTATGTGGCTTTTATTATGGTAAGGTATGTTCCTTCTATGCCTACTTTTTGGAGAGAGTTTTTAATCACATATGGGTATTGAATTTTGTCAAAGGCTTTCTCTGAATCTGTTTAAATAATTATATGGTTTCTATCTTGCAATTTATTAATATAGTGTGTCATATTGATTGATTTGCTAATATTGCATCTTTGGAATAAAGCTCATTTGATCATGATGTATGATCTTTTTACTATGTTGCCGAATTCTGTTTGCTAAAGTTTTGTTGAGGATTTTTGCATCTATGTTTATCAATTATATTCACCAATAGTTTTCTTTTTTGTGTCATCTTTGCCTGGTTTTGGTATCAGGGTTGGCCTTGTAGAACGAGTTTGGGAGTTTTTCATTGTAGAATGAGTTTGGGAGTTTTCCTTTCTCTCCAATTTTCTAAAGGAGTTTAAGTAGGATCAGTGTTAGCTCTTCTCTAAATTTTTGGTAGAATTCACCTGTGAAGCCATTCTTATTTAAACTTCTCCCATATGAGTGGTAGTTTGGTTGAGTTTTCCTGGTAGAAAATAGTTTTATCTACAATGTTCAAAGCACTATTGTTAGGTCCTCTAGCCTCCATGTTACAGTTTAAGAAATCCATTGCAAATCTAGCCTGTACATTTTCCCAGAATATTTCTTTTCCATGCTGTTGTTTTTTTTTTTTTTTCCTGATCTAATTTTATCCATTTGAATCATCCATAAGTACTTGATGAGCAATTTTAATCTGAATACTTGGACATTTCTCAGTTCTGGGCACAAGATGGTAAAGGAAAAATCAACTTAAATTTGTCATAACAGATTTAATTAACATAAATTTGTAATTAAAGAGTAATAAAAGATTATAATTAGGGTTTTGAAGATTAATTTTAACACAAAGGAACTCAAATTTTAGAGACACTAAGACCTAGTGAGTAGCAAAGAAGAGAAAGATAATGATAGACAAAAGAAGTTTATATTAAAAACATCAAGAGTGCACAGCATCTTAAGAGGAAGAAAGAGAAATTTATAAGTAATGGTTGATCTGTGGCACCAAAAGCTTCTGAGGAATCAAAGATAAGTATAATATAAAAAAAAAATTGGAGAGTATTTTTAAAGTTTCAGGCCACTTGTGTATAAAGAAGTGCAAGGATGGAAGCCAAATGGAAGATTATGAAAACAAGAACATATGAATGTTCTGAGCAAATTTCATTTCAAAGAGTTTTAATGTGAGATCAATTATTTAATAAAAAAATATTTGTTAATCAACTTAAAAATATGAACAGTTTGAGAATATTTAAAGACATAGAAAAGGAACACTTTTGAATCTAGATATTATCATGCTAGGTCTTCCCCATGGACAGAGGAACTTGGCAGACTATAGTCCATAGAGTCACATAGAGTCAGGCATGACCAAAGCAATTTAGCATGCATGCAATATCAAAGTAAGTCAGACAAAGAAATATAAATAGCTTATGATATTGCTTATATGTAGAATCAAAAAAAAAAATGATGCAAACTTATTTATAAAATGAAAACAGACTCAGAGACATAGGAAACAGGCTTAAGGTTAGCAAAGGGAGAGAGAGGGACAATTTAGAAATTTGGGACTAATCAGATCAGATCAGATCAGTTGCTCAGTCGTGTCCGACTCTTTACAACCCCATGAATCGCAGCATGCCAGGCCTCCCTGTCCATCACAAACTCCAAGAGTCCACTGAGACTCACATCCATTGACTCAGTGATGTCATCCAGCCATCTCATCCTCTGTCATCCCCTTCTGCTCTTGCCCCCAATCCCTCCCAGCATTAGAGTCTTTTCCAATGAGTCAACTCTTCACATGAGGTGGCCAAAGTACTGGAGTTTCAGCTTTAGCATCATTCCTTCCAAAGAAATCCCAGGGCTGATCTCCTTCAGAATGGACTGGTTGGGTCTCCTTGCAGTCCAAGGGACTCTCAAGAGTCTTCTCCAACACCATATTTTAAAAGCATCAATTCTTCGGTGCTCAGCCTTCTTCACAGTCCAGCTCTCACATCCGTACATGACCACAGGAAAAACCATAGCCTTGACTAGACGAACCTTTGTTGGCAAAGTAATGGACAAAGTTGGGATTAATAGATACACATGATTATATATAAAAAAGATAACCATAAGGATCTACTGTATAGTATAAAAAATATATTCAGTATCTGATGATAAATCATAATTGAAAAATAATATAGCAAATACTATAGGCATATATATACACACACACATATAAATATATGAAATTAAAATTGTTAGTTGTTCAATCATGTCTGACTATTTGCAACTCCATGGACTGTAGCCTGAAAGGTTCCTCTGTCCATGGGATTCTCCAGGCAAGAATACTGGAGTAGGTTGCCATTTCCCACTCTGGGAGATCTTTCCAACCCAGGGATTGAACCTGGGTCTCTTGCATTGTAGGTAGATTCTTTACCTTCTGAGCCACCAGGGATAGTGGTATATGTATATACATATACACAGATCTATCTATCTATATATATATATCTCAGATATCAGAAAGTAATATAGCATGGTAAATCAACTGCACTTGAATTAAAAATAAAGAATGCTTTACAAGGGCTTGAACTTATTAGAAACAAAGGTCATACTAAGTCAATCAAAACTCCAAATCAGAGGCCAAATGTGATTTCAAGTTAATTTTACAAATGGTACATACATGTTTATTGCAATACTAAGGAGATCAGGATATCTTAAAAAAATTCAGGCTTTTCTATTGTGTGAAACAAGTTGTATTATTAAGGGTGGGGAGGATTGGGAAATTAAAATAATCCTTATGAGATATCTGTGGATCATACACTAAAGAATCTACTAAAGATAAGTAAAGGGTTTGAATAACTATTTTAGTTCAGGAGAGATTATTATTAAAAATAGATGCATACAGATTCAATCAGTTTTTCATTCAAAACTAGTTTGAATAACTAAGAGTTGTAATTTTTCTATAATCGCCAATATGTAAACTTACATATTTAATTGTCATTTTAAATGTTTAATTGTAAAAATTTCTTCATCCTTTCTTTTATTAGTATTACTTCTAGTCTGGGGAAATTGGAGTAATCTATAACAGAAGATTGAGCTATAAATTCTAAACCAAATTAACCTTTGCAAAATTATATCTTGGTTTCTGTAATTAAAATAATGAAAATTCTAAGAATAATAGCTTTTAGATCTTTCCTATTTAAGCAGAAACTTTGTTGTACTTAAATAGCTAGTCAAAGGACAAACTATAATTGCATGTTCAGAACTTCCACCATTGTGCCTCTATGCGAAAGCACTTTCCTTTAAAAAAAAAATGATTATTTTTACACAAGAGTAAATCTGACATTTACCAAAAAGTTTGGGGTCCATAGAATGTCAATGTTAAACTCTCTTGACTTCTCTTCATATATAAATGCAGGAGATGTTCTATTGTTTGCAATCTTAGAATATTTTTTTACCAATAATCTTTAATAGTCTTCTGCTCAAAATTGTTAAAATTTTGGAATGTTTAAATTTTAAAATTTTTTAAATTTTAACATTTTCATTTAAATGTTTAATTCCTGTTTTTTTTTTTTTTTTTTGAGGGGGGACAAAAACACCACAAAACTCTTTAGTGGCCGGATATAATGTTTATGGCAATGTTTCATTTAGATAATATGCTCAAAGGTCTTAGGCAAACTGTGTTTGCAATACTATCCAAAGAGTGACATGGATGAATGTGATGGCATAGCAAGACAACAAACACCTCAGTTTCAGTAAATGTTGATGAGAAAACACGGGGAAGGAATTAAGAAACATATATAATAAAGCTTCACCTGTCTCAAATTATTTTGTAAGATGAGTTAAAGATGATAAATAGATAATATGAATGGTATTTGTGCATGTTTATTCTTACAGAAATCCCTCAAACAGGTGACAGTATTATTTCTTTTTTACACTTGAGAGAATAAAACCTGTAGAGAAGTAAGAAACTTCCAAAGATCACTAAACAAGTTAGTTCTAATTTAAACTATATCTGACTCCAAAGACTGTGGATTTAAGCCCTCCACAACATTTCTGGCACTATACCTGATATTTGATAAGCAGCTGGCATTTGGTAAGCACTCAATTATTTTCATTAGCTTTCCCCTCTCCCTAATTAACTTCAGGGCCAGGAAAAAGGATATAAGTCTCCTGGGATTGTTGCAACAAAATTGATCTCTCACTACTTTGAGAAATGAACAACATAAAAGACTGTCTCTGTGGCTGAATAAACATTCTTTTAATTACTCGTTTTGCATACACACACAGAGATATATGAATTAATTGAATGGTTCAAGCATCAACTATTTCTTTTGCATGGAGACAAATACTTGGTTTAAGCTTATTTTCCACCTTTAACTGATCAGAGAATGGTCACACTTAAACTGAAAGGACTCTTCTCCCAGCAGTGGTCATGGAGAGAACCATACAAAAGCCTCTGAGGGTCAAGAAAGCATCATTATGCAACAGTGATAGAAATGACTATTTTACTATCATAAATAAAATCAAATATTGCCCAACGTTTTAAATTAAACCTCCTTATTTTCAATACTTCCTATATTAATAAACCAAAATAAAACAGAAAATGAAGGGGAATGAGAGGGACTTAAAATTTATTCACAGATAAATGTGTTTTTATTTCTTTAATATACTTCTGGAAGTTAAACAAGTTTCCACAGTCTTTACTAACACATGGCATCTTTTGGGGGTAATATAGTGTAACTAACTTAATTTTATATATTTAGTGGCACATAGTCAAAGGCAGCAAAAGAACAGACGGTATTGAAAAACAGGCAATTAGGAAATATTTGACTCCAGTCCTTCATTTAGATTTTATAGCTCCTCTGTGTTTGACCAGAGAAAGTCTTTGGATGGATGTAACTTTGAAAAATAAGGTAAGGGCTTTTTCTCTTTTTTCTTGGCTCTTTATTTTTGTTTTATTTTAACACCAGAAGTGGCTCCCTCAAGTGAAAAGTGTAAAATTGCTGGTCTCTCTAAGGATTCAAAGGAAATTACCTGTGGCAGGAAATGGGGTGTAAAGCACTCTTGCTTTTTATCAAGATGTAATCCAAAAAGTCAGCTGGGATATGTATGCTTTCAGAATTGCGATTAAAACATAAAACAAAATATCATGGTGCCAACTATTTCTATGCAACTCTAAAGAAAAGACCAGAGAGAATGAACTTTCCTGAGATCTTTATGTTTCCAAATTGCTTTAGAAATACAACCATGTTATATAGTGTTTTTATATATATATATATATATATATATATATATACATATATATATATTTAAACTTCCTTTGATATCTCAGTATTTTAAAACCCTGACAATAATGCATATTTAGCAATCTTAGCTGAAGTATAACTTGACATTTATGATAGTCTACTTTTGAACACTGTAATTTTTACTGAAATCAACTGTGCCCTGCCACAAACCAAGACTTTATGTTTTATATCTGTAGTCTCATAGCTTTTACAACACAGAGAACTTTTCTCTATGTATAGCTTGATAACTTTTCCAAATCTGGAATATTTAGGGCATACTGCATCATAATCTTTATGTTATTCAAAAATAAACTCCAAAGAAATAACAAGTTTGAATAAAGGTCTGTTCAGTATGATTGCTCTTCAAAAGTGTGATTTCAATTTCATAGCTTTCTGAGGCTTTTATTTTTCTAGTTTCTGACTACTAGTGCAAAGATGAAGGTGAAAATAACAATAATTCTGGGAGTAGAAATATCTGAGCTCAACTCCTCTTATAAGCACCCCAAAATAACAACTAACTGCTGAACAACCATCAACAAAAAGAGCTGGAATCAGCCAAAAAAAAAAAAAAAAAAAAAAATGCCCTACATCCAAAGACAAAGAAGAAGCCACAATAAGGTGTTGTCTGTGCATGCACACCCAGTTGTGTCAGACTCTTTGCAGCCCCCTTGGACTGTAGCCTGCTAAGCTCCTCTTTCCATGGAATTTTCCAGGCAAGAATATTGGAGTGGGTTGTTGTTTCCTTTTCCAAGGGATCTTCCTGACCAGGGATTGAACCAGCATCTCCTGTGTCTCCTGCATTGCAGGCAGGTTCTTTACCACTGAGCCACCTGGAAAGCTGACAATAAGATAGTAGGAGGGAGTGCAATTGTGATAAAATAAAATCCAATATCCAACAGGTGGATGATGTACAAACTGGAAAATGATTATACTACAGAAGTTTTCAAACAGAAGTGAAATTTCTAAGCCCTATTTCTAGCTTAAGAGTCTAGCAACAGGAGGGGAACCCCTAGTGAATCTGGCTTTGAAAGCCAGTAGGGTTTGATTACAGAAATTACACATGACTGGGGGAAACAGATAGTCCAGTTTTGGAGGGTGTATTCAAGGACCTGTGCTCACAGGACTCAGGGAAAAAAAGCAGTGGTCCAACTAGAGACTAGGCCATACCTCTTGCTAGTACTGGATGGTCTCCTGTGGAGGTAGAGGTGTATGTGGCCCACTGTGGGAACAAAAGCATTGGTAGCAGCAGATCTGGAGGAGTATTCATTGGTGCAAGCCCTTCTGGAAGCCATCATTAGCCTCATCTGATAGCATCTACCTTCCAATATTGGGATGCTTCAGGCTAACCAACAGGGTAGGAATATAGCCCCAACCTTCAGCAGAAAAGTAGCTTAAAGTCTTCCCCAGGACAGCACTACCCACCAGAGGAACAAGACACAGCCCCTATAGGATGTAGCAAAAGCATTTCTAAGAGGCAAATTCATAGCAATACAATCCTACCTCAAGAAACAAGAAAAACGTCAAATAAACAACCTAACTTTACACTTAAAGCAACTACATAAAGAAAAAAAAAAAAAAAAAAAAAACCTTGAAGATAGTAGAAGGAAAAAAAAAAATTAGAGCAGAAATAAATGAAAAAAAATGAATATAGAAAAAAGAGAAATAAAACTAAAAGCTGGTTCCTTGAGAAGACAAAAGAAATTGGTAGCCTTTTAGACAGACTCATCAAGAAAAAAAGTCAGAGGACTCGAATCAATAGAATTAGAAATGAAAAACAAGTTACAACAAATGAACAGACATACAAAGAACAATAAGATACTATGAATGGCTTTAAAGGCAAATTCTATCAAATATTTAGAGAAGAGTTAACTTGTATTCTTCTGAAATGATTCAAAAATTCTCAGAGACAAGAATACTCTAAAACTCATTCTTCAAGCCTACATTAATTTGGTAAGAAAATCAATGATACTACAAAAAATGAAAATTACTGGCCAATATCACTGATGACCAGAGACACAAAAGCCTTCAACAATACACTAGCAATTAAAATCCAATGATACATTAAAAAGTTCACACACCATGATCAAGTGGGATTTTTCTCAGGGATGCAAAGCTTTTTCAATATCCAAAAATCAATCACTATGATACATGACATTGACACATTGAAGAATAAAAATCATATGATCATACCAATAGATGCAGAAAAAATTTTGACAAAAACAAAAAGCTGACTAGTTCAAAATTGGGAAAGAATTATGATGTCTGTATGTTATCATGCTGCATATTTAATTTCTATGTAGAGTACATCATGTGAAATACTGGGGTGGACGAATCACAACCTGGAATCAAACTTTCAGGGAGAAATAACAACAACCTCACATATGCAGATGATACCAGTCTAATGGCAAAAAGCAAAGAGGGACTAAAAAGCCTCTTGATGGAGGTGAAAGAGGAGACTGAAAAAGCTGGCTTGAAGTTCAATATTGGGGGGAAAAAAAAAAAAAACTAAGATCATGGCATCTTGTTCTAGCACTTCATGGCAAATATAAGATGAAAAAGCGGCAGCAGTGACACATTTTATTTTCCTGGGCTCTAAAACCATTGCAGGATTGTGGCTGTAGCAATGAAATTCAAAGACACTTGCTGTTTGCAAGGAAAGTTATGAGAAATTTATGAAAGGTAGAGACATCACTTTGCCAACAAAGGTTTTTCCAGTAGTCACGTATGGATATGAGAAATGCTGGAGAAAGGCTGAAGAAAGGCTTTTGCCAAAGACGGCTGAATGCCAAAGTTTTGATGTTTTCTAATTGTGGTGCTGGAGAAGACTCTTGAGAGTCCTTTGAACTGCAAGGAGATCAAAGCAGTCAATCCTAAAGGAAATCAACTCTGAATATTCACTGGAAGGACTGTTGTTGAAGCTTCAATACTTTGGCCACCTGATATAAAGAGTTGACACATTGAAAAAGACCCTGATGCTGGGAAAGATTGCAGGCAAAAGGAGAAGGGGAGTGGCAGAGGATGAGATGATTATGTAGTTTCACCAACTCAATATATATGAATTTGAGCAAATTCCATGTGATGGTGGACATAGGAGCCTGGCGTGTTACAGTCCACCGGGTAACAAAGAGCTGGACATGACTTAGCGACTGAACAACAACAACAAATCACCCTTTTACGACAAAAATTCTCCAAAATGTCATTATGGTACTAGCACAAAAACTATAGGTCAACAGAACTTGCTAGAAAGCCCAGAAATAACTGGTCATCTAAGTTCAGTTCAGTTCAGCCACTCAGTTGTTTCCGACTCTTTGTGACCTCATGGACTGCAGTATGCCATGCTTACCTGTCCATCACCAACTCCTGGAGCTTACTCAAACTCCTGTCCATTGAATCGGTGATGCCATCCAACCATCTCATCCTCTGTTGTCCCCTTCTCCTCCCATCTTCAATCTTTCTCAGCATCAGGGTCTTTTCAAATGAGTCAGTTTTTCACATCAGGTGGCCAAAGTATTGGAGTTTCAGCTTCAGCATCAGTCCTTCCAATGAACATTCAGGATTGATTTCCTTTAGGATGGACTGGTTGGATCTCCTTTAGGTCCAAGGGACTCTCAAGAGTCTTCTTCAACTCCACAGTTCAAAAGCACCAATTCTTTAGTGCTCAGCTTTCTTTATAGTCCAACTCTCACATCCATACATGACTACTGAAAAACCAAAGCTTTGACTAGATGGAACTTTGTTGCAAAGTAATGTCTCTGCTTTTTAATATGCTGTTTAGTTTAGTCACAACTTTTTTTCCAAGGAGCAAGCATCTTTTAATTTCATGGCTGCAGTCACCATCTGTAGTTTTTGGAGCCCACAAAAATAGTCTGTCACTATATCCATTGTTTCCCCATCTATTTGCCATGAAGGGATGGGACCAGATGGCATGATCTTAGTTTTTTGAATGTTGAGTTTTAAGCCAACTTTTTCACTCTCCTCTTTCATCAAGAAGCCCTTTAGTTCTTCTTTGCTTTCTGCCATAAGGGTGGTGTCATCTACATATTGCTATTTCTTCCAGCAATTTGGATTCCAGCTTTTGCTTCATCCAGTCCAGCATTTCTCATAATGTACTCTTCATAGAAGTTAAAGAAGCAGGGTGACAAAATACAGCCTTGACATACTCCTTTCCCAATTTGGAACCAGCCTGCTGTTCCAAGTCCAGTTCTAACTGCTGCTTCTTGACCTGCATATGAATTTCTCAGGAGGCAGGTCAGGTGGTCTAGTATTTCCATCTCTTTAAGAATTTCCCACCGTTTGTTGTGATCCACACAATCAAAGGCCTTGGCACACGCAATAAAGCAGAAGTATGTGTTTTTCTGGGACTCTCTCACTTTTTCAATGATCCAACGTCACCTGATCTATGACAGAGGAGGCAAAAATATCCAATGGAGGAAATACAGTCTCTTCAATAAATGATGCTAGAGAAATAGGATAGTTGTATGTAAAACAATAAAATGGCAACACTGCTACAACATACACAAAAATGAACTCAAAATGGATTAAGGAACTAAATGTAAGATGGATACTATAAAACAGAGAGGAAAATAAGGCAAGCTACTCTATGATATAAATTGGAGGAATATCTTGTTTGATATGTCTCCTAGAGTAATGGAACTAAAAACAAAAATAAACAAATGGTACCTAATTAAACTCAAAAGCTTTTGCACAGCAAAAGAAACCATAAATAAAATGAGAAGACAATCTTGAGATTGACAGAAAATATTTTCAAATGATGCAACTGACAATGGATTAGTATCCAAAATTTATAAATAGATCACATGGCTCAATATTATAAAAAGCAGCCCAATCAAAAAATGAGCGGAGGTCTGTGACACTGTACAGGAGACAGGAATCAAGACCACCCCCAAGAAAAAGAAATGCAAAAAAGCAAAATGGCTCTCTGAGGAAGCCTTACAAACAGCTGTGAAAAGAAGGGAAGAGAAAAGCAAAGGAGAAAAGGAAAAAATGAGCAGAAGATCTAAATAGATATTTCTCCAAATAAGGCATGCAGATGGCCAAGAGTCACAAGAAAAAATGTTCAACCTAGCAAAACATTATAAAAAATCAAATGAGAACTACAAGGAGATATTACCTCACAGCAGTCAGAACAGCATCATCAAAAATCTACAAACAATAAATTCTGCAGTGGTTGTGGAGAAAAAAAGAACCCTCCCAAACGGTTGCTGGGGATGTAAATTGGTACAGTCACTAAAATGAACAGTATGAAAATTCCTTGAAAAGCTAGAGATAGAGCTCCCTTATGATCCATCAATCCCACTCCTGGACATGTGTCTGGAGAAAAACATGGTTCAAAATGGTACATGCACTGTAATGTTCACTGCAGTACTATTTACAATAGCCAAGACATGAGAGCAACCTAAACGTCCATCACTGGATGGATAGATAAAGAAGATGTGATACATATATAGAAATATATTACTAAGATATTAAAAAGAATGAAATGGTGCCATTTGGAGCAACACGGATGAAACCAGAGACTGTCATGTTAAGTGAAGTAAGCCAGTCAGAGAAAGATAAATATCATATGATATCATTTGTACGCAGAACTAAAAAAAAAAAAAAAATGTGATATAAATGAACATATTTGCAAAACAAAAACTGACTCACAGACTTAGAAAACAAGCTTATGGTTACCAGGGAGAAAGTGGGTAGGAGAGGAAAAGCTTGGGAGATCAGGGTGGACATTTACACACTGCTATATATAAAATAGATAAGCAGCAGATACCTACTGCATAGCACAGAGAATGCTGCCAAATTCTGTAATAATCTAAATGGGAAAATAATTTCAGTAAGAAAACTATATGTATACATATAACTAAATAACTTTGCTGTACACCTGAAACTATCAAAACATTGTTAATCAACTACAGTGCAATATAAATAAATAAAATAATAATTCTAAATAACCATAAAATTTTGGAGTTCTGAATTTTACATTAATAAAATAGTATTGACAGACAGCATTTAAAATACTCTTTCAGTTCAATTCAGTTGCTCAGTCGTGTCTGACTCTTTGCCACCCCATGAATCATAGCACGCCAGGCCTCCCTGTCCATCACCAACTCCCAGAGTTTACCCAAACTCATGTCCATCGAGTTGGTGATGCCATCCATCCATCTCAGCCTCTGTCGTCCCCTTCTCCTCCTGCCCCTAATCTCTCCCAGCATCAGGGTCTTTTCCAATGAGTCATCTCTTCACATGTGGTGGTGAAAACAGAATTTCAGCTTCAGCATCAGTTGTTCCAATGAACACCCAGGACTGATCTTCTTTAGGATGGACTGGTTGGACCTCCTTGCAGTCCAAGGGGCCCTCAAGAGTCTTCTCCAACACCACAGTTCAAAAGCATCAATTCTTCGGTGCTCCGCTTTCTTCACACTCCAACACTCACATCCATACATGACCGCTGGAAAAACCATAGCCTTGACTAGACGGACCTTTGTTGGCAAAGTAATGTCTCTGCTTTTCAATATGTTATCTAGGTTGGTCATAACTTTCTTTCATTTTATCTTGTTGTCTGTTAAGGCAAATAGCATTATAACCCACATTTTTAAAATAAAAAAAGCACCAGTATTTTAAATAAATAAATTGCCCAACACGGTGTTGTACCCAGCATTCAGGCTCCACAGTATGTTTTCTCCACTTTATTGCCTCCCTGAGGATGGTGTATGTAGCCATTATTCTGGTATAATCAATGACCTATCATCTATTTTGCTGGTTGTTGGAAATCTATGCCACATGATTTATTGAAGATAATCATAGCTACCATCCATACCATGGGCCAGGATGTCTAGTTTTTGATGCACGTTTTGACACCTGTCTTGTGGGAAATAGTCTTTCTTCCTTTAAAATGAATGCTTGTGTATAAATGGATTGTCACACATATTACTGGCCTTATGAAGGAATTGGAAATATTGTATAATGAAAAGCAGAGTTGATAGATGGATGAAAGAAAATATGAGCCAGAATACCACATTTTTAGTTTCTAGGAACAGATGCACCCAAGTTGAGAATAATTCTATGTTCTTATTTAATGAATGAAAAATTCTCCCACTTAACTTAAGCTTAAAGAGTGCTTGAAAGTGAAGTCGCTCAGTCGTGTCCAACTCTTTGTGACCCCATGGACACCAGGCTCCCCCGTCCATGGGATTTTCTAGGCAAGAGTACTGGAGTGGATTGCCATTTCCTTCTCCAGGGAATCTTCCCAACCCAAGGATCGAACCCAGGTCTCCCGCATTGTAGACAGATGCTTTACTGTCTGAGCCACCAGGGATGTAACTAAAGAGTGCTTGCTGCTAAGTCCCTTCAGTCGTGTCCGACTCTGTGCGACCCCACAGACAGAAGCCCACCAGGCTCCCCTGTCCCTGGGATTCTCCAGGCAAGAATACTGGAGTGGGTTGCCATTTCCTTCTCCAACGTATGAAAGTGAAAAGCGAAAGTGAAGTTGCTCAGTCGTGTCCAACTCTTAGCGACCCCATGGACTGGAGCCTACCAGGCTCCTCCGTACATGGGATTTTCCAGGCAAAAGTACTGGGGTGGGGTGCCATTGCCTTACTTACTGTGCTTACTGAAGTTCAAACTCTTCTGTAGATAAGGAGACAAACTAAGAAATGTCAATATTAGCTCCCATTTTTACCTCCTCAGAGTTTATATACTGTTCAACTTCCATGTATTTGCCATAAAGACACACAAATATTTGTAGAGTGAAGAAGGAAGTTTGGTCTCAAGGCCAGTAGTTGTCAACATCATAACAGCAAAGCTGGGCCACCTCAAGCCCTGACCTCCACAGCAGTCACTAATGGTTTGGCTATTATGATACATTCACTCTATGCTATCCTGGATTTATGCTGAACTTTTTATTTTTTAATCATTTTATGTTTTAAACATAAATGAGGCATCATTTACATATATTGAAATTACGAGATATAAGACAAACTTTGATGACTTTTGACAAATGCATTCTTCAATTTAACAGCAATCCCATGATGCATAGAGAACATCCCCTTACTGTCTTTCCTCATTAATCCCAATTGCTAGAGTTATTTGCACTGAATTCTATCACAGGGTAGTTTGACTGCTTTAAAATTTCATGTAATTGAATAATAAAATCTCAACTCTTTGGTGTCTGGTTTCTTTCTAGACACCACTAATATCTCTCACAGAACAAGAATGTGAAATGAAGAGAATAAATAATTAGTAACTAATTAGGCCAACGGTCATCCAGAGAGTAGATGTCAGAGCTCAGATTCAAACTTAGCAACTTGATCTCAGAGTTCATGTCGTTAGCAGTATGCCAGTGATCAGTTGATTGAATCTCCATGTATTTACTTTTAATGGCTAAATGTACTAGCAAAAGCTTAGGATTTGAATTTTGCTGTAAATTTCTTTAAGGGGAATTTTTAAATTGGTTTTTATTATTAAATATTATTTTTTAAAACATATCTTTTTTTAAAAATTTATTTATTTATTTTTTTACTTTACAATATTGTATTGGTTTTGCCGTACACTGACATGAATCTGCCATGGGTGTACCTGTGTTCCCCATCCTGAATCCCCCTCCCATCTCCCTTCCCATCCCATCCCTCTGGGTTATCTCAGTGCACCAGCCCCAAGCACCCTATACCATGCATCGAACCTGAACTGGTAATTAGTTTCACATGTGGTAATTTACATGTTTCAATGCCATTCTCCCATATCATCCCACCCTTGCCCTCTCCTACAGAGTCAAAAGTACATAACTAAACTAATACTAAATCATGGTTTTTCTCTTCCATTGTCTTACCATATTTTGTACATATAAATACAGAACCAAGATGATTATCTAAAATTTTAAATAATAAAAAAAAAAAAATTGTTGTGACTGTTATCTTACTGGTTCATGGATTTTTTTTTAAACCAAACTATTTAAAATCAGTTTCTAAATATTTCATTTCATTTGCAGAGCAAACTTTTTTACTGGCAAAGTACTGCAAATAAAATAGTGTTAAATTATATGTTAAATAAATTTAATTTATCATTAGTTTAATTTGTTCTGACAAGCATTGAGATAATGAAATTATTAAAAACAACATTGTAGATTTGAAAACATTATAGTGGCTTGATTAAAAAAAAAGACTGCTTAATAAATTGACACTATAAGGATCAAGAAAACTATTTACAGATATATTTTCTTATTGAATTATTTGAGTAATATTACTTAGTGAAATTTCTGGCATAATGATCCCATAAAAAATTGTCTGGAAATGAATTGCTGAAAACTCTTCATGAATTCCCAAATGAAAGCACATTCTTTATTGAAATTTAAAGACTCTCATTAAGAACTCAGAAGAATATTATTGACATGCTGTGGAACTTTGCAGGGTGAATAGAAAACTATCTATTCTTCTTCAACATCATATAAAAAGGCATATATAATAAAACAGATGTGAATGAGGGTGATAATGAATGCACAAAGCTGCCTTTTAGGCATTGATTATTTCTTATAATATTTCTTGAGGCCCTTTTACTGCTTTTATTATGGTCATTGTCTATTATATGCAAGCTCCTTTTGAGAATAATTTCTAGGCATAAACATACAAAGCTATGTCCTACCCAAGGGTGATCTGAAGCTCTGTCATCTCCCTCACAACCAGCCCTCCTGCCTAACCCTAGTACACTAAGATGGCATTTTTAATTGTTGAAAGTAATGAGGTATATAAATACACATATAAATTAATTAAGAGAGAGAGATTTTGTTTTCATATTAGCAGTGTTATGGAGAACTGTGTGATTTGCACCTTATCCAAAAGAATTATTGAGACCATACATTCTCAAAGAGAGTCATTTTACCTTCAAGGAAATGAAAATGGATTCTTTGGGGGCTTTCCTCATAGTTCAGTTGGTAAAGAATCTGCTTGCATTGCAGGAGACCTGGATTCAATTCCTGGATTGGGAAGATCCCTTAGAGAAGGAAATGGCAAACTACTCCAATATTCTTCCTGGGGAATCCCATGGAAAGAGAAGCCTGGTAGGCTACAGTCTGTGGGATCACAAGAGTAGGACACGAATTAGCAACTAGAGAGAGAGAGAGCATATCTTGGATATCACAATGGCTTTAGTCTTCCGAAGGATCAGAATTCACAAGCAGATATACTGTAGATCCATGGTATTACAATTTCACAGCTGAAGCTAGGTGATTAAGGGGAAAAATGTCTAAAAAAGTTTTGTAGCATAGTGGTAATGAATAAAAGGATGCAAAACACTGAACACTGATATTATGTGAGATACAGCAGTGTTGATTCAATAACTGAGATTATATTTAATTTTTTTGTGCATGAATATAGTCAAAGAAATAATGAAACTTGACCACTTGGTGCATTTGCCTTGAATGTTAGTGTTTCTTAACCCTAAATTTGTTTCCTTACCCCTAAATTTGTATGTTGAAATCTAATCCCCAATGTGATGGTATTTGGAGACAGGACTTTGGGGAGGTTATTAGAGTTATTAGGTTATTAGAGTTATTAGGTTCCATAAGAGTGGAACCCTCATGAAAGAGATTCCCAAAATCTCCTTTGCACCTTCTATCATGTGAAGACAGAGCAAGATATGGCCATCTGTAAGGCAGGAGGAGGGCTATTACCAGATATAGAATTCAGGAATTGAACAGTGCCAAGATCGTGATCTTCCCAGCCTTCAGAGTGTGAGAAATAAATTTCTATTTTTTATAAGCCACCCAGTCTGTGGCATTTCTCTTATAGTTGCCCAGATGGACTAAAGCAGCTGGTATAGAGGTAAAGAAATGATGTCTAGTTGTTTAAGTCATTGGTCATTGGATAAAGGTAAATATACATATTTGCAAATGCCTCCTTGTTTTTCAGTAATACACATTTCAATTAATGTACATCAAATTATTTTTGCTAAAATATTCTTTTGAACTAATTAAGATAGCAAGCAGCAAAAGGAAAACCTATCTCTTTATCTATACCGTTGGCTTGATTCTACGTAAGTGTGGAGAATGCTGCTGGATGAATAAGAGAAGAGAAGGGCTGTAAAAACTCCTACATTAAAGGCAGGCTCTTTTTTCTTTTTGGTTGTTTCATTGGTTTCACAGCATTTCTTTTACTGATTCTTTTTAAATTATCAAAGAAAAGTTTGGTTTTACAGATACTTATTAATATTCCTGACATTAGAAAAATGTCATATTGCACCACACTCCTCTCAATTCCCAAGGAGAACGTGTCAAATAAAAATTAGTGAGTTAAACAGACAAGGAAGACTGCTCAAGACTATTGAAACAGGGGAGAGAGATTGAATTCAGTGCTTCTGAAACCAAAGGGAGGAGAGATTTTAAGCACCAGAGTGAGGAAGTGGAAAAATACAAAAAGACATCAGCAGGGAATCTGGTCAATGTGATCAGCCATTTGTGTTTGCTAATTGGCAATTACTGAAGTTAGGGTTCTACCCTGCTACAGAGATAGGGAGAGATGAGTCCTATTTTCTTGATCATTACATTCAGAGATATGGCGGCCAATTTCTTGAGAAAGACATTTTTGGTTTGTAAAGCCAACTCAACTGGCAGGAAACTGGAAGATTTGCACCTTACAGAGGCATTAAAAACTACAATTTAAATTTTTTTTTCAGAATAAAACCTCTCAGGAAATGGAAGTCAGGGGCCTACAATCAGGAGCAAAGCTGTCTAAGCTGTTCCCTTCAGTTTAGTCAAACTGAAGGAAACGGTAAAGCCTTCTTGGTCAGAAGACAATTAATCATCAGGATCTATGATGTGATTAGAATATGTTATTTCACTCAGCAGAGAAGGCAATGGCACCCCACTCCAGTGATCTTGCCTGGAAAATCCCATGGACGGAGGAGCCTGGTGGGCTGCAGTCCATGGGATCGCAAACAGTCAGACACAACTCAGCAACTTCACTTTCACTTTTCAATTTCATGCACTGGAGAAGGAAATGGCAACTGACTCCAGTGTTCTTGCCTGGAGAATCCCAGGGACAGGGGGAGCCTGGTGGGCTGCCATCTATGGGGTCGCATAGAGTTGGACATGACTGAAGCAACTTAGCAGCAGCAGCAGCAGCATTTCACTCAGGGATGTAGTTATTATCAGGAGGAGAAAGGTGTTTGTGGTTTTCAGTCTATTTTTGGGACTATGTTTATTGCTTAAAATGTTTCAGTCTCCTAGGAAGGTAAACAAAACTGTGAAGATTTTTCTGCTTTAATTTTTTGTCCTTTGTTTTATTTGCTTTTTCATTTTATGTTTTTCCTAGTTGACTTACAAACGGGTGCTTTAGGGCTTCATAATAAATATTTTTCCATCTGCTGTATATTTTTAGATTATTTTTATATTAATGTATTTATTTTTATTTTGTTCTTTCTTTTAGATAAATTCTAAAAGTCTAGGACTTGTTGAGAATTTAGTGAAAAGGAATCAGAGGGCCATTTGGTTGGATTTTTGTTCAGGCTTCAGTATAACAAGAAAAAGCAACCATTATTGTGTGTTGCCTTAACCCAGGTAACAAAGAGATTACAGGAAATAAGGCTTGCAAGTAGGTGATTACTTGAAGGGCATCTGGATGTTTGTGGTTTCCTCTGGTTACTTTCATCTCTACTTATAGATATCATAGTATGCTATACTTCCACTAAGAAACTTTGAAGACAATATTCTGTTTCTTTTTTGTTGTTGTTTGTTGGTTTTAAGTAATGGCAGTGAAAACTAAATATTCTTTCTTTTGCAAAGCGTATTCACATGGGGCTTTTGAAAGTGATGCCAAACTCCAAAGTATAAACTCATTTATATAAAACAAACAATATGGTTTTATATGATCTAAATTTTCAATAATTTTAATCAAGTGGGGTGAGTCTTGTTCTAGAACAAGCAAATATAAGAAAATTCCATATTCATGCAGGATGACTGGACGGTAAAGTGACTAGAGATGAATTGTGTGTGCATGCTCAGTCGCTTCAGTCACGTCTGACTCTTCATGATCCTATGGACTGTAGCCTGCCAGACTCCTCTGTCCATGGGATTTTCTAGGCAAGAACACTGGAGTGGGTTGCCATTTCCTTCTCCAGAAAATCTTCCCTACCCAGGGGTTGAACATGAATCTCTTATGCCTTCTGCATTGGCAGGTGGGTTCTTTACCACTGAGCTACCTGAGAAGCCCAGAGATGAATTGAATGAATACTGATCAAATGAAATTAAAATATTCATGTTTTTTCTTACACTTATTTCTGATTAACAAATAATATTATTTAGCTTTGAAGTTATCCTGACTTTAATCTTATTTTGATTAAAAAGTGACATTGGGACATTGTGTTTGTTTGTGTAGCAATTCAGTCTCAACTGAAGAATCCAGGAGAATCAAGGAGAATCCAGGCACAATGGTTCTTGGCTTCCCTGGTGACACAATGGTAAAGAATCAGCCTGCAATGCAAGACACCCAAGTTCCATCCCTAGGTCGGTTAGACCCCCTAGAGAAGGAAATGGCAAACCACTCCAGTATTCTTGCCTGGAGAATTACATGGGTGGTGGGCTACAGTATATGGGGACTCAAAGAATTGATTGGGACTGAGCAACTAACACGTTCATTTTCAGGCATAATAATTATTCCTATCTGGAGGGTGGGAGGATTTAAATGAGGGAAGGTACAGTAGTCTCTCAGGGAGAACTCCTCTGTTAACTGGCAAAACCAACAGAAGTTGTAGGATGGAGTAACTATCACATCCAGTCCTCCTCCAACCCGACAAGTAGGCAATCTGATTCATGTTGTAATATGTGTGTGCATGCTCAGTCACTCAGTCAAATCTGACTCTTCGTTACACTATAGACTGTACTCCATGAGATCCTTCTGTCCATAGAATTTCCCAGGCAAAAATAATGGAGTAGATTGCCATTTCCTCCTCCAGGGGAATCTTCCCAACTCAGGGACTGAATATGAGTCTCCTGCATTTCGTCTATCTCCTGCATCATTGTCAGGCAGATTCTTTACTGAAGTGATGTCTAATTTTTCCACTCATTCTGAGTCCTCCACAAATGATAATGCATCAGAGTTAAACTATAAACTTATCATACAACCATTTTCCAAAGTGGGTTTCAACAGTAAAAACTGAAACAGTATCTGGGAAAGGAAACTTATTCCGTTTTTTACTCTAAGGCCAAATTTGCATATTACTCCAGGTATTTCTTGACTTCCTACTTTTGCAATCCAGTCCTCTATAATGAAAAGGACATCTTTTTTTGGGTGTTAGTTCTAGAAGGTCTTGTAGGTCTTGAGAGGACCATTCAACTTCGGCTTCTTCAGCATTACTGATCAGGGCATAGACTTGGAGTATCGTGATATTCAATGGTTTGCCTTGATCAGAGATCATTCTGTCGTTTTTGAGATTGCATCCAAGTACTGCATTTCGAACTCTTTTGTTGACTATGATGGCTGCTCCACTTCTTCTAAGGGATTCTTGTCCATAGTAGTACATATAAAGGTCATCTGAGTTAAATTCACCCATTCCAGTCCATGTTAGTTCACTGATTCCTAAAATGTTGATGCCATCTCCTGTTTGATCACTTTCAATTTACCTTGATTCATGGACCTAACATTCCAGTTACTATGCAATATTGCTCTTTACAGCATTGAACTTTACTTCCAACCCCAATCATTAGCACAAATGGGTGTCATTTTTGCTTTGGCTCCATCTCTTCATTCTTTTTGGAGTTATTTCTCCCCTGATCTGTGGTAGCATACTGGGTGCTTAGTGGCCTGAGGAGTTCATCTTTCAGCATCCTATCTTTTTGCCTTTTCATGCTGTTCATGCTCAAAATTCTCCAAGCCAGGCTTGAAGTACGTGAACTGTGAACTTCCAGATGTTCAAGCTGGTTTTAGAAAAGAGAGAAACCAGAGATCAAATTGCCAACATCTGTTGGACTATAGAAAAAGCAAGAGAGTTCCAGAAAAACATCTACTTCTGCTTTATTGACTGTGCCAAAGCCTTTGACTGTGTGGATCAAAACAAACTGTGAAAAATTCTGAAAGAGATGGGAATACAAGATCACCTGGCCTGCCTCCTGAGAAATCTGTATGTAGGTCAAAAAGTAACAGTCAGAACTAGACATGGAACAACAGACTGGTTTCAAATCAGGACAGGAGTGTGTCAAGGCTGTATATTGTCACCCTGCTTATTTAACTTATATGCAGAGTACATCATGAGAAATGCCGAGCTAGATGAAGCACAAGCTGGAATTAAGATTGCTGGGAGAAATATCAATAACCTCAGATATTCGGATGACACCATCCTTATGGCAGAAAGCAAAGGAGAACTAAATAGCCTCTTGATGAAAGTGAAAGAGGAGAGTGAAAAAGTTGGTTTAAAACTCAACATTCGGAAAACTAAGATCATGGCATCTGGTCCCATCACTTCATGGCAAATATATGGGGAAACAATGGAAACATTGACAGATTTTATTTTTGAGGGGCTCCAAAATCACTGCAGATGGTGACTGCCACCATGAAATTAAAAGATGCTTGCTGCTTGAAAGAAAACCTATGACCAACCTAGACAGTATATCAAAAAGCACAAACAGTACTTTGCCAACAAAGGTCCATTTTAGTCAAACCTATGGTTTTTTCAGTAGTCATGTACGGATGTGAGAGTTGGACTATAAAGAAAGCTGAGTGCTGAAGAATTGATGTGTTTGAACTGTGGTGTTGGAGAAGACCCTTGAGTGTCCCTTGGACTGCAAGGAGATTCAAGCAGTTAATCCTAAAGAAATCAGTCCTGAGTATTTATTGGAAAGACTGATGCTGAAGCTGAAACTCCAATACTTTGGCCACCTGATGTAAAGAACCAACTCATTGGAAAAGCCCCTGATGCTGGGAAAGATTGAAAGCGAGAGAAGGGGCAACAGAGGACAAGATGGTTGAATGACATCACCAACTGAATAGACATGAGTTTGAGTAAGCTCCAGGAGTTGGTGATGGACAGGAAGCCTGGCGTGCTGCAGTCCATGGGGTCGCAAACACTCAGACATGACTGAGCGATTGAACTGACTGACTGATTGATAATTACCTTTTCTTTTTAAGAAAATTACTTTTTTTCTGGCACATTTTACACAGCTAGGTTCACTGTACATCTTCTTGGTGGTATTCTGACATAATGTGTTTCTCTAACTTAATTTGACCTTTTTTTTCCGTGAAACAACTTCACATATTATATTATTGAAATTATATGCTCCATGTTTGTTAGTCGCTCCATCATGCCTGATGTTTCTGTGACCCCAAAGACTGTAGTCCGCCAGATTCCCCTGTCCATGGAATTCTCCAGACAAGAATACGGGAGTGAGTAGGCATTCCTTTCTCCAGGGGATCTTCCAGACCCAGGGATTGAACCCAGGTCTTTCACTCGGTAGGCAGATTCTTTACCATCTGAACCAGCAGGGAAGCCCCATATGCTGCATATTGATGTTTAATTTGGATCTCATTAATCATATTTACACTTTTACATTCTAAGTGAGTAGAGATTGTGCTTGCATATTTTGTGAGGATTATATATGCTAAAGTAAAAACAAAAGAAGCTACATATTCTTAGATCTTTAAGAATCCTCACAAAAGCCACATCTGCCTACTATTTGTCATGCAGCTTACCTTGGCACTTTTCAAATATCCTGTTGACACTTAAACTCAACTTACTAGACCAGTGGGAAAATGTAATGCAAATTTATTAATATAAGCTGATCATTTTTCTGGGTTTTTAAATTTTACCTCTCTTGATTAAGGTACAAATAGTAAATACCTTAAAAACATGTAATTCAACTCATTTTCTCTAGTGAAATAATTTTGTTTAGTCAGTTTTGAGCCTAGCAAAACTGTAAATAAAACAATATCTTGCAAATTAATTTACTTTTGACGTAATTCTTGATTGTGGATGCTACAATCGTGATGATAAAAATGACAGAAAATGAACCAGTTGGAGACTAGAGTACTCCTTAGAAATCTCATAATTTAGTTTCAAATTTCATTATAGTCTCCACAAAGTGATCAATACCTTTCAAGAGAATTAAAATTTGCATTTATCCAGTTGACCATTTTCAAGTAAATCCTAGAACTATTACATAACAAAATAAGCAAATGCAGATGTATGCCATTAATTACCTCTCTCAAAACCAATCTTTTTACTACTAGTCTAATCATTTTACAATTTTTAAATAAAATGAATGAATTTAAATTACAGAAGGTTAACATTTTACATTAAGATTCAGGATCACCACACTTAGAATACTCTGATGTTGAGAGCTTCCATTCTGTTTAAAATAATCTTTTATTTTGAATCACAGAATTGTAGAAACTATTTTGTAGAAGTCCTTCTTCAAAATTAACAATACTCTATTTTGGTCACGATATTTATTTATTATTTAAAAGTATACATAACAAAATTGTGCTGAAATAATTTGTGTCAAAACAACAAGTTATTTTTTATTGAGGTATAATTAATGTGAAAGACCTTATGTTTCATATTTTCAAGAAAGTGATTCACAATTTAAAATTTTAAACTCCAGTTATAATTATAAAATCAGCTGTTTGCCCTGTGTTGTACAATATAACCTTGTAGTTTATTTATTTTACACCTAGTTCTTTGCAGCTCTTAAGTCTATCCCTATTTTGCTCCTCCCCTTTTGCCCACTCATAACTATTAGTTTGTTCTTTGTATCTCTGAATCTGATTGTTTTTTGTTACATTCACTAATATGCTATATTTTTTAGATTCCACATTTAAGTGATATCATGCTGTAAGTCTCTTTCTCTGCCTGACATTTCACTTAGCATAATACCCTTCTAGTTCATCCATGTTTTTGCAAATGGAAAAAAAAAAAAAAAATATATATATATATAAGATAGATAGATAGATAGATAGATAGATAGATAGATAATGGCTGAATAGTATTCTCTTGTGTATATATACTATATCTTCCTTTTTTAAAACTATATTTTGTATGAGGTATAGCTGATTAATACATCTTATTTATATATTTATCTGTTGGGCCTTTAGTTTGATTTCATATCTTGGCTATTGCAAATAATGCTGCATTATTTACAGTATTATTATTTAAAGCTAAACCAATTTTAGCTTTCAGAATTAGTATTTTTAGGTGATTTTTTAGAAACATATTCCCATGAATGGATTTGCTTAGTTATGTGGTAGTTCTATTTTTCATTTTTTTTTAGAAATGTCCATACTGTTTTCTATATTGACTGCACCAATGTACACTCCCACTAACAGTGCACAAGGACTCCCTTTCTTCCACATTCTCACCAACATTGGTTACTTGTTCATTTTGATGTTCTCCATACTGATAGTTGTGAGGCGATATCTCATCGTGGTTTTACTTTGCATTTCTCTGATGATTAAAGATGTTAAGCATCTTTGTACATGCATTTGTATGTGTATCTGTTATCTGTATGGCATCTTTGGAAAATAGTCTATTTAGATCTTCTGCCCATTTAATTGTTCTTTTTTTAAGTTGAGTTGTATAAGCTGTTTATATATTTGGGATATTAGCCTCTTCTTGGTTGTATAATTTGTGAATATTTTCTCTCATTCAGTAGGCTGTCTTTTTGTTTTGTCAGTGGATTTCTCTGCTATGTGAACACTTTTAAGTGCAATTATGTTTAATTTGTTAATTTTTTTCTTCTCCTTTAGAAACTAGATTTAAAAAAAAATGCTATGATTTTTGTCAAAGAGTGCCCTATGTTTTTTTCTAGGAGTTTTACAGTTTTTGGTCTTATATTTAGGTCTTTAATCTTTTTTGAGTTTATTTTTGTATATGGTATTAGATTTTCTAATATCATTGTTTTATGTGTAGCTGTCCAGTTTTCCCAGAACCATTTATTGAAAATGATGTCTTTACTCCAATATGTATTCTTCTTCCTGTGTCAAAATATTATTTCCCATAAGTGTATGAATGACAAGACTTTTAAGGGAGATCCAGGGGTCTATTTCTCTCTCTTTTTTTTTTTTTTTCAATTCATATTATTTGAATAAAGACCCTTACTCTAGACACCCTTCAACTTCCTAGGGCTCAGGCTCATTTTATATTTGCTCATATGAAGATTTTCTCTATTTTTTTCCCCCTGAGTTTGTGACTATTCTATAGAAATTTGAATATATCTTGAATATTAGAAAGATAATCCATTTATTTATGAATACCTTTGGGTGTACCCATAATTTTTTGGAAGCAAAATCAGATCAGTCACTCAGTTGTGTCCGACTCTTTGCCACCCCATGAATCACAGCATGCCAGGCCTCCCTGTCCATCACCAACTCCCGGAGGTCACTCAGACTCACATTCATCGAGTCAGTGATGCCATCCAGCCATCTCATTCTCTGTCGTCCCCTTCTCCTCCTGCCCCCAATCCCTCCCAGCATCAGAGTCTTCTCCAATGAGTCAACTCTTCGCATGAGGTGGCCAAAGTACTGGAGTTTTAGCTTTAGCATCATTCCTTCCAAAGAAATCCCAGGATTGATCTCCTTCAGAATGGACTGGTTGGATCTCCTTGCAGTCCAAGGGACTCTCAAGAGTCTTCTCCAACACCACAGTTCAAAAGCATCAATCCTTCAGCGCTCAGCCTTCTTCACAGTCCAGCTCTCACATCCATACATAACCACAAGAAAGACCATAGCCTTGACTAGGTGAACCTTTGTTCTCAAAGTAATGTCTCTGCTTTTGAAGCAAAATATCACCTACTAATTGGTACCTCCCTGGCAAAGAATCTGCTTGTAAAGTAGGAAGCCCATGTTTGACTCCTGGGTTGGAAAGATTCCCTGGAGGAGGAAATGGCAACCAATTTCATTATTCTCGCCTGGAAAATCCCATGGACAGAGGAGCCTGGTGAGCTACAGTCCAAGGGGTCACAAAGAGTTGGATACGACTGAACAACAAACACACGTGTGTACCTACATCTACATGGGTTGAATTTTAAGCCTCTGCAACTGCTGATCTTCATCACTTCTTGAGGGGAGTTTAGGGTGGAGATCAGGCATGAGATACCCTGTGCTCCAGGAAAAATGGGTAGAATATTTCTGCAGACAGATATTTTTAGGAGAAATTTTTATGAGTCCAATTTTGCATCTCCTCATGTCTAGAAAAGCTCTAAAATCCTTCATGGTTACATCAGCTCCTTGTAACTAAGAGTAATCTTCATGAGACTATAAGCAAATTTTGCAAAGAAAAAAAAAAGTGCTGAATTAGAAGTACTTTCCCTTCACCTACAAAAGATCTACAAAAAAAGTCTTCATGACCCAGATAATCACGATGGTGTGATCACTGACTTAGAGCCAGACATCCTGGAATGTGAAGTCAAGTGGGCCTTAGAAAGCATCACTATGAACAAACCTATGGAGGTGATGGAATTCCAGTGGAGCTATTCCAAATCCTGAAAGATGATGCTGTGAAAGTGTTGCACTCAATATGTCTACAAGTTTGGAAAACTCAGCAGTGGCCACAGGACTGGAAAAGGTCAGTTTTCGTTCCAATCCCAAAGAAAGGCAATGACAAAGAAGGCTCAAACTACCACACAATTCCAAGCATCTCACACACTAGTAAAGTAATGCTCAAAATTCTCCAAGCAAGGATTCAGTAATACGTGACCCATGAACTTCCTGATGTTCAAGCTGGTTTTAGAAAAGGCAAAGGAACCAGATATCAAATTACCAACATCTGCTGGATCATGGAAAAAGCAAGAGAGTTCCAGAAAAGCATCTATTTCTGCTTTATTGACTATGTCAAAGCCTTTGACTGTGTGGATCACAATAAACTGTGGAAAATTCTGAAAGAGATGGGAATACCAGACCACCTGATCTGCCTCTTGAGAAATTTGCATGCAGGTCAGGAAATGGCACCCCACCCCAGTACTTTTGCCTGGAAAATCCCATGGACGGAGGAGCCTGGTAGGCTCCAGTCCGTGGGGTCCCTAAGAGTCGGACACGACTGAGCGACTTCACTTTGACTTTTCACTTTCATGCATTGGAGAAGGAAATGGCAACCCACTCCAGTGTTCTTGCCTGCAGAATCCCAGGGACAGGGGAGCCTGGTGAGCTTCCGTCTATGGGGTCGCACAGAGTCGGACACGACTGAAGCAACTTAGCAGCAGTAGCAGCAGCAGGAAGCAACAGTTTGAACTGGTCATGGAACAACAGACTGGTTCCAAATAGGAAAAGGAGTATGTTAAGGCTGTATATTGTCACCATGTTTATTTAACTTCTATGCAGAGTACATCATGAGAAACGCTGGACTGGAAGAAACACAGGTTGGAGTCAAGATTGCCTGGAGAAATATCAATAACTTCAGATATGCAAATGGCACCACCCTTATGGCAGAAAGTGAAGAGGAACTAAAAAGCCTCTTGAAGAAAATGAAAGAGAAGAGTGAAAAGGTTGGTTTAAAGCTCAACATTCAGAAAACGAAGATCATGGCATCTGGTCCCATCACTACATGGGAAATAGATGGAGAAACAGTGGAAACAGTGTCAGACTTTACTTTTCTGGGCTCCAAAATCACTGCAGATGGTGACTGCAGCCATGAAATTAAAAGACGCTTACTCCTTGGAAGGAAAGTTATGACCAACCTAGATAGCATATTCAAAAGCAGAGACATCACTTTGCCAACAAAGGTTTGCGTAGTCAAGGCTATGGTCTTTCCTGTGGTCATGTATGGATGTGAGAGCTGGACTGTGAAGAAGGCTGAGCACCAAAGGATTGATGCTTTTGAACTGTGGTGTTGAAGAAGACTCTTGAGAGTCCCTTGGACTGCAAGGAGATCCAACCAGTCCATTCTGAAGGAGATCAGCCCTGGGATTTCTTTGGAAGGAATGATGCTAAAGCTGAAACTCCAGTACTTTGGCCACCTCATGCGAAGAGTTGACTCATTGGAGAAGACTCTGATGCTGGGAGGGATTGAGGGCAAGAGGAGAAGGGGATGACAGAGGATGAGATGGCTGGATGGCATCACTGACTCGATGGATGTGAGTCTGAGTGACCTCCGGGAGTTGGTGATGGACAGGGAGTCCTGGCGTGCTGTGATTCATGGGGTTGCAAAGAATCGGACATGACTGAGTGACTGATCTGATCTGATTCTCTTCACCAAAATCACATATATACAGACATCCCCCCCTACTCTTTGGAACAATTTCCGAGAGGCATTTGAAATGTCTTCTCCAAGGCTATAGTACTCATTTTTCCCCAAATAAAACTTAACTCACAATTCTTATACTGTGCTTTTTAAAATCTTATTGCTGAATGTGATATATGCATAACCAAGTTCAGGTGCGTTGCAAAATTTTTCTTTAAAATCTCCCCTTTGAGTAAGCTATCAACCCACATAACATCTACCTCTGCTAGGCATCAGGGGATCCTTCATCATTTTTCATACCTAAAGTCTTCTTGCAATTTTATGCAAGAGTCTTCCCTCACCTACCTGATCCTGGTTCTCCAACAGTGGACCAGAAGTAGAAATGATGGGAATGTTTGCGGTTTTTTCAGGTCCCTCAAAACGATAGCAATAATTGCTTCTACATAGTGAATTATCATTTCTCCTGTTAATTTTGAACATGTCTTTCATCTGAACTGTTTGCATGATTTCAGTAACAGAAGGCTTGTCTCTTCCCTTGTTACCAAGGGCAGTTTAGGCCATTTTTCCTTTCCTGGTATGGATTCATGTTGACGTTTGGCAGAAAACAACCAATTTCTGTAAAGCAATTATCCTTCAATTAAAAAATTAATAAATTTTTGAAAAAGACACTGAGGTTAGGAGGAAATGAAGAAAGTGATTTCTAAATTCCCTGAGTGGAAGGAGGGTTCATTCTGGCCTTTAAATCACTCTTCTTAGAGGAATGCTTTAAACAGATTTAAAACGAGGCTCCCCTTCCCTTGTGGCTTGCTGAGTAGAGAGGGCTAGAGTGTGCCTCTCCAGGTAGTTCCTGTCACTTGTGGTAGTGGCAGTGATGGGAGGAGGTCTCCTCCTAGGATCCATACCACATTTCAGGTCAGAAAATTCACCAGTGGATTGTGTGTGTGTATGTGTGTGTGTGTGTGTGTGTGTGTGATTTCTTCATGGAGATGTTGCTTGTTTCTTATTTTTGGATGCCAAGAATCACATACCCTCATTGCTCTGACCACTTTTTGTATTTACATGAAAACAACTCACAACACATTCTGTCATATCTTTATGGTACATATACTGAGTTGTGGATTCATTAGCCTCCTGCTTCAGATGTTTCCACTAAAACACTTCAGGGGTTTTCCCACTTGATCCATTGATAGACTGAAAAGCATGAGGTTGAAAGGAGAGCCAGACTCTTCATCCATGCTGGAGAGTGACAGGGAGATTTGAGCATGGTTATTAGGGTCAGAATTTTGAGGCAGGTAGGGTGGATCTGCACCACAACCCTCCATTACTTTATTCCTTTAGAGAGACTGCTTATCTTGTTAAGTCTGTAAAGGCTCTCTAGGAGAGTTCACTTTAAGAATACGGATGATTCTTGCTAACTATAACACTTTTGGAAAATACAAATGCACAAAATCATCTCTTTATCAGACTAGGTTCAAACCAGGGAACTATAAAGGGAAAATGCATTTCTCTTCCACCTTAAATTCATCAAAGTGTTTATGTTTTATCCTGGATGAATGTTGTACAGTTCTGATGTCTCTTTAAAGAAACAGGGAAAAGAGTGCTGATGAATTCTAAATCTAGTAACTTTTTTGTTTGAAAATATTTTAAATAGCCTATCTTAACATGAAAGACATTCCTCTGAAAACATGTTGAAATGTTGTCTGAGTATCTGCAGTCACGTGGGATCAGAAGAACCACCCTCATCAACTCTATTTTTCTGTTCTTTCCAAAAGTGTTCAAGGTCATCTGCATAATCCCTAGGATCATAGGATAATTTTTCCCTAAACAACACACATATCTTTCTCTGTCCATTTGTAGACCATAGTATAAATCTACAAAATATTTCATTAATTACTAGTAATTCCTTTGGTTCCCTCAGCATATCTCTTATGTTATTATATTTATGGGGACTATTTCACATTTAAAATAATATATTTTATATCATATTACATTGCTTATATGTGGAATCTAAAAAGAAATAATACAAATGATCTTATTTACAAACAGAGAGGCTTACAGGCTTAAGGAATGAACTTATGTTTATCCATATGCACTTCTATATTTACAATGGATAGCCAGTGAAGAGCTACTGTATAACACAGGGAACTCTTCAATGTTATATGGCAGCCTGGATGGGAGGGTAGTTTAGGACAGAAAGGATACATGTATATGTATGGTCAAGTCGTTTTGTTGTTCACCTGAAACTATCACAACACTGTTAATTGGCTATGCCCCAATACAAAATAAAAAACTTAAAAAAATACACTCTTCAAAATTCTTGGCAGGAGCTGCATTATTTAGTGCATACACCCATTACTCTCTTCAGCTCTATCTTTCCCCATTGATCTCTGTACCAAACTGTAACTTCCATCTAGGGAAATCTTCACTCCCATCTACAGTGCTTTAGGGTTACATAATTTATATCAGTTGTGGCTACAGACACAGATTGTCAGCTGGGTTCTTTGAATATTTGAGTTGGTTCCTCTCCTGCTCAGTCCCCAGCCCTCTCATGGAGTAAGATAGAATTCTTTTCCTTGTGGTGTTATATTCAATTATTTGAAGATCAAAAATTAATCTGTTGAAAGTATTAAGGCTTTCTTTTGTCCTGAGCATAAACAGAAAACAAGGAACACAATTGCATATTGTTTCCTTACCACTGATACAATAGGAGGTCATCAAATTGTGCTTTAGTGATAGATAAGTTTAAAGAAGGAAATCATTTTGCCACACTACAATTTAATGAGAACAGATTAGAGTCGGTAGGGGAAATTAATCCTAACACTATTTAAGGTTCATTTGCTCCAGCTGATATACTAAGGCATTTGCCAGACAATTCCATATTTTTCTCAGTAGTAATGATGGAGATAAAGGGACAAAGTAGGTGATTAAATATTAATAGTTAATCCCACTAGGTAGAAAAATGGAAGTAGAAAAAGTATGACAGACTCCAGTAAATTAATGATCACCTAAGAAAACAGATGTGATTAATCACAAAACCAAAGCACTTTCTCAGCAACACACCATGCAACACAAGCATGTGAGAGGCCCCTAACACTAAAACAATGGTTGCATGAGAATCACAGCCTACCCAGTGAACTTAGTAAGTCAATGACCCCTAAGACATGCTCTATGTGCACATGCTACTGCTGCTGCTAAGTTGCTTCAGTCTTTTCCGACTGTCTACGACCCCATAGACGGCAGCCCACCAGGCTCCCCGGTCCCTGGGATTCTCCAGGCAAGAACACTGGAGTAGGTTGCCATTTCTGTTTCCAATGCATGAAAGTGAAAAGTGAAAGTGAAGTTGCTCTGTCGTGTCCGACTCTTAGCGACCCCATGGACTGCAGCCTACCAGCTCCTCCGTCCATGGGATTTTCCAGGCAAGAGTACTGGAGTGGTGTGCCATTGCCTTCTCCCTATGTGCACATAAAAAACAGCAATTTATGAAAAGGTGGCATTTCAAAGTATTGTACTGAGATATGAAATACTATTTCCATAGTGCTATGATAGATGTTGCTTGGAGCCATGAAATTAAAAGACGCTTACTCCTTGGAAGGAAAGTTATGACCAAACTAGATAGCATATTCAAAAGAAGAGACATTACTTTGCCAACAAACGTCCGTCTAGTCAAGGCTATGGTTTTTCCAGTAGTCATGTATGGATGTGAGAGTTGGGCTGTGAAGAAAGCTGAGCACCAAAGAATTGATGCTTTTGAACTGTGGTGTTGGAGAAGACTCTTGAGAGTCCCTTGGACTGCAAGGAGATCCAACCAGTCCATTCTGAAGGAGATCAGTCCTGGGTGTTCTTTGGAAGGAGTGATGCTAAAGCTGAAACTCCAGTACTTGGGCCACCCCATGTAAAGGGTTGACTCACTGGAAAAGACTCTGATGCTGGGAGGGATTGAGGGCAAGAGGAGAAGGGGATGACAGAGGATGAGATGGCTGGATGGCATCACTGACTCAATGGACATGAGTTTGAGTGAACTCCGGGAGTTAGTGATGGACAGGGAGGCCTGGCATGCTGCAATTCATGGGGTCACAAGGAGTCGGACATGACTGAGTGACTGAACTGAACTGATGATAGTTCTGGCTTGATCACAGAGGACAAGAAAACTCCCTTGCCCAATTGGGAAGAGGAGTTGATGTTGGAAACATGACATCTACTCAAGAATGAGGAAGGGAGTGGTCTTTTTCTTGTCTCCACTTTTCCTTTGATTATATAACTGTAGCCCAGTAAGTTATTGAGCCTCTCGCCAAATTGTAAGCCTCACAAGCATTTTATTCTAACAAACTGTGGAAAATTCTTAGAGATGGGAAGACCAGACCACCTGACTTTCCTCCTGAGAAATCTGAATGCAGATCAAGAAGCAACAGTTAGAACTGGACATGGAACAACAGACTGGTTCTAAACTGGGAAAGGAGTATGTTAAGGCTGTATAAGAGATATGACCAACCTAGAGAGTGTATTAAAAAGCAGAGACATTACTTTTCCAACAAAGGTCCATCTAGTAAAAGTTATGGCTTTCCAAGTAGTCATGTATGGGTGTCAGAGTTGGACTATAAAGAAAGCTAAATGCCAAAAAATTGATGCTTTTGAACTGTGGTGTTGGAGAAGACTCTTGAGAGTCCCTTGGACTGCAAGGAGATCCAACCAGTCCATCCTAAAGGAGAACAGTCCTGAATAGTTATTAGAAGGACTGATGTTGAAGCTTTTCCAATCTTGTGGCCACTGCTGAGTTTTCCAAATTTGCTGGCATATTGAGTGTAGCACTTTCACAGCATCATCATTCAGGACTTGGAATAGCTCCACTGGAATTCCATCACCTCCACTAGCTTTGTTCGTAGTGATGCTTTCTAAGGCCCATTTGACTTCACATTCCAAGATGTCTGGCTCTAGGTCAGTGATCACATCATCATGATTATCTGGGTCTTGAGGCTCTTTTTTGTACAGTTCTTCTGTGTATTCTTGCCACCTCTTCTTAATATCTTCTGCTTCTATTAGGTCCACACCATCTCTGTCCTTTATTGTGCCCATCTTATCATGAAATGTTCCTTTGGTATCTCTGATTTTCTTGAAGAGATCCCTAGTCTTTCCCATTCTGTTGTTTTCCTCTATTTCTTTGCATTGATCACTGAAGAAGGCTTTCTTATCTCTTCTTGCTATTCTTTGGAACTCTGCATTTAAATGTTTATATCTTTCCTTTTTTCCTTTGCTTTTCGCTTCTCTTCTTTTCACAGCTATTTGTAAGGCCTCCCCAGACAGCCATTTTGCTTTTTTGCATTTCTTTTCCATGGGGATGGTCTTGATCCCTGTCTCCTGTACAATGTCACGAACCTCATTCCATAGTTCATCAGGCACTCTATCTATCAGATCTAAGCCCTTAAATCTATTTCTCACTTCCACTGTATAATCATAAGGGATTTGATTTAGGTCATACCTGAATGACCTAATGCAATGCCAAGGAGTGCTCAAACTACCGAACAATTGCACTCATCTCACACGCTAGTAAAGTAATGCTCAAAATTCTCCAAGCCAGGCTTCAGCAATATGTGAACTGTGAACTTCCTGATGTTCAAGCTGGTTTTAGAAAAGGCAGAGGAACCAGATATCAAATTGCCAACATCCGCTGGATCATGGAAAAAGCAAGAGAGTTCCAGAAAAACATCTATTTCTGCTTTATTGACTATGCCCAAGCCTTTGACTGTGTGGATCACAATAAACTGTGGAAAATTCTGAAAGAGATGGGAATACCAGACCACCTGATCTGCCTGTTAAAAAATCTGTATGCAGGTCAGGAAGCAACAGTTAGAACTGGTCATGGAACAACAGACTGGTTCCAAATAGGAAAAGGAGTACGTCAAGGCTGCATATTGTCACCAGGTTTATTTAACTTATATGCAGAGTACATCATGAGAAATGCTGGACTGGAAGAAACACAAGTTGGAATCAAGATTGCCGGGAGAAATATCAATAACCTCAGATATGCAGATGACACCACTCTTATGGCAGAAAGTGAAGAGGGGCTAAAAAGCCTCTTGATGAAAGTGAAAGTGGAGAGTGAAAAGGTTGGCTTAAAGCTCAACATTCAGAAAACGAAGATCATGGCATCTGGTCCCATCACTGCATGGGAAATAGATGGGGAAACAGTGGAAACAGTGTCAGACTTTGTTTTTCTGGGCTCCAAAATCACTGCAGATGGTGACTGCAGCCATGAAATTAAAAGACGCTTGCTCCTTGGAAGGAAAGTTATGACCAACCTAGATAGCATATTCAAAAGCAGAGACATTACTTTACCAACAAAGGTTCGCCTAGTCAAGGCTATGGTCTTTCCTGTGGTCATGTATGGATGTGAGAGCTGGACTGTGAAGAAGGCTGAGCGCTGAAGAATTGATACTTTTGAACTGTGGTGTTGGAGAAGACTCTTGAGAGTCTCTTGGACTGCAAGGAGATCCAACCAGTCCATTCTGAAGGAGATCAATCCTGGAATTTCTTTAGAAGGAATGATGCTAAAGCTGAAACTCCAGTATTTTGGCCACCTCATGCGAAGAGTTGACTCATTGAAGAAGACTCTGATGCTGGGAGGAATTGAGGGCAGGAGGAGAAGGGGACGACAGAGGATGAGATGGCTGGATGGCATCACTGACTCGATGGATGCGAGTCTGAGTGACCTCCGGGAGCTGGTGATGGACAGGGAGGCCTGGCGTGCTGCGGTTCATGGGGTCGCAAAGAGTCGGACACGACTGAGCGACTGATCTGATCTGATCTGATCTGATGTTGAAGCTGAAACTCCAATACTTTGGTCACCTGATGAGAAGAACTGACTCATATGAAAAGACCCTGATGCTGGGAAGGATTGAAGGCAGGAGGAGAAAGGGACAACAGAAGATGAGATGATTGGACGGCCTCACAGACTCAATGGGCATGAGTTTGAGTAAACTCTGGAAGTTGTTGATGGACAGGGAGGCCTGGTGTGCTGCAGTCTATGGGGTTGCAAAGAGTCAGACATGACTGAGCAACCAAACTTAAATGAACTGTCCTCTTGGTGAATTCTTTCTGTGATGAGACCTAAAGAACTGTGGTAGTGGAACTCTTTGAAGCCTCAACCATTTACTGAAACTAATGGTTTCAGCAAAAAGGAGTCCTTCAGTGGATGTCATTCAGTTGCATGTCAAGTTTGAGGTGAAAGGAGATGTATTTCCTGGGTTCAGACAGCAAGGTTTTGCATATCTCGCAGATAATTCAGACACAAAAAAACTAACTGAATATTGGTCATCTATTTTGTCAATATACACTTGTGTTTTAAATAAAGTCACTGATTTAAAAGAAATGTTCAAAGATGCATGTATCTTTGTATATATAGAGAGACACATATATGTGTGTATATATAAACATGTGCATGCGTTTTAAAATAACACGCATTTTGGTACACATGCTTTAACAAACATTCTCTTTTATATGTAATCTTCAAAGAAGTTAACTTGGAAAATTCTCAGTTATGCAGTTAATGCCTGAATCATGCCAATTTTGTTTTTAAAAATTAAACATATTTTTAAAGGCTTACCTCAAGAAACAAGAAAAAAGTCAAATAAATAACCTAACTCTACACCTAAAGCAACTAGAAAAGGAAGAAGTGAAGAACCCCAGGGTTAGTAGAAGGAAAGAAATCTTAAAAATTAGGGCAGAAATAAATGCAAAAGAAACAAAAGAGATCATGGCAAAAATCAACAAAGCCAAAAGCTGGTTCTTTGAGAAGATAAATAAAGTTGACAAACCATTAGCCAGACTCATCAAAAAAAAAAAAAAAAGGAGAAAAGTCAAATCAACAAAATTAGAAATGAAATTGGAGAGATCACAACAGACAACACAGAAATACAAAGGATCATAAGAGATTATTATCAGCAACTATATGCAAATAAAATGGACAACTTGAAAGAAATTGAAAAATTCTTAGAAAAGTACAACTTTCCTAAACTAAACCAGGAAGAAATAGAAAATCTTAAAAGACCCATCACAAGCACAGAAATTGAAACTGTAATCAGAAATCTTCCAACAAACAAAGGCCCAGAACCAGACGGCTTCACAGCTGAATTCTACCAAAAATTTAGAGAAGAGCTAAAGCCTATCCTACTCAAACTCTTCCAGAAAATTGCAGAGGAAGGTAAACTTCCAAACTCATTCTATGAGGCCAGCATCACCCTAATACCAAAACGTGACAAAGATGCCACAAAAAAGGAAAACTACAGGCCAATATCACTGATGAACATAGATGCAAATATCCTTAACAAAATTCTAGCAAACAGAATCCAACAGCATATTAAAAAGATCATACATCATGACCAAGAGGGCTTTATTCCAGGGATGCAAGGATTCTTCAATATCTGCAAATCAATCAATATAATATGCCACATTAACAAATTGAAAAATAAAAACCATATGATTATCTCAATAGATACATAGAAAGCCCTTGACAAAATTCAACATCCATTTATGATAAAAAAATAAAAAAAGCAAACCTCCAGAAAGCAGGAATATACCTCAACATAATAATATATATATGTATATATAGCAAACACAGCAAACATTATCCTCAATGGTGAAAAATTTAAAGCATTTCCCCTGAAGTCAAGAACAAGACAAGGGTGCCCACTCTCACCACTACTATTCAACACAGTTATGGAAGTTTTGGCCACAGCAATCAGAGCAGAAAAAGAAATAAAAGGAATCCAGATTGAAAAAGAAGAAGTAAAACCTTCACTGTTTGCAGATGACATGATCCTCTACATAGAAAACCCTAAAGACTCCACCAAAAAATTACTAGAGGTAATCAATGAATATAGTAAAGCTGTAGGATATAAAATCAACACACAGAAATCCCTTGCATTCCTATACAGTAACAATGAGAAAACAGAAAGAGAAATTAAGGAAAAGATTCCGTTCACCATTGCAAAGAAAAGAATAAAATACTTAGGAATATATCTACCTAAAGAAACTAAAGACCTATATATAGAAAACTATAAAACACTGGTGAAAGAAATCAAAGAGGACACTAATAGATGGAGAAATATACTGTGTTCATGGATTGGAAGACTCAATATAGTGAAAATGAGTATACTACACAAAGCAATCTGTAGATTCAATTCAATTCTTATCAAGCTACCAATGGTATTTTTCAGAGAACTAAAACAAATAATTTCACAATTTGTATGGAAATACAAAAAACTTCGAATAGCCAAAGCTATCTTGAGAAAGAAGAATGGAACTGGAGGAATCAACCTGCTTGACTTCAGTCTCTACTACAAAGCCACAGTCATAAAGACAATATGGTACTAGCACCAAGACAGAGTATAGATCAATGGAACAAAATAGAAAGCCCAGAGATAAATCCACACACCTATGGATACCTTATCTTTGACAAAGGAGGCAAGAATATACAATGGAGAAAAGACAATCTTTTTAACAAGTGGTGCTGGGAAAACTGGTCAACGACTTGTAAAAGAATGAAACTAGAACACTTTTTAACACCATACACAAAAATAAACTGAAAATGGATTAAAGATCTAAACGTAAGACCAGAAATTATAAGACTCCTAGAGGAAAACATGAGCAAAACACTCTCAGACATAAACCACAGAAGGATCCTCTATGACCCACCTCCCAGAATATTGGATATAAAAACAAAAATAAACAAATGGCACCTAATAAAATTAAAAGCTTCTCCACAACAAAGAAAACTATAAGCAGGGTAAAAAGACAGCTTTCAGAATGGGGAAAAAATAATAGCAAATGAAGCATCTGACAAAGAATTAATCTCAAAAATATACAAGCAACTCCTGCAGCTCAATTCCAGAAACATAAATGACCCAATCAAAAAGTGGGCCAAAGAACCAAACAGACATTTCTCCAAAGAAGACATACAGATGGTTAACAAACACATGAAAAGATGCTCAACATCACTCATTATCAGAGAAATGCAAATCAAAACCACTATGAGGTATCATTTCATGCCAGTCAGAATGGCTGCTATCCAAAAGTCTACAAGCAATAAATGCTGGATAGGGTGTGGAGAAAAGGGAGCCCTCTTACACTGTTGGTGGGAATGCAAACTAGTACAGCCACTATGGAGAACAGTGTGGAGATTCCTTAAAAAACTGGAAATAGAACCCTTATGACCCAGAAATTCACTATTGGGCATACACACCGAGGAAACCAGAATTGAAAGAGACACATGTACCCCAATGTTTATTGCAGCACTGTTTGTAATAGCCAGGACATGGAAGCAACCTAGATGTCCATCAGCAAATGAATGGATAAGAAAGCAGTGGTACATATACACAATGGAATATTACTCAGCCATTAAAAAGAATACATTTGAATCAGTTCTGATGAGGTGGATGAAACTGGAGCCTATTATACAGAGTGAAGTAAGCCAGAAAGAAAAACACCAATACAGTATACTAATGTCTATATATGGAATTTAGAATGATGGTAATGATAACCCTGTATGTGAGACAGCAAAAGAGACACAGATGTATAGAACAGTCTTCTGGACTCTGTGGGAGATGGAGAGGGTAGGATGATATGGGAGAATGGCATTGAAACATGTAAATTATTGCATGAGAAATGAATCGCCAGTCCAGGTTTGAGGCATGGTACAGGGTGCTCGGGGCTGGTGCACTGGGATAACACAGAGGGATGGGATGGGGAGGAAGGTGGGAAGGGGGATTCGGGATGGGGAAACACATGTACACCCATGGTGGATTCATGTCAATGTATGGCAAAACCAATACAATATTGTAAAGTGAAATAAATAAATAAAACTGAAATAGAAAAAATATATATATATATATTAGATTTTTCAATCAAACAAAAAATAAAATCAGGACTAAATTCATCCAGATGTGCAGTTGCTTCAGTTCACTTAAGTCTCAATTTTGCCTCTAACTACTGTGGTGCTATGCTTTCTTGCATTTAAACAGTAGATTGCAGTAAACAACTATAGCACAGTGATTATAAAAACAAAGGAAAAAGACGAGGTATTTCAATTTTGTCTTTCTAATTGATCAGTTCAAAGTTGAGTTTAGACTTTTTGATGATGACCATTCTGATCAGCCTGAGACCTCACTGTGGTTTTGATTTGCATTTCTCTAACAATGAATGATGTTGTGCATCTTTTCATGTGTTTATTAGCCATCTGTATGCTGGATGGCATCACTGACTCGATGGATGTGAGTCTGAGTGACCTCTGGAAGTTGGTGATGGACAGGGAGGCCTAGCGTGCTGCAGTTTATGGGGTCGCAAAGAGTCGGACACGACTGAGCGACTGATCTGATCTGATGTCTCCTTTGGAGAAATGTCTGTTTAGTTATTTGGCCTATTGTTTGATTGGCCAAACTGATTTTTCACTTTTTTGGTATAGAGCTGCATGAACTGCTTGCATATTTTGGAGATTATTTCTTTGTCCGTTGTTTTATTTGCTATTATTTTCTCCCATTCTGAAGGCTGCCTTTTCATCGTATGGTTTCCTTCTTTGTGCAAAAGCTTTTAGGTTTAATAAGGTCTCATTTGGGGCAGGCAATGGCACCCCACCCCAATACTTTTGCCTGGAAAATCCCATGGACAGAGGAGCCTGGTAGGCTCCAGTCCATGGGGTCGCTAAGAGTCGGACACGACTGAGCGACTTCACTTTCACTTTTCACTTTCATGCATTGGAGAAGGACATGGCAACCCACTCCAGTGTTCCTGCCTGGAGAATCCCAGGGATGGGGGAGCCTGATGGGCTGCCATCTATGGGGTCGCACAGAGTCGGACACGACTGAAGTGACTTAGCAGCAGCAAGGTCTCATTTGTTTATATATATATATAAGAAAGTGAAAGTGAAGTCCCTCAGTCGTGTCCGACTCTTTGCAACCCCATGGACTGTAGCCTAACATGCTCCTCCGTCCATGGGATTCTCCAGGCAAAAATACTGGAGTGGGTTGCCATTTCCTTCTCCAGGGGATCTTCCCAACACAGGGATCGGACCCGGGTCTCCTGCACTGCAGGCAGATGCTTTACCATCTGAGCCACCAGGGGAGCTTATATATACATATATATATATATATATATATATATATATATATATATATATATATATATATATATATACATATATATATATATATATATAAATTACTCTGGGAGGTGGGTCATAGAGGATCTTGCCGTGACTTATGTTGGAGAGTGTTCTGCCTAGGTTTTCTTCTAAGAGTTTTATAGTTTCTGGACTTACATTACATCTTTAATTCGTTTTGAGTATATTTTTGTGTATGGTGTTAGAAAGTATTCTAGTGTAATTCTTTTACACGTGGTTAACTAGTTTCCCCAGTGCCACTTGTTAAACAGATTGTCTTTTCTCCATTGTATATTTTTGCCTCCTTTGTCAAAGATAAGATGTCCATGGGTGCTTTTTTCTTTGAGATTTCTATTTTTGTTTCACTGATCTGTATTTCTGCCTGTGTTCCAGTACCATGCTGTCTTGACGTCTGTAACTTTGTAGTATAGTCTGAAGTCAGGAAGGTTGATTCCTCCAGTTCCATTTTTCTTTCTCAAGATTGCTTTGGCTATTCAAGGTTTTTTTGGGTGTGTGTTTCCACACAAATTGTGAAATTGTTTGTTCTAGATCTCTGAAAAAATACCATTAGATTGATAGGGATTGTGTGGAATCTATAAATTGCTTTGAGTAGTATATTCTTTTTTCACTATATTGATTCTTCCAATCCAAGAACATGGTACATTTCTCTATCTATATGTGTCATCAATAAATGCTGGAGTGTGGAGAAAGGGAACCCTCTTACACTGTTGGTGGGAATGCAAACTGGTACAGCCACTATGGAGAACAGTGTGGAGATTCTATTTAAAAAAAAAAAAAAAAAGTGGAAATAGACCTGCCACATGATCCAGCAATCCCATTCTGGGCAAACACATCAAGGATAGTGGAGATGAAAGAGACACATGTACTCTGATGTTCAATGCAGCACTGTGTACAATAGCTAGGGCATGGAAGCAACCTAGATGTCCACTGGCAGATGAATGGATAAGGAAGTTGTGGGACATATGTACAATGGAATATTGCTCAGCTACAAAAAGGATGCATATGAATCAGATCTAATGAGGTGGATGAAACTGGAGTCTATTATACAGAATGAGGTAAGTCAGAAAGAGAACACCAATGTAGATTAACATATATATGGAATTTAGAAAGATGGTAATGACGATCTTATATGCAAAGCTCAAAAAAGACACAGATGTAAAGAACAGACTTTTGGACTCTGTGAGAGAAGGTGAGGGCAGGATGACTTGAAAGAAAAGCGTTGAAACATGTATATTACCATATATAAAATAGGTGAGCATTGTGAGTTTGATGCATGAAGCAGAAAGAAGTTCTTAGTGTGTTATAGAACCCTAGGTGCTCCAAGAAATTAGCTGTGGACTTCAGGAAAAAAACAAAAAACAAAACATACTGAGAAGTACTAACATCCATTGACTTTTGGTTTGGTTATTCACTTCATTTCTATATTAATAAAAAATCAAAGAAATAAACAAACAAAAAACAACCAGGGGAGGAAAAAAATCTGATTGCAGAGGAATTCTGAACTTATAAGCATTTGAATAGAGAATTTCCTGAGTGATGAATTTTACTGCTATATGTATTCAAAATAAGCAGCACAAGCACATTTGTGCCATTCATTTCCATACAATTTCTGAAGTTATTACCTATTTGGAATATTACCCACTTTTCATGTACAACATAAAAATTTATGGTGGATACCCTTTAAATGTGTATCTAAAACTATGCATTACAATAAAGTATGATTTGTGGTGGGAATAAGCATTGCATCTTTATTTTTAATTACCTTTCTCTTAGAGATGAACTCAGGGAAATATTAAAGTAAGATATAATATCACAGATGAGTACCTCAGTATGACTGCATGTTATATTAAACATTCCCTATATTAATAATCAGAGTTATTCCTCTACTAAATAACCACACAGATCTGAATGCAGGTTTTATTTTTTATGGAAATGATTATTGAATTACACATCCATATTCTTTTGCTCATTATCCCATGATATAGTATTCTTCAGAATAGGAATATTTGTAGGGTTTCAAATATGTCCATTGAGTTATAAGAGATTCTTTTATGTATTTTGTATCATCTTAGGTGACAATTACATTTGTATACTCTAGACACTAAATAATTCATAACTGTGCTATCCTAATATTTTTTGTCATAAAATGTGAAGTAGTATAAAATGAAACTATGCAAGATAGTCATCATATAAAAATGAAACTTTCTGTTTAAATTTGAGAGCTACAACTTTGTAAATAGTATGCAATGTCAGCAAGTTTGCAAGGAAATAAAGTTAAAAAGTACATTGAAAGCACAATAAATAGAAAAGAGCAGAATGTTAAGTATCCTTGTTCACTTTATTTTGTGCTATGTTTACAACCTATGGTAGAACTCTCTGTGTAAAGATAACCATACTTTCTGGCAGAAGTGTAATCAAATAATTGCTAATGCACAAAACTCTGAAACATGACTCAGCATGCCATTTTCCAGACGGTATCATAAGTCATCTTCACAGAGAATGCTCTTTTTATTGCCCTTTTCAGATGCAGAAATTATCCCCAAAGTAATGAGGGTTTACTGTATCCTCAGATACTAAAATATTATATAGTAGTTCTTGAATGTGTCCAATTTAATTCTTAGAGGTAAAGAATATGGAAGTAAAATTCATAGCACTCCCTTAGATGCAATGGCTGGCCAGCAACCAGGCATCCCATTTACAAGAATATCCAGAATCAAGGGAGGTAAAGTAGGTTTAGGGGCTCAAACAAGTTAGCTTTGAATGCAAGTTGGATGCCATGCCAAGGGAGACAATTTCATTTCACTGGCAATACATAGAACTTTTTTAATCTTCAGTAAAAACAGACAAACATGATTATATATTTGGCTGTAGGATTTCCCTGGTCATCCAGTGGCTAAGACTCTGAGGTCCCAATTCAAGAGACTCAAGTTTGATCCCTGATCTGGGTACTGGGTCATACAAGTACCCACAACCAATAATTTGCATGCTGCATCTAAAGATTCTGCATGTTGCAACAAGATCAAAGATCCCACGAGCCAAGAATAAGACACAGCACAGCCAAATAATTTTTAAAAAATATTTTTAAAAATCTGGTTAATTAAAAATTTTGCTGAATTGTTGAGTGAAAAATTGCTCAGTCCCCCCTCCCCCAGAAAAAAGGGGGGAAGTGAAAAAAAAGTGAAAGTTGCTCAGTTGTGTCCAACTCTGAAACCCTATGGACTATACAGTTCAGGGAATTCTCTAGGCCAGAATAGTGGAGTGGGTAGTCTTTCCCTTCTCCAGGGGATCTTCCCAATCCAGGGATCAAACCCAGGTCTCCCGCATTGTGGGCAGATTATTTACCAGCTGAGCCACCAGGGAAGCCCAAGAATACTGGAGTGGGTAGCCTATCCCTTCTTAAGGGGATCTTACCAACACAGGAATGGCTGCAGGTGGTTTCTTTAAACTGAGCTACTAGGAAAGCTTTGAATCCCTGAGAGATTAGTTTAATGTCCTTAGATAGTTTGAGGACAGTGACTTACCAGGAAGATGGGGTCATTGAAGAAAATTTGGGCAGAACTATATTTGCATATATCTTTTTAAAAAAACAACCTAACACACACAAGTAAGTAAATAAGTGTTAGTTGCTCAGTTGTGCCCGACTCTGAGATGCCATGGACTGCAGCCCACCAGGCTCCTCTGTCCATGAGATTTTCCAGGCAAGGATACTGGAGTGGATTGCCATTTCCTTCTCCAGGGAATCTTCCCAACCCAGGGCTCAAACTCAAATCTCCTGCACTGCAGGCAGATTCTTTACTGACTGAGCTACCAAGGGAAGCCCAACAAACACAAAGTGAGATCCAGAAGTCCAAACATGAGCACATGATCTGAGCTCCCTGCATCATACAGCAAATTCCCACTGGCTAAATTTTGCATATGGCAATTCCTGTGTTTCTCTGCTACTATCTCAGTTCATCCCACCATCTCCTGCCTTCCCCAACTGTTTCTACAAGTCTGTTCTCTATGTCTGCATTTACACAGCTGCCTTGCAATTAGGTTCATCAGTCTAACTAAATTTTTTTTAAAAGTCCAAACCAAACACTGTGCTTAATATTTACATGACTGTGTGCTTTCTGAACATAAAAAATAACATATGCATCTAAAGAGTTTTACATTAAAAAAAATAAAATAGGAAATAAAAATAGGATCTTTGCATCATATAAGCCAGTGGTAACTATTATGTGCTAAATGGGTGTCAAAATTGATATATTTATTCAATATGCAGTTTATAAGCTTTTAACACATATATGATTTTAATTCATTAGAAGGAAGAAAAAAATTGTCCTCTTTACTTTTTCTATCTTCCTGCACTAATATTCTAGTCTAGCAATGAATGAAGAATATTTTTCATGGTTACATCCATGAGAAAGAATTTCAGAGTTCTAGTTCCTGTTTTATCAAAGCTATGTGGGACCTATTGACTTATTATGAAAAAAAAAATTACAATTTACCTTATTAAATTCAATCTGTATACTCTTTTTTGTTCCACTCAATACAGAATAGTTATTTTCAAAACTCAGTTGACTTTTAATTGCATTTTTAATTTTAGATAACTCTGAACATCATCCTTTGACATCTTCCTGTAAGATGAAGATACAAGCACTTGTGCTTTTCTGTCCTGAACTTATGTGAGACATAATTTGATTTTTATTTTTAAAGGGTTGAAAATAATTTTTTCTTTTAGAGCTTCAATTAAGTCTTATGTAATTTTTCTGTTTGTTAATGCCAAACATCACGTATCAACACAGGATTTTTGCTTCCAAGTATGATAGAGTGGTTTTGTAAGCACATAGGTTAAGGGCTTCTCAGAGAAAGAGAAGCAAGAATGGTCTTTCTTGAGGAGCCATTTTAGCCTAAGCCATTTTGTGATCTAAATCCAACCTCAAAACTTGACCTTCAGCAGATGTCAGTAATCTATGATTTTAAGGGGAAGTGAGGGAAGGCAAGAAAGAAGGAAAAGCAGTCAAAAAAAAAAAAAATAGTTCAGCTATCAAACAGAGTCCAGGTTTCTCCTCATAGGATGTACTAACCAATCTGATATGTTTTCTTTGAGCTCTGAAGAAACTAAGCACTGCTCTATGTGTACACGTGCACACACACACACACACACTCCCACGTGGTAAATAGAATAATAACCTTAACCCTTCTGACTTCGATCAACTTTGATCAAAGTCTGGACTCTGTCAACCTTTGCGCTAATTCTATACTGAATTCTCCTTTACTCAATCCCTTCATGATTATGCATGGACCCTTAGCTTAATTCCCCAATTGCATTGTTCAGAAACACGCTGGTTTGGAAAAGATACCCAGTGCTGTCCTTACTTGCAAGTAGAGTGAAACCAGTTTTGGGGTAATATTATTGGATTACACCCTCCACTAAACAAATAATTAGACAATGTACATAAGGCAATAGTTATTATGAACTAGACAGCAAGGGCATACAACACCAAATTTTGGAAACATGGACATTCAGATTTGCTCCACAATCATCACTCTACCAGAAGACAGTTGCTTAGTCATGGCTCAAGAAGCTGGTCTCCAGTAGAATTCCCAACGGTTGAGCTGAGGGAGGGAGGGCGAGGTCAAATCCACGGGTGCTCAAGCATCTGGGCTCTGTAGATAAAACCAGTGAAGAGGAGGGAGCCTGGAAAAGTGGCTTCCCAGAAACATGCTTGAGTTTTCCTAACAAGTTCTGTGCTAAGGACCAAGTCTCACATACACAGTGAAAGATTCTACAGGATTTACCCAATAGTGTTGACTGCAGTATTGAGAATGAAGTGAGTGGGAGAGGTAACTGCACTAGGTGATGTTGGTACCCAGTCCAGTGAAAGTGGCAAAATGTCATTACCACTTCCTTTACATTTTGGACATCCAGCTGAGACACTAGAAAGAACACAGCTTATTAGTAAGTCTGAGGACCTAGTAGGACCTTCCCTAACACACTGAAATCAAGCCCTGAGAAGTTCTACAGGAGAGGAAGGGTGTGGAGACCAAGTCTTACAAATTAGAGGACTTAAGAGACACCTAGGGATGTCTATGGTTTTGTAGTAACTTTGGGCAGCCTGTATATTGGAGCTCAGGGCTGTGTTCCTGTGTTGCTGGAGAATTTGCGTGGTATGTCTTGCTCTGGAACTTGTTGGCCCTTATGTGTAAAGATTAAAAAAAAAAAAAAAAAGAGAGAGAGACACCTAGGACTCTGCACAAATAATTCCCAGCAAAGTGTTAACAGAGCTTACCTAAGGACCAGTGACCAGTTAGTAACTGAATTCCTTATGAGAAGAAAATACACTTCAGGGAAAGTTAACAGAATCTAGAATCTCTATAATTGATCACAAAATATTTTTAGTACAAAATGATAATTTTAAAAATTAGATAAGCAAGGAAACCAGGATATGTGACTAATAGTCAATAAACAATCAATAGAAGTAAGATTAACAATGTCTTGGGTATTAGATTTTGCAGACAAGTTTAAAGCAAGTATTAAATAGTGTTCAGATAAGTAAAACTATTTTCAAAAGATTAAAAAACAAGATGATAATGATTGCACATTCATGTAATCTCATCAGAGAAATGGAATTCATAAAAACAGGGGAATTCTAAAAATTTAAATGGAAATAACTGAGGCTGAAATTGTTGCTGTGCTTCACAGTAGACTGGAGGTGAGAATGGAGCCAGTGAACTTTATCATTGACCAATAAAAAAATATACAATAAAAAATTATCTGAATAGCAGACAGAGATAGTGATTGAGAGAAATACACTCAAAATAGTTAGCAATTGTCAGGCAAAATAAAACTAATATATGATAACTGTGTCATGAAGAGAAGCACATGAGAATAGGGCAGAACATTTTTAAATAAGCAATGTAAAATAATTTCCCCAAAAATGACAGAAATGAATGGACTTGTAGGTCTGATAAATTTAGTAGAAAATCAAAGATAATCTGAAAACATTAAGAGGAAAAAAAAAAAAAAAAAAGAATTACTACATACAGAAAAACAGTAGTAGGAATCTTACTTATTCCTCATCAGAAATAATGGAGACCTGAAGAAAATGGAATGATATTTTGTGTGCTGTCTGTTTTTCTGTTGTTTCTTTTGTATTGAAGTCTGGTTGATGTACAATATTATACAAGTTACAGGTATATAATATAGTGCTTTAAAATGTTTAAAGGATATTCCCCACTTGTAGTTATTATAAAATTATTGGCTATATTCCTTGTGTTGTGTATCTTTATAGTTTATTTTATGGAAAGATGCCAGAAATGTAAATACACGGGTTACTATAAAGAAATGTGCATTTTTTTCTTTTCATAATCTTCTTAGGAAAGAACTAATAAAAATAAAATTAATAAAATATAAAATTGTTTTGTGATATACACATAAATACAATGCATGACAATGCCGGGAATTACATATCCATATAGATATGATGGTAGATAAAGGATTATACTCTGGGGACATCCCATTTGAGAAATTAAAAATGGAAGGTTGGAAATAAAAATTAACAAGTATTAAGTGTGAATTAAGACCAAAGGATGAAGTTGAAGTAATATGATTTTAACCTAAATACATTTTTGTACATTAGTAATGCACATTTTCAAATTTAAAACAACCACTGAGTTTTTTAATATTGACTTAACACATTTATATAAAAAAGATATAGCATACTAAAGTATATTAGAATATGTGCTTGTCATCCCTGATGAAGTAACTGGTACTCATCTTTTCCCCTCACCCTGGCCTAAAACTAAGAATTTAGATGAAATTAAAAATAGGCTTTTAACCTGGTGTCTTATTCTTTTTAGATATTACTTTCTTATAAGTAAAATGAAAGACTTATTCTTGAACAGCCATCCTCAAATAACACAGCCTGTCTATGTTAGAATTATCTTAAGAAATTTTGTCTTCATTTTGGAATACAGGCTTCTGGCTTCAAAAAGAGTCTTACTGAATAATAACTTCTAGGCACCATCACAGTCTGATGTACAGTTAGGTATTAAAATTATAAAATTCAATGCCTCAGTCTCCCTTGAAACTCTTAAATCCTAATTCATTGAACAAAATAGTTAATTTTAGATAAATATTTCCTGTAACTTCTAGTAAAAATATGTCTTTAAGGATTTTACTGTTACATATAAAGATGTCATTATAACATCATTTAAACAGACTTTCTTATAAATTTAGATGTTTCACGACCTTTTCAATGAAATGTTTCATATTAATACCCCTTCACTACCCCTCATTAAAGGGAAAATACTCCCAGGAGTGTATAGAAATCTTGAATTTATAGGATTAGAACTACAAATGATAAATTGTAGTAACAGGATAGATACTACAAAATACATCTTCAGCAACCTTGTAATTAGTGGCACAGTTTTCAAAATCAAATAATATATTTGCCAACACAAATAATTACAGACCTGGGAATAATTGTGAAATTACAGAACTGTTATCTATGAATGATGGCCAAGAATGCTATGTGTTTATCATTACTTTCCTTTTATTTTCTAAAGCATTTAAGCTTATCTGCCAATGGAATACTACCTAAGAGCCCATTACCAGTTCAAAAAATTGAATTTTAATTAATCTGCATCTCTACTTTTCACCTTAGCCAATATGCCTCCAGGAAACACTTTTCACTGAAAACATTAATTCATAAAATTTGATTAGATGACCCTTGATGGGCTCAAACTGACACTTCACCTCCTTGAGACATGTTGATTACACATTTGGTTTCTATAAATAAAGATAGCTAAATACAACTCTTGGGACTTTCTCACACATCACTGGAAACCAGGGCAAGACTATTCATGAAAAGAAATGAAATACCTAGCTGTATTATAGGCTAAGGACATGATCAGAATGATATTAGTTATTTCTTTCTCCCAGCGAGGGATTTTTGAAAATTATTTTAGTGGTACATTTTTGAATATAAATTTTGTAACATATAAACTGGACATGGAACAGCAGACTTGTTTCAAATCAGGAAAGGAGCACATCAAGGCTGTATACTGTCACCTTGCTTATTTAACTTACATACAGAGTACATCATGAGAAATGCCAGGCTGGATGAAGCACAAGCTGGAATCAAGATTGCTGGGAGAAATATCAATAACCTCAGGTAGGCAGATGACACCACACTTATGGAAGAAAGTGAAGAAGAACTAAAGAGCCTCTTGATGAAATTGAAAGAGGAGAGTGAAAAAGTTGGCTTAAAACTCAACATTTAGAAAACTAAGATCATGGCATTCGGTTCCATCACTTCACGACAAATAGATGGGGAAACAGTGGAAACAGTGAGACTCTTTATTTGCTTGGGCTCCAAAATCACTGCAGATGGTGACTGCAGCCATGAAATTAAGATGCTTGCTTCTTGGAATAAAAGCTATGACCAACATAGACAGTCTATTAAAAAGCAGAAACATTACTTTGCCAACAGAGGTCCGTCTTTTTAAAGCTAAGATTTTACCGGTAGTCATGTATGAATGTGAGAGTTGGACTATAAAGGAAGCTGTGCCTCAAAGAATCGATGGTTTTGAACTGTGGTGTTGGAGAAGACTCTTGAAAGTCCCTTGGACTGCAGGGCGATCCAACCAGTCAATCCTAAAGGAAATCAATCCTGAATTTCATTGAAAGGTCTGATACTGAAGCTGAAACTCCAATACTTTGGCCACCTGATGTGATGAAATGGTTCATTGGAAAAGACCCTGATGCTGGGAAAGATTGAAGGCAGGAGAAGAAGGGGACAACAGAGGACAAGATGGTTGGATGGCATCACCGATTGGATGGACATAAGTTTGAGAAGCTTCAGGAGGTGATGATGGACAGGGAAGCCTGGTGTGCTGCAGTCCATGGAGTCACAAAAAGTCAGACATGACTGAATGACTGAGCTGAACTGACTGACTGAACCTATAAACAAAAAGATCTGTTCCAATGAAACAGATACAAAGAGAGAAGAAAAATTACATATGTAAAGTTACTCTGTATTCACCTTTTTATTACTGTAGTTGTATGTAACACAAATGAGTCAACATCATAAGCACACAAACGTGGATAGTCACAAGTGGGACACAAAATGAATCCAGGTACATGTTAAAATATCTGATGCAAAGTATTATATGTAGAATGGTTAAACAATAAGATCCTTCTATATAGCACAAGAAACTACATTTTATATCCTGTAATAAACCATAATAGGGCTTCCCTATTATGAAAAAGGCAATGGCAACCCACTCCAGTACTCTTGCCTGGAAAATCCCATGGATGGAGGAGCCTGGTGGGCTGCAGTCCATGGGGTCGCTAAGAGTTGGACACGACTGAGCGACTTCACTTTCACTTTTTGCTTTCATGCATTGAAGAAGGAAATGGGAACTCACTCCACTCTTCTAGCCTGGAGAATCCCAGGGACGGGGGAGCCTGGTGGGCTGCCATCTATGGGGTCACACAGAGTTGGACACGACTGAAGTGACTTAGCAGCAGGGTTTCCATGGTAGCTCAGTGGTAAAGAACCCGCCCTCTAATGCAGGAGATGTGGGTTCCATCCTTTGGTCAGAAAGATGTCCTGAAGGAGGAAATGGCAACTCACTCAAGTAGTCTTGCTTAGGAAATCCCACGGACAGAGGACCCTGGTCCTCTGCAATACATGGGGCTACAAAGAGTAGGACATGGCATAACGACCAAACAACAACAACAGCAAAACATAATGGAAACAGAAAAAGATATAGGCTTCATATTTTCATTGTCACACTATGTAACAACACTGTATGTTGCTGTGACTAATCTATGACACTTTATATTAACTGCTTCTTTTCATACCTATTGATGATTTTGAATAGCATTTAATAACAAATAATGAATCTAAAAGAATGAAAGCAAATTTTTTTTTGTTATTTATACAATATTTCCTAAAAACTATTATTGGCCCCAGAAAACATTCCAGTTGCAAGAAATAAAAAACAAACAAACTAGTATTGTTTGCTAGATCAGAGACTGGCTAGTTATTCTCCACAGTTGGTATTTCCTTTTAAGTATGTGTTTGAATTTTCCATTAATGAGGTGTAGATGAAGGTGATAAAATCCAATTCCAGGCCAAATCCCTCCCAGGACCTCTTGCTTAATTCTTTCCTTTCTCCTCTTCCTTTTCATCAATTTTGTAGCCGTTTTTTTTTTTTTTTTTTTAAAGTATATTAAGGTTTTTTTTTTTTTTTTTTTTTTTTTAATCTAAATCAGATATTAAAGAACTTATAGCCAGCATCAGTCTGGGTTCCTGAATAGCTCCTTCCTTTGAACAGAATTTCCCACACAATGAACTTTTTGTGTGACAGGGTTTAGCTACGCTACTCACCCACTTAAGACACTGAGTGCCCAGATTTATTGTAACAGTATTCAGCTTACTTTAATGGATTCTTTAACCCATACAAGGTCAGTTTTTTTCAGTTGCACACATGCTAAGTCATTTCAGTCTTGTCTGACTCTCTAAAATCCTATGGACTTTCTTTTTGTCTATGGTGTTAGAAAGTGTGCTAGTTTCATTCTTTTGCAAATGGTTTACCAGTTTTCCCAGCACCACTTGTTAAAGAGATTGTCTTTTCTCCATTGTATATTCCTGCCTCCTTTGTCAAAGATAAGGTGTCCATAGGTGCATGGATTTATCTCTGGGCTTTCTATTTTGTTCCATTGATCTATATTTCTGTCTTTGTGCCAGTACCATACTGTCTTGATGACTGTGGTTTTGTAGTAGAGCCTGAAGTCAGGCAGGTTGATTCCTCCAGTCCCATTCTTCTTTCTCAAGATAGCTTTGGCTATTTGAAGTTTTTTGTATTTCCATACAAATTGTGAAATTATTTGTTCTAGCTCTGTGAAAAATACCATTGGTAGCTTGATAGGAATTGAATTGAATCTATAGATTGCTTTGGATGGTATACTCATTTTCACTATATTGATTCTTCTGATCCATGAACACGGCATATTTCTCCATCTATTAGTGTCCTCTTTGACTTCTTTCACCAGTGTTTTATAGTTTTCTATACATAGGTCTTTAGTTTCTTTAGGTAGATATATTCCTAAGTATTTTATTCTTTTCATTGCAATGGTGAATGGAATTGTTTCCTTAATTTCTCTATTTTCTCATTATCAGTGTATAGGAATACAAGGGATTTCTGTGTGTTGATTTTATATCCTGCAACTTTACTATATTCATTGATTAGCTCTAGTAATTTTCTGGTGGAGTCTTTAGGGTTTTCTATGTAGAGGATCATGTCATCAGCAAACAGTGAGAGTTTTAATGAGGTACCATTTCACGCTAGTCAGAATGGCTGCTATCTAAAAGCCTACAAGCAATAAATGCTGGAGAGGGTGTGGAGAAAATGGAACCCTCTTACACTGTTGGTGGGAAAGAAAAATAGTGTGGAGATTCCTTAAAAAACTGGAAATAGAACTTCCATACAACCCAGCAATCCCACTTCTGGGCATAGACACCAAGGAAACCAGAAATGAAAGAGACACATGTACTCCAATGTTCATTGCAGCACTGTTTATGATAGCCAGGATATGGAGGCAAGCTAGATGTCCATCAGCAGATGAATGGATAAAGAAAGCAGTGGTACATATACACAAAGGAGTATTACTCAGCCATTAAAAAGAATACATTTGAATCAGTTCTAATGAGGTGGATGAAACTGGAGCCTATTATACAGATTGAAGGAAGCCAGAAAGAAAAACACCAGTACAGTATACTAACACATATATATGGAATTTAGAAAGATGGTAATGATAACCCTGTATGAGAGACAGCAAAAGAGACACAGATGTATAGAGAAGGCTTTTGGACTCTGTGGGAGAGGGCAAGGGTCAGATGATTTGGGAGAATGGCATTGAAAAGTATAATATCATATGTGAATTGAATCCTCAGTCCAGGCTTGATGCATGATACAGGGTGCTTGGGGCTGGTACACTGGGATGACTCAGAGAGATGGTATGGGGAAAGAGGTGGGAGAGGGGTTAAGATAGGGAACATGTATACACCTGTGGTGGATTCATGTTGATGTATGGCAAAACCAATACAATACTGTAAAGTAACTAGCCTCCAATTAAAATAAATAAATTTATATTAAAAAAAAAACAAAAACAAAAATACAAACCTATGGACTGTAGATCTCCAGCCCCCTCCATGGGATTCTCCAGGCAAAAATACTGCAATGAGTTGCTGTGCCTCCTCCAGAGGATCTTCCCGACCCAGTTAAGTTCAGGCAAATACAGGGCAAGTTTCTCTCTGAACAAAAATATGTGTTGCACAAATGAAGTAAAGAAACCCAAAAGTTAGAATTGTTTCACCTTATCATTTAAAATGGTTTAATCAAACCGATATTTGAAAACGAATAGATTTATTGTGGTTTTTTTTTTTTTTTTTGTACATCTTATAGCAAGTAAGCTTCGTATGATTTCTTTGTTCTCAACACTGTATTCATGACATTTTTCACGCTTGTACCTTTTCCTTAGGACTCTTTTTTTTTTTTTTTTTTTTTAAGAAATCTAGTCCTGCATATTCTTCAGGACTTTACTTTAAAAATGTGACCAGAAGTTTTACCCCATCATTTTATTATTAATTTAGACATTTGGTTATTTTCTGTTGGTATTTGTCACATACATAAAAAAATGTACTTGTTCCTTTAAGTTTATTTCTGAATTTTAAGTAGAAAATGAAGTACCACAGGGAAAACATCACATCTTGATTTATTAATAAAGTCCAAGTGCCTAGTTTTGGAAGATAATCCTGCAAGATCACTTTGAATTAGACTGTTTAGGAGCACAGCATGAAGGGACATGCAGCGGGTAGGGGATGGGAGATGCAGAAAAGAGGCTATTGCAGATGAAAAATAAATGAATGGTTTGTACTGCCATATAAACATGACCAAACCAGGTAAATTTAAATAACCCCTATATTACCTGAAATGGAATAAGAGTCAAATGAATGGGTGTCTATATGTTAATTTGTGAGTAGTCAAAGGGAAAAAAGATGGCATCTAATAATCAGAGAAAGAAAAGAAATATATTACTTCTTTTTCTTTCCCTCTATTATATTAGTCCTCCTAGGGCAGAAATAGGTCCTTTTATCAATGCTCTTTGTTAAGTATAGAATCCTGAAGCTATAGCAAGGCAGGATGCAGTTTTTGGTGGTGTTTCCAGAAAAAGCAGTGAAGTGATCAGAGGAGGAAGATTGTGTGCTAGATTAAGAAAGTGATTTATAGTGGCAGCTTTAAGAGCAACAGAATTAGCCTCAGTGCAAGATATATGTCTCTTCTTAGAGTAGATCACTGATTAGAGTAGAAACTACAGGATGGCCTAAGCAAGAATTACAAGACAGAAGGAAATGCACAGGAAAATACAGTGAGGTGAAGGAAACCAATGACCTCAGTAAACAAGGGTCTTTACCATTGACTTAACAATTAATACAATTGCAAGGCCCACATTGACATAATATGTAGATTCTGAATATATTTAAAATATTTAAATACACTTAAAATGTATTTCTATGCCCCTTAGGGCTTCCCTGGTGGCTCAGACAGTAAAGAATCTGCTTGCAATGCAGGGGACTTGGGTTCAATCTCTGGGTCCAGAAGATCCCCTGGAGAAGGCAATGGCTATTCACTCCAGTATCTTGCCTGGAGAATTCCATGGACAGAGGAGTCTGGATCCATGGTGTTGCAAAGAGTTGCAGATGACTGATTAATACTATTCTTTCTATTCTATGCCCTTTACCACTCTAAGAAAGATGAATAAAATTGTGATCTACTGTTACAATTCCAGGCACCCATGTGGTTCTCTTTTATTTTATTTTTATTTTCTTTTTATTTCATTTCATTTCATTTCATCACCTCACCTCATTTTATTTTAATTTTTTAAATTAATGGATTAACCCATTTTCTGGTTAAATTAATAGGAAAATTAATATATTTTTCTTCTGAAGTTTTGTTTTCTTCTATTCTCATTTACCTATGCAATTTTTTTTCAAAGGACTTATTTACTCCAAAAGGATTCAGTACATTTTCAACAAGTAGAGCAGAGAAAACCCTGGAGCAATAAGTCAATAGCTTTACTAAAATTCTGCATTACCTGCTGCCATCTCATAATGTCCAAAGTGTATCACTTTTGTATGCTAGCTCCCTCTGACAGGACATTCATTCCTTTGTCGTTGTCCTATAATTATTCTCCCAAATAGCTCCATGAATCAGGAGAATGGCCAAGCTTGGTCTTTCAAGTTAACACATTTGCATTTGCATTTATATTAGAAATAACAGCTGCTAAACTGTTAACAAGTGAAAAATCTCACATCTAAATAAAAGATTCTAGAAGCAGTGGTAGAAAGCTTTTAGCCTCAGTCCTGCTCTCAGAGATTCAGCCAGGACTGCACACACTATTAAGGCAGCATAGAGGAAAACCTATTTCAAGGAAGCTTACTGTCTAATTTTAAAAGATATTGTTCTTCAATAAGATTCACATAACTTAACAAAATTAGTTATGTTGTAGAAGTGGAAATAAAGAGAAAACTAAAATTTGAAAAGAGAAAGAAACAAAGGGAAAAAAAAAAGAGAGAGAGGATCACTTATCAATCAGCAGAAAGAGTAAAACTAAACTGCCTAATAACTAAAAGATTAAAAATTTTATTTATTTATTTTTTGACTGAGTCCTGTGGCATGCAGGATTTTAGTTCCCTGACCAGGCATGGAACCCTTGCCCCCTAGGTTGGGAGTATGAAGTCTTAACCAGTGGACCACCGAAAAAAATCCTAAACCTTTCTACATATAACGTGATTTGTGCATTAAATTATGTTTTATATATAAAAGTGTACACTTTCTCTTTGGTGGCATTGTCATTATCAAGAATCATTCTTTTGTCAGGTGTTACCATCAAACAAATTTAACCAACCATGACTTATGTGACAAACATTTATAATATGGCAGATACTGTTAATCATGATCACCCAAGCCCATGCTAAAGAAAGGAGGAGTGTTTTGCCTTGGGTTTATCCTGTTTGGGACTCTCTGGGTTTCTTGGAATTGAGTGATTATTTCCTTCCTCATTCTAGGGAAGTTTTCAACTATTATCTCCTCAAATATTTTCTCATGGTCTTTCTTTTTGTCTTCTTCTCCTGGGACTCCTATGATTCTAATGTTGTAGTATTTAACATTGTCCTGGAGGTCTCTGAGATTGTCCTCATTTCTTTTAATTCATTTTTCTTTATCTTCTCTGATTCATTTATTTCTACCATTCTATCTTCTAATTCACTAATCCTATCTTCTGCTACTGTTATTCTACTATTTGTTGCCTCCAGAGTGTTTTTGATCTCATTTATTGCATTATTCAAACATTATCCTCAATAGTGAAAAATTGAAAGCATTTCCTCTAAAGTCAGGAACAAGACAAGGGTCCCACTTTCACCATTACTATTCAACATAGTTTTGGAAGTTTTGGCCACAGCAATCAGAGCAGAAAAAGAAATGAAAGGAATCCAGATTGGAAAAGAAGAAGTAAAACTCTCACTATTTGCAGATGACATGATCTTCTACATAGAAAATGCTAAAGACTCCACCAGAAAATTACTAGAGCTAATCAATGAATATAGTAAAGTTGCAGGATATAAAATCAACACACAGAAATCCCTTGCATTCCTATACACTAATTATGAGAAAATAGAAAGAGAAATTAAGGAAACAATTCCATTCACCATTGCAACAAAAAGAATAAAATACTTAGGAATATATCTACCTAAAGAAACTAAAGACCTATATATAGAGGTCTTTATATCAAAGAGGTGAAAGAAATCAAAGAGGACACTAATAGATGGAGAAATATACCATGTTCATGGATCAGAAGAATCAATATAGTGAAAATGAGTATACTACTCAAAGCAATTTATAGATTCAATGCAATCCCCATAAAGCTACCAACGGAATTCTTCACAGAGCTAGAACAAATAATTTCTCAATTTGTATGGAAGTACAAAAAACCTCGAATAGCCAAAGGTATCTTGAGAAAGAAGAATGGAACTGGAGGAATCAACCTGCCTAACTTCAGGCTCTACTACAGAGCCACAGTCATCAAGACAGTATGGTACTGGCACAAAGATAGAAATATAGATCAATGGAACAAAATAGAAAGCCCAGAGATAAATCCACACACATATGGACATCTTATCTTTGACAAAGGAGGCAGGAATATACAATGGATTAAAGACAATTTCTTTAACAAATGGTGCTGGGAAAACTGGTCAACCATTTGCAAAAGAATGAAACTAGAGCACTTTCTAACACCATACACAAAAATAAACTCAAAATGGATTAAAGATCTAAACGTAAGACTAGAAAGTATAAAACTCCTAGAGGAGAACATAGGCAAAACACTCTGCGACATACATCACAGTAGGATCCTCTATGACCCACCTCCTAGAATATTGGAAATAAAAGCAAATATAAACAAATGGGACCCAATTAAACTTAAAAAGCTTCTGCACAACAAAGAAAACTATAAGCAGGGTGAAAAGACAGCCTTCAGAATGGGGAAAAATAATAGCAAATGAAGAAACTGACGAGTAATTAATCTCAAAAATGTACAAGCAATTCCTACAGCTCAATTCCAGAAAAATAACTGTCCCAATCAAAAAATGGGCCAAAGAACTAAATAGACATTTCTCCAAAGAAGACATACAGATGGCTATCAAACACATGAAAAGATGCTCAACCTCACTCATTATCAAAGAAATGCAAATAAAAACCACTATGAGGTGCCATTTCATGCCAGTCAGAATGGCTGCTATCCAAAAGTCTACAAGCAATAAATGCTGAAGACGGTGTGGAGAAAAGGGAACCCTCTTACACTGTTGGTGGAAATGCAAACTAGTACAGCCACTATGGAGAACAGTGTGAAGATTCCTTTAAAAAACTGGAAATCGAACTGCCTTATGACCCAGCAATCCCACTGCTGGGCATACACAGAGGAAACCAGAATTGAAAGAGAAACATGTCCCCCAATGTTCATCGCAGCAGTGTTTATAATAGCCAGGACATGGAAGCAACCTAGATGTCCATCAACAGATGAATGGATAAAGAAAGCAGTGGTACATATACACAATGGAGTATTACTCGGCCATTAAAAAGAATACATTTGAATCAGTTCTAATGAGGGGGATGAAACTGGAGGCTATTATACAGAGTGAAGTAAGCCATAAAGAAAAACACCAATACAGTATACTAACACATATATATGGAATTTAGAAAGATGGTAACAATAACCCTGTATATGAGACAGCAAAAGAGACACTGATGTATAGAACAATCTTTTGGACTCTGTGGGAGAGGGAGAGGGTGGGATGATTTGCGAGAATGGCATTGAAACAAGTATAATATCATATATGAAATGAGTCGCCAGTCCAGGTTTAATGCATGATACTGGATGCTTGGGGCTGGTGCACTGGGATGACCCAGAGGGATGGTATGGGGAGGGAGGAGGGAGGAGGGTTCAGGACAGGGAACACATGTATACCTGTGGCAGATTCATTTTGATATATGGTAAAACCAATACAATATTGTAAAGTAAAAAAAAAAAAAGAAAAGAGGAATCCCAGAGTGAACTAGGCATATATAATTCCGCCTGAGCATTGAAAATATGAGATGGCATTCTAATGTTGTTTTGATGATCAAATATTAGTGAAAAAAAGCTATGTAAAAAAATACTTTTAAAATTAACCAGGTAGTTAGATTTAGGTATCAGATCAGATCAGATCAGATCAGTCGCTCAGTCGTGTCTGACTCTTTGCGACCCCATGAACCGCAGCACGCCAGGCCTCCCTGTCCATCACCAGCTCCCGGAGGTCACTCAGACTCGCATCCATCGAGTCAGTGATGCCATCCAGCCATCTCATCCTCTGTCGTCCCCTTCTCCTCCTGCCCTCAATCCCTCCCAGCATCAGAGTCTTCTCCAATGAGTCAACTCTTCGCATGAGGTGGCCAAAATACTGGAGTTTCAGCTTTAGCATCATTCCTTCCAAAGAAATTCCAGGATTGATCTCCTTCAGAATGGACTGGTTGGATCTCCTTGCAGTCCAAGGGACTCTCAAGAGTCTTCTCCAACACCACAGTTCAAAAGCATCAATTCTTCGGCACTCAGCCTTCTTCACAGTCCAGCTCTCACATCCATACATGACCACAGGAAAGACCATAGCCTTGACTAGGCGAACCTTTGTTGGTAAAGTAATGTCTCTGCTTTTGAATATGCTATCTAGGTTGGTCATAACTTTCCTTCCAAGGAGCAAGCGTCTTTTAATTTCATGGCTGCAGTCACCATCTGCAGTGATTTTGGAGCCCAGAAAAACAAAGTCTAACACTGTTTCCACTGTTTCCCCATCTATTTCCCATGCAGTGATGGGAACAGATGCCATGACCTTCGTTTTCTGAATGTTGAGCTTTAAGCCAACCTTTTCACTCTCCACTTTCACTTTCATCAAGAGGCTTTTTAGCCCCTCTTCACTTTCTGCCATAAGAGTGGTGTCATCTGCATATCTGAGGTTATTGATATTTCTCCCAGCAATCTTGATTCCAACTTGTGTTACTTCCAGTCCAGCATTTCTCATGATGTACTCTGCATATAAGTTAAATAAACATGGTGACAATATGCAGCCTTGACGTACTCCTTTTCCTATTTGGAACCAGTCTGTTGTTCCATGACCAGTTCTAACTGTTGCTTCCTGACCTGCATACAGATTTCTCAAGAGGCAGATCAGGTGGTCTGGTATTCCCATCTCTTTCAGAATTTTCCATAGTTTTTTGTGATCCACACAGTCAAAGGCTTGGGCATAGTCAATAAAGCAGAAATAGATGTTTTTCTGGAACTCTCTTGCTTTTTCCATGATCCAGCAGATGTTGGCAATTTGATCTCTGGTTCCTCTGCCTTTTCTAAAACCAGCTTGAACATCAGGAAGTTCACGGTTCACATATTGCTGAAGCCTGGCTTGGAGAATTTTGAGCATTACTTTACTAGTGTGTGAGATGAGTGCAATTGTTCGGTCGTTTGAGCACTCCTTGGCATTGCCTTTCTTTGGGATTGGGATGAAAACTGACCTTTTCCAATCTTGTGGCCACTGCTGAGTTTTCCAAATTTGCTGGCATATTGAGTGCAGCACTTTCACAGCATCATCATTCAGGACTTGGAATAGCTCCACTGGAATTCCATCACCTCCACTAGCTTTGTTCATAGTGATGCTTTCTAAGGCCCACTTGACTTCACATTCCCAAATGTCTGGCTCTAGGTCAGTGATCACATCATCATGATTATCTGGGTCTTGAAGCTCTTTTTTGTACAGTTCTTCTGTGTATTCTTGCCACCTCTTCTTAATATCTTCTGCTTCTGTTAGGTCCATACCATTTCTGTCCTTTATCGAGCCCATCTTTGCGTGAAATGTTCCTTTGGTATCTCTGATTTTCTTGAAGAGATCCCTAGTCTTTCCCATTCTGTTGTTTTCCTCTATTTCTTTGCATTGATCGCTGAAGAAGGCTTTCTTATCTCTTCTTGCTATTCTTTGGAACTCTGCATTTAAATGTTTATATCTTTCCTTTTCTCCTTTGCTTTTCGCTTCTCTTCTTTTCACAGCTATTTGTAAGGCCTCCCCAGACAGCCATTTTGCTTTTTTGCATTTCTTTTCCATGGGGATGGTCTTGATCCCTGTCTCCTGTACAATGTCACGAACCTCATTCCATAGTTCATCAGGTACTCTATCTATCAGATCTAGGCCCTTAAATCTATTTCTCACTTCCACTGTATAATCATAAGGGATTTGATTTAGGTCATACCTGAATGGTCTAGTGGTTTTCCCTACTTTCTTCAATTTCAGTCTGAATTTGGCAATAAGGAGTTCATGGTCCGAGCCACAGTCAGCTCCTGGTCTTGTTTTTGCTGATTGTATAGAGCTTCTCCATCTTTGGCTGCAAAGAATATAATCGATCTGATTTCGGTGTTGACTATCTGGTGATGTCCATGTATAGAGTCTTCTCTTGTGTTGTTGTAAGAGGGTATTTGCTATGACCAGTGCATTTTCTTGGCAAAACTCTATTAGTCTTTGCCCTGCTTCATTCCGTATTCCAAGGCCAAATTTGCCTGTTACTCCAGGTGTTTCTTGACTTCCTACTTTTGCATTTAGGTATCAGATTTAGGTATCAGATTTCTTCAAAGTTATAATTTGCATTTCATTTTCTTAGCTGTTTCTTGAGAATTTAAATCTTTTCTAATATAAAAATTTACCATTGATAGGTGAGTTTTCATTTCAATCCATTTAAATATCTCATAATTTTGCTTACAATATTTTATTTAAACTCATGTCATTACAAATATGTTGTTTAATTTTGATATGTGGGGTTATTCCAGTAATATTCCACATTATTTCGAATATGTCATTAATTTCTGATTTAATTATTTTGTAGTCAGAGGGAAAAAATTGTATGTATGATTTTCACACTCTTAAACTCATTTATACTTATTTTATAGCCAGCATGCAGCCTATTTTGGTGAATATTCCATTGAGTATTCATTGAACAAAATGTTTTCTCCATGAGTACTGAATGTAGTGTTTTATAAAGAGCAATCAGATCATTTAGGTGATGGTATTGTTCCTATCCTTCATATGCTTGGTAATATTGTACTTGTTTTGTAAGTTACTAAAAGCAGAGGGATGAAATCTCCAACTGTGACTGTGTGTATTTATATTTCTCCTTTCCTTATGCAATTTTTTTTGCTTGGTGTATTTTGAAGTAGCATTATTAGTTGCATGTGTGTGTATGCATGCATGTTCAGTTGTGTCCAACTTTTTGCATCACCATGGACTATAGCCCAAAGGGCTCCTCTCTTCAAGTAATTTTCCAGGCAAGAATATTGTATTGGGTTGCCATTGCCTACTATTCCAGGGGATCTTGCAACCAATCCAGGAATTGAATCCCTCTCCTGCATTGGCAGGCAGATTCTTTACCACTAACCCCACTTGGGAAGACCATTAGTTTCATGAGCACTGAATGTTAATGTTATCTTTGTAAATTAATTCTCTTACCATTGCTAAATTAATACTTTATTTCTGGTAATAATCCTTGTTTTGAAATCTAGATTTTGTGAAATTAATGTAGCCATTCCAACATTTTATGATTAATTTTTATATAGTGTATTTTAACTTAAGCTTTCTTTGTCCATATTAACACTTCATTTATTGTCTTAATACAGTTGGATCTCACATTTTTATCCATTTAGACAATACCTACTTTATATTTGTAATGCTTAAGCCACTTTTATATAATGCTCAAACTACCGCACAATTGCACTCATCTCACACGCTAGTAAAGTAATGCTCAAAATTCTCCAAGCCAGGCTTCAGCAATATGTGAACCGTGAACTTCCTGATGTTCAAGCTGGTTTTACAAAAGGCAGAGGAACCAGAGATCAAATTGCCAACATCCACTGGATCATGGAAAAAGCAAGAGAGTTTCAGAAAAACATCGATTTCTGCTTTATTGACTATGTCAAAGCCTTTGACTGTGTGGATCACAATAAACTGTGGAAAATTCTGAAAGAGATGGGAATACCAGACCACCTGATCTGCCTCTTGAGAAATCTGTATGCAGGTCAGGAAGCAACAGTTAGAACTGGTCATGGAAGAACAGATTGGTTCCAAATAGGAAAATGAATACGTCAAGGCTGTATATTGTCACCATGTTTATTTAACTTATATGCAGAGTACATAATGAGAAATGCTGGACTGGAAGAAACACAAGTTGGAATCAAGATTGCTGGGAGAAATATCAATAACCTCAGATATGCAGATGACACCACCCTTATGGCAGAAAGTGAAGAGGAACTCAAAAGCCTCTTGATGAAGGTGAAAGTGGAGAGTGAAAAGGTTGGCTTAAAGCTCAACATTCAGAAAACGAAGATCATGGCATCTGGTCCCATCACTTTATGGGAAATAGATGGAGAAACAGTGGAAACAGTGTCAGACTTTATTTTTCTGGGCTCCAAAATCACTGCAGATGGTGACTGTAGCCATGTAATTAAAAGACGCTTACTCCTTGGAAGGAAAGTTATGACCAACCTAGATAGCATATTCAAAAGCAGAGACATTACTTGCCAACAAAGGTTCGCCTAGTCAAGGCTATGGTCTTTCCTGTGGTCATGTATGGATGTGAGAGCTGGACTGTGAAGAACTTAGGGCTTACCAAATAAAGTTAACACCAAAGGGTCAGCACCCCCTGACATCTGGAAGCCAGGACAGATGAGTTGACTCCAGCAAGTAGGGAGATACTTCACTTCTTGCTTTCTCTGCATAGCTCTGTACCTCTATTTTGCACCATTACAATTATTTCCTTTTGTGATGTTTTCCTTGGTGGGTTTAATTTCTTTTCCCTCTTTATATAGCTAGAGTGATATCTCTAGTCTTGGTATTTAAACCAAAGCCAAATGTTATTTGAAAGAATTACAGTTTTCTTTCTGTTTCTAAGAAAACAGCAACTCTTCTGATATCACCTTAGTTGTCCCAGGGTTCTATATCTAGAAAAGAAACAGATTACTGAGGCGCAACCCACTCCAGGGGCTTTGGCCCTGCTCCTGACCCTGCACGAATATCTATCTCCAGTCTGCACTTTATTCCCAGAACATGGATGCAATGTGAAAGCCTTTCTGCACAGGACCAATGGAGAAAAGGGGAAAAAAAATGGAAACTGGTACCAAAGAATCAGCTACCACGGGAAAAATGAGAATGTTCACTCTCTGGGGCCAGCACAAAGCACAGCAGGAGTGAAGCCAGCATTTACTTCACACTCTAGCAGGTTACCTGGATTATGTCCCAGCTAGCTTGACTGAACTGTGCTTTCCAGAAATTATCAAGGATCAAATCTCAGACTTTTCCTTGTCCATGCTTGTAAATTTTTCTCTTCATTATAATGATCCATCCCAGGCATCCATCCACTGGCAAATAATGCTATATGACATCACAAGGGTATATACACTACACTTTGTCTTTCTAGAGTGAAACATACATGAACATTTCTATTCTTCAAATACTGTCACAAAGCCTATGATTGAGAATCTCTAATTTTGCTTTGTTTTGGAGTTATTATACATATCCTCAGTACTTTAGCACAGAAGTTGTATAATTTTGTTCTCTACCAAGGAAAGGCAGTTTCAAGGTCCAGTACCCTCTAAATCATCTTAAAAGTAGCCATAGCAAGAACTATGGTCCATATGACCTGTCACCAGACAGACAAGTAAACTACACCTTGTGAAATCTAAGAGATCCAGCAATTTATGTTTTTAGTGCTTGAATCTTTTATCACTCTGTCCCCAGAGTTAGATTTTTCTTGGCTAGAGTCCAAAAATCCCAACCTATCATCTGGGTAGAAAAGATTCTTATTATTACCACAGATAAGATGAATGTGTCTCAGAGAATTTATTGTTTCTGTGTCATGATATGGAGCTACGTTGCCTGGAAACCATCTCTGAATAGAAACTTCCCATTAGTCAGCCTGAGATCTCCATTAGAGGGATAGGTGCTATTCAGAATCTGTGGGAAGTAATGGGTTGCAGCTTCCCCAATTGTAGTTTAGGTTGAGAAGGTTGTTCTTTTCTGCTCAGATGGCTCACTGACATCATCAGTCAACATAAGTGCTATGCATGGTACTGATGGGCTGGCATGAATCCCTTGCATCATCCCAATCCATGAAATGTCAATGTCACCAACAGTCTGAGATAAGTCCTGACTGAAAGGGTGAGACAGAGGCTTGCAACTTCAATTTGCCAGACATCCCTCTAATTATAATACTAAACCACTTATTAAAAACTAAGTGGTTTCTGTCCTGTAGAAAAGGGCAGAATGTGATTGTCAGTGTCCCATTGGAAGAGTTGATCAATATCCTTGGCACTGTATGAAACAGTGCTAGGAGTATGACCTTGATCAGCTCTATTACATGGCCTGGGGTTAGGACACTTGAATGATCTGTGTCACAGCCCCTTCATCTGCTTGACTTGGATCATGCATATGGGAACTATCTTTTTCCTTTGGAGAGAAAAATCATCTGCCTTCATCATACTTCCATACCATGGCTTGATGATGTTGAGACTCATGCAAGTATTTCCTTCTTTCCTTTGGAATTTTCCCTTCTGCCTCTAATTTAGTCCGAGCTTGCCTCCTCTTAAATATAAGGTGGTACTGTTTGGCATTGATGTAGAGAGGCCCTTCTTCAAGCATCTTCGGCCCAGGTACACAGAGCCAGCACCAGGTACCATCATGACCATCCCTCTTGAATTAACAACATTGCCTGCCACCGGAAATGTCACAATGACAGTCCCTTGGCCACTGCTAGTTGTGTTGGTGTCGGCTTCCATACGAACAGTCCGTGCTTCTGCCAGACTGGCCGTGGGGATGGTGATCATGCCTTGCTGGAGAATGGTGCCATCTGCATTAACTGGCTGATAGACAATGGTCTGCCCTTCAGGAGTCTGTGCCACTTACTGCCCCTGGAGAGCAATCTGCTGCTGTGTCTGTGTCTGGCCAGCAATGACGGCCATCTGGGGCTGCTGGATGATGATCTGCTGGGTCTGGCCCTACTGGCCCTGCACTTGCACAGCCTGCCCGCCTGGATCTGGATCTGTCCTGGTGGGACCAACTGTATCTGCTGCAAACCCTGTGTCCCAGAAACAGGTATCTGAATGATGGTTTGACCTTGTCCACCAGGAAGAGTCTGGACCATGGTGGGTTGGCCAGTTGATGTGACTAACCAGCCTCCACTGACCTGTACCATTAGTGGCTGCCCTTGGATCTGCTGCTGAGTCTGTCCAGCCTGTACAATACTCTGCTCTGTTGAACTATTGCTGTTTGCTGTATAGTGTTCCATGGTCCCTCCAAGTCAGAGTCCTGTCCACAGTCAGTTTCACCCTGGAGATCCTAGAAGACTGCCAGATGCACGCCATGCCTCACTTCCCCGATTTGCTGCCCGTGCTGATTGGTTCCAGGAGTAGACCCCGAAACTCAATCAGAGGCTCCAGCCGCTGCTGCCAACACCACTGCCGTTGCTTCGGAAAACAGCAGCCCTTCCTCCAAAAATCATGTGAGTATGGACAAAATTACATGACATATTGCATATAAGATTATATTTAAGCAATATAATGTCTAATACTTATTAGACATTAAACCACCGAAGGACAGTATCTGTATTTTGTTTATGTATAATTTGTTTTAGCATCTGTTGCTCAACATATAATAATGTTTATTAAATATTGAATCAATATAGGTTGACTGAATCTGCATTATAATTGTACATCTGAGAAAATGTTCTTCCATAAGAACATTAGAGACATTTAACAAAATCACATACAAAAGTAGTGGTAGTAAAACAACTCTGAGGACTCTTTTAAAAAAGCCTAATTTTTTTTTTAGCACTTTTTAACTTCTGGGGTGTAAATCCTCCCACTATGGTGAAAGTAAAGTTGTTAATAGATGTCACTGTACTTAGACTTGAAAATTCACTCTCACATCATTTACATAAATGCACTTTTCTGATACATGAAAATATACATACCTAGTTCTGCAAGGAGATCCAACCAGTCCATTCTAAGGAGATCAGCCCTGGGATTTCTTTGGAAGGAATGATGCTAAAGCTGAAACTCCAGTACTTTGGCCACCTCATGTGAAGAGTTGACTCATTGGAAAAGACTCTGATGTTGGGAGGGATTGGGGGCAGGAGAAGAAGGGGACGACAGAGGATGAGATGGCTGGATGGCATCACTGACTCGATGGATGTAAGTCTGAGTGAACACCAGGAGTTGGTGATGGACACGGAGGCCTGGCGTGCTGCGATTCATGGAGTCACAAAGCGTCGGACACTACTGAGCAACTGAACTGAACTGAGTTGGCATTTATATCTCAAAGATAAAGATATGCAAGAAGGCAAAGTGGTTGTCTGAGGAGGCTTTACAAATGGCTATGAAAAGAAGAAAAGTGAAAGACAAGGGAGAAAGGGAAAGATATACCCAACTGAATGCAGAGTTCCAGAGAATAGATAGGAGAAATAAGAATATCTTGTTAAATGAACAATTCAAAGAAATAAAGGAAAACAACAGAATGGGAAAGATTAGAGATGTCTTCAAGAAACTTGGAAATATCAAGGAACATTTCATGTAAGAATGGGCATGATAGAGGACAGAAATGGAAAGGCCTAACAGAAACAGAAGAGATTAAGAAGAGGTAGCAAAAATACAAATAAGAACTATACAAAAAGGGCACAATGACCTGGATAACCACAATGGTGTGGTCACTCACTTAGATCCAGACATCCTAGAGTATGAAGTCAAGTAGGTCTTAGGGAGCATTACTACAAACAAAGCTAGTAGAAGTGATGGAATTCCAACTGAGCTATTCCAAGCCTAACAGATGATACTGTTTAAGTGCTGCACTCAATATGTCAGCAAATTTGGAAAATTTAGCAGTGGCCACGGGACTAGAAAAGGCCAGTTTCCATTCCAATCTCCAAAAAAGGCAATGACAGAGAATGCTCAAACTACCATATAATTGCACCCATTTCACATACTAGCAAATTTATGATCAAAATTCTTCAAGGTAGGTCTCAGCAATATGTGAACTGAAAACTTTCAGATGTACAAGCTTAGTTTAGAGAAGGCAGAGGAACCAGAGAACAAATTGCCAACATTTGTTGGATCATGGAGAAAGCAAGATAATTTCAGAAAAAAAAAAAAAGAGAGAGAGAGAGAGAGAAAACATCTATTTCTGCTTTCACTGACTATGGTAAAGCCTTTGCCTCTGTGGATCACAACAAACTGTGGAACATACTTAAAAAGATGGGAGTACCACACCACCTTACCTATCTCCTGAGAAACTTGTATGCAGGTCAAGAAGTAACAGAACTGGACATGGGACTACTGACAGGTTCAAAATTGGGAAAGGAGTACAATAAGTCTGCATATTGTCACCCTATTTATTTAACTTATATGCAGAGTACATCAAGTGACATGCCAGGTTGGATGAATCACAAGTTGAAATCAACCTCAGATACGCAGATGATACCACTCTAATGGCAGAAAGTGAATAGGAACTAAAGAGTTTCTTGATGAGGGTGAAAGAAGAGAGTGAAAAAGCTGGTTTGAAACTCAATATTAGAGAAACTTAGATCATGACATCTGGAACCATCACTTCCTGGCAAATCAAAGGGGAAACAAAGGAAGAAGTGATAGATCTTATTTTCTTGGGCTCCAAAATCACTGTGGATGGTGACTACAACCACAAAATTAAAAAACAAACAAACAACAAGCTTGCTCCTTGTACAGAAAACTATGACAAACCTAGACAGTGTATGAAAAAGCAAAGATATCACTGCTGATAAAGTTCCATATTGTCAAAGCTATAGTTTTTTCCTATCATCATGTATGGATGTGAGAGTTGGACCATAAAGAAGACTGAGTTGTGAAGAATTGATACTCTTGAATTGTGGCACCAGAAAAGACTCTTGACAGTCCCTTGGACTACAAGGAGATCAATTCAGTCAATCTTAAAGGAAATCACCTCTGAATAATCCTTGGTAAAACTGATGCTGAAGCTGAATCTCCAATTCTTTGGCCACCTGATGTGAAGAATTGACTCATCAGAAAATATGCTAATTTTTTAAAATTAATTTATTTTTTTAAATTTTATTTTATTTAACTTTACAATATTGTATTGGTTTTGCCATATATCAAAGTGAATCTGCCACAGGTATACATGTGTTCTTCATCCTACCCTAATTTTTTGAAAGACTGAAGGCAAAAGGAAAAGGGGTCAGCAGAGGATAGAAAGGTTGGGTGGCATCATTGACTCAAGGGACATGAAGTTGAGCAAATTCTAGGAGACAGTGGAGGACAGAGGAACCTGGCATGCTGCACTTCATAGACTTACAGAGTCAAACCCAACTTAGTGACTGAAAAACATCAACATCAAATCTACTTGGCATTTATATCTATCTCAGATAAACTGAAAGTTGTTTGAAAGCAAATTGTAATCAAATGTTTATTTTTCTTAATGTCTTATAGTGTTTCATGGCATATTTTGAGTGAATGTTTTAATGGAAAAACAAAACAAAACTGATTACAGGGGAGGAGATTTAGCTGTTTAATTTAAACTCAGCTATCCACTGATGCAATCAATGAAATACTGAATTTTTTTCAATTCAGTATCTCACTTTGGTAATTTACCTAAGAGCCTCCCATGAGACAGTAAAATGATTCTTCAATTAAAATAAGTGCTTATTTATGGGTATTATTATCATGTTCAATACCGCACTGGCTGTGACAATAGATATTCCAGTTCCTGTTTGTGTAAACTTAAGGGCTCATTTAGCTTATCTAAGACTCAGCTTCCTCATTTGTGAAATAAAATCATAGGGATCTACCTTAGAAAAATATTGTAATTGTGAAATGAAATTCTGTATGCCAATGGGTTAGAATAGGTTGACACATACTATGGACTTAATAAATGATCAGATCAGATCAGATCAGTCGCTGAGTCGTGTCCGACTCTTTGCAACCCCATGAACCGCAGCACGCCAGGCCTCCCTGTCCATCACCAGCTCCCGGAGGTCACTGAGACTTGCATCCATCGAGTCAGTGATGCCATCCAGCCATCTCATCCTCTGTCGTCCCTTTCTCCTCTTGCCCTCAATCCCTCCCAGCATCAGAGTCTTCTCCAATGAGTCAACTCTCCGCATGAGGTGGCCAAAATACTGGAGTTTCAGCTTTAGCATCATTCCTTCCAAAGAAATCCCAGGGCTGATCTCCTTCACAATGGACCGGTTGGATCTCCTTGCAGTCCAAGGGACTCTCAAGAGTCTTCTCCAACACCACAGTTCAAAAGCATCAATTCTTCGGTGCTCAGCCTTCTTCACAGTCCAGCTCTCACATCCATACATGACCACAGGAAAGACCATAGCCTTGACTAGGCGAACCTTTGTTGGCAAAGTGATGTCTCTGCTTTTGGATATGCTATCTAGGTTGGTCATAACTTTCCTTCCAAGGAGTAAGCGTCTTTTAGTTTCATGGCTGCAGTCACCATCTGCAGTGATTTTGGAGCCCAGAAAAAGAAAGTCTGACACTGTTTCCACGGTTTCTCCATCTATTTCCCATGTAGTGATGGGACCAGATGCCATGATCTTTGTTTTCTGAATGTTGAGCTTTAAGCCAACTCTTTCACTCTCCACCTTCACTCTCATCAAGAGGCTTTTGAGTTCCTCTTCACTTTCTGCCATCAGGGTGGTGTCATCTGCATATCTGAGGTTATTGATATTTCTCCCAGCAATCTTGATTCCAACTTGTGTTTCTTCCAGTCCAGCATTTCTCATTATGTAGTGCATATAAGTTAAATAAACATGGTGACAATATACAGCCTTGACGTACTCCTTTTCCTATTTGGAACCAGTCTGTTGTTCCATGTCCAGTTCTAACTGTTGCTTCCTGACCTGCATACAGATATCTCAAGAGGCAGATCAGGTGGTCTGGTATTCCCATCTCTTTCAGAATTTTCCATAGTTTATTGTGATCCACACAGTCAAAGGCTTTGGCATAGTCAATAAAGCAGAAATAGATGTTTTTCTGAAACTCTCTTGCTTTTTCCATGACCAGTGGATGTTGGCAATTTGATCTCTGGTTCCTCTGCCTTTTGTAAAACCAGCTTGAACATCAGGAAGTTCACGGTTCACATATTGCTGAAGCCTGGCTTGGAGAATTTTGAGCATTACTTTACTAGTGTGTGAGATGAGTGCAATTGTTCGGTAGTTTGAGCATTCTTTGGCATTGCCTTTCTTTGGGATTGGGATGAAAACTGACCTTTTCCAATCTTGTGGCCACTGCTGAGTTTTCCAAATTTGCTGGCATATTGAGTGCAGCACTTTCACAGCATCATCTTTCAGGATTTGAAAGAGCTCAACTGGAATTCCATCACCTCCACTAGCTTTGTTCGTAGTGATGCTTTCTAAGGCCCACTTGACTTCACATTCCAGGATGTCTGGCTCTAGGTCAGTCATCACACCATCATGATTATCTGGGTCGTGAAGCTCTTTTTTGTACAGTTCTTCTGTGTATTCTTGCCACCTCTTCTTAATATCTTCTGCTTCCGTTAGGTCCATACCATTTCTGTCCTTTATCGAGCCCATTTTTGCATGAAATGTTCCTTTGGTATCTCTGATTTTCTTGAAGAGATCCCTAGTCTTTCCCATTCTGTTGTTTTCCTCTATTTCTTTGCATTGATCGCTGAAGAAGGCTTTCTTATCTCTTCTTGCTATTCTTTGGAACTCTGCATTCAGATGTTTATATCTTTCCTTTTCTCCTTTGCTTTTCACTTCTCTTCTTTTCACAGCTATTTGTAAGGCCTCCCCAGACAGCCATTTTGCTTTTTTGCATTTCTTTTCCATGGGGATGGTCTTGATCCCTGTCTCCTGTACAATGTCACGAACCTCATTCCATAGTTCATCAGGTACTCTATCTATCAGATCTAGGCCCTTAAATCTATTACTCACTTCCACTGTATAATCATAAGGGATTTGATTTAGGTCATACCTGAATGGTCTAGTGGTTTTCCCTACTTTCTTCAATTTCAGTCTGAATTTGGCAATAAGGAGTTCATGATCTGAGCCACAGTCAGCTCCTGGTCTTGTTTTTGCTGATTGTATAGAGCTTCTCCATCTTAATTTCATGGAGAGCTTCTAAAAGAATAATGCATAACTATTTAGGAAAGTTATGACCAACCTAGATAGCATATTCAAAAGCAGAGACATTACTGTGCCAACAAAGGTGCATCTAGTCAAGGCTGTGGTTTTTCCTGTAGTCATGTATGGATGTGAGAGTTGGACTGTGAAGAAGGCTGAGCACCGAAGAATTGAGGCTTTTGAACTGTGGTGTTGGAGAAGACTCTTGAGAGTCCCTTGGACTGCAAGGAGATCCAACCAGTCCACTTTGAAGGAGATCAGCCCTGGGATTTCTTTGGAAAGAATGATGCTGAAGCTGAAGCTCCAGTACTTTGGCCACCTGATGCGAAGAGTTGACTCACTGGAAAAGACTCTGATGCTGGGAGGAATTGGGGGCAAGAGGAGAAGGGGACGACAGAGGATGAGATGGCTGGATGGCATCACTGACTCAATGGACGTGAGTCTGAGTGACCTCTGGGAGCTGGTGATGGACAGGGAGGCCTGGTGTGCTGTGATTCACGGGGTCGCAAAGACTCGGACCTGACTGAGCAACTGATCTGATCTGATGTGATTTTTAAAATGCCTACAGATCTTAAATGAATTAAAAACACTGTTCTTATTTGTAAAGCAGTAAGCAAATTACAGAATACTTTGAAGAAATGGGTTGTTTTCAGGAAGTGATACACAGGACACTTCTACAGTGTTGGTAACAATCTGTTTCTTCTGTTGGAACTCTCCTGGAGTTTGCTCAAACTCATATTTATTGAGTTGGTGATGCTATTCAACCATCTTCTCCTCTGTTACCTCCTTTTCCTCCTGTCTTCAGTCTTTCCCAGAACCAGGGTCTTTTCCAATAAGTCAGTTCTTCACATCTGGTAGCCAAAGTATTGGAGTTTCAAAGTCAGCCAGTACTTGCAATGAATATTCAAGGATAATTTCCTTTAAGATTGACTGGTCTGATCTCCTTGCAGTCCAAGGGACTCTCAAGAGTTCTCCAACACTGCAGTGCCAAAGCATCAATTCTTCATCCCTCAGCTTTTTTTATAGTTCAGTTCTCACATCCACACATGGCTATAGGAAAAATCATAGCTTCGACTATACTTATATTGTTATATATATGTATATACAAAGTCCTCTTAATGATTGCATTTTTCATATACATATAAGCTGTTTTCAGAAATAATACTGTGAAAGAATTTTAATCAAGAATGGAACTGGAGAATATGAAATGCAAAATCTCATGCATGCACTCTCAGAAAAACTGAACTTAAAAAATGAGACAGTGATTTCCATTAAATGCTCAGTGTACAGAAAACAAAGAATTATCTACCAAACCATGGACATCCACCAAGAATTTATTTCCATCTTCAAGCTAATCATTACTGCTTAGATTCTGGCTGAGCTTCCCACTCTTTACACTCCTTGCCTATAAATATAGCCCAACTCAAACCTTCATGGGACTCCCCTGTAGCTTGCTATAGCATGTGTTTTCCAAATTGCAATTTCAATGGTAATTACAAATAATATCAGGCAAATTGCATTTGTTTCAGTTTACCTCTTTTTGGAGGCTGACATTCAATGGTTTTAGAATATGGGATTAGAAAAACATGGGATTTGATTTTGATGCCTCAAAATCAAAATTCAGGGAGATATCCACACTGAGATGCTTGCAATCAATACTTTTTGGGTTTCCTTCTTCTGATTTGGTGAGCCCTTTCTCAAATTTTGACCCCTTCCTTTTGGTCAAGCTCTCCAATTTTATTCAGAATTTAGACAAAAGATTGTCCTTCTGGTGGGTACTTTTTTTGGTTTTTCAATTAGGATGTGCTTGGCTTAGATTTAAACTTGTAGATTTTACTAAAAGTAAAAATAAAAATAAAATATAATCTATAATCACAATACTATTATAAGGTATGTTTCAACTAGACAAGATTATTTATGATATTCACTGGAAAACAAATGTTCCCAAATCAAAAAAAAATAAGGTACTGTTCCCAGTGAATTTTAGGTTCTTGCTTTACTGCAATAGAATTCAGAGATGGAGTGGTAGGTAAGAAATGGATTTATTTAGAGAGAAACACAGTCCACAGAGTGTGGATCACTTTAGAAGGCAACAGAGTTTTGAAATATGACATTGTTAGTTTTTATGGGACCAGTAATTTCATAGGCTAATGAATGAGAAGATTTTACCCACTAAATTTTTGACAGGAATTCCAGAAATTGGGCCACCACCCATTTTGGGGGGCCTTTTATGTTTGGTCTCAGAACTGTCATGGTGCTTATGTGTGTGTTGTTTAGGTGCTAATATATTACAATGATTGTTTGTTGAGGCTCAAAATCTATTGAAAGTTGATTCTTTGGCCCAATTGGACCCAGTAAACTAAAAAGATCATGAATGAGGTTCTGTCATATCCTACAGCTATGTGAATTTTTAAGGTTGTGCCCTACTCCCTTCCCTCCTGTTTTGGTACCTATGTTAATTGGTGGGCAGAAGTATCTAGAGGCTCCAAAATTCCAAAATAGCTTCACTGCAAAAGGCTAATGAAAAATCAAAGATTCAATATATACCTAAAATAAAAAACTGTAAGACTAGGTAGCTCCTATTGTTCCCTCTCTATCTTCCTCTTTTTGAGTACGTGTTTCTTTAATCTTGGGTCTAAATTTGTTATTGAGTAGAAGCTGCATCTTCTTACCGCAATACAGGCCAATAATTAGGAGACAGGTGTTGAGGCAAGGAATAGCAAATTTATTCAGAAAACTGGGTGTCCAAGAAGATATTGGGCTAGAGTTATAGAGTACCCTCTTATCACTGTCTGGATTCCAATTTCTTTTATTGAACAGAGACGTAGAGGAGATGAGGAAGTAAAGTAAAAAGACCATGAATCTTGCAAAATGTCTTCTGGTTTGGCCAACCTTGGGTGGAGGGATGTATTAATTTCTTCTTCCTCGCAGTCATTCACAGGTGGAGAGGGTCAGAATGTCTCCCTGTGAGCTGAACAGACACATTTTGGTTTAACATTCAGGCAAAGGAGCAAGGTTCTCAGAAGCAGGCCATTATGTATGCATATAACTATAAACAGCATCATTTTAGTGATTATAATAATAAAAGCAACAGAAGCAAGAGTTATAATAAAACAAACTGATCGAACATGATGTCAAACTTTGTTTCCTTGCTACAAATTACCCTTCCACTTTGAAATGATTATATGACCATAAAAAAAATTCATCAAGCTAATGGCCTTAAAATACCCTCACATATATTCTCAAAGTAAGTGCAGCACATGGGTCCCTCTCAAGTTTGATTCTCTGTTAAACTCCAACAGGCTATTACCTTAAACAGATAAAAAGAAACCAGAACTAAAATTAATAAAACTCCTGCCAAATTCTTGGGGATACCAAAAATACACGCTCTACTTCAACTCCTACTTATTCTATTGACTACAGATAGGATTCTGGGGGAAATGGCAGAAGGCAACACAGGGTGAGAATTCTTATTGGGTCAGTTCTCCCAAACCTCTCTCTGTAGGTCCCAGTCAAGAGAAGATAAAAATTTCACATCAACTTTTTTCTATATTGAGACATATTTTTTTATTGGCCCTTTCTCACCTGCTACTCTAGGAGGGAGAGCAGTGAGTGATCCTAAAGAAAGATCTTAGTTCCCTGCCTAGCACTTAAATTTGGGTTCAGTTCAGTTCAGTTGCTCGGTCATGTCTGACTCTTTGCAACCCCATGAATTGCAGCACACCAGGCCTCCCTGTCCATCACCAACTCTCAGAGTTCACCCAAACTTATGTGCATTGAGTCGGTGATGCCATCCTCTGTCATCCCCTTCTTATCCTGTCCCCAATCCCTCCCAGCATCAGGGTCTTTTTCAATGAGTCAACTCTTCGCATGAGGTGGCCAAAGTATTGGAGTTTCAGCCTTAGCATCAGTTCCTCCAATGAACACCCAGGACTGGGTAACATGGATGAAAACTAGGAACCCTAGCCCCCAGACCAGCAGGGGCTAGATGCTAGAAGCAAAGTAGCCCTGGCTCATGCCTTATTTGAAAGCAAAAATGTTTCAAAGAGATAAAAGTTATAAAAACAGGTACAAAGTTTATTATTGGAGAAAGAAATGGCAACCCACTCCAGTGTTCTTGCCTGAGGATCCCAGGGATAGGGGAACCTGGTGGGCTGCTGTCTATGGGGTCACCCAGAGTTGGACACGACTGAAGTGACTTAGCAGCAGCAGCACAGTGTATGGAAGAGCACACAGGAAAATAGCTTGCTTATCCAGCTCAGAATCAGGGCAGAGATACATACTCAGAGAGAAAGGGTATGGGGACCCTCTCTAATGACAAGGAGCCCAGTAAGTCAGAAACTAGGCAGAGACACAAGTGGACAGGAATGCAGGCAACCTGAATGAGGAGGAGCACAGAAAAGAAGTGATTCAAATCACTTATGCAGGACAGTCCTTCCAGGATTTTGTTTACCTTTGGCCAATTACCTTGTTTCTTTCTTTTCACCTGACTAATTAATTCTTGTAACCTCTCCAAGATGCATGTACAACATTTTTCTAAGATGCATCCCACTACTGAGGCCTATGAGTGCATGTCCACACTTATTATAGGGTAGGGCGTCCTCCCATTCTGACCCCCAAGAAGCCTTCCTGCACATGTGCAGACAGGGAAGTCTTCCCTGACCTCAGGAGTGGGAACTTTATCTCTCTACTTTAGTGGAGTTCAGCTTTTGCTACTAACTTTGTTCTTGGAGTGTCTGGGTGAGAATAAAGCTTGAATTTTACTTCACTTGAAAAACCTGAGGTGTCCATCCCAGAGTTCCATTATGTCCTACCTTACTGAGAAAAACTGCCACTTTCTTGTTGGTTTAATCTCCTGTTCTGAAACCCTTTCTTGGCAACAGTCAGCCTAGAGGAATCAAAATATAGCCAGATAGAAATGTGAGTTATACCCCATTTGCAACTAGATTTGGCTCTACAGAAATGTGGATTGAACTTCATTTGCAGCAAAAGTCCTACCAATTATTTCCAGCCCTCAGAGAAATCCCTGAGGATTCCTAAGATTTTCTATCTTTTGGTCATCTTGGAGAGTAGGATCTTGGAAGGATAGTGTCCATTCCACTGTCTTTGGGGATGTCTCTTGAGGCAGAAGGAGAAGGGGACAACAGATGATGAGATGGTTGGATAACATCACTGATTCAATGGACATGAGTTTGAGCAAGCTCTGGGAGTTGGTGATGGATCCTGGAATGTGAAGTCAAGGGGCCTTAGAAAGCATCACTATGAACAAAGCTAGTGGAGGTGATGGAATTCCAGTGGAGCTATTCCAAATCCTGAAAGATGATGCTGTGAAAGTGCTGCACTCAATATGCCAGAAAATTTGGAAAACTCAGCAGTGGCCACAGTACTGGAAAAGGTCAGTTTTCATTCCAATCCCAAAGAAAGGCAATGCCAAAGAATGCTCAAACTACCACACAATTGCACTCATCTCACACACTAGCAAAGTTATGCTCAAAATTCTCCAAGCCAGGCTTCAGCAATACGTGAACCATGAACTTCCAGCTGTTCAAGAACAACCTGAATCAGAATGTTCAAGTTGGTTTTGGAAAAGGCAGAGGAACCAGAGATCAAATTGCCAACATCCACTCATCATGGAAAAGGCAAGAGAGTTCCAGAAAAATATCCATTTCTGCTTTATTGACTATGCCAAAGCCTTTGACTCTGTGGATCACAATAAACTGTGAAAAATTCTGAAAGAGATGGGAATACCAGATCACCTGACCTGCCTCTTGAGAAATCTATATGCAGGTCAAGAAGCAACAGTTAGAACTGTACATGGAACAATAGATTGGTTCCAAATAGGAAAAGGAGGACGTCACGGCTGTATACTGTCATCCTGCTTATTTACTTATATTCAGAGTACATCATGAGAAACGCTGGGCTAGAAGAAGCATGAGCTGGAATCAAGATTGCCCGGAGAAATATCAATGACCTCAGATATGCAGATGACACCACCCTTATGGCAGAAAGTGAAGAGGTACTAAAAAGCCTCTTGGTGAAAGAAGAGAGTGAAAAAGTTGGCTTAAAGCTCATCATTCAGAAAATGAAAATCATGGCATCCGGTCCCATCATTTCATGGGAAATAGATGGGGAAACAGTGGAAACAGTGTCAGACTTTATTTTTTTGGACTCCAAAATCATTGCAGATGGTGACTGCAGCCATGAAACTAAAAGACGCTTACTCCTTGGAAGGAAAGTTATGACCAACCTAGAAAGCATATTCAAAAGCAGAGACATTACTTTGCCAACAAAGGTCTGTCTAGTCAAGGCTATGGTTTTTCCTGTGGTCATGTATGGAAGTGAGAGTTGGACTGTGAAGAAAGCTGAGCACCGAAGAATTGATGCTTTTGAACTGTGGTGTTGGAGAAGACTCTTGAGAGTCCCTTGGACTGCAAGAAGATCCAACCAGTCCATTCTAAAGGAGATCAGCCCTGGGATTTCTTTGGAAGGAATGATGCTAAAGCTGAAACTCCAGTACTTTGGCCACCTCATGTGAAGAGTTGACTCATTGCAAAAGATTCTGATGCTGGGAGGGATTGAGGGCAGGAGGAAAAGGGGACAACAGAGGACGAGATGGCTGGATGGCATCACCGACTCGGTCGATGTGAGTCTGAGTGACCTCCGGGAGTTGGTGATGGACAGGGAGGCCTGGTGTGCTGCAATTCATGACTGAGTGACTGAACTGAACTGAACTGAACTGAACTGAATATCATTATTTCATCTGTGATCTTATTTATTCAATTGTTCAAACCTTTTGATATTTTGACAACTTAAGAATCTGCCTGCCAGTGCAGGTTTCATCCCTGGGTCTGGAAGATCCTCTGGAAGAGAAAGTGGCAATCCACTGCAATATTTTTTGCCTGGAAAACCCCATGGACAAAGGATCCTTGGAGGCTACAGTCCATGGTGTCACAGAGTTGGACAAGACTGAGTTTGCATGCATATGCATACTAAAATCTAATTCTAGATGGAGTTTTTTGTTATTTGTTTGTCTGTTTACATCAAATCAGGGGTTTCTTGGGTAGCTCAAATGGTAAAAAATCTGCCTGTAATGCGGGAGACCTGTATTTGATCCCAGGGTTGGGAATATCTCCTGTAGAAGGGCATGGCAACCCACTCCAGTATTCTAGCCAGGAGAATTTCATGGACAGAGGAGCCTGGCAGGCTATAGTCCACGGGGTCACAAAGAGATGGACTCAACTGAGTGACTAGCTTTCAGGTTTTTATACCAAATTAGCTTTGAGATTTCCCAGAGAGTTTCTGGAAAAATCTCAAAATATTTGTCTGTCATCTCAAAATGTGAAGCTAATCAGGTCTATTTAATATATTAAATTACATGTGGAACATTATCAAATTAGAGATGATGCTAAACCTTAGCTTATATGTTTATGGATTCATGTTACTATTTTAACTGCTGTAGAAATTCTATAAATTTCCTAAAAAATCAAATGAGTTTCTGTGTCAGTCACAATTCTCAATTCAGTCACTCAGTCATGTGTGACTCTTTGGAACCCCATGGACTGCAGCATAACAGGCTTAACTGTCCATCACCAACTCCCGGACCTTACTCAAACTCATGTCCACCAAGTTGGTGATGTCATCCAACCATCTCAATCTCTGTCATCCCTTCTGCTCCTGCCTTCAATCTTTCCCAGCATCATGGGCTTTTTAAATGAGTCAGTTCTTCGTATCAGGTGGCCAAAGATTTGGAGTTTCAGTTTCAGCATCTGTCCTTCCAATAAATATTCAGGACTGATTTCCTTTAGGGTGGACTAGTTGGATGTACTTGCAGTCCAAGGGACTCTAAAGAGTCTTCTCCAATACCACAGTTCAAAAGCATCAATTTTTCGGTGCACAGCTTTCTTTATAGCCCAAGTCTCACATCCATACATGACTACTGGAAAAAACCATAGCTTTAACAAGATGGACTTCTGTTGGTAAAGTACTGTCTCTGCTTTTTAATATACTGTTTAAGTTGGTCATAGCTTTTCTTCCAAGGAGCAAGCATCTTTTAATTTCATGGCTGCAGTAACCATCTGCAGTGATTTTGGAGCCCACAAAGTAAAAGTTTCCACTGTTTCCATTGTTTCTCCATCTATTTGCCATGAAGTGCTGAGCACTGAAGAATTGATGCTTTTGAACTCTGGTGTTGGAGAAGACTCTTGAGAGTCCCTTGGACTGCAAGGAGATCCAACCAGTCCATTCTGAAGGAAATCAGCCCTGGGATTTCTTTGGAAGGAATGATGCTAAAGCTGAAACTCCAGTACTTTGGCCACCTCATGTGAAGAGTTGACTCATTGGAGAAGACTCTGATGCTGGGAGGGATTGGGGGCAGGAGGAGAAGTGGACGACAGAGGATGAGATGGCTGGATGGCATCCCTGATTCGATGAATGTGAGTCTGAGTGAACTCCAGGAGTTGGTGATGGACAGGGAGGCCTGGCGTGCTGCGATTCATGGGGTCGCAAAGAGTCGGACACGACTGAGCGACTGATCTCATCTGATCTGATCTGATGGGGCTGGATACCATGATCTTAGTTTTCTGAATGTTGAGCTTTAAGCCAACTTTTTCACTTTCCTCTTTCAGTTTCATCAAGAAGCTCTTTAGTTCTTCTTCACTTTTTGCCTTAAGGTTGGTGTCATCTGCATATCTGAGGGTACTGATATATCTCCTTTCTATCTTAATTCCCACTTCTGATTCATCCATCCCGGTATTTCACATAATGTATTTTGCATATAAGTTAAATAAGCAGGATGACAATATACAGCCTTTACATACTCCTCTCCTGATTTGAAACCAGTCTGTTCTTCCATGTGCAGTTGTTACTTTTTCTTCTTGACCTGCATACAGATTTCTCAGGAGGTAGGTAAGGTGATCTGGTATTCCCATCTCTTTCAGAATTTTCCACAGTTTTTTGTGATCCATATATAGTCAAAGGCTTTGGCATAGTCAGTAAAGCAGAAGTATATGTTTTCCTGAAACTCTCTTGCTTTTTCAATGATCCAAAGATGTTGGCAATTTGATATCTGGGTTCTCTCCCTTTTATAGATTCAGTTTAAATATCAGGAAGTTCACGAATCATGTACTGTTGCAGCCTGGCTTGGAGAATTTTCAGCATTACTTTGCTAGTGTGTGAGATGAATGCAACTGTGTGGTAGTTTGAGCATTCTTTGGCGTTGTCTTTCTTTGGGATTGGAATGAAAACTGACCTTTTCCATCCTGTGGCCACTGCTCAGTTTTCCAGGTTTGCTGGCATATTGAGTGCAACAATTTCACAGCATCCTTTAGGATTTGAAATAGCTCAACTGAAATTCCATTACCCTTATTAACTTTGTTCGTGATGATGCTTCCTAAGGCCCACTTGAATTGACATTCCAGGATGTCTGGCTCTAGGTGAGTGATCACACCATTGTTGATATCTGGGTCATGAAGATCTTTTTGTACAATTCTTCTGTGTGTTCTTGCCATCTCTTCTTAATATCTTCTGCTTCTGTTAGGTCCCTACCATTTCTGTCCTTTATTGAGCCCATCTTTGCATAAAATACCCCCTTGGTATCTCTGATTTTCTTGAAGAAGTCGCTAGTCTTTGCCATTCTATTGTTATCCTCTATTTCTTTGCATTGATCACTGAGGAAGGCTTTTTATCTCTCCTTCATATTCTTTGGAATTCTGCATTCAGATGCTTATATCTTTCCTTTTCTCCTTTGCCTTTTGCTTCTCTTCCTTGTTCAGCTATTTGTAAGGCCTCCTCAGACAACCATATTTCCTTTTTGCATTTCTTTTTCTTGGGGATGGTCTTGATCTCTGCCTTCTGTACAATGTCATGAACCTCTGCCTATAATTTTTCAGGCAATCTATCAGATATAATCCCTTGAATCTATTTGTCATTTTTACTGTATAATCATAAGGGATTTGATTTAGATCATATCTGAATGGTCTAGTGGTTTTCCCTACTTTCTTTAATTTAAGTTTGAATTTGGCAATAAGGAGTTCATCATCTGAGGCACAGTCAGCTCCCAGTCTTATTTTTGCTGACTGTATTGAGCTTTTCCCTTTTGGCTGCAAAGAATATAATCAACCTGATTTTGGTATTGATCATCTGATGATGTCCATGTGTAGAGTCTTCTCTTGTGTTGTTGAAAGAGGGTTTTGCTATGACCAGTGTGTTCTCTTAGAAAAACTTTGTTAGGCTTTACCCTGCTTCATTTTGTACTCTAAGGCAAAGTTTTCCTGTTACTCCAGGTATCTCTTGATTTCCTGCTTTTTCATTCCAGTCCCACATAATGAAAAGGATATCTTTTTTGGTTGTGAGTTCTAGAATGTCTTGTAGGTCTTCATAGAACTGTTCAACTTCATCTTCTTTAGCTTTACTGGTTGGGGCATAGTTTTGGATTACTGTGATATTGAATGTTTTACCTTGGAAGTGAAAAGACATCATTCAGTCATTTAGGAGATTGCACCTATGTGCTGCATTTCAGACTCTTTTGCTGACTATGAGGGTGACTCCATTTCTTCTAAGGGATTCTTTCCCATAGTCACGGTCATCAGAGTTAAATTCACTCATTTCAATCCATCTTAGTTTGCTGATTCTAAAATGTCAATGTTCACTCTTGCCATCTCCTGTTTGACCGCTTCCAATTTGCCTTGATTCATGGACCTAACATTCCAGGTTCCTATGCAGTGTTGTTCTTTACAGCATCAGATTTTACTTTCATCATCAGTCACATCCACAACTGGGTGTTGTTTTTGCTTTGATCCCATCCCTTCATTCTTTCTGGAGTTATTTCTCCACTGCTCTCCAATAGCATATTGGGCACCTACCTACCTGGAGAGTTCATTTCAGTGTCCTATCATTTTTCCCTTTCTTACTTTTCATGGGGTCAGTAAAAGACTGACCCAAACTTGCCCATGAATGTCCAGGAATCTCCAGTGGAGGCTTGGGTCTCTGGTGGCCTGCTGCAGGGTCAGGGCACTGAGTGTGGCAGTGGGTACATGGGACCTTTTGAAGAGGATCACCATTATCTTAATTACCTCCACCATAGTTTGGCCTCAGGTCAAACAACAGGGAAAGAATACAGTCCCGCCCATCAACAGAAAATTGGAGTAAAGGTTTACTGAGAAACCAGTTTTCCCCTTGGTCAGTCTCTCCTATCAGGAAGCTCCCATAAGGGCAGACAGAGGAAAATCACAATCACAGAAAACCAATCAAGTTGATCACATGGACCACAGCCTTGTCTAACTCAGTGAAATGAGCTATGCTGTGTAGGGCCACGAAAAATGGACGAGTAATGATGGAGAGTTCTAAAAAAAACGTGGTCCACTGGAGAAGGGAATGACAAGTTACTTCAGTATTCTTGCTTTGAGAACCCCATGAACAGTCACAATTCTAGTTATTATCTTAAAATGTTGTGTATCACAGAAATAGCCAAATTTCTTTGTCAACTTCATAATACTGAACTTTTATCATATCTTTAACCATGGCATTTTAACTCCTTTTGTCATTTACATACCATTATTGTTTTACTCTGATGCTTTTGCAAAATTGAGATTCATGGAAAAGACCCTACCAAGTACTCTTGATCTCTGCCCCCAATGACAAATCACAAGCTGAAAAACCGTTGGTGCCTATTTTACAACTGGAACAAGACTCCACCCAACATCTGATCCCAGGCAAATACTGGAGTCTCAGAATCAAATGGACTAAAAAGAGGAAACTGCAGGAGACAGTGAAGGACAGGGAAGCATGGCAGGCTACAGTCCATGAGGTTGCACAGAGCTGGACATGAATTAGTGACTGAACAACAGGAAGAGAAGTAACTGACATGGAGGTAAACTACTTCCTCCCAACATGTGGAAGCAAGAAAGTTTCTTTTCATTTCTCCTTTCCTCCCTGATGTTATTTTCTAAATTCTAATACATGAAGGTCTTCTTATGATTCATTTGTCCACTCTTTTGCTTTTCTTTGGCCTGGAAATATGATGCCAGTTTCCAGTTATCTAGGCCATTGCAAAGACAGTTCAAATGATCATTGGGTTTTCCATGAAGCTGCAGATTCTATAGCTTCAAGTTCTCTAGAAAAATCTCAGAACCTTCTCTATCAATGTCAACCTCTAACTCTCCTGTTTTTGGTTAACAGTCCCAAACTTGGGGAATATTTTATTGAAACTCTGCACAAAGGAACTCAAGGCAAATGTGACTAAAATACATCCAGCTGTGTGGCCTGGAGACCCTTACAATTCACTGACCTCTATTGCTCTCATATTTCCAGTCCTGAGCCACAGTCCTTAGGAGAAATTGCAGGAGGAATATCTGACTCAAATTTGACTCCTTTGCCAGATTTCCTACTCCTCTGGCTGTTAGTAATTGCAAATGAGGCTACTCAAGAATCTCTTAACTCTTGACAAATTTCCATAGAGCCTCTGGCCAAAGTTGTTCTTGAAAATAGGATAGTCCTTGATTATCTGTCTTACTCTCTCTCTCTCTCTTTTTTTTTTCCAGATTATTTTTTGACTAAACAAGGAGGTATCTGTGCTATAGTCAGCATCACTTATTGTACTTGAATTAACACTTTTGTGAAAGTCAAGCTTCAAATACATAACCCTTAATAAGAAATCCATTGGCTACAACAAATACAATCTTTTTCATCTTGGGATTTGGATTTCTTCAGCTGGCTACCTACAGAATTGGGCTCAGGGTTTAAATCTATACTTCATTTTGCTCCCTCTATCCTATTTGTCATTTTTTAATTTGTGTTGTGAATTTTAACGTATTCATTTTTTCTTTATTCTGTCTTTGTAAAAATAACAAGTCTGATGCACTGATGTTTGCAACCATGCTTTGAAATGATATCTAAAACTTGTATCTTTGACTAAATCTTCCTGCTTTGACCCTCCATTTTATCTCAATACAAGAAATTGCTCAAATGTGGCCTTTGGTTGTACTAACTACAAAAGCTTCTCTCAACCTGAAGAAAGATGTCCAACTGTGGCATGAGATAGAAAAATAAACAACGAAGATGATCAGTCAAATAATGAAGGCTATGCAGAAGAAACACTCAGCAATATTTTGGATTATCAAACCCCCTAATGGGGACATGCTCAAAAAGGGGACATATCAAAACAAAGTAAAGCAAAGTGAACTATGGCAGGGAAAAATGAAGATGGTCAAGGCAAACTCATAAAGGAAACTTAACCTGATCTTACAGGAATTTATAGCTCGTCTCAGAAATCAGAAAAGGACAACAGCCAATCTCCAACTGCTAGATCTGTTCATACCATCTCTGGACTTCCTTGTTTCTCTGATTCAGCTATCCTGATTAAAATTGATTATTAAATTTCTTGCTCAAAGGTGATCAATAAAATTCAGTTGTCATTTCCCTTCTTGGTGCCACATAAGCCACCTGAAAGTGGTCCTCTTCATCCTCAAGGGACATGGACTCCATATAACAATGTCTTTGATTAAAAAAAACAAAAAAATAAAGAAGGAAGGAAAACGATGTCTAAACTATATAGTTTATCAGCAATGCTTTCTGTGAAAGATCTTGATCCAATGGGGAAAATGTAGGATTTAAACCCAGAATGAAATGAGGATATGAAATGGAGAGCCTCTCATATGTGCCTCAGAAGAACAGAACTGAAGAGACTAATCTCTATTAAATATCTGATTTATAGACGATTAAGCATTATTTCCTGATCCATGAACGTCCAACAAATATCTCTTTCCATCTTCAAGCCAAAAAACTTACTGATTTGAACTCTGGTCAAACTTTCCACTCTTTGCACTCCCTTCCTATAAATACAGCTCAATTCAAACCCTAAAAAGATTTGCTTGTAGGTTATTATAGCATTTTTTCCAAAATTTCAATTCTTCTGCTATTCCCAAATGACTTCAATTTCAAGTAATTAAAGCTTGCCTCAGTTTATTGCTTTATGTCCCCAATAATACTGATACTGTTAGCTTAACATATATTTTATTGAAAATATTTGCATTATGCTTGAAAATCAATGAATAAAAATACATTTTTAACCAATTTGCAGAAATTTCAAGCATCTGTACTAAGTAGTCTCTATTATCATTCCTTGAAGCAAATAACCTAAATGCATTAGGTAAGATAAAATTTTGGTAAGGTAAAATAAAGGAGATTTTTGCCAATACACAATTAAAAGAATAAGTTTATTAAAATTAAAGTCAACATGGAATTTTAAAAAATATGGTTATTTTGCAAATGCCAGACAACAGAAGATAGCAAACGAGGGGGGGGGGGGAAGGCTTTGTTTTTAACTTTATGGGACATTATCCCAGTAATATTTACTACTTGACAGAGCTATTGCATACCCTTTTAAGCTTTAGTGATTTCAGATTGTTAGTGTGGAGTTCAAGTGGCTATCTAATTGCCTAACCTAGTTAGCAAATTGTTTTCACTGTAGGTCTGTATTTGCCAAAATAACTTGTATAATTTTTTTAGCTTATATGCTGCATTCCATCATTCAGGTAATTAAACTCAATTTTCAATGGCATTAGAGCTAAATTATGTTGTAATTATAGTATAATGATAAAACCCCAGGCTATTGATCCAAGAGTGTTTGTAGTTTCTTTTATTCAGTGTACTGTTGAAACATGATTTATTACTGCCTTAGGCCAGTATCAGTAAAATGAAAAATCTGAACTTAGGATATCCATTAAGATCCTTTGGGGACCTGAAAAACTGTCTTCAATCTTTGTCCTAAGATCATAGCTAAGCACACTAATGAAGATAATTAATTCTCTTTTCATATTAATTCAAGTCTGAGGGTTTTTTTCAAGTAAATATTCAGAAATGAAAAAAAAAAAAAAAAACAACAAAGAAAATAAGATAAAATGATAATCAAGAGAAGGAAGAGAAAGAAAATCGGAAATAAAAAAGAGAAAGGAGAGGAGGAAGAAGCTGAGAAAGAGGAAGAGGAGCATACATGGATGAAATAGATGAAGTGGAAGTAGAAACATTAAGAGAAAGAGCAGGACTCTAAAAAGGAGACGAGGGAGAGAGGGAGAGGAGGGAGAGAGGGAGAATAGGAAGAGCAGTGGAAGAGAAACCAAAGAAAAAGGAGAAAACTGTACTTTTTTTTGTTTCTTGTGAGAGAACACTCAATTTAAAAGCATTTGGGGATGTCTTCAGGTTATTAGCTAAAGTACTGGTGATTATTAATGCATATTAAAGGCTGCTTACTAAAACTAGTTCAAAATACCTATTTTCAAGTGGCATGCCCATTTGCAGATGAAGATAGAATCTCAAAAATTCTACTTCAGATAAATGGCTAATTGGTACAACAGCCAAATTAATCTCTTTATTTTGCTTGTTTTTATTTGTTTTCTCTTATTGGCTGGTTGCAACACATAGCTCAAAATGTATCAAAACTTATACTTTTGTAAAAATATTCACAAGCCCCTAAATTATTATCATTTTAGTTTATAAACTTCCACTGTCTGTCAGTCATGAGAGTGCAAGTTTATCCTACAATGTGAGCTCAGGAAGAACAAGATCTTAAAGACCCAGATGCTTGAACAATGCCTCAGATGTAATAGTCACTCAGTTAATAGTTGTTGAATAAATGAGTTAAGTGACTGAGTAAGCAAATAAAAGCAAGGGAGGAATAAAATGAGGAAGAAATAAAGCTCCATGTCCTTTCACCTATGGAGTATGGTATATTTATCATGTATTGTTTTGGTAGATTTAGCATCAACTGTATGATGTTACTGTGATTTTTATACATATCAATTATAGAAACTTTAGTAGATGAACTTCAATATCTCAAAAATGAAGGAAGAGAAAATTAGAATTATAGAAATGAATGTCTTCTAACTCAAGTAATTTTCTAAGGTCAAATGACTTAGAATTTGTGATTTCACTGTTAATTAATTTCACGTAATGAATAAGCAAATCCTAAAGGAAGTCAACTCTGACTATTCACTGAAAGGACTGATAGCAAAGCTGAAGCTCCAATACTTTGGCCACCTTATGTGAAGAGCGGCTGCGGTTGCTGCTAAGTCACGTCAGTAGTGGCCGACTCTGTGCAATCCCATAGATGGCCGCCCATCTGGCTTCTGTCCCTGGGATTCTCCTGAAGTGGGTTGCCATTTCCTTCTCAAGTGACTGAAAATAAAAAGTGAGAGTGAAGTCGCTCAGTCGTGTCCGACTCTTTGAGACCCCATGGACTGTAGCCTACCAGGCTCCTCCGTCCATGGGATTTCCCAGGCAAGAGTACTGGAGTGAGCTGCCATTGCCTTCTCCGTGTGAAGAGCTGACTCATTGGAAAAGACCCTGACGCTGGTATAGGTTGAAGGCGAAAGGAGAAGGGAGTGACAGAGGATGAGATGGTTAGAAGGCATCACCAAACTCATCAAACACGAGTTTGAGCAACCTCCAGGAGATAGTGAAGGACAAGGAAGCCTGGCGTGCTGCAGTTCACGAGACTGCAAAGGGTTGGACATGACTTAGCAACTGAATAGCAACACTGAATAAGTAGAATGTAAAAATTAAAATGTGTTCAATTGGTAAATCAAATGCTGGGCATTCTGAACAAACTCACAAAATAGGTGGGTTGTGAAAAGAATTTGAATCATTATGTAAATTTCTGCCACTGACACAACAGTTCTCCTGGAAGGGTAAGTCTTGTAAAGTGTCAAAGTGTGTTTTAGATCATCAGTATTTTTTAAGAAAGAAGGACATTTTTTTCCCCCACAACAGACTATTTAACTGAAGGTGTTAATAGATAATATTTATTCAGGTCACTGTCTTTGCAAACCATTAAATGTAACCCTAGTAGCCTTTTCTTCTCATTAGAAGTTTTTGAGTTCATTGAATGTCATATTTAATCAATGACATTCCTAATCACTGATATTTGTAGCTACAACATGACCCAGGGACCACAGATGACTGGTACTATGATCGATTTTGAATTTCTTTCATTAACATCATTTTAAGCTTCAGGCTTTAGTTTTAAAAATTGCCTGGAGTAATTATGAAAATAGTTATTGTCATCTAATTCTTTTTTCATTCTTTGTTGCAAGATAAAAAGTCACACAAATTACCCTTCCTTTCCATTCTGCCAGATGATGGGCAATAGTATCTATCATTCAAATAAGTAGCTGCTAAGGCCCTTTGGATTTAATTGGGGATTAATGGCTGGGACTTTTTCCTTTTATACTGCTCACATACTTTGGATAACATTGTCTATCAAAATGTGAAAAAGTAACAAACAAAAGTATGCCTTCTGTGATACGATGCAGGCAGAGGCTCCAGAGGGGGTTTTTGACCTCTTGTCCCTGTTTTCATTGGCGGCTCCCTCGCATAAATTTACATTGATTGCAGCATTGAGTTTCTGGATTTTCTACATTTTTCACCTTAATTACTTTTGATGTAGAGTAGTAAAGGAGGAGGGAGGCATTTCGTCAGTTTTTTCTTAAATAATCCCAAGATAATAACTAGAAGATAAATTTAAAATATGCACCAAACTTATAGTCTGAATTCCAATGTAAAATAGAAATTCAGGGTAACTGCAGTTAATTTTGCTTGTCTTTTTTTTTTTTCCTTTGATAAGAAAAATAAACAAAACAAAGAGAACTAAGCTTGCTTTTAAAAGTTCTACCTTCAGAATAATATTTTTGTCTTTGGTACCCAGTTTTACAGTGTCTTAACTTACTACAGTTTCCCTGCTTGAAACTTCTGGATAAGTTACCAAGTGGAAGCTCATGTTCCTGACTCACAGTGAAATCAAGCTAACCAAAATGTTAGTGAGTTGGTAGCAGAGAAAATTTTATTGTAGTACTATGCAAGAAGACTCATGCCCCCCAAACCCTGAACTCCTGGGAAGGTGTTAGCAAAGAATTTTTAAAGGCCAAGTGGTGGTAGGGGGAGGGGGTCACAAAGAATATGATCAGCTTCATCACAATTATCTGACTGGTTGATGTTGAGGAAACAGGGCATTACTGACCCTTGCTGCTGCTGCTGCTGCTGCTGCTGCTGCTAAGTCGCTTCAGTCGTGTCTGACTCTGTGCGACCCTATAGACTGCAGCCCACTCCAGTACTGTTGCCTGGAAAATCCCATGGACAGAGGAGCCTGGTAGGCTGCAGTCCATGGGGTCTCGAAGAGTCAGACACCACTAGGCGACTTCACTTTCACTTTTCACTTTCATGCATTGCAGAAGGAAATGGCAACCCACTCCAGTGTTCTTGTCTGGAGAATCCCAGGGACGTGGGAGCCTGGTAGGCTACCGTCTATGGGGTCACACAGAGTCGGACACAACTGAAGTGACTTAGTATAGCATAGCATAGCAAAGGCATACAAGTCCTTCTTGGACATGTTCCTGTCCCAATTCATACACTGGCTCCCTCTCTTTCACATGTGTGTTTCTTTTTTCCCCTGGATTCTTCATTCAAATGTCTTCATGTGAATCATCAGTCACCTTTACTAAAATGTGTCCAGTGAACATGGATGCAAATTGTTTGAAAACCACACTTGCTCTCAGCATACCTACCATCAAAGATCTGAGTCCTTTATTCTGGAGTAATACTCATGTGAGTAGAAGTTGAACAGAATAATCAGTCCCTCAGAAAGGTCCAGATGAGCAGCATTTACCTTCAATACATAATCATGAATTTTTTTCCCACCTCATGGATGTGAGAATTGAGATTTTTTTTAATCTATTCTCTCTGTGGCTAATTAGGTGAGTTCTTTTGTGAAGGGAAAAATATTGTTTATTAAATATTATTTCAGGTGAAAGCCATAGTTTAGGCCATTTCTATCAGCAATCAAATTGATGTTTTGATTAAGAAAGGATGCCCATCATTATTTCTAAATTGTTTCAAACTTAAAAGAACATGTTAAACTTGGAATGCCCACAGAGGAGTATGCTGGCCCAAAATTAGAAAATGTACACTCATGACATTGAAAAGGAAAATCACATAAAAACTATGCCACAGGGCTGAACAAAGAGGGCATGATTTATGTGAGAAAAGGTAAATCCAGATGGAAAAAAATACAGTATCACTCTATTTATGAAAAAAAAAAAAAAAAAAGCACCAAAGGGACATGAAAATATTATAATATGCCATGCACTATGAGTCAGGGTACAAAAGATTTTTAATTCTTCTAAGAGAATATTTTATAATTTGTTAGTAGAAATATGATGCAGATATACTGGAAACTAGGAAAAATGATTGTCTATGGAGGAGGAATAAGTTTTCTCAGAATACAATTTATATTCAGTTTTGTTTTAAACTAGGTTGACATGTTATATGGTCAAAATAACATTAAATTTAAATGAAGAGAACTAAAATACATTAATCATATCAAAGTGATCCTGTATTTTATACCATTGACCTCTGATTGGAACCGAAACACAGCCTAAACCCAGACTGATACTTGAACCCAAGGTCAGTTAATTAGAATCACTTACCTGGTTTGTGAATTTACTGAGCCTCAAGTTCTTTGCGTCTCAGCAGAAGAAATTCAACAAAAGGAAAAGTGATAGGCAGAAAGTAGATTTATTAATACAGAGAAGGCAATGGCAGCCCACTCCAGTACTCTTGCCTGGAAAATCCCATGGATGGAGGAGCCTGGTAGGCTGCAGTCCATGGGGTCGCTAAGAGTCGGACAAGACTGAGCGACTTTATTTTCACTTTTCACTTTCATGCATTGGAGAAGGAAATGGCAACCCACTCCAGTATTCTTGCCTGGAGAATCCCAGGGACGGGAGAGCCTGGTGGGCTGCCGTCTAGGGGTCTCACAGAGTCGGACACGACTGAAGCGACTTAGCAGCAGCAGCAGCAGCAGATTTATTAATATAAGGTACTTGTGAGTGATTGAAGTGGACAGGAAAAAGGAGGCTCTGCCCCAGTATTAAGTGGGCTACATTTTTATAATCAAAGGAAAATTTGGGGGTCAGGGGAGGGAAAGACTGCCTTCTTCCTCATTCAAGGAATAGACATCAGATTTTCATCACTCAAGTGGTAAAGAATCTGCTTGCAGTGTGGGAGACTCAGGTTTGATCCCTATGTCAAAAGGACTCTGGAGAAGGGAATGGCAACCCATTTCAATATGCTTGCCTGAAGACTTCTTTGGAGAGGAGCCTGGCTGGCTATAGTCAGTGGAGTGGTGAACAGTTTAATAGGACTGAGTGACTAACATTTTCACTTTCAGCCTTCTTCATTTGAGGCAGGAGAATATCTGACCCTGTGAGGTCAAACTAGGAATGTCATAATGCTTATTCAAATCGGCAGAAGGGTGGTAACATTATTCTTTCACTTAATGACCTGGCACATATCTCCTGCTTTATAGTTGAGCAAGTCTGATTTGTTTCACAATGTTTCTTTAGTTATGTTTAACTTACAGCCATCTCCCAAAGTTTCCTAAGTTTCCCTCTATATTTATAATCCCCTACTGAGACTTCTCAGTAGGAAGCCATGGGGCTTCCCTGATGGCTCAGATGGTAAAGGGTCTGCCTGCAATGCAGGAGACCCGGGTTCAATCCCTGGGTTGGGAAGATCCCCTGGAGAAGGAAATAGCAATCCACTACTCTTGCCTGGAAAATCCCATGGATGAAGGAACCTGGTAGGCTACAGTCCATGTGGTCTCAAAGAATCGGACATGACTGTGCGACTTCACTTCACTGAGACTTCTACAAACACCTGTATAACTATCCTATTCTATGCCTATCATATTGACATTTAATTTCCTTGTGTTTACAGATTGATCTGCATGGTTTTAGTTATGATTTTAATTCTACTATCTTTTAAAGCAGTTCCTCACAGACTTGATTTCTTTTTTCACAAAGCAACCCACACTATTTATTCCCATTATATGGATACTTTTTATTACGTTTCACTGTACTCACAACTAATGTGTATTTTCCTTGTTGCAATAAAGATTTCCCATGCATAATTTCATTTTCCTAAAATAATTGCAATTAAAAGTATTTTTATCTGCTTCTGGTTGTAGCAGGATATTAAATGCTGGGAATATCTAATATATGCAGATAAATTGAATAGAGAAATAGAAGGAACAATCAATTGGTATTGGTTTTGAAATGACAGAGAATATGAGATCCAAGTAATGGCAGGTGAAATATCATTTGGCTTTGTTTTTGCATTTTTGTACAAGTTTCTCAGAGCAATGCTTCCATAATTACTTTTCAAAGTTTTATGTTTCAATCTATGTTTCCCTACAAAATATTTCTCCATCAAAGAGATCATTTCAAACTAATTTGTGAAAGTGCTAAGGAAATGTTCCTCATAGTTTGAATACCTTTTAAAAAGGTCCCTCAGGCACCCGACTGCTTTCCCCCTGAACTTTTAAAATAATATGACAAAACCAATACAATATTGTAAAGTAATTAGCCTCCAATTAAAATAAATAAATTTATATGAAAAAATAATAAATTGCATCTCTTGTAAGAAGTAAAAAAAAATAATACGACAAGATTTCTTACTTTCTACATTTATTCTTTTTTCTCCTTTATATAATCCAAGATCAGTTTCAAACCACCAGTCAATTTTAGAACTCTTACCATCTTCCAAATGAGACACACACAACAAATAGAGATGGCATATCAGCAATGTACTTGGTATTCTTTCACTGAAATTTAGGAAAAGTGATAGGTCCAGTGTGTAGGGTAAGGGAATTAGAGAAGTTGAGGTTCGGAAAAAGAACAAGACTGGCTCTTTTCAGGAACAGATCACCTTTAACGAGGCAAGAAGGAGCAGCAGTCAGATTACTGAGCTGCTGCACCACCCAGCAAAAGAGTAAGTATATATAGACATATATGTGGAAATTTACTGTCTTAAAGGGGCCAGTTCTTTTCCGAGGTTGTTTGGGTGAGTTATTTCTTAAACAAATGGCTGGGGTAAGGAATTCTGGAGATCAGCCAGAGTCTGAGACTGGCAGGGAGCTGGGCATAATCAACCTTAATGTGCCTTTTTTTCCCTTTGGGTGATAGAGTTCTTTGTTTTGCATAGAATGGTGGGGAGGACCCAGAGGGGGATTTTAACTCCAGGCTATTTTGAGTCACGTAACTTTCCTTCACAGTGTAGAGAAACATGTTTGCTACACTTATCAACTACCAGGTACACTTCTTTTAGAATATGTATAGTTTTTTCTAAATTACTTTTCTTTACCTTTATGTATGTGTTTATAAGGGTTCCCAGATAGCTCAAATGGTAAAGAATCTGCCTGCAATGATAGAGACCTGGATTCAGTCTCTGGGTTGGGAAGATCCCCTGGAGAAGGGCATAGCAACCCACTTCAGTATTCTTTCTTGGAGAATTCCATGCACAGAGGAGCATGGTGCCACAAAGAGTCAGATAGAACTGAGTGACTAACACTTTTACTTTCTGTTCTCTTCTAAAATATGAATTTTAAAAGAGACCAAAAGAGATACCTTTAAAAAAAAAAAAAAAAAAAAAAAACTTTAGTAAGAGGAATGGCTATGCACTTAATGCTACTGCTAAGTCACTTTAGTTGTGTCTGACTCTGTGCGGCCCCATAGACGGCAGCCCACCAGGCTCCCCCGTCCCTGGGATTCTCCAGGTAAGAACACTGGAGTGGGTTGCCATTTCCTTCTCCAATGCAGGAAAGGGAAAAGTGAAAGTGAAGTTGCTTAGTTGTGTCCGACCCTCAGCGACCCCATGGACTGCAGCCTTCCAGGCTCCTCCATCCATGGGATTTTCCAAGCAAGAGTACTGGAGTGGGGTGCCATAGATATCAGTTAAAGACACTGTGGATAGTGATAGATTAAGATTTTTTTTTAACGTTTGAAGTGAATTTGATGAATAATGTTTTAGTGCCAAGTCAAATGATGTATTTTACCAGTTCTTTCTGAGTTTTATAATGGCTATGAGTTGAATTAGATGTATCCAGGGTGTATAAGTCAAGGCTATGGTTTTTCCAGTAGTCATGTACGGATGTGAGAGTTGGACTATGAGGAAAGCTGAGCACTGAAGAATTGATGCTTTTCAACTGTGGTGTTGGAAAAGACTCTTGAGAGTCCCTTGGACTGCAAGGAGATCCAACCAGTCTATCTTAAAGGAGATCAGTCCTGGGAGTTCATTGGAAGGACTGATGCTGAGGCTGAAACTCCAATACTTTGGCTATCTGATGTGAAGAATTGACTCACTGGAAAAGACCCTGATGCTGGGAGGGATTGGAGGCAGGAGGAGAAGGGGACTACAGAGGATGAAATGGCTGTATGGCATCATGGACTCGATGGATGTGAGTCTGAGTGAACTCCAGGAGTTGGTAATGGACAGGGAGGCCTGGCGTGCTGGGATTCATGAGGTCGCAAAGAGTCAGATAGGACTGAGCAACTGAACTGAACTGAACTGAGGGTGTGTAATGGATTCTGAAGGCAATAATGTAATATTTTGTTCCCAATTCATGTTCCTAAAGGAAATCCTTTTCTTGCCTATTTCCATGGGTGAAGTGAAGTGAAGTGAAGTTGCTCAGTCGTGCCCGACTCTTTGCGATCCCATGGACAGTAGCCTGCACAAAGCTCCTCTGTCCATGGGATTTTCTAGGCAAGAGTACTTGAGTGGGTTGCTGTTTCCTTCTCCAGGGAATCTTCCCGACCCAGGGATCGAACCCAGGTCTCCCACATTGTAGAGAGATGCTTTACTGTCTGAGCCACCAGGGAAGCCACCAGGGAAGTCCATGGGTAGGGAATGATAATTATCTTGTTTATTTCAGTTGTCATGTTGTAGCTTACCTCAAGTATGGGACCAGGGACACACACACACACACACACACACACACACAAGCATATTAATTTTATTCACATTAAATGAAGGATGAATATTAAAGTGGAAATCTCTCAGTCATGTCTGACTCTTTGTGACTCCATGGACAGTAGCCTGCCAGCCTCCTTTTTCCATGTTATTCTCCAGGCTAGAATACTGGAGTGAGTATCTGTTCCTTCTCCGGGGGATCTTACCAACCCAGGGAACAATCCAGGTCTCCCACATTGCAGGTGGATTCTTTACTGTCTGAGCCACCAGAAATTTTCAAATATTAGAAATTATCATTGGGTTTCCTCAAAATGTTATATAGTTAATTAATGTTATTCTGGTTCTTTCTTTAACCAATGATTTTATTTATTTTATGAGATGTCAGATAGCTTTAAATCACACTGTTACCTAAATATTTTACATTTCCTAAAAGCAAAATGTATACCATAGTGAAACTTAGGTAATTATGTAGAAGTGATTGAAGTATGTAACAAAGGAGATTTAGTAAACAGGAAAAAGATAGCTCCTGTTTAGTCAACAGGCTCCTCCATCCATGGGATTTTCCAGGCAAGAGTACTGCAGTGGGGTGCCATTGCCTTCTCCAAGTAAACAGTGAAAAGACATACTAAAAATATTAGTGACTTTTTAATGACAATCAAAGCAGAAAAGTGATAAATACCAGCCTCTGAATTCTTATTTCAAGGAATGATCTGAAAATATTCCTGTGTTGAAAGAATCTTATGTCTTTAGTCACAGCACCATCTGAGTATTAGCCAAAAAATAAACTTAAGAGTTGGCTGAATTATATTATCAATTCAACTCATAGCCTTACCACTTTCCAATGTGAAACTTGGGACATTGATGGAAGAGGAAGACCTTCATCATGAGGTTGGAACTACGTGAGAGTGTTTGAAAATTCATAGCATCCCTAAACATGAATACTTCTGAAGGTGTCTAATGTTCTTCCCTTATCCAGTAAAGCAGCTCGTCCATTTTATCTGATAATACAGTTTCTCTCTTGCTTGAGTATGATTTACTACCATGCCAAATGGACAATTTATCTTGTAGTATTGTCAATAACATTCCATGATCCCCTGCCATTGGCACCAGGTCAGTACAGAAATTCCCCTTCCAAGGCAAATCAGTGCCATGTAATGGTGTTTTATTATTGTTTATAATGAGATCAATGCTTATAAAATGTTTTAAGAACGATAAAAATCAAATAAGTGGTTTTTTTTCTAAAATATTTTTCTTGTCAGCATTCTTAAATGTATTATAAATATGAATATAACTGGGTCTGGCTCACCATTTCATATCTATCTAAAGGGCTTGCATTTTGGTAGCTTTGCAATATATCAAGCTGGTTAGGCTGGACTATAAGGCAGAACCACCTTCCTCAGCAATGCATAGATACTGTTGGCTTCAGGAGGCATTTTCTACATTCTTGAATGCTGGAGTACAGCACTTATATCAGATACAGAAACCAGATACTGTTGTTGCTCACCTATAGAATCTCTTTTTTGCTGGATCACTTTATTTATGTAAAGAGATCTGTTATAATTCCAGTATAAGTTGGGGTAAAGAGTCTCCCTTTTAGATATTCTCAAAATGACCTTTAGCTCTGTGCATGAGACACTGTGCACTAAGTAAGTTAGGATGTTAAAATTTTCTCATAGGACATGAGGCACTGCCTTGGGGTAAAATAATTTCATAGACCAAGACTACAATTACAGCTCACTGGTAAGAATGAGGGCTCATCTAAGGAGCTCAGGGCATAGATTTTTGTTAGTTTGTTTTATTTTGTTCATCTTATTCCTTTTCTTGCACCTTGATGCAATTACTGACCTAGTATATGATTGACTTTTTTTCTTCCATTTTGTTAAGGAAAAAATAATGGAAGTAGTTTTCTTTTCCCCATCTAGGGACATATTTTAACCTTATTGTTTTAGCTTGTGGATAAATCAATACCTTTGCGTAGTGTCAGGATGCCATACACATTGTCTTTTAACCTATTACTGCCATTTCTGAAAAGTTGGGAATCCTAGGTACACTATATGACTTAGTAAGGCAAATGTATGGCGATTATGTATCTATAGATACATATACACAAACTTAAATAAATAGACATAAATCCCACAATACAGGAGCCTGCTACACTACAAAATTTGGGAGGATTTTATGTCTTAAGTAATATGGAATTACTCTTCAAAAGCAAAGAACACATTGCTGAAACTTATGTTCCCTAATACTAAGAAAAATATACAATATGAAGGGCCCTTTTGAATTATGAATGCAAAAAAAAATCATAGCTCCCTATCAGGTTTTAACTTGTTTCCTATATGTTTCAAAACCTATAGAATTCAGATCAAGAAAAGATTAGGTGGATCATAGATAAAGTGTATCACAGAATTCCATTGCTCAGTGTTTATGATATTTAGTGGGCATTAAAATGTAGGATTCTTTATAGACCACAGCAGATCACAAAAGGTTACTTATAGTGGAGACCTCTTGGGTTCTTGAAGCAAAGATGTTTCTTTTGAGGAATGAAAAAAGCTTCTTTTGAGAAAGAACTCTTACTGTCTCTGAGGGAGACTGAACAAAACCAGCAATGGTTTTCAGGAAGTGAATAGCATTTACCTATATATGTCATGAAATTATCATTTTCTGATATGACTGGCCATATAAATTATGATAGCCCAATAGCATTCTATTATTAAGACAAGACCTAAAAGGATTTTGAAAGTTCAAGTGAATTTAAAAAACAGTTTTCTCTTCCCCAACCAACATCTAGGATCTCATAAGAGGTTTTTTTCAACAGTTAACAGACAGGAAGGAATCCCAAGCATTTCATGGTTTTAAGTCCCAGAATGACTATGGAGAAGGAAAACATTACAATGGGCAGAACTTTAACAATTATGTTGCCTTTCCTATTGTGCCTGGAAAGAAAAATAACTAGAATAGATCTATGTCAATGTAGAAGAGAAAGCAAAGGATTGTCCTGAAAGACTACAAGAATATGTGTCCATAATGTCTCATTAACAATATGATGCCCAGACTGGAGTGTGCCGTTATACCTGGGGAAAAACAAGACAAAACGATACACTCATGGACATCAGTTACCCACTGAGGACTTCACCAAAGATCCAATGATGTGAATAGGGAGACAGTGATGCTGGTTACATATACGTTCAAAAATACAATCTTCTGCTTATCAAAGCTAACTCGGTTATAAACCCTGAGAAATAGTCAGTTTTCCAGAAGCAACCACCAACTCCTAGCTATTACAGTTTGAAACCAGGCATAGATAAAGTTAGGGAAACTATTATTAAAACAAAAAGAGAAAAAAAATTATTTTGAATTTGGTTTTGGGGGAAAATTTTTTGGTTTTGTTTTGGATTTTTTTTTCTAATGCAGGACTTTTCACTATTGTAAATAGCTCCATTTCTTGGTGGTCTCAGATGAAGTTTGGAGGTCTGGAAGAAGATATCACGCAGCATTTTATGTATCATCAGGCTCCAAATCACAATTGCTTGCGCTACAAAAATTTGCAGATTTTCATTTGCTTGTCTGTTATTGACAACAGCTGTTACAGCTGTTAATTACAGCCTTTCCACCTCCCAGGAACCAGTTATGTGCCCATGAGACTAGATAAAGAAAAATTAGAATTATAACCACAAAGCTATATTCATAATTACTATTCTACTTTGAAAAATGTGGATCATTTCTTGATTAATTGCATTGTTTGGACTGTTCTATCCTTTAGGAACATTTTCTACTTTTGTGCTTCCCAATTTCTTATGCAAACAAAATCATAAATACTGTTAAGTATGTTCAATATTCTCTAACATTTAACAAATTTCCCAAATGCATAGGAATTCCAGGTAAGATTCCAGCTGATAACTTTTCACATTGAGAAGAAATCTATAAAGAAAGTAAGCAGAATGACCAATATTTTCGTATTTTAATCTGACAAAAATATACTTTCAAATCTCATAGTGTATCACTCACATTAATGGATAAATATCAATTAAGACTTTATTCACAATAGGAATGTGCTAGACTTGGAGACTATGCTCAGAGAAGGACCAACTTTATAATTTTCTGTATAATAAGAAAAAGTTTGAGAATTTCAAAGAGGAATGGGAAGAAATAAGAGTAACATCTAATGTGATTCTGGTGGTTTGTTTCAGGTTGTCTATTCCAGTTTTCTTCTAGTGTGATTTCTCTTTCTTGTGGAGAGCTAACACAAATATTCCTCCAATCCTTTTTCAGCTGGTGACCCAGGTTTGATTCAGGTTCCACATCAGATGAAATCTCATGAGACTTGAAATTTGAGCTGAGATAAATGGGATATTGTACATGCATTTTTTTCAGTGTTATTTGAACAAATGTGGAATAATTCTGTAGCCATACTATGTCTCCCAGGCTTGCTGGTTTAACAGAAATGTCTTCATGATAGTAGAGAATGATAAGGTGGGACCCTGAAGGTATATGGCAGCTTTCTGATTTTGCACCTGACCTTTCCTGACTGGAGCACAGTGATGCCCTTCTGGAACTGGTAATTAGCTAATTTAGCAGCTCAGATTGAGGCAGCCTTTTATTTCTGCATGTATAATAAGGGACATATCCTGATTTGACAAACAGCTTCCTGATCACTGAAGGAGAAACAGCTCCTTTGACAACATGGTCCTGCAGTATAGACTTCAGAATACATTCTGGAATCTCACCCTATAGATTTTTATCTAGCCATCTCAATAATTCTGTACCATCTGGCACTCTGTAATAAAAGCTTCTCTTCTGTCTAGGTTAAAATTTGTTCTCTGTATCAGAATATTGACCAATAAGAAGCCCCTAAGAAAACATACAGGACACATAAAAGATAATTAATAAAGGCTATTTTTAAAGTTAGAAGATCCAGGAAGTGGTTTGAATAATAATCAATCCATGGTTGTAGATCTCCCTTTGTGATTTCTTTCTTCAAGCCGAGTTACATCTTGCTTTCTTCTGTCTGTCCCTCATCTGTTGCTGCAACATTCAGAGTTAAAGTAAGAGTACATTCAGTTACAATGTCTACCAGGAAATTTTTTTTTTTAATTGTTGTGTTTTGGTTTGATATGATTTCAAATCCACTTGTTTATGATATAAGTAAAATTGCTTTAATCAACTTGTTTATGACAAAGACAAATAAAAGTTATTTTTAGAAGTAAAGTTGTCTTGATAAAAGAATGAAGGAAACTGCATCAAGATGCTATCATTTCCTGTTGCCCTTGATAAACACTTAGTAGTTCAGCTGTTGAGCAGCCCTGCGAGGGGCTTATCAATAAAAACAAAGAAGCAGCATAATGAGGGGACACTTTTACTATCAGTACTACATTGAGAGTTTGTGAGCAATATTTGAAAGTGTTGATCAGAGTAGCCCAGTACAATTTTAAATGCCAAAATTCTGGGCCGAGTTCATTACTCAGCTTTTCTATATGCTAGTTTTCTCCTCTGTAAAGTGGTAATATATATGGTACCTACTTCACAGGGTTGCTCTGGGGATTAAATGAATCTTCTGTGATGAACCATAATGCAAAAGAGATGAAGCATAATGCAAAAAAAAAAAGAACATATATATATGTATGTATAACTGAATCAGTTTGCTTTACATCAGAAATTAATACAAAATTGTAAATCAATTATACTTTTATAAAATTGATTAAAAGAAAGCCCACTTTTATAGAAAATCAGGGTGTTGTAAAAAAGACACTGCTGGATTCAGAAGTGTTAATTAGGTACTTAGACCACCCATGTATGTGATTGTCTTTATGATGCTTCAATTGAAACTTTTATTGTCTAGCAATAGAACCAACAAATGTCTGTCTAGTCAAGGCTATGGTTTTTCCAGTAGTCACGTATAGTAGTCATGTACATGACTATATATATAGTCATGTATAGATAATCATGTATTGAGAGTTGGACTGTAAAGAAGGCTGAGCACCGAAGAATTGATCCTTTTGAACAGTGGTGTTGCAGAAGACTCTTGAGAGTCTCTTGCATTGCAAGGAAATCCAAACAGTCCATCCTAAAGGAAATAAGTCCTGAATGTTCATTGGAAGAACTGATGCTGAAGCTGAAATTCCAATACTTTGGCCACCTGATGCAAAGAGCTGACTCATTTGAAAAGACCCTGATGCTGGGAAAGATTGGGAGCAAGAGGAGAAGGGTATGACAGAGGATGAGATGGTTGGATGGCATCACAGACTCAATGGGCAGGAGTTTCAGTAAACTCCAGGAGTTGGTGATGGACACGGAGGCCTGGTGTGCTGCAGTCCATTGGGTCACAAAGAGTCAGACAAACTTAGCCACTGAATTAAACTGAACTGAGTGTCAGAACAATGAACAGCTGCCTCAGTATCTAATGATTGAAGCAAGAGTCAGATGGGTGTCCCCAGGGTAAAACCATTGAAAAGTCATTCCCTATGGGCTGAAACTCCAAGACAAGAATAGCAAGACAATTAGAAGAGGAGGCTGGGCCCTGCCTGGACCACATATTTCTCATTACAGAAGTCAGGAGACCTCCCTGACCACACAACATGCAGTAAATCTCCTAGGAGGCCCAAGGGAAGTTATGTCAAGTGATGTTCTCTGCCCATATACCTATTTGGTAAAATCCATCTCGGCTAAGAGATGTATGTGCACATATGGGAAGATCCTGAAATATACCAAATATGGCCTATGAATCAAGTAAATCAAAGTGATCAGCCAGAGGAACCCAGGAGAAATGCACCATCAGATCAGATCAGTCACTCAGTCGTGTCCGACTCTTTTCGACCCCATGAACTGTAGCATGCCAGGCCTCCCTGTCCATCACCAACTCCCGGAGGTCACCCAGATTTGCATCCATCGAGTCAGTGATGCCATCCAGCCATCTCATCCTCTGTTGTCCCCTTCCCCTCCTGTCCCCAATCCCTCCCAGCATCATAGTCTTCTCCAATGAGTCAACTCTTCACATAAGGTGGCCAAAATACTGGAGTTTCAGCCTTAGCATCATTCCTTCCAAAGAAATCCCAGGGCTGATCTCCTTCAGAATGGACTGGTTGGATCTCAAATTGCTATGGGGCCTGAATCAGTGACTGTTTCTCCTTGGGTCTGCCCATGTGTCTATCCACACATACTGTACTCTTTTTCCCTCTTCATAAATACTTTACTTGTTTCATTACTTTCTATCTTTGTGGGAATTCTTTCCTACAAAGCTAAAGGGCCAGGGCCCTTGTCACTCACTGACCACTGGTCCAGTGACTAGGGTCTAGTACACTCACCACTGTGACCCAGATTCAGTTCCTGGTTTGGAACTCAAGCCTCGCTCCACCAGGCCAAGGTCACTCGAGACCAAGATGAGGAGTAATCTGAAGTCATGACATTGTATCAGTCAGATCCTTAATAGGGTAGAAAACAGGACATTTAGTCCAAGGATGATAGCCTCAGTACACACATATGGGAAATCTGAGTATTCAGATCCTCTCAAAACTTGCTGGCTAAGAGTAACATTCTATCTGTTTTATCAGAAAGGATAAAATAAGCAGATTTACTTGTCTACAGACTGCATAGTGATCTCACCTGAAGTAGGTATCTCACATGATCAAGCTTGTTCCTCTTAATATCTTCCAAGCTAACACAATTCTTTGTGCAAATAAGCACCATGAGAATACAGCATCACCCAAATTGGGAGTATGGTTTCTTTTCCAGGAAAAAGAACCAAAAGCATCTTAATCCTTCTGGCATAAACAAGAAAAAACATTATTAGATATATAATGGAAGGAACCTGAATAACATGCACAGAGAGATGCACTTTTAAAGGGAATTAGACAAGAGTAAGAAAAATTAATATTAATACAAGACTAGAAAACAGAGAATATATTGAGAAGTGGACTTAATCCTGGCTAAAAATTTGTTGTTCTGGAAAGGAAAGACAGAGGTCACCTAATAAACTATTGTGATATCACCCTGAACTGTGAATAGAATGAAAGCATATGGTAAACAAATTGATATATTAGTGTTTTCTAGTTTAGTGTTGACTAAAAATAATACCAATGTGAGGGTTGTGAGTTAAGTTTTATTTGAGGCAAAGTGAGAATGGGATACAGCCTTTTGGATAGTTCTGAGGAATCCCTGCAAAGAGGTGGGGGGAAGTCAGTACATACGTGATTTTGGTGAAGGGAGTTCATGCAACCAAGCACATATTTTGGCAGAAGTTTGCTGCTACTCATGAGGAGCAGATGTTTCTGTTGATAATTTTAGTGGTTTTCTAGTATAAAGAGATGCAGGAATTGGGTTCATAAAATCTTCTGAAAGCATTTAACTATCTGAAGCCCTGTTCTGCCAGTTTTTCTCAGAGTACAGATGCTTCATTCCTGATCTCCACCCTGAACTCCTTTCAGGGGGTGTTGAAGGTTAGCCGCTGGTGGAGAGGTAGGTGGCAAGTGACCATGTTTAGTTGACAGCAACATTATAGGAAGATTTCTAAAGTTTCAGGGAATAGGTGATGTTAGACTGGATTTACAGTGTAAGATCTGAGAAGTTTGTAGGTGTTTTTTGTTTTGTTTTGTTCGTTTGGTTTTTTTATTCCTGGAAAGGTAAGGAATGGACTAGTGAGGAAAGCACTGATATCTTCTGAAGTTTGGTCTTGGCTGGCTTCCTTTAATTAGAATTAACAATGGAAAGATGTTTCCATGGAACAGAACTTCCTAATGAAAGCAGCTCTTTTTCCCTTTTTCTTTTTATCTGATTCAGTTCCCCTCGAACCTTGAAAGACAATAATCACAGGAAATAAATCGCTAAGTTGGTGGGTCATATGGGCAAGATAAATCTGAAGTGAGAGCCAGCCAATCTGTATGTGATGGAGACAGATACAGAACCCACCCTCATGCCTCCATGATTCACTGAGAGTCTCTGCTCCTCTCCTGCTTTTTTCCCTTTCAAAAACTGTCATGATCAAGCAAAGTCTTTGGAGTTTGTTTTAGGACATGAATCTACCTTCTCCCCAGATTGCTAGGTTTCTAATTAAAAAAGTTTTCCCTTCGACTGCAATTTGTCCCTCCAGTTATTGACTTGTGAGTGGTGAGCAGCTGAACCCGAGTCTGGTAACACTAATTTCAATAGGGATGATACAATTCTGGAATGGCAGTGTCAAATTATGACACCTTTTACTTTTGTATGTAAAATGCTTTATTTTCTAATGTGCATCGAGGCTGGGGGTCTAGCAGTGTGCCTGGACTCTCAAAGTGTTTGTCTAATATGGAGGCTTAGGTTTAAGAAGTTGCATGGGTAACAAAGGCAAAGTCTGGGATTCTTTCAAAATAAGGAGTTGGAGATGAATAGGGGATGAGGACTCCATTCCATTCCCGACTAAGGCAAAACTTTTGGAGAAATACAGTCTCAGTGAAAAGACAGTGAGAAAAAAAATCTGCAAATCTTCATGTATAACAAAGGGAGTTACATACATATACATATACATACATATACAAACCTGTTTGCTTTGCCTGGGTTATGAAGGATTTTTTTGTTTGTTGGTTTGTTTTTTTGTTTTAACATTTTAAATACTGACCTGTACTTATAATGCATGTAGGGTTTGAGATTATCCACTGGTAAAGTTCATCAAAACCAAAACAAGAATATGAATTTAAGATGATTTCAGTGGGAGCTATTTGGAGTGCTCAACAGAAGCAATAACCAATTTCCCTGAAGTGAAAGCCCCTCACCCCAGCCTCACAGGACGCACCAACTCAGCCAGTCATGAGTTCATATGTTAAATGTTGAAATTCAGATAATAAGCCAGTTAAGTGACTAGAGAAACAACATAGGATGGTAAAGACAACCTTCCTTAGGACCTCAGATGCAAAAAAAAAAAAAAAAAAAAATCCTAAAGACAAATACAAATTAGAAATCTTTATCAATGTACATGTTACATTAACAGATTAAAGGATAAAACACTAATTATCTCAAAAAGTAAAAATGAAAATAGCTCTCATAATGCCCTTGATCATTCATAAAAATTTTTCTGTGTGCTTCATCAATATTTCACAACAAACACCAGTTTTAAGCCTTAACTATTTTTTAATGAGTTAAATAAATCCTAATAGTTAATTACAAGTTATTTTTAAAAATGATTGAAAGTAATTCAGTCAGTAGTAAAGGAAAATATTAACACAGACAATAAAACATTGGGATTACCAGGTGGCTCAGATGGTAAGGAATGCCTGCAATGCAGTAGAATTAAAAGAATATTATTCACCCATGTGAATGTAATTTCCACTTTCTATATCTTTCAATGACATAAAATCCAAGTTCCATAATTCCTTTCCTATAGCAAATATTTAAAAAATCTTGGGATTTATGTAATTGCTAAAACCAACTTTACTTTTTATTTCACCTTTAGCCTAAGTAATTTCCAATAATTATGATCCTGTTATTTACTTCTATGATTTGCACAATCAACTCAGATACAATTCCTCGGGCGTGGTTACCATATTTGTATTACTGCATAACTCTCTGGTTTTGGTAATTGCAAATAATATGTGCACAGAAACTAAGTAGTCCATTATCTTAGTCTTTTGTAGTTTGATTTAGCTTTTTTAGTCAATGCATATTATGTTATTATTTATTTAAACTTTTTATTTTGTACTGAAATATAGCCAATTATCAATGTTGTGATGGTTTCAGGTGAACAGTGAAGTTACTCAGCCATACACATACATGTATACATTCTCCCCCAAACTGCACTCCCATCCTGACTGCCACATATTACTTTATTTTAATTATTGTTTCTACTGGGGAATTCTATAACTAATTTGCTTGATCTGTAACAATTTAAGTTATTGCCATTTTGCATTAATCATTAGTGTATATTAATTATATTCTTTTAGGCACATGCATATTTTAGAAAGAAACTATTCTCTCCTTTAATATGATACATACATACATACATAATTCACTAAATTGTATCTGACTCTGATCCCATGGACTGAGCTCACCAGGCTGTCTTGTCCATTGAATTATCCAGGTAAGAATACTGGAGTGGGTTGCTATTCTCTTTTCCGGCGGATCTTCCTGACCCAAGGATTGAAGCTGGGTCTCCAGCTTGGTTAAGTAGATTCTTTACCACTAAGCCACCTAATAGTAATAATATATTTTTCTTTGTCATTACAAATAAATTTTGAAACCATAATACATGGGTCTCTAGGTTCAATAAAATATGAATAAAGACACAGAAATGGGAAAAATATATATATATGTGTAAATCTCTGATTTGGACCTGGAGAGAATCCAAACACTTATTTGTAAGAAGGCTGATTCATGCTCAGAAAGAATCTTCTTTTTGAGCCAGTTCTTGAAATGAAGCTAGCCCATAAAATCAATATGCCATGTAATGGTGTCTGCATACTACATCTCTTTCATGGACTCAAAGAAAAATACTAATTTCTAAAAACAACTAGTTTAATAAGACAGAGATATTCATATTAATTAGCAAACATTTTGAATTTTATTCTGAATATTGTGTTCAGAATAAATATTTATATGGAAGCTAATTGAAAATAGTCATGAAAAAGCTTAGATCATTCAATAACTTTAGAAATTGATGAATCTGATTGTCATGCAAAATTTTATTTAATAACCACATTTAATTGAAAAATGTTTCACTGTTCAGGATGTATTAATGATTTAGATGTTTTCTGGGTTACTTTCAAAATAAAGTTATAATTAAAACAACATGTTCTCCAGAAACAGAAATACATTATCAATGGAATAGGATAGAAAATCCAGAGATAAACCCACACACTTATAATCATCTATTCTATAAAAAATGGGGCAAGAATATACAGTGGAGAAAAGATAGTCTCTTCAATAAGTGGTGCTGGGAAAACTGGACAGCAACATGCAAAGAATGAAATTAAAATACTACCTAACACCATACACAAAAAATAAACTCAAAATGGATTAATCTAAATATAAGACTGGGAACTGTAAATCTCTTAGAGTAAAACATAGGCAGAACTTGCATCTCTTACACCTGCTGCATTGACAGAGAGGTTCTGCCACTAGCATCACATTGGATGCCCCCATATATAGACTCCAGTTCAGTTCAGTTCAGTCCCTGAGTCGTATTCGACTCTTTGCAACACCATGGACTGCAGCACAACAGGCATCTCTGTCCATCACCAACTTTTGGAACTTGCTCAAACTCATGTCCATCAAATCAGTGATGCCATCCAACCCTCTCATTCTCTGTCATCCCCTTCTCTTCCTGCCTTCAATCTTTCCCAGCATCAGGGCTTTTTCTAATGAGTCAGTTCTTCGCCTCAGGTGGCCAAAGTATTGAAGCTTCAGCTTCTTTCAATGAATATTTAGGATTGATCTCCTTTAGGACTGCTGCTGCTGCTAAGTCTCTTCAGTCGTGTCCGACTCTGTGCGACCCCATAGACGGCAGCCCACCAGGCTCCTCTGTCCCTGGCATTCTCCAGGCAAGAATACTGGAGTGGGTTGCCATTTTCTTCTCCAATGCATGAAAGTGAAAAGTGAAAGTGAAGTTGCTCAGTCGTGTCCGACTCTTAGCCACCCCATGGACTGGAGCCTACCAGGCTCCTCCGTCCATGGGATTTTCCACACAAGAGTACTGGGGTGGGGTGCCATTGTCTTCCCCGCCTTTAGGACTAACTGGGTTGATTTCCTTGCAGTCCAAGGGACTCTCAAGAGTCTTCTCGAAAAGCACAGTTCAAATGCATAAATTCTTTGATGCTCAGCTTTCTTTATAGTCCAACTCTCACATTCATACATAACTTCTGGAAAACCAATAGCTATGACTAGATGGACATTTGTTGACAAAGTGATGTCTCTGCTTTTTTAATATTCTGTCTAGTTGGCCATAGATTTTCTTCCAAGGAGCAAGAGTCTTTTAATTTCATGGCTGCAGTCACCATCTGCAGTGATTTTGGAGCCCAAGAAAATAAAGTCTGTCACTCCTTCCATTTTTTCCCCATCCATTGCCATTCAGTGTTGGGATGCAATGGCATGATTTTCATTTTTTTGAATGTTGAGTTTTAAGCCAGCTCTTCACTTTCTTCTTTCACTCTCATTAAGAGGCTGTTTAGTTCCTCTTTGCATTCTGCTAAAGTATGGTGTCATCTGTATATCTGAGGTTATTAATATTTATCCCAGTAATCTTGATTCCAGCTTGTGCTTCATCCAACCCAGAATTTTGCTTAAGGTACACTGCATATAAATTAAATAAGCAGGGTTACAATATAGAGACTTGATGTACTCCCTTTCCAATTTGGAAGCAGTCTGTCATTCTATGTCTTGTTCTAACTGTTGCTTCTTGACTTGTATACAAATTTCTCAGGAGGCAGGTAAGTGGTCTAATATTCCTGTCTCTTTAAGAATTTTCCATAGTTTGTTGTGATCAACACAGTCAAAGGTTTTAGAATAGTCAATGAAACAAAAGTGGATGATTTTCTGGAATTCTCTTACTTTTTCTATGATCCGACAGATGTTGAAAATTTGATCTCTGGATTCCTCTGCCTTTTCTAAATCCACCTTGAATATCTGGAAGTTTTCAGTTCATGTACTGTTGAAGCCTTGCTCGGAGAATTTTGAGGATTACTTTGCCAGGGTGTGTTCAGTTCAGCTCAGTTCAGTCTCATAGTCCTGTCCAACTCTTTGTGACTCCATGAACCACAGCAGGCCAGGCTTCCCTATCCATCACCAACTGCTGGAGTCTACCCAAACCCATGTCCATTGAGTCAGTGATGCCATCCAACCATCTCATTCTCTGTTGTCCCCTTCTCCTTCTGCCCTCAATCTTTCTCAGCATCAAGGTCTTTTCAAATAAGTTAGCTCTTCGCATCAAGTGGCCAAAGTATTGGAGTTTCAGCATCAGTCCTTCAAATGAACACCCAGGACTGATCTCCTTTAGGATGGACTGGTTGGATTTCCTTGCAGTCCAAGGGACTCTAAAGAGTCTTCTCTGACACCACAGTACAAAAACACCAATTCTTTGGTGGTCAGCTTTCTTTATAGTACAACTCTCACATCCATACATGACTACTGGAAAAACCATAGCCTTGACTAGATGGAGTTTTGTGACAAAATAATGTCTCTGCTTTTTAATATGCTATCTATGTCTAGGTCATAACTTTCCTTCCAAGGAATAAGCATCTTTTAATTTCATGGCTGCAATCACCATCTGCAGTGATTTTGGGGCCCAAAACAGTAAACTCAGTCACTGTTTCCCCATCTATTTGCCATGAAGTGATGGAACCAGATGCCATGATCTTCGTTTTCTGAATGTTGAGCTTTAAGCCAACTTGTTCACTCCCTTCTTTCACTTTTATCAAGGGGCTCTTTAGTTCGTCTTCACTTTTTGCCATAAGGGTGATGTCATCTGCATATCTGAGGTTATTGATATGTCTCCCAGCAATCTTGATTCCAGCTTGTGCTTATTCCAGCCCAGAGTTTCTCATGATGTACTCTGCATAGGCATTAAATAAACAGGGTGACAATATACAGCCTTGACATACTCCTTTTCCTATTTGTAACCAGTCTGTTGTTCCATGTCCAATTCTAACTGTTGCTTCCTTACCTGCATACAGGTTTCTCAAGAGGCAAGTCAGGTGGTCTGGTATTCCCATCTCTTTCAGAATGTTCCACAGTTTGTTGTGATCCACATAGTCAAAGGCTTTGGCATAGTCAATAAAGCAGAAATAGATGTTTTTCTGGAACTCTCTTGTTTGTTCCATGATCCAGCGGATGTTGGCAATTTGATCTCTGGTTCCTCTGCCTTTTCTAAAACCAGCTTGCGCATCAGGAATTTCACGGTTCACATGTTGCTGAAGCCTGGCTTGGAGAATATTGAATATTCCTTGACTAGCCTGTGATGTTGCTGCCTGCTGCCAAGTCGCTTCAGTCATGTCCAACTCTATGCGACCATAGACAGCAGCCCACCAGGCTTCCCCATCCCTGGGATTCTCCAGGCGAGAACAATGGACTGGGTTGCCATTTCCTTCTCCAATGCATGAAAGTGAAAAGTGAAAGGGAACTCACTCAGTCATGTCCGACTCCAGGGAGTCTACGGACTGCAGCCCACCAGGCTCCTCCATCCATGGGATTTTCCAGGCGAAAGTACTGGAGTGGGGTGCCATTGCCTTCTCCGTACTAGCCTGTGAGATGAGTGCAATTGGGTGGTAGTTCGAGCATTCTTTGGCATTGCCTTTCTTTGGGATTGGAATGAAAACTTATCTTTTCCAGTCCTGTGGCCATTGCTATGTTTTACAAATTTGCTGGCATATTGAGTGTAGCACTTTCATAGCATCATCTTTCAGGATTTGTAATAGCTCAACTGGAATTCCATCACCTCCACTAGCTTTGTTCATAGTGATGTTTCTAAGGCTCACTTGACTTCACATTCCAGAATGTCTGGCTCTAGCTGAGTGTGAGTGATCACACCATCGTGATTATCTTGGTCATGAAGATCTTTTTTGTACAGTTCTTCTGTGTATTCTTGCCACCTCTTCTTAATATCTTCTGCTTCTGTTAGGTCCATGCCATTTCTGTCCTTTACTGTGCCCATCTATGCATGAAATGTTCCCTTAGTATCTCTAATATTCTTGAAGACATCTCTAGCTTTTCCCATTCTATTGTTATCCTCTACTTCTTTGCATTGATCACTTAGGAAGGCTATCTTAACTCTCCTTGCCTATCGCTGGAACTCTGCATTCAGCCAGGTGCATTCTTTCCTTTTGTCCTTTACCTTTCACTCATCTTGTTCTTCAGCTTATACATATACACACTGCTATATATAAAATCAATGTGGGAGACTTGGGTTCGATCTCTGGGTTGGAAAGATCCCCTAGAGGAGGGCATGGCAACCAACGGCAGTATTCTTGCCTGGCAAATCCCCGTGGACAGAAAAGCCTGGTGGGCTACACTCCATAAAGTGTCCGATACAACTTAGCTACTAATCACAGCACAGCATGTATAAAATAGATAACTAATAAAGATCTACTCTATAGCACAGGGCAGTCTGCTCAATACTGTGTAATGGCCTACATGGGAAAAGAATCTAAAAATGAGTGCATAAGACCATGGTGGGGAAAAGTGGCAGACACGACTGAACACCTGAACTGAACTGGTAACTGATTCATTTTGCAGTACAGCAGAAACTAGCACAACATTGTAAATCAACTATACACCAATGAAAATTTTAAAAAGAAAATAAAAATAACACAAGGTGTTTTCCTTAAGTATTTTGGGAAATAGGAAAAGTTTGAATAGTGAATAAAAAGAATAAATAAAATAATTGTATACATTAGAAAAAAAATAAAGTGAAGTTAAATTAGCTAACTCTGGGATATAGGAGGGGAAAATTTCCCCACATTGAATAATAACTCTCCTTTCATTCTGCTTTATGTATGGTAAACAATAATTTTTTAAAATAGGATATTGTAAAAATATGTTATTAGCTTTCTTCCCCGGCATCAGGCCCATTTGTCAGAAATAATCATTCTTTAAAATTAAATTTATTTTTAACTGGAGAATAATATTTTGCTGGTTTCTTCTATACATTAACATGAATCATCCATAGGTATACACATGTCCCCTCCCTTCTGAAACTTCCTCCCATCTCCTACCCAAATCCATTCCTTTAAGTGGTCACAGAGATCACTATTTCATATGCAAGCCCCACTAGCTATGTATTTTACACATTGTAATGTATTTGTTTCAATGCCACTCTCTCAATTTGGCACACTCTCTCCTTCCTGCACTGGGGCCACAAATCTGTTTTCTATGTCTGTGTCTTCATTCAGTTCAGTCACTCACTCATGTCTGACTCTTTGAGACCCCATGAACTGCAGCACTCCAGGCCTCCCAGTCCATCACCAAGTGTTGGAATTTACCCATATCCATGTCCATTGAGTTTGTGATACAATGCAACCATCTTATCCTCTGTTGTCCCCTTCTCTTCCTGCCCTCAATCTTTCCCAGCATTAGGGTCTTTTCAAATGAGTCAGCACTTCACATCAGGTGGCCAAAGATTTGGAGTTTCAGCTTCAACATTAGTCCTTCCAATGAACACCGAGGACTGATCTCCTTTAGAATGGACTGGTTGGATCTCCTTGCAGTCCAAGGAACTCTCAAGAGTCTTCTCCAATACCACAGTTCAAGAGCATCAATTCTACTGCACTCAGCTTTCTTTATAGTCCAACTTTCACATCCATACATGACTACTCGAAAAACCATAACCGTGACTAGATGGAGCTTTGTTGACAAAGTAATGTCTCTGCTTTTTAATACGCTCTCTAGTTTGGCCATATCTTGCCTTCCATGGGGTAAACATTTTTTTAATTTCATGCCTGCAATCACCATCTGCAGTGATTTGGGGGCCCAAAATAGTAAAGTCTGACACTGTTTCCACTGTTTCCCCATCTATTTGCCATAAAGTGATGGGACCAGATGCCATGATCTTAACTTCCTGAATATTGAGCTTTAAGGCAACTTTTTACACTCTCCTCTTTCACTTTCAGCAAGAGGCTCTTTAGTTGTTCTTCATTTTCTGCCATAAGGGTGGTGTCATCTGCATATCTGAAGTTACTGATATTTCTCCCAGCAATCTTGATTCCAGCTTGTGCTTCTTCCAGCCCAGCATTTCTCATGATGTACTCTGCATAGAAGTTAAATAAGCAGGGTGACAATATCCAGCCTTGAGGTACTCCTTTTCCTATTTGGAACCATCATGTTGTTCCATGTCCAGTTCTAACTGTTGCTTCCTGACATGCATACAGGTTTCTCAAGAGTCAGGGCAAGTGGTCTGGTATTCCCACCTCTCTGAACTTTCCACAGTTTATTGTGATCCACATAGTCAAAGGCTTTGGCATAGTCAATAAAGCAGAAATAGATATTTTTCTAGAACAGTCTTGCTTTTTTGATGATCCAGTGGATGTTGGCAATTTCATCTCTGGTTCTTCTGCCTTTTCCAAAACCAGCTTGAACATCTGGAAGTTCACAGTTCACTTATTGTTAAAGCCTGGCTTGGAGAATATTGACCACTTCTTTACTAGCCTGTGAGATGAGTGCAAATGTGCAGTTGTTTGAGCATTCTTTGGCATTGCCTTTCTTTGGGATTGGAATGAAAACTGACCTTTTCCAGTCTTTTGGCCACTGCTGAGTTTTACAAAATTGCTATCACATTGAGTGCAGCACTTTCACAGCATCATCTTTTAGGATTTGAAATAGCTCAACTGGAATTCCATCATCTCCTCTAGCTTTGTTTATAGTGATGCTTCCTAAGGCCCACTTGACTCTGCTTTCAAGGATGTCTGGTGCTAGGTGATTGATAACACCATCATGATTATCTCGGTCATGAAGACCTTTTTTGTACAGTTCTTCTGGGTATTCTTGCCACCTTTTCTTAATATCTTCTGCTTCCGTAAGGTCCATACCATTTCTGTCCTTTATTAAGCCTATCTTTTCATGAACTATTCCCTTAGTATCTCTAATTTTCTTGATGAGATCTCTCATCTTACCCATTGTATTTTTTCCCTCTATTTCTTTGCATTGATTGCTGCTGAAGTCTTTCTTATCTCTCTTTGCTATTTGGCACTCTGCATTCAGATGCTTATATCTTTCCTTTCTCCTTTGCTTTTTACTTCTCTTCTTTTCACAGCTATTTATAAGGCCTCCTTTGACAGCCATTTTGGTTTTTTGCATTTCTTTTTCTTGGGAATTGTCTTGATCTCTGTCTCCTATACAATGTCACAAACTCGGTTCATAGTTCATCAGACACTCTGTCTATAAGATCTAGTCCCTTAAATCTATTTGTCACTTTCACTATATAATTACCAGGATTTTGACTTAGGTCATACCTGAATGGTCTAGTGGTTTTCCCTGTTTTCTTCAATTTAAGTCTGAATTTGGCAATAAGGAGTTCATGATCTGAGCCACAGTCCACTCTTGGTCTTTTTTTTTTTCCTGTCTGTATAGAGCTTCTCTATCTTATGCTGCAAATAATATATTCAACCTGATTTCAGTATTGACCATCTGGTGATGTCCATGTGTAGAGTCGTCTTTTGTGTTGTTGCAAGAGGGTGTTTACTGTGATCAGTGTGCTCTCTTGGCAAAACGCCATTAGCCTTTGCCCTGCTTCATTCTGTACTCCAAGGCCAATTTGCCGTTTACTCCAGGTGTTTCTTGACTTCCTACTTTTGCATTTCAGTCCCCTATTATGAAAAGGACATCTTTTTGGGTGCTAGTTCTAAATGGTATTGTAGCCCTTCATAGAACCATTCAACTTCAGCTTCTTCAGCATTACTGGTCAGGACATAGACTTGGATTACCGTGATATTGAATGGTTTGCCTTGGAAACGACCAGCATCATTCTGTTGTTTTTGAGATTGCATCCAAGTACTGCATTTCGGACTCTTTGTTGACTATGATGGCTATTCCATTTCTTCTAAGATATTCCTGCCCACAGTGGTACATATAATGGTCATCTGAGTTAAATTCACCCATTGCAGCCCATTTTAGTTTGCTGATTCCTAGAATTTCGACGTTTACTCTTGCCATCTCCTGTTTAACCACTTCTAATTTGCCTTGATTCATGGACCTGACATTCCAGGTTCCTATGCAATACTGCACTTTATAGCATTGGACCTTGCTTCTATCACCAGTCACATCTACAACTGGGTATTGTTTTTGCTTTGGCTCCATCCCTTCATTCTTTCTGGAGTTATTTCTCCACTGATCTCCAGTAGCATATTGGGCACCTACCAACCTGGGGAGTTCCTCTTTCAGTATCCTATCATTTTGCTTTTTCATACTGTTTATGGGGTTATCAAGGCAAGAATACTGAAGTGCTTTGACTTTCCTTTCTCCAGTGGACAATATTCTGTCAGACCTCTCCACATGACCCATCTGTTGGGTGGCCCCACATGGCATAGCCTAGTTTCATTGAGTTAGACAAGGTTGTGGTCCATGTGATCAGATTGGCTAGTTGTCTTTGATTATGGTTTCACTTTTTCTGCTCTCTGATGCCCTCTCTCAGCTCCTACCGTGGACATGGGGTCTATCTTCATGGCTGCTCCGGCAAAGCACAGCTGCTGCTCCTTACCTTGGACATGGTGTATCTCCTCACAGCTGCCGTTCCTGTCCTTGGACGTGGGGTAGTTCCTCTCAGTCACTCCTGTGCTGCACAGCTACTGCTCCTGCACCACTGCTTCTGGACTGGACAGCTGCCCTGGCTTCACTGCACAGCCATTTTTGCCCTGCAAATAGGTTCATTACTACCATCTTTCTAGAATTTATATATATGGGTTAGTATGCCATCTCTGTATCATAGGCTCTAGGTTCATCACCTCATTAGAACTGACTCAAATGTGTTCCTTTTTATGGCTGAGTAATATTCCATTATATGTACCACATCTTTTTAATCCATTCATTTGTCAATAGACATCTTGGTTGCTTCAATGTCATAGCTATTGTAAATAGTGCTTTGATGAATACTGGAGAGCATGTGTTTTATTAATTAGGGCTTTCTCTGAGTAAATGTCCCATAGTTGGATTGTTGTGTCATATAGTTTTATATGGAATATAAAACTCATTTTTTAAGGAATCTCCATACTGTTCTCCATAATGGCTGTATCAATTTAAATTCCCACCAACACTACAAGAAGGTGGTTCACTTTTCTCCACACCCTCTCCAGTAATTATTGTTTGTGGATTTTTTAAATGATGGCCATTCTGACCAGTGTGAGGTGATACCTCATTGTAGTTTTGATTTGTGTTTCTCTAATTGAGGGATGTTGAGAATCTTTTCATGTGCTTACTAGCCATATGCATGTCTTCTTTAGAGAAAAATCTGTTTAGGTCTTCTGCCCACTTTTCAGAGATAATAATTTTTTAAGTTTTCCATTTTTAGTTATTTGATGAGAAATTAAAGAACTCTGAATCACATATCTTCTTTTTCCCCCTTATTTTTCTTAATTTAAAAATTCTTTATAAATAATGCATTAATTTATCACTTGGAGAGCAGGGCAAGAGCTGGCCTGCCTTCACCTGCCTGGGAGAAAGAAACTGCCTGCTCACTGCTGCCAATGAACAGTTCAGGGTATCCACCTGGCAGAACCACTGAAGAGATATTACTTCTTCTCTGCCGGGTAGCATGTTTTGTGGCCAAGTATTTGGGCCAGCTTTCCTGCAGCTGCCACTTTCTGGAGGGATGTGCAGTAACAGGGCTGAGCCTGTGTTCAGCCCCTAGCAGTGTCAGGGTATGGCCCCTTGTCAAGTACAGAGGATGCTTGGGGTTGACCTTGGGGTGAATGTGCCCTGGCACATCCAGAAAATGATGGATAGCCAAAAGTTCTGTTGCACCAAGGTGGCCACATGAGCCTTCCCCTTTTCCAGTCCACCCTGACCCACTGAAAGATGTCCTATGGCCAGGGGATGCCAACCTGAAAGGAAGGAACCCTCTTTGGGCTTCCAGATAGCAATGAGTACTGGGAAGAAACACCAGGTGTTCAGGTGTGTGTCTCCCAGGATGTCCAGAGGCACCTGTTCTGTAGGCCATGGATCTCCAGAGGTCAAACAGTGAGGCAGCCTTGGAAAGGGGACTTTCCTCAGAAGCAAAGCATCTCCTAGCCATTGACAGCCGCTTCCAGCTGTAGGTTGTTAGTATGCTGTAGTTTTTCCATGTTGACACTTTGTCAAATTCTTTATATTTTACGTTCACAACAATCTTATTGCAACCTATGTGGAAACTAATTTCCAGGTGTATCTAAAGTTTAATTATGAAGAGAAAACCTTAAGATATTAGAAAATACACATATGAAGATATATTAATTCATCATAGGTAAATTTCTCTAACTGATACTGCTGCTGCTGCTGCTGCTAAATTGCTTCAGTCGTGTCCGACTCTGTGCAACCCCATAGACGGCAGCCCACCAAGCTCCCCTGTCCCTGGGATTCTCCAGGCAAGAACACTGGAGTGGGTTGCCATTTCCTTCTCCAATGCATGAAAGTGAAAAGTGAAAGTGAAGTCGCTCAGTCGTGTTTGACTCTTAGCGACCCCACGGACTGCAGCCTACCAGGCTCCTCCGTCCATGGGATTTTCCAGGCAAGAGTACTGGAGTGGGTTGCCATTGCCTTCTCTGTTAACTGATACTAAGAAGCAGAAATAATGAAAAAGTGACAAGAGACATACAGATGCCCAACAAGTGTATGGAAAGATGCTCAACATCACTATCAGGGAAATGAAAATCAAAACCCCAATGAGATGTCAACTCAAATGTTGACGTGGATATTATCATAAGACCAAAAGTTGGTAAGGATAATGAGAATTTGCGAAACTTGTACTCTACTGATGGGAACATTAAAATGGTACAGTCACCATGGGAAAGTATGAGGGTCCTTAAAAAATTAAAAATAGAACTATCATATGATATTTATCCAGAATAATTAAACTTCAGATATCAATGAATTATCCTGTTCATCACAACATTATTCACAATAGCCAAGAAACAACCTAAATGCCTGTCAATAAATGGATAAAGAAAATGTGGTAAATTCATATGGAACATTATTAAGTCTTAAAAAAAAAAAAAATGAAATCCTGCCATGTGTGACAACATGGATGAACCTGGAGGATATTGTACTAAATGAAATAAACCAGGCACAGAAAGACAAATGCAATATGATTCCACTTTTAGGGTATATCCAAAAAGTAGTCAAATGCATACACAGAGAGTGGAAAGGTGCTCACTTTTGGCTGGGAGAGGACTGGGGACTTACTGTTCAACAGGTATTAAGTTTTAATTATGAAAGTGAATAAATTTAGAGTTCTGCTGTACAACATTGTGCCTATAGTTAACAGTACTTCATTGTGCACATAAAGCTTTGTCAAGAGGGTAGATCTCATGCTAAGTGTTCTTACTACAACGACAGTAATAAAAAGCACAATGGGGAACAAGCGAGCTGTCCTCTTGTTTCATCTCTGAGCAGCAGGGAAAATTCTCTAATGAGGAAGGCATTGGGGGAAACAGATGAGCTGGGGGCATCTTGGGCAATATTGCCGCTCAGCAAAATGTCCACAGCTGTCAAAAAGCATACTTTGTTTATGATATTATACATTTTTATATGACAAGAAAAAAAGTGAAAAAGCTCTTGGAATATGATTTTCATGGTTTTCAAATTGCTTGTTTCCTTGTGCATTTATCTCTGTGATGCATTCATCTTTTTAGAATTGATTGTAGGAATTCTTTTCATGCAAAAAGGTACTTATCTGTTAGAAAAAGACAGAGAAAAAAATAAAATGTGAGTATTTATTTTTCTTTTTTTTTTTTTTTCAAGAAAAGGGTGGAATTTAATCTTTATTTACAGGACACTGCAAGATATGAAATTCCACATAGAAACAAGAAACCCATTTGCATGACCAATGGTATGGAAAACTAAATTAAAATGCAAGTGCCTGTGTAATGTGATATATTTAGATCTGGCAAATTCAACAAAGAATTGCAATTGAGAATGTAGTAAAGATCTTTTTAAATGATAAAATAGACAAAGACTGATAGAAAAATAGTAAAATTGCATGACTATAAAATTTGTATAGATTAACATTAAATATGGGAGAAGGCAATGGCATCCCACTCCAGTACTCTTGCCTGGAGAATCCCATGGATGGAGAAGCCTGGTAGGCTGCAGACCTGGTAGGCTGCAGTCCATGGGGTCGCTAAGAGACACGACTGAGCAACTTCACTTTCACTTTCCTGCATTGGAGAAGGAAATGGCAACCCACTTCAGTGTTTTTGCCTGGAGAATCCCAGGGGCGGGGGAGCCTGGTGGGCTGACGTCTATGGGGTCACACAGAGTCGGACACGACTGAAGTGACTTAGCAGCAGCAGCAACATTAAATATGCATAAAATTACTTATCTAAGTTGATACTCTAAACATGAAATAAAAAGAAACACTGATTTAATTTTTATACTGTAAAGACAGCACATACATACACAAAAAGTCTAACCATATTAAGGAAGTGGCAACCCATTTCAATATTCTTGCCTGGGAAATCCCATGGACAGAAGACACTGGCAGGCTACAGTCCAAGGGGTCGTAAAAGAGTTGGACATGATTTAGCAACTAAACAACAATCAAGGTTTTAAACGGGACACAAAAAAGTGGTCTCTCTCTTGCATTGCTGAATTGGTGGCAGGGTTAACTGGTAAAAGCAATTGGAAAATGATTTTGAAATATTTATAAAATTGGAAATAAGCCAGTTTTACCAGCCATCAATTCTGGTGCTAGGAAAAGAAAACCTACATTGGCATCAGGAGCTGAAATATGATGGAATCCATTCAAGTATTCTATGTGGTCTCTGCTAATAATTAGTTTTCTGGTTTATTCTAATTTTTGAGACTTTATGACATTTGTAGTTGATGTCTCTTGTTGTTTCCCTACATGATTGCCCATCAGACTTTACTGTTTAAGATTATTTCTTTTCCTCTACATTCATAAATCATTTTGAGAAAACTGTAAAGAGCCTTTAAAATATTTTTCTGTGCAGCCAAATACCAAACAACTTCTGCGTTCATATTTCAATTTTGATTCAATGTTGCATTTATTCTCAAATTATAATCAAATATGACAGGTACTATATCCTCCCCACTGGGTTTCACAGAAGTATACCACAGATTTAAAAATCTATTAGTGCAGCTTTACTAAGCAAATCTGTTATGGTTCACTTAAGCTTACTCAAAGCTTGTTGCAAGGCTCTACTTGCTATAACTCACAACAGCCAACTTCACAGTTATCATTGGCCCCTGATACAAATTGACAACAGTTAGAGAAATTACAATCTTTAACAACATGTAAATAAAACAAATTTCAAAGTTAGCTAACTCTGGAACAAATGTATTTTTTATTCACGGTTTACTTTGTCATCTCAAGAGAAAATGTTTATAGCTTATATTATCTTGCAGAACTAGCCTGAAGCTTGTCTCTAAGTCCATTTACACTTTTAGATTTTAAAAAAAACTATGGTAAATACATGCTGATTTAAGTAGGAATGAATATTTTTACCTGCAGCTTTACCTAAAAATCTCTACAACATATTTTTGTAGAATATTTCTACAATATTATTTCTTAAATTATCAAATCCTGATCATACTTATACCTTCAATTCAGTTCAGTTCAGTTCAGTCACTCAGTGGTGTCCAACTCTTTGTGACCCCATGAACCACAGCACGCCAGGCCTCCCTGTCCGTCAGCAACTCCTGGAGTCCATGCAAACCCATGTCCATGGAGTCAGTGATGCCATGCAACCACCTCATCTTCTGTCCTTCCCTTCTCCTCCTGCCCTCAATCTCCCAGCATCAGGGTCTTTTCAAATGAGTCAGCTCTTCGCATCAGGTGGCCAAACTATTGGAGTTTCAGCTTCAATATCAGTCCTCCCATTTATACCTTAAAAGTGGTTAAATTTATTGACTATTTAACTTATCTGGTTGGACCGAAGTCTTTCTTTTTTTATGTACTGTGGAATGTTTTATGTGACTGAACTGTCCATTGATAATTCATGGTAAGTTTCATCTATAAAATGATCTGAATCTCAGGTGTAAGATTCTTGATCATCTTTCTAACTGTTGCTACAATCATTACTTCTTTCAGGTTTTCTATTTCTTCTGGGTCCAAGTTTTATAATTTATTATTTCTTAAAAAAATCATCATTTCATTTATAATGGTTTCAGAAGTACATTGATACAAATTGAATAGAATTATACAAATTTTATAATTTTATGCTGGCTATAATCTTATTGTTGATCTAGCTGTTTATAATATCATCTATTTTTGATAATGAAAATTTTAATGCAACATAAAATACCTTTTCATATTGAATACCTTATATATTTTAACATGCTTCTTAGGACTTATGATAGGTATTTAACACTGTTTAAAAATGTGAGGAAATATTCCACTTTATCAGCAAATAAAAAAGAGAGCTAATAACCTAGATATTATCATACTAAGTGAAGCAGATCAGGCCAAGGAAACACAAATATGTGGTATTACTTCTATGTGAAATCTAAAATATGTTACAAAGGTACTTATTTACAAAACTGAAATAGTTTTTTTTTCACATAGGAAAAATGTGAAAAATGCACTTCATGATGATGCAAAAGAGATATAAGTGGAAAAAAAAAGGATGCAAAAGAGACACAGAAATCAAATATATAATTATGAAAGGGTGGGGAGGTAAATTAGGGTTATATTATAGTTAACATATACACACTACTGTATTATAAAATAGATAACCAGAAAGGACCTACTGTATACCACAGGCAATGATACTCAATAGCTTATAAAAACTTATAACGGGAAAAGGACCTAATGAAAATAAGTTCAAAATATTTGAACTTATTTCAATATACCTGTATTCTACCATTTGTTGAATTTGTTTCTTATCCATGATTGTTGCTGTTTTCAATCATTTGTTGCTTCTTTGTTTTTACCCATCTTCTCACTTGGTTTTACTCCTCAGATCTCTGACATAAATTTGGGGACACAAATGGAAAGGTGGTGTACTCTAATTGTTGTGTTTTCTAGATTTTTTTAAAATGGAAAACAAGATTGGGGGTTGCATGTACTATGTGGGGGTAGTTTGCTATCTGCATTTACCCCTTTGTATGGCAGGGTACAGGAGACATTACCCTTTCTGCTCCTACAGGTAACACAGTAGTTCACACACTGGTGCACATACATAGTTCCTCTGTCAGAACAGATGCAGGTGGGGAGAGAATATGCAGGGTTTGACCCTCCAGGAATCATACTGTACATACTTTAATATTTCTGATCTTTAGACCTTTTCTCTCTCTTGTATGCACACCTACTTATGAAAAGGACTATTGATGCCTCCAGCACACACTGCTAGTTATCAATCTAATATCCATTCTAGCTTTCTTCATTACTAATAGAAACCATAAAAACTTCAATTTAGTTTGGAAAGGCAATGTTCAAAGCTAAACAGAGAAAATGAAAACTATATTTCACATGCTCTCTTTTGAGAGAGATTGCCGTTGGACAAACTTTTGGCCAAAGAGGTGTACAGAAATGGGAAAGTCTGTTTAAAATAGGTCAGCTTGTACAAGCTTATTCCCTTTGTTATATATTTTTTCTTTTTTAAAAAAATTTTATTGGAGTATACTTGATTTACAATGTTGTTGATAACTAATATTGTTAGTTTTAGGTGTATAGCAAAGTTATTCAGTTATACATATTCATATATTCATTCTTTTTTGGATTCTTTTCACATATAGATTATCACAGACTATTGAATAGCATTTCCTGTGCTATACAGTAGGTCTTTGTTGGTTACTTATCCTATTTAGTAGTCATAATTGCTGTTCAGTCACTAAGTTTTGTCTCAGTCTTTTGTAACCACATGAACCATAGCATCCAGGCTCCTCTGTCCATGGGGTTTCAGAAGCAAGAATACTGGAGTGGGTTGTCATTTCTTTCCCCAGTCCCCTTTGTCATTGGTGGGTGGTTTGCCATTTGATTTCTGATTTTTTTTGACTTCATGATGATGCAAAAGAGATATACTTTTGGTAGGAACTATACTTCAGTTTTAGATTTTGATCTTTACCCTGGCTAGCGATGCACGGTAAGAAATCCTCTCCTGGTGCTGGGAGGTGGCAATGAGCCCAGTCCTCAGTTGGCCACATCATCACATGGTAAACAGTGGATACACTTACAACCATCTGCACCTAGACAACCATTCAGTTTTTCACTTTCAATACAGCATTCATGGTGCAAGAGGGTCAAGAGGAGCTATTTCATGTTCAAGGTCAGGAAGGGCAGCCAGTGAGGGCTCCTCGTACAAGGTAAGGAGCAGCAGCTGTGCTTTGCTGGAGCAGCAATGAAGAGATACCCCACATCCAAGATAAGAGAAACCCAAGTAAGACGGTAGGTGTTGCAAGAAAGAATCAGAGGGCAGACACACTGAAACCATAATCACAGAAAACTAGTCAATCTAATCAAAAGGACCACAGCCTTGTCTAACTCAATGAAACTAAGCTATGCCATGTGGGGCCACCCAAGATGGGAGGGTGATGGTGGAGAGGTCTGACAGAATGTGGTCCGCTGAAGAAGAGAATGGCAAACCACTTCAGTATTCTTGCCTAGAGAACCCCATGAATAGTATGAAAAGGCAAAATGATAGGATACTGAAAGAGGAACTCCCCAGGTCAGTGGTGCCCAATATGCTACTGGAGATCAGTGGAGAAATAACTCCAGAAAGAATGAAGGGATGGAGCCAAAACAAAAACAATATCCAGTTGTGGATGTGACTGGTGATAGAAGCAAGGTCAGATGCTGTAAAGAGCAATATTGCATAGGAACCTAGAATGTCAGGTCCATGAATCAAGGCAAATTGCAAGTGGTCAAACAAGAGATGGCAAGAGTGAATGTCGACATTCTAGGAATCAGCGAACTAAAATGAACTGGAATGGGTGAATTTAACTCAGATGAACATTATATCTACTACTGTGGGCAGGAATCTCTTAGAAGAAATGAAGTAGCCATCATGGTCAACAAAAGAGTCTGAAATGCAGTACTTGGATGCAGTCTCAAAAATGACAGAGTGATCTCTGTTTGTTTCCAAGGCAAATCATTCAATATCATAGTAATCCAAGACTATGCCTCAACCAGTAACGCTGAAGAAGCTGAAGCTGAATGGTTCTATGAACACCTACAAGACCTTTTAGAACTAACACCCAAAAAAGATGTCCTTTGCAATATAGAGGACTGGAATGCAAAAGTAGGAAGTCAAGAAACACCTGGGTAACAGGCAAATTTGGCCTTGGAATACGGAATGAAGCATGGCAAGGCTAATAGAGTTTTGCCAAGAGAACGCACTGGTCATAGCAAACACCCTCTTCCAACAACACAAGAGAAGACTCCACATATGGATATAACCAGATGGTCAACACTGAAATCATATCGATTATATTCTTCGCAGCCAAAGATGGAGAAGCTCTATACAGTCAGCAAAAACAAGATCGGGAGCTGACTGTGGCTCAGATCATGAATTCGTTATTGCCAAATTCAGACTTAAATAGAAAAAAGTAGGGAAAACCATTAGACCATTTAGGTATGACCTAAATCAAATCCCTTATGATTATACAGTGAAAGTGAGAAATAGATTTAAGGAACTAAATCTGATAGACAGAATGCCTGATGAACTATGGATGGAGGTTTGTACCATTGTACAGGAGAGAGGGATCAAGACCATCCCCATGGAAAAGAAATGCAAAAAAGCAAAATGGCTGTCTGGGAAGGGCTTACAAATAGCTGTGAAAGGAAGAGAAGCGATAAGCAAAGAAGAAAAGGAACGATATAAGCATCTGAATGCAGAAATCCAAAGAATAACAACGAGAGATAAGAAAGCCTTCCTCAGCGATCAATGCAAAGAAATAGAGGAAAAGAACAGAATGGGAAAGACTAGAGATCTCTTCAAGAAAATTAGAGATACCAAGGGAACATTTCATGCAAAGATGGGCTTCATAAAGGACAGAAATGGTATGGACCTAAGAGAAGCAGAAGATATTAAGAAGAGATGGCAAGAATACACAGAACTGTACAAAAAAACCTTCATGACCCAGATAATCACGATGGTGTGATCACTGACCTAGAGCCAGACATTCTGGAATGTGAAGTCAAGTGGGCCTTAGAAAGCATCACTACGAACAAAGCTAGTGGAGGTGATGGAATTCCAATTGAGCTATTTCAAATTCTGAAAGACGATGTTACCATCGTTCTAAATTCCATATATATGCATTAGTACACTCCAGGTTTCATGCATGATACTGAATGCTTGAGGCTGGTGTACTGGGATGACCCTCCTGGGGAGGGAGGAGGGTGGAGGATTCAGGATGGGGAACACATGTATACCTGTGGCAGATTCATGTTGATATATTGCAAAACCAATATAATATTGTAAGTTAAAAAATAAAATAAAATTTAAAAAACGATGATGCTGTGAATGTGCTGTACTTAAAATGCCAGCAAATTTGGAAAACTCAGCAGTGGCCACAGGACTGGAAAATTCAGTTTTCATTCCAATCCCAAAGAAAGGCAAGGCAAAAATATTCAAGATCAGATGAGATCAGATCAGTCACTCAGTCGTGTCCGACTCTTTGCGACCCCATGATACACAGCACGCCAGGCCTCCCTGTCCGTCACCAACTCCCGGAGGTCACTCAGACTCACATCCATTGAGTCAATGATGCCATCTAGCCATCTCATCCTCTGTCGTCCTCTTCTCCTCTTGCCCTCAATCCCTCCCAGCATCAGAGTCTTTACCAATGAGTCAACTCTTCACATGAGGTGGCCAAAGTACTGGAGTTTCAGCTTTAGCATCATTCCTTCCAAAGAAATCCTAGGGCTGATCTCCTTCAGAATGGACTGGTTGAATATCCTTGCAGTCCAAGGGACTCTCAAGAGTCTTCTCCAGCACCACACTTCAAAGGCATCAATTCTTCGGCTCTCAGCCTTCTTCACAGTCCAGCTCTCACATCCATACATGACCACAGGAAAGACCATAGCCTTGACTAGGCAAACCTTTGTTGGCAAAGTAATGTCTCTGCTTTTGAATATGCTATCTAGGTTGGTCATAACTTTCCTTCCAAGGAGTAAGTGTCTTTTAATTTAATGGCTGCAGTCACCATCTGCAGTGATTTTAGAGCCCAGAAAAATAAAATCTGACACTGTTTCCACTGTTTCTCCATCTATTTCCCATGCAGTGATGGGACGAGATGCCATGATCTTCGTTTCCTGAATGTTGAGCTTTAAGCCAACCTTTTCACTCTCCACTTTCACTTTTATCAAGAGGCTTTTTAGTTCCTCTTCACTTTCTGCCATAAAGGTGGTGTCATCTGCATATCTGAGGCTATTGATATTTCTCCTGGCAATCTTGGTTCCAACTTGGGTTTCTTCTAGTCCAACGTTTCTCATGATGTACTCTGCATATAAGTTAAATAAACATGGTGACAATATACAGCCTTGATGTACTCCTTTTCCTATTTTGAATCAGTCTGTTGTTTCATGTCCAGTTCTAACTGTTGCTTCCTGATCTGCAAACAAATTTCTCAAGAGGCAGATCAGGTGGTCTGGTATTTGCATCTCTTTCAAAATTTTCCACATGAACTCCTTATTGCCAAATTGAGACTTAAATTGAATAAAGTAGGGAAAACTACTAGACCATTCAGGTATGACCTAAATCAAATCCCTTATGATTATACAGTGGAAGTGAGAAATAGATTTAAGGGCCTAGATCTGATAGATAGAGTGCCTGATGAACTATGGAATGAGGTTCGTGACATTGTACAGGAGACAGGGATCAAGACCATCCCCATGTAAAAGAAATGCAAAAAACAAAACGGCTGTCTGAAGAGGCCTTACAAATAGCTGTGAAAAGAAGAGAAGCAAAAACAAAGGAGAAAAGGACAGATATAAACATCTGAATGCAGAGTTCCAAAGAATAGCAAGAAGAGATAAGAAAGCCTTCTTCAGTGATCAATGCAAAGAAATAGAGGAAAACAACAGAATGGGAAAGACTAGGGATCTCTTCAAGAAAATACTCAAACTACTGCACAATTGCATTCATCTCACATGCTAGTAAAATAATGCTCAAAATTCTACAAGCCAGGCTTCAAGAATATGTGAACCATGAACTTCCAGATTTTCAAGCTGTTTTTAGAAAAGGCAGAGGAACCAGAGATAAAATTGCCAACATCCGCTGGATCATAGAAAAATCAAGAGAGTTCCAGGAAAACATCTATTTCTGCTCTATTGACTATGCCAAAGCCTTTGACTTTGTGGATCACAACAAACTGTTGAAAATCCTTAAAGAGATGGGAATACCAGACCACCTGACCTGCCTCATGAGAAACCTATATGCAAGTCAGGAAGCAACAGTTAGAACTGGACATGGAACAGCAGACTGGTTCCAAATAGGAAAAGGAGTATGTCAAGGCTGTATATTGTCATCCTGCTTATTTAAATTATATGCAGAGTACATCATGACAAACTCTGGGCTGGAAGAAGCAGAAGCTGGAATCAAGGTTACTGGGAGAAATATCAGTAACCTCAGGTATCCAGATGATATCACCCTAATGGCACTAAATGAAGAGGAACTAAAAAGCCTCTTGATGAGAGTGAAAGAGGAGAGTGAAAAAGTTCATTTAAATCCCAACATTCAGAAAATTAAGATCATGGCATCTGGTCCCATCACTTCATAGAAAATAGATTGGAAAACAGTGGAAACAGTGGCAGAGTTTACTTTGGGGGGCTCCAAAATCACTATTGATGGTGATTGCCTCCATAAAATTAGAAGACTCCTTCATTAGAAATTTATGATCAACCTAGATAGCATATTCAAAAGCAGAGACACTACTTTGCCAACAAGGTCCGTCTAGTCAAGGCTATGGTTTTTCCAATGGTCATGTATGGATGCGAGAGCTGGAATGTGAACAAGGCTGAGTGCCAAAGAATTGATGACTTTGAAGTGTGGTGTTGGAGAAGACGCTTGAGAGTTCCTTGGACTGCAAGAAGATTCAATCAGTCCATTCTAAAGGAGATCAGTCCTGGGTATTCTTTGGAAGGACTGATGCTAAAGTTGAAACTCCAGTACTTTGGCCACCTAATGTGAAGATTTGACTCATTGGAAAAGACTCTGATGGTGGGAGGGATTGAGGGCAGGAGAAGGGGATGACAGAGGATGAGATGGCTGGATGACATCACCGACTTGATGGACATGAGTTTGAGTGACCTCCGCGGGAGTTGGTGATGGACAAGGATGCCTTGCATGCTGCGATTCATGGGGTCGCAAAGAGTCGGACATGACTGAGGGACTTAACTGACTGACTGATAGCATTCAATAAATAACATGAAATATTTTACACTTTATTATAAAATAGGCTTTGCGTTATATGGTTGTGCCTAACTTTAGGCTAATAAAAACATTGTGAGCTCATGTAAGGTGGACCCTTCAGGATGTTGCGTGTATTAAATTCACTTTTGACTTAAGAATGTTTTCAACTTACAGTGGGTCTTTTGATATGTAATTCCAACATAGATAGAGGAAGATCTATACTTTTATTTTGTGAACTGCTTGTGAAATACTCTTGATTCCTGGAGACAGAGATACATTCCTGATCCTATGAGGAAAAGACATAGCACTAGTAAACAACTGAACAAACAATTTAAGAAGCCTGCCCCATTAATGATACTATTGTTGTTTGTTGTTGTTTAGTCACTTAGTCGTTTTCATCTGCTTTACCACCCCATGGATTGTAGCCCCCAGGATTCCCAGACATGAGTACTGGAGTGAGTTGCCATTTCCTTCTCCAGGGGATCTTCCCATCACAGGGATCGAACACATGTCTCCTGCATTGGCAGGTGGATTCTTTACCACTGAGACACCAGGGAAGCCTAATGACATCACGGGGCCCCAACCAAATGGACTACAAATATTATAGTTCCATACACAATTTTTAAAAATTGATTTTATTAAGGTTTGATTGATATAAACTGAATTGAACATGTGCATAGCTAAAATGTGCATTTTTATATTTAGTACATGTTAAATCATCAGTATAACTGTAGTAATGAGTGTACCCATCACCCCCAAAACTTTGCTCACATTTGATTTTTCACCAACCCCTTCACAATCTCTGTCCCAAATGATCACTGTTCTTCTTTATGTCACTGTATTTTACTGTAGCATTTTCCATACCTTCCAAAGGCATTGTACAATGTTACATTCTCATATGCAGTATATCAGAGGTCAAATTACCTTATACCTTAGTATGGTGAACCCTTTACACTTTAGAGATTCAAATGAAATAATTTGACCATCTTAAGTAGATTACATCCTCATGATTGAATATTGAAAGTCTTTTGTATATTCTAGATGAAAGTCCTTTATCAAGTGTCAAATTTGCAAATCTTTCTTTTAGTTCATTCCATATCTTTATAATTTTAACAATATCTTTTCTGAAAGTAGCAGTTTTTAAATTCCAAATTACCATTTTTAATTTATTAATCATGTACTAATGCTGTATCAAAACATTCTTTCCTTAAACTAATATTCACAAAGATTTTCTCCTATGTTTTCTTCTAGAAGTTTTAAAGTTTTCATTTTACTCTTAGGTCTAGGATCCTCTTTGTTTTAAATTTTCATTGAGTTATAAAGGTCAGCTCAAAGTCCATTCATCAGTATATCAAAATCAAACTCTTCCTGGACTATTTATTTATAAGATAAAATTTCATAGAATTTTCTTGGTCCATTCTCAAAAATCTGTTGACTATAGCTGTGTGAATCTATTTCTGTACTCTCTGTTCTATCGTATTCTTCTGCTAAATTTTTTTACTGGGATTGCCCGAATCAAGAAATCCATTTGAAAAGAATCTCCCATATGTACCTACACTGTGAACTTCATTTCCTGCAGTCCGTTTGGACTTTCAGCTTCAATATTAAATTCAGAGCAGCTGCAAGATCCTAGATTTCTCCTTCCTGCTCCATAGGAAACTCTATAGCTTATCTTTTTTTTTTTTTTCTCAGTGAATAGTATCCTTTATTTTCCAATGTCTGTTATCTTGAATATGTCTATTTTTTTGTCGTTTCAGGTGAGAAGATAATTTTTGTCTCTGATACTCTATATTGATCATACATACACAGTTTTCATTCAAGGCTTTATCATTATTCAGTACATTCATTTCCTTTATTTCTCAAAATTCCTTTTTCACTGACCATTTCACTTCTAGTTTTCCAGAAAAGCCTTAGAGATTCAAAAATATATATTTTTAAAATCAATACTACACATTTAAGTAGATAGGGGGAAGCTATGCATTCAGCCCATCATCTCAAAATAGGTTTTTACTCAAGATAAGCAATTTCAGGCCAGAATTCAAATGTGGCATTTTAAGATTTTGAAGTCCAAGAAATTAAAATGAGAAGTATATTTTATAACATTTTGCTTTTGTGATTTTATTATAATTTATTGCTGTGATTTGATTGAAAAAAACTCAGCAAATGAATCACTTTTTACTGTATATTGAAAAACCAAATGGTGGCAAATGATAGAATATTTTTAGTTTCATATTTGTGCTAATTATCTCTGTGATTTGGGTGGTTTCCTTATACCCTCTGGGTTTGTTTCTTCTTATGAGGATGAAATAGTCATTGAATTTCTACTCAGTGCTGCTAGTGATTTTCCAGCAGGAAATGATTGACAGCCATTCTATGGGTGAATTCTACCTGGCTTTCTGTTCTTCAACTCTAAGACATTTTCTTTCATACAGCTATAGATTTTGTTTTAAATTAGAGCTGGGACACATTGAGAGTTTCTTCACACCAGGTTTATATTTTTGTTCATTTTCTTCAGCTTATCTGATCCATTACTTTTCCTTTTCAAGCTCTTAGTGCCTTCAAAGGACTTGTTATTTAATTTTACCCAAGAAGAATTGAATTCAAGATATTACTTCTCCAAAGAGACATTTGAAGTTGTATTTCTCTTTGAGGTATATAAAAGATTGATCTCTTGGTAAAGGGATTTCACATATCGGTTGGAGAAAAGTTAGTTTGGAATTAGAGTATCTTCCCAGAAGTCAGTGAAATTATGTCATACAGATTAAGTATTTGCTTAGATGCAATAAATTGCTTTCCCATTGGGAATGCAGAAATCAGGGTTTGAATTATAGTGTTTTACTATTATATAATCTTAGTTTCATGAATATTAAGTGAATTTCGAACTATATAATTCAATAGATAATTTAAAAAATCTACAGAGGTCTAGATAATATTGAAACACTTCACAAAACAGAAAAGAATTAACAATAAGCTAATAAAAATGGAGGATGAACAAAATGGAATCAGCAAGAGGTAATCTATAAGAAGAAATGAAGTTAAGCTTTACTCAAGGAGCTTAGTGGTCATCATATATATCCTTACAATAAGAAAAAGCTGGTGGACCCAAAAGTCAGTGATTTTCTTGGACTCAATAGAAATCAATTTTCAGAGAAAGCTGCCAGATGTAAAAAAAGGAAGAATCTGGCATATCCTGGGAGAAATATCCTTTTATCTGTTCACCTGGAATTGAAGCTTGTTGCTGTTTCAGTTGCTAAGTCATATCTGACTCTGACCACACGAACTATAGCACACCAGGCTTCCCTGTCCCTCATTAGCTCCCTAAATTTGCTCAAACTCATGTTCATGCTAAACAGTTGGGAACACTAAATTGCCAGTTTTAATGATTGTTGGAGGCTGTATAAAGATTAGTAAAAATTTTTTTTTAAAAAGTGAAAAACTCCTGGGGCCTTTATCTTCAAAGGATCCCACACTTTTGTTTGTTTTATCTATAGGAGCCTCTCCAGTTTTTCATGGTAAAGATCTAAGAAAGATCCCTTTTTGGCTCTGGCAGGTGGAAAGGAAAGGTAAACATTGTGAAATCCATGAAGAGTTTTCTCTATAGCAAAAGCCTAAATTCAAGTGAAAGAATCTTGCCAAAGTTTTACAACAGCTGGATGAAGGGATTTCCTTTTGGTCCATCTTTTAGCCTTCTTGTTACTGCTAAAAGGGAAAAAAGTAGTCAGTAGTGGTCAGGGCCTCAAGGAAATGAACTTGATCACTGTAACCATAGGAAAAAGTAGAGATCAGTGAAAAACAAAACAACATTATACCACTGAAGAAACATTCATGAAAGTCAGAGCCTTGATCCATAGAGCCACATAAGCACTACAATTTAATTTGGGGATTATAGAATAATCTCCTTTCACACTCCTTCACCAGGCTAACAGGATATTAGTATAACACTTCATTATATTTGACAAAGCTCTGCAACAGAGAATCCTTCTGAGGAGGAAGACTTCTAGAAGACAAAGTCAAGATACATGACACAATAAGGACACTAGAGGAAACTACAGCAAAAAACAATACAGCCTAATTCCTGGCTAAGTTTTCATGAAATCTTATATTAAAAGGCCTTTTTAACTCAGTTCCTCTTACCAAAGTCAAAGAAAACCAGAACTGGACAATAGCTAAAATGATAAACACAAGGGAAGAGTATGGGATATGATATCACTTATATGTAGAATCTAAAAAAAAAAAAAAAAAAAAAGCGAGGGCAAATGAACTTATTTACAAAACAGAAATAGATATAGAAAATGAACTTAGAATCAGGACTAACGTGATAGAGGGAATGAGACTTCAAATACAAGAAAACTCAATTTTGAACACAGAAAAGCAGAATTTTATAGCCAAGTAGCTTGTTTGTGGATATAAACATACCAAGAGGAAATATTAAGAATATGAATAAACCTAACAGGATCTTTGTTGAAGGTAGGCCAGGGTAATCAGATGCCATCTGGGGGATAGTAGGGATTATGAGAAATTTGATCAGAAATTGAGGCTGGGGGATTTTGACTATAAAATTAACAGGATTCTTGTCATAACTGAGCAATGATAATCCAAACTAAAAGCCTAGCTGAGAATACAATTTGGAGGAGCTTGACTAAAGTTTGGCTAAGGAAAGACTCAGGATCACTAGATACTTATGTACAGTTTTCAACAAAAAATTTAGAAGGCAAACTAGAACACAAAAATATTTTTTGTCTAAGGAGACAAAGAGAACATCAGAACCAGACTGAGTTATGGCAGACTTTGGAATCAGTCTGGGAAACTAAATAACTAAGATTGGTATGCTAAATGTTTTAATGGAAAATAGAGAACACATAACAAACTCCGGTGTTCTTCCCTGGAGAATCCCAGGGATGGCTGAGCCTGGTGGGCTGCCGTCTATGGGGTAGCACAGAGTTGGACACGACTGAAGCAACTTAGCAGCAGCAGCAGCAGAGAACACGTAAGAATAAATGGATAATGTAAACATAAAGATAGAAACTCTAAGAAATCGAAGGGGAATGTTCAAAATTAAAAACACAGTCAAATGAAGAATGTGTTTGATGACTTGTTCATTGTCATTCAGTTTCTAAGTCATGTCCAACTCTGTGTGATCCCATGGACTGCAGAACACCGGGCTCCTCTGTCCTTCACTATCTCCTGGAATTTGCTCACATTCATGCCCATTAAGAGAATGATGCCTAAGCAGCAGCTTTCATGTGACTGGAGAAAGAATCAGTGAACTTGGAAATTGGTCAGCAGAAACATCCCAAATTGGAATTCAAGGATATAAATAAATTAGTAAAATACTACATCCGATAACAATGGGGCCGTGTCAAAAAGCATAACATGTGTGGATTATGAATGCAAGAAAGAGGTAAAAGAGAGAAGAAATATTTGAAGTAGTTGAACAACAGATCACAGATTCAGGAAGGATGGAGAATATCAAGCCTAATAAGTACCAAAACAAAGCAAACAGAACAAAACACCAAAGAGAAACACACTTAGGTATACTCAAACAATAGGAACACAAACACAAAGATGGGGAAAAGCCAGGCCAGAAAATACAGCACCTTAAATGAAGAGGAATGATGATAAGAATTAATTAGCATTTCCTAAGAAACTATGAGATTAGACAAACATTTAATTTGTTGAAAACAAACAAACAAAAAACAAACCTAGAATTTTCTACTCAGTAAAATCTGACTAAGTGAGGTAAAGTAATTTTTCAAACAAAAATAACAAAAGAGTTCATCTCCAGCAGATTTGCCCACAAGAAATGTTAATAGAAATTCTTTAGACCAAAGAAAAATGATGTAATTTAGAAACCTGGGTAAATAATAAGAGCACTGGAGAAGCAAAAAATAGAGAAAATTTTATTCCTTGTCTTATTTGATCACAATGACAACTCTTTAAGGCATAATAGTACCACTGTATAGGTGATAATAGTACATAGATAAGTAAAGCAATGTTAATAATGTCACCAGAGATGGGAGGAAGGAACTGGAAATACTCTGGTGAAAAGTATCTGCACTGTATGTGATATGGTGCTATTTGAATGTGAATTTAGACTAGTTTAAAATGTTCACTGCAGGGCTTCCCTGGTTCAGTGGTAAAGAATCCAACTGCCAATGCAAGAGACATGCCTTCAATCCCTGATCCAGGAGGAATCCCACGTGCTGCTGAAAAACTAAGCCAGTGCACCACAACTACTGAGCCTGTCCTGGAGTTGCAGCTACTGAGCCCACATGTCTTAGAGCCCATACTCCACAACAAGAGAAGCCATTTCAATGAGAAACCTGCATATCACAAGGAAGAATAGATCCCGCTTGCCACAACTAGAGAAAAGCCCACACAGCAATGAAGACCCATCACAGCCTAAATAAATAAAATAAATGTTCACTATAAACTTTGTCACAGTACTAAAAACTTTTCAAAGTACAATTGATATGGTAAGAAATGACATAAAATGATATCATATAAAAACTACAATTAACCCATAAAAATGTAAACATTGTAGATATTATTCTAACTATATCAACACTAGCTTTAAAATGAGTAGTCTAATTATACCAAATAAATGACAGAGGTTGTTAGAATCTATTAAAACACACACGATCCAATTTTACATATTCTAAAAGAAACCCACTTTAAATATGAACATTTGGTTAAGTTGAAAGTAAAGTGACAAAGTATTTACCATGGGAACAATAAAATAAAGCTGGAATATCTGCATTAACTTCAAACATATCAGACTTCAGAAGATGGAGGATGACCAGTGACAAAGGAGCTCTTACACAGTGATTAAGATGACAGTTTTCCAAAAATGTATCAGTCTTAACCATTTATGCACCCAACAACACAGCTTCAAAATAAGAGGCAAAAGTAATAGGTGAGATAGACATATCCATTGTTGGAAACTTCTACATTCCTTATCACAATGGTTAGTTCAACTAAGCAGAAAAATCACTAAACATGTACATGGCCTGAACAGCAGCAATCATCATTAACTGCTGGGGACCAGCCCCAGCTGATCCAGGGACTTCAAAGCGAGGATAGCATTGGTGGGGGTCAGGACACGATAGTTATAATTAGAGATATAAAGAATAATAGAACAAGGATAGCTCAGTAGGAAAATTCAGTGGAGAAAAGAGGCTGAGTAGCTTGGTTTATGCAGGGGACCAATAAAACTTCAAGACAAGAAGTTTGCACCACTTACGTAGGCCGCAGGCGTCTTTCCATTCTCCCGAAGGAGAGGAGATGCTGAGGCCTCCCCAGTCTGATCTTAGAAGCCCAGGCATAATTAGTAAGCATGGTGGGTCCTGCACTCCAGATGGAGACTCAGCCAGAATTTGAGAGAGAGAGCGACATGGGGAGACCAGTCTTTCCAGGAACTGATCCCAATTCTTTATTTTCCATGGTCTACTTTTATACACTGAGATGTTATACAAAAGTCACGTGGGGTCAGCAGTCCTGACTTTTATCAAAGTCAGGTGCTTCTTACAAATGTATACAGAGGTCTTAGGGGTGTTACATCATCTTCTGGCCAGGGGACCTGCTGACAATTTATGACCTTCTCCTTGTGATAGCGGTCAGTCAACCAGGACACTTATTTCTCCAGGGTGATTATTCTTAAAACAGACTCCACTAGATAAATTTACATTCCTATAGGGTGAGGGTGTAGTGGGTTTTAGTCAGAGAAAGAATTTACTTAGCCTAAGGTCTAACGTGATTAGTATCAAAGGTTAATACTTATCTCTTCTATTCATTAATGTGTATAAGGGCAGGGGAAGTGGAGATTTAGCAGCAAACATTGGCTTAACAAATGAAAAACCCGTCACCAATACAATTTCTAATCAGCCCACTATACTTATCCTAATAGTTTTCTGACTTCTCTAAAGAACCTGTTTTTAGAAGTACATGTGGCCGGACAAGCCTGTCAGGTGGGCTAGAGAACCTTCAGAAGAGTTTGTAGGTTAAAACACTCCTGTCACGCCCAGGAATTTTTATTAACTGAAGCTTTAAGTTAACTCTTCTTTCAGAAAGAGGTAGTGGGGGAAAGCCCCCCGTAAAGTCAGAAGTGTAGGTGAGAGCACAAGTAGTAAAGTAGGCAGGCTCTGGCTATGGGGGTAGATGCTCGAGAACCTCCAAGGGGCTCCTGAGGCTTGATCTTGCGCCCTTGCGTTATTGCCAAGCCTCCTTCCTCATGACCTTTGTCACGGGTGGAGCGCTAATCCAAAAACCGGCTCCCAACAATTAACTAATATTCATTTAGGGAAATATCAATACAACTCATAAACTTTTAGTCAAACTAACAAGGAAAATGAGAAAGTTACACATTAGCGATATTAGAAATGATAGAGGAGTCATTAACAGTGATCTCAGGAATAGTAAAAGGGTTATAAAGAATACTTTGAACAACTCTATGCCTCCAAATTTGATAACTCAGATGAGATGGACCAACAAATTTCTTGAAATAAACCATCAACCAAAACTCATACAAAGAAAATTAGGTAACCTGAATAACTCTGGAGAAGTCCGGCTCCTGGCCTCAAAATCTAGTTTGATATTTCAAGCTTCAGATCAGATCAGATCAGTCGCTCAGTTGTGTCCCACTCTTTGCAATTCCATGAATCACAGCACACCAGGCCTCCCTGTGCATTACCAACTCCTGGAGGTCACTGAGACTCACATCCAATGAGTCAGTGATGCCATCCAGCCATCTCATCTTCTGTCGTCCCCTTTTCCTCTTGCCCTCAATTCCTCCCAGCATCAGACTCTTCTCCAATGAGTCAACTCTTCGCATGAGGTGGCCAAAGTACTGGAGTTTCAGCTTTAGCATCATTCCTTCCAAAGAAATCCCAGGGCTGATCTCCTTCAGAATGGACTGGTTGGATCTCCTTGCAGTCCAAGGGACTCTCAAGAGTCTTCACCAACACCACAGTTCAAAAGCATCAATTCTTTGGCGCTCAGCCTTCTTCACAGTCCAGCTCTCACATCCATACATGACCACAGGAAAAACCATAGCCTTGACTAGGTGAACCTTTGTTGGTAAAGTAATGTCTCTGCTTTTGAATATGCTATCTAGGTTGGTCATAACTTTCCTTCCAAGGAGTAAGTGTCTTTTAATTTCATGGCTGCAGACACCATTTGTAGTGATTTTGGAGCCCAGAAAAATAAAGTCTGACACTATTTCCACTGTTTCCCATCTATTTCCCATGAAGTGATGGGACTAGATGCCATGATCTTCGTTTTCTGAATGTTGAGCTTTAAGCCAACTTTTCCACTCTCCTCTTTCACTTTCATCAAGAGGCTTTTCAGTTCCTCTTCACTTTCTGCCATAAGGATGGTGTCATCTGCATATCTGAGGTTATTGATATTTCTCCCAGCAATCTTGATTCCAACATATATTTCTTCCAGTACAGCATTTCTCATGATGTACTCTGCATGTAAGTTAAATAAACAGGGTGACAATATACAGCTTTGAAGTACTCCATTTCCTATTTGGAACCAGTATGTTGTTCCATGTTCAGTTCTAACTGTTCCTTCCTGACCTGCATACAAATTTCTAAAGAGGTAGATCAGGTAGTCTGTTATTCCCCTCTCTTTCAGAATTTTCCACAGTTGATTGTGATCTACACAGTCAAAGGCTTTGGCATAGTCAATAAAGCAGAAATAGATGTTTTTTTTCTGGAACTCTCTTGCTTTTTCCATGATCCAGCAGATGTTGGCAATTTGATCTCTGGTTCCTCTGCCTTTTCTAAAACCAGCTTGAACATCAGGAAGTTCACAGTTCACATATTGCTGAAGCCTGGCTTGGAGAATTTTGAGCATTACTTTACTAGCGTGTGAGATGAGTGCAATTGTGCGGTAGTTTCAGCATTGTTTGGCATTGCCTTTCTTTGGGAACAGAATGAAAACTGACCTTTTCCAATCTTGTGGCCACCGCTGAGTTTTCCAATTTTGCTGGCATATTGAGTGCAGCACTTTCACAGCATCCTCTTTCAGGATTTGGAATAGCTCCACTGGAATTCCATCACCTCCACTAGCTTTGTTCGTAGTGATGCTTTCTAAGGCCCACTTGACTTCACATTCCAGGATGTCTGGATCTAGGTCAGTGATCACACCATCGTGATTATCTGGGACATGAAGATCTTTTTTGTACAGTTCTTCTGTGTATTCTTGCCACCTCTTCTTAATATCTTCTGCTTCTGTTAGGTCCATACCATTTCTGTCCTTTATCGAGCCCATCTTTGCATAAAATGTTCCTTTGGTATCTCTGATTTTTTAAAGAGCTCTCTAGTCTTTCCCATTCTATTGTTTTCCTCTATTTCTTTGCATTGATCACTGAAGAAGGCTTTCTTATCTCTTCTTGCTATTCTTTGGAACTCTGCATTCAGATGTTTATTTCTTTCCTTTTCTCGTTTGCTTTTTGCTTCTCTTCTTTTCACAGCTATTGGTAAGGCCTCCCCAGACAGCCATTTTGCTTTTTTGCATTTCTTTTCCATGGGGATGGTCTTGATCCCTGTCTCCTGTACAATGTCACAAACCTCAGTCCATAGTTCATCAGGCACTCTATCTATCAGATCTAGGCCCTTAAATCTATTTCTCACTTCCACTGTATAATCATAAGGGATTTGATTTACTTCATACCTGAATGGCCTAATGGTTTTCCCTACTTTTTTCAATTTCAGTCTGAATTTGGCAATAAGGAATTCATGGTCTGAGCCACAGTCAGCTCCTGGTCTTGTTTATGCTGACTGTACAGAGCTTCTCCATCTTTGGCTGCAAAGAATATAATCAATCTGATTTCGGTGTTGATCATCTGGTGATGTCCCTGTATAGAGTCTTCTCTTGTTTTGTTGTAAGAGGGTGTTTGTTATGACTAGTGAATTTTCTTGGCAAAACTCTATTAGTCTTTGCCCTGCTTCATTTCGTATTACAAGGCCAAATTTGCCTGTTACTTCAGGTGTTTCTTGACTTCCTACTTTTGCATTCCAGTCCCCTATAATGAAAAGGACATCTTTTTGGGTGTTAGTTCTAAAAGATCACGTAGGTCTTCATAGAACCGTTCAACTTCAGCTTCTTCAGCATTACTGATTGAGGCATAGACTTGGATTACTGTGATATTGAATGATTTGCCTTGGAAACGAACAGAGATCATTCTGTCGTTTTTGAGATTGCATCCAAATACTGCATTTCGGACTCTTCTGTTGACCATGATGGCCACTCCATTTCTTCTGAGGGATTCCTGCCCGCAGTAGATATAATGGTCCTCTGAGTTAAATTCACCCATTCCAGTCCATTTGAGTTCGCTGAATTTCAAGCTTGACTATAGGTAATTACAAAGGCTTTACCTGGCAGGTCTCCGAGGAAAGCAGACTTTTCCACTTGATGTGGAGACAATAATTTGCAGTTTCTGAAAAAAGTTACAGGCAAGGGCTCAGGCCTTGCTAGCAAGCCATGCTCTTATATTTAGATGTATTCTCAGCCAGGTGTTCACAGTTGGAGGTCTCCCTACCAGAGGGTTTGGCTGAGGGCTTTCCCAGGTGCCTCTGCTCAGACTAGGTGGATTGGAGACAGTTTTCATCACTATAACTCGGTACTCTGTCCTTTTCTACCCTAATCTCCCCCTGCTTTCTCTCTCCAGCCTCAGGGTCCATAGCATCATAGGAAACATTTGGTTCTGTCTCTCACAGTGGTGAACTGAGCATCTCACACCCTCGGTTCTCATATACCTGAACCAATGCACTGACTCACGAGGGAAAATGGAACTTGGAAAAAGTAAGCATTTTTTCTGGGTTTAGCCTTGCACTTAAAATATCACACACAGTCAAGGATTAAAGCCTTCACTATTAATCTACTTTTATTTTGTCTTGTTGTTGCTTCTTTTTTAAAAATTATTATTTAAAAATTGAATTATAGTATTTTACAGTGTTGTGTTAGTCTCGGGTATATGGCAAAATGATTCAATGCTTTTTCAGATTTATTACATGATTGCTTATAACATAACATTGAATGTAAGTCCCTGTGCTATACAGTAGTTCTTGTTTACCTGTTTTATAAATAGAAATTGGTATATGTTAATCCCAAGCTCCTAATTTATTCAGTCCCCCACTTTCCTTTGGTAATCACAAGTTTGTTTTCTATGTCTGTGAGTCTGCTTCTGTTTGTAAATAAGATCGTTTGCATCATTTTAGATACATATAACTGATATCATATGATATTTGTCTTTGCCTTCACTCAGTGTGATAATCTCTAGGTCCAACCATGTTGCTGCAAATGGCATTATTTCATTATTTTTAATGGTTGAGTAATATTTCATTATATATAAGGCATCTTGTGGCTTTAATTGAAGTGTCTGACACCTGTCCAGCTTTTTCTCTTTAGTTGAGCTCTTGACAGCCCTATATCTGTTAAATAAATGCAATCAATAATTAAAAACCTAAACAAAATAAAACAGATAATGCCACTGGAGAATCTACTGCACATTTGTGAAAGAAATAATACAAGTTTTCCACAATCTCCAGAAAATAGATACAGAAGAATCACTTCCTATGTGATAAATGCCTTATTTTCTATGTGGAAAATCCCAAAGAATCTATAAGAAAAGCTCTATAACTAATAAGTGAGAATAGCAAGACTGTAGAATACTTGATCAACATGCAAAAATTGATTGTCTTCCTATATATCACAAATGAGCAATTAGAAGCAATGCAATTTATGTGAAAAATGAAATATTTATGTATAAACTTTATAAAACCTGTGTAAGATTGATATGTGGAAAGCTATAAAAATCTGCTAAGAAAAGTCAAATAAATTCTCACATTGGAATATTTAATACTACCAATTTTTCCAGCTTGAATTATAGATTAAACACAATTCCCATTGCTATATCCGCAAGATATTATGCAGATATTAATGATATAATTAAAACTTTTATAAGGAAAGGCAGAAAAGTAGAATACACAACCTAATACTAAAGATGAAAGTCTAAGTTGGTGCTACCAACTAGCTACCAACGTGCTACCCAATTTCAAGATTAAACCTAAAATTACAATAATAGAGACAGTATGGTATAAACAAAAGAACAGATACATAGATCAAAGGAATAGACTAGAAAGCCCAGAAATGGACCCCAGGAGTATAGTTGTCTGATTTTTGAAAAGTATTCAAATTTAATACAGTAAAGAATAGTTTTTCAACAAATGGTATTAGACAAATTAGATGTCCATAAACAAAAAACAAAGCCTTACAATTTGCACAAAAATTGATTGAAATAGATTATAGTTCCAAATGTGACATGTATAACTAAAATTTCTAAAACAAAATGGAGGAGAAAATCTATGTGACCTGGATTTTGATAGATGACTTTTCAGATATAGTATTAGCAGCACAGTCCATGAAAAAAATTATTTATAAACTGGGCTTCATTCAAATTAAACTTTTCTACTCTACAGTAGTCTCAGTAGTCAAAAGTTGGAATTAAACCAAATTAATACCAATACATTTCATTCAAAAATGGGCTCAATAAAGGACAGAAATGGTATGGACCTAAGAGAAGCAGAAGATATTAAGAAGAGGTGGCAAGAATACACAGAAGAACTGTACAAAAAAGAGCTTCACGACCCAGATAATCATGATGGTGTGATCACTGACCTAGAGCCAGACATTCTGGAATATCAAGTCAAGTGTGCCTTAGAAAGCATCACTACGAACAAAGCTAGTGGAGGTGATGGAATTCCAGTAGAGCTATTCCAAATCCTGAAAGATGATGCTGTGAAAGTGCTGCACTTAATATGCCAGCAAATTTGAAAAACTCAGCAGTGGCCACAAGATTGGAAAAAATCAGTTTTCATCCCAATCCCAAAGAAAGGCAATGCCAAAGAGTGCTCAAACTACCGCACAATTGCACTCATCTCACACGCGAGTAAAGTAATGCTCAAAATTCTCCAAGCCAGGCTTCAGTAATATGTGAACCGTGAACTTCCTCATGTTCAAGCTGGTTTTAGAAAAGGCAGAGGAACCAGAGATCGAATTGCCAACATCTGCTGGATCATGGAAAAAGCAAGAGAGTTCCAGAAAAGCATCTATTTCTGCTTTATTGACTATGCCAAAGCCTTTGACTGTGTAGATCACAATCAACTGTGGAAAATTCTGAAAGAGATGGGAATACCAGACCACCTGATCTGCCTCTTGAGAAATCTGTATGCAGGTCAGGAAGCAACAGTTAGAACTGGTCATGGAACAACAGACTGGTTCCAAATAGGAAAAGGAGTATGTCAAGGCTGTATATTGTCACCCTGTTTATTTAACTTATATGCAGAGTACATCATGAGAAATGCTGGACTAGAAGAAACACAAGTTGGAATCAAGATTGCTGGGAGAAATATCAATAACCTCAGATATGCAGATGACACCACCCTTAGGGCAGAAAGTGAAGAGGAACTAAAAAGCCTCTTGTTGAAAGTGAAAGAGGAGAGTGAAAAAGTTGGCTTAAAGCTCAAAATTCAGAAAACAAAGATCATGGCATATAGTCCCATCACTACATGGGAAATAGATGGAAAAACAGTGGAAACAGTGTCAGACTTTATTTTTGGGGGGCTCCAAAATCACTGCAGATGGTGACTGCAGCCATGAAATTAAAAGACGCTTACTCCTTGGAAGGAAATTTATGACCAACCTAGATAGCATATTCAAAAGCAGAGACATCACTTTGCCAACAAAGGTTCGCCTAGTCAAGGCTATGGTCTTTCCTGTGGTCATGTATGGATGTGACAGCTGGACTATGAAGAAGGCTGAGCACCGAAGAACTGATGCTTTTGAACTGTGATGCTGGAAAAGACTCTTGAGAGTCCCTTGGACTGCAAGGAGATCCAACCAGTCCATTCTGAAGGAGATCAGCCCTGGGATTTCTTTGGAAGGAATGATGCTAAAGCTGAAACTCCAGTATTTTGGCCACCTCATTCAAAGAGTTGACTCATTGGAGAAGACTCTGATGCTGGGAGGGATTGGGGGCAGGAGGAGAAGGGGATGACAGAGGATGAGATGGCTGGATGGCATCACTGACTTGATGGATGTGAATCTGAGTGACCTCCGGGAGTTGGTGATGGACAGGGAGGCCTGGCGTGCCGCAGTTCATGGGGTTGCAAAGAGTCGGACACGACTGAGCGACTGATCTGATCTGATAGAGGCAGAAAGCAGATTAGTATTCATCAAGGTCTGGGAAGTGATTGCTTAATGGATACAGTTTTCCCTTTCATGATGATGAAAATATCATGGACCTAGATACGATGGGTATGCCAACTTTGCATGTATTGAATGCCATTGAACTGCATATTTCATCGTGATTAGTGGATATCACATCAATTTAAAGAATAAACCACATACAAAACACAAATATAAATGAAGTAAAGCAAAATACAACTGTCTGCTCTGTAAAAGATTCTGTTGAGAATCAAAAGACAAATCTGTAGGAAGTCACATAGGTTATACTTTGATGTATGATGCAATCCATTATCATCATGGTAATTATTAGTACTGCTACTATTATTTTTTGCCTCAAATTGTCCCATATTTCCTATTGAGTTCTCTTGTAGTTGACTCTCACGTCCCTTTGAGATACCCCTATCATTTAATTTGTTTATTACTTCCTCCCTTTCTGACAATAAAGTTGCTCCAGGCTCATGTTGTATGTTTCTAGCCCAGTTATTCTTCAAAGGAAACTTGGACCTTCCATTGGAGAATGGTATTAGAAGCCATTCTTAAAGAGACTGGAGCACTAGATAACCTTACATGTCTCTTGAGAAACCTGTATGAGTATCAACAAGCAACAGTTAGAACTGAACATGGAACAGCTAACTGATTTAAAATGGGGAGGGAATACAATAAGGCTGTATATTGTCACCCTGATTATTTAACCTGGAGAAGGAAATGGCAACCCATTCCATTATTCTTGCCTGGAAAATCCCATGGACAGAGAAGGCTGGTGGGCTACAGTCCATAAGGTTGCAAAGAGTTGGACATGACTGAAGTGGCCTAGCAGGAGCACAGAGTACATCATGTGAAATGCTAGGCTGGATGTATCAGAAGCTGAAATCAAGATTTCTGGGAGAATTATCAACCAATCTCAGATATGCAGGTGATGCCACTCTAATGGCAGAAATCAAAGAGGAATGAGTCTCTTGATGAGGGTGAAAGAGGAGAATGAAAAAGCTGATTTGAAGCCCAACATTCAAAAAACAGACCATAGCATCAAGTCCCATCACTTCATGGCAAATAGAAGGGGAAAAGGTGGAAGCATTGACAGATTTTATTTTCTCAGGTTCCAAAATCACTGTGGACAGTGACTGTAGCCATAAAATTAAAAGACACTCGTTCCTTGGAAGGAAAGCTATGTAAACCTAGACAGCATATTGTTAAAAAGCAGAGACATCACTTCACTAACAGAGATCCATATAGTCAAAGCCATGGTTTTATCAGTAGTCATGTACACATGGAGAGCAGGATCATAAAGAAGGCTGAGCACCAAAGAATTGATGCTTTTTTTTTTTTTTTTTTTAGGTATCAAGAATCTCTTTTATTGATTATCAGAAACATTACAAACATCTAATATGAACACATTGTAACATGACAGTGATTAGTTTGAACAATTAATACGTTTCAGATATAATATGCTGGAGAAGGCTCTTGAGAGTCCTTTGCACTGCAAGGAGATCAAATCAGTCAATCAAGGAAATCAACCTTGAACATTCATTGGAAGGAATGATGCTGAAGGTGAAGCTCCAATACTTTGGCCACTTGATGTGAAGAGCTGATTAACTGGAAAATACCCTGATGATGGGGAAGATTGAAGGCAAAAAGAGAAGGGGCAGCAGAGGATGAGATGATTAGAGAGTATCATTGACTCAATGGACAAGAATTTGAATTTCGGTAAACTCCCAAGAGATGGTGTAGAATGAAGGAGCCTATCATTCTGCAGTCCTTGGACACGACTTAGCCACTGAGCAACAACAACAAACTTAGAAGCCAAGATCTGGATGTTAGATGTTTCCATTTCTACTGAGGTGTTACTGCTTCTAGGCCCTTTCAGCTGATTGAGTAATTAGATATGTGTATAAGCCTGTGTCGGAGAAGGCGATGGCACCCCACTCCAGTACTTTTGCCTGGAAAATCCCACGGACGGAGAAGCCTGGTAGGCTGCAGTCCGTGGGGTCGCTAAGAGTCGGACATGACTGGCGACTTCACTTTCTCTTTTCACTCTCATGCATTGGAGAAGGAAATGGCAACCCGCTCCAGTGTTCTTGCCTGGAGAATCCCAGGGACGGGGAAGCCTGGTGGGCTGCCGTCTGTGGGGTCACACAGAGTCGGACACGACTGAAGTGACTTAGCATAGCATAGCATAGCATAAGCCTGTGTATATACACATAGTATGTATAAAAAAAATTCTAGCCCCATCTGCTTGTTTATCTTTGAGCTACGTAACTACAGTTAGAAATCTGGTTCCTACCACCTTTTTTCCATTATAGTGTCATTCATAGTTGCATATTTTAGGGGAAGTCCACATATAATTCATATACAGACTTTCTTTAAATAAGTCTTTTGTGCAAGGTTCATAGGGGAAAATGTGGTTTGTGCTATGTGGGAGATCTCTGTCTTGCCTAACTTTTCTGTAAATCTAAAAATATTGCAAAATTAAAAAAAAAGATTATAAAAGTAAATGGGTATTACTATACATTTTGCTTTCTACATTTATTCTTAACAATTCTAACATACTCCAAGATTATTATATATTCTTATAAAGGTATTATTGAAACAGCTTAGTTCAGTTCAGCTGCTCAATTGTGTCCAACTCTTTGTGACCCCGTGGACTGCAGCACGCCAGGCTTCCCTGTCCATCACCAACTCCTGGAGCATACTCAAATTCATGTCCATCACGACAGTGATGCAATCCAACCATCTCATCCTCTGTCACCTTCAATCTTTCCCAGCATCAGGGTCTTTTTCAACGAGTCAATTCTTCATATCAGGTGGCCAAAGTATTGGAGTTTCAGCTTCAGCATCGGTCCTTCCAGTGAATATTCAGGACTGATTTCCTTTAGTATGCACTGGTTGGATCTCCTTGCAGTCCAAGGGACTCTCAAGAGTCTTCTCCAACACAGTTCAAAAGCATCAATTCTTTGGCACTCAGCTTTCTTTGGAGAAGGCAATGGCACCCCACTCCAGTACTCTTGCCTGGAAAATCCCATGGATGGAGGAGCCTGGTGGGCTGCAGTCCATGGGGTCGCTAAGAGTCGGACACGACTGAGCGACTTCACTTTCACTTTTTCGCTTTCATGCATTGGAGAAGGAAATGGCAACCCACTCCAGTTTTCTTGCCTGGAGAATCCCAGGGGCAGGAGAGCCTGGTGGGCTGACGTCTATGGGGTCACGCGGAGTCGGACACGACTGAAGTGACTTAGCAGCAGCAGCAGCAGCTTTCTTTAGAGTCCAACTCCCACATCCATACATGACTACTGGAAAATCCATAGCTTTGAATAGACCTGTTGGCAAAGTAATGTCTCTGCTCTTAAATATGCTGTCTAGGTTAGTCGTAACTTTTCTTCCAATGAGCAAGTGTCTTTTAATTTCATGGTTGCAGTCACCATCTGCCGTGATTTTGGAACCCCAAAAAACAAAGTCTGTCACTGTTTCCATTGTTTCCCCATATATTTGCCATGAAGTGATGAGATCTGATGCCAAACCCACTCCAGTACTCTTGCCTAGATAATCCCATGGATGGAGGAGCTTGGTGCAGGCTACTGTCCATGGGGTCACAAAAAGTCGCACACGATTGAGAAATTTCACTTTGCACTCTCCTCTTTCACTTTCATCAAGAGGCTCTTTAGCTCTTCTTCACTTTCTGTCATAAGTGTGGTGTCATCTGCATATCTGAGGTTATTGATATTTCTCCCAGCAATCTTAATTCCAGCTTGTGCTTCTTCCAGCCCAGCATTTCTCATGATTTATTCTGCATAGAAGTTAAATAAACAGGGTGACAATATACAGCCTTGAAGTACTCCTTTTCCTATTTGGAACCAGTCTGTTGTTCCATGTCCAGTTCTAACTGTTGCTTCCTGACCTGTATACAGGTTTCTCAAGAGGCAGGTCAGGTGGTCTGGTATTCCCATCTCTTTAAGATTTTTCCTCAGTTTGTTGTGATCCACACAGTCAAAGGCTTTGGCATAGTCAATATAAGCAAAAGTAGATGTTTTTCTGGACTTCTCTTGCTTTTTCTATGTTCCAGCGGATGTTGGCAATTTGATCTCTGATTCCTCTGCTTTAGAAATCCAGCTTGAACATCTGGAAGTTCACGGTTCACGTACTGTTGAAACCTGGCTTGGACAATTTTGAGCATTAATTTACTAGCGTGTGAGATGAGTGCAACTGTGCGGTAGTTTGATGGAAGTATAATATTCTGTATCTCTTCTGTGATATATTTTATTAATATCATTTTCATGCTTTAAATATTTAATTGTTTTAAATTTGCTAGAATTATATGTAGCAATCTAATAAATATTTGTAAGCATACATTTTGACCATAATTTATAATATGTCAATCTCAATTTCTGAAGGTGGAATAAGATATTGAAATATTGTACATATGCATATTTTAACATAAATCTTGTTTTTTAAAGAAAGGTTGTGTGTATCTCAACTTTATCTGAGGTTAATATGAATGTCTGTCTAATCTGCTTATTTTTTATCCTTTTTAAGTTTTTGCATAATTCGGAGAAGGCAATGGCACCCTACTCCAGTACTCTTGCCTGGAAAATCCATGGACAGAGGAGCCTGGTGGGCTGCAGTCCATGGGGTCGTGACTGAACGACTTCACTTTCACTTTTCACTTTCCTGCATTGGAGAAGGAAATGGCAACCCACTCCAGTGTTCTTGCCTGGAGAATCCCAGGGACGGCAGAGCCTGGTGGGCTGCCGTCTATGGGATCACACAGAGTCAGACACGACTGAAGGGACTTAGCAGCAGCAGCATAGTGTATATAATTACATTTTCAATGTTTAGTTTCATTTAACTAAGACATTTATGGAGCTAATACATTTTTTTCTGTATTCATCAGCCATTTCCAATCCTATTATTATTTATCACATCTTTTAAATCTTTATTGGTTTCTTACTTTATTGTTATATAGTGAAAATTGCTCTATTTCTTCTTTATAAGTTTTTCCAAAGGTCTGTTTTTATTAATGTAGTTTTAATTTTCTGAGAGCTTTAATTTAAGTAAGATTTTCACATTGATTAGTAGAATTAAGCATAATCTTCTATGAATAAATGAAAAGGTAAAGTAATCTAATAAAAATTAGTGTCAAATTATTGCAGTTTATTTAATTACACTGTATTCAGAGGCATAATGCTTTCTATTTAACAAATGTTACACATTACAAAGGGTTTCCAAATCCACTTTATTTTACAGAATTGCATAGTGTTTCAAGTTGGAGCTCATTCCCAGCTAAACTTTTTCAATAATTAGCACATTATGTATTTTCACTGGAGCTCTGTTTTCTCTTTTTAAAAAGATAGAGTGTATTTATCAGTACTTCCCCCATAGACTTATTGAAAAGATTAAATTAAAAAATAAATAAACACACATGTTTCTGATATAGAAAGCACTCACTAAATGCTCTTTGTGGTAGTGCCAGCTGATGATAATATGATGACCACAATAGATAAGATTAATGTCATTGTACAAGAATGCTTACCATGTGCCTATAATATATGTAGGATGGGTTTTTTTCCTATTAATACATAAAACTAAATCTTAGTGTTTATGACTGCCTGTCTCCTAGCTTGTAAGTATCAAAATGCCAAAAAGATACTGGTTTTCTGATCTCTGTTCTGTGCTCTTTACCCACAGCCCTGGATAATATACCTCTGAGCCAGGGTTATCTTTGAAGATAAGCTGCACATGGAGTATTCATATGATCATAGCTTATTTTAGACAGCTCTCTTGGTGCTTAAATAATCAGATTTTCCAAATGGATAATTCTTCATTTAGAAGTCTGTACCATGTAATTTCTAATCTATTTAACATTTTCAGCAGTTATTACACTGATAACAAGGCAGATTTTTGTCAGATCCACAGAAGATTCTCCTCTGGAATGGATGGCTATCAATTTGCTGGGTGACAGAATCAGGATGCAATACATTTTCTCAAAAGTGGAAAGCAAAAATCAATTGCTACAGAACAATATAAGCAATATAACAACACAAATATTTTGTGAAGTAATATTATATTTGTGAATAAATGAGGGTGGAGTAAAAAAGTTAGAAATAAAAATTGGAAATGCCCCATCCCCAAAAATGCCTGTATACTGACTGTATCATTTTTTTAAATAACTTAACAATGTGAAATACTGCTAAAACATAAAACCAAAGCAATGTTACTGGCTAGAAAGTTTTAAAATTGTGCAAAATCTGTATCAGGGAAGTGGACATGATTGAAGGTGTTCATAGTGTTTGTAGGATATATTATTGATAGATCACTCATGATAGTGAGGAATTGATAAAGTAGAATGAGTTTGGGATACTCTATGATCTCAAAACCTCAATATGTAAACTTAGTAAAATAAACTAAGTATTTTTGATGTATAAAGAATAGGCTTTTAGTATATTCTATCTTTTTATTTTCAAATATGATGATGTTGCAATCATTGCTCTTCTAAGTGATTACAGGGAGGAAAGATAAAAGTATAGAAACAAAGTTTGATAGCACTGTAAGAAGAACACAAAGCACTGCAGAGCACAGGTTTGAATCTGGTTCTACTGTTTACTATGTTACCAGTCTCATTTGGTTCTCAGCAGTTGGAGGCAACCTGAATTAAATTTAAAAAAAGCTCATTACATTTTTGAGGGGACTATATTTTCTAACTGGATAGACTTGATATAGGTATGTCTAGATGTATATATTCATAAATATACATATATTATAATATATAAATATATAATATATGTTTAAAATATAATAAACATTTATATATTATAAATATATATACACATCACATGTGTATATATGTAATTAGTTTGATATAAATCTATTTTTCTGTGTTTATGCAAGTATATATATGCTGCTGCTGCTGCTAAGTCGCTTCAGTCATGTCCGACTCTGTGCAACCCCATAGACGGCAGCCCACCAGACTCCCCCGTCCGTGGGATTCTCCAGGCAAGAACACTGGAGTGGGTTGCCATTTCCTTCTCCAATGCAGGAAAGTGAAAAGTGAAAGTGAAGTCGCTCAGTCGTGTCCGACTCTGTGCGATCCTATGGACTGCAACCTACCAGGCTCCTCTGTCCATGGGGTTTTCCAGGCAAGAATACCGGAGTGGGCTGCCATGTATAGATAACATTAATATATATATAAGATGGAGAAATTCTACTATATTTATATTTAGTCTGAATTATTTATTAGAGAGAAAAAATAGAAGTCTGCTTGAGAAAGATTATGAAACTGGTAGAATTGTGCCTTGCAGAGGAGGGAGGGAAAGGTACCTAGAGTGTGAATGTTGACACCAGCTTTTATAGAAGTTTGGGCAGTTCTTTCATAACAGAAAGAAACTGGAAGGGAAGAGAAATGTGGTACATTATCAACAAGGTGACAATTGAAGAGAATATAGGATGGCCTTGATAAGAACAGTAAACATCAGATCAGATCTGATCAGATCAGTCGCTCAGTCGTGTCCGACTCTTTGCGACCCCATGAACTGCAGCACGCCAGGCCTCCCTGTCCATCACCAGCTCTCAGAGGTCACCCAGACTCACACCCATCAAGTCAGTGATGCCATCCAGCCATCTCATCCTCTGTCGTCCCCTTTTCCTCCTGCCCTCAATCCCTCCCAGCATCAGAGTCTTCTCCAATGAGTCAACTCTTCGCATGAGGTGGCCAAAATACTGGAGTTTCAGCTTTAGCATCATTCCTTCCAAAGAAATTCCAGGATTGATCTCCTTCAGAAGGGACTGGTTGGATCTTCTTGCAGTCCAAGGGACTCTCAAGAGTCTTCTCCAACACCACAGTTCAAAAGCATCAATTCTTCGGCACTCAGCCTTCTTCACAGTCCAGATCACAAATAGTCTGAGAAAAATGATGTTGGGTAGAAATTTCAGAAGTTTGTAGAAATGACTTCTGTATAGAAACTGAAGTACTTTGAGTCTCTGTATTTCTAGTGTAGGTGCCTGGAATTTGTATCATTACTGATTTAGGCTGAACACAAAGGGAAGACAGGTCAACTTAGGACAGAGGTAGAACTAACAGTGTACAGTGCATGTGGAAAACAACCCCCAGTATGAAGAATGCTGGCTGAGGAAAACAAAAAATAATGAGGTTTTACTCAAGGTGAACTAAAGTTAACATTATTCATTATCATCAAGCAAATATCAATAAAATTCCATAACACTCTCGTGGAATTAATGCATTTTCTTTCTATAGATTTTACTTCTTTAAACTTACATTATGATTATTGGACCAATAAAAACATGAATAGACAAGTCTACATATAGAACTTCTTTCCCAAGCTAGTTTTTCTTAACTCACTTTTTTTTTTTTCTAATTTTTAGAACAAGCACAGAAAAGAAGAGTTATGTTTCTCACTTTCATGAAAAATTAAAGGAGTTGGAGATTAGGTGCTTTGTCCAGTTCACAGAGTTAATAAAAAGCAGGTGAATTTCAAGCCCTGGTCTGAATACTTCTGGATCCTGGGGTTGTTAACAGGACATTATGCTACCAAATTTTTTTATTTCAATCAAATAAATAAATCATACATATATGTGTCATATATGTCAATTATATATATATTTAATTTATTTATTAATTATCAACCAAAGCCTTCCTTGTACAAACATTTAGCCTTCTCTTCCACCTTAACTGGGCTTCCCAGGAAGCTCAGTAGTAAATAATATGTCTGTAATGCAGGAGATCCAGCTTCAAACCCTGGGTCGAGAAGATTCCCTGGAGAATAAAATGGCCACCAATTCCAGTATTCTTGCTGGGAAATACCAAGTATGTAGGAGGATGGTGGGCTACAGTCCATTGGGTCACAAGAGAGTCGGACTTGACTTAGCAAGTAAACAAAAACAACAACCATCACCTTGACCACTGCTTATTCAGTTCAGTTCAATTCACTCACTCAGTTGTGTCCAACTGTTTGCGACCTCATGAACCCCAAAATGCGAGGCCTCCCTGTCTATCACCAACTTCCGAAGTTTATCCAAATTCATGTCCATCGAGTCGGTGATGCCATCCAACCATCTCATCCTCTGTCATCCCCTTCTCCTCCTGTCCTCAATCTTTCCCAGAATCAGGGTCTTTTCAGATGAGTCAGCTCTTCGCATCAGGTGGCCAAAGTATTGGAGTTTCAGCTTCAACATCAGTCCTTCCAAAGAACACCCAGGACTGATCTCCTTTAGAATGGACTAGTTGGATCTCCTTGCAGTCCAAGTGACTCTCAAGAGTCTTCTCCAAAACCACAGTTAAAAAGCTTCCATTCTTTGGCACTCAGCTTTCTTTATAGTCCAATACTCACATCCATACATGACTACTGGAAAAACTATAGCCTTGACTAGATGGACATTTTGTGGCAAAGTAATGTCTCTATTTTTGAATATGCTGTCTAGGTTGGGTCATGACTGTCTTTCCAAGGAGTAAAAATCTTTTAATTTCATGGCTGCAACCACCATCTGCAGTGATTTTAGACGCCCCTCCCCCCCAAAAAAAATAAATAAAGGAAACCACTGTTTCCAATTTCCCCATCTACTTGACATGAAGTGACGGGATCTGATGCCATGATTTTCGTTTTCTGAATGTTGAGCTTTAAGCCAACTTTTTCACTCTCCCCTTCACTTTCATCAAGAGGCTTTTTAGTTCCTCTTCACTTTCTGCCATAAGGATGGTGTCATCTACATATCTGAGGTTATTGATATTTCTCCCAGCAATCTTAATTCCAGCTTGTGCTTCTTCCAGCCCAGTATTTCTCATGATGTACTCTTCATAGAAGTTAAATAAGCAGGGTGACAATATACAGACTTGACGTACTCCTTTTCCTATTTGGAACCAGTCTGTTGTTCCATGTCCAGTTCTAACTGTTGCTTCCTGACCTGTATACAGGTTTCTCAAGAAGCAGGTCAGGTGGTCTGGTATTCCCATCTCTTTCAGAATGTTCCACAGTTTATTGTGATCCACACAGTCAAAGGCTTTGGCATAGTGAATAAAACAGAAATAGACGTTTTTATGGAGCTCTCTTGCTTTTTCCATGATCCAGCGGATGTTGGCACTTTGACCTCTGGTTCCTCTGCCTTTTCTAAACCCAGCTTGATCATTTGGAAGTTTACGGTTCACATGTTGCTGAAGCCTGACTTGGAGAATTTTGAGCATTACTTTACTAACGTGTGAGATGAGTGCAATTGTGTGGTGGTTTGAGCATTCTTTGGCATTGCCTTTCTTTGAGATTGGAATGAAAACTGACCTTTTCCTGTCCTGTGATCACTGGTTATAACTATCTGCAAAGTTCTGTGTTGCTCTGTAAAGTGGCATGTACTTTACTGATTGAGGTACTCCTCATCCACCCCCTCCAAGAGAAATGCTTCACATCATGTGACAAGGCAGCCACTGTCTCCATAGTATCTACAGTCTCAGCCCTGCTGTCCTGTTTGGAACAGCTTCCAGTATGGATATTAAAGCTGAGATTATGTGGTAAACAGATTTTTGTTCAACTGTCATAATAAACAATGGCTGTACAATGTTTAGATAATGGGTTTTTAAGACATAGCAGACCTGGCCATTTGTGGTCTGGCTTTTTATGCCTTCTTGAAATAGCTATAATTTGCTATAAAAATGGGATTATTTTTATCTCAGTATAGCCATTAACACACACTCATTTTATATTTTAATGTGTGAAGAACCTTTTACCATAAATCTCATTTGAGAATAAGGAATCCACAACAAACATCTGAAAACATTTACATAAATAAGCTGTATTCCTATTTCTAGACGAGGAACAAATTTTTAATCATGCTATGTAGAAATATGTGTCACTAAATTGCCACTGTATGTGAACCCAGACAAAGTAACAGTTCTAGGAATTTTCTTTTTGATCTACATCTACATCAAACATATTTTTACATTCAATCAAATATATAATAAGTTAAGAGGGAAGCAACAAGACAAAGTAGTTACTTGAATGGACAGGTCAACAATTGGAAACTTACCAAATTCTGTAGATGAAATTGTCCTTTACCAATGTGAACAAAATTAATATTTGTGTAAATATTATTTTCACTTCCTATATTAAACATGGGAAGTTAAACAGGCAAATATCCAAACTTCAATTTATGTTAGCAGTTAAGCTGACAGAGGATTCACAGAAGAAAACTAGTAAACTATGTACAATTATCCCAATATAGAATTTTAAAAAGTGATACCTTTTAACAATAAAAATAGATTGCCTGTGTGACCCTCTGCCATTAATCTTCACAGTGCAAACAATATATTTTAAAAAGTAAAATTACATATATTGAAAAATAACTGGCAAGGTTGTGTTTTGTTTGATACTTGCAAATTACAGAATAAAATGAGTTGGTGTATTCTGGAGTTTTCTTGTATGGAAAGAGGGTTGAAAACTTATTCTTAAAAAGCAACAGCTAAGCTATGATTCTCAGTGTAAGATATTGTTACACAAGCTCAATTTCATTCACTTTATTTTTCAAGGTTTTCTTTCTTATCAATAATAAAATTTATGATAAGATATTATTATTCTTAAACCATATTAAACCATATCTACAAACAAAGCTAATGGAGGTGACGGAATTCCAGTTGAGCTATTCCAAATCCTAAAAGATGATGCTGTGAAAGTGCTTCACTAAATATGAATGCAAATTTGGAAAGCTCAGCAGTGGCCACAGGACTGGAAAAGATCAGTTTTAATTTCAATTCCAAAAAAAGGCAATGCCAAAAAATGCTCAAACTACCGCACAATTGCACTCATCTCACACACTAATAAAATAATGCTCAAAATTCTCCAAGCCAGGCTTCAACAATTCATGAACCGTGAACTTGCAGATATTCAAGCTGGTTTAGAAAAGGCAGAGGAACCAGAGATCAAATTGCCAACATCCGCTGGATCATGGAAAAAGCAAGAGAGTTTCAGAAAAACATCTACTTCTGCTTTGTTGACTATGCCAAAGCCTTTGACTGTGAGGATCACAAGAAAATGTGGAAAATTCTGAAAGAGATAGGAATACCAGACCACCTGACCTGCCTCTTGAGAAACCTATATGCAGATCAGGAAGCAACAGTTAGAACTGGACATGGAACAACCAACTGGTTCCAAATAGGAAAAGGAGTACATCAAGGGTGTATATTGTCACCCTGCTTATTTAAATTATGTGCAGAGTACATCATGAGAAATGCTGGGCTGGAAGAAGCACAAGCTGGAATCAAGATTGCTGTGAGAAATGTCAGTAACCTCAGATATGCAGATGACACCACCCTTATGGCAGAAAGAAAAGAGGAACTAAAAAGCCTCTTGATCAAAGTGAAAGAGGAGAGTGAAAAAGTTGGCTTAAAGCTCAGCATTCAGAAAAGGAAGATCATGACATCTGGTCCCATCACTTCTTGGGGAATAGATGGGGAAACAATGGAAATAGTGTCAGACTTTATTTTTTTGCTCAAAATCACTGCAAATGGTGATTGCAGCCATGAAATTAAATGACACTTACTCCTTGGAAGGAAAGTTATGACCAACCTAGATAGCATATTCAAAAGCAGAGACATTACTTTGCCAACAAAGGTCCATCTAGTCAAGGCTATGGTTTTTCCAGTGGTCCTGTACAGGTGTGAGAGTTGGACTGTGAAGAAAGCTGAGCGCTGAAGAATTAATGCTTTTGAACTGTGGTGTTGGAGAAGACTCTTGAGAGTGCCTTGGACTGCAAGGAGATCCAACCAGTCCATTCTAAAGGAGATCAGCCCTGGGATTTCTTTGGAAGGAATGATGCTAAAGCTGAAACTCCAATACTTTGGCCACCTCATGTGAAGGGCTAACTCATTGGAGAAGACTCTGATGCTGGGAGGGATTGAGGGGAGGAGGAGAAGGGGATGACAGAGGATGAGATGGCTGGATGACATCACTGACTTGATGGACATGAGTCTGGGTGAACTCCGGGAGTTGGTGATGGACAGAGAGGCCTGGCATGCTGCAATTCATGGGGTCACAGATTCGGACATGACTGAGCGAATGAACTGAACTGAACTGACACATAAATTGAAGTCTTCACAGGTGGTGCTAATGGTAAAGAACCACCTGTCAATGCAGGAGGCACGAGACTGGTGTTTGATCCCTGGGTCAGGGAGATACCCTGGAGGAGGGCAGGGAAACCTACTCCATTATTCTTGCCTGGATTATCCCATGGACAGATGAGCCTGGTTGGCTACAGGCAAACTGAAGTGACTTAGCACTCAAGCATACATAAATACATACATATTAAACCATAACTTTACACAAATTTCCATTTTGTAACTCTGTTATTCATTAATATTTTATTTAATTTTATGCATATAAATAATATTCTAGGTATTTTCATTTAATATACAATTGCATTTCAAATTTGATGAACTAATTTTAATAAAGACCTAGGAAATTTTGATTCACAACAAAAATGAATGTGGAATAATAATATGGGTCAATTATTATTGAAAGAGTGTTAAACTGTTTCCATGTCAAACAATTTTACTTATACTTCTAATTGTTGCAATAGTTGCTATGCAGATATTGCAAACCATCAAATCTGTTTTACTATATTATGAATGTCTAGAGTTAGCCTAACTGATTTGGAAATGCGTGTCATTGTTATTCATAGGGATCTTTGGTGTATTATTGAATTTGTTTTACTATTTGAATTATAAAATTCAACCAGGTAAATACTAGAATCACCCTCCATAATATGCTATTTAATGAATTACCGCCAAGGAATACCTGGGTTATCCACCTCTGAGAAAAAGAAATAAAATAGCACCATCACCTAGAGGACTGTTATTTGTCCATTCCCTAACATAATCACCTAATCCTTTGCCAAATATTAACCTTACTTTCATCTCTCAAACTAGAATTTTGTTTTTCCTGCTTTTATATAAATCAAATCATGAATTAATATTATTTTTATATGTAATTATTCACAGGTATATGTTTGAGGACTAACTTCTTTGACTCACCATAACAATTGTGACCCACCTATGCTTATGTACTGAATTAATGTCTGTTGTTGTATGATATTCAATGGTACAAAATATTGCACTATTAACACTTTTCTCTCCTTAGAAATGTGAATTACATCTTTTTTTTCATTATGAAAAATAATACCTAGAATATTTTTGCTTATTCTTGGTGTACACTATACATGCAATATTTTGGATATAATCCTGGAATAAGAATTGATGGATAAAGACTATGTGTCACTTCAAATCTAATATACACTTCCAATCTGAATTGATGCTTTCGAATTGTGGTACTAGAGAAGACTCTTGAGAGTCCCTTGACAGCAAGGAGATCAAACTAGTCAATCCTCAAGGAAAGCAACCCTAAATATTCATTGGAAGGACTGATACTGAAGCTGAAGTTCCAATATTTTGGTCAACTGACGTGAAAAGCTGACTCATTGGAACAGACCCTGATGCTGGGAAATACTGAAGGCTGGAGGAAAAGGGGAAGAAAAAGGATGAGATGGTTGAATGGCATTACTGATTCAATGGACATGAGTTTGGGCAAGCCCTGGGACTTAGTGATGGACAGGGAAGCCTGGCATGCTGTATTACATGGACTCACAGAGTCAGACATGACTCAGTGACTGAACAATAACAACAAAACTGAGTTTCAAAAGAATACATTTGAATCAGTTCTATTGAGGTGGATGAAACTGCAGCCTATTATACAGAGTGAAGTAAGCCAGAAAGAAAAACACAAATACAGTATACTAACGCATGTATATGGAATCTAGAAAGATGGTAACAATAACCCTGTATACGAGACGGCAAAAGAGACACTGATGTATAAAACAGTCTTTTGGACTCTGGGAGAGGGAGAGGGTGGGATGATTTGGAAGAATGGTATTGAAATATGTATAATATCATATATGAAATGAGTCGCCAGTCCAGGTTTGATGCCTGATACCGGATGCCTGGGGCTGGTGCACTGGGTCGACCCAGAGGGAAGGTATGGGGAGGGAGGAGAGAGGAGGGTTCAGGATGGGGAACACATGTATACCTGTGGCAGATTCATTTTGATATACGGCAAAACTGATACAATATTTTAAAGTTAAATAAAATAAAATAAAATTAAAGAAAAAAAAATTAACAACGGTAACTCTAAAAAAAAAAAAAAAAAGCAATTGTACGATTTTAATGATATATTTCCAATAGAGTTGTAGGAAAGTATGCTTATCCCACATTTTCATTACTTGATATCTTCAGAATGTTTGATCTTCACCCTTCTGATGAGCATGCTGCAATATTTCATTATAGTTTTAAGTTGAAATGTCCTAACCACAAATGAAGTAGACCAACATTTTATATTTTTATTGACGTTAGAAATTGTCTTGAAATAAGCTCATATTCATGAATTTTACCCAATTTTCTAATGGCATAACTATTTTTCTTAATGATTTGTGCCAATAATCTGGACAGGCTTCAGTTTGTCTGGTTTTACTCTCGTCACAAATATCTACTGCAGTTTGTACCTTGCAGTTTGACTTTTCTCTCTCTTAATTATTTCTCTTGATAAACCAAAATTCCTAATTTAGTTTGATTTTTCAACACTTCCTTTTTGAATATTATGGGTTTTTGGTAACTTTTTTGTCCAGTACAAGAATATGCCTTACCTTGTAATCATGAATATATTCTCCTATGTTTTCTTCTGTGGTGTTGGAGAAGACTCTTGAGAGTCCCTTGGACTGCAAGGAGATCCAACCGGTCCATTCTGAAGGAGATCAGCCCTGGGATTTCTTTGGAAGGAATGATGCTAAAGCTGAAACTCCAGTATTTTGGCCACCTCATGCGAAGAGTTGACTCATTGGAGAAGACTCTGATGCTGGGAGGGATTGAGGGCAGGAGGAGAAGGGGACGACAGAGGATGAGATGGCTGGATGGCATCACTGACTCGATGAATGTGGGTCTGAGTGACCTCTGAGAGCTGGTGATGGATAGGGAGGCCTGGCGTGCTGCAGTTCATGGGGTCGCAAAGAGTCGGACACGACTGAGCGACTGATCTGATCTGATCTGATGTTTTCTTCTTTAGTCTTATGACTTTGCTTTTCATACTTAGAGCTATATTAATCAAAAATCTATTTATATCTATTATGTGAGATGTGATAAAGTTTAATTTTAAAAATATTGATGTATAGTTAACACAGAGGCATTTAATGACAAGATTATTTCCCTGATATTGTTTAATGCCACCTTTATCATAATTCAGTTTTCCATATGTGGGTAGGACAGTTTCTAACATCTACATTCTGTGATATTAGTTTCTTTGTCCTACCTTATAATGAGAAAACACTGTTTAATAAATCTAGTATTTTACACGTATCAATAAACTGTAGTGTAAATCCTTCTACATTATTTTTCTTTGCAAAAGTGTCTTAGCTATACTGGCCTTCTATCATTCCATTTATGTTTTAAAATTAGCCTGTCCAACACAATCAAAATTAAATAAAAGCCAGCTTGGATTGTACTGTCTATAGATCAGTTATAAAGGTATAGATATATTAACAGCATTGAGTTTCCAATACTATAATCAGAGTGGTTTTTTTTTCTACTTATTTAAGTATATAAAAATTCCTTTAAGTGTTTTATATCAATAGTTTTTGACATATATAAAGAAATCTTAAATATCTTTTGTTGGATTTATTTATATATTTTAAAAGTTAACTTTTAAAATATCATATAATATGTGAGTGTATACAAAATTGGTAGAGAAAACAGGCAAATTTACGAGTACTTTAGTTTATTGATAGATGTTCTGATTTTTATATTTATGTAGTTATAGTGCCTAATAATGTGATTCTTTTGTTCTCTTTAATATTTCTGTAACATTTTTTTCTTAAGGGAATGTCTGAAACTCTTATTTATATCAAGAGATATGTTTGTATCTGTTGTTAGCAAACATTTTTGTTTTATTTAAGATCTATAAGAGAAAGCTTTCAGAAATTCACCATCATGTATGATGCTTGCTGAGGATTTTTTAAATATAAATTCTTTATTGAAATTAAGGAAGTTCCAATCTATGTATTAAATAGGTTTCTGCATATATTGAAAAGTTTATGATTTATTTATTTTGTTAATGTTATAAATTATATAAATAGGTTTTCAAGTATTATAAGTACTTATCAGTCCATCAGATCAGATGAGATCAGATCAGTCGCTCAGTCGTGTCCGACTCTTTGGGACTCCATGAATTGCAGCACGCCAGGCCTCCCTGTCCATCACCAACTCCCAGAGTTCACTCAGACTCAGGTCCATCGAGTCAGTGATGCCATCCAGCCATCTCATTCTCTGTGGTCCCCTTCTCCTCCTGCCCCCAATCCCTCCCACATCAGAGTCTTTTCCAATGAGTCAACTCTTCGCATGAGATGGCAAAAGTACTGGAGTTTCAGCTTTAGCATCATTCCTTCCAAAGAAATCCCAGGGCTGATCTCCTTCAGAATGGACTAGTTGGATCTCCTTGTAGTCCAAGGGACTCTCAAGAGTGTTCTCCAACACCACAGTTCAAAAGCATCAATTCTTCGGCTCTCTGCCTTCTTCATAGTCCAGCTCTCACATCTATACATGACCACAGGAAAAACCATAGCCTTGACTAGACGACCCTTTGTTGGCAAAGTTATGTCTCTGCTTTTGAATATGCTATCCAGGTTGGACATAACTTTCCTTCTAAGGAGTAAGCGTCTTTTAATTTCATGGCTGCAGTCACCATCTGCAGTGATTTTGGAGCCCAGAAAAAGAAAGTCTGACACTGTTTCCACTGTTTCCCCATCTATTTCCCATGAAGTGATGGGACTAGATGCCATGATCTTCGTTTTCTTAATGTTGAACTTTAAGCCAACTTTTTTCACTCTCCCCTTCACTTTCATCAAGAGGCTTTTAGTTCCTCTTCACTTTCTGCCATAAGGGTGGTGTCATCTGCATATCTGAGGTTATTGATATTTCTCCTGGCAATATTGATTCCAGCTTGTGTTTCTTCCAGTCCAGCGTTTCTCATGATGTACTCTGGATAGAAGTTAAATAAACATGGTGACAATATACAGCCTTGACGTACTCCTTTTCCTATTTGGAACCAGTCTGTTGTTCCATGTCCAGTTCTAACTGTTGCTTCCTGACCTGCATAAAAATTTCTCAAGGGGCAGATCAGGTGGCCTGGTATTCCCATCTCTTTCAGAATTGTCCACAGTTTCTTGTGATCCACACTGTCAAAGGCTTTGGCATAGTCAATAAAGCAGATGTAGATGTTTTTCTGGAACTCTCTTGCTTTTTCCATGATCCAGCAGATGTTGGCAATTTGATATCTGGTTCCTCTGCCTTTTCTAAAACCAGCTAGAACATTAGGAAGTTCACGGTTCACATATTGCTGAAGCCTGGCTTGGAGAATTTTAAGCATTACTTTACTAGCGTGTGAAATGAGTGCAATTATCAGTCCATGGATGAACTCAATTTGTTTATGATGTAATATATACATATATGGGGTTTTCTAGGTAGTGCTAGTGGTCAAACTTCCACCTGGAAATGAAGGAAACATAAGAGACACTGGTTTGATCCCTGAGCGAGGAAGATTCCCTGGAGAAGGGCAAGGAAACCCAGGCCAGTATTCTTGCCTGGAGAATCCTATGCATAGAGAAGCCTGGTGGGTTACAGTCTATAGTATTGCAAACAGTTGGACATCACTGAAGAGACTTAGCATGGACACACACACACACACACATATATATATATATCTGTGTGTGTGTGTGTGTGTGTGTGTGTAGTTGCTGTTGTTGTTCAGTTGCCAAGTCATGTCAACTCTTTGATACCCCGTGGACTGCAGCACACCAGGCTTTCCTGTCCCTAACCATATCCCAGAGTTTGCCCAAGTTCATGTACATTGAATTGGTGATGCCATCTAACCATCTCATCCTGTTGCCCTTTTCTTCTACCTTCCATTCTTCACAGAATCAAGGTCTTTTCCAGTAAGTCGGCTGTTTTCATCAGGTGGCCAAAGTATTGGAGCTTCATTTTCAGCATCATTCCCTCCAATAAATATTCAGGGTTGATTTCCTTTAAGATTGACTGGTTTGATCTCCTTGCTGTCTAGGGATCTCTCAAGAGTCTCCTTCAGCACCACAGTTTGAAAGCATCAGTTCTTCAGTACTCTTGCCTTCTTCATGATCCAGCTCTCACATGTCTTACACGACTACTGGAAAGACTATAACCTTTTACTATACACACATTTGTTGGCAACGTGATATCTATGCTTTTTAACACACTATCTAGATTTGTCATAACACTTCTGCCAAGAAGGAATCATCTTCTAACTTCATGGATGCAGTGACCTTCTGCAGTGATTTTAGAGATTAAGAAGAGGAAGTCCATTTATTGACTATTTTATGGGTCTGGTACCACTTTCGGTAGTAGGGAGGAAAAAGTGACAAAGGTGATCCTGTCCTAAATAATATATTGTGGTAAAGATAGACCTACCAATACAAAATACCAAGATGTGCCTAAGATGAGGACACCCAAACTGAACTTTTAGTTTCCTGAACTTTTCCTTTCCAGATCAAACCTCCTAATATAAGATGAATTCAACATGATTTTTTAAAAGTGTTCTTTGTTATTAAAAACAGAAAGCCATTAGTTAAGAAATTATATATACTCCTCCCCACCATTATGCCCCTTCTTTCTTCCCATTTCCCTCCCCACTCTCATTGATCCTTTCCTTAAAAAAAAAAAAAAAAAAGAGGAAGTCTGTCACTGCTTCCAACTTTTCCCCTTCTAGTTGTCATGAAGTGATGGGACCAAATGCCACGATCTTAGTTTTATTAATACTAAGTTTTAAGTCAACTTTTTTCACTCTCCTCCTTTACCCTCATCAAGAGGCTCTTCAGTGTCTCTTCAGTTTCTGTCATTAGAGTGGTATCATCCGCATATCTCAGGTTGTTGATGTTTCTAATGCCTACCTTGATACCAGCTTGTAACTCATACAACCTGGCATTTTACATGATGAGCTTGCATATAAGTTAAATAAACGGAGTAACAGTAAACAGCCTTGTCATACTCCTTTCTCAATCCTGAACCAGTCAGTTGTTGCATACAAGGTTCTAACTGTTGCTTATTGACCCATGGGCAGGTTACTCAGGAGACAGGTAAGATAATCTGATATTCCCATCTCTTTAAGAGTATTTTGAAGTTTGTTATGGTCCACACAGTGAAAAATTTTAGCATTGTCAATTAAACAGAGGTAAATTCTTTTCTCGATTTCCCTTGTTTTCTCTATGATCCAGTGAATGTTGGCAATTTGATCTCTGATTCTTCTGCCTTTTATAAACCCAACTTGAACACCTGGAACTTCTCATTTCACATAATGCTGAAGCTAAGCTTGAAGGAATTTGAGCATAACTTTACTAGCATGAGAGATGAGTGCAATGCTCCAGTGGTTTGAACATTCTTTAGTACTGCCCTTCTTAGAAACTGGGATTAAGGTTGACCTTTTCCAGTCTTAGGAAGTCAAGAAACACCTAGAGTAACAGGCAAATTTGGCCTTGGAATACAGAATGAGGCAGGGCAAAGACTAATAGAGTTTTGCCAAAAAAATGCACTGGTCATAGCAAACACCCTCTTCCAACAACACAAGAGAAGACTCTACACATGGACATCACCAGATGGTCAACACCGAAATCTGATTGATTATATTTTGCAGCCAAGATGGAGAAGCTCTATACAGTCAGCAAAAACAAGACCAGGAGCTGACTGTGTTCAGATCATGAACATCTTATTGCCAAATTCTGACTGTCATTGAAGAAAGTAGGGAAAACCACTAGACCATTCAAGTATGAACTAAATCAAATCCCTTATGATTGTACAGTGGATATGAAAAATAGATTTAAGGGCCTAGATCTGATAGATAGAGTGCCTGATGAACTATGCAATGAGGTTCGTGACATTCTCCTGTACATTTGTACAGGGATCAAGACCATCCCCATGGAAAAGAAATGCAAAAAAACCAAAATGGCTGCCTGGGGAGGCCTTACAAATAGCTGTGAAAAGAAGAGAAGCAAAAAGCAAAGGAGAAAAGGAAAGATATAAGCATCTGAATGCAGTGTTTCAAAGAATAGCAAGAAGAGATAAGAAAGCCTTCATCGGTGATCAATGCAAAGAAATAGAGGAAAACAACAGAATAGGAAAGACTAGAGATCTCTTTAAGAAAATCAGAGATAACAAAAGAACAATTCATACAAAGATGGGTTCGATAAAGGACAGAAATTGTATGGACCTAAGAGAAGCAGAAGATATTAAGAAGAGATGGCAAGAATACACAGAAGAACTGTACAAAAAAGATCTTCATGACCCAGATAATCATGATGGTGTGATCACTGACCTAGAGCCAGACATCCTGGAAGGTGAAGTCAAGTGGGCCTTAGAAAGCATCACTATGAACAAAGCTAGTGGAGGTGATGGAATTCCAGCTGAACTATTTCAAATCCTGAAAGATGATGCTGTGAAAGTGTTGCACTCAATATGTCAGCAAATTTGGAAAACTCAGCAGTGGACACAGGACTGGAAAAGATCAGTTTTCATTCCAATCCCAAAGAAAGACAATGTCAAAGAATGTTCAAACTACCACACAATTGCAGTCATCTCACATGCTAGTAAAGTAATGCTCAAAATTCTCCAAGCCAGGCTTCAGCAATATGTGAACTGTGAACTTCCTGATGTTCAAGCTTGTTTTAGAAAAGGCAGAGGAACCAGAGATCAAATTGCCAACATCCGCTGGATCATGGAAAAAGCAAGAGAGTTCCAGAAAAACATCTATTTTTGCTTTATTGACTATGCCAAAGCCTTTGACTGTGTGAATCACAATCAACTGTGGAAAATTCTGAAAGAGATGGGAATACTAGACCACCTGACCTGACTCTTGAGAAATCTGTATGCAAGTCAGGAAGCCACAGTTAGAACTGAACATGGAACAACAGACTGGTTGCAAATATGAAAAGGAGTACGTATAGGCTCCTATATGAAATGGCTGTACATTGTCACCCTGCTTATTTAACTTATATGCAGAGTACATCATGAGAAACGCTGGACTGGAAGAAAGGCAAGCTGGAATCAAGATTGCTGGGATGCAATCTTGGAGTACGTATAGGCTCCTATATGAAAAGGCTGTATATTGTCACCCTGCTTATTTAACTTATACGCAGAGTACATCATGAGAAATGCTGGACTGGAAGAAAGGCAAGCTGGAATCAAGATTGCCGGGATGCCAGGAGCCAGTATGGGAGTCCCCACCCATGACAAGGCCATGTGGGAGAGTTCTGGTGGGCAAGGTGAGCCAGAACTCGAGGGGTACCCCTCTGGGCTTGCCTGAGCGTCTACCCCAAAACCAAAATCTGTCTTTTTTTTTCCTATTTCACGACTTTCACCAACTCCTCTGACATTAATGGGGGGTTATCCCCGACTACCTTTCTCTGTAAGAAAATCAACTTAAAACTTTAGTTAATAAGTCTCCTGGACAGAATAAGAGTGTTTCAATTCAAACCCCTCTGATGACTTTCTAGCTTGCCTGACAGGTTTGTTCAGATTCAAAGCCTCCCAACCATGAGAAGCATGGGAAGCTTTAGATATTCTAACAATGCAGAGCTTCTCAGAGAATAGAACTAGTAGAGGATTTCTGTGTTGAGCTAATGCTTGCTGCCAAGTTTCCATATCCTTTACCTACTGTGTCCCTGGGAGTGTATTGATTAATATAGTTGGTGTATAGAAATGTAAGTAGTAGCTTTAATGTTTGTAACCTTGGACCCTTGACTTAATTCTTTACTTGTTATAGCCCACCACACTTTTACCCTATAGGAATGCAACTTTAATGATTTCATAGGGTGACGCCTGACTTTAGAATAATCACCTTTAGAGAAAAATAAGTTTTCTGAAGAAAGGGTCATAAAATGTTAACAGGCCTCCTGGCCAGAAGATGATGTAAATCACCTAAAACTTTTGCATATGATAAGTTTGCAGAAAGAAAGCCTGGCTTCGATAAGGATCAAGGACTGCTGACCTTGTATAGCTCTACCCCTTCCCCCATTATCCTCTTTGCACAACTTAAGGTATAAAAACTACTTTGGAAAATAAAGTGCGGGCCTTGCTCACAGAAGCTTGGTCTCCCCATGTCGTTCTTTCTCTTTCCTTTTCCTATTCAGGCTGATTCCATGGAGCACAGGGGCTCTCTGCGTTCACTTTCTTGCCTGGGCTTCTAAGACCCATTCGAGATGGTGCCTAAGGTGGGGCACCTTCTGTGATTCGAGAGGGCACCCGCAGCCTAGGTGAACAGAGAAGTCCTGTGCTGGGGCTTTATTGGCTTTCTGAGTAAACCAAGGAATATCAACCGCTTTTCTGTCCTCTATTTTCTTAACTGCAAAATTATTTCCCTCTCTCTTTCTCCTTTTATCTGTCCTTTTTGCCAATGCCGTCCTCCCGAGGGAATCCTTGGATCCTACCGGGGCCGGACCCTGGTACCGGGAGAAATATCAATAACCTCAGATATGCAGATGGCACCATCCTTATGGCAGAAAGTGAAGAGGAACTAAAAAGCCTCTTGATGAAAGTGAAAGAGGAGAGTTAAAAAGTTGGCTTAAAGCTCAACATTCAGAAAATGAAGATCATGGCATCCGGTCCCATCACTTCATGGGAAATAGATGGGGAAAAAGTGGAAACATTTTCAGATTATATTTTTTGGGGCTCGAAAATCACTGCAGATGGCGACTGCAGCCATGAAATTAGAAGACGCTTAATCTTTGGAAAGAAAGTTATGACCAACCTAGATAGCATATTCAAAAGCAGAGACATTATTTGCCAACAAAGGTCCGTCTAGTCAAGGCTATGTTTTTTCCTGTGGTCATGTATGGATGTGAGAGTTGGACTGTGAAGAAGGCTGAGCACTGAAGACTTCATGCTTTTGAACTGTGGTGTTGGAGAAGACTCTTAAGAGTCCCTTGGACTGCGGGGAGGTCCAACCAGTCCATTCTGAAGGAGATCAGCCCTGGGATTTGTTTGGAAGGAATGATGCTAAAGCTGAAACTCCAGTACTTTGGCCACCTCATGTGAAGAGTTGACTCATTGCAAAAGACTCTGATTCTGGGAGGGATTGGGGGCAGGAGGAGAAGGGGACGACACAGGATGAGATGGCTTAATGGCATCACTAAGTCAATGGACATGAGTTTGAGTGAACTCTGGGAGTTGGTGATGGACAGGGAGGCCTGGCATGCTGCGATTCACAGGGTCACAAAGAGTCAGACATGACTGAGCAACTGAACTGAACTGACTTTCTAGTCATGTAGCCACTGCTGGGTTTTCCAAATTTGCTGACATATTTAGATCAGCACTTTAACAGCATCATCTTTTAGTATTTTAAATAGCTCTGTTGGAATTCCTTCACCCCTATTGGCTTTATTAGCAGCAGTGCTTCCTAAAGCCCACTTGACTTCACACTACAGAAAGTCTGACTGTGAGTGAATGCCCACACCATCTTGGTTATCCAGGTCATTATGATCCTTTTTTCGCACTTCTTCTTTGTATTCTTGCCATCTTCTCTCAATTTCTTCTGCTTCTATTAGGTCTCTACCATTTCTGTCCTTTATTGTGTCCATCTTTGGATGAAATATTCCTTTGATATTCCAAGTTTTCTTGAAGTGATCTCTAATCTTTCCTCTTGTGTTCTTTTCCTCTATTTCTTTTCATTGTTCATTGAAGAAGGCCTTCTAGTATCTTCTTACTATTCTCTGAAACTTTGCATTTTAGTTGGATGCATCTTTCCCTTTCTCCCTTGCTTTTCACTTCTCTTTTTCCCTCAGCTATTTCTAAAGCCTCCTCAGACAACCACTTTGCTCCTTGTATTTCTTTTTCTTTGGATGTCTTTGTTCTCTGCCCCCTGTACAATATTATAAACATTTGTCCATAGTTTTTCACACACTCCATCTACTAGATCTAATCCCTTGAATCTATTGGTCACCTTCAATGTATACTCATAGGGGATTTGATTTGTCATACATGGCTGGCCCAGTGGTTTTCCTCACTGTGTTTAGTTTAAGCCTGAAATTTTCTATGAGGAGCTGATGATCTGAGCCACAGTCAGATCCAGGTCTTGTTTTTGCTGACTGTATATATCTTCTCCATCTTAAGCTACAAAGGATAAAATCAATCTGATTTCAGTATTGACCATTTGGTGATGTCCACGTGTAAAGTTGTCTCTTGTGTTGTTGAAAAACAGTGTTTGCTATGACCAAATGCATTCTCTTGGCAGAATTCTGTTAGCCTTTGCCCTGCTTCATTTTGTACTCCAAGACCAAATTTGCCTATTTCTCCAGGTATATCTTGACTTCTTACTTTTGCATTCTAATCCCCTATGATGTATAATATCATATAAGAAATGAATCACCAGTCCAGGTTTGATGCAGGATACAGGAAGCTTGGGGCTGGTGCACTGGGATGACCCAGAGGGATGGTATGGGGAGGGAGGTGGGAGGGGGGTTCAGGATTGGGGACACGTGTACACCCATGACAGATTCATGTTGATGTATGGCAAAACCAATATAATATTGTAAAGTAATTAGCTTCTAATTAAAATACATAAATTTAAATTAAAAAAAGAAAAGAAAAGTATATCTTTTTTGGTATTAGTTCTAAGAGGTCTTCTAGGTCTTCATAGAACTGACCAAATTCATCTTCTTTGGTATCAGTCGTTGGAACATGGATTTGAATTACTGTTACATTGAATGGTTTGCCTTGGAAATGAATGAGATCATTCTGTCATTTTTGAGGTTGCACTCAAATACTGCATACTGGTCTTTTTTATTGATTTTGAGGTTTACTCCATTTCTTCTATGAGATTCTTGCCCATACTAATAGATATAATGGTCATCTGAATGAAGTTCACCCTTTCTCTTCCACTTTAGTTCACTGATTCCTAAGATGTCAATATTTATTCTTTTCATCTCCTACCTGACCATGTTCAATTTACCTGGATTCATGGACCTAACATTCCAGGTTCCTATACAGTATTGTTTTTTACAGCATCAGATTTTACTTTCACCACCAGACACATCCACAAAAGAGCATCATTTCTGCTTTGGCCCAGCCACTTCATTCTTTTTGGAGCTATTAGTAGTTGTCATTTGTTCTTCCCCACCATCACATTGGACACCTGCCAACCTGGAGGGCTCATCCTTTGGTGTCATACTTTTTGCCTTTCTATAGAGTTCATGGGGTTCTCACTGAGCAAGTATTCTGGAATAGTTTGCCATTTCTCGCTCCAATGGATCACATTTTGTCAGAACTCTCCACTATGACCCATCCATCTTGGGTGGCCCTGTATGGCATGGCTCATGGCTTCATTGAGATATACAAGCCTCTTCACCACAGCAAGGCAGTCATCCATTAAGTGGGTGCTTAGCTGCTCAGATCAGATCAGATCAGTCACTCAGTCGTGTCCGACTCTTTGCGACCCTATGAACTGTAGCACGCCAGGCCTCCCTATCCATCACCAGCTCTCGGAGGTCACTTAGACTCACATTCATCGAGTCAGTGATGCCATCCAGCCATCTCATCCTCTGTTGTCCCCTTCTTCTCCTGCCCTCAATCCCTCCCAGCATCAGGGTCTTCTCCAATGAGTCAACTCTTTGCATGAGGTGGCCAAAATACTGGAGTTTCAGCTTTGGCATCATTCCTTCCAAAGAAATCCCAGGGCTGATCTCCTTCACAATGGACTGGTTGGATCTCCTTGCAGGCCAAGGGACTCTCAAGAGTCTTCTCCAACACCACAGTTCAAAAGTATCAATTCTTCGGTGCTCAGCCTTCTTCACAGTCCAGCTCTCACATCCATACATGACCACAGGAAAGACCATAGCCTTGACTAGGCGAACCTTTATTGGCAAACTAATGTCTCTGCTTTTGACTATGCTATCTAGGTTGGTCATAACTTTCCTTCCAAGGAGCAAGAATACACAGAAGAACTGTACAAAAAAAGAGCTTCACGACCCAGATAATCATGATGGTGTGATCAATGACCTAGAGCCAGACATCCTGGAATGTGAAGTCAAGTGGGCCTTAGAAAGCATCACTACGAACAAAGCTAGTGGAGGTGATGGAATTCCAGTGGAGCTATTCCAAATCCTGAAAGATGATGCTGTGAAAGTGCTGCACTCAATATGCCAGCAAATTTGGAAAACTCAGCAGTGGCCACAAGATTGGAAAACGTCAGTTTTCATCCCAGTCCCAAAGAAAGACAATGTCAAAGAATGCTCAAACTACCGCACAATTGCACTCATCTCACATGCTAGTAAAGTAATGCTCAAAATTCTCCAAGCCAGGCTTCAGCAATATGTGAACCGTGAACTTCCTGATGTTCAAGCTGGTTTTAGAAAAGGCAGAGGAACCAGAGATCAAATTGCCAACATCAGCTCGATCATCGAAAAAGCAAGAGAGTTCCAGAAGAACATCTATTTCTGCTTTATTGACTATGCCAAAGCCTTTGACTGTGTAGATCACAATAAAGTGTGGAAAATTCTGAGAGAGATGGGAATACCAAACCACCTGATCTGCCTCTTGAGAAATCTGTATGCAGGTCAGGAAGCAACAGTTAGAACTGGTCATGGAACAACACACTGGTTCCAAATAGGAAAAGGAGTACGTCAAGGCTGTATATTGTCACCATGTTTATTTAACTTATATGCAGAGTACATCATGAGAAATGCTGGACTGGAGGAAACACAAGCTGGAATCAAGATTGCTGGGAGAAATATCAATAACCTCAGATATGCAGATGATACCACCCTTATGGCAGAAAGTGAAGAGGAACTCAAAAGCCTCTTGATGAAGGTGAAAGTGGAGAGTGAAAAGGTTGACTTAAAGCTCAACATTCAGAAAACGAAGATCATGGCATCTGGTCCCATCAATGCATGGGAAATAGATGGAGAAACAGTGGAAACAGTGTCAGACTTTATTTTTCTGGGCTCCAAAATCACTGCAGATGGTGACTGCAGCCATGAAATTAAAAGACGCTTGCTTAGCTGCTCAGTTGTGTCCAATTCTTTGCGACCCCATGGGTTGTTGCATGGGGAGTGGGCTGCCATGCCCTCCTCCAGCGGATCTGTTGAACCGAGGTCTCCTGTATTGCAAGAAAATTCCTTGCCTTCGAGCTACCTGGGAAGCCAAGAATACTGGTGTGGGTAGTCTTTCCCTTCTTCAGGGGGTCTTCCTGACCAAGGGATTGAACTAGCATCTCCTGCATTGGCAGGGGAATTCTTACCACTGAGCCACCAGGGAACCCAAGACTGGCATTAGTTTTCCCTTAAATGTTTGGTAGTATTCAGTAATGAACAAACTGAACTTAAAATATTTGTGATAAAAGATTTTAATTAAGATTTATTTCACTTGAAAGTTATAGGACTCTTTATATTTTTCATGTTTGTTTTTAATAGTTTTGTTTACTAGAAATAATCAATTTTGTTTCTATTTTTATATTTATTCACATGATATTTATAATATCTTCATCTTATCTCTGAGGCCTTTTAGAGTTCATTGGTTCCTTTTTTGTCACTCCTTATATTTGATATTTATGCCTACCTTTTTAAAATACCTGATGAATCTTCCCAACTTTTATAGTTTATTTTTAACAGTTATCTTAATTTTATTTATACATTTTATATATTTTAACTTATTTGCTTCAGTTTTAAAATAAATGTTCTACCTTCTGCTCATTAATTTGATATTTTGGGGAATGGTACTTACATCAGTGACTTCTAGCCTTTTTTCCTTTTAAGATATGTATCCTAGTTACATTTCATCATTAATCTATCTGTATTACACATTTAGTTAAATTTTATTGAAGTATAACATTCATGCAGTAAAATACTTAAGGTTCACTAATCTTTAATGTAAAGATTAACTTCTTTTTACAAAGCTAATATCCTTTAACCACTCTAACTCTTTGCAGCTGCCTGACCTGTTTGATATTGCTCAAAAAGTATGTAGTATCTTCCATGAATGTATTTCAATGGAAATTATTTTTTTAATTAAGAGAATGAAATTATATAAAATTGTTTTGAGATTTTAGGGTTTCTTTTTCCTTTTATTTTCCTTCTTTCAAAATGTACTTATGTTATCATTATGTATGGATTTATTTAGAAAAGAGTTTTGAGACTGTTCGCCCCTCAGTTCAGTTCAGTTCAGTCATTCAGTCGTGTCCGACTCTTTGCGACCCCATGAATCTCAACACGCCAGGCCTCCCTGTCCATCACCAACTCCCGGAGTTCACCCAAACTCATGTGCATCGAGTTGGTGATGCCATTCAGCCATCTCATCCTCTGTCGTCCCCTTCTCCTCCTTCCCCCAATCCCTCCCACCATCAGAGTCTTCTCCAATGAGTCAACTCTTCGCACGAGGTGGCCAAAGTACTGGAGTTTCAGCTTCAGCATCAGTCCTTCCAATGAACACCCAGGTCTGGTCTCTTTTTGGATGGACTGGTTGGATCTCCTTGAAGTCCAAGGGACTCTCAAGAGTCTTCTCCAGCACCACAGTTCAAAAACATCAATTTTTCGGCACTCAGCTTTCTTCAGCCCTAGAAAGTACTTATTTAAACCACTATATGAGCATTCAGATCAGATCAGATCAGTCGCTCAGTCGTGTCGGACTCTTTGCGACCCCATGAACCGCAGCACGCCAGGCCTCCCTGTCCATCACCAACTCCCGGAGGTCACTCAGACTCATATCCTTCACATCAAATTCATGAACACTGAGAAATTCCTGTTTAATTATATGTCAGTTTTCTTTTTTAACCTGAAATTGGGCAGACTGCCATTTTTATTCAATTCCATGTTGACTAGGTTATTCAAGTGTTAACGTAAGTCTTAGGTGAGCGTTCCCTCCGCAGTCCAGCAGTGGACATTTTATAGTTGCAACATTATCCCCCTGATAAGCTGTTAAGTCTTCAAAAGCAAAAGTAAGTACCTTCCCTTTTAGAACAGAACCATTATTTGGTGACGTTATTGTCAAGATCAAAGTAAATCTGTCAAAAAGGAAGAAGTCGTACCTGCCACAAACCAAATTGAGCACCTTATTTAAAATAAGTTGTAAAGTAGGTAGTAGGGAGGGGTTTGATTTCCCCATCAAGAAGGTGATACACTTTAAGTCACAATTTATTCTTAGACAAAAGTCAGAATGCCATTCTAAGCAACACTAAAACCTTTTCTGTTATTTTGATGGAGAGCCCTATGCAGCTTATAAATCAGACTTAAACTTGCTGCACTGAGGCAGGCTGTATACCCTTTCCATGCATCCAGTGTGCTGTACAAGGAGAACAAAACACCATCAATCTTCACAATCTACAGTGCGGTGAGGTAAATTGCTAGTGCCTCATTCCTTCACTCAAATTTTTCATCTCAGATGCCAGGGCAGTAAAGTCTATAAAGAAAGCCTATTCAGAGTCTTTTGTTCCTTTTCTTTGTCAGTTCTTGATAACTTTTATTACAAACTCACAGCCATGCTCCTTGCTGTGGCTACAGCTATATTCATTATCTCTGCTTCCTAACTACTGAGTGAGAATCTAAGTCTGGATGTGAAGGCAGAGCAAACAGGTCTCAGTAGAGTGTCTGATATGGAACATTAGATGCTTATCTAGAGGGACCATAGGGACCAGACTACCTGAGACAGTTCTGGCTTCACCTGTGGTTCCAGGTTCACTCTGGTTTACTGCATTGGTCCTAGCGCTATTCAGTCTGAAAAACATGGTGGTTTGAATTCGAGATTGCATTGTCTCCCTTGCCATAAACTGCAGTATCTACTCTTACACAAAGAGTAGGTAGTATAGGGCAATTTCTGAGTGTAATACCAAATTTACTCATTAGTTTATCAAGCCATAATACAGATAGTCACTTTCCATACAAAATATGGATAATGGATTTGAACATAATCTCTTTTACTTTCAATAATCTCCTGTTTCAGTTGAAAGGAAACTGACCCAGAAAGTAAGTTTTTCCTTATACTGTATGTGCTTATCAATAGGGAGAAAACCCTATAAATTTCAGAGGAATTTATTTCTATTAATTGTTTATTTAATCTTTTTATTACCAGGCATGCTGAAAAAGAGATTAAGATCATGTAGAACCTTGGATATCAAGTATATTTTGATATTAGTTTTAAAATGTTGATATTGATAGTCATGCAAAATGTCCATTATTTTCTTAATGATTTTTATTTCATTTGAAAGTTAGTTATTGTTACTATATTTCAAATAATTTTCTAAAATGGGATAGTGCTTCTGTAGGTGGCAGATTCATTTTGATATATGGCAAAACCAATACAATATTGTAAAGTTAAATAAAATAAAATTAAATTAAAAAAATAAAATAAAATATGTTATTTCAACATTAGGAAAATTATGATTATACAAGTTCAAAACATTTTAAATAAAAACTATAGCATGCCTGTTAATTAATCCCATGTATAATTTAGTAATTTCTAGAATATGTTCCATATTTTTGATCTTTTGTGAGTGATATATTTTCTTTTCCATTACAAAGTTTAGTTTTGATTACTTTTGGGTCCAAATCTGAGAAACTATGGTGTGCTGAAGACACAAGAGTATGGGGAACTGTTTTCTACATGGCATTCAACCAGTTGGTGGACTGACCACTTTGGGAGATGAACTTGGCCAAATCTTGGCCAAACCATGCTGTAGTCAGTGGGAACAGTTTATAACAGGGGTAGCATTAAAAGTTATGTAGATAGATGCTCCTTCTTCAGTATAGTTCCTCAAACTTTGGTCTTTGAAAGTACAAGGGAACATTTTTCACATGCTTCATACTTACACAAAACTACTCTGATAGAAGTCAGGGTCATAAAAAACTTACCCTCTGATACACAGACAATATTCCAATTCACAAGCATATTTTCCCAAGGGGGAAAAAAGTTCCACTCATTTTTCTACCTGAATTGTAGATATAAATAGCCTCTCTGTATGGTCTTTTGAAGGCAGGAACATATTCCTTGTCTACGTATCTTATTCCACATGATATCACTTTATGTGAATCTTCTTGAAGTCATGCCCTATGTCCTCCCACATTTCTTCTCACATTATGGCCATGGTATTCTCAGCTTTAGGTTGTTGGGAGTGTGACAGGAGAACAAGAATGTGGAAAACAATCTTTTCTGAGGTATTAGAGGAATAGAAAACTTAAAACTGAGGATACCAGCTTTATGAATATGTCCCCTCCCTCTTTAACTTCCTTCCCGCCTCCCATCCCACCCTACCCCTCTAGTTTATCACAGAGAACTGAGTTGAGCTCCCTGTGTTATACTTCATCTTCCCACTAAGTATCTATTTTATGCATGGTAGTGTATAAATTTCAAAGCTGCTCTCTCAATTCATTGCACCCTCTCCTTTCCCTACTGTGTCCACAAGTCTCTTTAAGTTTGCATCTCTATTCTTCTCCTTCAAATAGGTTCATAAATACATTTTTTTCTAGATTTCATATGTATGTGTGTTAATATACAACATTTGTTTCTATCTTTCTGACTTACTTCACTCTGTATAACATCCCCCTCACTACAACTAAGTCAAATTCATCCTTTTTATGGCTGAGTAATATTCCGTTGTATACAAGTATCACATCTTATTTATTCATCTCTTGATGGACATCTAGGTAGCTTCCATGTCCTATACAGAGTGAAGTAAGCCAGAAAGAAAAACACCAATACAGTATACAAACACAGATGTATAGAATTTAGAAAGATGGTAACAATAACCCTGTATATGAGACAGCAAAAGAGACACTGATGTATAGAACAGTCTTTTGGACTCTGTGGGAGAGGGAGAGGGTGGGATGATTTGGGAGAATGGCATTGAAACATGTATAATATCATATATGAAACGAGTTGCCAGTCCAGGTTTGATGCATGATACTGGATGCTTGGGGCTGGTGCACTGGGATGCCCCAGAGGGATGGTGTGGGGAGGGAAGGGGGAGGAGGCTTCAGGATGGGGGAAAAAAAAGTAAAAAAAAAAAAAAAATAGTGCCATAATGAGCATTGGGGTACATGTGTCTTTTTAAATTATGATTTTCTCAGGATATATGCTCAGTAGTGGGATTGCTGGGTCATATGTTAGATTTATTCCTAATTTCTTAAGGACACTCCATACTGATGGAGGGCAGTGGAGGGGAAGTTCATTGTTTTTCTGAGTAACTCATGTTGTAGGCAGGCCTGGAGTCCCTCTTCTCAGGGAGGGTGGTCTGCTAGGTGCCCTGTTCTTGTCAGCCACTATTTCTAATACAGTGCACACCTGGCTTCTCTCCTAGAAAGACAATGTTCTATATTTTAGTTCCTTTGCCCAGCTACACAGAACTCCAAGGATCACAGTGTTTGTGACCTTCCCCCAGTGAAATTAAGGCTTTTGTTTCACTGGAAAGATGAGGAAAAACAATTCAGGCTGACACTCCTGGAAATCCTCCATTGGTTTCTACTCCCCACCCCCAGGTCTAAAACATAAAGAAAACATTCTTTGAAAAGTATAGTTGGGTTTAAAATTGTAGGAATTAATTTTATCTTTATGTTCCAAATAGGAAAGTTTCAAGCTTGAAATGTAGGTTTCAATGAGCTATCTATCAAAGACAGTCATCACCTAAAGATAATAGTTCTGCATAAAGAGTTCAATAGGTTCTATGCCCAGAGTATTCTATTAAGTAATTTTGAGGAATTAGCAGGTATGAGTTATAGTATAAAATAAACTGTTTTTATTAATTTTAATCACATGAAATAAATAAAATTAAAAACTATGTTACAGCATTTATCCTTTCTTTAAGATGTAAAAAAAATAAAATATTTTTCTGTAGGTACTAGATTCTTATTTAAATACAAGCTGTGCATACAAAAGAGATGTCACTCATCTTTTAAAAATTCTATCTTCACAGAGTAAACAAAAGTGTCTTTAAAAAAATAACATTTACTCAACAGGTACTGAACAAATATTTAGTTAGAAGCAACTGTAAGTCACCTGTTTTCTAAGTGGAAGGATTTAAATCAGTGAACAACAGCAAAGGCAAAATCTCAACCCTTGTGTAACTTACTGTATTCTAGTAGGAAGAAAAAAAAGAAACAACTAAATGTAGACTCTGATGTCACGTACTGACAAATACTATGAAGAAATATAAAGCAAAGTAAGAAGAGAAAGAGTGCTTAGTGGGAAAATGTTCTATTTTAGATGTTAGTTCAATTCAGTCGCTCAGTCGCGTCCAACTCTTTGCAACCCAGTGGACTGCAGCACTCCAGGCTTCCCTGTCCATCACCAATTCCTGGAGCCTACTCAAACTCTTATCCATTGAGTCGGTGATGCCAACCAACCATCTTATCCTCTGTCATTCCCTTCTCCTCCCACCTTTAATCTTTCTCAGCATCAGGATCTTTTCAAATGAGTCAGTTCTTCACATCAGGTGGCCAAAGTATTGAAGTTTCAGCATCAGCATCAGTCCTTCCAATGAATGTTCAGGACTGATTTCCTTTAGGATTGACTGCTTTCATCTCCTTGCTGTCCAAAACACTCTCAAGAGTCTTCTCCAACACCACAGTTCAAAAGCATCAATTCTTTTGTGCTCAGCTTTATTTACAGTGCAACTCTCACGTCCATACATGACTACTGGAAAAGCCATAGCTTTGACTAGATGGACTTTTGTTGGCAAAGTAATGCCTCTGCTTTTAATATGCTGTCTAGGTTGGTCATAACTTTTCTTCCAAGGAGCAAATGTCTTTCAACTTCATGACTGCAATCAATATTTGCAGTGATTTTGGAGCCCCCAAAATAAAGTCTGTCACTGCTTCCATTGTTTCCCCATCTACTTGCCATGAATTGATGGGATCAGATGCCATGATCTTAGTCTTCTGAATGTTGAGTTTTAAGCCAGCTTTTTCACTGCTCCTTTCTCTTGGGTCCTGGTGCACACAAAGCTTTGCTTGTGTCCTCCAAGAGTCTGTTTCCCCAGTCCTGTGTAAGTTCTGGTGGCTCTGTGGTGGGGTTAATGGTGACCTCCTGCAAAAGGGCTTATGCTATAACCAGATCTACTGCACCCAGGGCCCCTACCCCTGCAGCAGTCCACTGCTGACCCATACTTCCTCAGGAGAGACTCAAACGCAGTTTTGTCTCAGTCTCTGTGAGGTCTCTGGGTCCTGGTGTGCACAAGGCATGTTTGAGCCAATTTAGATGACTCTTTGCAACCCCATGGACTGTAGCCTATCAGGCTCCTCCGTCCATGAGATTTTCCAGGCAAGAGTGCTGGAGTGGATTGCCATTTCCTTTGCCAGGGGATCTTCCCCACCCAGGGATCGAACCCAGGTCTCCCGCATGCATGCAGGCAGACACTTTACCATCTGAGCCACCAGGGAAGCCCATTTTAGATGCAGGTGTTACCAAATCAAACTTGGGTCCAGTCACTTGTGCACAGTATAAAGTCAACCTACTGACACTGAGTTGTGATTAAGGAAAGTTCAGTGTTTATTGCTGGAGAAGGCAATGGCACCCCACTCTAGTACACTTGCCTGGAAAATCCCATGGATGGAGGAGCCTGGTAGGCTGCAGTCCATGGGATCGCTAAGAGTCAGACACGACTGAGCGACTTCATTTTCACTTTTCACTTTCATGCATTGGAGAAGGAAATGGCAACCCACTCCAGTGTTCTTGCCTGGAGAATCCCAGGGACGGGGGAGTCTAGTGGGCTTCCGTCTATGGGTTTGCACAGAGTCAGACATGAATGAAGCGACAGCAGCAGCAGCAGTGTTTATTGCAGGTACCAAGTAAAGATAATAGGCAGCTCATCTTCAAAAGGCCTCAACTCCCTGATGACATTCAGAGAGGAGGTTTTAAAGGCAGTAGGAGGCAAGGGGCTGCCAAAGGGTGCCCAAGAATGCACAATTCTTGAGTTGGTTGGCATCAATGTGAGTTTTCATGCTTCATCAGCCTTCTATTTTTAACCAGTCTAGGGTCTATGTCCTTGCAGTCAGAAATTTCCCATTAAAACAACTTAGAAATGTGTGTCAGGGAACTGGGAGTTGGGTGATTCTTCCATGTGGCATATTTGTAATAAAAATTATTACCAGTTCCCCAGCCCAATAGCTTTTTTTTTTTTTTTTTTTTTTTTACATCTTCACATCTCTAATCGTTAGCACTGGAGCAGACTTGAGAGACTTGTGGTGGGGATGTTCCAGAGACTATAGGAAAAACCTTGTACTTCAAAACACAGGGACATAGGGGCTTATATACGGTTTCACATGGATGATATGCACCTCTGGGACACACTGAGGAGTTGACATTTGAAGAGAAATGAACAACATGATAGACGAGACCAGGGGATCTGTTGCAAGAATGATCCAGGACAGAGGCTCCAAGTGCAATGAAGCAGGGAGACAAATGTGGAAGAATACAAGGAAAGAAGTATTTTAGAAAATTGGATGTTAAATTGATCTTTATAACAACCCTAAAAGGTAAAATTATCACATAAAGATGAGAAAACAGAAGTACATTAGTAAAAGGCCAAAAGTCATACTTCTTGTGAATGACTGAACTTGGATTCAAAACCAGAATCTTTGATAATAGTCACAATGCTGTGGGAGCTTCCAAGGTGGCAATAGTGGTAAAGAACCTGCCTGCCAATGCAGGAGATTTAAGAAACACAGATTTGATCCATGGATAGGGAAGATCTCCTGGAGGAGGGCATGGCAACCCCCTCCAGTATCCTTGCCAGGAGAATCCCATGGACAGAGGAGCCTGGTGGGCTACAGTCCACAGGGTAGCAGAGTCATAGATGACTGAAGTGACTTAACATGAAACACACACAATGCTGTGGACTGCTTACTTCCTATTCATTATTTTCTCTCAGTGCTTACTAACTGCTTTTGTAAGGTTTCTGTTTACTTGGAACCTCCTCCAGAAACCTGGGGACTTTCATATACTTGAAATATACCCCATGTTCATCATTCAGTTAGTTTAGTTGCTGAATCATGTCTGACTCTTTGAAACCCCATGGACTGCAGCAGACCACACTTCCTGTCCATATCAAACTCCTGGAACTCACTCAAATTCATGTCTATCAAGTCGGTGATGACATCCAACCATCTCATCCTCTGTCATCCCCTTTTCCCCCTGCCTTCAGTCTTTCCCACCTCAGGGTCTTTTCAAATGAGTCAGTTCTTTGCATTAGCCAAAGTATTGGCCAAAGTTTTAGGTTCAGCATCAGTCCTTCCAGTGAATATTTCAGACTGATTTCCTTTCCTTTTCTGAAAGCAGATGACTGCTTTCATCTCCTTGCTGTCCAAGAGACTCTCAAGAGTCTTCTCCAACAACACAGTTTAAAAGCATCAGTTCCATTGTGCTCAGCTTTCTTTATGGTCCACCTCTTACATCTATACCTGATTACTGGAAAAACCATAGCTTTGACTATATGGACCTCAGCAAAGTAATGTCTCTGCTTTTTAATATGCTGTCTAGGTTGGTCATAGCTTTTCTTCCAAGGAACAAGTTTTTTTTTTTTTTTTTTTTAATTTCATGGCTACAGTCACCATCCATTGTGATTTGGAGACCAAGAAAATAAAGTCTGCCACTCTTTCCACTGTTTCCCCATCTATTTGCCTTGAAGTGATGGGACCAGATGCCATGATCTTAGTTTTCTGAGTGTTGAGTTTTAAGCCAACTTTTTCACTCTCCTCTTTCACTTTCATCAAGAAGCTCCTTAGTTCTTCACTTTCTGCCATAATGTGGTGCCATCTGCATATCTGAGGTTGATCTTTCTCCTGGCAATCTTGATTCCAGTTTGTACTTCATCCAGTCCAGCATTTCTCATGATGTACTCTGCATATAAGTTAAATAAGCAGGGTGACAATACAATATAGTATTTTAACACAATAATGTATTAAAAATGTGTTTTTGTTACATTTTTCCAACACAATATATTTAGTAGTGCATCAGATATTTGTTGCTATGTAACATGCCACTACAGAACTTCATGGTTTAAAACAATAAATACTTATTTAGCTCATGAGTCATCGAGTCTCTTTGAGCTTGGTAGGTCTTGGCTGGCCTTGGTTCTATAGCCACCACAGTCAGCTGGGCAGACTGGTAGTGGTTGGCTTTATTGACTCTCCATGGGCTCTTCTGTGTATTCCCAGCCTTCACTGGAGTGAGTCAGGTGACTGACCCCTGACTCTGCTCCACTGGGTCTTTCAACTTCCAGGAGTCTAGTCTGGTCTTAATGTTGTTGTTAAAGAGAAAACCACAGGCTTTAAGACATCACTTGTGCTAAAGCCCAGGATAATAAGTCTCAGTTTAGTACCTGACCTATTGGCAGTTTTAACCTACCCAGAAATGTAATCAACCAGTTGTGAGTTTTCTGGTCAACACCAATGAAGTAATCTGTCATATGGATCCTCTCCATCCCCCTCAACACCCCACCTATGGAAGAAGATGACTTTTGCATGATAAGACCTTTTCATTCCCTTACCAGATAAAATAAGCTGTCCTAGTCTAAAAATAATTCTTTCTTTTCTTCTGCTAATAACTCCCTTGCTCCAAACCTTTCCCTATAAACATCTTCCAGTCTGTACTGTGTCTTGTAGCACCCTTCTGTTTTCTAGGTGGGATATTGTCTGATTCATGAATTCCTGAATAAAGATAATTAGAGCTTCAAATTTATTTGGTTGAATTTTGTTTTTTAAACAAGTGGAGACTTCAGGCGTCCAAGAAAGCACAAAGAGACATACAAGACCCACTGAGTCTCAAAGTAGAAAGTAATATCATATCATTTACCTCCTTTTCAAACAAAACCGGTCACTATACCAGCTCAAATGCAAGGAATAAAGAAAATGTATCTATGTCTTTCTGAGACCTGCAAAGACCCTCTGCAAAGAGCATGGACATAAGAAAACATGAATAATTGTGGCTACTTTTCCAGTCTTCCACAAGTGGCCTTACATAGTTGTAGAGAAACTATTAGCTAAAATCCCCTTAGTAACCTGTTGCTCTGAGATCTTATTTAAGGAACTGAGAAGTTTTTGTTTATCTCATCATAATATTATAAATAATTTTTATATAAAATGTCCAGTTGCTTGCATATAATTTCACTCTTCTGCTATCCCTGTGACATACTTTAACAATTTGTACCCTTAAGTTTTGTTTCCTTTGAGATGTTAGCAAACTGCAATAAACTGCATTCAGTGCCACCCTAATACAGCAGTTCATTGAATTTCAGTACTAGTCAACTTCCACCAAGGTCATCTTGATTCAGCTTCTGCTTTGACAGGAATCTATTAGCATCAAAAAACATCAAGCAATTAATTACTACATTTTAAGTTTGGTTCTTTTCATTTTTCTCTGCTTACGTATTAAAAAATGGAAACACATATCAAACCTTACAGTTATGAATTAGAATGGCTTTCCTAGTAGATGACTTATTAATGCTGTAGTGATTAACCTTTCATTAAAAATTGATACAAAAGTCTTCCCCCATATATCTGTGTTTTTTACTAAAGTCCCAAAGGAAAATGAATCAAACATAAGACAGCTTGGTTTACTTAGAAAATGTAATGGGAGTTAGATTTGGTAAAATTAAAAATGCCAAGTACTCAGTTCAGCCACACATACACCAAAAATGGAACTAATAATACAAAGGTTACCCTGACTCCTACCTAAGGATGACATTTGGAAAGCATTTTGTATATTTCATATCTTTAGAACAATTTTATTATATATACATATTATTTTTTTCCTTTGTACAATAATATAGCAAGTGTTGTAAAATGCCTGGCGTGCTGCAGTTCATGGGGTCGCAAAGAGTTGGACACGACTGAGTGACTGATCTGATCTCATCTGATAAAACACTTTTGCAACTTGGAGACTCAGAAAATCTTGGATTTTCTAAAACCTCCACTATGTCATCTACATTATGATAGAAGGAAGCTGGTTGCATAAATGAGCACATACTCTCTTGAACTGTGCCATATTACCTATCTTCAAGAGAGAGACATGACATTAACTGGGATGCTGTCCTATATTCCCATGTCACATCTAAGGAGAGGCATGAAACAATCTTTTATTTGGGTAGAATATTTTGCTTTGAATCAATGTAGAGCATAACTTTGTATAACTCTTCAAGAAAGCACAAAGAGACATACAAGACCCCCTGAGTGTGAAAGTAGAAAGTAATATCATATCATTTACCTCCCTTTCAAACAAAACCAGTCACTATACCAGCTCAAATGCAAGGAATAAAGAAAATGTATGCACAACTCTGTGGCATAGTTGACATATATTGCATATGGGACACATATTTTAGGAACTGGATGTAAATGCGATGTCACAATTTGTGTGATTCAGAGAAGTTATGTGTCTCTATCCAAAGGAGCCTTTCAAGTGTCTACCTATTTATTCCTTCAGATCCTCAGAGGTTGTGGTGCTCTGATCACAGCACAGCTGTTAACTAACAACGTCATCACCTTTATCTTGTCTTCTGCTTTGACTCTGCTTATCTTTGATAAAATTCATTCTAAAGGCCTGAAAACTCCCCAGCTAATAGTTCAGTGCATTAAGATATTCAGGGCTGCCTGCACGGCTGTTAAGCTGCTTCTGTAGCTGGTGCCAGGGCAATGCTAGTGACATCTGATGATGTTCACTAAAGGGCTATCAGGTCAACACTAGGCTTCTGTGAATTTGCTTCACTGATAGGATCAAAACCCTTCCCCCTCTCCTATAATCAGTCATATTAGTACAAACAAAGCTATCTTACCTGCCCGATTTTAGAAATTTTTCATGCTGTATTGGCATTGTATAAAACATCTCCAAAAACTAAAACCTCAACTCTGGTCTTCTCTATCTGCCCTCCCTGACTCTTCTTGCTCCTCAAAGTTCTTTACATTTAATATCTTGGGCCTGAGAACAATCTGAGTTTGGAAAAAAAAATATGCTATACTAGAATATGGTAACTGATAACCAATGTTAAGTGAAGAAACTACTAGATACATGTTTTACTTTCTGATTGATTCCCTAGGCTTTACCTGTAGTAAAAGATAGATGACTTCAGTTCAGTTCAGTCGCTCAGTCGTGTCCAACTCTTTGCAACCCCATGAATTGCAGCACGCCAGGCCTCCCTGTCCATCACCAACTCCTAGAGTTCACTCAAACTCACATCCATCGAGTTGGTATTGCCATCCAGTCATCTCATCCTCTGTCATCCCCTTCTCCTGACCCCAATCCCTCCCAGAATCAGAGTCTTTTCCAATGAGTCAGCTCTTCACATGAAGTGGCCAAAGTACTGGAGTTTCAGCTTTAGCATCAGTCCTTCCAAAGAACACCTAGGACTGATCTCCTTTAGAATGGACTGGTTGGATCTCCTTGCAGTCCAAGGGACTTTCAAGAGTCTTCTCCAACACCACAGTTCAAAAGCATCAATTCTTCGGTGCTCACCTTTCTTCACAGTCCAACTCTCACGTCCATACATCAGATCAGATCAGATTAGTCTCTCAGTCGTGTCCGACTCTTTGCGACCCCATGAATCGCAGCACGCCAGGCCTCCCTGTCCATCACCAACTCCTGGAGGTCACTCAGACTCACATCTATTGAGTCAGTGATGCCATCCAGCCATCTTATCCTCTGTCATCCCCTTCTCCTCTTGCCCTCAATCCCTCCCAACATCAGAGTCTTCTCCAATGAGCCAACTCTTCGCATGAGGTGGCCAAAGTACTGGAGTTTCAGCTTTAGCATCATTCCTTCCAAAGAAATCCCAGGGCTGATCTCCTTCAGAATGGACTGGTTGGATCTCCTTGCAGTCCAAGGGACTCTCAAGAGTCTTCTCCAACACCACAGTTCAAAACCATCAATTCTTTGGCACTCAGCCTTTTTCACAGTCCAGCTCTCACATCCATACAGACCTTTGTTGGCAAAGTAATGTCTCTGCTTTTGAATATGCTATCTAGGTCAGTCATAACTTTCCTTCCAAGGAGTAAGCATCTTTTAATTTCATGGCTGCAATCACCATCTGCAGTGATTTTGGAGCCCAAAAAAATAAAGTCTGACACCGTTTCCACTGTTTCCCCATCTATTTCCCATGAAGTAATAGGACCAGATGCCATGATCTTCGTTTTCTGAATGTTGAGCTTTAAAGTCAACTTTTTATCTCTCTTCTTTGACTTTCATCAAGAGGCTGTTTAGTTCCTCCTCACTTTCTGCCATAAGGGTGGTGTTATCTGCATATCTTAAGACAATCTAAATAAGCTTTGGGAGTGTATTAACTTTTTACTCAAGTCTTGATAAGAAAAATTACTTTAAACTTTATGGAAATTATTGAGACAACATACCATCAGTAACTTTTTTCCACCTTATTTAGAGGTAATTGACATAAGACATAGCTTAAGTTTAAGGTGTAAAATGTGATTCAATATACTTACATAGTGGGAAATGACAATCACAATAAGGTTAATTAGCATATTCATCACCACATATACACAATTTTTGTGTACATGGTGAGAACATTTAAGTTTTAGTTGTTTAAAAACTTTCAAGTATGTAATACAGTGTTATTAACTGTAGTCACCTTTCTGTACATTAAAGCTCCAAGACTCATTCATCTTATAAAAAGAAGTGTGTATCCTTTGTCCAACACCTTTTTCCCCACCTCTAGCCACTGGTAACCATTGCTCTTCTCTTTATTTTGATGACTTGGCCATTAATAACTTTTTAATATGCTACCATACATGGCAGGAGATTCCCTCTGACATACAATGTGAATAATAAGGCTAAAATTACTGCATTCTCACTGCTGTGAATAAAAACAGAAGCGGTAGAGAGGTAAAAGCATTTTTAAGTCAAGTTGTAATTCCCAGCTATAGAATGCACTCAATAAAGCATAATAGCACTCAGAATTGGAATTTTTGTATGAAATAAATGAGGAAAGATAATTGGTTCACTCTCAAGAATTGAAGATGAATGCTAGTCTTGAAATATGCCAGGCAATAGGAACACAGTAAAGTGCAAAATAGGTATGATTTATGCATTTTGTGTACATGTATATTAACAATAGAGACAAATATTAATGGGAATATCTTGAATATCATGAATATACTTAATATAAATGGAAAGAGCATGCACAATAGAAGTGACTAACTATGTGACAAGGATTAAACACAGTCAGTAGAGCTGGGAAAGATGTAGTGCATATCTGCTGCTATTTGTCCAGCAGCACTCTCTTCCATATGGGCACATGCCTTACCCATTAAACACAGTGAATGGTCAAATATGTGTCTGTATGTCTTGAAGTGGACTGGATTTCCCAAGTGTCATGACTAGTAAAGAACCCACCTGTCAATGCAGGAGAGACAAGAGATGTGGGTTCAATCCCTGGATTGGGCGTGGAGGACATGGCAACCCACTCCAATATTCTTGCCTGGAGCATCCCATGGACAGAGGAGCCTGGTGGACTACAGTCCATGGGATTACAAAGAACTGGACATGACTGAGCAAATAAGGATGGCACACACAACACAGTGTACATGTTAATCCTAAACTCCTAATTTTGAACTTCCCTTGTAGTTCAGTGGTAAAGAATCTGCTTGTCAGTGCAGGAGACATGAATTCAATCCCTGGGCTGGGAAGATCCCCTGAAGAAGGAAATGGCAACCCACTCCAGTATTTTTGCCTGGGAAATTCTATGGACAGAGGAGCCTGGTGGGCTTCAGTCCATGGGGTTGCGGAAAGTCAGACACAACTGAAGTGACAGCACATTCACACTCATCTGAAGTGGGCTAGTCAGAAATTCTCTGAATTGTTTAAAATATAATTGAAATTAAATTAAAATACTTTTTTTTAATCTTTGATAGTGAATCTATGAGCATATAAACTCAGAAAATCCTGTGGTTTCTTGGAACATGAAGAATGACTATATGCCCTCCCCATCAGAAGAGAATAAAATTGACATTGAGACATGAGGCTGATTCTGTAAATGTCAAAAACCACAAACTGAAGTCAGCTCCAGTTAATGGTATGAAATACCACTGCTGATGTGAAGCAGGAAAGCTGGAAGGGTGCTTGCTGTTGGGCTGAGAGGTGGATATATATGAAGGACCAAGTCTCTGCTTCCCTAGTCTCTCTAGAGCCCTCTTTGGTAAAGCCTAATAAATGATATACTCTGGAAATAAATATGTAACTCATGGAATCTTAGCTCCAGCATTTTCAAGCTGAGTATATAAGGCTGAAACTTAACAACTGTATCAGACCTTTAACTATTTTAGCAATTGAGTAAATCATATTACATCCTCTTACAAGCAAAATACTAGGCCCAGACTATTTTACAACATGATTCTAACAATCAAAGAATTAAACCCTGCTGCAGGAAAGATCAGAGAAGGCAATGGCAACCCACTCCAGTATTCTTGCCTGGAAAATCCCATGGGCAGAGGAGCCTGGTAGGCTGCAGTCCATGGGGTCGTGAAGAGTCGGGCACAACTAAGCAATTTCACTCTCACTTTTCACTTTCATGCATTGGAGAAGGAAATGGCAACCCACTCCAGTGTTCTTGCCTGGAGAATCCCAGGGACAGGGGAGCCTGGTGGGCTGCCGTCTATGGGGTCGCACAGAGTAGGACATGACTGAAGCGACTTAGCAGCAGAAACACAAAAGATAAGAAAGTTATTCCTACCACTTGACTTAAGTTGGAATAATCTGGATAGTAAAATCAGACAATATCAATATAGGAAAAAAAAAATCACAGATCTAAATCTAACTGAAAAAAAAAAAAAAAAAAAAAATGACATTGAGGGAGAAGCCAGGGCAGGAAGTCAGTGTCAGTAAAATGGGCCTTGCTGGCTCTGAGCTCAAATTAGAAACCAATAGTTTTACAAATCAATATTTTTCCGCATTAGGGTTCAGATTGATTTTATGTCACTGACAAAGAAAAAAGTCTTGTTAATAAAAAAAATTGGTGACTACAAATATTGCACATGGCATCATGAAACGTGAGGGTGGTTGTACAAAGTGGAGGGAGGTTGTCAATGTTTCCCTGGACAGAACTGTGGGGAGCTATTGATATTTGCTGTAAAGAAAAGATCATTTAAAGTAGATACTTTAAAATACAAAGTTTTAACATGAAATAATTTACCTATTGATGAGAGTGCTGTGAGTGATTGATGGAAACATTTCATAGTATGCGTTTATTAGCTAATTCTTCAAACATTATTAAAGTGAAATGGAAAAGAAGCAAGAATGTATCCAAGTAAAAGGATCTAAAAATTGACTTGGATGATCTAGACAGAAAATATTCTTTCTATGGTTGTAAGCAATTCTGACAATTTTGCAGACAGTTGTCTTTCCCTGCTTTCCCAAGTCATCCCCTGACTTCCCCTTCCCTTTATCACTGGTTTTAGGGCGAGAAGGATTTGCTTGTCTCTTTGATGAAATTAAAAAAAAAAAAAAAAAATACTGGAAGAAGAAAACTTCTATCACATTTCTTTTATGTTTTGGGATCTATTTTCAATCAATATTTATGTGGCATAGACAATGCCTTTTTTCCATCTGATGAACCTAAAGTTTAGTATTATAGTAGAAAGATGATTATATTATTTCTTGATGCAAATGAGTTTCAACTCCTGAGCATGTAATAAAAAGTATGGTTAATTCATGAAGAAGTCACTAGGCCTAATATACTGTTTTAAGAGCTTTATTTATATTGATTTATTTAATATTAACAGAAACCTATCTCAAAAATGACAAAATGATCTCTGTTCGTTTCCAAGGCAAACCATTCAATATCACAATAATCCAAGTCTATGCCCCAACCAGTAATGCTGAAGAAACTGAAGTTGAATGGTTCTATGAAGACCTACAAGACCTTTTAGAACTAACACCCAAAAAACAAGTCCTTTTCATTATAGTGGACTGGAATGCAAAAGTAGGAAGTCAAGAAACACCTGGAGTAACAGGCAAATTTGGCCTTGGAATACGGAATGAAGCAGGGCAAAGACTAACAGAGTTGTGCCAAGAAAATGCACGGGTCATAACAAACACCCTCTTCCAACAACACAAGAGAAGACTGTATACATGGACATCACCAGATGGTCAACACCAAAATCAGATTGATTATATTTTTTGCAGCCAAAGATGGAGAAGCTCTATACAATCAGCAAAAACAAGACCAGGAGCTGACTGTGGCTCGGACCATGAATTCCTTACTGCCAAATTCAGACTGAAATTGAAGAAAGTAGGGAAAACCACTAGACCATTCAGGTATGACCTCAATCAAATCCCTTATGATTGTGCACTGGAAGTGAGAAATAGATTTAAGGGCCTAGATCTGATAGATAGAGTGCCTGATGAACTATGGACTGAGGTTCGTGACACTGTACAGGAGACAGAGATCAGGACCATCCCCATGGAAAAGAAATGCAAAAAAGCAAAATGGCTGTCTGGGGAGGCCTTACAAATAGCTGTGAAAAGAAGAGAAGCGACAGGCAAAGGAGAAAAGGAAAGATATAAACATCTGATGCAGAGTTCCAAAGAATAGCAAGAAAAGAAAAGAAAGCCTTCTTCAGCAATCAATGCAAAGAAATAGAGGAAAACAAGAGAATGGGAAAGACTAGGGATATTTTCAAGAAAATCAGAGATACCAAAGGAACATTTCATGCAAAGATGGGCTCGATAAAGGACAGAAATGGAATGGACCTAAGAGAAGCAGAAGATATTAAGAAGAGGTGGCAAGAAGACACAGAAGAACTGTACAAAAAAGATCTTCATGTCCCAGATAATCATGATGGTGTGATCACTGACCTAGAGCCAGACATCCTGGAATGTGAAGTCAAGTGGGCCTTAGACAGCATCACTACGAACAAAGCTAGTGGAGGTGATGGAATTCCAGTTGAGCTATTTCAAATCCTGAAAGCTGATGCTGTGAAAGTGCTGCACTCAATATGCCAGCAAATTTGGAAAACTCAGCAGCGGCCACAGGACTGGAAAAGGTCAGTTTTCATTCCAATCCCAAAGAAAGGCAATGCCAAAGAATGCTCAAACTACCGCACAATTGCACTCATCTCACATGCTAGTAAAGTAATGCTCAAAATTCTCCAAGCCAGGCTTCAGCAATATGTGAACCGTGAACTTCCTGATGTTCAAGCTGGTTTTAGAAAAGGCAGAGGAACCAGAGATCAAATTGCCAACATCTGCTGGATCATGGAAAAAGCAAGAGAGTTCCAGAAAAACATCTATTTCTGCTTTATTGACTATGTCAAAGCCTTTGACTGTGTAGATCACAATAAACTGTGGAAAATTCTGAAAGAGATGGAAATACCAGACCACCTGATCTGCCTCTTGAGAAATTTGTATGCAGGTCAGGAAGAAACAGTTAGAACTGGTCATGGAACACCAGACTGGTTCCAAATAGGAAAAGGAGTACGTCAAGGCTCTATATGGTCACCCTGTTTATTTAACTAATATGCAGAGTACATCATGAGAAATGCTGGACTGGAAGAAACACAAGTTGGAATCAAGATTGCTGGGAGAAATAACAATAACCTCGGATATGCAGATGACACCACCCTTATGGCACAAAGTGAAGAGGAACTCAAAAGCCTCTTGATGAAAGTGAAAGTGGAGAGTGAAAAGTTGGCTTAAAGCTCAACATTCAGAACATGAAGATCATGGCATCCGGTCCCATCACTTCATGGGAAATAGATGGGGAAACAGTGAAAACAGTGTCAGACTTTATTTTTCGGGGCTCCAAAATCATTGCAGATGGTGACTGCAGCCATGAAATTAAAATACGCTTACTCCTTTGGAGGAAAGTTATGACCAACCTAGATAGCATATTCAAAAGCAGAGACATTACTTTGCCAACAAAGGTTCACCTAGTCAAGGCTATGGTCTTTCCTGTGGTCATGTATGGATGTGAGAGATGGACTGTGAAGAAGGCTGATCACCAAAGAATTGATGCTTTTGAACTGTGGTGTTGGAGAAGACTCTTGAGAGTCCTTGGACTCCAAGGAGATCCAACCGGTCCATTCTGAAGGAGATCAGCCCTGGGATTTCTTTGGAAGGAATGATGCTAAAGCTGAAACTCCAGTATTTTGGCCACCTCATGCGAAGAGTTGACTCATTGGAGAAGACTCTGATGCTGGGAGGGATTGAGGGCAGGAGGAGAAGGGGACGACAGAGGATGAGATGGCTGGATGGCATCACTGACTTGATGGATGTGAGTCTGAGTGACCTCTGGGAGTTGGTGATGGACAGGGAGGCCTGGCGTGCTGCGATTCATGGGGTCGCAAAGAGTCGGACACGACTGAGAGACTTATCTGCTCTGATCTGATATAGTGAGTGCTATTATTATTTATATTTTTCAGAAAAGCACACTAAGGTCAAATGGGTAAAATAAATTTCACAAAGACAGAGCCAATAGATGATGCAGCCAGGAAATTTCAAGTCAGTAATTCAGGCATATAACCACTATCATACATAGAAATCCAAAAATATGTCTATGTCATAATGTGAAATTGCTTCCCTGATGGCTCAGACAGTAAGAGAATTCAACTGCAATGCAGGAGTCCTGAGTTTGATCTCTGGGGTGGGGAGATCCCCTGGAGAAAGGAATGGCTATTCACTCCAGTATTCTTGCCTGGAAAATTTCATGGACAGAGGAACCTCATGGGCCACAGTCCATGGGGTCACAAACAGTCAGACACAACTGAGCAACTAACACTTTATAGTGTCAAAATGCTTTAATTATTTCTCCCCTGTCCCAGTTTTAAATCAATTAAGGAGTAAAGTGAAAATGAAAGTCGCTCAGTCATGTTCGTCTCTTTGCAACCCCATGGACTAAGCAGTCCATGGAATTCTCCAGGCCAGAATACTGGAGTGGGTAGCCTTTCCTTTCTCCAGAGGATCTTCATAAACCAGGAACTGAGCCCAGATCTACCCCATTGCCAGTGGATTCTTTACCAGCTGAGCCACAAGAGAAGCCCCAAAATACTGGAGTGGCTAGCCTATCCTTTCTCTAGCAGATCTTCCTTACCCAACAATCGAACTGGGGTCTCCTGCATTCCAGGCAGATTCTTTACCAACTGAGCTATCAGGGAAGCCCCCCCCCCCAAATAAATATAGCATTCAGTTCATTTCAGTTGCTCATTAGTGTCCAACTCTTTGTGACCCCATGAATTGCAGCATGCCAGGCCTCCCTGTCCATCACCAACTCCCGGAGGTCACTCAAACTCATGTCCATCAACTCAGTGATGCCATCCAGCCATCTCATCCTCTGTCGTCCCCTTCTCCTCCTGCCCCCAATCCCTCTTAACATTAGGGTCTTTTCCAATGAGTCAACTCTTCGCATGAGGTGGCCAAAATACTGGAGTTTCAGCTTTAGTATCATTCCTTCCAAAGAAATCCCAGGGCTGATCTTCTTCAGAATGGACTGGTTGGATCTCCTTGCAGTCCAAGGGACTCTCAAGAGTCTTCTCCAACACCACAGTTCAAAAGAATCAATTCTTTGGTGCTCAGCTTTCTTCACAGTCCAACTCTCACATCCATACATGACCACTGGAAAAACCATAGCCTTGACTAGATGGACCTTTGTTGGCAAAGTAATGTTTCTGGTTTTGAATATGCTATCTAGGTTGGTCATAACTTTCCTTCCAAGGAGCAAGCGTCTTTTAATTTCATGGCTGCACTCACCATCTGCAGTGATTTTGGAGCCCAGAAAAATAAAGTCTGACACTGTTTCCACTGTTTCCCCATCTATTTCCCATGAAGTGATGGGACCAGATGCCATGATCTTCGTTTTCTGAATTTTGAGCTTTAAGCCAACTTTTCACTCTCCACTTTCACTTTCATCAAGAGGCTTTTTAGTTCCTCTTCATTTTCTTCCATAAGGGTGGTGTCATCTGCATATCTGAGGTTGTTGATATTTCTCCTGGCAACCTTGATTCCAACTTTTAGGTAGGAACAAAAATATCTATTTTGCTCTTGGAAAAGCTGCATTAAAATATCTCATTTGATCTAAATTATAGATGGTCTACTTACTACTTTCTTCCTTGCTTTGAGCCTACCTACCCAGTTATAAAGAACAGAACAACTGGATGTTTTCCTGGGAAGAGGAAGGGCTTAGCAAGTCAATTGTTTCTGCTGTCATTGGTATTATACTACCTTTATTCTCTACTTCTGAACGTGAGGGGATTGTCTTGTTCTTCATTGTTGTGAAAGCTATAACAATAATCATTCTGCTTCCTTTTGCTGAGTATTCCAAGAGCTCTTCGAATTTTATCTATTTATTTACTTTATTGAACTATACTCCCAAAGTCAGTAGGTGCCCAATATGTTACTGCAGAAGACTGAAGAAATAGCTCCAGAAGGAATGAAGAGGCTGAGCAAAAGTGAAAACATCTCCAGTTGTGGATGTGTCTAGTGATGGAAGTAAAGTCTGATGCTGTAAAGAAAAATATTGTATAGGATGCTGGAATGTTAGGTACATGCATCAAGGTAAATTGGAAGTGGTCAAACAAGATGGTAAGAGTGAACATTGACATTTTAGGAATCAGTGAACTAAAATGGACTGGAATGGGCAAATTAACCCAGATGACCACTGTGTCTACTACTGTGGGAAAAATCCCTTCCCATTTCCATCTCTTTCCTGCCTCCCCTACCTTGGTAACCACCATTTTCTCTCTGTGTCTGTGAGTCTGTTTCTGAACTGTAGATAGAAATATGATGCAATACAAATGTATGATGTACAAGTGTATGATACAAATGTAGCTCATTTGTATCATATTTTAGATTCCACAAATAATTGATATCATGATATTTGTCTTTCTCTGTCTGACTTAATTCACTTAGTATAATAATCTCTAGGTCCAATAATGCATATGACATTATTTCATTCTTTGTTATGGCTGAGTAACATATGTACTGTATCTTCCTTATGATTGGAAATTTTATACTTTTCTATCATTATTGTATTATTATTATTATGTAATTATTGCTGTGGTTCATGGGGTCGCAAAGAGTCGGACATGACTGAGCGACTGATCTGATCTGATTATTGATAATTTGGATAATTTCTGACATCTATTGTTTCAGATCTAGCATGCTGGGGTTCTTAAGGATTTGAACTTTACAATCATTCTCTATGTCGATTATATTTTCTATTATATTTTAAATTCTCTTTTTCTTTTGAAGCTAGAGAAGGAAATGGCAAGCCACTCAAGTGTTCCTGCTTGGAGAATCCCATGGACAGAGGAGCCTGACATGCTACAGTCCATGGGGTCACAAAGAGTCACACAAGACTAAGCGACTCACTCTTTTTTTCTTTGAAGCTATGCTCTGTTAAAATTTCTAGCTAATGTAATGCCTTTTTTTCTCCTGATATACTCCTTTATTATTATTAAAATTTAAGGAAGCACATTTTTAATTGCTGAGTACTTAGAAAATGTTTTTACTGTATAAGGTTAACATTTAGACTAAAATTAAAATATGTGACAAGAATATGGTGCTTTTGTAACAAAATCCTAAAATATGTGGTACTTGTTTAGTACTCAGTAAGCAGAGAAGGAAAAAGACATCAAAATAAGGACTTCTCATGTGCCTCTTTATGCTACCAATGTGTTCAGTAAATTGTCATCTATGATAACTTGACAAAACATCCGTCTAAGAGGTTCTTAGCTTTCTGGGAAGCAGTTGGAATGACCCACAATATTAATGTGTATTAAATATCCCCAGCTGCTTTTAGAAAAGTATTTTAAGAAAACGATGATCTTAAATCAAATTTGGACTATTTACTGAGAGTGAAAGGCATGAAGTCTAGAGATGGATAAAGTAGGTATTTGTTCCCACCACATCACATATAAAATAATGGGCCCAGAACATAATAACAAAAACAAACAAAAAGATTGGCAAAAGGGAAGATTGAAATCAAACAGCAGTTCCTGTTCCACAGCAATAATAAAATGAGCTGGCAGGATTTGCAAACCTCCTTGACCTGGCAGTGGAGCAAATGCTTAGTGCATTTGTTTCCCATTTCAGCTGTTACACATTTCTAAAAAATTAGTGGCTTAAAACAATAAAATTTATTCTTTTATAGTTTGGAGTACTAAGAGAGAATCCAATGTTAATAACAATATTGACACAAAGTAAAACACTGCTTCTCATAGAATTCTTGAAGACCTCACACCAAGAGCTCTCATTTAAGGTGAGTCTCAATCCTGCAGCAAAGATCATATTGAATAAAGGTATCTCCTAAGTCAAGTCTATTATTTTAGGTAATTTTATTGTAACTACCAATAAAGTAGACCATTAAAGATATAAGACAATTAATAAAGCAGGCTTAAAAGCTCTGTTCCAAATAGAACGTTGTGCTTAGTTACTAATCCATGCTACCTGAAACCTATTAATTTATTTTGTATCCCTATATGGCTAATGATTCCAAGCCTGTTCTGAGTAAAAGGACTCAGGTTTTCAAGTGAACATCTGAAGTAACAGGCTGTTAAAAATACATCTTAAATGTTCACCATCTACCCTTGTCAAAACAAAAAATGCCAAGGAAGACCTCTAAGAAGTTGTGGATGACAATGGATAAAAGGATTTGTCCCAAAGTACAGAAGCAGGGTCTTGAGAAGGGGGTACACTGAATATTGAGAAGGGGGATAGGCTGAATATTGGCAAAGATGTCCAAATTCTAGAAACTCAATAACGTGAATTTTGCACCATAAAAGGAAGTTTGCCAATGTATCTATTAATAGATTATCTGGGTGGGGCCAATGGCCTTACCAGAGGAAGGAAGAAAGCTCCAGAATCAATAGTAAGGTATATAATGGGAGCAGAAAAATCATAGGTTATGTGGTGCTGGCAGGGAGCCATGACTCCAAAAACATCTAGAAGTCTCTAGAAGCTAGAAAAAATGAGGGATCAAATGCCTCCCTAAAAGCTCTAGAAGAAGTTAGCCTTGCTGACACCTTGTCAGAAGAAGCAACTTCTGACATCCAAAGCTGCAATCCGAATAAATTTGTATATTTTTAAGTCACTAAGTTTGTGAAAATTTGTTATAGTAGCAAAAGGGAGTTAATACACTAAGGAACACACCCTGCCAGGCCAAGAAGTCTTTCACATCCTGCTCAGCTGGGTTTTATTTTTGCTATAGACCAGGAACTGCTGTGTAATTTCCTGTGTAATCTTCCTATTGGAGAAGGAAATGGCAACCCACTCCAGTGTTCTTGCCTGGAGAATCCCAGGGACAGGGGAGCCTGGTGGGCTGCAGTCTCTGGGGTCATGCGGAGTTGGACACGACTGAAGCGACTTAGCAGCAGCAGCTGTGTAATTTCAATTTTTATTTTGGCCAAATTTGTGCTTGTTTATTTTTGCTATCCTGTCATGACTCCATGATTTCATATTTGATGGGTAAAAGCAAATACTTTTCAATCTATATTCTCAAAACTATAAGCAGTCAAGTCTTGACCTGGTGCAAAGAACAATGCATCAGATAAGGATTCTAGATTTTTGCTAAAAAAAAGTCTGGATAAATCTTGAGAAAGGGAATAATTCTGTGTTTGAGGTGTGAAAAAAATATTCTCATGGATTTCTGCATATGCAGAAGATTGTCTATAGTTATATCCCCAAATCTAGTATTCTCTTTTTCCAGGGCACATACATTCCCAGCTGGGGACTATATTTTTGTTTCCCCACCTTTACATGTGTGGACATTTGATTAAACTGTTACCAATAAATTGGAACAGAAAGCAAATTTGATTCCATAGAAGGAAATCACTTCCTGAAATGGTTTATATTATATGACAACTTGGATAGTATCTTTGGATGAAGTTGACACTCAAATTAGTGAGCTTTGACTAAGTATTAGTTTGGCCTCTGTAATCTGGTTAGGCCTCTTCCAATCAATTAAAACCTTTTATTATTATTTTTCTTTCCTTTTCTTCTTTTGGCTGTCTGAGTTCTTCATTGCAATGGGTGGGCTTTTCTCCTGATGCAGTGCAAGTGCTTAGTTACCCCATGGCATGTGGGATCTTAAAACCTGTAACCCCTGCATTACAAAGTGGATTCTCAATCAATGGACTATCAGGGAAGTCACATTAAAAAAAAAAAAAAAAAATTTGGCCTCCCACAAGCAGGAGAGAAATCTCCTGCAGGCTCCTCAGACTTGATGGCACTGTTGGCTCCCCTGAGCCCCAAGGGGCTTAGCTCTACAGCTAGATCGCATCATTTGGCTTACCTAAAAATTGAGCCTGTATGTCTACACTGTAGATGTGAACTTGCCAATTTCCATAATGGTGAGAGATTATGGAGAATATTTCATATGATAAGTCTCTTTCTATATACATATATATATAACTGGTCTGTTTCTCTGGAGACAACCCTAATATGCAGCCTGGAACTACTCATCTTTCCTCTCTATTTAAATTAGGACACAAATGCTTTCATGATTAAGCATAGAACTTGAAGGTGAGAATAAAGTTTTAGAGAATTTAGTATAGCACATCAGATCAGATCAGTTCCTCAGTCGTGTCTGAGTCTTTGCGACCCCATGAATTGCAGCACGCCAGGCCTCCCTGTCCATCACGAACTCCCAGAGTTCACACAGACTCACGTCCATCGAGTTAGTGATGCCATCCAGCCATCTCATCCTCTGTCGTCCCCTTCTCCTCTTGCCCCCAATCCCTCCCAGCTTCAGAGTCTTCTCCAATGAGTCGATCTTCGCATGAGGTGGCCAAAGTACTGGAGTTTCAGCCCCAGCATCATTCCCTACAAATAAATCCCAGGGCTGATCTCCTTCAGAATGGACTGGTTGGATCTCCTTGCACTCCAAGGGACTCTCAAGAGTCTTCTCCAACACCACAGTTCAAAAGCATCAATTCTTCGGCACTCAGCCTTCTTCACAGTCCAACTCTCACATCCATACATGACCACAGGAAAAAACATAGCCTTGACTAGGCAAACCTTTGTTGGCAAAGTAATGTCTCTGCTTTTGAATATGCTATCTAGGTTGGTCATAACTTTCCTTCCAAGGAGTAAGTGTCTTTTAATTTCATGGCTGCAGTCACCATCTGTAGTGATTTTGGAGCCCAGAAAAATAAAGTCTGACACTGTTTCCACTGTTTCCCCACCTATTTCCCATGAAGTGATGGGACCAGATGCCATGATCTTCGTTTTCTGAATGTTGAGCTTTAGGCCAACTTTTTCCTCTCCACTTTCACTTTCATCAAGAGGCTTTTGAGTTCCTCTTCACTTTCTGCCATAAGGGAGGTGTCATCTGCATATCTGAGGTTATTGATATTTCTCCCAGCAATCTTGATTCCAGCTTCTTCTTCTTCCAGTCCAGCATTTCTCATGATGTACTCTGCATATAATTTAAATAAACATGGTGACAATATACAGCCTTGATGAACTCCTTTTCCTATTTGGAACCAGTCTGTTGTTCCATGTCCAGTTCTAACTGTTTCTTCCTTACCTGCATACAAATTTCTCAAGAGGCAGATCAGGTGGTCTGGTATTCCCATCTCTTTCAGAATTTTCCACAGTTTATTGTGATCCACACAGTCAAAGGCTTTGGCATAGTCAATAAAGCAGAAGTAGATGTTTTTCTGGAATTTCTTGCTTTTTCCATGATCCAGCTAAGAGTATAGTACAGTGTTTTGTTTGAATGTTTGTTTACTTTATCTCCCTATTGCCTATATTGTGTCTGAATATAATTATTTATGAATGATATACCGGTGATTTTGTTTTTTTCCTGAAAATCTCAATATATGAAATTTTTTCTACAGTATCCACCCAAAGTGGGGGGAATAAAAAGGAAAAGATTGGCTGAAAATACTCTTAGCTCACAGTTTTGTTTTCCTTAAGATTTGAATGCTGTAAAATAGAAGAACCAGCTACATATGCACACCGTCTTACTATCTTGGGACCAAACAGAAAGTTCACTGGTATTATGAGGGACATCTAAGGCTTCCCCAATGGCTCAACAGATACAGAATTCACCTGCAGCATGGGAGAAACAGGAGATGTGGGTTCAACCCCTGGGACCAGAATGTCCCTTGGAGGAGGAAATGGCAACCACTTCAGTATTCTTGCCTAGGAAAATTCCATGGACAGAGGAGAGGGGTTGGCTAAGTCCAAAGGGTTGCAAAGAGTCAGACGTGACTGAGCATAAGCACATATGGAGTAACGTCTATGTGCTGTGTGTACTTAGTTGCTCAGTCATGTCTCACTCTTTGTGACCCATAGACTGTAGCCTGCCCAGCTCCTCTGTCCATTGGATTCTCCAGTCAAGAATACTGGAGTGGGTTGTCATGCCCTCCTCCAGGGCATCTTCCCAACCCAGAGATCAAACCCAGGTCTCCCACATTGCAGGTAGATTCTTTACCATCTGAGCCACAAGGGAAACCGAAGAATACTGGAGTGAATAGCCTGTCCCTTCTCCAGGGGATTTTCTCAATCCAAGAATTGAACGAGGATCTGCTGCACTGCAGGAAGAGTTTTTACCAGCTGAGCTACCAGGGAAGCCCAGGAGTGTCTTTGAAGTGAATATATTAGGTTGATGCACAAGTAATGGTGGTTTCAGATCATTAATGTTAAATCATTGTAACTATGCTTAGACACATCTTTATTAATCAAAATAAGCACCATTACAATCAAAATATTTTTGCCAATGAGAATTAACTTCGTTTATTTCTGTAGCGTAAAAATCCATGCTTCAGGATTCAATGAGCTCTTTGAAACTCTTTTCGGCCTCCTGTTGGTTTAGAAGCATTATCCCTGTAAAAAGTTGTTGAGATGCTTGAAGAAGTGGTTATCAGTTGGCAGGAGGTTAGGTGAGTATGATGGATGAGGCAAAGCTTCATCCCCCAATTAGTTCAACTTTTGAACTGTTGATCCTGTGACATCCAGTTGGTCATTGTCCTAAAGAAGAATTGGGCCATTTCTGTTGCAGTTTAAAGTTCATCTCATTGATTTGCTGAACATAATTCTTAGATGTGATGCTTTCACCAAATTCAGAAAGCTGTAGTGGATCATGACCAACAACCAGTGACCATGATCAATAACCAGTGACCATGATCATTTTTTTGGTGCAAGTTTGGCTTTCAGGAGTGCTTTGGAGCTTGTTCTCAGTACAGTCACTGAGCTGAACTTTGCCAGCTGTCATATAAAACCTACTTTTCATCCCATGTCATAATCCAATTGAGAAATGGCTTGTTGTTGCATAGAATAAGAGAAGATCACACTTCAAAATGACAACGTTTTTGATTTGCATTGAGCTCATGAGGCATCCACTTATTGAGTTTTTTCACCTTTCCAATTTGCTTCAAAGGCTAAATGATCATAGAATGGCCAATGTGGAATTCTTCAGCAATTTTTTGTGTAGTTTTAAGAGGACCAGCTTTGATGATGGCTTTCAACTGGTCATTGTCACCTCCAATGGCCTTCCACTGTGCTCATCTTCAAGACTCTTGTCTCCTTTGCAAAACTTTTTGAACCACCACTGCACCATATGTTCATTAGCAGTTCCTGGTCCAAATGTGTTGTTGATGTTGTAAGCTGTCTCTGCTACTTTATGATGCATTTTGAATTTAAATAAGAAAATTGCCAGAATTTTATTTTTGTCTAACAACATTTCCCTAGTCTAAAATAAATAAAAATTCACAGCAAGTAATGTCTTTGCAATAAAACATAAAGCAAGAAATGCAGATCAAAATGATGTATAACATAAACCACATTTATTAAAGAATGTATTCCAATATCAAATGACAAAATTCAACAATGCAAAACCACAATTATTTTTCCACCAACATAAAATAGATTTATGGATTCAATATTTGCTACTATTTATTTATATCAACAATTTTGAAGTTGGTAAACACTCTTAGCAAATGTTACTGTTTTTCTGACTTTCCTTCCTGGTGTCTCCATGGGTATTTTCATAACCATTTGAGATTTATTTTAATTGCAAATATAAAGCAACAAAGTAGGATCCCAGAAGATCAACAATTTGTATTTACTCTTTCTGGGCTATAGGGACTACTTTTTCACTAAAATGTAACATGTTTTAAGAATATTCTATGATGAGTAGAGTGCTTCTGAGGTTTGAAGTGCTAGTCTACAATGGTATTCATGTTGTAAAGGTATATGGAAGAGATATAGAAAGTTCTAATAATGTATCACCAACAATATCTCCACTTTATATCTATTATGTGTGTAAGTGAATTTATTTATTTTAGATATTTCTGTAAGATATTTTACAGTCTATTCAGAATAAATAAAATAAGTTAATTAATTTCAAAAAACAAAAATGCAAATCATTATAATTATATATATGAAACTAAACAGGACCCTATGGGACCTTTCCAGGGAAAGACCCCAACGTATACTTCACCTCTTGTTTGTAGAAGTGTCTTTTAACTTCATGGCTGCAGCTTCCTAGATCTTCCCTGAATTCCAAAAATACACATTTAATCAGAGAAGTGAGAAAATACAAAAATAAAGGAAAGCAGCCAGAACAAAATAATAATCAGAGATCAGATCAGATCAGTCGCTCAGTCGTGTCCGACTCTTTGCGACCCCATGAACTGCAGCACGCCAGGCCTCCCTGTCCATCACCAACTTCCGGAGGTCACTCAGACTCACATTCATCGAGTCAGTGATGCCATCCAGCCATCTCATCCTTTGTTGTCCCCTTCTCCTCTTGCCCCCAATCCCTCCCAGCATCAGAGTCTTCTCCAATGAGTCAACTCTTCGCACGAGGTGGCCAAAATACATAGTTTAGCTATAAAACAAAGTCAAGGAAATTTGGTTTCTTCTCAAGGGCTATAGATAATATTCTCAGTCATGTCCTTGAGTTGTTTTGAAGATAGTGAAACTATCAATAGGTGGGAAAAGATAGCTCTATGATGAACATGAGCATTTAGCTGTCAGACCAGCTAGAGCCAGAGGTTTGAAGATGCTGAATCCTGTGACCTCACCTGTTGCCTCAACATCAATCAAACAGGGAACTGAACACAAACTGATCAGACACCCTGTGACATTATCTCTCAAACTGTCATTAAAAAAAAAAAAAAGTTCCTGAAGTCACTGGGGAGTTTAGGGCTTTTGAATACAAGCTGTCACTTGGTACCAACAATAAATGCTATACATTCCCTCACCACAACTCAGTGTTGGTAGGTTGATTTTGCTCTGTGTCAGGTTAGTGGACTAGGTTTGGTCTGATAACGTATACTGACATAATTTGAATTCTAGCTCAGGACCTATTTGCAAAGGAAATAAAATTTGATACAAATACTTATTTTTCAGGATAAATATTATGCAAACATTTGAAGGCTCATATTAAATATACACTAGATATAGGAAATCTGTTAGTAACAAGTTATTTTTTCTTAAGTTACATGAAAGGGCATCGGTATCAAATATTCAAGTTTTTTAAAATATCACCAAATAATACATATCAAAATATCGAATATTGAAAAGAACACTGTCAGCAGATCAAGTTACACATTGGGGACAGTAATCTTCTAAGCATTTTATGAAGTTTATAGGAATTTTTATAACTCAAAGAGTTCAAATGCAAACTTCTGACTAGTGTAAATATGCCCAAATTTTGTATAAGGAAGTAAATTATCTTTAGATTGGAAATACTGATACCACTGTTACACGCACGTTTTTAAGTATCAAAAACATTAATATTTTAACATTTTGACATACTTAGGTTCTTAGTCTTACTAAGCATTATAATTTTTGAAATAATTATTTTTATATTGCATATATATTTTAAAGTATAGCAAAATAGAAATGGATGAATAATTGCAATGATTTAAAATTTTCCACACCACTATCTATATTTGAAAAAAATTAGGTTGGTTAATAAATGATATTTATAAATTAAATACATCCCCAAATTACTTTGCATTATATAACATGTCATGAAGAATTTGTTAAATGTGTTAATAATATTAAATATACATGCAGGAGAAGGAATATTCTTTCCTGGAGAATCCCAGTGACAAAGTAGCCTGGTGGCTTAGTCCATAATAACCAGACATAATTGGTCAGACATATAGTCAGACATAACTGAAGTGACCTAGCACCAATGCATACACACACACACACACATACACACACACACACACACACACACACACACATATATATATATATATATATATCAGCTGCTGCTGCTGCTGCTATGGGGTGTATGTATATATGGATGTATATATATATATATATATATATGGGTGTGTATATATATATGTTAGTTTTAATATAGATCTTAAAGATACAATATTGTGAAGTCTTAAAATAATTGCTTCTCACTAAAACTATCAGAGAATTTATATTGATACGTACAAATATGCAGCTGAGATATCTAGAGGGAGTTAAAAATTAGGATAAATTTAAATTTACACTCTTCATTCACTTACTTGGACTCTATTTACTTTGGTATAAAAAATCATTCATTATATGATAGAAATACAAGAGTCGTAGTTGGTTTGAAATTATCATTAAGAAGTATAGATTTTTCCTAAGTATTTAAAAATAATTTGAAAAAACTGGCAAGCCTTTTCATTGTAAATTTAATATAATCTGTCCCTTTTAGATTTCTTGTATCAGCAGTTGAAGATTTTAAACATTTAATGATGCTTGTAAGAAATGTTATACTCAGTTTTACTTTTAGTGGACTACAATCAAAATCTAGACTCAAATTTGCAACAAATAGAACTTTATTTTTTATTGTTGTTGATGTTTTCAGTCATCATTTTAGGGATATAGTTTGACAAGTTTTTAAAAAGTATAGGTATTTCACTACCACCACAAGCAACATAATGAACATTTTCATCGCCTTAAGTTCACTTTTACTCCTTTGTAGCAAATCCCTACCTAACTCTCTCAACCTCTAGCAACCACTTATTTTATTTCTGTCCTTATGATTTTGCCTTCCCATAAAATTATATATTGGGCTTCCCACGGGGTTTCCCAGGTGGGCCAATGGTGAAGAGCCCACCTGCAAAGCAGGTGACACAGGAGATTTGCAGATTTTATCCCTGGGTCAGGAAGCTCCCCTGGAGTTGGAAACCCATTCCATTATTCTCAGCTGGAAAAAAAGGAGGGAGGAGCCTGTTAGGTTACAGTCCATGGGGTCACAAAGAGTTGAACATGACTGAGCGCACACAGAAAATCATATATATGGAATCACATATTGTGTAGTTTTAATGACTGGCTTTTTATAAAGATTAAAAAAAATCATTCTGTTTTCACATTAAACTTTTATAATCTTTTAAATTTGTAATTTTGTTTAGGATTTCCTTTGGTGAGAACATACTGTTGATGATCTTTCTTCTCTTCTCTTTCCTTTTCTCTCCCTCCTCTTCCTTCCCTTCATAATTCTTTCCTTCTTTCTTGCTTTTAATCCTTTTTTCCCCCTCTCTCTCCCTGAGCTATTCCTTAATGATTAAAAAAACAAAAAACTAAGTAGTCGGACAGTTATAACAATATTACAGGTGAAATAGACAAAATCATAATTGAAAATTGTTGCTGTTTCTCAGCAACTGATAAAACAGGTAATCAAAAAACTTGGTTATCTCCAGGAGATCTTAACAGCAACAACCAATTTCACTTACTGACTTTTACAAATCATTACACTAACAAAATGCATTCTTTTAAGTGCACATTAATATTTATGAAACAGACAACATACTGGGCCACAATACAGGTCTACACAATTTCCAAAGCTTGAAATCTGACCCAGCATGGTTTTGGACCACAGTAGATTAAATTAGAAAACAAATATATATTTAGGAAATCCCCAAATGTGATAATTAATTTATACAATTTTACTCAACCTATGTGTAAAGTAGTAATAATCAATTATTTAGACTATATGTTAAAATAAATGAAAGTTATAAAGTGAATGTTAAAAAATCTGTAGGATGTAACTGAGGCATAATTTAGAGGAAATTGTATAGTTTTAAATGCTTGCATTAATTATAAAGATATATTAAAACTAGTAATATTTGTTTTACCATCCGAAGGGAGAAATAAAAGAGCAATTGAACCAAAGAAAAAATAAGTTTAAAAAAACATATGTAAGAAAAGAAACTATGGATAATAAACTGAAAAATGGGAAGGAAAGTTAATAATCTAAGTTTTTAAAAAAGTTAACATGATAAGCACTAAATATGACAAATCAAGAACAAAAGAGATCAAAAAAATCAATATCAGGAAGCAAAGAAGCAATGTCACCATAGATTCTACAGATATTAATGGGTAATAAGACTATTATGAACATTTTTATTTTAATTAATTCAACAAATTTGATGAAATGAGTGAATTCCTCAGTCTAGTTCAGTTCAGTTGCTCAATCATGTCCGACTCTTTGCAATCCCATGGACTGTAGCAACCAGGCCTCCTTGTCCATCATCAGTCTGGGAATTTACCCAAACTCATGTCCATTGAGTCAGTGATGCCATCCAACCATCTCATCCTCTGTCATCCCCTTCTCCTGCCTTCAGTCTTTCCAACATCAGGGTCTTTTCCAATGAGTCAGTTCTCCACATCAGGTGGCCAAAGTATTGGAGTTTCAGCTTCAGCATCAGTCCTTCCAATGAACATTTGGGACTGATTTCCTTTAGGATGGACTGGTTGGTTCTCCTTGCACTCCAAGTGACTCTCAAGAGTCTTCTCCAACATCACAGTTAAAAGCATCAATTCTTCAGCCCTAAGCTTTCTTTATAGTCCAACTCTCACATCCATACATGACTACTGGAAAAACCATAGCCTTGACTAGACGGATCTTTGTTGGCAAAGTAATGTCTCTGCTTTTGAAAATGCTATCTAGGTTGGTCATAACTTTCCTTCCAAGGAGTAAGCATCTTTTAATTTCATTGTTGCAGTTACCATCTGCAGTGGTTTTGGAGCCCCCCAAAATAAACTCTGCCACTGGTTCCACTGTTTCCCCATCTATTTTCCATGAAGTGATGGGGCTGGGTGCCATTTAGTTTTCAGATCTTAGTTTTCTGAATGTTGAGCTTTAAGCCAACTTTTTCACTCTCCTCTTTCACTTTCATCAAGAGGTTCTTTAGTTCTTCTTCACTTTCTACCATAAGGGTTGTGGCATCAGCATATCTGAGGTTATTGATATTTCTCCAGGCAATCTTTCCAGCTTGTGTTTCATCCAGCCCAGCGTTTCTCATGAGGTACTCTGCATATAAGTTAAATTAGCAGGGTGACAATATACAGCTTTGATGTATTCCTTTTTCTATTTGGAACCCGTCTGTTGTTCCATGTCCAGTTCTAACTGTTGCTTCCTGACTTACATACAGATTTCTTAAGAGGCATGTCAGGTGGTCTGGTATTCCCATCTCTTTCAGAATTTTCCACAGTTTATTGTGATGACACAGTCAAAGTCTTTGGCATAGTCAATAAGGCAGAAATAGATGTTTTTTTCTGGAACTCCTTTGATTTTTTGATGATCCAGTGGATGTTGGCAATTTGATCTCTGGTTCCTCTGCCTTTTCTAAATCCAACTTGACCATCTGGAAATTCACAGTTCATATATTGTTGAAACCTGGCTTGAAGAATTTTAAGCATTACTTTACTAGTGTGTGAGATGAGTGCAATTGGAAGGTAGTTTGAAGATTATTTGGCATTGCCTTTCTTTGGGGTTGGAATGAAAACTAATTTTTCCAGTGCTGTGGCCACTGCTGAGCTTTCCAAATTTTCTGGCGTATTGAGTGCAGCACTTTCACAGCATCATCTTTTAGGATTTGAAATAGCTCAACCGAAATTCCATCACCTCCACTATCTTTGTTTGTAGTGATGTTTCCTAAGGCCCACTTGACTTCAAATTCCTGGATGTCTGGCTTTAGGTGAGTGATCACACCATCATGATTATCTTGGTTGTGAAGACCTTTTCTGTACAGTTCTTCTGTGTATTCTTGCCACCTCTTCTTAATATCTTCTGCTTCTGTTAGGTCCCTACCATTTCTGTCCTTTATTGAGCCCATCTTTACATGAAATGTTCCCTTGGTAGCTCTAATTTTCTTGAAGAGATCTCTGCTGCTGCTAAGTCGCTTCAGTCGTATCCGACTCTGTGCTACCCCATAGATGGTAGCCCACCAGGCTCTCCCTTCCCTGGGATTCTCCAGGCAAGAAAACTGGAGTGTGTTGCCATTTCCTTCTCCAGTGCATGAAATTGAAGTCTCTCAGTCGTGTCCAACCCTTAGCGATCCCAAGGACTGTAGCCCGCCAGGCTCCTCCATCCTTGGAATTTTCCAGGCAAGAGTACTGGAGTGGGGTGCTATTGCCTTCTCTGAAGAGATCTCTAGTCTTTCCCATTTCTTTCCTCTATTTCTTTGCACCTATCAGTGAGGAAGGCTTTCTTATCTCTCATTGCTATTCTTTGGAACTCTGCATTCAAATGGGTATATCTTTCCTTTTCTCCTAAGTTTTTCATAAATTCCTCAGTAAAACAATTACTCAGACTAACACAAATATAAGGAGAAATTCTAAGTACCTAAATATATATTAAATAAATTCAGCTTATAGTGAAAAACATCCCCAGAAAAAAGCCTCAAGACTGAGAAGTTTCCACTGGTGAATTGTATCGAATATTTTAAAAACAAATGCTATCAATATTACACACATAGTTAAGAATTGGAGAGGACACTTGCCAAATAACTACATGAGTCCAATACAAACCTGCCTCCAAAGCTTGAGAAAAATTACAAGAAAAAATTTCTAGAATAACATCATCATTAATGAAAAATGCAAATGCATCAAATTTCTGCAATATACTTCTGATAAATGATAAATTGATTATATCCCAGAAATGGAAGATTATTTAGCTAGGTCCATTCAATACACCATATTAATATAATGATGTAAACTATTAACACAATTAATTTCAGCAAGTGGAGAAAAAAATATTTGACCATATTTTCAGCACCTTTTAATGATCAGTACCTGAGAAAGTTTTAAATAGGAACACTATCTCAGGTTGATACAAGACATCTACATAGAACTTCATCTAATATATAATAATGGAATATTGAACTCCAGGACATGACAATACGCCCTCTCATACCACTTCTACCTAATACTGTATTGGAACTGCTGCTGCTGCCCCGCCGCGCCCCCCGGCCGCCAAAAAGTCAGGGTGGGGTGCCTTGCCTTCCCCTACAACCAGTAAAGCAAAGTAGCATTACTAAATACTGGAAAGAAAGAATAAAATATTTCTCTAACTGAATTCAATATCAATTAGGTGTCAGCAGTGAAGTTATAATCTAACATAGAATAAAATCCATACTGTTTACCATATTACATGATAGTATTCAAACCTTAGTGCTCGGTCACTCAGTCATGTCCTACTCTTTGTGACCCCATGAACTGTAGCACACCAGGGTCTTCCGTCTATGGAATTTTCCAGGCAAGAATACTGGAGAGGTTTGACATTTCCACTCCAGGGTATCTTCTTGACCCAGGGATCAAACCTGCATCTCTTGTGTCTCCTGCATTTGCAGGCAGATTCTTTACCAGTGCAACACTTGAGGAGTCCCATTCAAATCCTATTTTTTTCTATAAAAAGTTTAGTCAGAAAGGTATTTAAAATGTATAGTCATTCAGTTGTTATACCTGTCAAATAGGTTTAGTCAGGACGTTTAATTTTTGCATTTCATGTTGTATAAGAATGTGTTTCTATTACCTTCATACTTACTACAGGACTGCAAATAGCGTATGATTCTTAGAGCACAATTAAATGTCATGTGTGACAACAAAATAACATAAAATTCAATTAAGGTCTTATATGTTTAGGGACTGTCCTAACATATAAGAACATATAAGAAACATATAAGAACATAAAACATATGTTCTTGTCCTTTGTGTATATTTAGCATTAAGATATGATAAAGATTTATAGCATTTATATTTTAATGAAAGAGAAGGTAAAAAAAATGTATAATGCCCATTGTAATAAAAAAATGACTAGAAGAAACATATTTAGAAGGATATAAACAACCTCTCTTTGCCATAATTCAAGTTGAATCAATGTCAAAACACATAATTTGGAATTCTTACAAATAATGACCTAAAACCATTTGAATAATAAGGAAATTATTAATAGAAAATTGAAAATATCTAGTTCTAGTCTTTACAAGTTTTAGAAGCTAGTAACTTGAGTGAATTCAAAACAGAGAATACATAAGGGAACAAATCCAAAACATGATAATTGTTAAAATTATACAAACATAATTTTCAATTATAAACATTTGAAATTTAACAATCATCATTTAGATGCGTGTATTTGTTTTTGTATGTGTTCACCAAAATTAAACACAAATACTTCAAACAGAATAAAAAATCTGGGCAATATTTTATAATTTTTCCATTAAAAGCAACATGGAATCTTCAAGTGGCTGTTTCCCAAGAATTTATTTTAACTACTTGTGAATTAACTTTCCTTTAAGTGCTGCCATTCATAACCATTTTACATATTGTCAATTATCCTTTGAAATAGCTTTCAAAAAATTAATCATAGAGATTGCAAGTCATATATGAAAATGTTTGCAGTGGCGGAAAAGTTGAGAAAAATTTGCATGTAATTTAGTTATCATAAAAATGGCTAAGAGATTAGAGAAGAAGTCTGTGCTGCTAAATTTGCATGCATATCAAAATTCAATATTCAGTTCAGTTCAGTTGCTCAGTCCTGTCCAACTCTTTGAAACACCATGGACTGCACCATGCCAGGCCTCACTGTCCAGCACCAACACCTGTAGTCTACTCAAACACATGTCCATTGAGTCGGTGATGCCATCCAATCATCTCATCCTCTGTCATCACTGTTACCTCCTGCTTTCAATATTTCCTAGCATCAGATCTTTTCAAATGAGTCGGTTCTTCACATTAGGTGACCAAACTATTGAAGTTTCAGCTTCAGCATCAATCCTTCCAATGAATATTCAGGACTGATTTACTTTAGGATGGACTGGTTGGATCTCCTTGCACCCCATGGGACTCTCAAGCGTCTTCTCCAATACCACAGTTAAAAAGTGTCAATTCTTTGGAGCTTAGCTTTCTTTATAGTCCAACTCTCACATCCAAACATGACTACTGGAAAAACCAAAGCTTTGACTAGACAGACCTTTGTTGGCAAAGTAATGTCATTGGTTTTGATATGTTGTCTAGGTTGGTCATAACTTTTATTTCAAGGAGCAAGTGTCTATTAATTTCATAGCGGCACTCGCAGTCTGCAGTGATTTTAGAGCCCCCTGAAAAAGTTTGTCACTGTTTGTTTCCATTGTTTCCCTATCTATTTGCAATGAAGTGATGGAACCAGATGCCATGATCTTAGTTTTCTGAATGCTGAGTCTTAAGCCAATTTTTTCACTCTTCTCTTTCACTTTCATTAAGAATCTCTTTAGTTCTTCTCGCTTTCTTCCATAAGGGTGGTGTCATCTGCACATCCAACATTGTTGATATTTTTCCCAGCAATCGTGATTCCAGCTTGTGCTTCATCCAGTCCAGGATTTCTCATGATGTACTCTGCATATAAGTTAAATAAGCAGGGTGACAAAATACAGCCTTGGCACACTCCTTTCCCAACTTGGAACCAGTGTGTTGTTCCATGTCCAATTCTAACTGTTGCTTCTTAACCTGCACACAGATTTCTCAGAAGGCAGGTCAGCTGGTCTGATATTCCCATTTCTTTAAGAATTTTCCACAGTTTATTGTGATCTACACAGTCGAAGGTTTTGACATGTCAATAAAGCAGAAGTAGATGATTTTCTGAACATTCTTGCTTTTTCTATGATTCAGCAGATGTTGGCAATTTGATCTCTAGTTCCTCTGCCTTTTCTAAATCCAGCTTGAAAATCTGGAAGTTCACAGTTCATATATTGTTGAAGCCTGGCTTAAAGAATTTTGACCATTACTTTACTAGCGTTTGAGATGAGTACAATTGTCAGATAGTTTAAGCAATCTTTGGCATTGCCTTTCTTTGGGATTGGAATGAAAACTGACCTTTTCCAGTGCTGTGCCCACTGCTGAGTCTTCCAAATTTGCTGGTATATTGAGTGCAGCACTTTCACAACATCATCTTTTAAGATTTGAAACAGCTCAACTGGAATTCCATCACCTCCAATAGCTTTGTTCAGAGTGATGCTTCCTAAGGCTCACTTGACTTTCCTTTCCAGGATATCTGGCTCTAGGTGAGTGATCACACCATTGTGATTATCTGGGTCATGAAGATTTTTTTTTTTTTTTTTGTATAGTTCTTCTGTGTATTCTTTCCACCTCTTTTTAATATCTTCTGCTTCTGTTAGGTCTATACCATTTTTGTCCTTTATTGAGCTCATCTTTGCATGAAATGTTCCCTTGGTATCTCTAATTTTGTTAAAAAGATCTCTAGTCTTTCCATTCTATTGTTTTCCTCTATTTCTTTGCATTGAATGCTGAGGAAGTCTCTCTTATCTCTCCTTGCTATTCTTTGGAACTCTACATTCAAATGGTTAAATCTTTCCTTTTCTCCTTTGCCGGTTTGGTCCTCTTATTTTCTCAACTGTTTGTAAGGCCTCCTCAGACAATCATTTTGCCTTTTTGCATTTGTTTTTCTTGGGAATGGTCTTGATCACTGCCTCCTGTAAAGTGTCATGAATCTCTGTCCATAGTTCTTCAGACACTTTGTCTATCATATCTAATCCCTTGAATCTATTTGTGACTTCCACTATAAAATTGTAAGGGGTTTGGTTTAGGTCATACCTGAATGGTCTAGTCTGAATTTGGCAATAAGGAGTTCATGATCTGAGCCACAGTCAGCTCCCAGTCTTATTTTTGCTGACTGTATAGTGCTTCTCCATCTTTGGCTCCAAACAATACAATCAATCTGATTTCAGTATTGACCATCTGGTGATGTTCATGTGTAGAGTCTTCTCTTGTGTTGTTGCAAGAGGGTGTTTACTATAACCAGTGTGCTCTCTTGGCAAAACTCCATTTGCCTTTGTCCTGCTTCATTCTGTTCTCCAAGGCCATTCTGTTCTCTTTGCCTGTTACTCCAGGTGTGTTACTCCAGGTGTTTCTTGACTCCTTACTTTTGTATTCCAGTCCCCAATAATGAAAAGGACATCATTTTTTTTTTTTTTTTGGATGTTAGTTCTAGAAGATCTTGTATGTCTTCATAGAACCATTCAACTTCAGCTTCTTCAGCATTACTGGTTGGGGAATAGTCTTAGATTATCATGATATTGAATGGTTTGCTTTGGAAATGAACAGAGATCATTCTGTCATTTTTGAGATTGCATCATTCTGCCATTTTTGAGATTGCATCCAAGTACTGCATTTCTGACTCTTTTATTGACTATGATGGCTACTCCATTTTTTTCTAAGGGATTCTTGCCCACAGTAGTAGATATCATGGTCAACTGCATTACATTCATCCATTCCAGTTCATTTTAATTCACTGATTCCTAAAATATCTATGTTCACTGTTACCATCTCCTGTTTGACCACTTCTAACTTGCCTTGATTCATGGACCTAACATTCCAGGTTCCTATGCAATATTACTCTTTACAGCATCAGACTTTACTTCCATCACCAGTGGCATCCAGAACTGGGTGTTGTTTTTGCTTTGATTCCATGTCTTCATTCTTTCTGCAGTTATTTTTCCATTGTTCTCCAGTAGCATATTAGGCACCTCCCGGCCAGGCAAGTTCATCTTACAATGTCCTAAATTTCATTTTGCCTTTCATACTGTTCATAGGTTTCTCAAGGCAATAATACTGAAGTGGTTTGCCATTCCCTTCTTCATTGGACCATGTTTTGTCAGATCTATCCACCATGACCCGTCTGTCTTGGGTGGCCCTATGTGGCATGGCTCATAGTTTCATTGAGTTAAACAAGGCTGTGGTCCATATGATCAGATTGACTATTTTTCTGTGATTGTGGTTTTCAGTCTGTCTGCCCTCTGATGGAGAAGGATAAGAGGCTTACCAAAGCTTCCTGATGGGAGAGACTAACTGAGGGGGAAACTGGGTCTTGTTCTGATGGGTAGGGCCATGCTCAGTAAATCATTAATCCAATTTTCTGTTGATGAGTGGGGCTGTGTTCCCTCCCTATTATTTGACCTGAGGCCAAACTATAGTGGAGGCTTTGAAGATAATGGAAACCTCCTTCAAAGGGTCCCATGCATGCACTGCTACACTCACTGCCCCTATCTCTGCAGCAGGCCACCGCTGATCCACACCTTTGCTGGAGACACCTAGACACTCATGGGCAAGTCTGGGTCAAGTCTATTTGTGCCCTCCAAGAGTCTGTCCCCAGTCCTGTGTAAGTTCTGGTGCCTCTATGATGGAGATAATGGCACCCTCCTCTAAGAGGGCTATGCCATACCCATGTCTGCTGCACTCAGAGCCCCTGCCCCTGTGGGAGTCCACTGCTGACCCATACCTCTGCAGAAGACACATGCAGTAGTGTTATTAAGAATGTGACATATAATTGATATCATGAAGATTCTTAGTTCCTAGCTACTTCCTCTCACAAAGACAAAAAGTATATGTTTGGGTATATGAGCTTACATCAATCTGAAATTACAAAATGATTAGAGTTATACATATTAGAGAAATATATGGATCTGTTCATAGGAACTGAGGGCAAGCTTGATTATCTCAGGATCCAGAAAAAAACAGAAGGCAAGAATTTTGATTCTAATATATGAGTGGATAGTAAACCTTCCCATTTATTTTACATGACTACTGTGGAGTTCAGTGCATGAACTGTTGGATGCAATAATATGGTTTTCAGTGATTAATTAAAGCCCATTCACTATAATAAAAATATTGCATATTTTTAATGGTATACATGTGTGCTATGTTTCAGTCTTGTCTGTCTTTTTGTGACCCTATGGGCTATAACCTACCAGGGTCCTCTGTCAATGGGCTTCTCCAGGCAAGAATACTGGAGTCATACCCTCCTCCAGGGGATCTTTCAGACTCAGGGATCAAACCCACGTCTCTTGCATCTCCTGCATTGGCAGGCCAGTTCACTACCAGTAGTGTCATCTGCACTTTCAATGGCACACACAAGCAAAACTAGGTGACAGAGACAACCCCCTCCATGTGTGAGACAGAGCCTACCAACTGGCCATTGAGCAACTATAATAATGATTCATAGTCCCAGAGAACAAGTTCCGATGAAATTGATTCGCAATATCAGGCAGGAAAGAAAAATCAAACTTATTAGACATGGGTCATGTGCCCAAAGAAAGAGAAAAAGATGTCTAAGAATATTGCACCCTAAACACTCACAGAACTGAAGTGCAAAATATAGGAGGAAAATAGCACCAAGTGGGATAGACCCAACTATATAGGAGGAAAATAGCACCAAGTGGGATAGACCCAAAAAAAAAAAACAGCTGTGGAGGTCTGGGAAGAAGCAAAGCCAAAAAAAGAAAAAAAAAAAAAAATAATAGATATTCAACAATCAGGAGATACACTCAAATTTGATGAAATGTAAGTGACAAAACAATTTTCATGGAAAAATCAATTAGAAATAATGGGTATAGTAATTGGTGATAGATACTTTGTCTTTGAAGAAATCTCTGTAAGAATATGAAAGAACCTATTGTAGGAAATTGGAAGACAGGTGAATAGAGCAAAGCACAGAATAGTATCATTTTTTTTTTTTTTTTTTTGGTCAACATTAGTAGTATATGAGGAAATGGAAACTCACTCCAGTATTCTTGTCTGGAAAATCACATGGACAGAGGAGCCTGGAGGGCTACATTCCCATGGGGTCACACAGAGTCACAAATGACTTAGCAACTAAACCATCAGTTGTGTCTGACTCTGACCCCATGGACTATAGCCCACCAGGCTGCTCTATCCATGGGATTTCATAAGCAAGAATACTGGAATGGATACACATTCTTTCTCCAGGGGATCTGTGTATATATCTCCATTCTTTTATTCACTTAAACAATGAAAGAGAACAACTGGATATGGTCATCTGAATCCCTCAGTCCCTGAGTGGTGGCAAAAAGCCAGTGTGGGGACAGGAACACAAGTGAATATTTTGGAGAGTGGAAAAAAAAATTTTTTTCATGTTTTTAGTGGTAGTTATGATTTTGCCTTAATTAATGCATATTTTGTTATACTAAAACATACTTTGGTTAATGTACACCATTAGGTGAACTGTTAAAAGTCACCTAATAATATACTTAAAACTAATAAATATAATCATCTACAAACTGTACTTAGGTATGAGAGAGTCAGTTCCTAGACAGGTTGATAAGAAGGTCAGGGGCCCCAAGGAGAAAGGGGTCTGGAATTCTCAAGGGGTAAGAAAAAACAAACTTTTTTCCTTTACATTCCTTAGGATTATATAACAATAATGTATCTGCTTGAGGACAGTCTCTGGAAAAAAAGCTTCTGGCTAATCCTGTTATCTTAAAATGTAAATTATGGATTGGGTCTAGTGAGGTCTTTACAACCTCCATACATTGTTTCAATTCACTTTAATAAGTAATTCAGTTTAGTTCAGTTCAGTTGCTCAGTTGTGTCTGACTCTTTGTGACCCCATGAATTGCAGCACGCCAGGCCTCCTTGTCCATCACCAACTCCTGGAGTTCACTCAAACTCACGTCCATCGAGTCAGTGATGCCATCCATCCATCTCATCCTCTGTCGTCCCCTTCTCCTCCTGCCCCCAATCCCTCCCAGCATCAGAGTCTTTTCCAACGAGTCAACTCTTTTCCAATGAGAGACTCATGAGGTGGCCAAAATACTGGGGTTTCAGCTTTAGCATCATTCCTTCCAAAGAAATCCCAGGGCTGATCTCCTTCAGAATGGACTGGTTGGATCTCCTTGCAGTCCAAGGGACTCTCAAGAGTCTTCTTCAACACCACAGTTCAAAAGCATCAATTCTTCTTCACTCAGCTTTCTTCACAGTCCAACTCTCACATCCATACATGACTACTGGAAAAACCATAGCCTTGAGTAGACGGACCTGTGTTGGCAAAGTAATGTCTCTGCTTTTCAATATGCTATCTAGGTTGGTCATAACTTTCTTTCCAAGGAATGTGTCTTTTAATTTCATGGCTGCAATCACCATCTGCAGTGATTTTGGAGCCCCCCAAAATAAAGTCTGACACTGTTTAAACTGTTTCCCCATCTATTTCCCATGAAGTGATGGGACCAGATACCATGATCTTCATTTTCTGAATGTTGAGCTTTAAGCCAACTTTTTCACTCTCCTCTTTGACTTTCATCAAGAGGCTTTTTAATAGCATATAACTCCATTGCTCACACTAGCGAGGAGGTACTCTTTCTGCCTCCTTCTGATGTGTATGTCAGAAGCTTTCTCTATTTCCTTTATACTTTAATAAAACTTTATTACACAAAAGCCTTGTGTTATCAAGACTTGTCTTTGGCCCTGGATTGAATTCTTCTCCTCCAGAGGCCAAGAATCCAGACATCCTTTGTGGTTCAGCAACAACCTTTCAGGTAAAACAAATAAAAATATAATTTAATCATCATCAGATTTTCAAAAATTAAATGTCCTAATAAGATCAAATGTGGGTTGGTAACAGAGAAACATACTATACATCATGGAAGTATAAACTGATAAATTTTTGTCAACTGCAATGCCTAGAAAAATGCAGAAAACTTAAAATTAAGAAGTATGTATACAAGTAGACATAAATACATTCAAGTAGACATAATATATATACATATGTTCATTATAAAGCTGTTTTTTCACAGAAAAAAGTGAAAATGATATGTTTCCTTTGGGAGATAACGGGATCAACAAATTTATTTATAGAATATACATTATTTTGAAGTTAAGAATAATAGATTAACAAATATCAACATAATAAATTTCAAAAAAGAGTAACAGTAAATATTAGGAGCTATTGATTTAGCTGCATCGGATCTTAGTTGTGGCACACTTGGTCTTTTGTTGAGGCACAGGAGGTCTCTAGCTGTGGCACATGGGCACCACAGCATGCAGTCTTCACTAGTTGCAGCACGTGGACTTAGTTGCTCTGAGGCAAGTGGGATCTTAGTTCCTCAACTGAGGGTGGAACCCATGTCCCCTGCATGGCAAGGTGTATTCTTAATTACTGGACTACCAAGGAAGTCCTCAAAAGCTATTTTTGAAAGATATTTGAAACCCAAACCTCAATATATAGTGCTTACAGGCACACATACACATAGTAAATGTAGAAAAACTTTTGTGGAACTGCCAACCAACACATTGACAAGAGCGATGACAATGCTGGTCTGGAACTTTAGCCATATTTGCAGTAGGAGTCATTCAAAGAGTGCTATGCTGCACATGTGATATGTTAGCCTGTGACGGTGGATAAATTGTGTCTGTTATTTCATGAAATTTTCTTAATACTTCAAATATTTTAACATGTTATTAACATTATGTTAAAAGTCAATCAGTTAATAGATTTAGATTAAACTGTAAGAAGTGGGGGGTTTATCTATCAAAGAGAATAAACATGTACAAAGGGTAAATGAAATACTTACCAATAATTACTCTCTACTGGGGGAATGGGAAAAATTAGAAGCTTACAGATTTGACAGTATATGGGCAGGAGGAGGGAAAAATTTCAAGGTGTTTGAAAAAGGAAAAGAAGGAAAAAAATCTCAAAGAGAAAACAATAGCTATTCCCTGAGAAACTTCTCCCATAAGGAAACTGCTGTGTGTTTTCATTTTATAGACAATCAATGACAAAGGTTATTTATATTTTCCCTGACAAATGCCATGTCCCTCTCTCCGTAGGTTAAAACAAATACAAATTTCCCAAATCAGGTCAGTTATCCTGGGAAAAGACTAGAGTTCTCAAAATAAGATGTTCATAGTATATAGAAGAGATGCAAATTCAAACACTTGTAGTAAGAGGCAAAAGCATATACTGAAGGAAATTTATGGATTTAAAAGCATACAGAATGTCTCAACAAAGATGAAACTTTCTCTGGGGAAGAAAAGCAGAACAACAGATAGATCCCCTGTAGGAATAGTCATTAAATGGATAAATGATACCTCTTGGGAGGAATAAAACAATTTAGGAGAAAAGGATAGGTAATGCTTATTTGAAAAGTGGATGTTTGCATCAATAGTAGAATTTGTGGAATTCATAAATTTTATTGTGAGAAATACCCAATATAAAATGTGGAAGATTTTTAGAAGAAAAACTGTCTGTTCCTGAAAGCAGAGAAAGAGAGGGAAATGAAAGAGGGCACATATTTTGGCCTATAGACAAGGAGAACTCTTAAGGAAAACTTTTTGTTTTAATGACATAAAAAGCTTCTTGACTAGAGCCTATTATACAGAGTGAAGTAAGCCAGAAAGAAAAACACCAATACAATATACTAACGCATATATATGGAATTTAGAAAGATGGTAACAATAACCCTGTATATGAGACAGCAAAAGAGACACTGATGTATAGAACAGTCTTTTGGACTCTGGGAGAGGGAGAGGGTGGGATGATTTGGGAGGATGGCATTGAAATATGTATAATATCATACATGGAACGAGTTGCCAGTCCAGGTTCGATGCACGATACTAGATGCTTGGGGCTGGTGCACTGGGACGACACAGAAGGATGGTATGGGGAAGGAGGAGGGAGGAAGGAGGAGGGTTCGGGATGGGGAACACATGTATAGCTGTGGCAGATTCATTTTGATATATGGCAAAACCAATACAATATTGTAAAGTTGAATTAAAAAAAAAAGCTTCTTGTATACAAAAAAAAAAAAAAAAGAAAGAAAGAAAATAAATAGGAAATGGAATGTAAGGTACATATCCCACTGATGAATACAAATAAAGGACAGCACTGATTGGCTGTGTCATTACTGAAATAGCTCAAGATGCTTGAGGTCTGGTAAATTCCAAAAGGGGAGTAAAGCAATGCTCAAACTACTGCACAATTGCATTTATCTCACACGCTAGCAAAGTAATGTTCAAAATTCTCCAGCTAGGCTTCAACAATACATAAACCACGAAATTCCAGATGTTCAAGCTGGTTTGAGGAAAGGGAGAAGAACAAGAAGTCAAATTGCCAACATCCACTGGATCATCGAAAAAGCAAGAGAGTTCCAGAAAAACATCTAATTCTGCTTTATTGACTATGCAGAAGCCTATGATTCTGGATCGTAGAAAATTCTCAAAGGGATGGGAATACCATGCCACCTGGCCTGCCTGTTGAGAAAACTTTATGCAGGTCAGGAAGTAAGAGAACAGTTAGAACAGACTAGTTCCAAATAGGAGAAGGAGTACATCAAGGCTGTGTATGGTCACCCTGTTTATTTAACTTATATGCAGAGTACATTATGAGAAATGCCGGACTGGATGAAGCACAAGCTGGAATCTAGATTTCTGGAATAAATATCAATAACCTCAGATATTCAGATGACATCACCCTTATGGCAGAAAGCGAGGAAGAACTAAAGAGCCTCTTGATAAAAGTGAAAGAGGAGAGTGAAAAAGCTGGCTTAATGCTCAACATTCAGAAAACAAAGATCATGGCACCCAGTCCCATCACTTCATGGCAAATTGATGGGGAAAGAGTGGAAATAGTGGCAGACTATTTTTTGGGCTCCAAAATCACTGCAGGTGGTGACTGCAGCCATGAAATGAAAAGACGCTTACTCCTTGGAAGGAAAGTTACGACCAACCTCGACAGCATTTTTTTTTTATTAATTTAAATTTATTTATTTTAATGGGAGGTTATTACTTTACAATATTGCATTGGTTTTGCCATACATCAACATGAATCCACCACGGGTGTACTGGGATGACCTAGACAGCATTTTAAAAAGTAGATACATTACTTTGCCAACAAAGGTCCATCCAGTCAAGGGTATGGTTTTTCCATGTATGGATTGTGAGAGTTGGACTCTAAAGAAAGCTGAGTGCTGAAGAATTGATGCTTTGGAACTGTGGTGTTGGAGAAGACTCTTGAGAGTCCCCTGGACAGCAAGGAGATCCAACCAGTCCATCCTAAAGGAGATCAGTCCTGAATATTCATTGGAAGCACTGATGTTGAAGCTGAAACTCCAATACTTTGGCCACCCGATGTGAAGACCTGACTCATTTCAAAAGCCCCTGTTGCTGGGAAAGAATGTAGGTGGGAGAAAGGGATGACAGAGGATGAGATGGCTGGATGGCATCACCGACTCAATAGACATGAATTTGAGTAAATTCTGGGATTTGGTGATGGGCAGAGAGGCCTGGTGTGCTGCAGTCCATTGTGTCACAAAGAGTTGGACACGACTGAGTGACTGAACTGAACTGAGAAAATTTCCTAATAAAAGTTGGAACAAATTGTTTGCAAAGATGTAGGACTATAGTGCTATCATCACTGGCTTACAGGGAGCACTATGTGAGGAGTTTTAAATATGTTGTGTTGGAGGTAATGCAGAGATTGGCTGGCTACCACCACTAACACATTCTCTCTCTCCTCTAGCTCTACCTATTTCTGTCTCTTTCTTAGGGAAATAATGAGTTACCAGAGAAGAATTACTATTCTTAGCCGTTCCCATTTTGATAACAGTTTATATATATAAACTGTTTAACAGCACCATATCTAGCTCATGGACAGAGGAGCTGGGTGGGCTGCAAGTTCATAGGGTCACAAAGAGACACTGCTGAGCATGTATGCCCACATGCACCCATGCACACACACACACCTGGCCAATCAATGAATAAGATCTATTGAAATGATCTACTTCTGAAAATTTTTTCCTCAGTCTCATAATTTTATTTTGCCCCATAAAATTCCTGCATTGTGTGCTATCTCCTTAGCACTTTAATAAAACTTTTATAATTCCCTAAACTGAACTAATTGCTACCTCTCATAGGCAAGAATAGTTGGAATTTTTGGGTAACTTTTAATGTCAAGTAGTTTCTTAGACTTCTTTCTTTAACTGAGTTGCAATTGACAAATAAATTATATTAATTTTCAGGTGTACATCATAGATGTAGATATCTTTACATATTGTGAAATGATCAACACAATAAATCTAGTGATAAAAATTAATTCACAGATGCAAAGAAGATCAGTGTTTACCACAGGTTGGGTATGGGTGTGAAATATGTGAAGGTGGCTGTGCTCAGTTGCTTCAGCTGTGTTCCACTCTTTGTGACCCCTTGGACTATAGTCCTCCAGGCTCCTCTGTCTGTGGGATTCTCCTGGTAAGGATACTGGTGTGGGTTGGCAGGCCCTTCTCCAGGGGATCTTCTCCATCAGGGATTAAACCCATGTCTCCTACATGTTCTGCATTGCAGGTGGATTCTTTACTGCTGAGCCACCAGGGAAACCATGAAGGTGGCTAGAGGTGCCAATTCCTATGCTTTTCACTTGGATTATTCCATACTGTCCATATCCTTAGGACCAACTCTAGAAAATGCTATAATATGCTTGAGAAAGCTATCCTTGCAGAGTTTGTATTTAAAGGTGGAGTAAAATAAAATGATTAAATACATTTAAAATATTGATTAGGAAGATATGTTGTGTAAAGTGCAAGGATAGAAGAGAATTGTAAGTTGAAATCTTCCCTTTTTTTCTGTTTTTAAGACTTAAATCAGTCATCTTGGGAGTCAATTTCTTTGTTGCTGAGAAAAATAGAAGGAAATGAAGGAGTTTCTTTTAAGTTCTGCTCTTTGAAAGCAAAGACACTTCATAATCCAAAGTATTTTTAGAATAGCTTGAAGAAGCTGCACAAAGTAAAACTTCCTGATATCTTGGTTATTTACCTGAAGGTAGTCAAGTTTATTTTTAACAGAAATGAATTCTGTGGAAATGGAAAAGGCATAGAGAGGTATACCAGATGAGCCTTGTTTACTGATCTGGACCCCTGGATTGGCTTTGAGCTCTAAAGTCATTTTGATGGCCACAGTCACAACTCAGGGGGTTTCTTGCAATCTGTAATTAAACCTCAAATATTTTAAATTACCACTTTTTGATTTGCCCAAATTCAGGAAATATTTCTGTTATTTGTCATTGTGCCATTAAAATTATCACAGCTTTTCCTAACAGATAGGTGTATCTGTCTATCTATCTATCTATATCTAATTACAGTTTTAGAATCATTTTCTCTTTTTCCATTTGCAATCATTGATCTATATGTTTCAGGTATGTATTTGGACATAAAATAGTGATCATACCACCAAGGAAATTTATAAGACTGTATCTTTTGGAGCTCAAGAGTGAGGAGCAGCAAGAGTAGTCAGTTGGACACAGGGAGAGCAGAAATGAACCCCTATGTCAGAGTGGGAGTTCTGTCCACTGTCAGCAAGTCTCATTACTGTGCTCCCCAATATGAGAATATATTGGGAAGAGACCTACAGATGAGATAGGCAGACTAAAATTACTACAAACTGAAAGGACATTTTGCCAAATAAAATTGTATTTGTCCAAAATGTTTAACTTTGAATTGCTGCTCTACCTCCCGAGAACCTTTCTTTACTACTTGCAATAATACAATCCCTTTATTTATTAGGATAGAATCGTGCCACTGCATCTTTCTAGTTTACTTCAGGGAACTCGACATGGCTCAAAGGGTGAAGAAATAAGAAAGAAAAAACCAGAAACTTCTTTGTTCTTGTTGTTTTATTCTTTGTTTCCCCCTAGACATTCAATAAGATACTGCTCAAAGAAGACAGTCCAAAAATTAGATACTGAGAGGGGTTTTAAGACATACTCCATGGTTTGGGTGAAAAATATAAAAAATGGGTAGGAGAATGTCTTCCTTGGATAGGAACAGAAGAAAGCAATTTTGACATGTAGGATTGATACTCCTGGGATCAGTATTCTTAGGAGAAGCACTTTTGTTGTAGAATACGGGTTTCCAAACATTTTCAGCTCACACAGCCCTTAGTGTATCAAAATGTATTTTAGGTCCCCACCCACCCACCCTGTGGTGATCCTGTGTCAAAAAAAATGCCAATTAACTGCAGTTAAATAGTTTACTCAAACTTAGAATGATATACATAACATAGAAATAAATATTTTATTTCACTCTTAAATGACTACTATTTCTTGTGATTGTATATATACACATTTCATGCACTTTATAGCTTCTCAAATCTTAGAATTAGATGGTACCCCACCACTTTCAAATTCTGTACCATGGTGCCTGTCAGATAATTCTTGGCTTTTATCACAGCAATGCCTTCAAACTCAGATTTGCAGAGACATGATGTCTTAAAAAGTGATAGAGTATGAATGATTTGAACTCTAAAGTATCATGTGATTTCTAATGTTGAGTAGTGCTGTTGTTATTTTGTTTCCCTTGAAAATACAAAATTCTCTACAGCAATTGGGTGGGTTTGCTGTTGAAAACCAGGTGCTTAAGCACACAATTTGGGAACAGCAGCATAGATGGGGCTATCTGCAAAGTGGGTGGAAACCCTAAGAGCAACCAGGAGGTGTGTCTCCCAGAAGCTTTATTGTCATGTTGGTCTAGTGGCTGGTAGCTTGTGTATGCTAGAAAAGGAAAAATTATATTGAATCCCAGCTCTGCCATTACTAGTTCCTTTGCCTTGGGTTACTTAGCTTTCTATACCTTAGTCTCCTCCTACATAGAATGAAAATAATAAAACTCCATAGTAACTATATCATAAAGCTGCTACAAGTATTAAATGAAGTCAAGCATACAAGGTTTCTTTTAATAGTACAGCAGATTTTTATGCAAGAAATTTCACCTACTATTATTATTGCTTAATCTCACTTCAAAAATGTTTCATTGACTATCATTGCCAAAAATTCGTTGTCAACAATCGGCATGCCATATATAAACATAAATGTAAATATGTCCCCCCCCCCCACAAAACAAAAAAAACCCCAAATGAAATAAAGAGTAATTTTTAAAAATTCTAAATTACTTATAATGAATTTGGTAATTTAACATGTTATTGGTAATTAACATTTATTTTTTTCCTGAATTAGATTCATTTTTATAAGTGCCATTTACTCATTTCATAGGCTGGTCTTTATTAGACTGATTAGCATATTCTGTGAATTTTTAATACTTCCAAAACATCCCTGGTTTGCTTTAAACAGACCTATAAACACATATATACATATTTTATTAGATGGTTAGGCTTCTTGCAATATAATAGTCTATAGTATGAGTACTGTGCTGATATATCTTTTTTTTTTTTAATCGCATCCCACAGCATGCAGGATCTTAGTTCTTCCACCAGAGATCAAACCCCAGCCCCTACACTGGGATCATGGAGCCTTAATCACTGTATTGCAAGCTAAGTCCTTATTATTATTTTTTTAGTAACACATTTCTTACTTCCTATGTGCTAGACACTATGAAGAAAGTGAAAGTGTTAGTCACTCAGACTCTTGCACTCATGTCAGACTCTTTGCAATCCCATGGATGGTAGCACATCAGGCTCCTCTGTCCATGGGATTCTCCAGGCAAGAACACTGGAGTGGGTTGCCATTTCCTTCTCCAGGGGATTTTCCAAACCCAGGGATCAAACAAGGGTCTCCTGCATTGCAGGAGGATTCATTACTGTCTGAACCACCAGGAAAGCTGCTAGACACTGTAGTGCATGACAAATACTCATTTATGTCTTATAACAGATTCAATAACCACTGAAAACACTTTACAGTGTTAAGTTGGGGTTAAGTAGAGTCATTGTTTTCTATAAAAAACAAAACATACACAGTGAGAACAAATGACAATTGTTTTAGATTTTACTATATTTGAAACACTGTCTTCAATGTTGTCAATATATTAGTTTAACCTTTACAACAGCAATGTGAGGACAATGAGAACACAGATATTATTTTCATGTCCCAAGCTGTGAAGTCATCTAGGGTATGTAAACAGTCAAATACAACTAGATAGAAATAAAGGGAGAGAGGAGAAGGAAGAAGAAAAGAAAGGAGATTTGAGGCAGTTTATAAAAATGTTTTTACTGCCAAATATTGGAAGTAATAAATCAAGGTCACATGAAATGATAACAAGAGTAAATAATGTTGCTTTTTACAAACTCAACTTTACATTGGATCACTTTTCCTTGACTGTACTTAATAAAATATGGAAGGGTTCTTACAAAATATCATCATGAAATTATCCATTCTTAATTTGCTCCCTGGTTTTGGTTTTACATTGAGAATGTCCATAATATGATATTCTTAAGAAACTACTGCTCATTAGGCATAGTGCTGGATTTATTCTTGTTATTTTATTTATTAAATTCTTAATCACTTATGTTAATTATTACCTCCATTTTATAAATGAGAAAGATGAGGTCCTGGTATCTTAATTAAACAGTACACTTAAATTTTTATTGCTTAGGATTGGTCCTGAGTCAAAACAAATTGTTTAGGATGCTATGGTGTAAACATTATACACAAAAATATTTGTAGAAACAACTTAAATTGCTATATAAGGTAGCTTTTTGGATTGTAGGGAGGACTCCTAAGATGCACTGTTAAATCGTCATTTTGTTCTTGAAACAGAGTTATAAATTTGTGGTTTCAAAAAGAAAGAGTTAAAATTAAAAGAGCCTCAGAGAGGCCATCTAATGTGTCTTCTACCTTCCAAAAAGTCTCTAAAATACCTTTATATGTGACTCTCCATCATATTTCAAGACTCTGCAAGGACAGAGCAATCACAACATTCTTCAAATTGCTGTTTCATTTTCTAACTCCACTTATGTTCAGAAAACATTTTTTAGTGGTTATTCCAAAGTTTTCCCATGTTATTTTAAATCTCTTTCTCTTGTATTTTTTTATTTTGCTCTCAGATAACAGGAAGAGTAGTTGTCTGAACTGTACTTTTTCATATGTGTGGCAACAGGTATTTCCTATTAAGAGGTTTAAAGTGTTTCAATTTCTATACTTTCTTTTGTCAATCTATACTTTAGCCTCTTAATCTACTTTGTGTCTCCCTGTTAGATTTTTAATAGGAGAATTGTGAAAGTACTTAGCAAATGTCTAAGTATATAAAGCCACTTTAAGAAGTCCTGAAACATATATATAGCCAATGCACTCTTCTTGCTGTCTACCTCCTCTCACCCATCCCCTATTCCTTGTCTCTGTCTCCCTCTCTGTCTCTTGCTTTCATGCTCACATTTTGTCTTTTCTTGATCTGGTATGGATATTCTCTACAAATATTCACACAAGACAAAACAATAAAAACCGGTTTATTTAGTTTAAGTTACATTTTAATTAGCAATGTTAATAACAATAATACCTGCTAATCAAGTAATTTATTGGATACCCACTATCTGTGGCATGTATAGGTTCAGTTCAGTTCAGCTGCTCAGTTGTGTCCAAGTCTTTGTGACCCCATGGAATGCAGCACACCAGGACTTCCCATCCATCATCAACTCCCGGAGTTTAACAAACTCATGTCCACTGAGTCAATGATGCCATCCAATCATCTTATCCTCTGTTGTCCCCTTCTTCTCCTGCCTTAAATCTTTCCCAGCATCAAGGTCTTTTTGAATGAGTCACCTCTTCGCATCAGGTGGCCAAAGTAATGGGGTTTCAGCTTCCTTATCAATCCTTCCAATGAACTCTCAGGACTGGTCTCCTTTAGGATGGACTGGTTGGATATCCTTGCAGTCCAGGACTCTCAAGAGTCTTCTCCAACACCACAGTTCAAAAGCATCAGCTTTCTTTATAGTCCTACTCTCATATCCATACATGACCACTAGAAAAACCATAGCCTTGACTAGACAGACCTTTGTTGGCAAAGTAATGTCTCTGTTTTTTAATATGTTGTCTAGGTTGATCACAACTTTCCTTCCAAGGAGTAAGCATCTTTTCATTTCATCACTGAAGTCACCATCTGCAGTGATTTTGGAGTCCCCCAAATAAAGTATGTCACTGTTTCCAGTGTTCCCCATCTATTTGCCATGAAGTGATGGGACTGGGTGCCATGATATTAATTTTCTAAATACTGAGCTTTAAGCCAACTTTTATCACTCTCCTCTTTCACTTTCATCAAGAGGCTCTTTAGTTCTTTCTCACTTTCTGTATATCTGAGGTTATTGATATTTCTCCCAACAATCTTTCCAGCTTGTGCTTCATTCAGTCTAGCATTTCTCATGATGTACTTTGCATATAAGTTAAATAAGCAAGGTGACCATATACAGCCTTGATGTACTCCTTTTCCTATTTGGAACCAGTCTGTTGTTCCATGTCCAGTTCTAACTGTTGCTTCTTGACCTCCATACAGATTTCTCAGAAGGCAGGTCAGGTGGTCTGGTATCCTCATCTCTTTCAGAATTTTCCAGAGTTTGTTGTGATCCACACAGTCACAGGCTTTGGCATAGTCAAAAAAGCAGAAATAGATGCTTTTCTGAAACTCTCTTGCTTTTTCGATGATCCAGCAAATGTTGACAATTTGATCTTTGGTTCCTCCACTTTTTTTAAAACCAGCTTCAACATCTGGAAGTTCATGGTTCACTTACTGCTGAAGCCTGGCTTGGGGAATTTTCAGCATTACTTTGCTAAAGTGTGAGATGAGTGCAACTATGCAGTAGTTTGAGCCTTCTTCGGCATTGCCTTTCTTTCTAATTGAAATGAAAACTGACTTTTTCCAGTCCTGTGGCCACTGCTGAGTTTTCTGAATTTGCTGGCATATTGAGTGCAGCACTTTCACAGCATCATCTTTCAGGATTTGAAATAGCTCAACTGGAATTCCATCACCTCCACTAGCTTTGTTCATATTGATGTTTCCGATCTGATCTGATGGCACACTTAACTTTGGATTCCAGGATGTCTGGTCTAGGTGAGTGATCACACCATTATAATTATCTGGGTCATGAAGATCTTTTTTGTATAGTTCTTCTGTGTATTCTTGCCACCTCTTCTTAATATCTTCTTCTTGTGTTAGGTCCATACCATTTCTGTCCTTTATTAAGCCCATCTTTGCATGAAATGTTCCCTTGGTAGCTCAAATTTTCTGAAAGAGATCTCTAGTCTTTCCCATTCTATTGTTTCCTCTATTTCTTTGCATTGATCCCTGAGGAAGTCTTTCTTATCTCTCCTTGCTATTCTTTGGAACTCTGCATTCAAATGGGTTTATCTTTCTTTTTAACTATTGTGCATGCAAACATACACAATGGTGAGTAAAAAACAAACAAACATGAAATAGTATAGTGTATATATCTATTTGTGTGCCTGTGTGTGTGTGTTTAAGTTGCTTCAGTCATTTCCGACTCTTTGTGACCTTATAGACTATAGCCTGCAAGCTATCGTTTGTTTATGTACTAGTATCATAGGGAAAAATAAATGATCTATACTATTTAGGGATTCACTGATGCTTGGTGAAACTATGATGAAAATAAGAAAGTAAATGACAAAAATGGTAGAATGTACTTGTGGGGAATTCAAGTGTTGAAGAGAAAAGATACAACAGTGGGTTCTAGGTGCTGTCAATACTCCACTTCTGCACTTATTTGATAAATCCAAGGATGTTTCTTTCATTATTAATCATTGTACTGAAAATTGTATGTGCATTTTATATATGTGTACTATTTCATAACAAAATGAAACAGATAAAATAATATTGACATTGGAAGACCAATGTTTTAATTTGATAGTTATTTCTGAGTGTGACCCTGGCAATGTTGTTTGAAAGCTCTGCTCTTCATTTTCTTTTCTAAAATTAGTAGATTCAAATTTGAAGTCTCTTAGGGCTTTCCTGATAGCTCAGATGGTAAAGAATTCAAGTTCGATGAAAGAGACCTAAGTTCAATTCCTAGGTCAGGACGATCCCCTGGAGAAGAGAATGGCCACACACTCCAGTATTCTTCCCTGGAGAATTCCATGGAGAGAGAAGCCTGGCAGGCTATAATACATAGGGTCACAAAGAGTTGGACAAGAGTTAGTTGACTGAGCAACTAACACTTTTCACTGAAATCTCTTATCATTTCATTGTCTCAGTTTCAGATCATATTATTTATAATATAGAATGCTGCTATATTTGTTTTACCCTCATATTTATTCATTTGTTAATCCATCTATTCATTCAAGATATACATATTAGATACCTTTTATTACAAAACATTATATTAAGCATGGATGCAAAGCAATATATAAAATAAATAATATAAAATAACTATACTCTGGGAATAGTAGTATTTTTCAAAAGTTTATAATACATTAAAGTATATATCAATTAATAGTTTGTCTTCATTTTAAGTTATACTATCATACTCAAAAATTTTTCATACTATAAAGTATCTTAGCTATGGTTACATTTAGATGAAGTTTTTCTTCTTTATTTTTTTAGATTTCTACTTTTATTTATTCTACTTCTCTGTGGATAGAAGAACAAATGTGAAACAATTACAGTGTCTCGGCTCTCATATATACCAAGGGAGGAAGTCCTAACACAGGTGTCTGTATTTCTCTTCTGAGTACAGATTTAAAAAATATTGAATTATCAAAAACAATGAAATTCAAAAGAAAAAATCTGCTTCATTGACTACATTAAAGTCTTTGACTGCATGGATCACAACAAACTGGAAAATTCTTAAAAAGATGGGAAGACCAGACCACTTGACTTGCTTCCTGAGGAAAACTGTATGCAGGGCAACAAGTAACACTTAGAACTGGACATGAAACAATAGACCCACTCAAAATTGGCAAAGGAGTACATCAAAGCTGTATATTGTTACTCTGCTTATTTAACTCATATGCAGAGTTCATCATGCAAAATACTGGGCTGCATGAAATAAAAGTTGGAATAAAAATTCCTGGGAGAAATATTAACAACCTCAGATATACAGATGATACCACACTAATGTTGGAAAGGAAGGAGGAATTAAAGAGCTTCTTTTTTTAATTAATTAATTTTTAATTGAAGGATAATTGCTTTACAAGAGCCTCTTGGTGACAGTGAAAGAGGAGAGTGAAAACCTGGCTTAAAACTCAACATTCCAAAAACTAAGATCATGGAATCCGGTCCCATCACTTCCTGGCAAATAAATGGGGAAACAAGTAGAAACTGTCAGATTTCATTTCCTTGGGCTCCAAAACCACTGCGGAGGGTGACTGCAGCCACAAAATTAAAAGATTATTTGCTCCTTGGAAGAAAAGCTATGACTAACCTCGACAGAGTATCAAAAAGCAGAGACATCATTTTGCCAGCAAAGGTCCGTATAGTCAAATCTATGGCTTTTCCAGTAGTCATGCATAGTTGTGTGAGTTGGTCCATAAAGAAGGTTGAGTGCTGAAGAATTGATGCTTTTGAATTGTAGTACTGGAGAAGACTGTTGAGTGTCCCTTGGAAAGTAGAGTTCAAAGAAGTCAATCCTAAAGGAAATCAAGCCTGAATATTCATTGGAAGGACTGATGTTGAAGCTGAAGCTCCAATACTTTGGCAACCTGATGCAAAGAGTCACATCATTGGAAATGACCCTGATGCTGGGAGATGGAAAGCAAGAGGAGAAGGTGGGGACAGAGGATATGATGGTTGGGTGGCATCACTAACTCAGTGGACATGAGTTTAAGTAAATTTGGAGAGATAGTGAAGGACATGGAAGCTTGGTGTGCTGCAGTCTATGGGGTCACAAAGAGTCAGACACAACTTAGCTACTGAACAACAAAAATAATATCCAAAATGCAATAAACTTTTCCTTAACCTATACAAAACAGAGAAGAAAACCTAAACAAAACAGTAAAGCATATTTTATTATTTACAACCCTCAATCCTGCTCCATAGATAATGGCCCTGGTGTTCATCAATATGGTAACACCACGTAACGCTTAAGAGTTGAATTCAAGTTTGACTCATATTTTATCTTCAAACAGAACATCAAACTTTCTTGGCCAGGTGGTTCAACTAAGCAGACTTCAGCTATTGAGTATGTACCATATGAACAGAGAATCATGCTATGACAGATAATTAGACCATGCTGGTTATTTATTTAAAAGTTTTGGGGTGGAATGGAGGTGGCACAAAGCAAAAATCTTCAAGTATCAAATAATTTGAACCTCTTATCAGAGTAATTTTAAATAATATAATAGAGACAGAAAAAGATTGGGTAGATATGAAATGGAATTTAGTAATCATCAAGCTTCATCCCATTTACAAATGAGTATACTAAGCCCCAGAAAGTTTGTGTAACATTTTCAAATTGTAACAAGTATTTCTCAACAGTGCTGGGGGGGGGGGGGGAGAAGAGTATTGAACTTATTTAATCACTTTTAAACATTCTGGCAAGATTCATTTGCATAAAAATAACATGATAATTGCATGACTCATATTTATTTATTAGAGTAAGTTCAGGACGAATTATAATAGGCAACATTTTGCCAACATAATTTCCAAACTGATTAAAAAAAAAAAAATTCTCCTTCAGTTATTTAAATTAATGAGGTTTTACTCTATGTTTACAACTACATCTTCCAAAGAAATTTATGAATTATTTTGCTTTAAAAATGGCTTTGTGTTTTTAAGGTCCTTAAAATTATACCTTGAAATCATTCAAATATGAAAAACTAAATTATTTCCTTTATTTCACAGCAGGTGGTTAATATTCAGTGACCCAGAATGTTGACTTATGGAAAAGTAAGTGAGCTCAAGATTTGCTAAAGTGAAACTAAACACATGTCATCTCCTTAGGCAATAATATATGTTTTTCTTCCTTTTCCTATCTTCCAAAGTGGCTTTACCATTTCATCCCCATAAGCAGTGAATGTGAATTCTTGTTGCTTCATACACTTATCACCATTTGGTGTTGTGTTCCAGATATTGGCCATTCTCATAGTGTGTAGTGATATCTCATTGTTGTCTTTATTTGCATCTTTTCTTATGACATATGAAGGAACGTCTTTGCACATCCTTATTCCCTTGTATTTCCAGGTGTCCCTTAAGGTCACTGGCCTGTTTTTTTAAGACCAGAGATATCTTCAGGAAAATTGGAAACATCAAGGGAGCATTCTGCCTTAAGATTGCACAATAAAGGATAAAAATGATAGAGACCTAGTAGACGCTGAAGGGATCAAGGTGAGATGGAAAGAATACACAAAAGAACTGTGTAAAATAGATCTTAATGAACCGGTTTGCTACAATGGTGTGATTAGTCACCAAGTTTTTTTTTTTTTTAATTGAGAATAAAGAATTCTTGTATATTTTGACAAGAGTCTTTTATCACATGTGTCTTTTGCAAATATTGTCTTTCAGTCTAGGGCTTGTCTTCTCAATCCTTTGACACTTTCTTGTAAAGAGCAGTTTTTCACTTTAGTAATGTCCAGAAAGATTATATGTGTGTGCGTGTGTCTGTATGTACACACACACACACACACACACACATATATATATATATAATTTATTTCATTTTATTTTATTTGGCTGCATCCATTCTTAGTTGTGGTCCTGGGCCCATGCGCTGGGTGGAGAACTTACCTGGATTCGAGGTTCTGGGATTTCCATCTGACGAGCCAGTTCTTCCCTGGCGAGCCAGTTCTTCCCTGGCGGCAATCCCCAGAAAGTGATCCCTTATGAAGGCTTGCACAATGATCCTTCTTTGAGAAGGAGAGATGATTGTCCTCTTTCTCCTGGCCTCTCTGGCTGAGTCTTCTACTAAAGAAAGAGTACACCAAGAGGAGAGGACATTAAGGCCCATGGCACGTTCATGGTATAGATACCCTAGACATTGGGTAGGGGATGGAGAGTCCCACAGAGACCAACTTGGGCACACACCTGAATCACTTCTAGATGGCTATGCAGCCGGTGCATTGTTCTAAGGAACACACCCACAGATTGATCACGTGCCTGTATCCGTCATGGATGCGTGCATGCATGCACGCACACTCCACACATATGCATTTCTCTCTGTGTCTATTTCCTCCTCCTGTTTTGCCACAGAGTGCCCTGAAGCATGCTCCTTGGCCAAGGCTGCCTGGGCAGGCGGAAGGTAAAGTTCCTGATGGGGCTGGGGAGGGGGCATAAAGGGGCAACAGTGCTGCCCATCCATGCCGACTGGGGACATGGTGCCCCTATCTGGGACACTGATGGGGGCAGCAAAGTTTTCTCTAGTTGAGATGTATAGGCTGTAGTGTGCAGGGTCAGTAGTTGTGGCCCACAGGCTTAGTTGACATGTGGCATGTGGGATCTTAGTTCCCCAACCAGGGTTCAAACTCTCGTTCTTTTCATTGGAAGATTGGTTCTTAACTACCGGACAAACAGGGAAATCCCCACGGTCACCTATTTTTAATAGCAATAATCACAGTGTTAATATAGGTGACTTTACATATTTAGGGTCTTATAGAAAACAAAAGGATTAATAAACATTTTGCATAGCATGCACTGGTCATAGCAAACACTCTCTTTCAACAACACAAGAGAAGACTCTATACATAGACATCACCAGATGGTCAACACTGAAATCAGATTGATTATGTTCTTTGCAGCCAAAGATGGAGAAGCTCTATATAGTCAACAAAAACAAGACCAGGGGCTGACTGCAGCTCAGATCATGAACTCCTTATTGCCAAATTCAGACTTAAATTGAAGAAAGTAGGGAAAAGCACTAGACCATTCAGATATGACCTAAATCAAATACCTTATGATTGTACAGTGGAAGTGAGAAATAGATTTAAGGGCCTAGATCTGATAGACAGAGTGCCTGATGAACTATGAAATGAGGTTCATGACATTGAACAGGAGACAGGGATCAAGACCATCCCCATGGAAAAGAAATGCAAAAAAGCAAAATGGCTGTCTGGGGAGGCCTTACAAATAGCTGTAAAAATAAGAGAAGCTAAAAGCAAAGGAGAAAAGGAAAAATATAAGCATCTGAATGCAGAGTTCCAAAGAATAGCAAGAAGAGATAAGAAAGCCTTCCTCAGCGATCAATGCAAAGAAAGAGGAAAACAACAGAATGGGAAAGACTAGAGATCTCTTCAAGAAAATTAGAGATATCAAGGGAACATTTCATGCAAAGAAGGGCTCGATAAATGACAGAAATGGTATGGACCTAAGAGAAGCACAAGATATTAAGAAGAGGTGGCAGGAATACACAGAAGAATTATACAAAAAAGATCTTCACGACCCAGATAATCATGATGGTGTGATCACTCACCTAGAGCCAGACATCCTGGAATGTGAAGTCAAGTGGGCCTTAGAAAGCATCACTATGAACAAAGCTAGTAGAGGTGATGGAATTCCAGTTGAGTTATTTCAAATCCTAAAAGATGATGTTGTGAAAGTGCTGCACTCAAATGTCAGCAAATTTGGAAAACTCAGCACTGGCAACAGGACTCTAAAAGATCAGTTTTCATTCCAATCCCAAAGAAAGGCAATGCCAAAGAATGCTCAAACTACCACACAATTGCACTCATCTCACATGCTAGTAAAGTAATGCTCAAAATTCTCCAAGCCAGGCTCCAGCAATATGTGAACCGTGAACTTCCTGATGTTCAAGCTGGTTTTAGAAAAGACAGAGGAACCAAATTTCAAATTGCCAACATCTGCTGGATCATGGAAAAAGCAAGAGAGTTCCAGAAAAACATCTATTTCTGCTTTATTGACTATGCCAAAGCCTTTGACTGTGTGTATCACAATAAACTGTGGAAAATTCTGAAAGAGATGGGAATACCAGACCACCTGATCTGCCTCTTGAGAAATCTGTATGCAGGTCAGGAAGCAACAGTTAGAATTGGATATGGAACAACAGACTGGTTCCAAATAGGAAAAGGAGTACATCAAGGTTGTATATTATCACCCTGCTTATTTAACTTATATGCAGAGTACATCATGAGAAACGCTGGACTGGAAGAAACACAAGCTGGAAACAAGATTGCTGGGAGAACTATCAATAACCTCAGATATGCAGATGACACCACCCTTATGGCAGAAAGTGAAGAGGAACTAAAAAGCCTCTTGATGAAAGTGAAAGTGGAAAGTGAAAAAGTTGGCTTAAAGCTCAACATTCAGAAAATGAAGATCATGGCATCTGGTCCCATCACTTCATGGGAAATAGATGGGGAAACAGTGGAAACAGTGTCAAACTTTATTTTTCTGGGCTCCAAAATCACTACAGATGGTGACTGCAGCCATGAAATTAAAAGACGCTCGCTCCTTGGAAGGAAAGTTATGACCAACCTAGATAGCATATTCAAAAACAGAGACATTACTTTGCCAACAAAGGTCCGTCTAGTCAAGGCTATGGTTTTTCCTGTGGTCATGTATGGATGTGAGAGTTGGACTGTGAAGAAGGCTGAGCACCGAAGAATTGATGCTTTTGAACTGTGGTGTTGGAGAAGACTCTTGAGAGTCCCTTGGACTGCAAGGAGATCCAACCAGTCCATTCTGAAGGAGATCAGCCCTGGGATTTCTTTGGAGGGTGTGATGCTGAAGCTGAAACTCCAGTACTTTGGCCACTTCATATGAAGAGTTGACTCATTGGAAAAGACACTGATGCTGGGAGGGATTGGGGGCAGGAGGAGAAGGGGATGACAGAGGATGAGATGGCTGGATAGCATCACTGACTCAATGGACATGAGTCTCTGTAAGAATTCCGGGAGTTTGTGATGGACAGGCAGCCCTGGCCTGCTGCAATTCATGGGGTCGCAGAGTCGGGCACAACTGAGTGACTGAACTGAACTGAACTTATTTAACCCTTTTCAAGGATCAGTGCTGTGTCATGGTGAAGAGGCTTGCATAACTCAATGAACCTATGAGACATGTCAAGCATGGCTACCTAAGATGGATGGGTCATAGTAGAGAATTCTGACAAAACCGTGATCCACTGGAGGAAGGGATGGGAAACCAGCTCAGTGAACTTGCCATTTGAACCTCATGGATTGTATCAGTTCAGTTCAATTGCTTAGTCGAGTCTGACTCTTTGTGACCCCATGAACCGCAGCATGTCAGGCCTCCCTGTCCATCACCAGCTCCTGGAGTTTACCCAAACTCATGTCCAGTGAGTCAGTAATGCCATCCAACCATCTCATCCTCTGTCATCCCCTTCTCCTCCTGCCCTCAATCTTTCCCAGCATCAGGGTCTTTTCAAATGAGTCAGCTCTTCGCATCAGGTGGCCAAAGTATTGGAATTTCAGCTTCAACATCAGTCCTTCCAGTGAACACCCAGGATTGATCTCCTTTAGGATGGAATGGTTGGATCTTTTTGCAGTCCAAAGGACTCTCAAGAGTCTTCTCCAATGCCACAGTTCAAAAGCATCAATTTGTTGGCACTCAGCTTACTTTATACATGACTACTGCAAAAACCATAACTTTGACTAGATAGACCTTTGCTGACAAAGTAATGTCTCTGCTTTTTAATATGCTCTCTAGGTTGGTCATAACTTTCCTTCCAGGAGTAAGCATCATTTAATTTCCTGGCTGCAATCACCTTGTGCTGTGATTTTGGAGACCCCCCCCCCCCAACTAATGTCATCCACTGTTTCCACAGTTTTCCCATCTATTTGTCATGAAGTGATGGGACCAGATGCCATGATCTTAGTTTTCTGAATGTTGAGGTTTAGCCAACTCAAGACCAAAAAGGTATGAAGCCAAAAGATGAGTGCCCCAGGTCTGAAGCAATCCAGTAGGCTACTGGGGAAGAGTGGAGGAAAACTGCCAATAGTTCCAGGATGAATGAAGCAGCTGGGCCACAGTGGATACTATGCTCAGTTGTGGATATGTCTGGTGATGAAGGCAAATCCAATGCTGCAAGCAACAGTATTGTAAAGGAGCCTGGAATGTTAGGTCCACTAATCAAGGTAAATTGGACATGGTGAAGCAGAAGATGTTAAGAATAAATATCAACATCGTAGGAATCAGAGAACTTAAATGAATGGGAACGGGTGAATTTAATTCAAATGACCATTATATCTATTACTGTAGGCAAGAATTCCATAAAATAAATGGAGTAGCCCTCATAATCAACAAAAGAGTCCAAAACACAGTACTTTTTTGTAACCTCAAAAATGACAGAATCATTTCAGTTCGTTTCCAAGGCAAGTCATTAAGCATCACAGTAATCCAAGTCTATGCCCCTACCATTGATGCTAAAGAAGCTGAAGATGAATAGTTCTATGAAGACCTAGTCAATAAACCAGAAATACAAGTTTTTCTGGAATACTCTTGCTTTTTCAATGATCCAGTGGATGTTGGCAATTTGATATCTGGTTCCTCTGCCTTTTCTAAAACCAGCTTGAATATCTGGAAGTTCATGATTCTCATACTGTTGAAGCCTGGCTTGAGGAATTTTGAGCACTAGTTTACTAGCATGTGAGATAAGTGCAACTGTGTGGTAGTTTGAGCATTCTTTGGCATTGCCTTTTTTTGGGATTGGAATGAAACTGACCTTTTCCAGTGCTGTGCCCACTACTGAGTTTTCTAAATTTGCTGGCATATTGAGTGTAGCACTTTCACAACATCATCTTTTAGGATTTGAAATAGCTTAACTGGAATTTCATCACTTCCACTAGATTTGTTCGTAATGATGCTTCCTAAGTACAACTTGACTTAACATCCCAGGATGTCTGGCTTTAGGTGAGTAATCACACCATTGTGATCATCTGGGTCATGAAGATCTTTTTTGTATAGTTCTTCTGTGTATTCTTGCCACCTCTTCTTAATATCTTCTGCTTCTGTTAGGTCCATACCATTTCTGTCCTTTGTTTAGCCCATCTTTGCATGAAATGTTCCCTTGGTATCTCTAATTTTCTTGAAGAGATCGCTAGTCTTTCACATTCTGCTGTTTTCCTCTATTTCTTTGCACTGATCACTGAGAAAGGCTACCTTATCTCTCCTTGCTATTCTTTGGAACTCTGCATTCAAATGGTTATATCTTTCCTTCTCTCCTTTGCTTTTCACTTAGCTTCTTTCCACAGCTATTTGTGAGGCCTCTTAAGATAGCCATTTTGCTTTTTTGCATTTATTTTTCTTGGGGATTGTCTTGATCCCTGTCTTCTGTATAATATCACTAACCTCCACTCATAGTTCATCAAGCATTTTGTCTATCAGATCTAGTCCCTTAAATCTACTTTTCACTTTTAGTGTATAATTGTAAGTGATTTGATTTAGGTCATACCTGAATGGTCTAGTGGTTTTCCCTGCTTTCTTCAATTTCAGTCTGAATTTGGCAATAAGGAGTTTATGATCTGAGCCACAGTCAGCTCCCAGTCTTGTTTTTGCTGACTGTATAGAGCTTCTCTATCTTCAGCTGCAAAGAATATAATCAATCTGATTTCGGTGTTGGCCATCTGGTGATGTCCATGTGTAGAGTCTTCTCTTGTGGTGTTGGAAGAAGGTGTTTACTATGACCAGTGAATTCTCTTGGCAAAACTCTATTAGCCTTTGCCCTGCTTCATTCTGTACTCCAAGGCCAAATTTGCCTGTTACTCCAGATGTTTCTTGACTTTCTACTTTTGCATTCCAGTCCCCTATAATGAAAAGGACATCTTTTTTGGATGTTAGTTCTAGAAGGTTTTGTAGGTCTTCATAGAACCATTCAACTTCAACTACTTCAGAATTAATGGTTGAGAGATAGACTTGGCTGACCATGATATTGAATGGTTTGCCTTAGAAATGAACAGAGATCATTCTATCATTTTTGAGATTGCATCCAAATACTGCATTTTGGACTCTTTTGTTAACTATGATGGCTATTCCATTTCTTCTAAGGGATTCTTGCCCACAGTAGTGGATATTATGGTCATCTGAGTTAAATTCACCCATTCCAGTCCATCTTAGTTTGCTGATTCCTAACATGTCAACATTCACTCTTACCATCTCCTGTTTGACCACTTCCAATTTGTCATGATTCATGGATCTAACATTCCAGGCTCCTATGCAATATTGTTATTTACAGCATCTGAATTTGCTTCCTTCAGCAGTGACATTCACAACTGGATATTGTTTTTGCTTTGGCTCCATTTCTTTATTCTTTCTGGAGTTATTTCTCCACTGATCTGCAGTACCATATTGGACACCGACTGACTTGTGGAGTTCATCTTTCAGTGTCCTATCTCTTTGCTTTTTCATACTGTTCATGGGGTTCTCAGGGCAAAAATATTAAAGTGGTTTGCCATTCCCTTCTCCAGTGGACCTCATTTTGTTAGGCTTTATTGACTATGCCAAAGTCTTTGACTGTGTGGATCACAATAAACTGGAAAATTCTGAAAGAGATGGGAATACCAGACCACCTGACCTGCCTTTAAGAAATCTGTATGCAGGTCAGGAAGCAACAGTTAGAACTGTACATGGAACAACAGACTGGTTCCAAATAAGAAAAGGAGTACGTCAAGGCTGTATATTGTCACCCTGATTATTTAACTTGTATGCAGAGTATGTCATGAGAAACACTGGGCTGGATGAAGCACAAGCTGGAATCAAGATTCACAGGAGAAATATCAATAACCTCAGATATGTAGATGACACCACCCTTATCGCAGAAAGTGAAGAAGAACTAAAGAACCTCTTGATAAAAGTGAAAGAAGAGAGTGAAAACATTGGCTTAAATCTCAACATTCAGAAAACTAAGATCATGGCATCTGGCCCCATCACTTCATGACAAATAGATGGGGAAACAGTGAAAACAGTGTCAGACTTTATTTTTGGAGGTTCCAAAATCACTGCAGATGGTGACTGCAGCCATGAAATGAAAAGACACTTACTCTTTGGAAAGAAAGTTATGACCAACCTAAACAGCATTTTAAAAAGCAGAGACATTACTTTGCCAACAAAGGTCTGTCTAATCAAGACTGTGGTTTTTCCAGTAGTTTTATATGGATTTGAGAGTTGGACTGTAAAGAAAACTGATGCTTTGGAACTGTGGTGTTGGAGAAGACTCTTGAGAGTCCCTTGGACTGAAAGGAGATCCAATCATTCCATCCTAAAGGAGATCAGTCCCGGGTATTCACTGGAAGGACTGATGCTGAAGTTTAAACTCCAATACTTTGGCTACCTGATGTGAAGAATTGACTCATTTAAAAAGTCCCTGATTTTGGGAAAGATTGAAGACAGGAGGAGAAGGGGATGACAGAGAATAAGAAGACTGGATGGCATCACTGACCTAGTAGACATGAGTTCCAGTAAGCTCTGGGAGCTGATGATTGACAGAGAGGCTTTGTGGTGCTGCAGTACATGGGTTCACAAAGAATCAGACATAACTCAGAGACTAAACTGAACTGAACTGAAGATCTAGAAGACCTCCTGTAAGTAACACCTAAAAAATTGTTCTATTTATCATCGCAGATTGGAATGTAAAATTGGAAGTCAAGACACACCTGGATTAACAGGCAAGTTTGGCCTTGGAGAAAAAAATGAAGCAGTGCAAAGACTAACTGAATTCTGCCAACAAATGGACTAGTCATAGCAAATAACCTTTTTTAATAACAGAAGAGATGATTTTACACATGGACATCACCAAACGATCAACACCAAAATCAAATTGATAACATTCTTTATAGCCAAAGATAAAGCAGCTGTATACAGTGAACAAGAACAAGACCTGGAACTGGCTGTGGCTGAGATCATCAGCTTTTCAAAGGAAAACTCATGTTTAAATTAAAGAAAACCAGGAAAAGTGCTATTCCAGCCAGGTATGTCTTAAATCAAATCCCATAAGATTTCACAGTAGGTAACAGATAGATTCAAGAGATTAGATCTAGTTAACAGTGTGTCTGAAGAACTACTGACAGAGGTCTGTAATAATGTGCTGGAGGCAGCAAACAAAACTATCCCAAAGAAAAGCAAGAAGACAAAGTGGTTATCTGAGGAGGCTTTACAAATAGCAAAGAATGAAGAAAAGTGAAAAGCAAGGGAGAGAGGGAAATATGCATCCAATTAAATGCAAAGTTTCAAAAATAGCTAGGAGAGACAAGGAGACCTTCAATGAACAGTTCTTTTTAATAGAGGAAAACAATAAAAGGGGAAAGACTGAAGATTTCTTCAGGAAAATTGGAAACATCCAGGGAATTTTCAGCCCAAAGATGGCACAATAAAGGATGAAAAAGGAGAGACCTAGAAGACACTGAAGAGATCAAGATGAGATGGAAAGAATACACAGAACTGTATGTAAAAGATCTTAATGAACTGGATTATTATAATGGTGTGGTTAGTCACCCAGAGCCAGACATTCTGGACTGCGAAGTCAAGTGGGCCTTAAGAAGCACAGCTGTTAATAAAGCTAGTAGACGCTATGAAATTCCAGCAGAACTTTTCAAATCCCTAAAGAATTATGCCATCAAGGTTTTTCATTCATTACGTCAGCAAATCTGGAAGACCCAGCAGTGGCCACAGGACTGGAAAAGATCAGTCCTCAACCCAATTCTCAAGAAGGGTATTGCCAAAAATACGCTAACCATTGGACAATCACACTCATCCTGTATGCTAGTAATGCTGTGCTTAAAATCTTGCATTCTAGGCTTCAGGATTATGTGAGCCAAGAAATTTCAGATGTCCAAGCTGGGTTTAGGAAAGAAAAAGGAACTAGAGATCAGGTTGCCAACATTTGCTGGCTGGATTACAGAGAAAGCAAGGCAATTTCAGAAAAAACATCTTCTTCTGTTTCACCGACTATGCTAAAGCCTTTGACTGGCTCACAATAAACTGTGGAAAGCTCTTAGAGAGATATGAACACCAGATCATCTTACCTGCTGCCTGAGAAACCTGTATGTGGGTCAAGAAGCAACAGTTAGAACCTTATTTGAAACAAGTGATTGGTTCACGATTGAGAAAGGAGAAAGACAGGGCTGTCTGCTGTCACTCTGTTTTTGAATCTATACACTGAGCACATCATAAGAAATTCTGCGCTGTATGAGTTACAAGCTAGAATCAAGACAGGCAAGAGCAACATCAACAACCTCAGACATGTGGATGATACTACTCTAATTGAAGAAAGTGAAGAGGAACTAAAGAGCCCCTTGATGACGGTGAAGGAGGAGAGTCAAAGAGCCGGCTTAAGACTAAATGTTATTAAAAAAAAAAAAAAAAAACAACTAAGATTATGGCATCTGGCCCTATTACTGCATGGAAAAATAGAAAGGGAAAAGGTAGAAGTAGTGACAGATTTCCTCTTCTTGGACTCCAAAATCACCATGGACAGTGACTGCAGCCATGAAATCAGAAGGTGATTGCTTCTAGGCAGGAAAGCAATGACAAATCTATACAGTGTGTTGAAAAGCAGAGACATTACTGCTGACAAACGTCCATATAATCAAGGCTATGGTCTTCCCAGTGGTCATGTATGGTTGTGACAGCTGGACCATAAAGAAGGCAGAACGTCAAAGAATTGATGCCTTTGTACTGTGGTGCTGGAGAAGACTCCTCGAAGTCCCTCAGACAGCAAGGAGATGAAGCCCGTCAATCTTAAGGGAGGTCAACTCTGAATATTCCCTGGAAGGACTGGTGCTGAAGCTGAAGCTTCAATATTTTGGTCATCTGATGTGAACAGATGATTCATTGGAAAAGTCCCTGAGGCTGGAAAGATTGAAGGCAGAAGGAGAAGTGAGCTTCAAAGGATGAGATGGCTGGACTGCACCACTGATGCAATGAATGTGAACTTGGGCAAACTCTGGGAGATGGTAAAGGACAGGGAGGTGGTCATGTTATAGCCCATGAGGTCACAAAGAGTCAGACATAACTGGGCAATTGAACAACAATACCTTATTTAACTGATAGTAGTATTTCATTTATGTTCATTTTATTAAGTGTGTTATATAAAAGGCTAACATTTTTTTCCTCATAAAAACACATCAGCTTGGTTTATCATGATTATCATGATTCCACTTCATGGATGAGCATATTGCATCACTGAAATTGCTTAAGTGACTTGACCAAGTAAATGTAGTTTTAGGATTACTACCTAGATGGAATGGCTGCCATTTCTGTGTCCTCAAGCATTATATTACACTGCTTCTTTTATGCTACACATGATTGTTGGAAGCACAATTTTCCAGCCAGTGTTTGATAATCAGATGGTGTATCTCTTCTCTGCCCAAAATTCACTTTATGCTAAATGTCAGCTTCATAAGTGTCATGCTCCATATGTAATATTATGTGATATTTATAATTAATCTTTAGTCCACTATGACTTTCCCAGAGAATAAAATATGTCAAAGTTTACAATAGCAACTTTTAGTAAAACAGGCTAATTAAGGGAGGTAGCATAGATCTGGAGAAGGCAATGGCACCCCACTCCAGTACTCTTGCCTGCAAAATCCCATGGACAGAGGAGCCTGGTCGGGTCCAGTCCATGGGGTCGTTAAGAGTCGGACAAGACTGAGCGACTTCACTTTCACTTTTCACTTTTCACTTTTATGCACTGGAGAAGGAAATGGCAACCCACTCCAGTGTTTTTGCCTGGAGAATCCCAGGGATGGGGGAGCCTGGTGGGCTGCCGTCTATGGGGTCGCACAGAGTTGGACATGACTGAAGCGACTTAGCAGCAGCAGCATAAATCTGGCATTTTGTTTTATAAGCAGCATATCATCATATCATGATTCAACTATTTTGTCATTTATAACAATTATTTAATGTGTATAATATTTAATATTACGGATAAGGAATTCTAATTACTGATAGAGAAAACTGCACAACCATGTAGATTTGTACAATTATATGAAAATGTGGTTTTCATTCCCAAGTGATCCATCATTGATGCTGACAATCCTATCAACTTGTTTAATCTATGGAAAATATTTTCCATGAAGAGATTTGAAATATTTCATTATTGTAAATGCATAGGAAAATTTTTGTTTCTTTGTCCCATATTTATTCAATGCTGGAAATAATGAGGAAAAGTTATTGTCTACTGTGTGGGGAAGTGTTATTGCTTAAATATTTTTATTGTAACTGACTCTAAGCTCATACTTCTCAACACATGGCAACTTAATAAATTGAGACAAGAGGTATTAGGACATGAAATAGTGACTTTATTCAGAAAGATAGCAGACCAAGATACTGGTTGACCAGTGTCCCAAAGAATCATCTTACCTGAGTTAGATTTAAAACTTCTTTTCTACTAAATGGAGAGGTAGTGTGATTGGTTGTTGTAAATTTCATAGTGACTGGATGCTTTATACTTGCTGCTGTCCACGTAGATCAGGTCACAATATTCCTACAAACTTTAAGAAGGCAACAGTTACTTTATGTCATGAATTTTTTTTTCTATAAATAAAAATGTGTAACACCTCTAAATGTCAACCTGAGAGGCAGAGCTTTGAGGAAGGGCTGCCCTGAGTATCCTCTAGGCAACATTTTTCCACAAAGATTCAGAGCCAGCAGGCTAAGCACAGGCAACAAAGCACAAAGGTTATTGCTGAAGGAGTAGATTCAATATGGAATCAGACTGTTCTTCTCTGTTACATTATGATCACCATCTTTTGATTTTTTTAATTAAATTTTATTTTGCTTAACTTTAAAATATTGTATTGCTTTTGCCATACATCAAGATGGATCCGCCACAAGTATACATGTGTTCCCCATCCTGAACCCTCCTCCCTCCTCCCTCCCCATACCATCCCCCTGGGTCGTCCCAGTGCACCAGCCCCAGGCATCCATTATCAGGCATCGTATCTGAACTGGCGACTCGTTTCAGATATGATATTATACATATTTCAATGCTATTCTCCCAAATCATCCCACCCTCTCCCATTCCCAGAGTCCAAAAGTCTGTTCTATACATCAGTGTCTCTTTTGCTGTCTCGTAAACAGGGTTATTGTTACCATCTTTCTAAATTCCATATATCTGTGTTAGTATACTGTATTTGTGTTTTTATTTCTGGCTTACTTCACTCTGTATAATAGGCTCCAGTTCCATCCACCTCATTAGAACTGATTCAAATGCATTCTTTTTAATGGCTGAGTAATACTCCATTGTGTATATGTACCACTGCTTTCTTATCCATTCATCTGTGGATGGACATCTAGCTTGCTTCCAAGTCCTGGCTATTGTAAACATTGGGGTACATGTGTCTGTTTCAATTCTGGTTTTCTCAGTGTGTGTGCCCAGTGGTGGGATTGCTGGATCATAAGGCAGTTCTATTCCCAGTTTTTTGAGGAATCTCCATACTGTTCTCCATAGTGGCTGTACTAGTTTGCATTCCCACCAACAGTGTAAGAGGGTTCCCTTTTCTCCACACCCTCTCCAGCATTTATTGCTTGTGGTCTTTTGGATCACAGCCATTCTGACTGGCGTGAAATGGTACCTCATAGTGGTTTTGATTTGCATTTCTCTGATAATGAGTGATGTTGAGCATCTTTTCATGTGTTTGTTAGCCATCTGTATGTCTTCTTTGGAGAAATGTCTACCTAGTTCCTTGGCCCATTTTTTGATTGGGTCATTTATTTTTCTGGAACTGAGCTGTAGGAGTTGCTTGTATATTTTTGAGATTAGTTGTTTGTTGTTTCATTTGTTATTCTTTTTTCCCATTCTGAAGGCTGTCTTTTCACCTTGCTTATAGTTTCCTTTGTTGTGCAGAAGCTTTTAAGTTTAATTAGATCCCATTTATTTATTTTTGATTTTATTTCCAATATTCTGGGAGGTGGGTCATAGAGGATCCTGCTGTGATGAATATCAGAGAGTGTTTTGCCTATGTTTTCCTCTATGAGATTTATGGTTTCTGTTCTTACATTTAGATCTTTAATCCATTTTGAGTTTATTTTTGTGTATGGTGTTAGAAAGTGTTCTAGTTTCATTCTTTTACAAGTGTTTGACCAGTTTTCCCAGCACCACTTGTTAAAGAGATTGTCTTTAATCCATTGTATATTCTTGCCTCCTTTGTCAAAGATAAGGTGTCCATATGTGCATGGATTTAGCTCTGGGCTTTCTATTTTGTTCCATTGACCTATATTTCTGTCCTTGTGCCAGTACCATACTGTCTTGATGACTGTGGCTTTGTAGTAGAGCCTGAAGTCAGGCAGGTTGATTCCTCCAGTTCCGTTCTTCTTTCTCAAGATAGCTTTGGCTATTCGAGGTTTTTTGTATTTCCATACAAATTGAGAAATTATTTGTTCTAGTTCTGTGAAGAATACCGTTGGTAGCTTGATGGGGATTGCATTGAATCTATAAATTGCTTTGGGTAGTATACTCATTTTCACTAGATTGATTCTACCAATCCATGAACATGGTATATTTCTCCATCTATTAGTATCCTCTTTGATTTCTTTCACCAGTGTTTTATAGTTTTCTTTATATAGGTCTTTAGTTTCTTTAGGAAGATATATTCCTAAGTATTTTATTCTTTTCATTGCAATGGTGAATGGAATTGTTTCCTTAATTTCTCTTTCTATTTTCTCATTATTAGTGTACAGGAATGCAAGGGATTTCTGTGTGTTGATTTTATATCCTGCAACTTTACTATATTCATTGATTAATTCTAGTAATTTTCCGGTGGAGTCTTTAGGGTTTTCTATGTAGAGGATCATGTCATCTGCAAACAGTGAGAGTTTTACTTCTTCTTTTCCAATTTGAATTCATTTTATTTCTTTTTCTGCTCTGATTGCTGTGGCCAAAACTTCCAAAACTGTGTTGAGTAGTAATGGTGAAAGTGGGCATCCTTGTCTTGTTCCTGACTTTAGAAGAAATGCTTTCAATTTTTCACCATTGAGGATAATGTTTGCTGTGGGTTTGTCATATATAGCTTTTATTATGTTGAGGTATGTTCCTTCTATTCCTGCTTTCTGGAGAGTTTTTATCATAAATGGATGTTGAACTTTGTCAAAGGCTTTCTCTGCATCTATTGAGATAATCATATGGTTTTTATTCTTCAGTTTGTTAATGTGGTGTATTACGTTGACTGATTTGCGGATATTGAAGAATCCTTGCATTCCTGGGATAAAGCCAAATTGGTCATGGTGTATGATCTTTTTAATGTGTTGTTGGATTCTGATTGCTAGAATTTTGTTAAGGATTTTTGCATCTATGTTCATCAGTGATATTGGCCTGTAGTTTTCTTTTTTTGTGGCATCTTTTTCCGGTTTTGGTATTACGGTGATGGTGGCCTCATATCTTTTGAAATAATAATCTATTCTCACATAAATTAGCAACTTTGAAGAACCTATGTACTCATTTCCCTTCTGCATTTGCAGTATGGAATATTCTGAAAGTATTTTATTAGAATACTTAACAAAAGCTGAACAGACACATAAACATTACTGAGAAATTCCACTCTAAAAATGTACCAACCAAAGTGCATATAGCAGCACTCTTTGTAATAATTCTACACCAGAATATTCAAACTATCCACCAAAAGTAGAAGGGTTATATGGTGAATGACATAGGTACACAGTGGGTTTCTTTCAACAGTGAGGACTAATAAATTCCTGATGTCTGAGTGACTCTCACAACAAAGGCTAAGCACAAGCCAGACAACAAGGATCACACATGGGGAGACTGTATTTACAAAAAAGTCAAACACAGATAAAAGTAGTCAATAATAGAAGTCAGTATAGTGGTTACCTTTCTGGAAATTAGAAATTAGGGTGTTGGTGGAATGTCATCATTGTATGAAAATTAATGAAACTCTTTATAATCTGATCTATTTTCTGTATGTATTTTTTCAATGTCTTTTGCTTTAAAAACAATAAAAGAGGATATTTCACAAGCACGAGTTTTGTTATTGTGTAATTAAAAAAAATCATGGAATGTTAAGCCCACGAGTCAAGGTAAATTGAACATGGTCAAAAAGAAGACAACAAGATTAAATACAGACATCTTAGGAATGAGTGAACTAAAATGGACAAATTTAATTCAGTAGATATAACTATCTATTACTGTGGGCAAGAATCTGTAACAAGGAATAGTGAACAAAAGAATGCAAAACGTGCTTGGGCAGTCTCAAAATTGACAAAATGATCTTGGATAGTATCCAAGGCAAACCATTCAGTGTCACAGTAATCCAAGGCTATGCCCCAAACACTGATGCCAAAGAAATAGATTTGAAACATAAGTTGGAATCAAGATTGCTGGGAGAAATATCAATAACCTCAGATATGCAGATGACACCACCCTTATGGCAGAAAGTGAAGAGGAACAAAAAGCCACTTGATGAAAGTGAAAGTGGAGAGTGAAAACGTTGGCTTAAAGCTCAACATTCAGAAAACGAAGATCATGGCATCTGGTCCCATCACTACACGGGAAATAGATGGAGAAACAGTGGAAACAGTGTCAGACTATTTTTCTGGGCTCCAAAATCAGTGCAGATGGTGACTGCAGCCATGAAATTAAAAGACACTCGCTCCTTGGAAGGAAAGTTATGACCAACCTAGAAAGCATATTCAAAAGCAGAGACACCACTTTGCCAACAAAGGTTCGCCTAGTCAAGGCTATGGTCTTTCCTGTGGTCATGTATGGATGTGAGAGCTGGACTGTGAAGAAGGCTGAGCACCGAAGAACTGATGCTTTTGAACTGTGGTGTTGGAGAAGACTCTTGAGAGTCCCTTGGACTGCAAGGAGATCCAATCAGTCCATTGTGAAGGAGATCAGCCCTGGGATTTCTTTGGAAGGAATGATGCTAAAGCTGAAACTCCAGTATTTTGGCCACCTCATGCGAAGAGTTGACTCATTGGAGAAGACTCTGATGCTGGGAGGGATTGGGGGCAGGAGGAGAAGGAGACGACAGAGGATGAGATGGCTGGATGGCATTACTGACTCGATGGATGTGAGTCTGAGTGACCTCCGGGAGTTGGTGATGGACAGGGAGGCCTGGCATGCTGCAGTTCATGGGGTCGCAATGAGTTGGACACAACTGAGTGACTGATCTGATCTGATCTGATGAAGACCTACAAGACATTCTAGAAATAACACCAACAAAACATGGAATGAAAAAGTAGAAAGTCAAGAGATACCTAGAATAACAGGCAAGTTTGGCCTAGTGGTACAAAATGAAGCACAGCTAAGGCTAAGAGATTTGTTAAGAGAACATGCTGATTATAGCAAACACCCTTTCCCAACAACAAAAGAAGTGACTCTACACATGGACTTCAGTATATGGTCAGTATCAAAATCACATTGATTATGTTATTTGCAGCCAATTACAGAGAAGCTCTATACAGTCAGCAAAAACAAGACATGGATTCTATTGTGTCTCAGATTATGAGCTTCTCATTGCAAAACTCAGGCTTAAATTGAAGTAGGGAGAATCACCAGGACATTCAGATATTGTCTCAATCAATTCCCTTGTGATTATACAGTGAAGGTGATAAATAGATTCAAGGGATCAAAACTGGTCAAGAGAGTCCCTGGAGAACTGTGGACAGAGGTTCCTAATCTTGTAAAGGAGGCAGGGATCAAAAGCAGTTCAAAGAAAAATGCAATTAAGAAAGTGACGTCTGAGGAGGCTTTACAAATATCTGAGAAAATAAGGGAAGTGAAAGACAAGGGAGAAAGGGAAAGATATACCCAATTGAATGCAGAGTTCCAGAGAATATCTAGGAGATAAAAGAAAATTTTCTTAAGTGAACAATGCAAATAAATAGAGCAAATCAATAGAAAGGGAAAGACTAGAGATCTCTTTTTGAAAACTGGAGATATCAAGGTATATTCCATTCATGGATATGCACAATAAAGGACAGAAATGATAAGAACCTAACAGAAGCATGCAAGATTAAGACCATACAGAAAGGTCTTAATGACCTGGATAACCAGTATGTTGTATTCACTGACTTAAAGGTAGACATTCTGGAGTCTGAAGTCAAGTTTGCCTTTTGATAAATTACTATGAACAAAGCTAGCTGAGGTGACAGAATTCCAGCTGAGTTATTTAAAATTCTAAAATATGATACTGTTAAAGTGCTGCACTCAATGTGCCAGCATTTGGAAAATTCAGCAGGGCCACAGGACTAGGAAAAAGATCAGTTTTCATTCCAACCTCAAGAAAGGGCAATGTCAAAGATTGTTTCAAGTATTGCACAATTGAGCTCATTTTACATGCTAGCAAGGCTATGCTAAAAATCCTTCAAACTTGGCTTCACCAGTACATGAGCCAAGAAATTCCAGATGTATAATCTGGGTTTCAAAGAAGCAGGGGAATCAGAGACCAAATTGTCAACATTTGTTGGATCATGGAGAAAATAAGGGAGTTTCAGAAACACATCTAATTCTGCTTCATTGATTACACTATAAAGCCATTGACTGTGTGAATCACAATGAACTGTGGAAAATTCTTAGAGATGGGAATACCAGATCACCTTACCTGTTTCCTGAGAAATATGTATGCTAGTCACGAAGAAACACTTTAAACCAAGCAGAGAATGACTCATTCAAAATTGGGTAAGGAGTATGACAAGGCTGTATATTGTCACCCTACTTATTTAACTTCTATGCAGAGTACATCATGCAAAATGCCAGGCTGGATGAATCACAAGCTGGAATCAAGATTGCCAGGAGAAATATCAGCAACCTCAGATATGCAGATGATACCACTCTAATGGCAGAAAGTGAAGAGGAACTAAAGAGCTTCTTGATGAAAGTGAAAGAGGAGAATGAAAAAGCTGGCTTAAAACTCAACATGTAAAAAATTAAGATCATGGCATCTAGTTCCATCATTTTATGGAAAATAGGTGATGAAACAATGGAAAGAGTGATAGACTTTATTTTCTTGGGCTCCAAAATTACTACAGATGGTGACTGTAGCCATGAAATTAAAAGATGCTTGCTCCTTGGAAGAAAAGCTGTGACAAACCTAGACAGCCTGATTTTACATTCGGGCTGTAATTCATACATCTTGACATTACTTTGTCAACAAAAGTCCATATGGTTAAAGATATGTTTTTTCTAATAGTCATGTATGGATGTGAGAGTCAAACCACAAAGAGGGCTGAGTGCCAAATAATTGATGCTTTCAAAGTGTGGTGTTGGAGAAGACTCTGGAGAATCCCTTGAACTGCAAGAAGATGAAACCAGTCAATCTTAAAGTAAATCAACCCTGAGGATTTATTGGAAGGGCTGATGTTGAAGCTGAAGCTCCAATACTTTGGCCACCTGCTGCAAAGAGCTGGCTCATTTGAAAAGCAATGTTGCTGGGAAAGATTGAAGGCAGGAGGAGAAGGGGCAGCAGAGGATGAGATGATAAACAGTATCACCAACTCAATGTACATGAATTTGAGCCAACTCCAGGAGATAGCAGAGGACAGAGGAGCCTGGTGTGCTACAGTCCATGGGGTCAAGAGGAGTCAGACATGACTTAGCAAATTAAAAACACAGCTAGTACAAAAATATATGGGAAATGGCAAATTGAAAGGAACTCAGTTATATCACAAGCATTCTTATCATATGATTATTTCATCTCTTCCTATAATATCTTTATCCACCTATAATCTCTGCCAGCCATTTCCACAAACTCTTCATAAGTATCTCAGCTGGGCATGATGATTTTCCATTATTCCCCAATGTCACAAGAAAATATATTAAATATCCCTGAGAGTATTGGGTATTACATACTTCAAGTAAAGCCAGATACATTTACTTTATGATTTTTATTTTAGAAACTTTCTATTAACTAATGGGCTTAAAATATTTCATGCTTGCTTCCTAGAAGCAGAGCAGTTTTAAGAATAAAACTACTAATACATTTAAAAATTTTTTATTCTATTTCCTTATACTTTTTTATATCTTATTCTACAGACCAGACACTTAATCAAATGAATTACATTAATATGTTTCACCTAGGTCTGTCCATCCTATTAAAGTATTGCAAATGTGTGCCATAAACAAACATTGATTTTGGCTCTAGAGGGCTTTCATAATTGGTTTCATTATGTTCTCATACACCTGTTGTCATTAATCCCACTTTAAACGCAGATCCACTATCTAAACATGGGTGCATATATGAATTGAGTCATACTGCTGGGTGACATGTTAGTGCATTAAGTTTGCAGGTCATTTTCATCATGAGCTTTTATTTATTTAGTCTGCTCTGGTTGCTTCTGAGATGATTTTATTAAATGAGTAATAAAGACTTGTAGGTACAAAGGGTATATACAGAAGCATGTAGGCTGTCACACGCTGAATACAGACTTGCTGTTAAGAATGCATAATACGACAAAATAACAAGATGAGAACATTTTACTCACAGATATGCCCAAGAAAATATCAGTCCAGGCTTGGGCTAAATCAATAATCTCCATATGTGATGGGGTACCAAATAATCTGTACAACCACAAAGACCTTCCTTTTTATTTGCCTTGATTTTTTGTTGTATTGAACATGAACGATTTTGTGCTCTTTGCATAAATTGGAACAGTAGTTAGAATAATGTGTGGGTAAAATCGTTGCTATTGGATTTTTCTTTGTGAATGTGCTCAATATTTGCACACAAATGGAGAATGAATAGCTTAATGTTTAATAATCATATAAATTAAATCATATTGATACAAATTGACAAAATATATTGTCAATGACATGTTATTAACAAAAAATACTGTGCCATTTTTATGTTGAAGGATAAGAATAAAAATATAATAAATACCTTCTTCCTGTAGTTGTGCTAGGAAATGTGGTAATGTCCAAAAAATATCTATGTGACCTTGAAAGAGAAAAATTAGAGGCAGTTATTTAGCTGATGAGAAGTTAGAACTTCTATGTACATTTTAAATAAAAGCATTGGATTCTGGTTAGTGTTTTCCAAGATTGAGTTTATGCATTTGGCCTGGTGTAAATACAGCAGGCAAGCAACAGTCAACTCCAGGCTGGGTCTCCTCTGAAGTCATTTGTAAGCCTGATAGAAGGAAAGAACAAAGAAACAAAAAGGAGATGTATTCTCCTTTCTAACATACCTTTAGTGCATTTAGACATTTGAGATTAAAAAAAGTCACTGAAGCTTAACATCTTAGTCTGCTTTTGAAAGATCAGAAAAATAGAGGCCAAATTTTAATTGCAAACACAAAATATTTCTTCCAATATACCTTTCTCCAAACCTAAATCTGTATCTGGATTTCTTTCCCTTGAAATCCTTAAAATTTCCTAAATAAATAAATCATTAGAGCATGAAGTGATTTCTGATTAGAAAAAAAAAAGAGAGGCTTGTTTCACTAGGATGACTTGAGAAAATGAAAGATAAAAAATGAAAAAAAAAATGAAAGAGAATTCTTAGAATACAATCCTACATGTGTCATTTAAACATGGCATAAATGACACATGACAAAGAAAAGGTTATATCTTCACTTAACACTAATATTTTTTAATTGTAAGTTAAGTGTTTAAGTATAACTATATCCAGTATCATGACTGTAAAAATAAATGGTAGATGCTTGCTGTCACTTGAAATGATGTTTCTTTTTTATTTTCATCTCTTAAAATATTTTAATTGGAGGATGTGTGCTGTGTTCTAAGTCGCTTCAGTCGTATCCGACTCTTTGTGACCCCATGGACTGTAGCCTGACAGGTTACTCTGTCCATGGGAATTCTCCAGGCAAGACTATTGGAGTGGGTTGCCATTCCCTTCTCCAGGGGATCTGCCTGATTCAGGGATCAAACCCTTTTGTGTTATATCTCTTGCATTGGCAGGCAGGTTCTTTACCACTAGTACCACCTGGGAAGTCCAGGATTGGGGGATAACTGCTTTAAACTGTTGTGATGGTTTCTGCCATACAGCAATGCATATCAGATGCATATAAGATGCCTTATATATACCCTCCTTATATATATACCTTATATATATCCTCCTCTTTAACCTCCCTCCTATCCCACTCCCCATCCCACTCCTCTAGGTTGTTCCAGAGCAACAGTCTGGGATCTACATGTCCATCAACAGATGAATGGATCAAGAAGTGATACATATATACAATGAAATATTGCTCAGTCATAAAAGGAACAAATGTGAGTCAGTTGAACTGAGGTAAATGAATCCATAGTCTGTTACACAGAGTGAAGTAAGTCAGAAAGATAAAAATAAATATCATATATTAACGAACATATATGGAAGTGTTATTTCTTGATTTTTGTCATTCTTTCATCTACAATATGAAAAACCACTCTACTCATTCTTCGTTTCGCCATAGACATATGTAATGACTGACAGATTTGCCAGATGCCTTATGGATATCCTTTAATGATAGACATCGACCTGTCTTTGGAGCTAGAATTTGTATACAGTATTAGAAATAAAATTTCAATCAATTTGAATTATATTTATGAAAACAATGCATTTTCTTGAAGTAGTGAAAAATATGCTTTCAAATCGGGAATCAATATTAAGATAGAAATGTCCCCATAGTAATAACAGTTCAAAGTTCAGTAACGAACAAGGTTTCTGGGGGAAAAAAAAAAGAAAACCTACCCTGACTGTATTGGACTATATTATTTTCACACTTATATTTTCCAGCTTTATAAAGTCTTTATAGGCAGTGTCCTTATGTAATGATAGATATATACCAGTTTAAATTTCTTTATAAAGTTTTATAAATATTTCTATTTATAGATGTTATGTTTTAAACATATATATTGTATGATTGTGACAGACTCGTGTAGAATGTGGATTGTCATTATATTTATTTATTTTTGTAAAGTTGGGTCTAGACCTAAAAATACTTTAGGGCATTAATTTATATTGTAAAAATACATTCTCTTGGCTGATAACAAGCATTTTTAGGAATGAAAAGGCCCTTTCTTTTTGAAGACTTTTGGCATAAGTTTCAAACTGACTCTCATTCTGGGACTTTGAGAGTGAATTTGCCTGAAGAAATCATTCCTACCCACCACCTGAAATAAGACTTGAATGGATAAAGATGATAAGAGTAAAATATTTTAATGTTCAGCTTATTTTATTATCAAAATAATAAATTGTCCCTTCATAAATATGGCCAACCTAAACAGCATATTAAAAAGCAGAGACATTATTTTGCCAACAAAGGTCCCTTTAGTCAAGGCTATGGTTTTTCCAGTAGTCATGTATGGATGTGAGAATTGGGAGGGGGGTTCAGGATGGGGAACACGTGTATACCTGTGGCGGATTCATGTAGTTGTATGGCAAAACCAATACAATATTGTAAAGTAATTAACCTCCAATTAAAATAAATAAATTTATATTAAAAAGAAAGAAAGAAAGCTGAGAGCCAAAGAATTGATGCTTTTGAACTGTGGTGTTGGAGGAGATTCTTGAAAGTCCTTTGGACTGCAAGGAGATTCAACCAGTCCATTCTAAAGGAGATCAGTCCTGGGTGTTCATTGGAAGGACTGATGTTTAAGCTGAAACTCCAATCCTTTGGCCAGATGATGCGAAGAGCTGACTTATTTGAAAAGACCCTGATGCTGGGAAAGACCCTGAGTGCAGGATGAGAAGGGGATGACAGAGGATGAGATGGTTGGATGGCATCACTGACTCAATGGACATGGGTTTGAGTGGACTCTGGGAGTTGGTGATGGACAGGGAGCCCTGGCGTGCTGCGGTTCACAAAAAGTTGGACATGACTGAGTGACTGAACTGAGCATAAATTACTTAGACATTATCATGTTGAGTTCTGTAATGAAAACCAAAACAGAACATATATTTTGAATTAAAACTAGGAAATTGTCTCTGACTGAAATAATTTAAACAATTTACAGAATACCAAAGCCATCTGTTGAAATAGGAAGACAAGTATAGTCCAGGCAAGAATACTGGCATGGGTTGTCATTCCTTCCATAGGGAATCATCCTGACCCAGGTATGGAATCCATGTCTTTTGTATATTGGGCAGATTCTTTACTGCCTTCATCTGTAAAACTACTGAAGTCATGAGCTTCCTGTGCTTCCCTTTCCTGAAGTCAAATATTATAGTTTAAGATATAAAATTTATGGTGCTAACCTATAGTTTGTATTACACACCTAGTTTCATGGCTATTCTACACATCACAGAATCCATTGAAATTCTCAGCAAATGTGGTAAAACCTTAAGATAACACTCTTTGAGTGAATTTGCATGTGTTAGCATCTTTTGATCCACAGTCCTTTGCAGGTTTAGTCCTCAAAGAAACTGGAGGGCATATATATGGAATTCATTTTCTTAGGTGAGAGATATGGAGGAAAGGATGAAGATGAGCTAGTTTTGGCAGGCAACCACTTCTAGAATTACAAGGTGCAGGGTGAATGTTTGCATCACTACTGTTGTGCTGACGTCATCTCTCTGGCTCCAAACACCTCAGAGGGATTCTTGAAATGGGAGTAAATGCTTTGGAAAGTATCAATAAGTCTTATAACCTGGAATATTTTGCATAAAAAATTTGCATTAGAATTCCCTTTATCTTGCATCCTTGAAAGATTTGGATAGGAGAGTAATTTAGGTTTCAAATGGAGAGCCGCTAAAAAACAGGGAGATCTCAGCAAAATTATGAAACCAAAGAGTAAAGCATAATCTTGGAGATCTGAAAACAGTGTAGTTATAGGTCCCTCTCACACAATCTGGAAATCAGAGGAAAGACAGTCTTATAATATATACCATGCCAAAGTGGACTAACTCCAGCAAAGTAAGAATAAAAAACAGGTGAAACCCAGAGATCAGGAGAAAATGTGAAAAGAATTGGTATTAATTCTTCTGTGGTGTTTGTAAATTCACTGGTAAAGTCATCATTCTGGTCCTGTAATTTCATCTCTTGGGAGTATTTTGATACCTGATTCAGTCTTCTTGCTCATTGTTGCTTTGTTCAGATTTCCTATTTATGATTCAGTCTTAATAAATTGCATGCCTCTAGGAATCCATTCATTTCTTCTACGTTATCTAATTTGGTGATGTAAAATTGTCCACACTAATCTAGATTAAGATAGATATTGTTTGGTATTACTTATCTGTGGATATATAGCATATATATATATGCTATGCTATGCTAAGTCACTTTAGTCGTGTCTGACTCTGTGTGACCCCATAGACGGCAGCCCACCAGGCTTCCTCGTCCCTGGGATTCTCCAGGCAAGAACACTGGAGTGGGTTGCCATTTCCTTCTCCAATGCATGAAAGTGAAAAGAGAAAGCGAAGTCGCTCAGTCATGTCAGACCCCCAGCGACCCCACGGAATGCAGCCCACCAGGCTCCTCCATCCGTGGGATTTTCCAGGCAAGAGTACTGAAGTGGGGTGCCATTGCCTTCTCCGATATATATATATATATAGCCAGTTTCATAGAGACAGAATAGAATGGTGGTTTCCACAGGCTGTTTGGAGGGAGAAAAAGATGTAGGTCAAAAGTTCAAACTTTCAGTCTTAAGAATAAGTTTTGAGGATCTGATGTGTAGCATGATGACTATGTTAATACTATAGTATTGCAGATCTGGAAGTTGCTAAGAGTACGTAAGTTTTCACAATGCAGAGATACAGTAAATGGAAATGTACAGCAAAATAAATGTAGAAAAAGATAAAATGTGAGATAAGCTCCTTAGTCTATCTCCTGTGGCTTCAGAGAAAACCTGATGGGAGATGATGACTCAAAGAATTCCAAGCTATACATTTATACTTCCAACCTAAAATTTTTAGCTGAAAATCGGCTGCAATTTTCCACATGCACCATGGTTCAGTGAAGGGGTTGTCCAGCCCTGGACGCCAAGGTGAAATTAGCAGACCCCTGCTGCTGCTGCTAAGTCGTGTCCGACTCTGTGTGACCCCATAGACGCAGCCCACCAGGCTGCCCTGTCCCTGGGATTCTCCAGGCAAGAACACTGGAGTGGGTTGCCACTTCCTTCTCCAATGCATGAAGGTGAAAAGTGAAAGTGAAGTCGCTCAGTCGTGTCCTACTCTTAGCGACCCCATGGACTGCAGCCTACCAGGCTCCTCTGTTCATGGGATTTTCCAGGCAAGAGTACTGGAGTGGGTTGTCATTGCCCTCTCCAAGTAGACCCCTAGTATTCTTGAAAAGGAATAGGGACTAGTGCCTCATGGATACCAGCCAGATCAGGGAAGAATGAAACATAAGATCCTAGGAAATTAAGTAATTCCCAGAGTTGGGAATAGGAGAAGAGGGGGAAAAAATCCCGAGTGAACTAAATATTTGTGACAAACAGATTTATAATCCCTGATAGAATGCTTACATTATTTGTTGTTTCAGAGTTGGAATGAGGAGACACAATGGTATTGCTGGATTAAATTATCTGGAATAAGAGTTCATGAACTAAGTTAAACTTCCATATAGTATTTATATACTATAAATAAAGTATATCATTTTTGTGAACATTTAAGATTTGATTGTGGCTTACATGCTTGCCTATATGCAATCTTTCACAATTTTCTCCAAGATTAATTTTGTCCTTTAAATTTTCCTTCTGATTCCCTTTCATTTGATTACTGGAACTCATTGGCTTCAAGTCTTATGATGCATTGGTTGTAACACTAATTCTGCCCATTTCTCTCAAAAAAGACTATGTTCTGGACCTCTCTCACCTTTTATCATAATTGCATTCACTCCATCAAAATTTACATAGTCTCTGTGCCACTATTTCTAGCTTAGAAAAAAATGCTAATAACCAATTTAAAACTTGTCATAAAAAGAATTAGAAAGGTACTAAGGTTTATTAACCTGGAATATTGTGATCTTTAGATAGTTAGATGGAAGTTATTTTGAAAAGAAATTTGTTGAGAGTGGCATCAGTGGAAAATTGTGACATTTTATCTGCATTTACTACATAAATTGTAAAGGAGTGTCATTAAATCTACTTTAGGAAGAAGCAACACTAACAAGCCCTCATCCAATACATTTAACTTGGCCATGGATATTTAAGAACCTGCCTGCCAACACAGAGCTGCAGAAGACTCAGGTTTAATCCTTACAATGAGAAGATACCCTGGAGAAGGAAATGGCTACCCAATCCAGTGTTCTTTCCTGGAGAATTCCATGGACTAAGGAGCTTGGAAGGCTATAGTCCATGAGGTCACAAAGAGTCAAACATGCCTGAGCAACTATGCACAAGCACAGGTATTTAAGAGCATATGCATGCATGCCTGTGTGCTAAATTGCTTCAGTCCTGTCCAACTCTTTGCAATCCTATGGACTCTAGACCGCCAGGCTCCTCTGTCCATGGAATTCTTCAGGCAAGAATACCAGAGTGGGATGCTGTGCCCTCCTCCCGGGGATCTTCCCAACCCAAGGACCAAATCCTGTCTCTTTGGTCTACTGCATTGGCAGGTGGTCTCTTTACCACTGGTGCCACAGACACTAGCTAATATGAGGATCTGAATTTTTAATCTATTCAATATGGATTAACTTAACTTCAATAACCTCAATTTAAAAACTGAACAGTCTTTTGGACTCTATGGGAGAGGGAGAGGTTGGGATGATCTGGGGGAATGGCACTGAAACATGTATAATATCATAAGAAATGAATCACCAGTCCAGGTTCGATACAGGATGCTTGAGGCTGGTACACTGGAATGACTCGGAGGGATGGGACAGGGAGGGAGGTGGGAAGGGGATTCAAGACGGGGAACACGGGTATGCCTGTGGTGGATTCATGTTGATGTGTGGCAGAACCAATAGAATATTGTAAAGTTAAAAAAAATAAATAATTTAAAAAAATAAATAAAAACTGAAGAATATGAAATATAACTCTATAAATAAGAATTACTGTTTTGTTAGCACTATATTTCATCCTGTTGCATTTTTTATATTATAACTGTGTAGTAGTGTTAATATCTAGTACATGTATCTTTCTGGAGGTGAACTGAAAGCTGCTTAGCTGTGTCTGATTCTTTGTGACCCCATGGACTATACAGTCCATGGAATTCTCCAGGACAGAATACTGGAATGGGTAGACTTTACTTTCTCCAGGGGATCTTCTGAACCCAAGGATCAAACCCAGGTCTCCTGCATTGCAGGTGGATTCTTTACCAGCTGAGCCACATGGGAAGCTGGAGATATTTATAAATGTATCTAATCATTATTAATGTATTGAAACAAATCAACAGCTTTTGTCCAAACACTAATGTTCAAAGTATTACAAATAGCATTGTAGCCTAAGTTGTACTAAGTACATTATAATTTTAAAAGAAATATAATACTTAGGACTTTATAATATTATTCAATTATTTTCTAGTTAAAAATAAGAAGGTATCCATTGATTTAAAAACAAAGAAATATTACTGATACAGGATAGATTAAAGATACAGATATATAAAGTAATTTAAAAAGACTTCAAAATATGTAACCTGGGAATTTTATAATGAATGCCAAGTTCAATATTCTAGGCTAAATAAAACAAAACAAAACAAAATATATATATATATATATATATATATATATATATATATATATATATATATATGTGTGTGTGTGTGTATATATATATATGTTGAGGGTTAAGGAGGAAAGTGAAAAACCTGGCTTAAAACTTAACATTCAAAAAACTAACATAACGGTATCCGGTTCCATAGCTTCATGGCAAAAGATAGAGAAAAAGTCAAAACAGTGACGGACTTTATTTTCTTGGGCTCCAAAATCATTATGGAAGGTGACTGTAGCCATGATATTAAAAGATGCTTGCTCCTTGGAAGGAAAGCTTTGACAAACCTAGACAGCATATTAAACAGCAGAGACATCCCTTTGATAACAAAGGTCTGGATAGTCAAAGCTGTGGTTTTTCCATAGTCTTGTATGGATGTGTGAGCTTGACCATAAAGAAGGTTGAGCGTTGAAGAACCAATGCTTTCAAATTGTGGTGCTTAAGAATACCTTGGACAGCAGGGAGATAAAACCAGTCAGTCCTAAAGGAAATCAACCCTGAATATTCGTTGGAAAGATTTATACTGAAACTGAAGCTCCAATACATTGGCTACTTGATGTAAATAGACGACTCATTGGAAAAGATTCTGATGCTAGGAAAGATTGAGGGCTGGAGGAGAAGGGAATGACAGAGGATGAGATGGTTGGCTGGCATTACGAACTAGATGGACATGAGTTTGAGCAAAGTCCGGGAGAGATTGAAGGACAGGGAAGCCTGGCATGCTATGGTTCATGGGGTGTCAAAGAGTCAGACACAACTTAGCAATAGAACAAAGACCACAAAATAAATTTGCAGATAATGTTGAAAAAATAAGGATTATTATAATATTTACTGAATTTGAAAAGACATTACTTTCCTCAAAAAAAAAAAAAAAAAAGAGAGATAAATAAAAGTATTCTCCTGAGATCAGAAATAAAAATTCAAAAAAAATTTAAAAATCATACTTAACAAAATATGATCATATGACTTTGGTAAATTATCAGATGACCTGGTTTTTAAACAAATTTAAAACATTTTTATATGATGAGAAAAGAAAAAATTAAGTATCAATTATTATTTCTGGAAATTTTACTTCACAAATATATATTGAAATTTAAAAATTATCTTTTGATTAAGTGAAAGTTCTTAACTTAAATCAACAAATACCTGTATAATATAAAAAACTTTTCAGCATTATTTATGGTTAATTGATTAATAATATTAAAGTTGCAATTACTTTCCTTTAGTTTCAGCCAGTTATGTGGTGTAAGAGATATTACTTGGTTAAAACATCAGGTATGTATTTTCTCTAAGGATTTAGAAAGTAAGAAAAAAATATTTTTAGTTTACAGCCTAAAAATTGAGCTTATGCCATAGATATTTTAAATCATGTGGCATTTGTCAAAAAAGAATTTCAACTAGATATGGAATAATTAATTCTTATGATTGATGATATTCCAGTAATTTTTGCTTTAAACATCTGAATATAAATCAGAAATTTTAAACCAGCAAATAATGCTTATTTTATTTCTTTACTGTTGTTTGTAGAAATTTTTGAAAAAAAAGGAAATGCTTCCTAAATGTTCAGTAATTAGGAACAAATATTAGTTATTATTTCTATTACTTAATATCATACTGTTGATGTACAAGTCACATTTAAAGTTCCCAGGAAAAGTATATTTTTATTGTTGTTGTTGTTGTTACTTGTTTTGACAACAGGACAGGGTAAATAATTTATGATGTTTGGTGCAGAATGAAACTGTGAGATGCCTTGCTAAAAGATTCATAAGAAGTTTAAGGAGGAGAACAAGATGGCGGAGGAGTAGGTGGACATGGAGTACATCTCTCTCCATGGATATATCAGTAATACACCTTCAGACACAGAAGTGTTTGCAGAACACCAGCTGAGCATAGACAGGAGTACCTGGCCAGCAGAAAAGAATATATAGAACTGCACAAAATTCAGTAGGATGAAGGAAATAAGGGAAAAACAGGAGTGTGTATAGGACTGGACCTGTCCACAGTGGGTGGGGTGACTGAAGCAGGGGTCTGATTCCCACACTGTGGCAACTGTCTTAGAGGAGAAACATTTAAAGTTGATAGTGAAATAGCTGATCTGTGGCATCCTAAATAGAATGAGAATGAGACAGTCCTTGTTACAGGCATACATACCGCAGACAGGGAGGGAGGTCCCCTAGAAGGCATAGTGGCTGGAAGCCAGATTTTAGGGATTGTGGAGCAATCCCAGGGGGAGGGCTGGTGTTGACTGTGGAGAGAGAGATCAAGGAGATGTGAGGGGGAGATTGTGGTGGGAAACACCTATGTAAGAAAGCCAGGCAGCCATGGAAGCAAGGCAATACTGCTGAGTCATGCATGGGAGGTGGAGCCATCACCATATCCTCTCTCTTCCCACATGCCAGCACCAGCAGGTGAACAACAGAGAGGCTGGTCCATCAAATGCCTGATGCAGTGAACTACAGAGTAGGACCCCACCCAGGGTGCCCTTTTAAATGCCTGATGTGCCACTCTAGAGAGTAGGACCCCAGCCAGTGTGGTCCCTCTATGTGTCTGATGTGCTAAACAACAGAGAAGGACCCCAGGCAAGGGAGCTCTCTAAGTGCCTGAATGGGCAGAGCTACAGAGAAAGACTGGCCAAAGAGGCTTTCTGATCAGCAGCTAAAAAGGACTCCAAAAAAAAAAAAAAAGACTCTGATAGGGCCATAACTCCTGTTGTGGAGCCAGTTCTTCAGTCCATGTCCCTGGACATTTGGAGCTGCCAGTGTCCTGCAAGCCAAACAGCTGTGCCACCTTCATGTTCAACCCTCACTGGGGCAGAGCTGCCACAGGCAAAAAAAAAAAAAAAAAGAATTGCATCTACACATGCAGGGTCACTTTAGTCATATCCAACACTTTGCAAACCCGTGGATTGTGGCCTATCAGGCCTCTCTGTCAGAGGGGTTCTCCAGGCAAGAATACTGGAGCATATTGGCCAATACTGGTTGCCATACACTTCTAGAGCACTATATTTCCTGATGCCCTAGCCACCAATTCCCCTGAGTACCAGGAGCTGCCAGAACCCCTGCAACCAAAGCAGCTGCACCACCTCCATACCTGGCCCTCACAGGGGCAAGCCCAAGTCCTCCAGGGCAGCCTCAAGAGCAAACCCCAGTGGACGACCCACATGCAGAGGTGGAAATAAAACTACAATTGACACCCAGGGGCAGTGTGGCTAAGGAAGAAGACCCAAAACCTTCTCACCAGCTGTACAAGATGCAGATTAAATCCACATGATCAAGTAGGCAGACTGTGTCTATGGAATATATAAAAGGACATTGAGAGTTCCCACAAAAGAAAATGCACTCGTTCTGATATCTGTGGACATTGGAAGCAAGAACAAACAGGAGTAGAACCAGATTAGAATCTGTGCTGCCCCTACAGCAGGTCCAGAGATCAGCAAAGTGTTGGAGGGCATCCTAGGAAGGTGAGGTGGACTGTGACTCAAAGTGAGGGAAAGGGCTCTGACAGCAGTGACTCAAGAAAATCATTTATTATTCTTATGTTTTGACTTGTTCTGTATTCTTTTGGGTTTTTAAAATTTTTCCCCTCTGTTGTAGTTTTCAATTTTATTGGCACTATGAAATCTAATTAAGCTTTTGAGCACCCCCCACCCCCCACCGCCCAGTCACATTTTTTACTTTAGTTATAAACCCCTACACTGGGCTTTTGCCATTCTGTGGAGTTTTCCTTTTTTTTTTTCCCTAGTTTTATTTTTTCTACTCTTTTTTTTTTTTTTTTTAATTTTTAAAAATCTATTGTATTTTGTTTCTACATTTATTCCTACTGTTCTTTTCCACTTGCAGTTAATCTTTAATATATGTAAATCTTCTTTATCTACCTCTGTCTAACTCTGCATATCAATTCTTTTTTTCCTTTCCTCTCAGTGTATTTATTAGTTTTGCTTTCATTGCTTTATTCTTCACTTGGCACCTTGCTTTAGTTTTGTTTTCATTTGTGCTTTAGTTAGTTTTGTGCTTAAATGGTAAATATAATTTTTGATTTCCTTTATTTGACAGGTCAATTTACTGTACTTTATTTTTGTTGAACTGTTTTTATTTTATATAAAATAAAATATATTTTGATTATTATTTGCCTGAGTTTTTAACTGCCATTTGTCTAGGGTTCAACTTTGGTTTTTCATTTTTGGGTATTTGTTTTAATCTCACTTAATGCCATAACAAACCATTTGTGGAATCTTCATTCCTGATCAGAGATCAAGCCCTGAGCCTTTGGATTGGGAACACTGACTCCAAGACCTTAGACTACCAGAGAACTAACCCTAGGGAGCATCAAATAGTGAGAACTCACACAAAGGAAACCACTTGAATACAAGACCAAGCATCACCCAACCACCAGCAGCATCCTGTGCAGAACACCTCATCTAAACAACAAACAAAACAAAAGTACAAACCCAATCATTAGCAGACAGGATTACCATCTCATTCAGCCTTGCTCATCAGAGGAAAAACAAACACCACCAGCACCAACAACAAAAAACCAACTCAGAACAAATCTCACCCTATACTAAACTTATACAAACCACTGGACCAACCTTAGGAGGACAGAAACCAAAAAAGAAGAATTCAGCTTGGAAGCCTGGGAAAAGGAAACCTCAAACACAATAAGTTAAAAAAATAATAATAATAATGAAAGGCCAAGAAATACTACACAATGAAGGAAAAAACTAGAAACTCAGGAGTCCAAATAAATGAAAAGGAAATAGGCAAAATACCTGAAAAAGGATTCAGAATAATGATAACAAATATGATCAAAAACCTTGAAAACAGAGCGGAGAAAATGCAAAAAACAATTAACAAAGACCTAGAAGAATTAAAGAATAAATAAACATACAGAAACAAACAACACAATCACTGAAATTAAAAATACTCTAGAAGGGATCAATAACAGAATATCTGAAGCAGAAGAACGAATCAGTGAACTGGAAGATAAAATGATAGAAATAACTTCTGAAGAGCAGAATTAAGTAAAAAGAAATGAAAAGAACTAAGGATAGTCTCAGAGACCTCTGGGACAACATCAAAGGCACCAACATTTGAATTATAGCAGTCCCAGAAGCAGAAGAGAAAAAGAAAGGGTATAAGAAAATTTTTGAGACTATATTTGAAAATTTCACCAACATGGAAAAGGAAATAGTCAATGAAGTCCAAGAAACACAAAGTCCCATACAGGATAAATCCAAGGAGAAGCATGAGAAGACACACACTAATCAAACCAAAAAGATTAAACACAAAGAATATTAAACCAGCAAGGGAAAGGCAACATGTAACATAAAGGGTAAACCCCATACATTTAACAGTTGATCTTTCAGCAGAAACTCTGCAGGCCAGAAGGGAATGGCAAGATATATTTAATATACTGAAGGGGAAAAATCTACAACCAAGATTACTGTACTCAGCAAGGATCTCATTCAAAACTGATGGATAAATAAAAAGCTTTTCAAACAGGCAAAAGTTAGCAGAATTCAGTACCAACAAACCAACTTTACGACAAATGTTAAAGAGACTTATATAGTCAAGAAATACAAGAGAAGAAAAAAAATCTACAAAATCAACCCCCAAAATTAAGAAAATGGCAATAAGAACATATATATCAATAATTACTTTAAATGTAAATGGATTAAATGTTCCAACCAAAAGACATAGACTGGCTGAATGGACACACACACACACACACAAAACCCACATATATGCTGTCTAAGGAGGAGGAAATGACAACCCACTCCAGTATTCTTACCTGGAGAATCCCAGGGATGGAGGAGCCTGGTGGGCTGCCATCTATGGGGTCGCACAGAGTAGGACACAACTGAAATGACTTACAGCAGCAGCATATATGCTGTCTACAATAAACACGCTTCAGACCTTAAGACACATATAGACTGAATGTGAAAGGGTGGAAAAAATATATTCCATGCAAAGGGGAAGCAAAAGAAAGCTAGTATTGCAATCTTCATATCAGACAAAATAGATCTTAAAATAAATAAGATTATAAGAGATAAAGAAGAACACTGCATAATGATCAAGGGATCAATCCCAGAGGAAGATATAGCAATCATAAATATCTATGCACCCAGCATAGGAGCACAATACATAAGACAAATATTACCAGACATAAAAGGAGAAATTTTACAGTAACACAATAATAGTAGGAGACATTAACCCTGCAGTCACACCAATGGACAAATCATGAAACCAGAAAATTAATAAGGAAACACAAGTCCTAAATAATACATTAGATGTGATGGATCTCATTGATATCTTCAGGACATTCCATCCAAATGCAGAAGAATACACCTTCTTCTCAAGTGCACATGGAACATTCTCCAGGATAGACCATGTCTTGGGTCACAAATCAAACCTCAGTAAACTTAGGAAAATTGAAAATTGTATCAAGCATCTTCTCTGACCACAACATTATGAGACTAGATATCAATTACAAGAAAAAAATCTGTAAGTTTACAAACTCCACAAACACATGGACATTAAGCAATACATTTCTAAATAATGGAGAAGTTAAGAAATTAAAGGGTAAATTAAATTAAAAGGGAATTAAAATTAAAAAGAAATTAAAAGGGAAAGCAAAATATTTCTAGACACAAATGACAATGAAAACATAACAACTCAAAATCTATGGGATGCAGCAAAAGCAGTTCTAGGAGAAAAGTTTATAGCTATACAATCCTACCTCAAGAAACAAGAAAAAAAAAAAAAATAGACAATCCAACTTTACACCTAAAACAACTGAAAAATGAAGAAGAACAAAAATTAGTAGAAGGAAAGAAATCATAAAGATATGAACAGAAATAACTGAAAAAGAAATGAAAGCAACAATAATAAATATTAATAAAACTAAAAGCTGATTCTTTGACAAGATAAACAAAATTGGCAAACCTTTAGACAGATTCAACAAGAAAAAAAGAGAGAAAAATCAAATCAACAAAACTAGAAATGAAAAAAGAGAGGTTACAACAGACAATTAAGAAATACAAGATTATAAGAGACTATTATGAACAACTATATGGCAATAAAATGGATAACCTGGAAGAAAAGGACAGACTCTTAGAAAAGTTCAGTCTTCCAAGACTGAACCAGGAAGAAATAGAAATTAAGCGCAAACCAATTACAAACACTGAAATTGAAGCTGAGATAAAAAATCTTCGAAAAAAGAATAAAAGCCCCAAGACCAGATGGCTTCACAGGAGAATTCTAAAGAACATTTAGGGAAGAGCTAATGCCTATCCTAAAATGCTTTCAAGAAATTGCAGAGGAAGGAACACTTCCAAACTCATTCTGTGAGGCCACTGTCACTCTGATACAAAAACCAGAAAAATACAACACACAAAAAAAGAAAACTATAGGCAATATCACTGATGAACATAGATGCAAAAATCCTCAACACAATTTTAGCAAACAGAATTCAGCAACATGTCAAAAAGCTCGTACACCATGATCAAGTTGGGTTTATTCCAGGGATGCAAAGATTCTTCAGTATATACAAATCAATCAATGTGATATTCTATATTAACAAACTGATAGATAAAAACCATATGATAATCTCAATAGATGCAGAAGAAGCCTTTGACAAAATTCAGCACTCATTTATCATTAAAATGTTTCAAAATATGGGCATGGGAGGAACCTATCTCAACATAGTAAAGACTATATATGATAAGCCTACAACAAACATTACTCTCAATGGTGAAAAACTGAAAGCATTCCCCCCAAGATGAGGAGTGAGACAAGGGTGTCCATTTTCACCACTCTTATTCAACATAGTTCTGGAAGTCCTATCTACATCAATCAGAGAAGAAAAAGAAATAAAAAGAATCCATATTGGAAAAGAAGAAGTAAACTCTCACTGTGTGCAGATGACATGTTACTGTACATAGAAAACCCTGAAGATAGTATGAGAAAAATGCTAGAGCTAATCAGTGAATTTAGCAAAGTTAGATTATACAAAATTAATACACAGAAATCTCTTGCATTTCCAGATACTAAAAATTGAAAATCAGAAAGAGAAATTAAGGATCCAATCCCATTCACCATTGCAACAAAAAGAATTAAATATCTAGGAATAAATTTACCTAAGGAGACAAAAGAACTGTACACAGAAAATTATAATACTAAAAAAAAATGACATAAACAGATGGAGAGATATTCCATGTTCCTGGGTAGGAAAAATCGATATTGTGAAAATAACTATACTACTCAACACAATCTACAGTTTCAATGCAACCCCTATAAATTACCAATGGCATTTTTCACAGAACATGAACAAAAAATTTCACAACTCGTATGGAAACAAGAAAGACTCCAAATAGCCAGAGCACTCTTAAGAGCGAATAATGGAGCTTGAGGAATCAACCTTCCTGACTTCAGATTATAATACAGTTATCAGTTATAACTGATAATTATAATCTGTATTCAGATTGCAATACAATTATAATACAGTTATCAAGATAGTATGGTACTGGCACAAACAGAAATATAGATCAATGGAACAAGATAGAAAGTCCAAAAATAAACCCATATGCCTAAGATTACCTTATTTTTGACAAAGGAGGCAAGAATATAAAATTGGGTAAAGACAGCCTCTGTAGGAAATGGTGCTGAGAAAATGGGACAGCTTCAAGTAAAAGAATGAAATTAGAACACTTCCTAACACCATACACAAAAATAAACTCAAAATGAATTAAAGACCTAAGTGTAAGATCAGAAATTATAAAACTCTTAGAGGAAAACATAGGCAGAACACTCAATGACATAAATCAAAGATAATCTATGACCCACCTCCTAGAATAACAGAAATAAAAATGAAAGTAAACAAATGGGACCTGATTAAACTTAAAACATTTGCATGGCAAAGGAAACTATAAGCAAGGTGAAAAGACAATACTAAGTATGGGAAAAAATAACAGCAAAGGAAACAATTGACAAAGGAATAATTTCCAAAAAATAAAAGCAGCTCATACAACTCAATACCAGAAAAACAACCCAAACAAAAAGCAAGAAAAAGACCTAAACAGACATTTCTCCAAAGAAGACATACAGAAGGCAAACAAACACATGAAAAGATGCTCAACATCACTCACTATTAGAGAAATGCAAATCAAAACTACAGTGAGATATCACATCACACCAGTCAGAATGGCCATCATCAAAAAGTCTACAGACAATAAATGCTGGAAAGAGTGTGTAGAGAATGGAAAGTTCTTGCATTGTTGGTGGGAATGTAAATTGATACAGCCACTACGGAAGAAGGTATGGAGATTTCATAAAAAAATTAGGAATAAAACCACCATATGACCTAGCAATCCCATTCCTAGGCATATACTTTGAGGAAACCAAAATTAAGAAAGACACATGTATCACATTTTTCACTGCAGCACTATTTACACATGGAAACAACCTAGATGTCCATCAACAGATGAATGGATAAAGAACTTCTAGTATATATACATGATGGAATATTCAGTTCAGTTCAGTTCAGTCACTCAGTCGTGTCCGACTCTTTGGGATCCCATGAATCGCAGCACGCCAGGCCTCCCTGTCCATCACCAACTCCTGGAGTTCACTCAGACTCACATCCATTGAGTTAGTGATGCTATCTAGCCATCTCATCCTCTGTCATCCCCTTCTCCTCCTACCCCAAACCCTCCCAGCATCAGAGTCTTTCCAATGATTCAATTCTTAGCATGAGGTGGTCAAAGTACTGGAGTTTCAGCTTTAGCGTCATTCCTTCCAAAGAAATCCCAGGGCTGATCTCCTTCAGAATGGACTGGTTGGATCTCCTTGCAGTTCAAGGGACGCTCAAGAGTCTTCTCCAACACCACAGTCCAAAAGCATAAAATCTTCGGTGCTCAGCTTTCTTCACAGTCCAACTCTCACATCCACACATGACAACAGGGAAAACCATAGCCTTGACTAGATGAATCTTTGTTGGCAAAGTAATGTCTCTGCCTTTCTTGGGGAGCGAGGAGGGAGGAGGGTTCAGGATGGAGAGCACATGTATACTGGTGGCGGATCCATCTCGATGTATGGCAAAAGCAATACAATACTGTAAAGTTAAGCAAAATAAAATTTAATTAAAAAAATATGCTATGTAGGTTGGACGTAACTTTCCTTCCAAGGAGTAAGTGTTTTTTTTTTTATTTCATGGCTGCAGCCACTATCTGCAGTGATTTTGGAGCCCCAAAAAATAAAGTCTGACAATGTTTTCCCAACTATTTCCCATGAAGTGATAGGGCCAGATGCCATGATCTTCGTTTGCTGAATGTTGATTTTTAAGCCAAATTTTTCACTCTCCTCTTTCACTTTCATCAAGAGGCTCTTTAGTTTTTCTTCACTTTCTGCCATAAGGGTGGTGTCATCTGTATATCTGAGGTTATTGATATTTCTCCTGCAATCTTGATTGCAGCTTGTGTTTCTTACAGTCCAGCGTTTCTCATGATGTACTCTGCATATAAGTTAAATAAACAGGGTGACAAAATACAGCCTTGACATACTCCTTTTCCTATTTGGAACCAGTCTGTTGTTCCATGTCCGGTTCTAACTGTTGCTTCCTGATCTGCATATAGGTTTCTCAAGAGGCAGGTCAGGTGGCCTGGTATTCCCATCTCTTTCAGAATTTTCCACAGTTTATTGTGATCCACACAGTCAAAGGCTTTGGCATAGTCAATAAAGCAGAAATAGATGTTTTTCTGGAACTCTTTTGCTTTTTCAATGATCCAGTAGATGCTGGTAATTTGATCTCTGGTTTCTCTGCCTTTTCTACAACCAGCTTGAACATCTGGAAGTTCACAATTCATGTACTGCTGAAGCCAGGCTTGAAGACTTTTGAGCATTACTTTACTAGAGTGTGAGATGAGTGCAATTGTGCGGTAGTTTGAGCATTCTTTGGCATTGCCTTTCTTTGGAATTGGAATGAAAACTGACCTTTTCCAGTCCTGTGGCCAGTGTTGAGTTTTCCAAATTTGCTGCCATATTGAGTGCAGCACTTTCACAGCATCATCTTTCAGGATTTGAAATAGCTCAACTGGAATTCCATCACCTCCACTAGCTTTGTTCGTAGTGATGCTTTCTAAGGCCCACTTGACTTCACGTTCCAGGATGTCTGGCTCTAGGTCAGTGATCATACCATAGCAATTTTCTTGGTCATGAAGATCTTTTTTGTACAGTTCTTCTGTGTATTCTTGCCACCTCTTCTTCATATCTTCTGCTTCTGTTAGGTCCATACCATTTCTGTCTTTTATCGAGTCCATCTTTGCATGAAATGTCCCCTTGGTATCTCTAATTCTCTTGAAGAGATCTCTAGTCTTTCCCATTCTGTTCTTTTCCTCTATTTCTTTGCATTGATCGCTGAAGAAGGCTTTCTTATCTTTTCTTGCTATTCTTTGGAACTCTGCATTCAGATGCTTATATCTTTCCTTTTCTCCTTTGCTTTTTGTTTCTCTTCCTTTCACAGCTATTTGTAAGGCCTCCTCAGACAGCCATTTTGCTTTTTTGCATTTCTTTTCCATGGGGATAATCTTGATCCCTGTTCTCTATACAATGTCATGAACCTCAGTCCATAGTTCATCAGGTACTCTATCAGATCTAGTCCCTTAAATTTGTTTCTCACTTCCACTATATAATCATAAGGGAAATGATTGAGGTTATACCTGAATGCTCTAGTGGTTTTCCCTACTTTCTTCAATTTAAGTCTGAATTTGGCAATAAGGAGTTCATCATCTGAGCCACAGTCAGATCCTAGTATTGTTTTTTGTTTACTATATAGAGCTTCTCCATCTTTGGCCGCAAAGAATATAATCAATCTGATTTCGGTGTTGACCATCTGGTGATGTCCATGTTTAGAGTCTTCTCTTGTGTTGTTGGAATAGGGTATTTGCTATGACCAGTGCATTTTCTTGGCAAAACTCTATCAGCCTTTGCCCTGCTTCATTCCGTATTCCAAGGCCACATTTGCCTGTTAGTCCAGGTGTTTCTTGACTTCCTACTTTTGCATTTCAGCCCCCTATAATGAAAAGGACATCTTTTTTGGGTGTTAGTTCTAAAAGGTCTTGTAGGTCTTCATAGAACCGTTCAACTTCAGCTTCTTCAGCATTACTGGTTGGCGCATAGACTTGGAATACTGTGATATTGAATGGTTTGCCTTGGAAACCAACAGCAATCATTCTGTCGTTTTTGAGATTGCATCCAAGTACTGCATTTCGGACTCTTTTGTGGACCATGATGGCCACTCCATTTCTTCTGAGGGATTCCTGTCCACAGTAGTAGATATAATGGTCATCTGCGTTAAATTGACCCATTTTTGGAGAAGGCAATGGCACCCCACTCCAGCGCTCTTGCCTGGAAAATCCCACGGACGGAGGAGCCTGGCAGGTTGCAGTCCATGGGGTCGCTGGGAGTCGGACATGACTGAGCGACTTCACTTTCTCTTTTCACTTTCATGCATTGGAGAAGGAAATGGCAACCCACTCCAGTGTTCTTGCCTGGAGGATCCCAGGGACAGTGGAGCCTGGTGGGCTGCCATCTATGGGGTCACACAGAGTTGGACACGGCTGAAGTGACTTAGCATAGCATAGCATAGCATAGTCCATTTTAGTTTACTGATTCCTAGAATGTCGACATTCACTCTTGCCATCTCCTGTTTGACCACTTCCAATTTGCCTTGATTCATGGACCTAACATTCCAGGTTCCTATGCAATATTGCTCTTACAGCATCAGACCTTGCTTTTATCTTCATTCACATCCACAGCTGGGTATTGTTTTCATTTGGCTCCATCCCTTCATTCTTTCTGGAGTTATTTCTCCACTGATCTCCAGTAGCATCTTCAGCATATACTGACCTGGGGAGTTCCCCTTTCTGTATCCTATCATTTTGCCTTTTCATACTGTTCATGAAATTCTCAAGGCAAGAATACTGAAGTGGTTTGACTTTCCTTTCTCCAGTGGACCACATTCTATCAGACCTCTTCACCATGACCTTCCCATGTTGGGTGGCCCACACAGCATGGCTTAGTTTCATTGAGTTAGACAAGACTGTGGTCTGTGTGATCAGATAGGCCAGTTTTCTGCAGTTATGGTTTCAGTGTGTCTGTCCTCCGATGACCTCACACAATACCTACCATCTTACTTGGGTTTCTCTTACCTTGAACGTGGGGTATCTCTTTTGCTGGCTGCTCCAGCAAAGCTCAGCCACTGTCCCTTACTTTGGATGAGGGGTATCTCCTCATGGCCATCTCTCCTGACCTTGAAGGTGGAGTAGCTCCTCTCGGTTCTCCTGAGCCTACACAACCGCAGAAACATTCCAGGAAAGTAAAAATATCCTTTCCTTCTCTGGAATGCAATTTACTCTCTTATGCTCCAGAGTAAAGATAAGCTTATCTATCCCCCCCACCCCATATAAACAAAACCAGCCGTCTGATACCAAATTAGTGTTTCCCACTGTGGGGGTCCTTATTTAAGTGCATCCCATGGCATATGTGGTGGTTTCTAGACCTCACCAAGTTACGCTTGTGAGAACTGATATGCAAGAAATTGACGTAGAATATTACTATGAAAAAGTGAAAGTCAAACATTAGTCACTCAGTTGTGTCTGACTCTGTGACTCCATAGACTGCAGCCCACCAGCTTCCTCTGTTCATTGAATTTCCCACATAAGAACATGGGAGTGAGTAGCCATTTCCTTCTCCCAGGGATCCTCCCAACCCAATGATTGAATGTGGGAAAGCTGAGCGCCAAAGAATTTATGCTTTTGAATTGTGGTGTTGGAGAAGACTCTTGAGAGTCCCTTGGACTGCAAGGAAATCCAACCAGTCCATTCCATAGGAGATAAGTCCTGGGTGTTCTTTGGAAGGAATGATGCTAAAGCTGAAACTCCAGTATTTTGGCCACCTCATGCTTTACTAAGCTTTGCAGAAACTATAGTTTTACAAATTGAAGGTTTGTAGCAATTCTGTATCAAGCAAGTCTATCAGTGACAATTTTCCAACAGCATTTGCTCACTTCATATTTCTATGTCACATCTTGGTAATTCTCACAGTATTTCAAGCAATTTTTAAACTATTATTATATTTGTTATGTGATTTGTGATCAATGATCTTTGATGTCACTACTATGACTTTTTGAAAACTGAGATTATAGCATTTTTAGTAATATTTTTAAATTAAAAGATGCACTCTTTTCTGACATAATGTTATTGATTATTATAAAAGTTACTGAACAGAACCCTAGCAAAATAGAATCAGAATACCAGAATGGAGAGCTCACATGTCCTGTGAGGATAGCAGAGCCCAACAGGAAGAAGACTCCTCTTCTTTCCTGGCTAGGATTTCGTCAATAGAAAGCCATGGACTCTGTTCACTAGGGCCGTCCCAATTTCTTTTCCCTCCTTATTAAAACATTTTCCTTCCCTTGCCTTGAGAGGACTTGCATGTGGCTTAATATGATAATTGACTCACCAGTCTTAGATCAGTATGTTGGTGCCTTCACAGGGACCAGAGAAGACATTCAGTTGCTTCACGGCAGGTGGGCAAGCAAATGTGGTACCAGCAATTGGTCCCGTTGTTACTCATTACATCCTTGCTGCCCTGGAGTTGGTAGATATATCTGTCTCCTGGATCTGAGTTCATATTCTCTTGCATTTGAAGCTCTCCAGACTTAATTGAGAATATATTCAAAGGTTTTGTCTTTCTGGTTAAGGCCTTGTTCTGTATATGAGTACTGTTTTGTCATTTTTTTTTCTGATCTTGAGATCAGACAATTTCAATGAAAGCTGAGTGGAATTGCCCTTGCCCCAGTTCCGTTGGAGAGAGACTGCATAAAATAAATCTGCTAGGTTTTGAGCTTTTGGCCCAATTCCTTTGGAAGAAGAGTCTCCTCTGAAGACTGACTTTAGAAATCCCTTCAGCCTGAGAAAGCTGCCTTCTTAGAGCAGGCTGGAATTGACTTGCAAGCTGTTTGAGCTGAGCTTTTGTTCTCTAAGCCCTTTGAGCTGTTTGAAAATTCTTATTTATTTTAGAGGATGGGATTCAGGTGATCTAAGGATTTTGAGGATATCCCCTTCCTATATGGACTTCAATAGTTTTATGTTTAAAATTATGCTCCTTCTTCATAATCATTTCTAACTAAATGGACCAATCTGACCAACAATTTAGAATTTCAATGACCATTAAGGGGAACTTTTGAAATCCCCAAACTTAATTTCCTTAATATTGTATTGGACTAATAGCAAAGCTTTCTAGGGAAACACAGTAATCAGCCTAGGAAAAGGAAAAACAAAATCAATAACTGTTGATTTAATAAAAAGTAGAAAGCTCTGGTTTGGATCAAATAACAACTCAATCCTATTGCTGCTGCTTCTGCTACTAAGTGGCTTCAGTCATGTCCGACTTTGTGCAACCCCATAGACGGCCATCCACCAGGCTGCCCTGTCCCTGAGATTCTCCAGGCAAGAACACTGGAGTGGGTTGCCGTTTCCTTCTCCAATGCATGAAAGTGAAAAGTGAAAGGGAAGTTGCTCAGTCGTGTCCAACCCTTAGCGGCCCCATGGACTGCAGCCTACCAGGCTCCTCTGTCCATGGGATTTTCCAGGCAAGAGTACTGGAATGGGGTGCCATTGCCTTCTCTGAATCCTATTGCAGACTCTAAATATCCAACTCCTCATCACTATCTGTGCTTTGAACTGTTGGTAAACTGATAAAATTGTAACCTTGATGAATCAGTATTGGTGGGAAAACATTGACAAGGCTGCAAAAGTGACTACCTTTTTGTTCCATTTGTCCAAAGTACAAAAAGGGAAGCCTGTTCATACTGCTCTGGGACATTTTAAACTATCTAACAGACCATTTGAGGTCTGGAAATGGATTTTGTGTAACTTTCACACTTTTGTTGTTGTTGTTGTTCAGTTGCTCAGTCGTGTCCCACCCTTTGTGATCCCATAGACTGCAACATGCCAGGCTTCTCTGTCCTTCACCATCTCCTGGAGCTTGCTCAAACACATGTCCACTGAGTCAGTGATGCCATCCACCATCTCATCCTCTGTCACTCCCTTCTCCTCTCATGTTTAATCTTTCCCAGCGTAAGAGTCTTTTCTAATGAGTTGGCTCCTTGCATGAAGTGGCCAAAGTACTAGAGTTTCAGTGTCAGTCCTTCCAATAAGTATTAAGAATTGATTTCCTTTAAGATTGACTGATTTGATCTCTTTACAGTCAATAGAACTCTTGAGAATCCTCTCCAATACCACAGCTCAAAAGCATCAGTTCCTCAGTGCTCAGCCTTTTTTATGGTCTCTCACATCCATATATGACTGGAAAAATCACAGCTTTGAGTTATAGAACTTGTTGGCAAAATAATGTTTTTCCTTTTTAATATACTTTTTAATATACTAGGTTTGCCATTACTTTTCTTCCAAGGAGCAAGCATCTCTTAATTTCATGGCTACAGTCACCAACTGCAGTGATTTTGGAGCCCAAGAAAATAAAGTCTGTTACTGTTTCCATTGTTTCTCCACCTATTTGCCATGAAATAATGGGACTGGATGCCTTTATCTTAATTTTCTTTTTTTTTTTTTAATTAATTCATTTATTTTAATTGAAGGATAATTACTTTACAATGTTGTGGTGATTTTTGCCTTAAATTGACATAATCAGCCATAAATGCACATATGTCCCCCCATCCTGAACCCCCCTCCCACTGCTCTCCCCACCCTATCCCTATGGGTTGTCCCAGAGCATCCACTTTGAGTGCCCTCCTTCATGCATCAAACTTATACTGGTCATTCAGTTTACATATGGTAATATACATGTTTCAATACTATTCTTTCATATCATCCCACCTTTGCCTTCTCCCACATTGTCCAATACTTTGTTCTTTACACCTGTATCTCTTTTGCTTCCTTGGATATAGGATCATCATTACCATCTTTCTAAATTCCATATATATGTGTTAATATACTGTATTGATATTTCTCTTTCTGATTTACTTCACTCTGTACAATAGGCTCCAGTTTCATCCACCTCATTAGAACTGGCTCAAATATGTTCTTTTTTATAGCTGGGTAATATTCCGTTGTGTATATGTACCACAACTTCCTTATCCATTCATCTGTTGATGGACATCTAGGTTGCTTCCATGTCCTAGCTATTGTAAATAGTGCTGCAATGGATATTGGGGTACATGTGTCTCTTGAAATTCTGGTTTTCTCAGTGTGTATGCCCAGCTGTGAGATTGCTGGGTCGTATGGCAGTTCTATTTCCAGTTTTTTAAGAAATCTCCACACTGTTCTCCATTGCAGCTCTGCTGCTGCTACTGCTAAGTCGCTTCAGTCATGTCTGACTCTGTGCGACCCAATAGGCGGTAGCCCACCAGGCTCCTCCATCCCTGGGATTCTCCAGGGAAGAACATTGGAGTGGGTTGCCATTTCCTTCTCCAATGCATGAAAGTGAAAAGTGAAAGTGAAGTCGCTCAGTCGTATCTGACTCTTCGTGACCCCATCAATTGTAGCCTACCAGGCTCCTCCGTCCATGGGACTTTCCAGACAAGAGTACTCGAGTGAGGTGCCATTGCCTTCTCCGATTGCAGCTCTATCAGTTTTCATTCTATTGATCTTAGTTTTCTTTACATTGAGTTTAAAGCCAGCTTTTTAACTCTCCTCTTTCATTTTCATCAAGAGGCTCTTTAGTTCCTGTTCACTTTCTGCCACAAAATTGGTGTCATCTGCATATCTGAGGTTATTGATATTTTTCCTGGAAATCTTGACTCCAGCTTGTGCTTCATCCAGCCTGGTATTTTTCATGATATACTCTACATATTAGTTAAATAGCCAGGGTGACAATAAACAGTCTTGATGTACTTCTTTCCCAATTTGGAACCAGTACATTGTTCCACGTCAGGTTCTGTTGCTTCTTGACCTGTGTACAGGTTTGTCAGGAAGCAGGTAAAGTGGTCTGGTATTTTCATCTCTTTAAGAATTTCTCACAGTGGGTTTTGGATGGGGGACACATTTACAACCATGGCTGATTCAAATCAATGTACAGCAAAAACCACGACAATATTGTAATTAACCTCCAATTAAAAAATAAATTAAACAAGTTTTGGTCACAGTTTGTTATGATCCACACAAAAATCAAAGGTTTTAGCCCACACATTATGGATATATATTTTAGTCATGGGAATTATGTTTTCACACTGCACTGAAGCCTTCACTTGCAGACAGACTGCCTATTCTGTGGCTAAAATCCTTTTAGAAAAGATTATCCTTATTGGAAAACTCCTCTCTTTCTTCATGGTTATTATTGTCATTCAGTTATTAAGTCATGTCTGACTGTTTGTCAACCCATGGACTACATTATAGTATAGTAGTAGGACAGTAGTAGTGTAGTCCAACTCTGTTCTTCACTATATCCCAGAGTTTGCTAAAACTCACATCCTTTGAGTCAGTGATGCCATCCAATCATTTCATCCTATGTTGCCCCATTCTGCTCATGCCCTCAATCTTTCACATCATCAGGGTTTTTTTCCAGTAGGTTGGCTCTTCATATTAGGTGGCCGAAGGATTGGTGCTTCAGCATCAGTCCTTTCAGTGAATATTCAGGGTTGATTTCCTTTAGAATTGACTAATTTTATATCTTTGCTTCCAAGGGCCTCTCAAATCTCCAGCACTACAATTCAAAAGAATCAGTTTTTCAGTGCTCAGCCTTCTTTTATGGTCCAAGACTCACATCTGTACATAACTACTGGAAAAAACATAGATTTGACTATATAGAGTTGTCAGCAAAATGTTACCTTTGCTTTTTTAATACACTGTCTAGACTTATCATAGCTTTTCTTCCAAGGAGAAAATGTATTTTAATTTCATGGCTTCAGTCATCATCCACAGTGATTTTGGAGGCCAGGAAAATAAAATGTGTCATTCTTTTCACATTTACTTGCCATGAAGTAATGGGACTGGATACAATGGTCTTAGTTTTCTGAATGCTGTTTTAAGCCAGCTTTTTCACTCTCCTCTTTCACCCTCAGCAAGAGTCTCTAGTTCCTCCTCACTTTCTGCCATTAGAGTGGTATAATTTGCATGTTTGAATGTTGCATTCAAACAACATGTTGCATGTTTTTGCTATTTCTCCTGGTATTCTTGGTTCCCGATTGTGATTTATCTAGCTTAGCATATCACATGATGTAATCTACATGTAAGTTAAATATGCAGGGTGACAATGTCCCAATTTTGAACCAGTGCATTTTTCCATGTCCAGTTCTAACTGTTGCTTCTTAATCTGCATATAGATTTCTCAGGACACAGATAAGGTGTTCTGGCATTCCTATCTCATAGAATTTTTCTATTTTCCACAGTTGTGATTCACACAGTCAAAGCAGCCAATGAAGCAGAAGCAGACTTTTTTTTTTTTTTTTTTTCCTGGAATTCTTTTGCTTTTTCTATGAGTCAATGCATGTTGCAATTTGATCTCTGGGTCTTCTGCTTTTTCTAAATCCAACTTGTACATCTGAAAGTTCTCAGTTTACGTTCTGTTGAAGCCTGGCTTGAAGAATTTTGAGACTTATGTTGCTAGCATGTGAACTGAACACAATTGTATGGTACTCTGTACATTCTTTGGCACTGCCCTTTTTGGGACTGGTATGAAAACGGACCTTTTCCAGTCCTGTGGTCACTGCTGCATTAGGGGGCTTCTCTGGTGGCTCAGATGGTAAAGAATCTGCCTGCAATGCAGGAGATGTGGGCTCAATCTCTGGGTAGGGAAGATAGCCTGAAGAAGGTTATGGTTACCCACTCCAGTATTCTTGCCTGGAGAATTCATGGATAGAGGAGTCTGGCAGACTGCAGTCCATGGGATCACAAAGAGTCAGACAAGACTGAGCTACTGACACTTCACTTCATATATTTATAATTCATTCCATTGTTAGATTCTAAATTGTAATTCTCTGATGATCACTAATGAATTCATCTTTTCTGGAGGACTATCTATTAATCTGTTACTTTAAGATCAACAGGACCTTATAGAATAATGTAAACATAACTTTTCTATATGATAGAAAACCAATAAATTGTTTATCTTGCTTTATTACAATATTCACTTTATTGCAGTTTTCTGTAACTAAATCCACAGCATCTTCATGGTATGGTTATAACTAGCATTTATATTAAACTTGGTGATTTCAAGGATTGTTCATCACAGATATTATTTGATGATTACACCAATTTAAAGGAATTAGGCAGCCATTGTTCTCTCTTTCTCTCTCTCTTTTTTTTAATGGGGGAAGTTGGTAAAATCTTTCCTAAACTGCAGCAAATGTTTTTATTATGTAGTTTTATGCCTCTTTACTGAATTCAAATTTACATAAGATAAAATTAAAATATTCTAAGTATATTTTTGAATCTACATAATTGTTTATGTTTACTATTGAGTGTAAAATAGTTTCATCACCACCAAAATTATTTTTAAGATGCAGACTTAACTATCCAATACTGTGTATCTTACAGAGGTGTTCACAGTAATTTGCTTCCAAGCAAAATATTCATGGTTCTATGGTATTCTCTTTCTTTATTTATTTCAGAAGTTTATTTCAATTACTCAAAGTTTGAAAATCAAAGAACCTTCTGTGAGGTTTCATATATCCTTTTAAATTTTTTCTTTAAGGAACATTTTGAGTGTGGAGAAATATTTATGTGCTCCTACAGAACCCAGAATCCTTGCAAGTATTTTACTAAGAACTGCAGATTCTGGGCTAAGCAAAAACTTGGGAATTTCATTTATATCTGTAAAATTTGTTGTTGTTGCTATTTAGTTGCTAAGTCATGTTCAACTCTTTTGCAGGCATGGACTATGGCCTGCAAGGCTCCTCTGTCCAAATGGGATTTCACAGGCAAAAATACTGAAGTGGGTTGCCATTTCCTTCTCCAGGATATCTTTATGATTCAAGAACTGAACACCTGTCTCCTACATTGACAGGCAGATTCTTGACCACTGAGTTGCTAGAGAAGCCCATAGAGAGTTTTATGTAACTCAAAGGTATGCACCTGCATTGCCAGGAAAAACGAAGACTGGTACCAGAAAGTTACCAGTGAAAAAGTGAATTCATGTCCGACTCTTTGAGACGCCATGGACTGTAGTCTATCAGGCTTCTCCATCCATGGGATTTTCCAGGCAAGAGTGTCAGAATGGATGGCCATTTCCTTCTCCAAAAGATACCAGTAGGTTGTAAATTTCAGACACCAAGTCTTATGCAGTCCTTGGAGCATTTTTTTACAGGCCAAAATGTGTGTATGAATACAGAATCCTTTCTGTTTAGTCTCCAAATAGCAAGGTCTTTTCCTTCTCTAGATGAAAACAACAACAACAACGTCTGTGTTGTTGTAGTGTATATAAACTGAGAAAATAAATGTATTTTTATCTCCATTTATGATGCAGACCTAGAATTTTGTGTGTGAGACAGTTAGGGTTTCATTGCACTTCCCAGCTGTAGGACTTGTGAATCCCAAGCTTATTATTATTCAATTTTATGGAAACAATAATATTTTTCCATAATTCTAATTTATGTATATTTGAGTGCTATTAAAAGACGCTTACTCCTTGGAAGGAAAGTTATGACCAACCTAGATAGCATATTCAAAAGCAGACATTACTTTACCAACAAAGGTTCGCCTAGTCAAGGCTATGGTCTTTCCTGTGGTCATGTATGGATGTGAGAGCTGGACTGTGAAGAAGGCTCAGCGCCGAAGAATTGATGCTTTTGAACTGTGGTGTTGGAGAAGACTCTTGAGAGTCCCTTGGACTGCAAGGAGATCCAACCGGTCCATTCTGAAGGAGATCAGCCCTGGGATTTCTTTGGAAGGAATGATGCTGAAGCTGAAACTCCAGTATTTTGGCCACCTCATGCGAAGAGTTGACTCATTGGAGAAGACTCTGATGCTGGGAGGGATTGGGGGCAGGAGGAGAAGGGGACGACAGAGGATGAGATGGCTGGATGGCATCACTGACTCGATGGATGTGAGTCTGAGTGACCTTCAGGAGCTGGTGATGGACAGGCAGGCCTGGCGTGCTGCGGTTCATGGGGTCGCGAAGAGTCGGACACGACTGAGCGACTGATCTGATCTGATCTGATCCAAGTGCTATTTAAATATTATTTAAATAAATTGTTTATGTATTATTTAAATCATTTAGATGGCTATTAAAAAACCTCAATTTATTAGAATTCAAAAGTTCCCTTGCAGGAAAAGACATGCAATTTTCTGCCATCAAATATATGAATCATTTCCTATTTTCATATAATTTTGTAGGAAATTATACAATTTAAATATGTTTGAATACATTTGTTTTGTCTAGTGATGGAAAGTAATTGATGCCAGACTACTCTTAATTCTCTAAAAATCATAAATCTAGACAAAAATATGAGATAAATCTTTTCCAGCATTTTATAATACAAACTGCAGTTATAGAAAGAAAGAATGATCATAATGAATATCTCCTCACAGATCACTCCAGCTCTGTCCATGTTCTGCTTCTGAACTGGCTGAATAAGCTCTAGTCCTAGGAGACTGTGGTGGACCCTCTGAGCTCAGAAGGTGAAGATCAGAATTCTAGGGCAAATGAACTGGCTGAACTTAGCCAAATAGAGTACTCAAGAGGAGGATGCTTCTCAGACAGAAACCTCAGAATTCTGTGTAGAAATTCCTTGAGATCCCTTGGCAAAGAACAGGGTAGTACATGCTCAGAGTAACATCATGTGAGGCAAGAAGGAAGTTGCATGATGTTGAAAATATAACAGAGACACTAGATGTCAAGTGGTGCTGTGGAAATACTGGATTTCCAGAGAAGTCGTAATGTATACAGTATTACTCTTAGCATTCACGTGTGACAATAGAAAGACTACACTTAACAACAAAGACTGTGTCTCAGGCCTTAAATGGATTATTATCTCTAGAACATCTAAAAGTAAGCCCTTCAAAAGCCACAGGGAAGACAAAATTGAAGATTGAGGTCTCTATGGAGCTTTCCTGGAACAGATAGCCCCATTCCATGTCTTCCACCTGCTCTTTTTCTGTAGAAAACTTTTAGTTTCCTAGGACTTCAAGTTCCAAAGAATAAACTTAATCAAAGTGAGGAAATGGAGAAAGAAAGGAAATTAATCAAGCAAGACAAAATAACAGTAATTTAGTCTTTAAACAAAGTGAAGAACATTCAGTTCCTCCTCAAGGACGATAGATAACATTCTGAGTCATGCCATTTGAGCTGTTGTGCAGATAGTGAAACATCCACCAGGTGAAAGAAGTCACTTATTGCTGCCCACAAGGACATAGACTTGAGAGCGGTTGGAATCCGAAGTTTGATGATGTTTACTTCCAGTTGCCTCACCACTGATGGGTCAGAAGAATGTTAATGAGTGGACCACACATGCCATAGCCCTCTCCCTCACTCTGTCTTTACCTCTTTTTCCTGAAAGCAATCAAGGATAAGATTCTGGAACTGTTGAATACCAAGTCCCTGGACTCCTTACTTGGTGCCTGCAATAAAGGCTGTGCTTTTATCACCAGAGTCTAGTGTCAGTACATTTGCTTTACTGGCCACAGACAAGTGGGCTCAAGTTTGACTTGTTAACACCACTGGGTTAGAGAAATTTGGACAACCCTTTGGATTTTTCACAGTTGTATGAGTAGAACCTAAGAGCAAGTTGCCTAAGTTCAAGTGCTCAGTCTGTAAATATGGTTTTGAAAAATAAACACTATTTAGAAAAATATGATAATTATGGTCATCTTTAATGTGCCATTAATAACATCATTTCCAAAATAAAAATTATGCAACATGAGAAAGAGCAGGAAAATGTGACAAACAACAAAAACACCTGTCCCAGATGATGATGTTGAATGTAGGAGACAGACTTAAAATAATTAATTTTAAATGTTTTAAAATTACTATTGGAACGTGTGACTGAAGAGAAAGGTAAAGTAAAAAAGATGAGAAAGATAAAGGAAGCCATGAATAACTGACACATAAGCCAACATTGATAGTTCTAAAAAATATCATATTGAGGGAAAAAAGTATGCAATTATACATAGAGTATTATTTCATTATATAAAATTATAGAATTGGTCATACTAACCTACTGTATAAATCATATGTTTATACTTATGGCTGAATCACATTGTTATATGGTAGAAACAACACAACATTGTAAATCAATTAACCTCCATTTAAAAATAAATTTAAAAAAATCACATCACTTGTTGCCTGGTACCAAGGTGGGAAGGAATGATGGCATAAGGGAATCCAGAAGCTGGCTGAGATGATTGAGGCAAATATTCTGCATCTCTACTGAGGAGATTAGAACTGGACATGTGACAACAGACTGGTTCCAAATAGGAAATGGCTATATATTGTCACCCTGCTTATTTAACTTTTATGCAGAGTATATTATGAGAAATGCTGGGCTGGATGAAGCACAAGCTGGAATCAAGATTGCTGGGAGAAAGATCAATAACCTCAGATATGCAGATGACACCACCCTTATGGCAAAAAGAAGAGAGTGAAAAAGTTGGCTTAAAGCTTCAGAAAACTAAGATCATGGCATCTGGTCCCATAACTTCATGACAAATGGATGGGGAAACAATGGAAATGGTAACAGGCTTTATTTTGGGGGTTCCAAAATCACTGCAGATGGTGACTGCAGCCAAGAAAATGAAAGACACTTGCTCCTTGGAAGGAAATTTATGACCAACCTAGACAGCATATTAAATAGCAGAGACATTCCTTTGCCAACAAATGTCCATCTAGTCAAGGCTATGGTTTTTCCAGTAGTCGTGTATGATGTGAGAATTGGGCTATAAAGAAAGCTGAATGCTGAAGAATTTATGTTTTTGAACTCTGGTTTTGGTGAAGACTACAAGAAGATCCAACCAGTCCATGCTAAAGAAGAGCACCTGAGTGTTCATTGGAAAGACTGATGTTGAAGCTGAAACTCCAATACTTGGGCCACCTGCTGGGAAGAGCTGATTCATTTGAAAAGACCCTGATGCTGGGAAAGATTGAAGGTGGGAAGAGAAGGGGACAACAGAGGATGAGATGGTTGGATAGCATCACCAACTCATGGACATGAATTTGTGTAAACTCCAGGAGTTGGTGATGGACAGGGGAGCCTGGCATGTTGCAGTCCGTGGGGTCACAAAGAGTCAGACATAATTGAGTGACTGAACTGAATTGAATTGAAGGGGTGGTTATATCAGTATAGGTATTTCTCGAAAGTCACTGAAATGTGAACTTAAAATATGAATATTTTGATTTATTAAATAAATTACAAGATGCTTTCTCCTTGGAAGGAAAGCTGTGATGAACCTAAACAGCACATTAAAAAGCAGAGACATACCTTTGGTGACAAAGGTCTATACAGTTAAAGCTATGGTTTTTCCATTAGTCATGTACAGATGTGAGAGCTGGACCATAAAGGAGGCTGAGCACCAAAGAGTTGATGCTTCTGAATTGTGGTGCTGGAGAAGACTCTTGAGAGTCCCTTGAACTGCAAGGAAATCAAACCAGTTGATCCTAAAGGAAATCAACCTTGAATACTCATTGCAAGGACATCTGTTGAAGCTGAAGCTCTAGTAATTTGGCCAACTGAGTCAGCTCACTGAAAAGACCCTGATGCTGTAAAAGACTGAAGGCAAAAAGAGAAAGGGATAGCAGAGAATGAGATAGGTAGTATCATTGACTAGATGTATATAAATATGAGGAAACTCCAGGAGATAGTGCAGGACAGAAGAGCATCGTATGCTGGAATCCATGTGGTCACAAAGAGTAGGATATGACTTAGTAGCTGAACAACAACAATGCCTAAGTAAAGTGGAGAAGCTGTATTTAATCAATAATCTCATTATATTTTGGAAAATATCCTTCCTGGGGAAATGCTTTATACTTTTAACTATTAATGTCTATTAATAAAATGATATAATAAGCTACGTTTCTTATTAATATATTATCAGTTCAAAAAAAGTGTGGCACAATTACAAATTAAAACAGTACTATTTGGTTTGAAATCATTCTTGAAGACTATTGGCAATTTCTAGTAAAGTTAATCTTGTACTTACCAAAAAAGGAAAAAAAAAAAAAACCCACAGTACTGAGTCCCCAAAACAAATCTTGTATCACAGCAGGTTTCAGAAAGCAGTCATTTTTGCTGAGATCATTATTTTAAAATGCTTTTGGCTATGTTCAGAATTATAGAAGATGTTAGTTTAACTATAGCAAAATGTGATTACACTAACACTTAGAAAAGTGCTTTTAATCAATAACAAACATCTCATATAGACTTTTACCTGTTTGCCTTAAAATTAGAGCAAAATATCTCATCTATAGATAATCATCCTTCAAAATAGACCAAAGGTTTCTATACGAACTTAACACCTTCAGGAAATAATTCAAAATCGTATTATTATTTTTGTTTTAACAATACTTGTAATTTTTATTTTAATAATTAAGTAACAAAAATAAAATATGAGTGAAAAAGTCAATATGAAATCCTAATTGAAAGAGGATTTTTAAGTCTCCTGCTCACTCTGCAAGTCCATGTTTGTATTGTATCTCAGTTTATTTTTCCACTACATTAAATCATTTGGTGTTTTTCACATGTTCTCTTCAAAAATTTTCCCCCTAACTCAAAAAATAAAACACTTTCATATTGATTTCCTCCTAAGAACTTAGTGGAACTAACCTCATGAAAGAAAGCAATTAAAAGTTGGTAATAATATGAATAAGAATTTTTTATTATCATTGTTCAGGTGGTTATTATGTTTTCTCTGAACAAAGTATGGTAATGTAGCTTTTTAAAATATTCATACTAGAAATTTACATTTTTTAGATAATATAGCCTGGTTAATATATTTGCTTAGATAAAATAGCATACTTCTGGAGAGTAGAACTTTCTCTTAGAACGCACAATAAAAATAAAAGTAATAATAATGTTAACATTTAATAAGTTAACATGTTAACTTAGTTAACTAAGCTGATATACAGAGCTTAGTCCAGTCTTTCTTGGATGTCTCTTTTCAGCAATGTCTCTTTCTCCAGCAGTGTCACTGTTCCTTGCTGTCAGTGGCAAACATTAAACCCTGTAGGAATCCCTTTCCTGCCAAGGCTTTCAACAGCTATACCAGACAAGCACCAGGCTACAGGACTCTGGGATCTACAATGAAACAGAGCCAGCCTCCCACTTCTCTATCTATAAAGGGACCTAACAAGGAAGTGATTGACAATTTTTACAGTTTCTAGCTTGAGAATTCTAAAAATACTATCACATACTTAAAATTGACATATCATTCAGGCTTTTATTACACTTGAAGAATTTGAATTCTCTTTCACTAAATCACAATAAAATATCAAATATTCAATATGTATTATTTGTATATAGACTAGCTAATATATACAAAGGACTAATAGTATATTGGCCCCAGGGATAACCCCTTGATTTCAAACATGGACAATCACAGTACCACTTCATTGAGCACCATGACAAATGAATCCAACTTACGTCTTTTCTGCTATGATCTCGTCTCTCTCTTTTGAATGGGGAAATGTTTGCCTATTCTTTGGCCCTTACTAAGGCCTTATTATTCTGTTACCTTACTAAGCACATAGCACAGTGAAGTAAAATTAAGAGAAAGAAGAAATAAAATAAAACCTGTTCCAAGTGTTTGGATTTAGTCATACCTAACAGGCTTCATCCTGTGGACATCAACCAACATATGACAATATCTCCTCTCCTCCCCTCTTCATTCTTTAATAGTCTTTCTGACATTCTCAAGGGAAATTTTATTGCTAAAATGTCTTAACTACTTTAAGTATCAAACACAGCAATATAGTATTAGATATAGCTTAAATAATGCTTTTAAGATGATATTTTAATTTTGTTTGTAATTGCAAAGAAGAGATAAGAAAGCCTTCTTCAGCGATGAATGCAAAGAAATAGAGGAAAACAACAGAATGGGAAAGACTAGGGATCTCTTCAAGAAAATCAGAGATACCAAAGGAACATTTCATGCAAAGATGGGCTCGATAAAGGACAGAAATGGTATGGACCTAAGAGAAGCACAAGATATTAAGAAGAGGTGGCAAGAATACACAGAAGAATTGTACAAAAAAGAGCTTCACAACCCAGATAATCATGATGGTGTGATCACTGACCTAGAGCCAGACATCCTGGAATGTGAAGTCAAGTGGGCCTTAGAAAGCATCACTATGAACAAAGCTAGTGGAGGTGATGGAATTCCAGTGGAGCTATTCCAAATCCTGAAAGATGATGCTGTGAAAGTGCTGCACTCAATATGCCAGCATATTGAGTTGGAAAACTCAGCAGTGGCCACAAGATTGGAAAAGGTCAGTTTTCATCCCAATGCCAAAGAAAGGCAATGCCAAAGAATGCTCAAACTACTGCACAATTGCACTCATCTCACACGCTAGTAAAGTAATGCTCAAAATTCTCCAAGCTAGGCTTCAGCAATATGTGAACTGTGAACTTCCTGATGTTCAAGCTGGTTTTAGAAAAGGCAGAGGAACCAGAGATCAAATTGCCAACATCCTCTGGATCATGGAAAAAGCAAGAGAGTTCCAGAAAAACATCTATTTCTGCTTTATTGACTATGCCAAAGCCTTTGACTCTGTAGATCTCAATAAACTGTGGACAATTCTGAAAGAGATGGGAATACCAGACCACCTGATCTGCCTCTTGAGAAATCTGTATGCAGGTCAGGAAGCAACAGTTAGAACTCGTCATGAAACAACAGACTGGTTCCAAATAGGAAAAGGAGTACGTCAAGGCTGTATATTGTCACCCCGTTTATTTAACTTATATGCAGAGTACATCATAAGAAATGCTGGACTGGAAGAAACACAAGTTGGAATCAAGATTGCTGGGAGAAATCTCAATAACCTCAGGTTTGCAGATGACACCACCCTTATGGCAGAAAGTGAAGAGGGGCTAAAAAGCCTCTTGATGAAAGTGAAAGTGGAGAGTGAAAAGGTTGCCTTAAAGCTCAACATTCAGAAAATGAAGATCATGGCATCTGGTCCCATCACTACATGGGAAACAGATGGGGAACCAGTGGAAACAGTGTCAGACTTTATTTTTCTGGGCTCCAAAATCACTGCAGATGGTGACTGCAGCCATGCAATTAAAAGACGCTTACTCCTTGGAAGGAAAGTTATGACCAACCTAGATAGCATATTCAAAAGCAGAGACATTACTTTACCAACAAAGGTTCGCCTAGTCAAGGCTATGGTCTTTCCTGTGGTCATGTATGGATGTGAGAGCTGGACTGTGAAGAAGGCTGAGCACCAAAGAATTGATGCTTTTGAACTGTGGTGTTGGAGAAGACTCTTGAGAGTCCCTTGGACTGCAAGGAGATCCAACCAGTCCATTCTGAAGGAGATCAGCCCTGGGATTTCTTTAGAAGGAATGATGCTAAAGCTGAAACTCCAGTATTTTGTCCACCTCATGCGAAGAGTTGACTCATTGGAGAAGACTCTGGTGCTGGGAGGCATTGGGGGCAGGAGGAGAAGGGGACGACAGAGGATGAGATGGCTGGATGCCATTACTGACTCGATGGATGTGAGTCTGAGTGAACTCTGGGAGTTGGTGATGGACAGGGAGGCCTGGCGTGCTGCAGTTCATGGGGTCGCAGAGTCGGACACGACTGAGTGGCTGATCTGATCTGATCTGATCTTAGTCCACATTTATTGAATGCTGTTATATGCATGACACATATTAGGTTCTGTAATGGCAGCAATAAAGAAGGTAAAACAACTTCAAACTCCTTAAAAAGTATAAAAAATCAGTCCTACAAAATGTAATGTGGAGCAAAATGTAGATTGCTATTGATTGAAGTCAACTTTTTTAAATTTTGGGAACAAATACAAAGTTCTCTAGAGTAAGGTGTCACTTGACAACACTCTAAAATTCTTTGTTTCAAGTTGTAAGATCAAGGTGTGTGTGTAGCTATAGAAGAAATAAAGATTATTTAACCAGTGGTCTGGTTCTAACGTTCAAAGAGACAAAAATATGCAGAGGAAATATAAGAAACTGATAAACATGTGGCTTTTATTTTCTACAAACAAGTCTCTTGATGAGAATGAGGCCATCAAATGGAGGAATGATCACCAAATCATGGACCAAGAAATTGTGCCTTAAAGTGCTTCATTTTTAATCAAACTCTTCCCTAAATGAGAAAGTCTAATTAAAAAGTGCCTCTGAAAAACAGAATATAGTAAGATTGTTTTAGAAGTTATTTCAGATAAGTAATCCAATTTGAAGTCAATGTTTACTCCAATTCAACCCCATGTCCTATATAGTAGTGAGATTACCCATTAATGTTGAGCTGCTTGGCACCACTGAACTTTAAAAGAACAAAAACTGTGGTAGGTATTAGAAGAGAAAGAGAAAACAAAGAGATAGAGGAAGAATATATGACATAAAACACACACATGAAAAGACAGTAGAGGAAGAGATAAGAGTTCTCCATGACTCCAGAAGAACCAGAACAAAATAAAACCAGATCTGACAATATTCACACACACACACACACACACACACACACACACACACACACACACACACACACTTGCTGTTATACATTCAGATGTCATAATTAAAATGAATAACACATAGTATATTTGATTAAAAGATATGACCAGAATAAGATCAAACAAGCTCTTCTGTTAAGTAATCTCTCTTTACAAAAATAATGAATAGAACACATTGTAATTCATCATCTTTCAAGATGTCCCATTTTCTTTCTAGAGAAGCTAAACAAAAACACAAATGAAAATTGTTCTCATATCTCTCATATTGTTTCATTTTTTATGAAGTCTCATTTGTTTTCTGTCAACACCTTAAGATGCCTTACTTACATTTGACTTCTTGACAGAAAGTGTTTTCAGCTCTGTGTGACAGACATCTTGACTTAAAATCTCTGTCTCCTTTGGCCAGGAGAATGTCTAAAATTCTTACAGAAGGTACTCAAAAAATAGTAATTGCATTGAAAACACAAATATTACTTTAATTAATGACTGGCACAATTCAGTTCAGTTCAGTTCAGTTCAGTTTTTCAGTCGTGTCCGACTCTTTGTGATCCCATGAACAGTAGCATGCCAGGCTTCCCTGTCCATCACCAACTCCTGGAGTCCACCCAAACCCATGTCCATTGAGTTGGTGATGCCATCCAACCATCTCATTTTCTGTCGTCCCCTTTTCCTGCCCTCAATCTTTCCCAGCATCAGGGTCTTTTCAAATGAGTCAGCTCTTCACATCAGACTGGCACAATTAGGTATGCATTTTTCTCTCTTACTTCCTGAGAAGATTACAGAAGTGTTTTCACTATTTTTAGCAAGAAGTTTGTAAAATCTCAGAACTGATCATGTGTTATTTTGGATAAGTGAAAATTAATAATTAAGGGAAAACTTTTCACTAAACCTTGTCAAGCAAAACTACTTTTATCTTTAATTTCATACCTAAAGATCTGTGAAATTTCCATTTGTATATCTCTATTATTTGATCTGACCATAGCAATTGATGCAATTATTTAATTATTTATTAATAATTTATTTTGTCTAGGAAAGAAAGACATATAATAAGTATATTTAAAATAAAGCTATTTATAAAGTATATCACTGTGTAAAGTTTTAATGTAAAAAGAAACATGTAAAGCCAGTTTGACAAGTAAGCTTACTTAAATAAAATGCATTATTCCATATGAATTTACCTATTGTGGTCCTGATAGAGTGTCCTTGTGTAGGAGCATCCCTATTGAGGATGCATGTGCCTAGTAGCTTTGGTGGAACAACTGGATCTTACAAGAACACAAGTCATATCTATCACCAGGGTTCAGTTCAGTTCAGTTGTGTCTGATTCTTTGTGACCACATGGATGGCAGCACACCAGGCTTCCCTGTCCATCACCAACTATCACCAGGGTTACTGGCACCTATCACATAGATAGGAGGTGGGGTTGGAGATTGAGGGGCTAGAGCCAGAGCTAGATGTGATCTGGGGCTTCACTGCTCAAGGACCATCACACCCCACTGGGGAAAGAGGCAGATGCCCAGTTTCTGGAGCAGAAGCTCTGAGATTCATGCACAAGCTGGGTCCACTCCTTTTAAGCATGTGCTTTCTTCCCTCACAGCACAAACACCTCCACTCCAGAGGGGAGCACTGATGGAGCAAGGGAGGCTGCTGTGCACTTCAGTTTCCCTGGTACAGTCAGAGACCCAGACCACATCTGATACACTGCCTTGCAAGTGATCGTGATGGCTAGTCCCACCCACTCTAGTGCCACTTTAGCCTCCTTTGCTTCTTCTTCTTTTTTTTTTTTCCTTTGCTTCTTAAGGCTGTGCTCTTCCATCAGCTGTGGTGCTTGCCCTTTGTGAGGAGCCATGCTTCAGAGCAGTGGGACTGGTGCAGGTGCTTGGCATTATTTGGGACATGGGTTGTGGTGGTATAGCTGCAGTCAGAACCCAGGACTGCTTCTTATGCCCTGCCTTTGTAAGCATCAGAAATAGCTGCCCTCTCCCCACTCATATGCCTGTCCAGATCTGAGCCTTATAGCTGAGCTCTCCCTTGGGCCACAGAAGCCCTGCCCCAGGGTGGAGCTGAGCTGTGAAGCAAGTGGGGGCGGGGTGGGGCTGGAGTGGGCACCAGGCTCAGGCCATGGTGACCTAGGAAACTGGCCAGCATTCTGGGAAATTTCAACCCATCCTCTCTGCCCCTTTTGGGGAGAAAGTGTGTATGTGCCCTTCTCAACAGTGCGATTCAGGCTTCCCACAGTTATCCTACTATTCCCATTGGCCCTATAGCCAGCCCAGGGGACTCATCTTCCCAGTGTCAGATCCCAGGTGTGTGGCACCTGCTCACTCCCCAGGGAGGATCTTTGCTTTTGAAATCCCCTTCCTCTTCTGAGTCTCCTCCCAGAGGCACAGGTCTCAACATAATCACTTACCTTTCCTTCCTATTCAGTTATGGTTCATCAGCCTTGGTTGTGAAGGAGTCCTTCTGCCAGTTTCAGATTAATTTTCAGCTAGAATTTTTCCACATGTAGATGTGGTTTTGGTGTGTTTTGGAGGGGAGGTTAGTTCCACCTTCTACTCTGTCATCTTGACCTCTTTCTCTTTTTATTTTATAATTACATTCCCCTGTGTTCTACTTTCTAGAAAAAAAAAATATATCTTGGAATCTCTTACACAATGTTAATCTCATTTTTATAATATACTGTTGCACTTTTCTTGAAAGTGATACTGTTTCTCATTTACCTTTCTTAGTATATCAGTTGTCGGATTTTTGTAATTTTCTTTTTGTTGTTGTTTTTTTCCTCTGCCACGTATATTATTTCACAATTTATTTTGGCTAGGCTTTTTGAAATTTTATATTCTGCAGTTAAATTGCATTTTATCTAAAGGGAATTTTATTAATATTAGTCTAAGTTATCTGGACATATTCAAATGATTCCCAGAGTTAGGCATTAAGAAAAATGTGTCATTTGTTTGTTTATTGATTTTTAAGTCTATTCAATTTTGTTAGCATCACAATTTGGTGTCAGAGAATCAATTCTGATTACTGATTTTAATAACTGAAACTAAGGCAAGCTAACAGCTAAAACCTTTGTACTTACACACAAATTCATATGCTCTCATATCTCAATAGGGTGACTAAAAGCCTTCTTTATGTATTTGCAGTATTTCAGAATTGTTTTTTATTCCTTTTCATTAATGAATATAACTCACATGAGAAAGCTATTTAATAAACTCTGAACTAGGTATTGTATAAAATTGTGTTTTATAAAGTGTACAATTTGACTTTCTGTTCATTTTATTATTCTAATTGACTTTTATTTGATGATACAAATCAACCATTATGTTCTCATCCTTGATAAAACATGTCTCTATTTGATTTTTTTTCTATTGTTTTAACAAGAGGCTGGTGTGTTGGTTAAAGGGAAGAGAAATGAAATCAGTTTACCAACAGAATTTTTGCACAATGAAAGTGGTCAAATTGAGGAGTTGCTAAGATAATTAGATACATATTCTCTTGTTTAAAGGAGAACAATAATTCAACAATGATATATTCTAATCTCTGTCTTTGCAAAATTTTCAATTTTATCCGATTTTAATTAAAGTTTTGGGAATTTTGTATTAATCAAGACAATTTTCTGCTCCAAAACATGCAAAAGATTCATGAGTTTTATAAAGCAATACAAAAAACAATTCTATGCCAGATATACTAACACAGAAAATTTATATTTATTGCAAATTAGGTTCAAACATAATCAATTCTTGAGAGATTTTTTAACTATTTCTTAGAATTCAAAATTATAATAAATTGCATTAAACTTTAAAAGGAATATCAATAAATAGGCAATTCCATTGCTTATGTGTCAGAAATCATTAAAAGAAAGTGATTAACATAACTTACAAAGAGAATTATAAATATATCTTTTCTTCTGTGGAAAAACTCATTTATTTATATTTCAGTATCTGTGTTATTTCAAAGCATCATTGAGTACTAGTTAAGAGAAAGGAATTTTAATTTTTTACATTATTCAATTTGCATATTCTTATTAATTAAGCTGCTCCTTATACTAAAACCAATTGCCAAATTGCTCCTTCTGAATACATGTTCAATGCATATGGCTCTTTAAAAATATATGCTTATATGATACAGGGGAAATCTTTGATAATACTTGGGTAATAAATATTAGTTACTAATTACATAAACTTATTATGAAATGCAATGAATGAGTGAGCATTGATAAAAACTGTGTTATTTGGATGTTATTCATGGTAGTTTATGATAAAATTAAAGAGAAATTAACATCTCATTTCCTGATAAAACTTTATTTTATTTTTATTTTTTATTGGATTATAATTGCTTTACATAACTGTTCATGGGGCTCTCGAGAAAAGACACTTAAAACTCAACATTTTTGGCTTAAAATTCAACATTGAAAAAGTGAAGTTACGGCATCTGCTCCTATCACTTCATGGCAAATAGATGAGGAAAAAGTGAAAACAGTGAAAGATTTTGTTTGCTTGGGCTTCAAAATCACTGTGGACAGTGATTATAGTCATGAAATTAAAAGATGCTTGCTCTCTGGAAGAAAAGCTAACAGACCTAGGCAGCATATTGTAAAGCAGAGACATAATTTTGCTAACAAAGGTTCATATAGTCAAAGCTATGGTTTTTCTAGTAGTCATGTACAGATGTGAGAGTTGGACCATAAAGAACACTGAACACTGAAGAACTGATGCTTTCAAATTGTGATGCTCGAAGGACTGATGCTAAAGTTGAAACTCTAATACTTTGGCCACTGGATGCAAAGTGTTGCCTCACTGGAAAAGACTTCAATGTTGGGAAAGATTGAGGGCTGGAAGAAAAGGGTGTGATAGAGGATGAGATGATTGGATGGCATCACCGATTCAATGGACATGAATCTGTACAACTCCAGGAGATAGTGAAGGACAGGGAAGCCTGGTATGCTGCAGTTCATGGAGTCACAGAGTTTGATAGACGTAGCAACTAAACAACTAATTGCTTTACAATGTCATGTTAGTTTCTGCTGTACAATGAAGTGAATTAGCTACATGTACACATATGTTTCCTCCATCTTGGATCTCCCTCCTATACCCCCATCCTACCCACCTAAGTCATGTGCTGGTACAACTTTATATTGAAGAAAATAAAATGCATATAGGACTCATCTTATTCTCTTAGCTATGATTAAACAGTTCCTCTTACATGTTATTATTTAATTAATTATATTTCCCTCCTTTGTGGTCATGCTATTGCGCTCTTTCTTTATTTGTTTACAATGTTGACTTGTATATATTTTGATTGATATCTGTGCAATTGGCCATTACATACATGGTTGGTATACAACTCAAATCATGAAAGAAGAAACTTAGAAAATATGCTTCGTGTTATACTTTTGACATTTTTATACTCTTTAACGGAGAAGGCAATGGCACCCCACTCCAGTACTCTTGCTTGGAAAATCCCATGGACGGAGGAGCCTGGTAGGCTGCAGTCCATGGAGTCGCTAAGAGTCTGACACGACTGAGCGACTTCATGTTCACTTTTCACTTTCATGCATTGGAAAAGGAAATGGCAACCCACTCCAGTGTTTTTGCCTGGAGAATCCCAGGGACGGGGGGAGCCTGGTGGGCTGCTGTCTATGGGGTCGCACAGAGTCAGACACGACTGAAGTGACTTAGCATAGCATAGCATATACTCGTTAAATAATAATAATGAAAATAAGAGTAATAATAAAGTTACAGAATAGGAAATTAGAAGGACAGGTGTTTATGTGGTTGGTTCTGTGCTCATAACCAATATTCATCTCTCTCCTGCATAATCCATTCTTTCTCTGACTCCCCTATCAGCTTTTCTGCTGGTATAATTTGCACACCTAGTGGGGTAATTTAGAATTTCAAACCTGAAACTTGTGAATACCTGGCTACTGTGCCCTTGTCCAGGAATTTTTGCTGCAACTACTCTTCTATAGCTGTCAGAGACTATGTCAGCAGCAAGAGTCACTTCAAAAATCCCTTGAAATCCTGACATGTGTCTTAATAATTTAGTAGGAATTATGGCAAGGGTGACTTTCTTTCCAACTACTAGTTTAATGTTATAAGTCAAGATGGCAAGACCACTGCTATAGCTTTTGGTTTGTTAGAAACTTGATCATAACCTTTGCTACCAGTATTCTTGCATCATAACTGTTGTTCTATCCCAGTAAGTACAAAATATTTTGTAAACTTATTTTGTAAATGAGTAAGCACTTATTTCCCAAGGGGAGGGGGCTATTGCACAATCTTTGCTTTTCAGATCTATGATTTTAGTTATGAGGCATACAGAACCTGCAAAACATGGCTTGGTTTGTTTTTTGATATATGGCATATCTTGACAGAGAGCATCTAAACTTATAGAATGTCACTCATAAGTTGGCATCCTAATTGCACTTGCCAGAGTCATTCTAGTGTTCTAAGAAACCAGCAACATGGGGAGTAAAGATAGATTATATTCCCTCTAGGGAATAAGGAGTCAAATAATTAATCTGTCCTCAAGTGACCAAATTGTCTATGTTATAGCTTTTAATAAAATGCAGTGAAGACATGGCATTAGCCCTGGCTGCTCACTGATTGGGCCATCACCAGTGGGCAGTGATGGAAACAGATACAGAATAAGGGATAGCCCAGAGATGAGCTCACATACACTTTCCATCTCTGCCACAATGGCTGCCCTTTGCAAAGTGTCATTGCACAAAATAGTAATAACCCAGTGACAGGAGCTGATGACCTCTATGAAAAAATCATTTGTCTATATTGTGGTTCAGTAGCAGACAGTTTTCTGAGAACTGGCAAAAGATTGAAAAAACAAAAACAAAAAAAAAACAAAACAACTTTTTGTCCAGAGATCAATTGGCCAACTTCCCTGGATCATAAAGCAAGGGAATTCCAGAAAAATATCTACCTCTGTTCCATTGACTACACTAAAGCCTTTGAATATATGGATCATAACAAACTGTGGTATTCTTGTACAAGATGGGAGTAACAGGCCATCTTTCCTGTCTCTTGAGAAACCTGTATGTGGGTCAAGAAGCAACAGTTAGAGACTTGTATGGAACAAATAACTGGTTCAGGATTGAGAAAGGAGTATGACAAAGCTGCTTATTGTCACCATGTTTATTTAACTTATACACAGAGCATATCATGCAAAAGGCCAGGATGGATGAGTTACAAGCTGGAATTAAGATAATGGGGAGAAACATCAACAATCTCAGACATGTGGATGATACCTCTCTAATGGCAGAAAGCTAAGAAGAACTAAAGAACCTCTTGATAAAGGTGAAGGAAGAGAGTGAAATAGCTGGCTTAAAACTCAATATTGAAAAACAAAAGAAAACAAAAAATAAGATTATGACGTCCAGTCCCATCACTTCATGGGAAATAAAAAGGAAAAAGGTGGAAGTAGTAGTGACAGATTTCCTCTTCTCGTCTCTAAAATCACTGCAGATAGTGACTGCAGCCATTAAGTTAGAAGACAATTACTTCTTGGCAGGAAAGGTGTGACAAAAGTAGGCAGTGTGTTAAAAAGCAAAGAAATCACTTTGCTGACAAAGGTCCACATTTTCAAGGCTATGGACCTTCCAGTAGTCATGCATGGATGTGAGCGCTGGACTGTAAAGAAGGAAAAGTGCAAAAGAACTGATGTTTTCTAAGTGTGGTCTGGAGAAGACTCTTGAGAGTCTTTTGGACAACAGGAGATCAAACCAATCAATCTTCAAAGAAGTCAACCCTGAATACTCATTGGAAGGACTGATGCTGAAGCTGAATCTCCAATATTTTGGCCACCTGATGCGAAGACCTGACTCAATGGAAAAGACCCTGATGCTGGAAAATGTTGAAGGCAGAAAGAGAAGTGGGTGGCAGAGGATGAGGTGGTTGGATAACATTACCGATTCAATGGACATGAACTTGGGCAAACTCTGGGAGATGGTGAGGGACAGGGAAGCTTGGCATCTTGTAGTCTATGAGGTCATGAAGAATCAGACACAACCTGGCAACTCAACAACAACAACAACAAGTCTGCACATTTTGCTTTTGTTTTTGATCTTCCAGTCACACTCCTTCCTGGTCTCTAAGGCTAAACATTTGCCATCATTACATTATAAACATGAAATATCAATGTGATATTGATATCAATAACACATAATCTATATTATGATGGTTAGAGTGTGAAAATATTCATGTATATGTTGGAGAGAAAGTGTATCATAGAGCTAAATCTTCATATATCATGAAATTCAACAGTTAAGATCTTTGAAAAATAGAAAGTGAATGCATTGTTAAAATGAATTTTAGATTTTAAAAAATATAAAATATTGAAAGAAGTTACCTCAAGGATGTCAGAAATAAGGAAGAAAACGTTTTTTATTGTAATATGATTAATTTGCTTTAAAAATTACCTATGTAAGAGGCAAAACTATATGCTATAGTATAGAATTTTTTCCAAGACACTAGAAAACATAGATGTGAGGAAAATATATACTATCTACATATTAAAATATGTAGAGATACAGCATATATTAAGATATGTAAATATATTTATAGTATTTTATATTAAATATATGTATATAATGAGTGTTTATTGGCTTTGCAATCTCTTTGTGTATGTACAATACAGACATTAATATGATAATGTTCTTTATGTCTTGAGAACATTTTTCAAAGTGAAGAATATATTTTATTCAATTAATCTTTTATATTTTGTGGTATTCAAAATCAATATGAATCACTTTTATAATTAAATGATAAAAGTATACATATTTCAAAATCTGGCACATATGTTCTGCTGCTGCTGCTGCTGCTGCTAAGTTGCTTCAGTCGTGTCCAACTCTGTGCGATCCCATAGACGGCAGCCCACCAGGTTCCCCCGTCCCTGGGAACATATGTTCTAACATTTAAATATTCTAGTATTTCTAGAATACCTGAAATGGAGTTCACACATGCAAATGTACACATGAACTAGATAAGAAAAATAAATTTTGAAGTTAATAATGTTATTATTTGAACACCTATGTAAAATGGTATATTATACAAAATTGTTTCATCTCTTGGTAAATAACCATTAGATGGTCTTTAAGGAGAGATCACTTATTTATTGACTATCTTAACAGGTTTTGATATTGCTAATGGGAAACTCGAATTTCTCATTTGTATCTTTTATTTTGAGTATAAAAGAGGAAGATTTGACCATATTAAATTCTTGTAAACTTTTGAGCTCTTCAAATAAATAACTTTGCTCCAAGATTTTCCCTAGCTTTCTAGCAAGCATGAAGGATTTTCTTTCATCTTTCCTCCTACTACATTATGCATTGTTTGTATGAGCATGCAGTTTCTATTTCATGATGGTTGAAAATACTTATATTACATATACTCAACAATTCATTCATCTATCATTGGCTCCTAAATACTATATGTAATGCCATTTCTGATGGACCCTACTTGAAGCTGTAGATTGGAACTTTTATTAGCAATTTTGTACAGGACTCAGTGGTTCTGAATGGTAGCTTATGTGATAAGCTTGTTGATAAATAATGGAAAGAGTACTTTGAACTAAATACAAGCCAGAGTTTCTCCCACTTTTTTTTTTTTTTTTAACATTTGGTAAAGCAGTCTCAGAGTGCAGCAGTATATATCATTGAGAAAATCGGTGTCCTGAAAGATTAAATAGACAAAGAAGCTGTTAACTGCTCTTGATATCCTGATGATGCTTAAATATTACTTAAAGTATCACTTAGGTGTTTGAAAGGAAATGTTTACATAATTACATCTATATTAGTTATCTATTGCTGCATAACTATTCATCAGTGAATGATGTGACTTGAAATATTGCATGTACAGTAAATCTACTTACAAACCTTCAAGTCGTAAACTTTCAAAGATGCGAATGTGCATTCCATCAGCATCAGATGTGACTGACATTGCAGTTTGTCCTCTGTCTCCTGTTGCTGAAGATGTGATCCTTCAGCTCTACCATCTCCTACCTCCTCTCCTTCCTCCAGTCAGTAACTCTTCTTTCCTGTTCACTCAATGCCAGCTGTTGTACTGTACTACTGTACATTTCAAAGTACTATACTTATGAGATTAAAAATGTATCCTTTATTTTCTGTGTTTCTTTTTTGTATTTGTATGAAAAGTATTATAAACCTATTACAGTACTGTATTATATGGATGGTTGTGTTAGTTGGATACCTAGGTTAGCTTTGGAGGAAAAAAAAAATATTAAAAGGATGACATTAATTGTAGTTAAAATAATATTGTTTCTCAGAAGTTAATGAATGTGTATAAAATCTATTGATATAAATAGGATAATTTAAGGGTTAAAATCAACATTTAAGTTTAAACTTTATTTTTTAGCCTTTAATAAAAATGTACATTTAAATATTTATAAAATTATTTTCCTGATACTCCAATTCACTAAAAATATCAAATAGCATGTTGTTTTTCAGGTTTTTTTTTAATCTGCAGAATTTCTTTATGTCTCTTTAAATATCAGATCTAGATCTTTTTACTCTCAGATCTATTCACTTGTTATTTTCTTAACCTCTGTCAGAGGATTGTTTGTGCCCCACAATTTATTACACAAGTTTCTGTAGGGCAGGGACAAATTCTCTACCACTATCTTATGGTCTCCAGCTGGGTCTACAAATTAAAATGACACAAGACAGATTAAAAAGATAAAAACAATTTATTAAATTTTAACAAGTGCCTGAGAGCCATTATAAGAGAATGAAATCTCAAAGAAGTGACCAGAGCAGAGAGCTTTGAAGTCTTTTAGAAAAAGAAATAAAATATCTGTGAAGAATTAATAAAACAAAAGGATTTTGGATTGGGGGTATTGAATGGCTAAGTAATAACTAGGAGATAAGAGTTTGTTTAAAAAGGTTGTTTGTAAGCTTTTTCAAACCCCAATTCCTCATCTATGCTGATAAAAATATTTTCCTTCTTCCCAGTTTAGGAAGAGTACATTTTATATGCAAGTTTTATCTCTTGCTTTCAGGAAGAAAAAGGAGGGTCAGAGTGTCCTTCCTGAACTTGATGTTTCTTAAATGCCTTTAACTAAAAATAATCAATATGTTAGACACACAGTGTGAGGTGACATATCTGGTTTCCTTCACTCTCTTTGCAAGTTGGCTCTTATCTGAGCTTGAACAATGCTTAGAACCATTAGAGGGACAAGGGAGAAGGAGAAAACTGCATTTTTTATCCTCTTTCCCTGTTGCTAGCACTTTATCCAGGGCTTGCCATATCTTACTCTATATGCCTCATATTCCACCCAATATATGTACCGTTGTTTTACCTTTCACCAAGTGACCCACAGGCTAAGTATAATAATAGTACAACTGACCTTTGTTTATTTGATCTGTTTTAAATACTTGGAGTGAATTTTGTTTACCAGGATTAAACTAATGTTTGCAGTTCTTGTTACTCTGAGGGGTCCCAGAAAACAGAGCACAACACAGGATTTTGAGAGTAGGTTAATCAGCTCTGAGTCTGAACATTGTGATGCTCTCCAAAAATATGATACAAAGGACTCAAACATTAGATAGCTATTATTTATTGTTGCATGGGTGGTGTAGCAGTTGAAGTCAAAGATTAAGAATACTGAGTAATTACAATTTAGCAACTGACAGAGCACAAATTGTGAGTACAAATATTGTAGAATGGGCTGGCTGCTTCTGAATAATAATCTTAGAGCTTTGATATCTGAACTAGAAGAATAGACAGAGATACAGAGGATTATACAGAGACATTAAGATAATATATTACTGTCTATAAGTTCAAGACATATAGACCTGCTATAGGCTGAATATGTGTGTCTTTGAAAATTCATCTTTGAAATCCTAGTGCCTGGCCCTGGGACATGGTTAGAGTACAGTGCTCATGAATCGCTCTTATGAAAAAGGAGATCAGATCAGATCAGATCAGATCAGTCGCTCAGTCGTGTCCGACTCTTTGCGACCCCATGAACTGCAGCACGCCAGGCCTCCCTGTCCATCACCAGCTCCCGGAGGTCACTCAGACTCGCATCCATCGAGTCAGTGATGCCATCCAGCCATCTCATCCTCTGTCGTCTCCTTCTCCTCCTGCCCTCAATCCCTCCCAGCATCAGAGTCTTCTCCAATGAGTCAACTCTTCGCATTAGGTGGCCAAAATACTGGAGTTTCAGCTTCAGTATCATTCCTTCTAAAGAAATTCCAGGATTGATCTCCTTCAGAATGGACTGGTTGGATCTTCTTGCAGTCCAAGGGACTCTCAAGAGTCTTCTCCAACACCACAGTTCAAAAGCATCAATTCTTCGGCGTTCAGCCTTCCTCACAGTCCAGCTCTCACATCCATACATGACCACAGGAAAGACCATAGCCTTGACTAGGCGAACCTTTGTTGGTAAAGTAATGTCTCTGCTTTTGAATATGCTATCTAGGTTGGTCATAACTTTCCTTCCAAGGAGTAAGCGTCTTTTAATTTCATGGCTGCAGTCACCATCTGCAGTGATTTTGGAGCCCAGAAAAACAAAGTCTGACACTGTTTCTACTGTTTCCCCATCTATTTCCCATGCAGTGATGGGACCAGATGCCATGATCTTCGTTTTCTGAATGTTGAGCTTTAAGCCAACCTTTTCACTCTCCACTTTCACTTTCATCAAGAGGCTTTTTAGCCCCTCTTCACTTTCTGCCATAAGAGTCGTGTCATCTGCATATCTGAGGTTATTGATATTTCTCCCGGCAATCTTGATTCCAACTTGTGTTTCTTCCAGTCCAGCATTTCTCATGATGTACTCTGCATATAAGTTAAATAAACATGGTGACAATATGCAGCCTTGACGTACTCCTTTTCCTATTTGGAACCAGTCTGTTGTTCCATGACCAGTTCTAACTGTTGCTTCCTGACCTGCGTACAGATTTCTTAAGAGGCAGATCTGGTGGAATTAGCGAACTAAAATGGACTGGAATGGGTGAATTTAACTCCTATGACCATTATATCTACTACTGTGGGCAGGAATCCCTCAGAAGAAATGGAGTGGCCATCATGGTCAACAAAAGAATCCGAAATGCAGTACTTGGATGCAGTCTCAAAAATGACAGAATGATCTCTGTTCGTATCCAAGGCAAACCATTCAATGTCACAGTAATCCAAATCTATGCCCCAACCAGTAACGCCGAAGAAGCTGAAGTTGAACGGTTCTATGAAGACCTACAAGACCTTTTAGAACTAACACCCAAAAAAGATGTCCTTTTCATTATAGGGGACTGGAATGCAAAAGTAGGAAGTCAAGAAACACCTGGAGTAACAGGCAAATTTGGCCTTGGAATACGGAATGAAGCAGGGCAAAGACTAATAGAGTTTTGCCAAGAAAATGCACTGGTCATAGCAAATACCCTCTTCCAACAACACAAGAGAAGACTCTATACATGGACATCACCAGATGGTCAACACCGAAATGAGATCGATTATATTCTTTGCAGCCAAAGATGGAGAAGCTCTATACAATCAGCAAAAACAAGACCAGGAGCTGACTGTGGCTTGGACCATGAACTCCTTATTGCCAAATTCAGACAGAAATTGAAGAAAGTAGGGAAAACTACTAGACCATTCAGGTATGACCTAAATCAAATCCCTTATGATTATACAGTGGAAGTGAGAAATAGGTTTAAGGGCCTAGATCTGATAGATAGAGTGCCTGATGAACTATGGAATGAGGTTCGTGACATTGTACAGGAGACAGGGATCAAGACCATCCCCATGGAAAAGACATGCAAAAAAGCAAAATGGCTGTCTGGGGAGGCCTTACAAATAGCTGTGAAAAGAAGAGAAGCGAAAAGCAAAGGAGAAAAGGAAAGATATAAACATCTAAATGCAGAGTTCCAAAGAATAGCAAGAAGAGATAAGAAAGCCTTCTTCAGTGATCAATGCAAAGAAATAGAGGAAAACAACAGAATGGGAAAGACTAGGGATCTCTTCAAGAAAATCAGAGATACCAAAGGAACATTTCACGCAAAGATGGGCACGATAAAGGACAGAGATGGTGTGGACCTAACAGAAGAAGAAGATATTAAGAAGAGGTGGCAAGAATACACAGAAGAACTGTACAAAAAAGAGCTTCAAGACCTAGACAATCATGGTGATGTGATCACTGACCTAGAGCCAGACATCTTGGAATGTGAAGTCAAGTGGGCCTTAGAAAGCATCACTACGAACAAAGCTAATGGAGGTGATGGAATTCCAGTGGAACTACTCCAAGTCCTGAATGATGATGCTGTGAAAGTGCTGCACTCAATATGCCAGCAAATCTGGAAAACTCAGCAGTGGCCACGGGACTGGAAAAGGTCAGTTTTCATCCCAATCCCAAAGAAAGGCAATGCCAAGGAGTGCTCAAACTACCGAACAATTGCACTCATCTCACACGCTAGTAAAGTAATGCTCAAAATTCTCCAAGCCAGGCTTCAGCAATATGTGAACCGTGAACTTCCTGATGTGCAAGCTGGTTTTAGAAAAGGCAGAGGAACCAGAGATCAAATTGCCAACATCCGCTGGATCATGGAAAAAGCAAGAGAGTTCCAGAAAAACATCTATTTCTGCTTTATTGACTATGCCAAAGCCTTTGACTGTGTGGATCACAATAAACTATGGAAAATTCTGAAAGAGATGGGAATACCAGACCACCTGATCTGCCTCTTAAGAAAAAGGAGATATCTGTTGCCATTTCTACCACATGAGAACAAAACCAAAAGTCTGTGACCTGTCACACAGCCCTCACTGCATGTGCTGACCCCCTGATTTTGGATTTTAATCCTCAAGAACTGTGAGAAATAAATTTCTCTTGTTTATAAACACCCCATCTATGGTATTTTGTTGTAGAACCTGGAATGGACTAGGATAATATCTGAGCATCAAGCTCCAATTTGATCATCACTGATGTTGAATTACAATTACAATATAAACTTGCCAAATTTCTTAAGTGAATGTTATGGCCTTTGTACTGTAAGCTGGAGTACCTCAAATATGTTGTATAGATAAATGAATTGAAGATCTTTGTAAAACACAAATCATTTCTCTCTTAGACATATGTCTAAATGCAGGAGAACTGAAAATCTTGAGCATAAATATGTGGTCTGTATACCAAAGGAATTGCAATATCTTGCAAGTTCTTATGGCAAGAACCTTATGAATACGTATGGAAATGTGCTTTATGAGCATCACACTTATTGTGGTGACCATTTCAAAATGAAAACTGAATTATTATGATGTATGTTGGAAGGTAGTATGCTGTTGTACATCAACTGTACTAGAATAAAAATAAATGAATATAAGGGTAGAGGACAAAGTTGAATTTGACTGAAATTATCTATATACAGATTTAGAATTTAAAAAGTCTCTGCTATCAATTCTAATTGTGTGTGTGTGTGTGTGTGTGTGTGTGTGTGTGTGTGTGTGTGTGTGTGTGTGTTGGGGGCTTCCCATATCAACAAGCAATTCTGAAGACATCATATTAGAAACTTAGTCATCTAGGCAGCTAGCAAGTAGCTCCAAGACTTTGCTTGGTTCAGTGCATGAAGCCTGGATTTAACAGTGTCATGTCTACATCAAATGATATCAAGACGCCTGATCACCTGGTCTAATGTAGAGAAGTAAATGTGCAGGTACTAATAATGTTTTGAGTTTATTATGCAAAATTCACTTACCTTTCACCCATAGGTATTCATAGAAAGGACACTGAGGATACTCTTTTCTCCAAGGCATTGATAAATGCATTAGTGTTATGAACACCAGTGCTCGTGGAAAACCTTTTTAGATTTGGGATTTAAAAGTCCCTGGTACCAACTCTAATATGTGTGTGTATGTTGGGGGTTTCCCCATCCCAACAAACAATTCTGAAGTGACACATACTGGATGTCCTACAACTCAACTCAAATCTCACACTAACTGCCTGGAGAGAGCATGTGACTCCACAGATTGTGCTCAGTCCTACAAAATGACCCCGGACCACCTTCAGACATTATTTGCAAGTCCTTGTTGTTAAGTTACCTGCACTTCTGAACAACAAGCTACAAACTGAAAGTTCTCAAGACTTTCTTGGACTTCATGTGCCACTTGTGAGTTCATTTTGTTTCCTGTACTTATTAACTGGTTATAAATCAGGCATTTCAAAGAACCCCTCCTTGGGTTCAACTTATTTTTAAGATTGGTCACAGAACTCAGAAAAATATTTTACTTACTCTATCATCAGCTAATTTTACAAAAATATAACTTAGGAACATTCAGACAGAAGAGATGCAGAGGACAAGGTATGTGCAAAAGGCAAAGAGCTTCTATGCCTGATAAAAGAGTGCTAGTCTCCCCAAGTCTCCACATGGCCCCTAACCAGAAGCTCTCCAAACAAGATCCTTTTTGAATTTTAATAGAAACTTCATTACATAGGCATGGATTGATTAATTTATTGGCCATTGGTGATTTATTTAACTTCTAGCCCCCCACTCTCCTCCATCCTCCCCTGAGATTGAGGTAGGGCTGGTAATAAAATTCAAATGGATTAATCACATGATGGACTCCACTGGCAACCGATTGCCATCATTAGATATTTTCCAAAAGTTACCTCATCAACATAACAAAAGACACCTTTATTGTTCTCCTCAAGACATTAAAAGGATTTTATGAACACTGTGCCAGAAATGGTGACAATGTCCAAATACATGTTTGGGGGTTTTTTTTGTAATAAATTACAATATTATAGAGATATTGAGAGAAAATAGTACCACTGAAATGAAGTGCTCTTCAATAGAAACAGTTGTACCTTGAAGTGGCATTAAGTCAGATGACTCTGTTTAACTATTAGAGACAATGTGGGTATAACTGCAGGGAAGCATAGCTGGAATGGTAATCTCTGATTAGACATCCAATGACCTGTAGTTTATTGATCACAGTGCATTTGAAAATGGAGTATGCGGCAGTCTAGTAAAATATTATTTTAAAATAATGTTTTCCTTATGTAAAATAAAACTTGCACTCCTGCATGCATACTTGATTCTACTTAAAGAAGAACTTCCACATCACCATCCATAATCATTGCAAAATTTCTTTCAAGGTTTTCACAAAGTCATCTGAACACAACCACTCTGGTGACCTAGAATTAGAAATAAATAGATATTAACACTGAATAGATTCTAATCCTTGAATATACAAAATATCATGAGTGCCCCACTGGTCTAAGTGAATGTTTATGGAGGCTAAGTGGTAAATAAGAAATAAAAGAATTTTTTTTTCCTACCAAGTTCTGTAGTACAGTAATTCTTACAATGGTATTAAATGGTTTAAATAAACCTAGTTAACAAATTTCAGAATACTTGCATTTAGTGACTTAAATTGTTGAAGAAGTTGAGTAGAGGACCACTTCCCACCCCCCGCCCCCGCCACCCCCGCCGCCTGCCGCCCCACTGGCCAAGAATTTATCTTGTTGACAAAAATGTCAAAATAGGAACAACATCTCTTCTGAAAAAAATTGGAGACACTGATGGTGAGATCTAAGATTTGAAAGATATAAGAGTGGTCATTTCTCTCTTATTCCTATTTCACTGATGGGTTTGGCTACTGCCAAAACCACATGGATTATTTGTTATTCAAAAATTAAACCTATGACAACATTAAATACTATTGCTATTTTTTATGTTGTCTTTTGACATGTATCAACATAGATCAACTCACTTCCTGGAAAGTGGTGAAAATTCTATTTTTCTCCAAAGCAATTAGCAGGAAAGAGAAGAAGAGATTTGCTTGTATCAGGTGGAAGCAACAGTATATCTTCCCTGTCTTATCTCAGGGCTATGACAGCTCTTGTGCTGTCTTAAAGTATTTAAAAGGGAAATCAATCATCTGAATATTGTACAGAGTACCATGTTATCCCAATGTTGGTTACTCCAAATGATGGGATCTGGTAAGCAGAAAGTAGCTACTTGCCATTCATTCTAGTAAAATGTTGATGTGCTAGTGGTAAAAAATTAGCCCAATGAAAATTATGTTTCCTGTCAGATTACAGAAGTTTCTAGAGCTTCAGGGATTTTAAACATGCTGGGATAACTACTCTAAACTCAGAAGGGCTTGGCACTGCCTGACACTGAAAAAGTGGCAACATTAATCTTGTTCCTTTTCAGATTTTAGAGGCAATATGAAGCACATTGGGCTTCATGCTCCAACACACATCAATTAACTCATTAAAGCTATACATTTTTGAGTGGAGTCACTGCAGATGGTGACTGCATCCATGAAATTAAAAGACGCTTACTCCTTGGAAGGAAAGTTATGTCCAACCTAGATAGCATATTCAAAAGCAGAGACATTACTTTGCCAACAAAGGTCCGTCTAGTCAAGGCTATGGTTTTTCCTGTGGTCATGTATGGATGTGAGAGTTGGACTGTGAAGAAGGCTGAGCGCTGAAGAATTGATGCTTTTGAACTGTGGTGTTGGACAAGACTCTTGAGAGTCCCTTGGAGTGCAAGGAGATCCAACCAGTCCATTCTGAAGGAGATTAGCCCTGGTGTTTCTTTGGAAGGAATGATGCTAAAGCTGAAACTCCATTACTTTGGCCACCTCATGCAAAGAGTTGACTCATTGGGAAAAACTCTGATGCTGGAAGGGATTGGGGGCAAGAGGAGAAAGGGACGACAGAGGATGAGATGGCTGGATGGCATCATTGACTTGGTGGATGTCAGCCTGAGTGAACTCCAGGAGTTGGTGATGGACAGAGAGACCTGCATGCTGCAATTTGTGGGGTCGCAAAGAGTAGGACACAACTGAGCAACTGAACTGAACTGAACTGAAGATAAAAAAATACGGCTGTACAGAAAGTTCAGACTGAAGAGGAAATCTACTGAAAACTAAGTCTCTTGAACCTGCAGATACAATGTTTCTCACATTGCCAATCATAAAAAAAAAAGTGCTTTATGGATCCTCTGGATGGCCCTACTACGGTAATGATAGCTCAGACTCAGGATTTTGCAGCAAAATAATAGCCTCTGCCAGTGATAACATTTCTCTTTTTGAAAGAGAGCTCTTGTCTTTTTAATAGGCCTTGATAGAGAAGGGGACGACAGAGGATGAGATGGCTGGATGGCATCACTGACTCAATGGACGTGAGTCTGGGGGAACTTCGGGAGTTGGTAATGGACAGGGAGGCCTGGTGTGCTGCGATTCATGGGGTCGCAAAGAGTGAGACACGACTGAGCAACTGATCTGATCTGATCTGATAGAGACTGAACATATAGCCATGTTAAATCCCATGACTCTAAGCCCTGAGTTGACATCAGTTCAGTCAGTCAGTTCAGTCACAGTCAAGTCTGACTCTTTGCGACCCCATGAGTCACAGCACGCCAGGCCTCCCTGTTCATCACCAACTCCTGGAGTTCATCCAGACTCATGTCCATCAAGTCAGTGATGCCATACAGCCATCTCATCCTCTGTCATCCCCTTCTCCTGCCCTCAATCCCTCCCAGCATCATAGTCTTTTACAATGAGTCAACTCTTCATGTGAGGTGGCCAAAGTATTGGAGTTTCAGCTTTAGCATCAGTCTTTCCAGTGAACACCCAGGACTGATCTCCTTTAGGATGGACTGGCTGGATCTCCATGCACTCTAAGGGACTCTCAAGAGTCTTCAACACCACAGTTCAAAAGCATCAATTCTTCAGTGTTCAGCTTTATTCACAGTCCAACTCTTACATCCATACATGACCACTGGAAAAACCAACATACATTGAGTAAAACTTAACCCAATGAGCCATAAAAATTGTTCTCACCATTAGTTTTCTGCTATAATAGAACATGAACTAATACATTTGCAACTGTGTTATTCACTAGGATATCTCTTAGTACTTTCATGACCAAGATAATGGGAATACACAGCAGTCCAATGAATTGAGGACCACTGAGGACACAGATTCTTCAAAATTAATGTTTGGATCACTTCACCAAGTAAAGAACCTGGTGAGCTTAGGTGCTAGCTGTGTGCAATTGGGGGATAAAATTTTATTAAATGTCAACTATAGCCTCATTGCCAGCACAAGTATGAGAAACAGCAGCTAGGTGTACTTAGACTACAGTTGTACTAACTAAAATGAGTTGTGTTCTTTTCCTGAGTTGTGGTACTTAACTATGCAATTTAGAATTTGGAAGAGAGTTTGTACTTCAATCTGGTTTGGGTATGGTGCCTAGTAAGAGTTTAAAACTCAACATTCAAAGAACTAAAACAATGTCACCTGGTCCCATGACTTCATGGCAAATAGATGGGGAAAAAATGGAAAGAGTGACAGACTTTATTTTCTTAGGCTCCAAAATCACTGCAGATGGTGACTGCAGCCATGAAATTCAAAGATGCTTGCTCCTTGGAAGAAAAGCTATGACAAAACTAGACAGCACATTAAAAAGCAGAGGCATCACTTTGCCAAAAATGTCTGTGTAAGTCAAAGCTATGGTTTTTCCAGTATTTCCAGTAGTAATGTTCAGATGTGACAGTTGGACCGTAAAGAAGGCTGAGCACTGAAGAACTGATGCTTTTGAACTTTGGTGCTGGAAAAGACTTTTTTTTTTTTTTTTTTACTTTACAATATTGTATTGGTTTTGCCATACATCAACATGAATCTGTCACAGGTATACACGTGTTTCCCATCCTGAACCCCCCACCCTCCTCCCTCCCCGTACCATCCCTCTGGGTTGTCTCAGTGCACCAGCCCCAAGCATCCAGTATCATGCATTGAACCTGGACTGGCTATTCATTTGATATATGATATTATACAGGTTTCAATGCCATTCAAGAGTCCCTTGGACTGCAAGGAGGTCAAATCAATAAATCCTTAAGGAAATCAACCCTGAATATACATTGTAGGGACTGACGCTGAAGCTGAAGCTCCAATACTTTGGCCACCTGATAAGAGCCAACTCATTAGAAAAGACCCTGATGCTGTGAAAGATTGAGGGCAGGAGGTGAAGGGGCCAACAGAAGATTAGATGTTTGGATGGCATCATTGACTCAATGGACATGAGTTGGAGCAAACTCCAGGAGACAGTGAAGGACAGGGAAGCCTGGTGTTCTGCAGTCCATGAGGTCACAAAGAGTTGGATATGACTGATTGACTGAACAACAAAAAGAGTTTAAGTAAGTTTCTTAAAAGATGAGATCCTCATCTCACAATAGATGTTCACCTAAGGTTAACTGTAAGCATAAAAGATTAAATACAAGTAATTTATGTAACAGAGTCATATAATTATTGAGTTTTATTCATTTTTGAGTGTCATAGTAGGTTAAGAGATTTTTTTGAATAGCAGAGTAATATTTGTTGATTGTTAACAGTGACTTTTCTGGGAATATAACTTTATTCTATTCACAAGTTTAGGTATCTCCATGTACTCCCAAATGATTTTAGATTTTTTTTTTTAATAATAAACATCCCTTTATTTTCTGATACCATTACAAAACTGATTACATTAGCAAGAAAATGTGTTACTTGAGTTGAAGTCAGAGGCAGTTACTCCCCAAAATGTTAAGTAAAATGGTGTACAACATCAGGAATAAAACTCTAAATTTTGCACTGTCTTTACCACATTTGATCTTCTGAACAATTTTTTTGAGCAAGATAAAAGATTCAGATCAGATCAGATCAGATCAGTCGCTCAGTCGTGTCCGACTCTTTGCTACCCAATGAACCGCAGCACGCCAGGCCTCCCTGTCCATCACCAACTCCCGGAGGTCACTCAGACTCACATTCATCGAGTCAGTGATGCCATCCAGCCATCTCATTCTCTGTCGTCCCCTTCTCCTCTTGCCCCCAATCCCTCCCAGCATCAGAGTCTTCTCCAATGAGTCAACTCTTCGCAGGAGGTGGCCAAAATACTGGAGTTTCAGCTTTAGCATCATTCCTTCCAAAGAAATCCCAGGGATGATCTCCTTCAGAATGGACTGGTTGGATCTCCTTGCAGTCCAAGGGACTCTCAAGAGTCTTCTCCAACACCACAGTTCAAAAGCATCAATTCTTCGGCGCTCAGCCTTCTTCACAGTCCAACTCTCACATCCATACATGACCACAGGAAAGACCATAGCCTTGACTAGGCGAACCTTTGTTGGCAAAGTGATGTCTCTGCTTTTGAATATGCTATCTAGGTTGGTCATAACTTTCCTTCCAAGGAGTAAGCGTCTTTTAATTTCATGGCTGCAGTCACCATCTGCAGTGATTTTGGAGCTCAGAAAAACAAAGTCTGACACTGTTTCCACTGTTTCTTCATCTATTTCCCATGTAGTGATGGGACCAGATGCCATGATCTTCGTTTTCTGAATGTTGAGCTTTAAAGCCAACCTTTTCACTCTCCACTTTCACTTTCATCAAGAGGCTTTTTAGTTCCTCTTCACTTTCTGCCATTAGGGTGGTGTCATCTGCATATCTGACGTTATTGATATTTCTCCCAGCAATCTTGATTCCAACTTGTGTTTCTTCCAGTCCAGCATTTCTCATGATGTACTCTGCATATAAGTTAAATAAACACGACGGGTGCACTAAGAGCGCCTCCGCGGCTGCGACCAGCACACTAAGAGCGCATCCGTGGCTGTGACCGGCGCACTAAGAGCGCACACTAAGAGCGCCTCGGCAGCTTCGAGATAAAAGATTACATGTATTTTATCTTCAGGAATGTAATGGTCTAATTATTTAAACAGATTATATTATAAATCCAAGTTGTGAAGTTGTTTATAGAGTTGGCTTTTTCTCTCTCTCTCTAAATCAGTAGTCTAACAAGGGTTAGAAACTCCTGATATGTTTTGGTCTATTTATTGTGAATATTTCTTAGTGTTTTCTAAATCATACATAAACATAATGAATATGTTTTTTTCATAAACATAATGAATATACAAAATTGTCAAAACCTATACAATATAGTAAAAAATTAGATACCAGGGATATTTTATTTGGGGTTTAAATAATTTTTAATTGCTAAATCCATAGGGAAAATATTTTCAGCATAATAGATTATAAAAACTGACTCATTTAAGTATAATATCAGTTAATATTAAGGTTTTTTCCTTTAGAAAGCTTTTTTCTTAAAGTAAAAAAACATGTTGATATAGCTGACAAGGAGATTTCTATAAGCTTTAAGTAACAGTCTTAACCTCTTTAAAGTTCATTAAAATCAATGAAGAAATTTATTCACAAATGGATAGACTTGAGTTCTTATCATGCACAAGTAAACAAAGAATATGATGTAAAATTATCTGATATATTCAGAAAATGTTTCTCTCCTGTCTCCATGACATTTTGGTTCAAAATATCATACTACTCATTAATACTTACAATTTGTAAACCACAGATTATGTTTAGAAATAAATGATGGCTGTGGTTCCCAATTCTATAAATGATTGTTAATCTTTGGTCTTACTTAGACTCAAAGAATGATCCAATAAATAGAGTGAGCATGACATTTAAATCATCCAAAGATAATTCTGACCATGTTTGGGTGAAAGATTCAAATTTCCCAACATAGGCTAGTGCACTTCTCAAATTTCTCTTTTCCTTTTTTAAGAAGTGAAAGGTTTCAAAGATCAAATCTGCTGCAGCATCCACAGAAGCCAATCTATTATCAACAAGAATGTCATCACTCAGAGTCACTTTATGTCTTGTCACTTCTGACATTCTCTCTGAAGCTAACTGTAGCAACAAGCTTCAGAGCTGACATTTATGCTTTTGTATGACTGCTCAAGATAAGCAGTCCTACTCAAGTCAGCTGCCAAAAATACCAAAAAAGGGATCAAAACATCTTCATTCTAATGATTAAGAAAATCTAATAAATAAAATTTAATTACTGAAATCCATTGGAAAAAAATATCTATAATCATAAAAATAATGCAAGTGGAGAAACCAACCTGACTTTCCTGTCACACAGATAGAAAAATCATGCAAATAAATATTTTAAATGTTAAAGAAGTTTAAAGAATATTTTCAGTCCCCTTGTTACATTTGATTTTATTTTTAAAACTATTGAAAGGGAGGTAAAGTGTATTGTTATCCAAAAAATATTTACAGTTAGTGCAGATTTTTCCTTCCTTTAAAATGAAAGTGTGTGTGTGTGTATCTATATCTCTGACATTACTGAATATCTACCCTGTTAATTAGTGCCAAAATATGTTTTTTAATGTATGAATAAGTGACAGAATGATGTATGAAACAATATAAGAACATCTGCAGTTTACTTATTGAATTTCTCTAAATCTTTGATTTACTATATACTCTTTACTATAACATTCTACACTCTTTTAAATCACTATCCATACCTTTTAGACATAACATTTTGGTGAATTTTTCCAAGGACGAAAAGAAACATATTAGATAGTCAACTGTAAGTTTGTTTACATAAAATAAAAACATCACTAACACAATCTCACTATAAAAACAGTTCCATATAAAATATATCTTCATGATTCAGAAGTACATTTGCAGAGTGAAATCAAATTACATATTATAATTTTAACTTAAATTTGGGAAAGAATAATTTTTCCCCTGTATATGAATCCTTCCTTTTTATCCATATATTGGGCACATTTTAACTTACTATAGTTGTTATTGAAATAATTATAATTTACAATGGAGGCAACTATATATTAACCTAAAATTGTACATCTCTAAAGGTAGAATTTTGGGGGATATCATGTCACCTGAGTGTAATTAAGCATTTAATTCTGGGATTTCTCCTAAATAACTATCTAGTCTTCATCTCACATAAACAGAATTCAGCTTTTTAGACAGGTCTAGCCAGCTTTCTGTTTTCTGAAAAATTGTGTGAGTCTTTACAGAAAACTGTTGTGAAAGTGCTGCACTCAATATGCCAGTAAATTTGGAAAACTCAGCAGTGGCACAGGTCTGGAAAAGGTCAGTTTTCATTCCAGTCCCAAAAAAAGGCAATGGCAAAGAATGCTCAAACTACTGCACAATTGCACTCATTTCACATGCTAATAAAGTAATGCTCAATATACTATAAGCCAGGCTTCAACAGTATGTGAACTGTGAACTTCCAGACATTGAAGCTGGGTTTAGAAAAGGCAGAGGAACCAAAGATCAAATTGCCAACATCCGTTGGATCATGGAAAAAGCAAGAGAGTTCCAGAAAAACATCTATTTCTGATTTATTGACTATGACAAAACCTTTGACTGTGTGGATCACAACAAACGGTGGAAAATTCTGAGAGATGGGAATACCAGACCACCTGACCTTCCTCTTGAGAAATCTGTATGCAGGTCAGGAAGCAACAGTTAGAACTGGGCATGAAACAACAGACTGTTTTCAAATTGGGAAAGGAGTACATCAAGGCTGTATGTTGTCACTCTGCTTATTTAACTTATATGCAGAGTACATCATGAGAAATATTGGGCTGGAAGAAGCACAAGCTGGAATCAAGATTCCCATAGAGTCACAAAGAGTTTCATATGACTGAGCGACTGAACTGAACTTACAGATAACTCATATTATAAAATTATTAGTTTTGTTAAAGACAGAGTTTCTGTCAGAAAGAAAGAGAAGTCATTCTTTCTTCTTCATGAGTCATCCAGACAAGTGGTACTTCAGAAGATTGTTTTTATAATTTCACACGCCATGTGGAATAATTCTTTGTCACTATAGTTATTAAGCTCTTCAATGCAAAGGAGTTAGAATATAAAGAATCTGTCATGCAGCCTTATGAACAAAATCATCCTCAGTATTGTTTTAAAGTGATTCATTACCCTAAGATTCATATTTAAGCATTCTATGTTATGACTGCAATCAAACCGGGTAATCTAATACGCTGAAAATGTCTACCATGCCATTTGATAGAATAACATTTTCAAGTATTATCCTCCAGACAGCGTCTGGAATTGGGCTGCACAATAGAGAAAAATGATCAACATATGGTCATAATAAACCAGCTACTGTGATGGCATTATCCGTACACTGTATCATTATTCATGAGGATCCTATTTGAGGTTTTTTTTTTACCATAAAGTTAGGGAAAAGAGCTTGGAGAGATTTAGTAAATTAGGAATGTGTACAATGGTGGGAGGCAATAACACTGATCCATCTGAATCCAACATTTCACATTTGTCAGTTTTGCTAGTGTGATACACATTTATGCACACTACCTTGAAATACTCTAGCATGCCTTTTAGAATCTACTCACTTTCTGGTGTAGAAGATTTTGATTCACAATAGTGTATCAGAATTATATGCCTCAGTTGAACAGATAATAAGCCTAACTATTTTCATCCTGTGTGCAGTGCTAGAGCAAATTTGAGGAGATACCTCACGTCCAAGGACAAAGGAAAAGCCCCAGCAAGATGGTAGGAGTGGCTAAATCACATTTAGAATAAAACCCCATACCTACCAGAGATGCTCAGAAGGCTCAAACATATGCTTGCTCCTTGGAAGAAAAGTTATGATCAACATAGGCAGCATATTAAAAAGCAGAGACATTATTTTGCCAACAAAGGTCCATCTAATCAAAGCTATGGTTTTTCCAGTAGTTACGTATGAAATGTGAGAGTTGGACTATAAAGAATGAGAGTTGGACTATAAAGAAAATTGAGTGTTGAAGAATTGATGCTTTTGAACTGTGATGTTGAAGAAGACTCATGAGAGTCCCTTGGACAGCAAGGAGATCCAACCATTCCATCCTAAAGAGATCGGTCCTGAGTATTCATTGGAAGGACTGATGGTAAAGCTGAAACTCCAATACTTTGGCCACCTGATGTGATGAACTGACTCTGGAAAAGATTCTGATGATGGGAAGAATTGAAGGTGGGAGGAGAAAGGGATGACAGAGGATGAGATGGTTGGATGGCATCACCAACTCAATGGACATGAGTTTGATTAAACCCCGCGAGTTGGTGATGAGCAGGGAAGCATGGCTTACTGCAGTCCATGGGGTCTCAAAGAGTCCATGGGGTCGCAGAGTCAGACACGACTGAACTGATCTTCATACTATGTGTCATTGGTTATAGAGGGCAAAAGACATCATGTTAGACAAAGTTTTATTATTTTCAAATTTATATGCATTCTTTCTCTGTCATTGTTGCATGTGTTTGATTTGTTCTTGACTGAATTATTTATGTACATCATGAAATATCCAAAGTATATCTATGGAATGCCTTACCTGCAGAAATTTGGTCTCTTTCTATATTAGACGACTTCTGAGAAAAAAAAAAATATGATGGATCACAATATTCTACTTATATATTTTATTTATTGCTCATTGCAAATAATCTAGAAAAGATGAAACATAGTTTATCACATGCATTTTATAGTCCTTGAGCCTCAAAGAAAAAGAGACTTATATATCATCTCCAGGTTTACTCACTACACTCTTAAATCACTGTTATTCTTTCAAAGTCAAGAAAAATCTTTCATACTTAAGGGCCCTTACACACACTGCTTCTTCACCATATCATATTTTTTTTTTCCTATATTTTTCATCACTATGTCACTTTCCCCAATAGTCATTCCATAGTCATCCTACATAAAGAATCTATTATAAGCACTCTTTTGTTTTCATCATTGCACTTCAACTTCTTTAATAAATATATAGGGTCGTTCAGGTTTCTACTTCTTGAGTCAGTTTAAATGTTGTCTGTTTAAAAGAATTTGTCAAAGGATGTTAGCCACTAGTAATTAACATAAATTTGTTTATCAGATCAGATCAGATCACAGTCCAGCTCTCACATCCATACATGACCACAGGAAAGACCATAGCCTTGACTAGGCAAACCTTTGTTGGCAAAGTGATGTCTCTGCTTTTGAATATGCTATCTAGGTTGGTCATAACTTTCCTTCCAAGGAGTAAGCGTCTTTTAATTTCATGGCTGCAGTCACCATCTGCAGTGATTTTGGAGCCCAGAAAAAGAAAGTCTGACACTGTTTCCACTGTTCCTCCAACTATTTCCCATGTAGTGATGGGACCAGAGGCCATGATCTTCGTCTTCTGAATGTTGAGCTTTAAGCCAACCTTTTCACTCTCCACTTTCACTTTCATCAAGAGGCTTTTGAGTTCCTCTTCACTTTCTGCCATAAGGGTGGTATCATCTGCATATCTGAGGTTATTGATATTTCTCCCGGAAATCTTGATTCCAGCTTGTGTTTCTTCCAGTCCAGCATTTCTCATGATGTACTCTGCATATAAGTTAAATAAACATGGTGACAATATACAGCCTTGACGTACTCCTTTTCCTATTTGGAACCAGTCTGTTGTTCCATGTCCAGTTCTAACTGTTGCTTCCTGACCTGCATATAGATTTCTCAAGAGGCAGATCAAGTGGTCTGGTATTCCCATCTCTCTCAGAATTTTCCACAGTTTATTGTGATCTACACAGTCAAAGGCTTTGGCATAGTCAGTAAAGCAGAAATAGATGTTTTTCTGGAACTCTCTTTCTTTTTCGATGATCCAGCGGATGTTGGCAATTTGATCTCTGGTTCCTCTGCCTTTTCTAAAACCAGCTTAAACATCAGGAAGTTCACGGTTCACATATTGCTGAAGCCTGACTTGGAGAATTTTGAGCATTACTTTACTAGCGTGTGAGATGAGTGCAATTTATAGTGCTCCCTTTTCTTCTTTTTACTGCTTATTGACTCTGCTGTAAGATCTGCTTCATCTTTAATTTTAATAATTTACATAATCTCCACTTTTTTCTTTTATAATCTAGTTAAATGTTTACCAAATTGTTGACATTTAAAAACGTGTTTTATTTGATTTTTTTTTTTATTTTTGTCTTTCTTATTATTTATCTTCCATTTAATTTTCTATGGTTTTTCTAATTTATTAAGGTGGAATCAGATAATTATTTTACATATTCTTTTTCTATTTTAACTTTTAAAAATAATTTCCCCTTAAATGTTTCATTATGTACATCACAAATACTAATATGCCATATTTTCTTTATCAGTCATTTCAAAATATTTTCTAATTTCACTCGTATTTTTTTCCCTTGACCCACTGTCTATTTAAGAGTAGTATGCAAAATATGTGTAGTTTCCAATACTTTTTTGGTGATTGATTTTTAATATACTATCTTTTGCTCAGTGGATAGTCTTGAACGATTTCAATAATTTTATATTTTATTTTCACCTGTTCTTTCCTAGTCAATTCACACATGCAATTGAAATTGAATTGAATTATTCAATTAATGTTATGAAGTCAATACAATTCAATTGAATGTTTTCAATTGAATAAAAATTGAATGTTTATTCTACTTTCATATGGTAGAGTCAAGTGGATATGTCAATTAGGTCAAATTGATGTATTTTATAGCTTTCTTATTTTATAAACACTTTTCAATTTCTAAGAGAAAGTTGTTGAAATCTTTAAATATATTTTGTACTTTTTTCTATTTCTTTTTCAGTTTCAGCTTCTTTCTGTATTTTCAACTTTTTCATCAGTAGCATATGTATTTAAATTGTTTTGTTAATTAATTTATTTATTATGGAATATCCCTTTACACCATATAATATTCTTATTCTAAATTATAATTTAAATTATGTTTACAGAGCCAATCTTGATTTTGAATGATTTCTGTTTGTATGGAACTTTTTTTCATCCTTTCGATTTAGCCTATTAAATATAACTTGCTTCTGTAGCCTCACAGTTTCTTCATTCTAACTCGTGTGTTTTACATATATATATTTAAATTCATATATGTGGGATGTTTAGATTCCTATTCACTATATTGGATTTTGCTGTCTTTCTTAAAAGAATTTTAATTCTTTTTTTTTTTTTTTTGGTAAGTTTTTTTTTTTTTATTTTTTAATATAAATTTATTTATTTTAATTGGAGCCTAATTACTTAATTTTGAAGTTGTTTTTTATTTATGGATCAATTTGACTTTTTTGGGTTTTTCTAAGTGTTTTTTCTTTTATTTTTGGCCAGATTAGAACATGCTTTACTCTATAGATTTGAATCTTGCTTCAAAATATTTTACTTTTGGGGGTTTCTACTAAATACTTACATGTTTTAATTAATCCTCTTTACTTTGGTAGAAACTCAGATGTTTCCAGACCATAAATCTTTTCAGTAACTGTTCATTTTCTGGTTTTGAAGTAAATAAGAAAAGCAGGCAAAGTTAACCTCATGATTCATGTTTCCCTATCATAATGTACCTTTATTTCATACAACTATTAATTCCTTTTTGTAACTCTACTGGGCACTAATATTGTATATTATATGTCTTTTATTTATTTATTTATTTGCTTTATATTCTTCTGTTGACTTACAATTCCAGAAATTTTATGTTTTAGAGAAATTTTACAAATCTCTCTAGAATCTAGATATATTTAAAGTGGAAATAATAGATAAACATTGGATATATAATTGAATGAAGGAAGAAATGATTTGTAATGATTGCCAGAAAGGAAAAAGAGAAACATATAAAAATGAATAAGATGAGAAATGTATCTTCTGAAGATTAATGTACCAGAAATGCCAGGGCTGCCATAATACAGTGGGTGGCTTCAACAACAGAAATCTATTTTCTCACAGTTCTGGGAGCGGGTAGTCTGAGACCAATATATAAGCAGGATTGGTTCCTTCTGAGAACTCTGAGTTAGAATCTATTCCACATCTTCTCCAACTTCTGGTAGGACACTGGCAATCTTTGCCATTCCTTGGCTTGTAAAACAAGCACTCCATTCACTGACTTCATCTTCATATGGTGTTTTTCTGTATGTTTTCTGTGTCCAAATGTCCTCATTATATAATGACATTATTTATCTTGGAATATAGTCCAGTCTATGCACCTCATTTTTTTAAAATCTTCAAATGATGAGGCTTTTAATTGCCAAATATAAAAAAATGAAAAAATAACTTGCACAGACTTCATATACTTCAGAACTATAAAAATAAAGACAATTTTCAAAAAGGCTCAATATATCGTCTCAGAGACTTAGGGGCCAACATTAAGCATAGCATTCAAATTATAGGGGTCCGAGATGAAGAAGACAAAAAGAAAAGCCATGAGAAAATATTTCAGGACACATATTAATCAAACTGGCAAAAACTAAACACAAAGAACAAATATTAAAAACAGCAAAGGAAGAACAACAAATAACATACAATGTTTCTTATGCTTTAGTTCTGAAATTATAATTTTATTTTAATAAAATACCCAAAAATCCTTTGTTGTTGTTCACTTGCTAAGTCATGCTCAAATCTTTGGATTGCAGCATGCCAGGCTTCCCTGTACTTCACTGTCTCCCAGAGTTTGCTCAAACCCATGTCCATTGAGTCAGTAATGCCATCCAACCATCTCATTCTCTGTCATCCTCTTCTCCTCCTGCCCTCAGTCTTTCACAGCATCAGAGATTTTTCCAATGAGTTGGATTTTCATATCAGATGACAAAAGTATTGGACTTTAGCTTCAGCTTCAGTTCTGCCAATTAATATTCAGGGTTAATTTCCTTTAGGATTGACTGGTTTTCTTTTCTTGCTATCCAAGGGACTCTCAAGAGTCTTCTCCAGCACCACAATTTGCATGCATCAATTCTTCTATGTTCAGCCTTCTTTATGGTCCAACAATCATATCTGTACATGACTACTGGGAAAACCATAGATTTGACTATGTAGACTTTTGGTAAAGTGATGCATCAGCATTTTAATATGTTGTCTATGCTTTTCATTGTTTGTCAATAAAATAATAATTATTTTATCCTTTATGTTTTATAGCATTATAATGCAAAGTATTATCCGTTGTGTGCATATAACAAAATTATGAATGAAAGATAATGCAGCACATTTCTTAGACTATTTCACAGAGTAGCTACTTAAATATCTGAAACTTGTTTTAAATCTTATTTTATGGTTGACAGAATTTTACAAAGTAAAACTTCCTGCATTTTACAAAATAAAGCTTCTGTTCAAAAGTTGTATTTCTAACTTATTTCCTGTGTGTATCCATTAGACAATGAGGATGGTAGAACCACCTTAAATTATATTTCACTTTTTGTTAATTACATGTGATTTCATACTGTTCATGGGGTTCTCAAGGCAAGAATACTGAAGTGGTTTGCCATTCCTACATGGGAAATAGATGGAGAAACAGTGGAAACAGTGTCAGACTTTCTTTTTCTGGGCTCCAAAATCACTGCAGATGGTGACTGCAGCCATGAAATTAAAAGACGCTTACTCCTTGAAAGGAAAGTTATGACCAACCTAGATAGCATATTCAAAAGCAGAGACATCACTTTGCCAACAAAGGTTCGCCTAGTTAAGGCTATGGTCTTTCCTGTGGTCATGTATGGATGTGAGAGTTGGACTGTGAAGAAGGCTGAGCGCCGAAGAATTGATGCTTTTGAACTGTGGTATTGGAGAAGAGTCTTGAGAGTCCCTTGGACTGCAAGAAGATCCAACCAGTCCATTCTGAAGGAGATCAATCCTGGAATTTCTTTGGAAGGAATGATGCTAAAGCTGAAACTCCAGTATTTTGGCCACCTCATGCGAAGAGTTGATTCATTGGAGAAGACTCTGATGCTGGGAGGGATTGAGGGCAGGAGGAGAAGGGAACAACAGAGGATGAGATGGCTGGATGGCATCACTGACTTGATGGGTGTGAGTCTGAGTGACCTCCGGGAGCTGGTGATGGACAGGGAGGCCTGGCGTGCTGCAGTTCATGGGGTCGCAAAGAGTCCGACACGACTGAGCGACTGATCTGATCTGATATGTGATTTCTGTAACTTAAAGATGTTATAAATTATATCTACATCCTCCATAAAGTTTTGTGACTTTTTTTCTATCAGTAGATATACATTCAGTCATTCATTGTTGTTAAGTTGCCAACCTGTGTCCAACTCTCCGTGACACCATGGACTGCAGCACATCAGGCCCCCCTGTCCCTCACCATCTCCCGAAATTTGCACAAGTTCATGTCCATTGCATTGGTGATGTCATCTGACCATCTTATCCTCTGTCACCCCCTTCTGCTTTTGCCTTCAATCTTTTCCAGCATCAGAGTCTTTTCCAGTGAGTCAGCTGTTCACATCAGGTGGCCAAAGTACTGGATCTCAGCATCATGTGGCATGATGTTAGTTTTTTAATACTGAGCTAAAATCTGACTTTTTACTCTCCTTTTTCACCCTCTCAAGAGGTTCTTTAGTTACTTTTATCTTTCTGACATTAGAGTGGTATCTTCTGCATATCTGAGCTTGTTGATATTTTCCCCAGCTATCTCGATTCCAGTTTGCAACTCATTCAGCCTGGCATTTAGCATAATATACTCTGTGTATAAGTTAAATAAACAGAGTGACAATAAGCATCCTTATTGTTTTCTTTTCTCATTCCTGAACCAGTCAGTTTTTTCATACAAGGTTCTAACTTTTGCTTCTTGGCCCACATACAGATTGCTCAGGAGACAAATAAGATGGTCTGGTATTCCCATCTCTTTAAGTGTTTTCCACAATTTGTTATGATCCAGCTTTTGCTTGTCTGTAAATCTTTTGATTTCTCCTTCATATTTGAATGAGATTCTTGCTGGGTACAGTAATCTGGGCTGTAGGTTATTTTCTTTCATCACTTTAAGTATGTCTTGCCATTACCTCCTGGCCTGAAGAGTTTCTATTGAAAGATTGGCTGTTATCCTTATGGGAATCCCCTTGTTTGCTATCTGTTGCTTTTCCCTTGCTGCTTTTAATATTTGTTCTTTGTGTTTGATCTTTGTTAAATTGATTAATATGTGTCTTGGGGTGTTTCGCCTTGGGTTTATCCTGTTTGGGACTCTCTGGGTTTCTTGGATTTGGGTAATTATTTCCTTCCACATTTTAGGGAAGTTTTCAACTATTATCTCAAGTATTGTCTCATGGTCTTTCTTTTTGTCTTCTTCTTCTGAGATTCCTATGATTCGAATGTTGGGGCATTTAACATTATCCCAGAGGTTTCTGAGATTGTCCTCATTTCTTTGAATTCATTTTTCTTTTTTCCTCTCTGTTTCATTTATTTCAACCATTCTATCTTCTACCTCACTTATTGTATCTTCTGCCTCCATTATTCTACTGTTGGTTCCCTCCAGAGTGTTTTAGATCTCATTTATTGCATTATTCATTATATATTGTCTCTTTTTTATTTCTTCTAAGTCCTTGTTAAACCTTTCTTGCATCTTCTCAATCCTTGTCTCCAAGCTATTTATCTGTAACTCCATTTTGTTTTCAAGATTTTGGATCATTTTCACAAGCAGTCAAATGTTTTAGCATAGTCAATAAAACAGAGGTATATGTTGTTTTGGTACTCCCTTGTTTTCTCTATGATCCAGTGAATGTTGGCAATTTGATCTCTAGTTCCTCTGCCTTTTCTAAACCCAGCTAGGACCTCTAGAAATTCTCTGTTCATGTAATGCTGAAGACAATGCTTTAGACAATGAGAATGCTAGGATCACCTTAAATTTATATTTAATTTTTGTCAAATATATGTAGTTTTTCTAGCTTAATCAAATACTTTATTTTTAAACTTTAAAAATTGAAGGATAATTGCTTTACAGAATTTCATTGTTTTCTATCAAACCTCAGCATGAATCATCCACAGGCACACATATGTCTTCTCCCTCTTGAATCTCCCTCCTATCACTCTCCCCATCCCACCCCTCTAGATTGATACAGAGCCCCTGTTTGAGTTCCTTGAGATATACAACAAATTCCAATTGACTATCTATTTTATTTACGGTAATGGAACTTTCCATGTTGCTCTTTCCATAAATCTCACCCTGTCCTCCCCTCTCCCCATGTCCAGATGTCTGTTCTCTATGTCTGTTTCTTCTCCATTGCTATCCTGCAAATGCTACCCTTCTTTCTGCCTTCTGAAAAATGGTGATATTATTATTACATACATAAAAGGGTTATTATAAAAATTAGATGAGTTAATGTTTGTAAAGCTTTGAGAAAAGTGTCTGTCATAAATGGCTATGTAACTGTTTGCTAAACAAAAATATATAGAGTCCTTGAGACGTTAACTTTCTCTTGTTCTTTGTCCTTTTGATTGCATGCTTTTTCTAGATGCTTTTCTAAGTTTTTCTTTCGTTAAACACATTCACAGTTAAGGAATAAAAATAATCTAAAGCTCTCCATGGTATAAAAAATATGGAAGGGCCACACCTTTATCCTTTTAAAATTTTAATGCAACTACCTACTATGAACCCATAATAAAGTTCTGTTCAGATAAAATCCATTGCCTTTTAGGAACTTACAGGAAAAAAAGAACAAATAAGGATACAATGTTATAAACATTAAAAAGCAACAACAAAACTTCATCAGCCAAGAAAATACGGTATTTGTGTCTGGAAAAATATCAAGAACAGATTTACATTGATTATGGCATTTATCCAAATCTTAAATGATAAAGAGGACATTAAATGACAAGCACAAGATAATTCAATGTGACTAGAGTGTGTGTTATCTAGGAATGTATAGAAATCAGAGAGCTGCAACTAAATTGAATATTATTTGAATATGTAAATACTTCTCATGGAGCGCCTACCATGAACCATTATTTTACTGTGTACAAAAATAGAACCAGCTGCAAGTAATGGAAAGTAAATTTTTGATGGACTAAACAGGGATCTATTTTATACCTCACATTGTGTTATATTGAAGCTCTACATGGAAGCTGGCATTGGTAGTTGTAAAAAAAAAAAATCTTTGAAAAATGGTTTACCTCTATCTCTTCTCTTTGTCAGTCTTAGAATATTAGCCTTATTCCTCATTCCTATTGTCTTATGAATGTACTGAAGTCTGATAGATATATAGATTCTCAAATCAAGAAAAGACCAAAAAAAAAAAAAGAAGAAGAAGAACTTAAGAACAGTACCAGGTACATCAATAATCTTTTATAAAATATAATTCTCAGTATTCTTTTTGATTCTCCCCCTGCCTTTGGCATAGAACAATCAGTAATATTTCAATGCCAAGTTACCTTATAAATAATTTCCCAAAGTTACTCAGCAGCTTTCCACTCATTGTCTCATAGGTAAAACAGAATAGCTTCCCTTAGCTGAAAGGAGGCTGACTAAATGATTATTTAGCTGGGCACATTTCTGTCCCAACAGTCAGGGAGAAAGGACAATGGGCATTAGATAGAATTGCCTTGCTGTGCTTCAGTTTTTGCTAACAAATCTATAAGCTTGCTAAAAATACCAAAAGTGATTTTCTCTCATAAATCATTTCCTTGTCTTTCAATAAATGCTTCCTTTCACTTTATGACTCTTCTATCAATTATAGAATGAAGGAGTTTGCTTAATATGTGAAACTCACTGCTCTGAAATTCAAAGGATTTGAGTCAAATCTCTTATCTTAGAAGATACTGAGGAATTGTCCATCCTTTCATTCAATATGTATTTTAAATGACACACTCTAAATTTGGGACAAAAGACATGCAATTTCAATTAAGCCAATTAAAATTGGCTTGCTGCTTAGTTTAGTCCCTAAGTCATGTCTGACTCTCTGCAACCCATGGACTGTAGCCTGCTATGGTCCTCTGTCCATGGGACTTCCCTGACAAGAATACAGGAGTAGGTTGAAATTTCCTTCTCTTGGCAGTGTTATAAATTTTCCATCATATATTTGTATATATTTTGCTAATTATATATATGATATTTATTTGTTTCAAGCTTTCCTTCTCACAATGAAGATCATGGCTAAATCTTAACTTAATTTTTCATCTAATATCTTTGTGCTTCTTAAAAAACTTGTACATTTAACAATAATAAGAATACTATTTTAAATGATCCTTCCAATTTTCATGTCACTCAATTATCAGTAAAATGTTTTCAACACTAGACTCTCCAGAAAGCAGGAATAGAAGGAACATAATAAAAGCTATATATGACAAACCCACAGCAAACATTATCCTCAATGGTGAAAAATTGAAAGCATTTCTCCTAAAGTCAGGAACAAGACAAGGGTGCCCACTCTCACCACTACTATTCAACATAGTTCTGGAAGTTTTGGCCACAGCAATCAGAGCAGAAAAAGAAGTAAAAGGAATCCAAATTGGAAAAGAAGAAGTAAAACTCTCACTGTTTGCAAATGACATGATCCTTTACATAGAAAACCCTAAAGACTCCACCAAAAAATTACTAGAACTAATCAATGAATATAGTAAAGTTGCAGGATATAAAATCAACACACAGAAATCCCTTGCATTCCTATACACTAATAATGAGAAAATAGAGAAATTAAGGAAACAATTCCATTCATCATTGCAACAAAAAGAATAAAATACTTAGGACTATATCTACCTAAAGAAACTAAAGACCTATATATAGAAAACTATAAAACATTGGTGAAAGAAATCAAAGAGGACACTAATAGATGGAGAAATATACCATGTTCATGGATCAGAAGAATCAATATAGTCAAAATGAATATACTACCAAAGCAATGTGTAGATTCAATGCAATCCCTATCAAGCTACCAACGGTATTTTTCACAGAGCTAGAACAAATAATTTCACAATTTGTATGGAAATACAAAAAGTCTCGAATAGCCAAAGCAATCTTGAGAAAGAAGAATGGAACTGGAGGAATGAACCTGCCTGGCTTCAGGCTCTACTACAAAGCCACAGTCATCAAGACAGTATGGTACTGGCACAAAGACAGAAATATAGATCAATGGAAAAAAATAGAAAGCCCAGAGATAAATCCACGCACCTATGGACACCTTATCTTTGACAAAGGAAGCAAGAATATACAATGGAGAAAAGACAATTTCTTTAACAAGTGGTGCTGGTAAAACTGGTCAACCACTTGTAAAACAATGAAACTAGAACACTTTCTAACACCTTACACAAAAACAAACTCAAAATGGATTAAAGATCTAAACATAAGACCAGAAACTATAAAACTGCTAGAGGATAACATAGGCAAAACACTCTCTGACATAAATCACAGCAGGATCCTTTATGACCCGTCTCCCAGAATATTGGAAATAAAAGCACAAATAAACAAATGGGACCTAATTAAAATTTAAAGCTTCCGCACAACAAAGGAAACTATAAGCAAGGTGAAAAGACAGCCTTCAGAATGGGAGAAAATAATAGCAAATGAAGCAACTGACAAAAGACTAATCTCAAAAATATACAAGCAACTCCTGTGGTTCAATTCCAGAAAAACAAACAACCCAATCAAAAAATGGGCCAAAGAACTAAATAGACATTTCTCCAAAGAAGACATACAGATGGCTAACAAACACATGAAAAGATGCTCAACATCACTCATTATCAGAGAAATGCAAATCAAAACCACAAGAAGGTACCATTTCATTCCAGTCGGAATGGCTGTGATCCAAAAGTCTACAAGCAATACATGCTGGAGAGGGTGTGGAGAAAAGGGAACCCTCTTACACTGTTGGTGGGAATGCAAACTAGTCCAGCCACTATGGAGAATAGTGTGGAGATTCCTTAAAAAACTGGAAATAGAACTGCTGTATGACCCAGTAATCCCACTTCTGGGCATATGCACCAAGGAAAGCAGAATTGAAAGAGACACATGTACCCCAATGTTCATTGCAGCACTGTTTATAATAGCCAGGACATGGAAAAAACCGAGATGTCCATCAGCAGATGAATGGATCAGAAAGCAGTGGTACATATACACAATGGAGTATTACTCCGCCATTAAAAAGAGTACATTTGAATCTGTTCTAATGAGGTAGATGAAACTGGAGCCTATTATACAGAGTGAAATAAGCCAGAAAGAAAAACACCAATACAATATACTAGCGCATATATTTGGAATTTAGAAAGATGGTAACGATAACCCTGTATGCAAGACAGCAAAAGAGACACTGATGTATAGAACAGTCTTTTGGACTCTGTGGGAGAGGGAGAGGGTGGGATGATTTGCGAGAATGGCATTGAAACGTGTGTAATATCATATATGAAATGAATCGCCAGCCCAGGTTTGATGCATGATACTGAATGTTTGGGGCTGGCGTACTGGGATAACCCAGAGGGAGGGTACAGCGAGGGAGGTGGGAGGGGGGCTCAGGATGGGAAACGTGTATACCACTGACGGATTCATGTTGATGTATTGCAAAAGCAATACAATATTGCAAAGTAATGAACCTCTAATTAAAATAAATTTATATTAAAAATAAATTTAAAAAAGACCAAAAAAACCCACTAGAAACATATATGAAACCCTTGTACTATGCATTATCTGCCTGTGAAGTTATGGTAAGTGCCATGTGTTTAAAAAAAAAATCAAAAGCAAACTATGAATAGAAATAATAGATTTTCCATATTAAGCTAATAAGAATATTTACAAATTTGTTGTTGTTTAGTCCCTAAGTCAAGTCTGACTCTTTGTGACCCTTTGGACTGTAATCTGCTAGCCTCTTTTATCCATGGGGTTTCCTAGGCAAGAATACCAGAATGGGTTGCCATTTCCAACTCCAGGGTATCTTTCTGACACAAACATCAAACCTGGGTCTCCTGCATTGGCAGGTGGATTCTTTACCAGTGAATCACCAGGGAAGCCTATACACAAATAGTTTATAGCTATTAAGAAAAATGGACTGCAAGGAGATCAAACCAGTCAACCCTAAAGGAAATCAACCCTGAATATTCATTGGAAGGACTAATGGTGAAGCTGAAGCTCCAATAAATACTTTGGCCACCTGATGTGAAGAGCTGACTCATTAAAGACCCTGATGCTAGGAAAGACTGAAGGCAGGAGGAGAAGGGGATGACTGAGGATGACATTGTTTGATGACATCACAGACTCAATGGACATGAGTTTAAGCAAGCTCTGGCAGTTGGTGATGGACAGGGAACCCTGGTGTGATGCAGTCCATGGGGACACAAAGAGTCAGACAGGACTGAGTGACTGAACTGAACTGAATTAAGAAATACTCCCAACTTACTTCACTTAGTATAATTTGTAGATCCATCCATGTTGCTGTAAATAGCATGATTTTGTTCATTTATATGACTAATATTCCACTGTAAATATGTACTATATCTTATCATCTGTCAATGAATATTTATGTTGCTTCCAAATCTTGGTTATTGTTAAGAATGTTGCAAAATAACTGATATGAGGAATCATAAAAATGATACATTTAAACTTATTTTCAAAATAGAAATTGACACATAGATAAAGAAAACAAACTTATACTTACAAAAGTGAAAGTAAAGTCACTCAATCATGTCCAACTCTGTGACCCCATGGACTGTAGCTGATCTGGCTCCTCCGTCCACGGGATTTTCCAGGCAGGAGTGCTGTAGTGGATTGCCATTTCCTTCTCCAGGGGATCTTCCTGACCCAGGAATTGAACCTGGGTCTCCCGCATTGCAGGCAGATGCTTTACTGTCTGAGCTACCAGGGAAGCCTGGTGCCTACAAAAAAGAAAGGGTAAATTAGGAGTTCAGGATTAACTGATATATAGTACTATATATAAAATATAATATCAACAAAAATTGTTATATAGCATAGGGAACTATGTTCAATATTTTGTGCTATCTTTAAGAGGAAAAAAATCTGAAAAAAACATATATACTTGTATGTAAATTTGAGTAAATTTTTCTTACTTTACAGTTGATTGTCTTTTTCACCTCTGCCTGAGGGTACACAATCATATATGGAGACCACCCTTTCAATTGGATATGTAGCTAAATTTTGACATTACGTAGTACATCATGAGAAACGCTGGACTGGAAGAAACACAAATTGGAATCAAGATTGTCGGGAGAAATATCAATAACCTCAGATATGCAGATGACACCACCCTTATGGCAGAAAGTGAAGAGGAACTCAAAAGCCTCTTGATGAAAGTGAAAGTGGAGAGTGAAAAAATTGGCTTAAAGCTCAACATTCAGAAAACGAAGATCATGGCATCTGGTCCCATCACTTCATGGGAAATAGATGGGGAAACAGTGGAAACAGTGTCAGACTTTATTTTTCTGGGCTCCAAAATCACTGCAGATGGTGACTGCAGCCATGAAATTAAAAGACGCTTACTCCTTGGAAGGAAAGTTATGACCAACCTAGATAGTATATTGAAAAGCGGAGACATTACTTTGCCAACAAAGGTTCGTCTAGTGAAGGCTATGGTCTTTCCTGTGGTCATGTATGGATGTGAGAGTTGGACTATGAAGAAGGCTGAGCGCCAAAGAATTGATGCTTTTGAAGTGTGGTGTTGGAGAAGACCAACACCACTGTTGAGAGTCCTTTGGACTGCAAGGAGATCCAACCAGTCCATTCTGAAGGAGATCCGTCCTGGGATTTCTTTGGAAGGAATGATGCTAAAGCTGAAACTCCATTGCTTTGGCCACCTCATGTGAAGAGTTGACTCATTGGAGAAGACTCTGATGCTGGGAGGGATTTGGAGCAGGAGGAGAAGGGGATGACAGAGGATGAGATGGCTGGATGGCATCACTGACTCATTGGACGTGAGTCTCAGTGAACTCTGGAAATTGGTGATGGACAGGGAGGCCTGGCTTGCTGCGATTAATGGGGTTGCAAAGAGTAGGACATGACTGAGCGACTGATCTGATGCTATAGAGTAGCTTCTCATTAGTTACCTAGTTTATGTTGTTGCTGTTGTTCAGTTGCTAAGTCATGTCTGACTCATCGTGATTCCATGGGGCACCATGCCAGGCTTCCCTGTCCTTCACTATTTCCCAGAGTTTGCTCAGATTCATGTCCATTAAATAGATGATGCTTTCTAAGCATCTCATCTCTGTTGCCCCCTTCTCCTTTTGCCTTCAATATTTCCCAGAATCAGGGTCTTTTCCAATGAGTTGCCCCTTGCATCAGGTGGTCAAATCATTGGAGCTTCAACTTCAGTACCAGTCTTCCAATGAATATTCAGGGTGAATTTCCTTTAGGATTGATTGATTTGCTCTCCCTGATGTTCTAGGAACTCTCAAGAGTCTTCCTCAGCACCACAATTTGAAAACATCCATTCTTTTCACATCTGTAGATGGCTGCTAGAAAAGTTAGCTTTGATACATAATATCAATAGCCTCTCTTTTATATTTGGCATAATACGTGTAGTATTGTCACCCAGTTTTTGGATTTTTTGTTCTCATCTGCACACTCTTTTGTATCTTGGTTTTTATCTTCAGTAGTTATCATTGGCCTATCAAACTCTATTAATTTTTTATTTACTCTGAAGATTTTGGTAAACTTTTAAGCCTGTTGATAAATCATTTGAAGGAATATTTTATGTGTGCCATGCTATGTAAATATACTTTGTGTAACAGATTATGTATGCTATAGCATTCATATTTAACCCTTTTTAATATTTTCTATGGGGCTTCCCAGGTGGCACCAGTAGTAATAGTTCACCCAAATTTCGTGTCTCTCCTTACCTGTTTCCAAGTTTTTTCACCAGATTCTCTTATATTTTGACCATACCTGCATAGATAAGTATTTCTCATATATCTCAGAGTCAGATCATCTCTGCTGTTATCTTGTGATTCATGTAGGATCTGAAGTCTCAAAGAGCTTTTTCCTGTGCTTCTGATCCATTTCCAAGAAGCACACTGTTTCTTATATTTATAATCTCTGAATTCTTCTTTTCAGCTCAGTCTCAGGAAATCTCTGTGTGCCTGGGCTGAGAGTGGATTTTATGAGTTTTTTCCACATTCTCCAGAACCCTGGGGTGCTAAATTTCCCTCGTGTCTATGGAGGTCTTTTGTGGGGTTGAGTGTCCTGCTCCCTACCTACTCCCTCCTGATCACAGACTTCTGATTTGTGTCAGTATAGGATCTTGAGTCTAACTGGTGTTCCTTGCCTTTCTTACTGGCACAGGTGGCTTTCTCTTTAATCTTCTCCCAGGGAATCTTTGCCTTGTCCCTCCCGTAGTGGTAATTGTCTTAATTGATTGTCATTTGTTCTAAGACTTGCTGTTGTGAACTTGAAAAATATTCACAACCTAAAAGTTGAGAATTATGTTTTATTCGGTGGGAATTTTTATAAATTCAAGCCCAAGAGACAGCATCTCAAGTAACCCTAAGAGAACTTCTCTGAGGAGGTGAGAAGGGAGCCAGGATACATAAGGGTTTTTCAACAAAGGGAAGTAGTTTGAACATCAAAAGATTATTGTTAATTAAATAAAACCAGATATGTCAAGTTAAGGAGTTTAGCACTTTCCTCTATATGGGAAGATGCAAGAGTCTTAGCTCACTGAAATCATTCCTTTGATGTGCACCTCAGCTATCTGGGGCTAGTAGCCTGTGTTTTCACATCTTGAGTTTCCTCAGGGCTCACCAGCTCACATTGGTGGGTTATAATTTCTAATGACTGTGACATCCTTTGCTTACTGATATTGCAGAAAATATTCAATTTCTCATGATGGGTCAGGGGTCTTTAATTTCCCTCCTCCAAGAGCAGATGGCATTTGCTTTTACCCCTCTCTCAGCAGACCTGAGGCTTTGTCAAGGATGCAGAACAGGAATATTCCTTGCTGCTCAAAAATAACTTATGGCTTCACCATTGAATGAGTGTAGAGTATGGGGAGCAGACAGATTTTTGTGTCATTGTACCATAAGGCAGGGCTGACCTAGGTCTCCTGCAGTTTTCTTTACCTTAGAGTTCAGGTCAAGTCCTTTGGAAATAGTTCTGAGTGAAAGAGGATTCCATGTGTGTCTGTTATTCTGCTGTTCCATCTATCACTGTCATCCACACTTGGGTTATAACAATATCTGCAACTTGTCCTCTTCTTTGCTTTCATGGCAAAGTGTGGTACCACACTCATGGAAGTAAAATGATTCATTGTTCCAGGCAAACTGGGAGGAGCTTGTCCTACTGTGAAATTTAGTTAAAACAATTTCTGGATGATCACCCTTCCTTACTCTCAGTTGTCTGAAGTTCCTCTTGACCCTCAATGTTGGAACATGACATATTGAACAGAATTCAAGGGCTTAATGCTGTATAATTTTCACAGTTCCTAAAATTAAGCCCAATATTTCACCTAGTATTCAAGAGAATAAAAATATTTTATGTTTAAACTATGTTGGATTTCAAAGAGGAATTATTGGTATATAAGTCTTTTTGGTGGCAACTTCCAGAGAGATTGTTCAAGGGTAATTTGACTGTAACACTTGCATAACCTGCTGACTTTATCATATGACCCTTATACAAGCGACAAATACAGTGTATAACCTGTATTAACCTGTATTTTTTGAAAGTCTAACCTAAACAAAAATTCAGTATTATATTCACATATATTCACATAGGTTCATATAACAATGGTTTTTCCCTAAGTGAAACATTTAAAATGAAACAAAAATTCAAGACTTACTTCAGTAATTTATTTTTTCTCTGACCTTGAAGAGGTAATTTAATTCCAATTTTCTTTTCATGTAAATATTAGGGTGCTCCATCTCTCTTTAAGAAATCATGTCAATTATGTAGGCAATGGGTTAGATCCTTCCAGGTGTATAAATGACTCCCTGAGTGTAAATTACATTGTACTAACTGCATTAAGCCACCAGTGCCTGAAATTCAGTGAATTACTGCTCTACTGCACTAAATGCTCCCCTAATGACTTGAAAGAGTCAATGTACTTGCAGAAATATTCAGCTCTAATGTTATGGATTTTGTACTTCTCCTTGCAAAACTTTAAGAGAGGCTCATTACCTATATGTGGCATGTTTTCTGACTACTAGTCAAAAAACAAACCTGACAGGAAGCTTGAAAACTAATTAGGTTTTTTAATACACCCACTGCTTTTAATTTATGAGATGTACTTTAAAGGGAATTAAAAAAGATGCAAGTTAAGAATACTATTTAAATTCATCATGCTAAGAAGAATTCCTAAAGCATAAAGCAAAGGGTGTCCCAAAACACTTACTAGTATAATACCTGTCAAAACATTCACTAATTAGTAAGCTCTAAGAGCAGTTCTTAGTGAGTGAATGTAGTTTTCCATATTTTCAAATTGAGTACATTTCCAAGGCTTGACACATCACTCTGTGTTCCCACTGAATAACATTTTCCTGAGACTTTTATTTGTACTGAAATCTGTTACAATTTTTGATAAATATGTGTATATAACTAGCGATTCAGTAGTATTTTTTTTTTTTTATTATAACAGTGTATTGGTGTTATAATGTCTATGTTAATCAATTTTCAGATCTGTTGATGTAACTAAAGATACTGTAACCTAAATGTAATTTACTGTGTTCTTTATCAAAGTTACAACTGCAGTAACATAGCAGCAATTTTTTTTTAAATATCCACAAATTTTAAATTTCTTAAATATACTATTTTGCCTTCAGGTTCTCCTACTTTAGATATAAGAGCACCAGAGAGTGTTTTCTTAACTAATTTTCCTCTTTATGATTTTTCTATTCTTGTGACATCATCTTCACCTCTGATCAATTACTTTGCAAGGCAAAATATCTCTTCCATAGCCCGATATATATTAAAAAATACATTTGTATAGATATCCTTTTCATAATCAAATGATAAAAATAAATCTTGATTGCCAAGTCATCTTGAGCTCTGACCATATCTCTTGGATGTCTGTCTTCCAGTTATATATTACTTTTCCAAATGTAATCTGTTCTATAATCTTGGTAAAATATTTTCACAAGAAAATATGTTATTTGAGATTACTTGTTTGAAAGAAACTCAGTAGATGTTTCTGGCTCCCTTTGAAAAGAAACAACTGTAAAAGATGTATGGAAGGAATGATCATGACATACAAGAAATGGTAGAGAAAAGTGAAAAGAAAATCCACAAAACTTAAATGTATGAAGACTTGCTTTTATATTTTTTGTTATGTTTTTATGTTATACTTATGTATGAATGCTATGATGGAAACACATTTATGTTGTTTCTAATATAACTATCATAATAAAAAAAAGTACATTTTGCATCACTGTTTACAATTTATTTCACTAGATTTTAGATATAGATGGATTTAAAATTTTTGTCTACAAATCCAGATTCACCTCTTATACTGAGATCCAAAAACTGGAAATTAGCTTTATTTAAAATGGATTGCTAACTCCTTGCAGTCCAACAGACTCTCAGGAGCCTTTTCCAACATTGCAGTTCAAAGCATCAATTCTTTGGCAGTCAGCCTTCATTATGGTCGAACTCTCACATCGGTACATGACTACAGGAAAAATCATAGCTTTGACTATATGGACCTTTGTTGGAAAAGTGATGTGTCAGCTTTTTAATATGTTGTCTGGATTTGTGATAGCTTTTCTTTCAAGGAGTGACTGTCTTTTAATTTCATGGCTGCAGTCACTGCAGTGACTTTGGAGCCCAAGAAAACAAAGTCTGTCACTGTTTCCATTTCTTCCCCATCTCTTTGCCATGAAGTGATGGGACCAGATGACCAACCTAGATAGCATATTCAAAAGCAGAGACATTACTTTACCAACAAAGGTTCGCCTAGTCAGGGCTATGGTCTTTCCTATGGTCATGTATGGATGTGAGAGCTGGACTGTGAAGAAGGCTGAGCGCCGAAGAATTGATGCTTTTGAACTGTGGTGTTGGAGAAGACTCTTGAGAGTCCCTTGGACTGCAAGGAGATCCAACCAGTCCATTCTGAAGGAGATCAATCCTGGAATTTCTTTGGAAGGAATGATGCTGAAGCTGAAACTCCAGTATTTTGGCCACCTCATGCGAAGAGTTGATTCATTGGAGAAGACTCTGATGCTGGGAGGGATTGAGGGCAGGAGGAGAAGGGGACGACAGAGGATGAGATGGCTTGATGGCATCATTGACTTGATGGATGTGAGTCTGAGTGACCTCCGGGAGCTGGTGATGGACAGGGAGGCCTGGCGTGCTGCGGTTCATGGGGTGGCAAAGAGTCGGACATGACTGAGCGACTGATCTGATCTGATCTGATCTGATGCTGCTGCTAAGTCGCTTCAGTCGTGTCCGACTCTGTGTGACCCCATAGACAGCAGCCCACCAGACTCCCCTGTCCCTGGGATTCTCCAGGCAAGAACACTGGAGTGGGTTGCCATTTCCTTCTCCATTGTTGTCTATACTCAGATATAAAATTTTTAAAAATTAAGAAGAAATAGATAAACAAAAAACTATATCTCAGGAAACTATATTACCCATATTTTTGCCAGTTTAATACTTTATTTTAATATAAATTTATTTATTTTAATTGGAGGTTATTACTTTACAATATTGTATTGGTTTAATTCTTACTGCAGTTAGGAGTCACTACTAGAAAACTGGAAGTTAGGTGTCAAGGGGAATGACATCTTTCCTTTTCTATCCGTATGATCCTGCCAGCTTTATCCAGAATGGGAAGTTTCTCAGTACCAGCAAGTTGATCTAGAGGCTTGAAACAGGTCGATATAGTCTCTTAAAATGGTGCTTCCTCTGACGTCTGAGCATTCACAGAACTCCTTATGGTTCTGAGTTATGGAGCTTTTCAGTTCAGTACAGATCACTTGCTCAGTCGTGTCCTACTCTTTGTGACCCCATGAATCGCAGCACACTAGGCCTCCCTGTCCATCACCAACTCCTGGAGTTCACTCAAAGCCATGTGCATCGAGTCGGTGATGCCATCCAGTCGTCTCATCCTTTGTCGTCCCCTTCTCCTCCTGCCTCTAATCTCTCCCAATATCAGGGTCTTTTCCAATGAATCAGCTCTTTGCATGAGTTGGCCAAAGTATTGGAGTTTCAGCTTCAACATCAGTCCTTCCAATAAACACCCAGGACAGGTCTCCTTTAGGATGGACTGGTTGGATCTCCTTGGAGTCCAAGGGACTCTCAAAAGTCTTCTCCTGACCAAAGTTCAAAAGCATCAATTCTTCGGCTCTCAGCCTTCTTCACAGTCCAACTCTCACATCCATACATGACCACTGCAAAAACCATAGCCTTGACTAGATGGACCTTTGTTGGAAAAGTAACATCTCTGCCTTTGAATATACTATCTAGGCTGGTCATAACTTTCCTTCCAAGGAGTAAGCGTCTTTTCAATTTCATGGCTGCAGTCACCATCTGCAGTGATTTGGGAGCCCCCACAAATAAAGTCTGACACTGTTTCCACTGTTTCCCCATCTATTTCCCATGTAGTGATGGGACCAGATGCCATGATCTTCATTTTCTGAATGTTGAGCTTTAAGCCAACCTTTTCACTCTCCACTTTCACTTTCATCAAGAGGCTTTTTAGTTCCTCTTCACTTTCTGCCATAAGGGTGGTGTCATCTGCATAACTGAGGTTATTGATATTTCTCCTCGCAATCTTGATTCCAGCTTGTGCTTCTTCCAGCCCAGCATTTCTCATGATGTACACTGCATATAAGTTAAATAAGCAGGGTGACAATATACAGCCTTGACGTACTCCTTTTCCTATTTGGAACCAGTCTGTTGTTCCAATGTCCAGTCCTAACTGTTGCTTCTTGACCTGCATACAGGTTTCTCAAGAGGCAGGTCAAGTGGTCTTGTATTCCCATCTCTTTCAGAATTTTCCACAGTTTATTGTGATCTACACAGTCAAAGGCTTTGGCATAGTCAATAAAGCAGAAATAGATGTTTTTCTGGAACTCTCTTGCTTTTTCCATGATCCAGCGGATGTTGGCAATTTGATCTCTTGCTCCTCTGCCTTTTCTAAAACCAGCTTGAACATAGATGACCCTAAATATTTTATTCCTGAAATGTGTGAATTACTAATGCAAATGCACCCTTATTCAATCTCCTCATTTTCTGGGAACCCAACCTGGTCCCTTTGTTTTCTTGCCCTTAGGATGATAGTGCTCCCTACACTTCTATTTTCTGTTCTATTTGCTTTTGTTTTGTAGCCTTTTTATTTCTGTAAACAATTTTAGTAAATCTATCTTTGAAAATAACTAGTACTATTTCTATTTTGATGACTAGTCCCTGACTCATATAAGATATTTAAAAGCTAGGCTATGAATTGAAAAATTAATTTCCATAAGTTTTTGCATTTATATTGATGGAATTGATGCATGAAGATTCATTTTTTTCTGTATCTTTTCACCTTTTTACCTTAACATATTCACTGACATTCTATGTTCCAAAGGCAGTTTATTTGAATTCATGTATATTTCATTAAAAATGATTTTTGTTAATATTGATCACAAAATTTACCCATTTTTATAGGAGTTTGAAGTTCTTTGAATAGATATTTTGAATACTTCCTCTTCTTGAATAGCTTGTGGAAACTAGAGTGAAAGGATGCACTCTAATTTACTTTTCACATTCAAGAGATTAAAGTTTTAAGTGATTGTCATAAATTATTAAATTATTCTGCTTATAATATAAATGTATTGGAATAAAAACTAGTTTTAAGAACCCTCAGTGTACCTACTGGTACCATTCACAATTTATTTGAAGGCATGATAATTAGAACCAAAGATAGAAAGAACAGTGCATTTCCACCCTCTTTACCAACACCTGCCAACAGAGATATCAGAGATTCATCTATGTATAATTACTCTCTCTTATTTAAAATATAATCATTGTGTATTACCATTTTTAGCCTTCAGTATTTATTCCTTCTATTACATCATTAATGCTTTAGTCATTGTTTTTAGAAATATTCTAAAGAGAAAAATAGTTTATTCATGCTCTTCACATCATTGTATTTTTTCAATATATCTAAAAGTAGTTTGTATTTTGGATGAATATTCTACTTCAGAATAGTTTTAGAATTATAGAGAAGTTTTGAAAATAGTACTGAGAATGATCAAATACCATGAAACCAGTTTCTTTTCTATTAATAGAAGGAAAATCATAATGATACATGTATACATGTATACATTGTCTTTGGCTAAAATTCATAATTTATTCTTGTTTCTTTGCTTTTTGGTTAATGTTCACTTTCCTGCTATAAGATCCCAACCAGGATTCATGCTTTAGTTGTCATGCTTCTTGAGATTCCTCTTGGCTGTGACAATTCCTTAGACTTCGCTTGTTTTTGATGACTTTGACTGACTACTCCTTGACTTATAAGTGAAGAGGAACTAAAAAGCCTCTTGATGAAAGAGAAAGTGGAGAGTGAAAAGGTTGGCTTAAAGCTCAACATTCAGAAAACGAAGATCATGGCATCTGGTCCCATCACTACATGGGAAATAGATGAAGAAACAGTGGAAACAGTGTCAGACTTTCTTTTTCTGGGCTTCAAAATCACTGCAGATGGTGACTGCAGCCATGAAATTAAAAGACGCTTACTCCTTGGAAGGAAAGTTATGACCAACCTAGATAGCATATTCAAAAGCAGAGACATCACTTTGCCAACAAAGGTTCGCCTAGTCAAGGCTATGATCTTTCCTGTGGTCATGTATGGATGTGAGAGTTGGACTGTGAAGAAGGCTGAGGGCCGAAGAATTGATGCTTTGGAACTGTGGTGTTGGAGAAGACTCTTGAGAGTCCCTTGGACTGCAAGGAGATCCAACCAGTCCATTCTGAAGGAGATCATCCCTGGGATTTCTTTGGAAGGAATGATGCTAAAGCTGAAACTCCAGTATTTTGGCCACCTCATGCGAAGAGTTGACTCACTGGAGAAGACTCTGATGCTGGGAGGGATTGAGGGCAGGAGGAGAAGGGGACAACAGAGGATGAGATGGCTGGATGGCATCACTGACTCGATGGATATGAGTCTGAGTGATCTCCGGGAGCTGGTGATGGACAGGGAGGCCTGGCGTGCTGCAATTCATAGGTTCGCAAAAAGTCAGACACGACTGAGCAACTGATCTGATCTGATACAAGATATTTAAGATCTTTTAGCCATGTATTTTGTTGGGTTCTACTTTATTGGGATTAATCTGATTCTTTTAATTGACTAGAATGTAGTTATGGATTTTGAAGAGAAAGATCAGAAAGGTGAAGTATCATTTTCAGTAAAACATTTTAAGAGAATGTCTTATCACTATTGATCTTAACTGTGTTCACTTGTCTAGGTTTCTCCACTATATATTTACCACCCACTCCTCTAAACATTTTACTCCTTGGAAGAAAGTCATTATGCACAATCCACAATATGGAATAGGAATTTCTGTGTAAAGAATCTATGTGAATTAAAGCTTTTCAGCTTTTCATCGAGCACAATGTTAGCTGTAGTTTTGTTCTAAATAGGCCTTTATTCTGTTAAGCTATGTTTCCTCTATACCCACTTTGTTGACAATCTTTACAGAATTGGATAAATTGAAAACATAATTATGTTTAATTTTGATGAAAATTTTCTTCATCTCTTGAGATAATCATGAGTTTTATTCATTAGTTTGTTAATATGGAGTGTCACATCAATTGATTTAAAGATATTGAACCACCCTTTGTATTCCTTGAATAAATTCCTCCTGATCAGGATGTGTAATCATTTTTATGTATTGTTTAATTTAGTTTGCTAATATTCATTGAGAATTTCTTTTATGTTCATCAGGGATATTGGTCTGCAATTTTCTTTTGTATGCGTGTTCATTTTGTCTGGTTTTAGTGTCAGGGTAATGCTGGCCTTTTTTGTAAATGTTTCTACCTCTTCAATTTGGGGAATAGTAAGGATAGGTATTATCTCTTCTCTAAATGTTTGGCAAAATTCCTGTGTGAAGCCATCTGGTCCTAAACTTCTGCTTGTTGGGAGTTTTTTGATTAGTTATTTGTTTTCATTACTAGTAATTGATCTGTTTAGTCTTTCTATTTCACATGATCAGTCTTGGAAAGGTGCATGTTTCAAGGAATTAATCTATTTTGTTCAATTTGTTGACAAATAACCATTTGTAATATTTTTTTATGGTTGTATTTCTTTTTTTCTAATTTTTTTTTATTTTTAACTATTCTTTTTTTTTTATTTTTTAACTTTACAATATTGTATTGGTTTTACCATATATCAAAATGAATCCACCACAGGTATACATGTGTTGTATTTCTGTGTTATCAGTTGTGATATAATTTCTTTCATTTCAATTTTATTTATTTGAGCCCTTTCTCTTTTTGCTTTTGATGAGCCTTATAAAAAGTTTATCAATTTTGCATATCTTTTCAAAACGCCAACAACAGAGGGAGGCTTTCTCCTTTCTTCTGTTCTCTCAGATTTATTGATCTTTTATATTTTGGGGGGATGTGACTATTTCATTTATTTCTATTAAGGATCACTCTTTATGCAACAGATTTTTTATCAGCTTTGCAAAGACATAATGCCATGAATAGATCATAATATATCCCACAGAATATTCTCACCAGCTGTTTCAATTATTTCAGCATTAAATTTAGCCTTGGTTCCTCAGCTGAACCAATGATCTGGATGTCCTCTGTTTTTATTTTCCCCACTGTTCTTATCTTTACATTACGGTTTGGGCAGTATTTACTGGTCTATCTTCTGGTTCACTTATATTTTCTTAGTTGTGTCACGTCTACTGATGAATCCATCAAAGACGTTCCTCATTTCTTTAAATATTTTTATTATTATTTCTAGCTCTCCATATTGATTCCTTCATAGATATTCCATCTCCCTGCTTTGATTTCTCCTCTCTCCTTACATGATCTCCACTTTTTCAATAGAGCTCTTCACATATTAACTATAGCTATTTTAAATTCCTCATCTGATAATTCCAATATAAATGCTATAGCTAAATTTGGCCCTAATGGTGTTTTGTCTCCTCAGACTATGTTTTATTTATTTGGCCATGGTCATCCTTTATAATTTTTCTGTTGAAATTCAGACATGTTATTTCAGGTTATAAGAGCTGAGACAAAAGGGCCTTTAGTGTAGAAGTTTTTGTTAATCTGCCTAGGAGTTGTGCTTTGTTTAATACTGTTGCAGTTATGGGTGCATAAGCTTTCCAGTTCCTCTGATATCCTTTATCTCCTGTCTTCTCTCTTGACACTGGGCTTTCCTATGTATTTCTCCTTACAATCTGTCTTTGTGTTGCAGCACTTTGATCCATAGTCCACATTTGTTATAACAAAGTCCTTTTCATGCAACAGTAAGTTTTGAATGTGCTTTATAACCTTCCAATGAAATCTAAGTCCCTTATTGAGTCTAAGTACTGGGGCTATAATCTTCACAAGATTTTAGTAAAAAAAAAAAAAAACACTTCACAAGTGTTTTTATATTAATATAGTTTTTTTCTTTCTCTTACACCCTTCCCTAGTTTCAGTGTTTACAATCTGTTTTCTTTCAGCATCAGCCTCTTGTTTTCCATGTATTTCTCCTTCGTGTCACCATTTGTAAGGGGAAAGAGCAAGGCTAGAGGGAGTTACAGTGGAAGAAATGTTGTTTCACTACTGAGGCTAAAGGCTGTGGCAAGCATTTTTCTTGGGAAAGCAAGACTTTCTTATGAACAATATATGCACATACTTCATAATGCTTACAATTACCTTCCTCCACTAAAGAGGAATAATTTTAGAGCTTCATGTGGAAACACATTGACTGATGATTTTTTTAAGATATTCTATTTATTTAGTTAAAATGTGAAATTATACCACACTTTTTTTTGGTCAATGCAGAAATAAATGAGAGGAGTATGGAATAGCATATTCTTTGGAGCAATTTATGGACTCAATAAACACCATAAGGGGAGATAGTGATTAATCATCAACTTAAAGCCAAACAAGAAAACCAGAGATTTTCTTTTGAAACATTTTAAGTGAGCAACATATTAAGTGATTCTCATCATTAGCAGAGCGTAGGAAATTCTGCAGGATCCAGGATCAAAGACTCGGATTAATTAAGTGTAGATGAGTTTCTAGTAAATTTTAATTCCAAATTTAACAAGTCTGCAACATCAAATCCAAGGTATGACTGAAAAAGTGCATAATCCTGATATATGGGATGAGAATCATATGGTTGGATTTGGAAACTTTAAACTTCAGATTTCCTTCAAATACTCCTTGGTCTACAGAAACATCCCTTTCTTTCTGTTGAAGGCTAGTCCTTTTGTTTTGAAACTGTATAAGGAATCTCCACTTTGGTCATTAATAGGTACTCCTCTGCTCTCTTGCTTCATCCTAAATTTGTTCCTGCCACTTTCATTAGTGGAGGCAGCATATCCTACACTCTCCTGACTATTTACCAAGTGACACAGAAAGGTATAGATTTTGAGATGAGTCAAGAATTTAAAAACAGTCTACTGTAAGTAGATTTGCAGCATAATCAGCCTTGCTAATTAGGCTATGTTTCCCACAGTTCTAAAGATTAATGATATCTTAATGGTACAGAATACCATGAGACATTTATGCCAAGTCCCTCGGCTTATTAGAGAACTAGAAATAGGCCTTGATGAGAATTGCTTAAAAAGTGAAAATGTTAGTGGCTCAATTGTGTCAAACTATTTGTGACCCTATGGACTGTAGTACTCTGTCCACGGGATTGTTCAGGCAAAAATACTGGAATGATAGTCATTTTCTTCTCCAGGGGATCTTCTTGACCCAGGGATCAAACCCAGGTCTCCTGCCCTTCAGGCAGATTCTTCACCATCTGAGCCACCATTAGCTTTGGTGGTACTATTAAGTCTTAGTAGAAAGGAAGCATTTGACTTTAAGATACTAAGTAATTATGCAGTTCAAACTGTTCATCAAGGGTTGATTTTACTCTGACTCACCAAGTAATGATGTCAGGGACAGCCAGGAGCAACCCACTAAAATTTGGAAGTGGTACTTCCTGGGTAACAACACACAAGTAGACTCAGTGACACCTATGTCCCTAGAACAGCCAGCTTCATTGTTACCTCTCCCTTAGCTTTGTCTTCGACCACACAGGGTGTCTCAAAAGAGACATGTCAGAGACTTAACAAGGATACAGAGACTAATATGTGATATGTCAACTTAACATTTGGGTACAAGCTAGGAAATAACACTGGCTTATATCAGGAAGTATCCCTAAAAGAAATTGTCATACTAAGCAGAACTTTGAGCAGTGCATCTGATTACTCAACTTGTTTGGAAATAAAAGTACTTGAGTGAAAATGTATGTTCAGATTTGGAAGCAGTAAGGAATAGCATTGTTGGTTGGTTAGGGGCCTGGAGAAGTAAAGACTGGGAGGTCAGTGAATATATATAATGTGTGTCATTGTATGAAATGCAGTATATAACTTATGCTGCAATTTTTTTTTAAATTATATGACCAAGAGTACTATAATGCCAACTGACAAACAGGTTGCACCCACTTCATGAATGTTTTAGATGTGGAAATAGGAAATGATAGAATCAATCTGAGCTCAACAGACTAATGGGAATAAAACTTTCAAATTCAACATGGGGGGGCCATTGTATATATTCTAAATAATGAAAATGAACTCATCCAAGCCAATTACTGCTTCTTTGACTATATATTATCCCCAATACAGTCAACACTTGGTATTCAGTTCTACCTAGAAAGCAAAAATAAGTATCAGTTCTGATGCTTATTTTCATTTTAGAACACATTAAAATTCAAATGCAGCACAGCAAAAATAAAAGGACAAAGTAATTTAAAAACTATTTGATTGAAAAGACAGATAACCTTCAAAAGAAAGAAAATTCAATTAGCATTAAATTGTTCATTAGTCATTGTAAGAAATAGAAGTGAGCTACTGAGAAAATATGACCAACCTAGATAGCATATTCAAAAGCAGAGACATTACTTTACCAACAAAGGTTCGGCTAGTCAAGACTATGGTCTTTCCTGTGGTCATGTATGGATGTGAGAGCTGGACTGTGAAGAAGGCTGAGCGCCGAAGAATTGATGCTTTTGAACTGTGGTGTTGGAGAAGACTTTTGAGAGTCCCTTGGACTGCAAGAAGATCCAACCAGTCCATTCTGAAGGAGATCAATCCTGGGATTTCTTTGGAAGGAATGATGCTCAAGCTGAAACTCCAGTATTTTGGCCACCTCATGCGAAGAGTTGACTCATTGGAGAAGACTCTGATGCTGGGAGGGATTGAGGGCAGGAGGAGAAGGGGACGACAGAGGATGAGATGGCTGGATGGCATCACTGACTCGATAGATGCGAGTCTGAGTGACCTCCGGGAGCTGGTGATGGACAGGGAGGCCTGGCGTGCTGCGGTTCATGGGGTCGCAAAGAGTCGGACACGACTGAGCGACTGATCTGATCTGATCTGACTGAGAAAAAATGACATTGTATCTTATGTATGTGGACTATCCATTCAAGAATAATAAAAGGTATTTTTTCAGACATGCCTAAAGCCAAATGCTTTACATTTTAAAAACCTACTGAAAGATCGATTGAAGGATATACTTCTCTAAAACACACATGGACATAGATACATACACTGTGTAAGGATTTTATGTTTCTTTTAGTTCATGATATATAAGGAGCAATTTAATTACAAAAATTGAAAATAATTATGTTGAAAATTTTATTAACATTTTTAAAACTTTAAAACAATATATGTTATTGAACTAAGTCAAGGTATGTAGCTTATGTATGTTTGGTGAGTAAATAAGACACTTTGGGCAATATGGTGTAATACACTCTAGGGACCTAACCCTAGATAGAAATGTCTACATACTGCCAGTTACTAAAGCCTCTTCTGTTCTGGCTTGTAACACTATGGATTGGTTTTATTTTTTTGAAATTTCTATGAAAGGAATTAAACAGCAGTAGTATTTTCTGTTTAATCCTATTCTCTATATTTGTCCCATTCATTCATGTTGTTATACATAATAGAACTTTAGGCTTAATTTCATCATTGTATACAATTCCATTGTATGAACCCTCAGTTTTGTTCTTCTGAGCAACATATCATTTTTTCCTTCATTTCTTATGGATATTATTGTACAGTGTTGAATTCTGGGTTAACATCCCTCTCCCACTAAGACTTTTAAGATTTTATTCAGTGTTTTCTTGTTCACACAATTTCTGGTGATTTTATTTATTCATCTATTTTTAATTTCATTTCTTTTCTGATAGATTCCTTTTTTATATTTAGTTTTGGTTTCAGCAATCAGTAGGAAATGACTGTTTTCTTCATTTATTCTAATAATTCACCCTCTTTGCTATTCTCTGAGTATTTTAGACCTGTGATTTTATGTTTCTTTTAGTTCTGGAAATTTTATTTGTTATATATTTCAATATTCTATTATGTATTTTTATATATAGAATCTACTTATGGATTCCAATTATTTGTTACATAAAAAAATCTTAAGGCATTTTATGTGGACCCACAGATCTTAAACACTATGTTGTATGTTTTTTCTTTATTTTTTTCAAGTTTGTGCATGTGCACGTGTGTGTGTGTGTGTGTGTGTGTGTGTGTGTGTATGTGCTTTCGTTCCAGGTATTTTTACTGATCTGTTCTTGCATTCATTGAATCATTATTGCTGAACTTGGCCCTCTCTGGAATAAAGAAGTCAGTAGCAGTGTGGATGAGATCCAGGAAGTGTTTATTTTTTTTTTTAACAACTGTTCTGAATTTTAATATCAGAACTGATGTCTTTGCTTGTTTCCAAAACATTCCAAAACAAAAAAGGAAGTAGAGACCATATTCCATTAGTGATATAGCAAAACTGATGAAAGATTTTATAACTGAGCTGTTCCAACTTCAATGAGAGTGGTTTTAAGATATTTTTATATGTTATTAGAACTGGGATACAAAAACATTGACTTGAATTACAATTTTAAAACTGAATAACAGTATTAATAATAAAAAATTACTTATGCTCAGTGGGCTTCAATTTCTCATACCTTTTGTTTTATAGATTATTATGGTCTCTTAGATCTAATTTAAAATAGAAATAAAACTCTGCTACTGTATGAGTTTTTCCTAACATTTTGGTTTAAAAGAGTCTTAGTAGTTAATCTCATATTTTTTCATATGACTGACCACTTTATTAATGAGAAACAATTTTGATGACCTTAATACAGTTCTCATTTATATTAAAAAAGCATGACTTCCAAGTGTCCTAAGGTAATGGAAGCCCACTAATCCTCATCTTTTCACACATCATACAAAAATTAAAAACATATTTATGTATATAAATACACAGATATTTTAAAGTACTCTTTTTAGCAGGTTTAGATACAGAAAAAAATGAGCAGACAAATACAGAGCTCCCATATGCCCTTTCCCACCCACCCCATTCCCTTGTTTTTAACATCCTTCACCAATAGTTCACAGTATGATTCACTCTTTGTATTGAACAGTCTACAGTTTTTAACATATGTACAATGACATGTAGCTACCATTACAGTGTCATGCAGAGTAGTTTTATTGCTCTCTGTTCATCACTCCCTTCCCCTGAAGCCCTAGCAACTCCAATTGTTTTACTTTTTCCAAGTTTTTCCTTTTCCAGAATGTCATATGATTGGAATTATCCAGTATATAGTTTTTTCAGGTTGGCTTCGTTGATTTAACAATAGGCATTTAAGGACCTCTCAAGTATTTTCAAATGATAGCTTGTTTTTTATCACTGAATAGTAATTTATTATATGAATATACTACAATATTTTTATTACTTTATCTATTGAAGAAAATCTGGGTTGCTTCTGTTTTGACAACTATGATCAAAGCTATTCTAAAAATTTGCATAGAGATTTGGTGTGAACACAAATTTCCAATTCATGTGGTAAAATTTCAAAAATTATAACTGCTAGAATATCTGATAAAAGTATATTTTCTATTTTTTGCCACTGAAAAGGTATCAGATCAGATCAGATCAGTCGCTCAGTCGTGTCCGACTTTGTCACCCCATAAATCGCAGCATGCCAGGCCTCTCTGTCCATCACTGAGACCGGAGGTCACTCAGACCAATGTCCATCGAGTCAGTGATGCCATCCAGCCATCTCATCCTCTGTCGTCCCCTTCTTCTCTTGCCCCCAATCCCTCCCAGTATCAGAGTCTTTTCCAATGAGTTAACTCTTCGCATGAGGTGTCCAAAATACTGGAGTTTCAGCTTTAGCATAATTCCTTCCAAAGAAATCCCAGGGCTGATCTCCTTCAGAATGGACTGGTTGGATCTCCTTGCAGTCCAAGGGACTCTCAAGAGTCTTCTCCAACACCACAGTTCAAAAGCATCAATTCTTCAGCGCTCAGCCTTCTTCACAGTCCAACTCTCACATCCATACATGACCACAGGAAAGACCATAGCCTTGACTAGGCGAACCTTTGTTGGCAAAGTAATGTCTCTGCTTTTGAATATGCTATCTAGGTTGGTCATAACTTTCCTTCCAAGGCGTAAGCGTCTTTTACTTTAATGGCTGCAGTCACCATCTGCAGTCATTTGGGAGCCCAGAAAAATAAAGTCTGACACTGTTTCCATTGTTTCTCCATCTATTTCCCATGTAGTGATGGGACCAGATGCCATGATCTTCGTTTTCTGAATGTTGAGCTTTAAGCCAACTTTTTCACTCTCCACTTTCACTTTCATCAAGAGGCTTTTTAGCCCCTCTTCACTTTCTGCCATAAGGGTGGTGTCATCTGCATATCTGAGGTTATTGATATTTCTCCCAGCAATCTTGATTCCAATTTCTGTTTCTTCCAGTCCAGCATTTCTCATGATGTACTCTGCATATAAGTTAAATAAACATGGTGACAATATACAGCCTTGACGTACTCCTTTTCCTATTTGGAACCAGTCTGTTGTTCCATGACCAGTTCTAACTGTTGCCTCCTGACCTGCATACAGATTTCTTAAGAGGCAGATCAGGTGGTCTGGTATTCCCATCTCTTTCAGAATTTTCCACAGTTTATTGTGATCTACACAGTCAAAGGCTTTGGCATAGTCAATAAAGCAGAAATAGATGTTTTTCTGGAACTCTCTTCCTTTTTCCATGATCCAGCGGATGTTGGCAATTTGATCTCTAGTTCCTCTGCCTTTTCGAAAACCAGCTTGAACATCAGGAAATTCACGGTTCACATATTGCTGAAGCCTGGCTTGGAGAATTTTGAGCATTACGTTACTAGTGTGTGAGATGAGTGCAATTGTGTGGTAGTTTCAGCATTCTTTTGCATTGCCTTTCTTTGGGATTGGGATGAAAAAAACTGACCTTTTCCAATCTTGTGGCCACTGCTGAATTTTCCAGATTTGCTGCCCCGCCAGCTGCGCGGTGCACTAGGAGCGCGGCCGAGAGGAGCTGCCCCACGACCGAGGTCAGGAAGGGCAGTGGTGAAGAGATACGCCTCCTCCAAGGTCAGAAAGGGCGGTGGTGAGGAGAGACCCCTCATCCAAGTAAGGTGCCATGGCTGTGCTTTGCTGGAGCAGCCGGGAAGAGATACCCCATGCTCAAGGTAAGAGAAACCCAAGTAAGATGGTAGGTCTTACAAGAGGATATCAGAGGGCAAATACACTGAAACCATACTCACAGAAAACTAGTCAATCTAATCACACCAGGACCACACCCTTGTCTAACTCAATGAAATTAAGCCATGCCCGAGGGGCAACCCAGGATGGGCGGGTCATGGTGAAGATATCTGACAGGATGTGGTCCGCTGGAGAAGGGAATGACAAACCACTTCAGTATTCTTGCCTTGAGAACCCCATGAACAGTATGAAAAGGCAAAATGATAGGATACTGAAAGAGAAACTCCCCAGGTCAGTAGGGGCCCAATATGCTACAGGAGATCAGTGGAGAAATAACTCCAGAAAGAATGAAGGGATGGAGCCAAAGCAAAAAGAATACCAGCTGTGGATGTGTCTGGTGATAGAAGCAAAGTCCGATGCTGTAAAGAGCAATATTGCATAGGAACCTGGAATGTCAGGTCCATGAATCAAGGCAAATTGGAAGTGGTCAAACAAGAGATGGCAAGAGTGAATGTTGACATTCTAGGAATTAGCGAACTAAAATGGACTGGAATGGGTGAATTTAACTCAGATGACCATTATATCTACTATTGTGGGCAGGAATCCCTCAGAAGAAATGGAGTGGCCATCATGGTCAACAAAAGAGTCCGAAATGCAGTACTTGGATGCAATCTCAAAAACGACAGAATGATCTCTGTTCGTTTTCAAGGCAAACCATTTAATGTCACAGGCATCTGGTCCCATCACTGCATGGGAAATAGATGGGGAAACAGTGGAAACAGTGTCAGACTTTGTTTTTCTGGGCTCCAAAATCACTGCAGATGGTGACTGCAGTCATGAAATTAAAAGACGCTTACTCCTTGGAAGGAAAGTTATGAGCAACCTAGATAGCATATTCAAAAGCAGAGACATTACTTTACCAACAAAGGTTCGCCTAGTCAAGGCTATGGTCTTTCCTGTGGTCATGTATGGATGTGAGAGCTGGACTGTGAGGAAGGCTGAGCGCCGAAGAATTGATGCTTTTGAACTGTGGTGTTGGAGAAGACTCTTGAGAGTCCCTTGGACTGCAAGAAGATCCAACCAGTCCATTCTGAAGGAGATCAATCCTGGAATTTCTTTGGAAGGAATGATGCTCAAGCTGAAACTCCAGTATTTTGGCCACCTCATGCGAAGAGTTGACTCATTGGAGAAGACTCTGATGCTGGGAGGGATTGAGGGCAGGAGGAGAAGGGGACGACAGAGGATGAGATGGCTGGATGGCATCACTGACTCGATGGATGCGAGTCTGAGTGACCTCCGGGAGCTGGTGATGGACAGGGAGGCCTGGCGTGCTGCGGTTCATGGGGTCGCAAAGAGTCGGACATGACTGAGCGACTGATCTGATCTGATCTGAATCCAAGTCTATGCCCCAACCAGTAACGCTGAAGAAGCTGAAGTTGAACAGTTCTATGAAGACCTACAAGACCTTTTAGAACTAACACCCAAAAACGATGTCCTTTTCATTATAGGGGACTGGAATGCAAAAGTAAGAATTCAAGAAACACCTGGAGTAACAGGCAAATTTGGCCTTGGAATATGGAATGAAGCAGGGCAAAGACTAATAGAGTTTTGCCAGGAAAATGCACTGGTCATAATGCAAAATAAATAATAACAATTTAAAATACCTTGATTCACCTTTGAAAGATGTTAAGGAATTGATTTTTGTTGAATATTTGTTAAAAAAAGAAAACATTTAAGAATTTTCTTGCTATTTTTTCCCAAAATGCAACATATTTAACCAAATAATAATCAAGAGTTTCCATCTAGATGTATCCAAATTAATAAATAACAAAAATGATAGAATATCAGTATTTCCAAATGAATAAAGAAAAAAGAATCCATGGGATAATCATCAGATCAGATCAGATCAGTCGCTCAGTCGTGTCCGACTCTTTGCGACCCCATGAACTTCAGTACGCCAGGTCTCCCATAATCATAAATAGTGGCTAATATCACACCAACAAAATTAAACATTACTCGATAATATCAATAATTGTATAGATAAAAGAAACCTAATCTTATCTATCAAGTCTCCAGATAAAACTAGCAATCTTTTTTAAATTACAGGAGACCAAGATAAAGCCTGTTCAGTTGCTCAATCATGTCCGACTCTCTGTGATCTCATGGACTGCAGAATCCCAGGCTTCCGTGTCCTTCACCATCTTCTGGAACTTGTCCAAACTCATATCTATTTAGTTGGTGATGCCATTCAACCATCGCAACCTCTATCATCTCCTACTCCTACTTCCTTTAATCTTTCCCAGCATCAGGGTCTTTTCCAATGAGTCAGGTGGCCAAATACTGAAGTTTCAGTTTCAGCATCAGCCTTTCCAATGAATATTCTGGACTAATTTCCTTTAGGATTGACTGGTTGGATCTCTTTGTTGAACTCTCAAGAGTCTTCCCCAACACCATACTACAAATGAATCAATTCTTTGACTCTCAGCCTTCTTTAAGGTCCAGCTCTCACCTCTGTACATGACTATTGGAAAAACCATAGCTTTGACTAGACGGACCTCTGTTGGCAAAGTTATGTCTCTGTTTTTTAATATGTTGCCTAGGCTGGCCACAATTTTTCTTCCAAGGAGCGAGCATCTTTTAATTTCAAGGCTGAAGTCACCAATTGCAGTGATTTTGGAACCCATGATAATAAAGTCTTTCAATGTTTCCATTGTTTTCCCATCTATTTGCCATGAAGTAATGAGACTGGATGTCATGATCTTTGTTTTTTGAATGTTGAATTTAAGCCACCTTTTCAATCTCCTTTTTCACTTTCATCAAGAGGCTCTTCAGTTCCTCTTCATTTTCTGCCATAAGGATGGTAAATATTATTATTATTATTATTATAGTAGATATTATTATTGATATTTCCCCCGGCAATCTTGATCCCAGCCTGGTATTTTGCATGATGCATTCTGCCTATAAATTAAATAAGCATGGTGATAATATACAGTTTTGATGTATTCCTTTCCCAATTAGGAACCAATGTGTTGTTCCATGTCCATGTTCCATGTCCAGTTCTGACTGTTTCTTCTTCACCTGAATACCGATTTCTCAGGAGCCAGGTAAGGTAGTCTGGTATTCCCACCTCTTTTAGAATTTTCTACAGTTTGTTGTGATCCACACAGTCAAAGGCTTTGGCATAGTCAATAAAGCAGAAGTAAATGTTTTTCTGGAATTCTCTTGCTTTTTCGATGATCCAACAGGTGTTGGCAATTTGATCTCTGGTTCATCTGCCTATTCTAAACCCAGCTTGAACATCTGGAAATTCTAGCTTCATGTACTGGTGCAGTCTTGCTTTGAGAATTTTGATCATTACTTTGCTAGCAAGTGAGATGAGTGAATTTTTGAGGTAGTTTGAACATTCTTTGGCATTGCCTTTCTTCTTTTTTTTTTTTTTTTTTGAAAATCTATATATTTTTTTTAAATTTTATTTTTCTTAACTTTACAATATTGTATTGCTTTTGCCATTCATCAAAATGAATCCACCACAAGTATACATGTGTTCCTCATCCTGAACCCTCCTCCCTCCTCCCTCCCCATACCATCCCTCTGGGTCGTCCCAGTGCGCCATTGCCTTTCTTTGAGATTGGAATGAAAACTGTCCTTTTCTATCCTCTGGCCACTGATGAGTTTTTCAAATTTTCTTGCATATTGAGTGCAGCCCTTTTACAGCATCACCTTTTAGGATTTGCAATAGCTCAACTGGGATCCCATCATCTCCACTAGATTTGTTCATAGCGATGCTTCCTAAAGCCCACTTGACTTCACACTCCAGGATGTCTGAATCTAGGTGAGTGATCATACCATCATGGTTACCTGAGTCATTAAGAACTTTTTTGTATAGTTCTTCTGTGTATTCTTGCCACTTCTTAGTATCTTCTGTGTCTGTTAAGTCCATACACTTTCTGTCCTTTATTATGTCCGTCTTTGCATGAAATGTTCCTTTGGTGTATCTAACTTTGTTGAAGAGATTTTTACTCTTTTCCATTCTATTATTTTCCTCTACTTCTTTGCGTTGGTCACTTATGGAAGCTTTTTTATATCTTCTTGCTGTTCTTTGGAACTCCACATTCAGATGGATATATCTTTCCTTTTCTCCTTTACCTTTCATTTCTCTTCTTATCTCAGCTATTTGTAAGGCCTCCTCAAACAACCATTCTGCCTTTTTACATTTATTTATTTATTTTTTTTTCCTGTTATGGTGGTGGTTTATTTAAGTCATGTCCAACTCTTGCGACCCCATGAACTGTGGCCTGCCAGTCCCCTCTGTCCATGGTATTCTCCCAGCAAGAATACTGTAGAAGATTGCCATTTCCTTCTCTATTGTTATAGGGATACATAATTTCTTTTTTTTTTAATTTATTTTTATTTGTACTGTGTCATTGTTGCTGTGTGGAGTTTTCTCTAGTTATGACAAACAAGGGTTACTCTTCATTGCTGAGCTGGGCTTCTCATTGTGGTGACTTCTCTTGTTACAGAGGATGGGATCTAGGGCTTGTGAGCTCAGTAGTTACAGCACATGGGCTCAGTAGTTGTGGCTCCTGGGCTCTAGAACACAGGCTCAGTAATTGTGTCACACTGGCTTCGTTGCTCTGTGACTTGTAGAATCTTCCTGGCTCAGGGATCAAAACTGTGTCTGCTTAATTGACAAGTGGATTCTTTTGAGCCACCAGGGAAGCCCTGGGGATATATAGCTTCTAGCAAGATTTATCACTTTAGCAATTCATCTTATCTTTTTGGGGTATTGTTTTAAAAGTTGTGTGATCATTGTTAGTTTTGAAATTTTTGCTTTTTCAAGTACAACAGTTGAAGATTACATCACTTACACAAATTGTACATGTGACATCAAATTTGTGGACACCATCATTTTACTGATAATATGGAAACCAAAAGATGCAAACCTTCTGAAGAAGCATCATCATGGCTTCTGTAATAGATCAAATGACTGCAGCTATGCTATGCTAAGTCACTTCACTCGTGTCCGACTCTGTGTAACCCCATAGATGGCAGCCCACCAGGCTGCCCCGTCCCTGGGATTCTCCAGGCAAGAACACTGGAGTGGGTTGCCATTTCCTTCTCCAATGCATGAAAGTGAAAAGTGAAAGTGAAGTCACTCAGTTGTGTCTGACTCTTAGCAACCCCATGGACTGTAGCCTACCAGGCTCCTCCATCCATGGGATTTTCCCAGCAAGAGTACTGGAGTGGGGTGCCATTGCCTTCTCAGTCCTAAATTTAAAAAAAGTGAGTGAACAGCTACCCACTCCAGTATTCTGGCCTGGAGAATTCAATAGACTGTATAGTCCATGCTGTCACAGAGTCAGACATGACTAAGTGACTTTCAGTTATTTTTATTTTAGTGATACTATGAACACAAATTTTAGTGGAACACAGAATCATAGTATACATAATATTCTAACCAAATTAAAAATATACTGGTTCTTAGAATTGTTTGTGGTACACAGATATTTGAAATACATTAAAACTATAGCTGACAATCAAATACAAGAACTTATGGACAAAGATTATTAAAATTTTTACATATATACAAAATAAGATACCAGGATCAAAACATTTTTGCAATGAAGCCAATGTTGAATAAAGATATATTTATATATGTATTTGGGGGCTTCCAGATGTCTCAACAGTCAGGAATCATCTGAGATGCCTGGGTTTGATCCCTGGGTCAGGAAGATCTCCTTGAGTATGAAAAGGCAACAAGTTCCAGTATTTTTGCCTTGAAAATTCCATGAAGAAAGGATCCTAGTGGGTTACAGCCCATGGGATTTTGAAGAGTCTGACACGACTGAGCATGTGCGCTTGTGATATATGTATCTTAAGCAGATTTTTATACATACTGTATCTTACCTGGTATCAATCAAATTAAGAAATGTTAGAATTGTTTCTTAAAATCCTCAATTTTTTAAACAAACCTATGCATCCTACAAAGATTTTTAAAAAGCTCCTATTTTTTAAAGCTCCTATTTGTTGCATTGATGCTTTTGAACTGTGGTGTTGGAGAAGACTCTTGAGAGTCCCTTGGACTGCAAGAAGATCCAACCAGTCCATTCTGAAGGAGATCAATCCTGGAATTTCTTTAGAAGGAATGATGCTAAGAAACTCCAGTATTTTGGCCACCTCATGCGAAGAGTTGACTCATTGGAGAAGACTCTGATGCTGGGAGGGATTGAGGGCAGGAGGAGAAGGGGACGACAGAGGATGAGATGGCTGGATGGCATCACTGACTCGATGGATGTGAGTCTGAGTGACCTCCGGGAGCTGGTGATGGACAGGGAGGCCTGGCGTGCTGCAGTTCATGGGATCACAAAGAGTCGGACACGACTGAGCAACTGATCTGATCTGATCTGATCTGATTTGTTGCATTACAAAAATCAATTGAAAAATATTAGAGTATTCAACAAATAGGGTGTCAAAGATTAAGATTTTAACATGTTTATTTAACAGACAATTATTTGAAAAAAGTTATAAAACTATGAAAATTGAATTATGTTTCTTTAAATGCAAGTCCTTTAAGAGGAAGAAAATACTTAAAATGAAATAAAAATGGGGGATTCCACAGTGGTTAAAATCCTGTGCTTCCCTTGATGGATTTGATCCTGTTTGGGGAATTAACATCCTGTATCCTGCACAGTGTACCCCCTACTAAAAAATATATTTAAATATATATATATTCTGATTATCTTCAAAATATACTTTTCAATTCCATAATTGTTCCTTAATATATCTTAAGTTGTAGAAATAAGCTACTGGTGGAACTTGTGCTTTTAATTGTATTTAAATTTACATACTATATGGAATGGAATGATATTCAGAAACTTAAGATGCCTCATCATTCCAATTCAAAGGTCCACTTATTTTACATTCAGTTCAGTCGCTCAGTCCTGTCCGACTCTTAGCGATCCCATGAACCACAGTACACCAGGCCTCCTTGTCCATCACCAACTCCCAGAGTTTACCCAAACTCATGTCTAATGAGTCAGTGATGCCATCCAACCATCTCATCCTCTGTCGTCCTCTTCTCCTCCCGCCTTCAATCTTTCCCAGCATCAGGATCTTTTCTGGAGAAGGCAATGACACCCCACTCCAGTACTCTGCCTGGAAAATCCCACGGACAGAGGAGCCTGGTAGGCTACAGTCCATGGGATCGCTAAGAGTCGGACACGACTGAGCGACTTCACTTTCTCTTTTCACTTTCATGCATTGGAGAAGGAAATGGCAACCCACTCCAGTGTTCTTGCCTGGAGAATCCCAGGGACAGGGAGGCCTGGGTGGGCTGCCATCTATGGGGTCACACAGAGTTGGACACGACTGAAGTGACTTAGCATAGCATAGGGTCTTTTCTAATAAGTCAGTTCTTTGCATCAGGTGGCCAAAGTATTGGAGTTTCAGCATCACTATCAGCCCTTCCAATGAATATTCAGGATCAGTGTCCCTTAAGATTGACAGGTTTGGTCTCCTAGCTGTCCAAAGGACTCTCAAGAGTCTTCTCTAATACCACAATTCAAAAGCATCAATTCTTCAGCCTTTAGCTTTTTTTATGGTCTATCTCTTGCATCCATACATGACTACTGGAAAGACCACAGCTTTGAGTATATGGATCTTTGTTGGAAAAGTAATGTCTCTGCTTTTTAATATGTTAAGTGTGTCTTAGCTTTTCTTTCAAGGAACAAGTGTCTATTAATGTCATGGACCAGATGCCATGATCTTAATTTTTTGAATGCTGAGTTTTAAGCCAGCATTTTCACTCTCCTCTTTCACCTTCATCAAGAGGCTCTTTAGTTCCATAGGCTTTTTTGTGCCATAAGGGAGGTGTTACCTGCACAGTACTTTCAGTGATATAGGCATATGCTATCTTACTTTAAGAAAAATTGTCTTTAAAATATATTTCTAACTTTACAATATTAAAATAAAATAAATTTAAATATATATATTTCTAAATGAAGTCAATGAGTTTAATAAAACCATTTTTTCCAATAAGTATTTTTAATTTTTAAAAAAAGTCAGATCACCTTGATTATAACAAAACTCAATTTAAAAGCTTCTCAGTTAAGTAATGCTAACTAACTTGTTTCTACATTTTTCTTTCTGACATTAACTTTATTGTTGTCAAATTCTCTAAGACTTATGAATTATATTTGTGTTTCAGTTTCAGGCTAGAAAATGAAGATTCTACAAGTTAATGCTGCAAGATTATAGTTGACCCTTTGCTTGCTTTGTCATCTGGTCTAAATAATTTGTTATAAATGTGAAATATCAAGTTAGAAGTTGAAATCTGCAGTTATGTTATTATCCATTGACTTACTCTCTCAAATATTAAAATGTGCTATATTGAACATTTCATATGTACAAATATATCCAAATTTAAAATGCAACACTTTGAAATTTAAACAAGCAAAGCAATAACAAAAATTCCTCAGACCTTATGACATACCAAATGAGATTTTTTTACTCATGATTTTATTCTTAGGCCTAAAAAAAAAAAAAAAAAAAACTTAATCTTCTAAAGGGTAGTTTACTGGTACTTATATTATTCTAGCTCCACTGGAAACCTTTTGTCTTTAACTGTAATGGCTCTTCATTTTATTTTATGGAGATCTATTCCTGGTTGCTAAAAGTTTCTATGGTTATGTTTGTTCATTAATGCTTTTAATGTTCCTTGTTATACTGCTGCTTCAATTTTTAGTATCTTCTTCTCATCAGGTTCTCACAGCTTGGAGTTTACCTTGAGTCATAAAAGTCTGAGATTGTGACCTAAACTTTAATGATGTAGAACACTGTGTGATTCTATAGGGCTCAGTGGGACTAATGGGGGTCTGTATACTTTTAATCAAGTGCTATAATGAACATATACTGAATTTTGTAGAATGGCTACAAGATAAATAGGCCTATTAGGAAGGAAAAAGATGATGTGCCAAATCACATAAATAACATGATCAGGGGAGATAAAGTGCTGCATAACTCTACTTAAGTGTGAGAATCCCACTGAGTATTTGCAATATGCTCTTAGCTAGTGGCCATAAATAAGCATATATTATATGCAGAATAATTAACTTTTATATCTTTAAGGCAGAATGTGATAGCAGAGACCTGAAAAAATTTATGAATAACAAAGCATGAGAAAGAGGAGTATTTCTTCCAAGGTTAGATATAACACTGTTTCATTAAAATTTAATTTAAAATAATAGATTTTATTTAGGTAATAAATTTACATACATAATTTATGCAATAATAAAATAAAATTTATTTATTTATATTGGCCACATGTTCAACATGTCAGATCTCAGTTCTCTGACAAGGGATCAAACCCACACCCCCTGCATTGGAAGCATGGAGTCTTAACCACTGGACTGTAAGGGAAGCCCCCCAGAATACTACATTTTAAGTGTGAAATTAAGTTCTTCCTAAATTTATCTTTTGATACTCACCATATCAGCTTGCTTCAGAGAACTGAGGCAGTTGAGGCAGAATTGCTTTAATTCAAAGAGCTGAGAAGGATTAAATCTATCGATTATTATTAATTATCTGAAGCACTACATAAAGAAAAATTCTGGGCTACTTCTGCATTCAGCAAGCAAGGGCATTATAGTAAAAGGGAAATACAATAGGCTGTGGAGGGGTGATTTTGGTGGCATGATGACCACACAGTTTCCATCTAAAACCTTGATTTCCATAAAAGTTAAGCAGATTTCAGTGTGTATGTGTATATATTCATTAAAGCCAAGCTTTTTTAAAATGTCTTGCCAATAGTTAGATTGCAATTTTATTTTGTATAAAGATACATAAATACTTGATTTAATATAAATGCAATTGTATTTATAATTTTAAACTGTTATTTTTATCTTTTAATGCCTTACTTCTTTACTTTCTCACTTGCACTTTCCTCTTCTTTCACTCAACTCAACATCTCCCCTCATTATTAACAACTTGATGTTTTAAATTGTATTTTTATGATCAGATAACCCTGGAGAGACTTGTAAATATGTATATAGTCCAAAGCATATAGAAGAGAAATTCTTGTTATGGCTTTCAAACATATTATTGCATACTTTTGGCCATCTTATATTTTTTTCATGTTTATACAATAGAATAACATGGAAATAAATACACACTTCTCAATCCATTTAGTCATACTTTTTAATATCTACTAAATTCTACCTTCTTTGTAAATACCATAATTTTTAGACATTTTTCTATTGGAGTGTATATGTTCTCTGTTTATAAGGAAAGATCTTCATGAGAAATCTTTAGTCATTAGAAACACGTTTTAATAAAATCTGCCAAATAATATTATATTAATTTATATATATAACATTTATATATAGAAATTCAGATACCCATTCATACATAAATGTGCTTTGTTTTAGAGTCCCTGATTTTAAAATCTTGATTAGGTATGTATCTTTTCTGGAATATATTTGTATTTTTATTCATATTTAAAGGTATGCATATTGATGTTTTTAAGTCTACTTGTATCTTAATTTTATTTTTAAAGTACTGTAAGATGAGTACCTATCTTTAGAAAGACTCAGATGGATATCAAGATATTAATAAATAATAATTAATTAATAATATACTTCACATCAACTTATCACATATTAATTATGCTCCTCTATAATGGGATCTGTTGGTTTCTGTTCAAGTATATATTGATTTAATTGCAGTGAATCTATTCTGTTTTCCTAAAGAGATATTCTCCCATCATTATTATACTTTTGTATCTTCTTTTTGTTACTTTAAAATGTTTGTTCTTTCAAATGAAATGTAAGATTAGTTAACACAGTTCAGAAAAATAACAGTAACAATTCTTAGAGAATTCTCATTTTAATTTAATGGATAGGTATTTTTTGAAAGTTATGTTTTTATAATGTTGTCTTTCCAACTAAGGGCAAAGCATTTAAGAGAGTAATCAAATAGACATGTCCAGAACATTACTATATTTGAAATCATGTCCAGTATACATTTAGTACATAAGCAGGCAAATTTTTTCACATAAAAATAAGTCACATCCCTAAATAAGAATGCAAATAATCTAAAGTTTTAGCCAGCAGAACCCAATCAAGATATCTGAATCAATCCAGTATACAGTTAATATCAAAACCAGAAAACTTCTGTGTGAAAATATTCCTCATATTGATATTAAATTTATACTGTATTGAAATATTGCAATGTTTTATGTGTCTATTTGATCACTTTCTCTTTTTTTCCATCAACAGTAAAATGAATAAACTGTATTATATATTCAATGCATACAATGGAATATTATACAGCAACAAAATGAACCCAGCTATTATACACAACATAGATGAATCTCATGAACACAATTTGACCAAAAAAGCCAGAAACAAAGGAATAAACACTACATGATTTCACCCATATGACATTTAAAAACCAGCAAAACTAAACTACCTCAATCTAGGCTTGCATGCTTAAGTAGGATGTGATTATTGTACTTATCATGATAGTGTACCCCTCTTGGGGAAAAAGAGGGGATAATTAGAAAGAGACATGCAAAAGCACTCCAATGGTGTTAGATATAGTTTCTCTTGACCTGTGTTGATTATCTGGGTGGTCACTACCTGAGAATGATTAAAATCTACATTCATGTTTTATGTACTTCCCTGGGTATTACATTTCAGAATTATACTCAGAAAAGATTTTAAGAGACCTTCTGATTTAAGTCCATCCCCATTTTCTGATGAGGCAACTGAATTTGAGAGCTTTAAATGAATCATCTAAGACCATTAATTAGTATCCATCAGAACCAGGAATACCCTCTTGTCTCCAGGGTAAAGACTTTACCATCTACTTTACATTTGTCTCAACTCAAACATCAATAGTTCAGTTCAGAAAGGGTTAGCCACATAGCTGAGAGAAGGGCATTTCTGGGTGACTTGAGTCATCATAAGGGCAAATAAAAAAGCCTCATTCTTCTCCTAGGGTCCCAGCCCCATGCTGATGGTCCAGGCAGTATTAAGCTGGGACTCCAGTATTAAGCTGGAAGCTTCACCCTGGTGTACATAAGGATTCCATTCAGTTCAATCATTCTGTTGTGTTCAACTCTTTGTGGCCCCATGGACTGCAGCATGCCAGGCTTCCCTATCCATCATCAACTCCCAGAGCTTGCTCAAACTCATCAACTCGATGAAGTCATCCAACCATCTTATCCTCTGTCATCCCCTTCTCCTGCCTTCAGTCTTTTGCAAAAAGACCCATCAAGGTCTTTTCCAATAAGTCAGTTTGCATCAGGTGGCCAAAGTATTGGAGCTTCAGCTTCAGCATCAGTTCTTCCAATGAATATTCTGGACTGATTTCCTTTAGGATTGACTGATTTGATCTCCTTGAAGTCCAAGGGACTCTCAAGAGTCTTCTCCAACATCACAGTTCAAAATCATCAATTCTTCAATGCTCAGCTTTCTTTATGGTCCAACTCTCACATCCATGACTATTGGAAAAACCATAGCCTTGACTATGCAGTCTTTTGTCAGTAAAGTAATGCCGCTGCTTTTTAAATATGCTGCCTAGGTTTGTCATAACTTTTCTTCCAAGGAGCAAGTGCCTTTTAATTTCATGGCTGCAGTCATCATCCACAGTGATTTTGGAGCCCAAGAAAATAAAGTCTGTCACTGTTTCCCCATCTATTTGCCATGAATTGATGGGGCTGAATGCCATGATCTTAGTTTTCTGAATGTTGAGTTTTAAGCCAACTTTTTCACTCTCAAGAGGCTCTTTAGTTCCTCTTTGCTTCCTGCCATAAGGGTGGTGTCACCTGCACTTTCTTAAATGCACTATACAATTATTTTTCATTCTAATTTACTGGTGACACTTGTGTTAATAACCTACCTGCCATGCAGAGATGTAAAAGATGCAGGTTTGATCCCTGGGTTGGGAAGATCACCTGGAGGACAGCACAAAAACCACTCCAATATTGTTAGAGAGAATGTCATGGACAGCAGAGCCTGGCAGGCTACAGTCCATAGGGTCACAAATAGTTGGACATGATTGAAGTGAGTTAGCACATTATTTATTATTTGATTTCAAGTCATTCTTCATAGATATAGTAAAATTTCTTATTCTACATAAAAATATATTTTTTCAAGTTATCCTTAAATATCTAATTATATTTGATTTAGTGTTTTTTCACAGTTTATGTGGGTTGAGATTTATTTTCATTATATTTTCATCATTCCGTCTTATCATCATTATACATATATACATTCTTCCAATTTTCATTATTGCTTTTGACTTAAACTTTCAATTGCCTGACATTATTATTAATATCTCCATTCTTACTATTTTTGCCCTATCTCCCCAATAAAATTAACACAAAAAATTAGTAGTTTAGTCTTTGCTGTTACTCAGTTACTCAGTCATGTCCAACTCTTTGCAACCCCATGGATTGCAGCATGTCAGGCTTCTCAGTGTTTCATTATCTCCTGGAGTTTGCTCAAACTTATGTCCACTGAGTCAGTGATGCCATCCAATCATCCTTGGTTTCCCCTTCTCCTCCTGCCCTTAACCTTTCCCAGCATCAGAGTCTTTAAAAATGAGTTGACTGTTCCTATCAGGAGACCAAAGTATTGAAGCTTCAGCTTCAACATGAGTCCTTCCAATGATATTTCAGAATTGCTTTCCTTTAGGATGGACTGGTTTAATCTCCTTCTTCAAAGGACTCTCAAGAGGTTTTTCTAACACAACAGTTGGAATACATCAATTATTTGACACTCTGCCTTCTTTATGGTCCAACTCTCACATCTGTATATGACTATATATTAGAACTTGAAACATTTTTGCCTTATCATCTTTATAGTAAGAATACACTAGTGATACAAAATCCACCAAATATTTGAATAATTTAAGTGTTATTGATAAAGTTTTTGTAAGTAAAGTATGTTTGTTATCATAATTTAACATGAAGCCCTATAAGATGTAGCTGCCTATAAAAATTAACTATTTTATCTGTATATTGGACATATCTACATAGAAATAAGCTCAGGTTAAGATAAATGTCAAAGTCCATGCAGATACTACGTAGATGATTATTTCATTTGGTATTATCATTAGTAAATAGCATTTGTGAGAACTGTGAATAAGGTTACTATATATAATGAAAACACAGTGGCTCTTATATACGTGCATCTGTATATGCTACTCATTAAGGAATATGAGATGGTGTTAGTGAATCAAGAGGTTATACAAATAATTCTTATGTTCTAGAATCAGGTACTCCATTTCCACTCTTCTGTTTTCTACATATTATTTGGAAACTAGGACCCTCACAATATTCTTTTCATAGTCTCTTGCCATTTGGCTTCTAGTTAGCTCTGCCATTCAGCTTCTAGTTAGGGAGGCAATCTCAGAGTACTGGAAATTAGGAGGAGAGGGAAGGTATACACTTTCAAGTTACTTTTTGGAAGTATCTGTCTAGCAGCAGCAGATAATAACTGAGTCCAAGAGATTCTGGTCAGCTCTAACATCCCCAGCTAGGAGCATTTCCCCAGAACCAGGCGTTAGGGTGTCCCTGCTAAGCCCAGCCTCATTCCGGGTTGTAGTGGTCAATCCAAGGAAGCCCATTCATAAAAGTTTCATCCTTTTTCATCTGACCCTACAAAATGTTTATAGCATCCCATATGGTAATAGGCAAATTCTCACCTGGAGAATTCCATGGACAGAAGAGCCTGGCAGGCTTCAGTCCGTGGGACTGCAAGTGTTGGACATGACTTAGCAACTAAAACACCACCATTATGAAGACACAGACACTTTAAAATGAAGACACTAAAATTTCCTGAAATTATTTATGAAAAATAAATGTTTCTATTATCTCACAGGTTGCTTAATGAAATTCTAAAATATATCACTTTTTTACTTCCACAGATTATCGAAAATAAATGTGATTGCATTATCAGCAATATCATATTCATGCACATATTAAAATTTTAATGATTGGAATTACATATTCATCTGACTTTATAGATTAGAGATCACTAAGGTCTTATTAATATAAGTATAATTTAAGAAAAAATCCAGTTTGATTAAACTAGTATTTAAATTTTAATGTTAATAATTTGCTATTAGAGGTATAATTTTTTAAAGAATTTATTCTTATAAATTATTTTTGACTCTTTTTTTCTCTCATCATGATTCCTTTTTGAGAGCACAGAAATAATTTTAATTCATAGAATGCTTCAATGTTATGATGATTGATTGGGTCTATAGATGATCACTGTGAACATTACTTATACATTTTTGTTTATTTATTTTTAATTAAAGGATAATTGCTTAACAATATTGTGTTGGTTTCTGCCATACATCAATATGAATCAGTCATAGGTACACATATGTCGCCTCCCTCTTGAACTTCCCTCCCACCTCCCACTCAATTCCATCCCTCTAGGTTTTCACAGAGCACCAGTTTGTGCCCCCTTAGTCATACAGTGAACTCCCATGGGCTATCTTTTTTACACATGACTGTGTATATATTTCCATGCTACTCTGTCCATTTGTCCACCCACTACTCCCTCATGTCCACAAGTTGGTTCTCTATGTCTGTATCTCCACTGCTGCCCTGAAAATAGGTTCATCAATACCATCTTTCTAGATTCCATATATATGCATTAATGTAAGACATTTGTTTTTCTCTTTCTGACTTACTTTACTCTGTATCGTTGTTGTCCAGTCGCTAAGTCATTTCAAACTCTTTGTGACCCCATGAACTGCAGTACACAAAGCTTCCCTGTCCTTCACTATTTCTCTGAGTTGGCTCAAATTATTGTCCATTGTGTCAGTGATGCCATCCAATCATCTCATCCCCTGATGCCCCCTTCTCCACTTGCCCTCAAGTTTTCCCATTCAGCTCTAAGAATCCAAAGTATTGTAACTTCAGCTTCAGCACTCTGTATAATAGTCTTTAAGTTCATCCACCTTATTAGAACTGACTCAAATGTGTTCCTTTTTATGGCTGAGTAATATTCCACTGTGTATATGTATTACTTCTTCTTTATCCATTGTTCTGTTGTTGGACATCTAGGTTGCATCCATGTCCTAGCTATTGTAAATAGTGCTCCAATGAACATCAGGGTAATGTGTTTCTGTCAGTTATGATTTTTGCAGGTTATGTGCTCAGCAGTGGGATTGTTGTGTCATATGGTAGTTTTATTTCTAGTGTGTGTGTGTGTGTGTGTGTTTTAAGGAATCTCTGTACTCTCCTCCGTCGTGGCTGTATTAATTTACATTTCCAACAACAGTGCAAGTGAGTTCCCTTTCCTTCATACCCTTATCAGCATTTTTCTCTAGATTTTTTGATGGTGGCCATTCTGACCAGTATGAGGTGATATTTCATTGTAGCTTTGATTTGCATTTCTCTAATAACAAGAGATGCAGAGCATTTTTTGTGTGTGTGTATTTATTACCCATCAGTAAATTCTTTGGAAAAATGTCTGTTTAGGTCTTCTGCCCAATTTTTGATTGGGTTGTTTGTGTTTTTGTTATTGAGCTGCATGAACTACTTTTATATTTTGGAAATTAATCCTTTGTCAGTTGTTTCATTGGCTATATTTTGTCCCCTTTCTGATGGTTGCCTTTTCACCTTATTTATAGTTTCTTTTTCTGTGCAAAAGATTTTTAGTTTTGTTAGGTACCGCTTGCTTATTTTTATTTGTATTTCTATTACTCTAGGAAGAATCTTACTATGATATATGTCATGGTGTATCCTGCCTATGTTTTCCACTAAGAGTTTGATAGTTTCCAGTCTTACATTTAGGTCTTTAATCCATTTTGAGTTTAATCTGTGTGTATGGTGTTAGAAAGTATTCTGATTTCATTCTTTTACATGTACCTGTACAGTTTTCCCAGTACTAATTATTGAAGAGACTGTCATTTCTCCATTGTATATTCTTGCCTCCTTTGTCAAAGATACAGTGCCCATAGGTCTGTGGGTTTATCTCTGGGCTTTCCATCTTGTTCAGATCAGATCAGATCAGTCACTCAGTCGTGTCTGACTCTTGTGACCCCATGAATCGCAGCACGTCAGTCCTCCCTGTCCATCACCAATTCCCAGAGTTCACTCAGACTCACGTCCATAGAGTCAGTGATGCCATCCAGCCATCTCATCCTCTGTCATCCCCTTCTCCTCTTGCTGCCTATCCATCCCAGCATCAAAGTATGTTCCAATGAGTCAAATCTTCGTAGGAGGTGGTCAAAGTACTGGAGTTTCAGCTTTAGCATCATTCCTTCCAAAGAATTCCCAGGGCTGATCTCCTTCAGTATGGAATGGCTGGATCTCCTTGCAGTACAAGGGACTTGCAAGAGTCTTCTCCAACACCACAGTTCAAAAGCATCAATTCTTCAGCACTTAGCCTTCTTCACAGTCCAACTCTCACATCCATACATGACCACAGGAAAAACCATAGCCTTGACTAAACGAACCTTTGTTGGCAAAGTAATGGCTCTGCTTTTGAATATGCTATCTAGCTTGGTTACAACTTTCCTTCCAAAGAGCAAGTGTCTTTTAATTTCATGGCTGCATCACCATCAGCAGTGATTTTGGAGCCCACAAAAATAAAGTCTTAAACTGTTTCCAATGTTTCCCCATCTATTTGCCATGAAGTGATGGGACTGGATGTCATGATCTTCGTTTTCTGAATGTTGAGCTTTAAGCCAACCTTTTCACTCTCCACTTTCACTTTCATCAAAAGGCTTTTGAGTTCCTCTTCACTTTCTGCCATAAAGGTGGTGTCATCTGCATATCTGAGGTTATTGATATTTCTCCCAGCAATCTTATTCCAGCTTGTTTTTCTTCCAGCCCAGTGTTTCTCATGATGTACTCTGCATATGAGTTAAATGAACAGGGTGACAATATACAGCCTTGATGTACTCCTTTTCCTATTTGGAACCAGTCTGTTGTTCCATGTCTGTTTCTAACTGTTGCTTCTTGACCTGCATACAAATTTCTCAAGAGGAAGATCAGGTCGTCTGGTATTCCCATTTCTTTCAGAATTTTCAACAGTTTATTGTGATCCACATAGTCAAAGGCTTTGGCATAGTCAATAAAGCAGAAATAGATGTTTTTTCTGGAATTCTCTTGCTTTTTCCATGATCCAGAGGATGTTGGAAATTTGATCTCTGGTTCCTCTGCCTTTTCTAAAACCTGCTTGAACATCAGGAAGTTCATGGTTCACATATTGCTGAAGCCTGGCTTGGAGAATTTTGAGCATTATCTTACTAGCATGTGAGATGAGTGCAATTGTGCTGTAGTTGGAGCATTCTTTGGCATTGCTTTTTTAGGGATTGGAATGAAAACCCACATTTTCCGGTCCTGTGGCCACTGCTGAGTTTTCCAAATTTGCTGGCATATTGAGTGCGGCACTTTCACAGCATCATCTTTCAGGATTTGGAACAGCTCATCTGGAATTCCATCACCTCCACTAGCTTTGTTTGTAGTGATGCCTTCTAAGGCCCACTTGACTTCACATTCCAGGATGTCTGGCTCTAGGTCAGTGATCACACCATCGTGATTATCTGGGTCATGAAGATCTTTTTTGTGCAGTTCTTCTCTGTATTCTTGCCATCTCTTCTTAATATATTCTGCTTTTGTTAGGTCCATACCATTTCTGTCCTTTATCAAGCCCATCTTTGCATGAAATGTTCCTTTGGTATCTCTGATTTTCTTGAAGAGATCCCTAGTCTTTCCCATTCTGTTGTTTTCCTCTATTTCTTTGCACTGATCGCTGAAGAAGGCTTTCTTATCTCTTCTTGATATTCTTTGGAACTCTGCGTTCAGATGTTTATATCTATCTTTCCTTTTCTCCTTTGCTTTTTGCTTCTCTTCTTTTCACAGCTATTTGTAAGGCCTCCCCAGACAGCCATTTTGGTTTTTTGCATTTCTTTTCCATGGGGATGGTCTGGATCCCTGTCTCCTGTACAATGTGATGAACCTCATTCCATAGTTCATCAGGCACTCTATCTATCAGATCTAGGCCCTTAAATCTATTTCTCATTTCCACTGTATAATCATAAAGGATTTTATTTAAGTCATACCTGAATGGTCTAGTGGTTTTCCCTACTTTCCTCAATTTAAGTCTGAATTTGGCAATAAGGAGTTCATGGTCTGAGCCACAGTCAGCTCCTGGTCTTGTTTTTGCTGACTGTATAGAGCTTCTCCATCCTTGGCTGCAAAGAATATAATCAATCTGACTTCGGTGTTGACCATCTGGTGATGTCTATCTGTAGTCTTCTCTTGTGTTGTTGGAAGAGGATGTTTGTTATGACCAGTGCATTTTCTTGGCAAAACTCTATTAGCCTTTGCCCTGCTTCATTCCGTATTCTAAGGCCAAATTTGCCTGTTACTTCAGGTGTTTCTTGACTTCCTACTTTTGCATTCCAGTTCCCTATAATACCCATCTTTTTTGGGTGTTAGTTCTCAAAAGTCTTGTAGGTCTTCATAGAACCATTGAACTTCAGCTTCTTCAATGTTACTGGTTGGGGCATAGACTTGGATTACTGTGTTACTTAATGGTTTACCTTGGAAATGAACTGAGGTCATTCTTTCGTTTTTGAGATTGCATCCAAGTACTGCATTTCGGACTCTTTTCTTGACCATGATGGCTACTCCATTTCTTCTGAGGGATTCTTGCCTGCAGTAGTAGATATTATGGTCATCTGAGTTAAATTCATCCATCCCAGTCCATTTCAGTTTGTGATTCCTAGAATGTCGACATTCACTTTTGCCATCTCTTGTTTGACCACTTCCAATTTGCCTTGATTCATGGACCTGACATTCCAGGTTGCTATGCCATATTGCTCTTTACAGCATCGGACCTTGCTTCTATCACCAGTCACATCCACAGCTGGGTATTCTTCTTCCTTTGGCTCCATCCCTTCATTCTTTCTGGAGTTATTTCTCCACTGATCTCCAGTAGCTTATTGGGCTACTGACCTGGAGAGTTTCTCTTTCAGTATCCTATCATTTTGCCTTTTCATACTGTTCATGGGGTTCTCAAGGCAAGAATACTGAAGTGGTTTGCCTTTCCCTTCTCTAGTGGACCACATTCTGTCAGATCTCTCCACCATGACCCGCCCGTCTTGGGTTGCTCCACGGGCACGGCTTAGTTTCATTGAGTTAGACAAGGCTGTTATCCTAGTGTGATTAGATTGACTAGTTTTCTGTGAGTATGGTTTCAGTGCGTTTGCCCTCTGATGCCCTCTTGCAACACCTACCGTCTTACTTGGGTTTCTCTTACCTTGGGCATGGGGTATCTTTTCACAGCTGCTTCAAAAAAGCGCAGCCATTGCTCCTTACCTTGGACAAGGGGTATCTTCTCTGCGCCACCCTTCCTGACCTTCAACAAGGGATAGCTCTTCTAGGCCCTCCTGTGCCTGCACAGCCACGGCTCCTTGGAGGTGGGGTTTGACCTCCCGGCCACCACCCCTGGCCTCGGGCGTGGGGGTGTGGGGTAACTCCTCCCTGCTGCCACCCCTGACCTTGGACGCGGGGTAACTCCTGTTGTCGCTGCCCCTGTCCTGAGACGCTGGGTATCTCCTCTCAGCCACCCCCTCTGACCTCGGACACAGGGTAGCTTCTCTCAGCCGTTCCTATGCAATCGCAGTCTGGTACTCTTGGCCACTGCCCCTGATCTTGGATGTGGGGTAACTCCTCTTGGTCGCCACCCTTCAGGCATGGGGTCCTCCCTTTGTGCCCGTGCCATACTACCTATAGCTTTGTTGTATAGTATGAAGTCAGGAAGATTGATTCCTCCAAACCATTCTTCTTTCTAAATAATGCTTTGGCTATTCAGGGTCTTCTGTATTACTATACAAATTCTGAAATTTTTTTCTAGTTCTATGAAAAACACTATCATAGGTAATTTGACAGGGATTGCATTGAATCTATAGATTGATTTTGGTAATATAATCATTTTCATAATATTGATTCTTCCAACTCAGGAACATGGAATATCGCTCCATCTATTTATGTCACTTTTGACCAAGAAAAAGAAATACAAAAAAGCAAAATGACTATCTGAGGAGGCCTTGCAAATAGGTTTGAAAAGAAGGGAAATGAAAAGCAAAGGAGAAAAGGAAAGATATACCCATTTGAATGCAGAGTTCCAAAGAATAGCAAGGAGAGATAAGAAAGCCTTCCTCAGCAATCAATGCAAAGAAATGCAAAGAAATATAGGAAAACAACAGAATGGGAAAGTCTAGAGATTTCTTCAAGAAAATTAGAGATACCAAGGGAATATTTCATGCAAAGATGGGCCGAATAAAGGACAGAAATGGTAGGGACATAACAGAAGCAGAAGATATTAAAAAGAAGTGGAAAGAATACACAGAAAAATGGTACCAAAAAAATCTTCATGACCCAGATAATCACAATGGTGTAATCAATCACCTAGAGCCAGATATCCTGGAATGTGAAGTCAGGTGGGCCTTAGGAAGCATCACTACTAACAAAGCTAGTGGAGGTGATGGAATTCCAGTTGAACTATTCCAAATCCTGAAAGATGGTGCTGTGAAAGTGCTGCCCTCAAAATGCTAGCAAATTTGGGAAACTCAGCAGTAGCAACAGGACTGGAAAAGTTCAGTTTTCATTCCAATCCCAAAGAAAGGCAATGCCAAAGAATGCTCAAAGTACCACACAATTGCACTCATATCATACGCTACTAAAGTAATGCTTGAAATTTTCTAAGCCAGGCTTCAGCAATATGTGAACCGTGAACTTCCTGATGTTCAAGCTGGTTTTAGAAAAGGCAGAGGAACCAGAGATCAAATTTCCAACATCCGCTGGATCATGGAAAAAGCAAGAGAGTTCCAGAAAAACATCTATTTCTGCTTTATTGATATGCCAAATCATTTGACTATGTGGATCACAATAAACTGTGGAAAATTCTGAAAGAGATGGGAATACCAGACCACCTGACCTGGCTCTTGAGAAATTTGTATGCAGGTCAGGAAGCAACATTTAGAACTGGACATGGAACAACAGACTGGTTCCAAATAGGAAAAGGAGTATATCAAGGCTGTATATTGTCATCCTCCTTATTTAACTTATATGCAGAGTATATCATGAGAAACACTGGGCTGGAGGAAGCACAAGCTGGATTCAAGATTGCTGGGAGAAATATCAATAACCTTAGATATGCAGATGACACCATCCTTATGGCAGAAAGTTAAGAAGAACTAAAGAGCCTCTTGATGAAAGACAAGATTGAAAAAGTTGGCTTAAAGCTCAACCTTCAGAAAACTAAGATCATGGCATCCAACCCCATCACTTCATGGGAAATAGATGGTGAAACAGTGGAAACCGTGTCAGACTTTATTTTTTTGTGCTCCAAAATCACTGCAGATGATGATTGCAGCCTTGAAATTAAAAGATGCTTACTCCTTGGAAGGAAAGTTATGACCAACCTAGACAGCATATTAAAAAGCGAAGACATTACTTTGCCAACAAAGGTCCATCTAGTCAAGGCTATAGTTTTTCCAGTGGTCATGTATGGATTGAGAGTTGGACTGTGAAGAAAGCTGAGCACCAAAGAATTGATGTTTTTGAACTACAGTATTGGCAAAGACTCTTGAGAGTCTCTTAGACTACCAGGAGATCCAACCAGTCCATCCTAAAAAAAGATCAGTCCTGGGTGTTCATTGGAAGGACTGATGTTAAAGCTGAAACTCCAATACTTTGGCCACCTGATACGAAGAGTTGACTCATTTGCAAAGACCCTGATGGTAGGAAAGATTGAGGGCAGGAAGAGAAGGGGACAACAGAGGATGAGATAGTTGGATGGCATCACTGACTGGATGAACATGGGTTTGTTTGGACTTCAGGAGTTGGTGGTGGACAGGGAGCCTGGTGTGCTGTGGTTTATGGGATCTCAAAGAGTTGGACACGACTGAGTGACTGAACTGAACTGCACTGATTTCTTTCATCACTGTGTTATAGCTTTCTGTACACATGTCTTTTGTCTCCTTAGCTAGGTTTATTCCTGGATTTTTATTCTTTTTGTTGCAATAGTAAATGGGATTCATGCCTTAATTTCTCTTTCTGATTTTTCACCATTAGTTTATAAGCTTGCAATTGATTTTTGTGTATTGATTTTGTATCCTGCAACTTTACTAAATTCACTGATTAGCTTTAGTAATTTTCTGATAACATCTTTAGTGTTTTCTATGTATAGTGTCACATTATCTGCAAATGGTGAAAGTTTTACTTCTTTTCCAGCCTATCCCACCAATCTATTACTATAAGAGTTCACTTTCCATGTGTCCTTACGTAACCATGTTTGCTAAGGGCTCTGCATAGATTTTTTGAGTGAATGATTAATGATTAATAGTCATGACAAAGTTAAAAAATAACATAGTGTGTAGTATGTTAATGAATATTTATTAACATAAGCCAGAAGATAATATTTCCCAATTCAGGTGTAGAATTATAAATGCCTTCCACTCCAGTAGTCACTTTTTAGTAGACCTATGCAAAGTGCTATGACAGGCACAGTTAAAATACTAAATAATAAATTAGATCTAATAAAGGAATGTGCATTCTGAATGATCCAGTGTAGATTTCAGAATTTGAGAAAAGGTAAAACAGATCAAACTCTATGGGTAGAAAATGGATCCATGGTTGGAACTGAGTGGGGAGGTGACCATGACCACAAAAAGGTAGAAGCAGATATTTTGGAGTTATGAGCACTTGCTATATCTTGATTTTGGTGGTTATAACTACATGCATTTCTTAAGACCCATGGAACTGTACACTGTTCTACTGGATTAAATATCTTAACAAAACTGACTTAGAAAAAAAATAAATATTTATTATGTTCCTTTTAATTGCAATAAGATTTGAAATGTGCTATTTATATTTATCAAATTAAATATTTTCACACATTTTATTAATAAGATATTTCTTCAATATCCAAAAGTGTTTTAAAAGTTTTTGTTGTCATTGTTGTTTATATCTTACTTAAATTTAACATGGACAGCAAATGTGGTCCTTGGTCTATGCAAACTGCATGATCAATTATTGTTAATGTTCCATTTATTTTCTTAAATATATTGTTTACTATTGTTCATTTTCAAAAGCCATATCTCTATAAGATTGAATTATTAATTATGTTATTAAAATTTATATATACTTTCTGATTTTTTTTAAGCTAGGTTAATCAGTTTCTGAGAAAATATATTAAAATAAAGGTCTAGGATGGGAACTAGTTCAGCTTCTCTTTGTACTTCTATCAAATGCACTTATACATTTTGAAGCTACTTAATCAGTTGTAGTGCTTCACAGGTGGTGCTAGTGGTAAAGAACCAGCCTGCCAATGCAGGATGCAGGAGACACAGGTTCAATCTCTGGATTGGGAAAATGCACTGGAGGAGGGTGTGGCATCCCACTCCAGTATTCTTGGCTGGAGAATCCCATGGACAGAGGATCCTGGCTGACTATAGTCCGTAGGGTCACAAAGAGTTGGACACGATTAAAAGAATTTAGCATGAATGCATGCAATCACTTGTAAACAATTCTGGATTATTTATATTTTAAGTGCATTAGTTTTTCACACACACAAAAATGATATTGTGTTAATTTGAAGAATGCATCCCAGTCCCCTAAAAAAGAAAACTAAATATCCAAATCCTAGGAAATTATGATCATTGCCTTTTACGGAAAACAAACCATAATAAAACAAAATTTTGTGGGGAAATTAAGGATATCAAGATGGGGAAATTATCCTAGATTATCTGTTGGTGTCACAAGTGCAATGATATGGATACTTAGAGAAGAGAGGGAATGGGGATATAAAAAGACTGTAGAGAGAGATTTGATATGCTGGCCTTAAGGATTGGAGTGATGAGGCCACAGGCTAATGGATGCTGGCAGCCATCAGCAACTATAGGAGGCAAGTGAATGATCCTTCTTTAGAGCCTCAGTGGAGTAGGGCTCTATGATCACTTTGATTTCTGTTCAAAACTGATTAGATTTCTGGCTTCCATAGCTGTGAGAAAATACATTCCTGTTTTAAGTCACTAATTTATGACAATTTACAGAAAAAAGTCTTTTTTTTGGAGGGGGGATGATAGTTCTAGAAGGTTTTTTAGGCCATCATAGAACTGTTCAACTTCACCTTCTTCAGCATTAGTGGTTGGGGCATAGACTTGGATTACTGTGATATTGAATGGTTTGCCTTGGAAACAAACAAAGATCATTTTGTTATTGTTGAGATTGCATCCAAGTACTGCATTTCAGAGGCTTTTGTAGACTGTGAGGGCTATTTCATTTCTTCTAAGGGATTCTTGCCCACAATAGTAGGTAAAATGATCATCTGATTAAATTCACCCATTCTGGTCCATTTTAGCTAACTGATTCCTATAATGTCAATATTCACTTTTGCCATCTCCTGTTTGACCACTTCTGCTGCTGCTGCTAAGTCGCTTCAGTAGTGTCCGACTCTGAGAGCCCATAGACGGCAGCCCACTAGGCTCCTCTGTCCCTGGGATTCTCCAGGCAAGAATACTGGAGTGGGTTGCCATTTCCTTCTCCAATGCATGAAAGTGAAAAGTGAAAGTGAAGTTGCTCAGTTGTCTCCGACTCTTAGCGACCCCGTGGACTGGGGCCTACCAGCCTCCTCTGTCCATGGGATTTTCCAGGCAAGAGTACTGGGGTGGGGTGCCATTGCCTTCCCCGTGACAAATTCTAATTTACCTTTATTCATGGACCCAACATTCCAGGTTCCTATGCAATACTGTTCTTTACAGCTTCAGACTTCACGTCCCTCACCAGTCACATCCACAACTAGGTGTTGATTTTGCTTTGGCTCCATCTCTTCATTCTTACTGGAGTTATTTTTCCACTGTTCTCCAGTAGCATACTGGGCATCTACTGACCTGGGAAGTTCACCTTTCAGTGTCCTAACTTTTTGCCTTGGCATACTGTTCATGGGGTTCTCAAGGCAAGAATACTGAAGTGGTTTGCCATTCCCTTCTCTGGTGGACTACATTTTGTCCGACCTCTCCACCATGACTGGTCAGTTGAGTTGCACTCCCTACATGGCATGACTTAGTTTCATTGAGTCAAACAAGGCTGTGGTCCTTGTAATTAGATTGGTTAGTTTCTGTGATTGTGATTTCAGTCTGCCTGCCCTCTGATGCCCTGTCTCAGAGCTTACCATCTTACTGGGGTTTCTCTTACCTTGGACGTGGGGTATCAGCAGCCCCTACTGACCTTGGATGTTGAGTATCTCCTCTCAACCGCTTGCTGCTCCAGAGCTGCGCTGCCACCGCTAGCCACTTACCTGAGGATTTTTAATTTCTGTTCGTCTAATTACCAATGAAAATATGCTTCTGTATCATATCAGCTTCTTAGGGCTGCTTGCAGAGTTTCTGGGGTCGGTAATCTGGGAGCGGTTTGGCTGGGTAATCTGGCTCAGGGTCCCTCATAAGGTTGTGTTCAGATGCACACTGGAGCTGGGGCCAGGTGGCGGCTGGGAAAGAGCAAGAGGCGGCACAAGCTGCCTTTTGTCTCCGCAGCCCTGGGGATTGATCAGGAGGCATGGGCTGGGAAAGGCCGTCCTCGGGGTTCCTAACCTGGGTCAGGGGGTTTGGGGTCTAACCTCTGTACAAAGAGATCGCGGAGGAAGCATTTTCACTTTCTCCGGATTTCAGTGTAGATTGAAGAAAGAAGTTGATTACCATCAAACTGAATTCCTTTTCAGACCTTTTGTAAGACTTTATTCCATCGAGCAAGGGCAGATCTCAGCACTAGAGCCATTTTTTTTTTCTCCTCATGGTGTTGCTAGATCTTCTTGTGCACTCACTGATCCTGGCAAGGAGCCGGTCACTGTAACGGCTGGGAGCTCCCTGACCCTTGGCCGGGCTTTGCAGCCCTGGGCCCCGCGTGTTGGGGGACGTCCAGCCTCTGGGGAAAGTTAGGGTCGACTTAGGAAAGGGAAGAGTCATAGATGTGTACTAAGCCTGTCATCTTCACAGACTCTATCCATGTCAAGCAATTCAAAGGATAATATTCATTATTTTTGTTTTTATATTTTAGGTTTTGTGGGATTTTATATTATTCAAAAGATATGTGTTGATCTTTGGATAGTATTTAGTACTACTTGGTTAATATCTTCTTTTTATTCAGTGGTGCTCCTTTGTTTTTCAATGTGAGCATCACTCAGGACAACCATATAGAATATCCTGAAAAGTATTCTTCAGCATAACTGATGCAAGGCAGATTCAAATCCCAATGCTTAGTGCATCACTGTGGATGCTCCTCCTCTTCATGTGTTAATGGGAACATTTACAGATATTTTTATCTTGTCCATAAGAAAACACAAGTGGCAACGAAAGTGACAAATAGCAATAATTAGAAACAAAAAATTTTCAAGTTGTATAGAATCTTTTATTAGATATTAAATCAGGTGCAGAGATTCCTTGTGGTGTTGGCTTTTCCCTAGTTGATTATGTAATCAAGTCAGCTGGTCAGCAAGTCAAAAAATAGAATACCATTTTGCCACTCAGGTAAATTTCTAAAATAAAATTGTCTTAGCTTAGAAATGAGCTGAAATGGCATTGATATAACTTTAGAAAATTTTTTAGGTGATAATTTTGTCCATATTATTTTCTTACTGTGAAATGAAAGGATATATCTTCATATATAAAATGATGCATGTGGCTTTATGGAGGATTTTTCAATTTTTTAATAACAGAAAATTATGAGTACATAAATATACAAATAAGTTAGTGGCTGGTGGCCTTTGAAATAGACCCTGATCCCTTCTGCATCCTGGCATTCACATTCTTATATAATCTCCTCCCTTTGACTATAAGCTGGAACTTGTGTTTTCTATTCTAAGGAATTGATTATGTCAAAAGTGATTCAAATTTGATTACAAAAAGACTGTGACTTTCATCTTTCTTGTTCTTTCCCTCAATCTCAGTTCTTGTTTTGAGTGAGTAAGAGATATGTTACATTAGAGGTGATAAACCAAATTGTGCTGTTTTCTGGCCCACAGATTCTGTGAGAGAATAATTGAATGTTTCAGAGTAATTTGTCTTGAGGCAATAGATAATTTTTAATTATCTGATGAAATATGCACTAAAATTTAATTCTATTTTGTTATTAGTATTAATATTTAGTCATTTATATATTTGTTAAATGTATATTTGATACCCTAACTCTTGAAATACTGTGGACCTTTAAACAACCTGGGTTTGAACTGCACCAGTCCACTTAAAAACTAGATTTTTTTCACTAAATACATACTGCAATACTACATGAACTATGATTGGTTGAATCCATGGATGTAGAAACACAGATATGGAGGTGGACCGATGGCAAAGTTGCATGTAGATTTTTAACTGTGTGAGCACTGTTACTCATCACCTCAGTATTGTTCAAAGGGCAACTGCAATGTTATCTGACTGGTTTACATTACTAATTATACATATTAGCAATAACATATTATGATGGACTATATCCCAGCTTAAATTTTTGTTCAGTTCAGTCGCTCAGACATGTCTGACTCTTTGTGACCCCATGGACTGCAGCACACCAGGCTTTCCAGTACATCAACTCCTGGAGCTTGCTCAAACTCATGTCCATTAAGTTGGTGATGCCATCCAACCATCTTGTCCCCTTCTCCTCCTGCCTTCAATCTTTCCCAGCATCAAGGTTTTTTCCAATGAGTCAGTTCTGATCAGGTGGCCAAATTATCGAAGCTTCAGCTTCAGCACCAGTCCTTCCAATGAATATTCAGGACTAATTTCCTTTAGGATTGACTGGCTTGATCTCCTTGCTGTCCAAGTGACTCTCAATAGTCTTCTCTGAAACCACAGTTCAAAAGCATCAGTTCTTTGGTGCTCAGCTTTCTTTATGGTCCAATTCTCTCATCCATACATTACTACTGGAAAATATATATTTTTGTAAGCAATGTCAAAACAGTTTGCTTACAGGGGAGAAGGAAATATTCCTCCCACTTTCACTTATGTTAATTAGTCTCTTGCTTAAGAATTAAAGTAAGTATATTTTATCTACATATTTGCTTATTTTTATTGTGAAAATGCTATGAGAATTTCTGGGATTATACAGTTCATTCATTAATCCAAATTGCTTCCTACATAATTGGTTAGTTTCTCCTCTTATAGGACATTGAACTTAATTTTGCATTTTAGCAAGTCTCTTTTAATATCACCGAGGCATAAATTTAATTATCATAAATATAAGCATCTAAAATCAGAGGATAATGATGTTTTTATGGCCTGCACTGTGATATTCTGTTATTTGAAGACAAGTTTCCCACAAAAGCAATTTAGCTTGATAATTGATAAGTGAAAGTTGCTCAGTTGGGTCTGACTCTTTGCGACCCCATGGACTATACAGCACATGGAATTCTCCAGGCCAGAATACTGGAGTGGGTAGCCTTTCCCTTCTCCAAGGGATCTTCCCAACCCAGAGATCAAACCCAGGCCTTCTGCATTGCAGGCAGATTCTTTACCAACAGAGCCACAAAGGAAGCCCAAGAATACTGGAATGGGTAGCCTATCCCTTCTCCAAGGGAGCTTTCCCACCCAGGAATTAAACCAGGGTTTCCTGCACTGATAACTGATGTTTGCATAAAAATAGTATTAATGCATCTAAAACTGTATTGCAATACAGTCTTTGTGTCTAGCTAATTCAAATGAGAAACAAAGTGAAAACTCAATCTTGATAATATAAGCAAACATATAAGCAATCAAATTGTGTCATGTTTTAATTTAATCCAGGAGCTAGCTACATGATGTTCAAAAAATTGAAGATTCAAAGAATGTAAGCTTTGATGGACAGAGCAAGTTTACACTCACATCAAAATGAGTTGGAATATATTAAGGAAGTGAGCAGGTGCAAGCCTGAAGGTTTATTCTGGGTGACAATTATATAGTGCCAATCAGGATGTTATGTTCTGGTGTAGTGATCAGCTTTTGTAATTTAGGCTTAAAATTGGGGGATGTAGCACTGCCTACATCTTTGTCCATCTTTAGTCCAAAAATTACTTTTATTAAAAATTTAGAATGATTGAATCAGATATTAATAGTTTATCAACTGGAAAGGGAGAGGTTGTTGACTTTGGGAGAGGTGAGTAGTCTCACATTTGGTGAGACTTTGCTAGCTCTGGCTGGGAAGAATGATAGGCTTTCTGTGATTTCTGCAATCGGTTTGACCACAGAATCCCAGTGCACAGCAGTGGAGAGAGAAGCTCAGAGGGTGTAAGCCACATGGAGGACTTAGGTCAGACACCATGTCAGGCACTTCTTGACATATGTATTATATTTTAATATAAAAGTTAGGCACAACATATTTAACATTGTTCAAATGAAGAACAGATATATGATGATATTAGGTTGATTTCAGGAAAAAGAAAAAGTCCAAAATTAGCTGCTAAAGATATTAATTATTTATCTTGTATATATATAATGTAATGAAATTACATTAAAAAGAGAAATATAAAAGGAATATACTCACTTTGGAGAAAAGAAAGTACCCATTTATTTAAAAAATTGAGAGAGATTACATTTATTTCAAATTATACATTATAGAGTTTATCCATAACTACTTGCTTTTAAGCTACTCAGAATGAATCGCATTTCAGTTTGGTTAATACAAAACGAGGGCTTCCCTGGTCGCTCAGTTGGTAAAGAATCCACCTGCAATGCAGGAGACCCCAGTTCAATTTCTGGGTTGGGAAGATCCCAATATCACAGTAATACAAGTCTATGACCCAACCAGTAATGCGAAGAAGCTAAAGTTGAACAGATATTTGAAGACCTATAAGACCTTCTAGAAGTAACACTCAAAAAAGATATCCTCTTTGTTATAGGAGACTGGAATGTAGAAGTAGGAAGTCAAGAGCTATCTAGAATAGCAGGTAAATTTGGTCTTGTATTACAAAAGGAAGCAGGGCAAAAGCTCACAGAGTTTTGCCAAGAGAATGCAATGGTCATAGCAAACACCCTCTTCCAGCAACACAAGAGAAGACTCTACACATGGACATCACAAGATGTTCAATACCAAAATCAGATTAATTTTATTCTTTGCAGCCAAAGATGGAAAAGATGCATGTAGTCAGCAAAAACAAGACTGAAAGCTGACTGTGGCTCATATCATAAACTCCTTATTGCCAAATTCAGACTTAAGTTGAAGAAAGTAGGGAAAACCACTTAGACTATTTAGATAAGACCTAAATCAAATCATTTGCAATTATAGAGTGGAAGTGACAAATAGATTCTAGGAATTAGATCTGACAAAGTGCATGAAGAACTGTGGATAGAGGTTCATAACATTGCACATGAAGCAGTGACCAAGATCATTCTCAAGAAAGAGAAATGCACAAAGGCAAAATGTTTTTCTAAGGAGGTCTTACGAATAGCTGAGAAAAGAAAACAAGCTAAAGGCAAAGGAGAAAAGGAAAGATATTCCCATTTGAATGCAGAGTTCCAAAGAATAGCAAGGAGAGGCAAGAAAGCCTTCCTCAGCGAACAATGCAGAGAAAAAGAGGAAAACAACAGAATGGGAAAGACTAGAGATCTCTTCAAGAAAATTTGAGATATCAACTGAATATTTCATGCAAAGATGGGCACAATAAAGGAAAGAAAAGTTATGGGTCTAACAGAAGCAGGGGAAATTAAGAAGAGGTGACAATAATACATAGAACTATACAAAAAAGATCTTCATGACTTAGATAACCATGATGCATGATAACTCACCTTGAATCAGACATCCTGGAATGTGAAGTTAAGTGGGCCTTAGGAAGCATCACTATAAATAAATCTAGTGGAGGTGATGAAATTCTAGTAGAGCTATTTCAGATCCTAAAAGATGCTGCTGCTAAGGTGCTGAACTCAATATGCCAGCAAATTTGGAAAATTCAGCAGTGGCCACAGGACTAGAAAAGGTCAATTTTCATTCATCCCCAGAGAAAGGCAATGCCAAAAAATGTTCAACGACTGTGAAATTGCCCTTATCTCACACACTAGCAAAGTAATTCTCAAAATTCTCCAAGCCAGGCTTCAACAGTACGTGAATGGTGAACTTCCAGAGGTTCAAGCTGGATTTAGAAAAGGCAAAGGAACCAGAAATCAAATTGGCAACATCCACTTGATCACCAAAAAAGCAAAAGAGTTCCAGAAAAACATTTACTTCTGCATTACTGACTATGCCAAAGCCTTTGACTGTGTGGATCACAAGAAACTGTGGAAAATTCTGAAAGAGATGGGAATACCAGACCACCTCACCTGCTTCCTGAGAAATCTGTATGCAGGTCAAGAAGCAACAGGTAAAATCAGACATGGAACAATGGACTGGTTCCATATTGGGAATGGAGTACATCAAGGCTGTATATTGTCACCTGGGTTATTTAACTTATACACAGAGTACATAAATGTGAAATGCCAGTCTGGATGAAGCATAAGCTGGAATCAAGATTGCCGGGAGAAATATCAGTAACCTCAGATATGTAAATGACACCACCTTTATGGCAAAAAGCGAAGAACTAAAGAGCCTCTTGATAAAAGTGAAAGAGGAGAGTGGAAAAAAAAAACTGGTTTAAAACTCAATATTCAGAAAACTAAGATCATGGCATTCAGTCCCATCACTTCATGGCAAATAGATGGGAAAACAATGGAAACAGTGACAGACTTTATTTTCTTGGTCTCTGCAGATGGTGACTGCAGCCATGAAATTAAAAGACATTTGCTCCTTGGAAGAAAAGCATTGACAAACCTAAACAGTATATTAAAAAGCAGAGGTATTAGTTTCCCAACAAAGGTCTGTTTATTCAAAGCTATGGTTTTTCCAGTAGTCATGTATGGATGTAATGGGCTGGACTATAAAAAAATTCAAGCGCTGAAGAATTGATGCTTTCAAACTGCGGTGTTGGAGGAGACTCTTGGAAGTTCCTGGGACTGCATGGAGATCAAACTAGTCAATCCTAAAGGATATCAGTTCTGAATATTTATTGGAAGGACTGATGCTAAAGTTGAAACTCCAATACCTTGACCACCTGATGCAAAGAACTGTCTCATTGGTTAAGACCCCAATAGTAGGAAAGATCGAAGGCAGGAGGAGAAGGGGCGACAGAGGATGAGATGTTTGGATGGCATCACCGACTTGATGGACATGAGTTTGAGCAAGCTCTGGGAGATGGTGAAGGACAGGGAAGCCTGGCACACTGCAGTTGATGGAGTTTCAAAGGTTCAGACATGACTGAAGGACTGAAGTGAACTGAATGCAACATGCATTACAAATAAGACATTTCATTGAGTTTAGTTAACGGAAGTTTGATTTGATTTTAGAGGTGTTTATTTATCTTATTTCCACATTCTTTTATTTGAAATTTGCACTGGGATAAGTCAGAGGAATTTGTTTTCTTGTTGGATTTCTATACTAACTTCCATGATGTCTCTGGAAAAGCATTAGGATGTGAAACTGAATGAAATGGAGAATATATGTATCATACTAAAACTGAAGAGTGATTGAAACCTTGAACAAAAGATTAAACAATTCATACAAATTTAGGGCAAAAATGACAAGAAACACAACTGAAAATATTACCAGGTCCACTACTCCTAACTCCATCAAAATAAATGCATTCTTCTTTTAGGCTGACATTTTATTAAAAATAAATCTTTTTAATTTTATACTTAATTATAAGGATGAATATGATCATAGAAATGTACTTTTGATAATAAAGGAATATCATAGAGTGTATTGAATATTAGAACATCTTAGTCTCCCAAATTTCCATATTACATCCTGTACTTTTTCCATAACTTTCGTACATCACCAAATATTAGTTGATTTTACAATTTTGAGGAGGATAGCACACTGCCTGCCTGGATGGTACAAATTGGATTATCATATTTAAAACAAGAATTAATTTCAATCATATAATTCTCTTTCTCAAAATTCCACTGGTTTCCATAAGAAAGGGTGAATTTTTACCAAGGAAACCATTATTTTTCCCATTTAAGTGTCCATCTGTAACCAAGTTTATCCATATTCAATTTTGTTTAAATTTGAAATAAGCACATTTCACAGTGTTTCAGTTCAGTTCAGTTGCTCAGTCATGTCCGACTCTTTGTGATCTCATGGACTGCAGCATGCCAGGCCTCCCTATCCATCACCACCTCCCAGAGTTTACTCAAACTGTTGTCCACTGAGTTGGTGATGTCATCCAACCATCTGGTCTTGTGTCTTCCCCTTCTCCTCCTGCCTTCAATCTTTCCCAGCATCAGGGTCTTTTCAAATGTGTCAGTTCTTCACATCAGGTGACCAAAGTATTGGAGTTTCAGCCTCAACATCAGTCCTTCCAATGAATGTTCAGGACTGATTTCCTTTAGGATTGACTGGTTGGATCTCCTTTTCAGTCTAAGGGACTCTCAGGAGTCTTCTCCAACACCACAGTTCAAAAGCATCAATTCTTTAGTGCTCAGCTTTCTTATAGTCCAACTCTCACATCCATACATGACTTCTGGAAAAACCATAGTTTTGACTAGATGGACCTTTGTTGGCAAAGTAATGTCTCTGCTTTTTTTTTTTTTAATTTAACTTTACAATATTGTATTGGTTTTGCCATATATCAAAGTGAATCTGCCACAGGTATACATGTGTTCCCCATCCCGAACCCTCCTCCCCCTCCCTCCCCATACCATCCCTCTGGGTCATCCCACCAGCCCCAAGCTGCTTTTTAATATGCTGTCTAGATTGTTCATAAGTTTTCTTCCATGGGGCAAGAATCTTTTAATTTCATGGCTTCAGTTACCATCTGCAGTGATTTTGGAGCCCAAGAAAATAAAGTCTGTCACTGTTTTCACTGTCTCCCAATCTTTTTGTCTCATAGTTTTATCTATTTCTGTATTGCATTGCAATATGCTTCTATCTGTAGTGATTTCGCCCTCTGTCAAAATTTTGCAGTTTCAGAGAAAAACATTAAATACTTGAAAACTTATCTTAATTATCAAGTCCTATATGACTTGCTTTTCAGTGTTTATTATGAGCAAGTGATAAACTAAAATGAAGATCCATGAAGATTTATTGAATAATTTTTCTTTTGCTGCTCAAACCATAAGCCAATTCCTTTGGGACATAAAAAATTCTGTGTACCTTTGAGCTTATTAAAGTAAATTCATAACTTCTAATTCTAAGAAATGATGGCATAGATTCACTTTTCCCTGTTTCTCTCTGTGTGTGCATGTTAAGTCGCTTCAGTTGTGTTCGACCCTTTGTGACTCTATGGACCATAGCCTTCCAGGCTCCTCTGTCCATGAAATTCTCCAGGCAAGAATACTGGGTAGCCATTTTCTTCTCCAGGGGATCTTCCTGACCCAAGGATCGAACCTGTATCTGCTAGGTCTCCTGCATTGGCAGGCAGATTCTTTACCACTAATGTCACATAGGAAGCCCATTTCTCTCTGTGTATACAATAAAATATACTAGAGATAATACAGCACAATCATAAAAGGGCTCTGAAAGTTAAAAAGAGGAAGGTAAACAGAGAAATCATAACTTATAGAAAACACAGGGATGACTTCCAGGTTGGGTGGCACAAGGCTGTGCAACTGAGAAACTCCTCAGGCATAGACACACAATCTCTCTCTCTTATCTCTCTCTCTTACACACACACACACACACACACACACACACACACACACACAAACACATGCACAGAATAAAAGGATCAGAAAATGTGCACCCCAATGGAAGTTTAGGAAGGTGATTCATACTCAGTGACAACAGTAGATCCATCCTCCCTGCAGCAACGTATCAGCAGAATTTAGGAAACAAGAGCTTTTCGTTACTATGATCCAAACTTCACATGAAAGCATTGAGAGTAGGATTCAGCCAGCCCCATCTACTCTGAGACCCCTTTAAAAGAAAGCAACAGTCAAGTCTCTCTGTCTGCACAACAAGCACCAGTGAGTATTATGTCTCCTGGTCCTCTACTCAGTTGTAAAGGCAACACAAAGAACTTTGCAGACATAGTGAGTGTTTTTCCTTCACCCAGCTGTAGAACACAGTCAAGCCTGGTTGTCTCCACTGGAGTGTGGATCTTTGTTCAACAGCAGAGACCAACCTAGAACAAGTGTCTTTGGGCTCCCCAGACAGTGGGAGAAGATGACTCAGGCTTCAGGTCTTCTGACTCTCTACCAAGTGGCAGTCAGCTACACAAATTCTATGATATTAATACCAAATTGGTATATGAATTTAAAACAATTCTAATTGAAATGCCAGCAAGGGTTTTACAGATATAAAAAGCTTATTCAAAAGTTTATATGAAAGATATAAGAATTATAATAGCTAATGTGACATTTTAAAAGAAAAAGGTTGTGGGAGAGATCCCTCCACTCAATAATTAGTCATATTTTATGGCTACAGTAATTGAGGTAGCATGGTGTGTTTACGAGGAATAGACACAAAAAAAAAAAGAGAAAGGAAAAAGAATCCAGAAATAGACTCAGAAAGAATGCACAACTAAGTTTTGAACAAAGATGCAAAAGTAATTCCATGGAAAACCTATAATTTTTATAAGGAATACTGTTGGAGAGCAATTAGACATGAGTAGTCAAAACACAATAGAAACAAATAAGACTTTGGCCAAAGTCTCACACCTCATTAAAAACATTAATTCAACATTGACTTGCAATTGATATTGAAGTGTTACACTTTAAAATATTTAGGAAAAAAAAAGTCCATGATCTATATGAGGAAAATTACATAACCTCAATGAAATTTGTATGCAGGTCAGGAAGCAAGAGTTAGAACTGGACATGGAACAACAGACTGGTTCCAAATAGGAAAAGGAGTTCATCAAGGCTGTATATTGTCACCCTGTTTATTTAACTTATATGCAGAGTACATCATGAGAAACACTGGACTGGAAGAAACACAAGTTGGAATCTAGATTGCTGGGAGAAATATCAATAACTTCAGATATACAGATGACATCACCCTTATGGCAGAAAGTAAAGAGGAACTAAAAAGCTTCTTGATGAAAGTGAAAGTGGAGAGTGAAAAGGTTGGCTTAAAGCTCAACCTTCAGAAAACAAAGATCATGGCATCCGGTCCCATCACTTCATGGGAAATAGATGGGGAAACAGGGGAAACACTGTCAGACTTTTTCTGGGCTCCAAAATCACTGCAGATGGTGACCGCAGCCATGATATTAAAAGACGCTTACTCCTTGGAATGAAAGTTATGACCAACCTAGATAGCATATTCAAAAGCAGAGACATCACTTTGCCAGCAAAGGTTCGCCTAGTCAAGGCTATGGTCTTTCCTGTGGTCATGTATGGATGTGACAGCTGGACTGTGAAGAAGGCTGAGCGCCAAAGAATTGATGCTTTTGAACTGTGGTGTTGGAGAAGACTCTTGAGAGTCCCTTGGACTGCAAGGAGATCCAGCCAGTCCGTTCTGAAGGAGATCAGCCCTGGGATTTCTTTGGAAGGAATGATGCTAAAGCTGAAACTCCAGTATTTTGGCCACCTCATGCGAAGAGTTGACTCATTGGAGAAGACTCTGATGCTGGGAGGGATTGAGGGCAGGAGGAGAAGGGGACGACAGAGGATGAGATGGCTGGATGCCATCACTGACTGGATGGATGAGAGTCTGAGTGACCTCCGGGAGTTGGTGATGGACAGGAGGCCTGGCGTGCTGCAATTCATGGGGCTGCAAAGAGTCAGACATGACTGAGCGACTAATCTGATCTGATATTAAAGAAAAGAATCAAAGAAAATCTAAATAAATGGAAAATGATCCCATATTTATGGATGGAAATAATCAAATCATTAAGATTTCAATTCTTCCTAATTTGACCTATAGATTAATGTAATTCTGGTAAAAGTCTCAGAATATTTATCTGTGGGTACTTATAAACTGATTTTAAAGTTTACAGCAAGAGGTAAAAGACCTAGAATAGTCAATAAAACATTGTAGATGAAGAACAAAGCTAAAGGTCTGACATTATCCAAGTTTAACTTAAAACTATAATAATCACACCAGTGTGGTACAGATGAAAAAAAGACAAATAGATCAATGTACTAGAATAGAGAACATAAAAAATGACCCACACAAGTATAATCAACTGATTTTGACAAAAGAGCAGAGGAAAATGAACGGATAGAGGATTGTCTTTTCAAGAAGGATACTAGAACAAAATCCCAAAATTGCATTAACATCCTGTAAACTACTAAACTAGACAAAACTTTAAACCTTTCACAAAAATTAACTCAAAGTGAATTATAGACCTAAATGTAAAATATAAAAACACTAAATTTCTAAAAGATGGCATAGGAGAAAGTCTAGATAACCTTAGGTTTGACAATGATGTTTTTCATAAATACAACACCAAAAGCAAAAGCACCATTTATGAAAGGAAAAAGAATGTAGTCAAAATTAAGAATTTTTGCTCTGCAAAAGTTACTTCTAATAGAATGAAAAGACAAGATACAGAATAGGAGAAAAATCTTTGCATAGTATCTGGATTGTAGGTATAGCCTTGTGAGAAACTGGAAGAAAAATCTTTGCACAACATATACTAGTCTTTAAAAAAAATAGTATCCAAAACACACACAAAAAAACTTAAAACTCAACAGTAAGAGAACAAAATATCTAATTTAAAATTTGGCAAATTATCTGAGCAGACTCTTCGTCAAAGGAAATATACGTACGGTATAAATATGTATATGAAAGTATACTCAATATCATATGCCATTATGGAATTGCAAGTTAAAATAATAGTGAGGTATCAATACATACCTATTGGAATGACTAAAATCCAAAACAATGACACCACAAAATGCTGATGAGGTTGGGGAGCAGCATTTGCATTTTGCATTTGTTTTTTGTGGGAATGTAAAAAAGTACAGCCACTTTAGAAGATATTTAGCAGATTCTTCTGAAACTAAACATGCTTTCACTACATAATGTAGTACTGCACTCCTTGGTATTTAACTAAGTAAGTTGAAAATGTTAAGTCTGCACAAAAATATATATGTGCTGTGGATATTGCTAAGTGAAAGAAGTCAATCTGAAAATGCTATATACTGTATGAGTCCAACTATGTCATTCTGGAAAGGTAAAACTATAGAGACAGTAAAAAAGTAAATGGTGGCCAGGGGGTCAGGAGAAGGGATAGAGGGGTGGATATGTGGAGCACAGGAGAGTTATAGGACAATAAAATTATTTCATATGAAAATTTAATTGGTGACACTAGTTATTATCTATTTATCAAAATCCAGAATATACAACACAGAGTGAACCCTAATGCAACCTAAGGACTTTAGTAAATAATGGTGGTGGTGGTTTACTCACTAAGTCGTGTCTGATTTTTCTGACCCTATCGACTATAGCTTGCCAGGCTCCTCTGTCCATTGGGTTCTTCAGGCAAGAATACTGGAGTGAGCTTCCATTTCTTTCTCCAGGGGATCTTCCCAACCCAGGACTCAAACCAAGGTCTCTTTTATTGCAGGCAGATTCTTTACCAACTAAGCTACGAGGGAAGTTCATATCAACATTTGTTGTGCTTGATCACTCAGGTGTGTCAAGAGTCTTCCCAGCCCAGTGATTGAATCGGGGTCTCCTGCATTGCAGGTGTATTCTTTAAAATCTGAACCACTAGGGAAGCCCATGAATACTGGAGTCAGTAGCCTATCCCTTCTCAATGGGATTTTTCTGGCCAGGGAATCAAGCCGGGATCTCCAGCATTGCAGGAGGATTCTTTATCAACTGAGCTACCGGGGAGGTCCTCAATATTGTTTAAGCAATTGCAATAAGTGTACCACATTAATTTTGGACGTTAATAATAGGGAAAATAGTGAAAGGAGGGTGAGGGTGTATATGGGAATTTTCTGTAATTTCAACTCAGCTTTTTTGTAAATTTAAAATGGTAAATATGTAAACTCTATTAATTTAAAACAAGCAAAATAGCATGAAATGATTGAGGTCTACAGTGAGACTAAGACTTCAATAATAAAAACATGGTCCATAAATGTAAAACCTGATAAGTTGGACTTCACAAAATAAAACACATGCTCTGCAGGGGAGCTTCACTTGGAAATAGATTGAAAAGACAAAGTGCATACTGGGAGAAATTATTTATACATTCATAGAAGATAAAAATTAGTATTTCAAATATATAAAGAACTCAGAACTCTAGTAAATTTTAAGAAAGTGAATTAGAAAATTGAATAAATATATAAAAAGGTATTTCACCAAAGATATATGCTAATTTTAAGACTATGAAAAAGTTTTCAAATTTATTAACTATTACAAAAATCCAAATTAAAACCACAATCAAACATCACTACAAATCTATCAAAATGGCTAAAATAACAAAAAACAATGATGGCACAATATGTGGAAGAGGATACAGAGAAAGCCTCTCAGTCATACAACGCTGCTGGGAATGTGAAAAGGTACACTCATTATGAAAAACAATTTGGCATTTGAAAAAATTAAGCGTATAATTTTTGTGCATCTCAAATTTTACTATTGGGCAATATCCCCAGGAAATAAAAATTTATATTCACATAAAAACTGGTAAACAAATTTTATAACTAGTTTTCTTTTTTATAAACAAGAATAGCACCATCCCAAATAATTTAATAATTGTATGACTAAAAAGCCATTCCAAATATGTACCTTGGAATACTATTTAGCACTGAAAATCAATGGATTATTGATACATGCAACTTGGATGTATCTCCATAGCATTATGCTGAGTGAAAAAATTAACAATCCATTATCAAAAGTTGACATTCTATATGACTTCACTTAAATAATATTTTTTAAATTGTGGTTAATTATATATACCATAATATTTTCCATGTAACATTTATTTATCAGTGTACTTGTCTGTGGCTTTAAGAACATTTACATTATTATGCACCCAAGGATAATCATCTATCTCCAGAATGCTTTTATTCTCCCTAGTTGAAATGGTGCAACATACCATTTAACCCTAAGTCCCCACTTCAAACTACCACACAATTGCATGCATCTCACATGCTAATAAAGTAATACTCAAAATTATTCAAGCCAGGCTTTAGCAATAAGTGAACTGTGAACTTCTAGATGTTCAAGCTGGATTTAGAAAGAGCAGAGGAACCAGAGACCAAATTGCAATATCTGGTGGATCGTCTTTTTCACTCTCCTCTTTCACCTTCATCAAGAGGCTCTTTAATTCCTCTTTGCTTTCTGCCATAAGGGTGGTTTCATCTGCATATCTGAGGTTGTTGATATTTCTCCTGGGAATTTTAATTCTAGCTTAGGTTCATTCAGCCCAACATTTCACATGATGTACTCTACATATAAGTTAAATTAGCAGTGTGATAATATACAGCCTTGATATACTCCTTTCCCAATTTTAAGCCAGTCCATTGTTCCATGTCTGGTTGTAGCTGTTGATTCTTGATCTGCATACAGGTTACATATAAGGCAGGTAAGGTGGTTTGGTATTCCCATCTCTTTAGAATTTTCCACAGTTCCTTGCAATCCACACATTCAATGGCATTAGTGTAGTCAATGAAGCAGAAGTAGATGTATTTTTCTGGAATTCTCTTCCTTTTTCTATGATCCAACTGATGTTATCAGTTTCATCTCTGGTTCATCTGCCTTTTCTAAATCCAGCTTATATATCTGGAAGTTCTCAGTTTCCATACTGCTGATTATGTTGAGGTATGTTCACTCTATGTCCACCTTGTAGAGAGTAATATTATAAATGGGTATTTAATTTTGTCAAAAGCTTTTTTCCACATCTATTGAGATGATCATATGATTTTTATCCTTTAATTTTCTAATATGGTGTATCACACTGATTGATCTGCATACACTGAAGAATACTTGAATCCCTGTGATAAACCCCATTTCATCATGTTGTACAATCCTTTAAATGTGTTGTTGGATTCTTGTTGCTAGTATTTTGTTGATAATATTTTCATCTATTTTCATTGGTGATATTGGTTTACAATTTTGTTTTTCTGTAATGGTCTTTTTTTGATATATTTTTTTGCCTTTGGTTTCAGGGTGATGGTGTTCTCATGAGATGAGTTTGAAAGTATTCTGCCCTCTGTAATATTTTGGAAAATCTGAGAAGCATAAGCATTAAGTCTTGTCTAAATGTTTGATAGAATTCACCTATGAACCCATCTGACCCTGGACTTTTGTTTGTTGGAAGATTTTTAATCAAAGTATCAGTTTCATTACTTATGATGAGTTTGTTCATATTTTCTATTTCTGCCTGGTTCAGTCTTAAAAGGTTGTGCCTTTCTAAAAACCCATTCAGTTCTTCCTGGTTGTCCATTTTATTGTCATACACTTTCTTGTAGTAGTCTATTATGATTCTTTTTATTTCTTGATGTCAGTTGTAATTTCACATTTTTCATTTCTAATTTAATTGATTTGAATCCTCTCCCTTTTCTTAAGGAGTCTAGCTAAAGGTTTATCAGTTTTGTCCATCTTCCTGAAGAACCGCATTATAGTTTCACTGACTTGTTCTGTTAGTTTGTAAATTTCTATTTAATTTATTTCTACTCCTATTAGTCTGACATACAGAGTGTAGTAATTCAGAAAGAAAAAAAAAATATTAACACATATATATGAAACTAGAAAAATGGTACAGATGAACATATTTGAAGGGCAGGAATAGAGATGCAGATATAGAGAAAAGACTTGTGGACCCAGAAATGGGGAAAAGAGAAAGTGGGGGTAATTGAGAGAATAACATTGACGTATATACATAACTACGAACAAAGCTAGTGGAGGTGATAGAATTCCAGGTGAGCTATTCCAAATGCTGAAAGATGATACTGTGAAAGTGCTGCACTCAACATGCCAGCAAATTTTGAAAACTCAGCAGTGGCCACAGGACTGGAAAAGGTAAGTTTTCATTCCAATCCCAAACAAAGGCAATGCCAAAGAAGGCTCAAACTACCGCACAATTGCACTCATCTCACATGCTAGTAAAGTAATGCTCAAAATTCTCCAAGCCAGGCTTCAGCATTACGTGAACCGTGAACTTCCTGATGTTCAAGCTGGTTTTAGAAAACGCAGAGGAACCAGAGATCAAATTGCCAACATCCGCTGGATCATGGGAAAAGCAAGAGGGTTCCAGAAAAACATCTATTTCTGCTTTATTGACTATGCCAAAGTCTGTGACTGTGTGGATCACAATAAACTGTGGAAAATTCTGAAAGAGATGGGAATACCAGACCACCTGACCTGCCTCTTGAGAAATCTATATGCAGGTCAGGAAGCAACAGTTAGAACTGGACATGGAACAAAAGACTGATTCCAAATAGGAAAAGGAGTACGTCAAGGCTGTATATTGTCACCCTGTTCATTTAACTTATATGCAGTGTACATCATGAGAAATGCTGGACTGGAAGAAACACAAGCTGGAATCAAGATGCCGGGAGAAATATCAATAAACTCAGATATGCAGATGACATCAACCTTATGACAGAAAGTGAAGAGGAACTAAAAAGCCTCTTGATGAAAGTTAAAGTGGAGAGTGAAAAAGTTGGCTTAAAGCTCAACATTCAGAAAACGAAGATCATGGCATCTGGCCCCATCACTTCATGGAAAGTAGATGGGGAAACAGTGGAAACAGTGTCAGACTTTATATTTCTGGGCTCCAAAATTACTACAGATGGTGACTGCAGCCATGAAATTAAAAGACGCTTACTCCTTGGAAGAAAAGTTATGACCAAGCTAGATAGCATATTCAAAAGCAGAGACATCACTTTGCCAACAAAGGTTCGCCTAGTCAAGGCTATGGTCTTTCCTGTGGTCATGTATGGATGTGAGAGCTGGACTGTGAAGAAGGCTGAGTGCCGAAGAATTGATGCTTTTGAACTGTGGTGTTGGAGAAGACTCTTGAGAGTCCCTTGGACTGCAAGGAGATCCAACCAGTCCATTCTGAAGGAGATCAGCCTGGGATTTCTTTGGAAGGAATGATGCTAAGGCTGAAACTCCGGTACTTTGGCCACTTCATGCGAAGAGTTGACTCATTGGAAAAGACTCTGATGCTGGGAGGGATTGGGGGCAGCAGGAGAAGGGGACGACAGAGGATGAGATGGCTGGATGGCATCACTGACTCGATGGACGTGAGTCTGAGTGAACTCCGGAAATTGGTAATGGACAGGGAGGCCTGGTGTGCTGCGATTCATGGGGTTGCAAAGAGTCAGACATGACTGAGGAACTGATCTGATCTGATCTGATATACATTACTATGTGAAAAATAGAGAGCTAGTGGGAACCTGTGGCAAAGCTCGAGAGCTCAGCTCAGTGCTCTGTGAGGACCTAGAGTGGTGGGATGGGAGGTGAGATAGAAATCTGAAAGGGAGGAGATATATGTTTACACATAGCTGATTTACTTATTTATTTATTTATTGTACAGCACAAACTAACAAAACATTGTGAAGCAATGCCACCTCAATTAGAAGAGAAAGTATTCAAGTGAAATCATGAAAGTATCATGACTGAGGTCCTTCCAAGCAAAAGGAATAGCATAAGGAAAACCACACAGGCATAAAACTTCATTCACTGAAGATAATATTAGTATCTAGTATTGAAGGAGATCAACCCTGGGATTTCTTTGGAAGGAATGATGCTCAAGCTGAAACTCCAGTATTTTGGCCACCTCATGCGAAGAGTTGACTCATTGGAGAAGACTCTGATGCTGGGAGGGATTGAGGACAGGAGGAGAAGGGGACGACAGAGGATGAGATGGCTGGATGGCATCACTGCCTCGATGAATGTGAGTCTGAGTGACCTCCGAGAGCTGGTGATGGATAGGGAGGCCTGGCGTGCTGCAGTTCATGGGGTCGCAAGGAGTTGGACACGACTGAGTGACTGATCTGATCTGATATGATTGTCCCTAGTTGATTGAGCAAAACAGGGAGGGATCAATAAAGAGGTTAAAATCGGAATATATCATATTGAATATTTGAAATTAAACAAAAAAGTTTGGGCTATATGCTGAAAGCTATGAAAAGAGTTATTGAATATTTTAATAAGAAAATTATGTGACTGAATTTGCGTTTTTGAAAAAGTTTGTGGAAGATGTTACTGAAGTTACTTAGAATGGAACCTGGAAGATCAGAAAAGAAGCTACTGAAATAAAACACTGTAACATTTTGCTTAGACTAAAGTAAGGTCAGTGGAGACAGGAAGTCCGGAATGGGAACTAGAAAACATGATACCTTGGACACTGTGAGAGAGAGCGATTCTTACTTGTCATAGAAAGAAGAGACAGAGTGCACAATGGTTATAAGATGCAATCTAAAGGAAGGTGTACTGTGGTGGCATTTTGTGCCATGCAGCACAGAGTGACAGAGTTTTAAAAAAGAAAAGTGCAGAGGATAAAAAATGAAAATGATGAACAGCAGGAGAGAGTGGCTAGTCATACTTTCCAGAGGTGACCACTGTGTGTAGTCAAGTGAACTCGCTCAGTCGTTTCAGACTCTTTGCAACCCCATGGACTGTAGCTCACCAGGCTCCTCTGTCCATGGTATTCTCTAGGCAAGAATACTGGAGTGGGTTGCCATTTCCTTCTCCAGGGGATCTTCCCAACCCAGGGATCGAACCCGGGTCTGCCACATGGCAGGCAGATGCTTTATCCTCTGAGCCACCAGGGAACACTGTGTGTATGTACCATTAATTTAGTCCACTTTATCAGAGTGTAAATATCTTTTATCAAATATTTAGTTCTGATTCATTCTCTAAGAACCATCATCAGGCTTCACCAACATAGCTGCTGCTGCTGTTGCTGCTAAGTCACTTCAGTTGTGTCTGCAACAATGGGACAATCTAAATCTGGTTGTAAACCCTTAACTTCATGGTCTTTGACTTAATCAGATCAGATCAGATCAGATCAGTCGCTCAGTCGTGTCCGACTCTTTGCGACCCCATGAACCGCAGCACGCCAGGCCTCCCTGTCCATCACCAGCTCCCGGAGGTCACCCACACTCGCATCCATCGAGTCAGTGATGCCATCCAGCCATCTCATCCTCTGTCATCCCCTTCTCCTCCTGCCCCCAATCCCTCCCAGTATCAGAGTCTTCTCCAATGAGTCAACTCTTCACATGAGGTGGCCAAAATACTGGAGTTTCAGCTTTAGCATCATTCCTTCTAAGGAAATTCCAGGATTGATCTCCTTCAGAATGGACTGGTTGGATCTCCTTGCAGTCCAAGAGACTCTCAAGAGTCTTCTCCAACACCACAGTTCAAAAGCATCAATTCTTCGGCACTCAGCCTTCTTCACAGTCCAGCTCTCACATCCATACATGACCACAGGAAACACCATAGCCTTGACTAGGCGAACCTTTGTTGGTAAAGTAATGTCTCTGCTTTTGAATATGCTATCTAGGTTGGTCATAACCTTCCTTCCAAGGAGCAAGCGTCTTTTACTTTCATGGCTGCAGTCACCATCTGCAGTGATTTTGGAGCCCAGAAAAACAAAGTCTGACACTGTTTCCACTGTTTCCCCATCTATTTCCCATGAAGTGATGGGACCAGATGCCATGATCTTCGTTTTCTGAATGTTGAGCTTTAAGCCAACCTTTTCACTCTCCACTTTCACTTTCATCAAGAGGCTTTTAGCCCCTCTTCACTTTCTGCCATAAGAGTGGTGTCATCTGCATATCTGAGGTTATTGATATTTCTCCCAGCAATCTTGATTCCAACTTGTGTTTCTTCCAGTCCAGCATTTCTCATGATGTACTCTGCATATAAGTTAAATAAACATGGTGACAATATGCAGCCTTGACGTACTCCTTTTCCTATTTGGAACCAGTCTGTTGTTCTATGACCAGTTCTAACTGTTGCTTCCTGACCTGCATACAGATTTCTCAAGAGGCAGATCAGGTGGTCTGGTATTCCCATCTCTTTCAGAATTTTCCATAGTTTTTTGTGATCCACACAGTCAAAGGCTTTGGCATAGTCAATAAAGCAGAAACAGATGTTTTTCTGGAACTCTCTTGCTTTTTCCATGATCCAGCGGATGTTGGCAATTTGATCTCTGGTTCCTCTGCCTTTTCTAAAACCAGCTTGAAATCAGGAAGTTCACAGTTCACATATTGCTGAAGCCTGGCTTGGAGAATTTTGAGCATTACTTTACTAGCGTGTGAGATGAGTGCAATTGTTCGGTAGTTTGAGCACTCCTTGGCATTGCCTTTCTTTGGGATTGGGATGAAAACTGACCTTTTCCAATCTTGTGGCCACTGCTGAGTTTTCCAAGTTTGCTGGCATATTGAGTGCAGCACTTTCACAGCATCATCATTCAGGACTTGGAATAGCTCCACTGGAATTCCATCACCTCCACTAGCTTTGTTCGTAGTGATGCTTTCTAAGGCCCATTTGACTTCACATTCCAAGATGTCTGGCTCTAGGTCAGTGATCACATCATCATGATTATCTTGGTCTTGAAGCTCTTTTTTGTACAGTTCTTCTGTGTATTCTTGCCACCTCTTCTTAATATCTTCTGCTTCTGTTAGGTCCACACCATCTCTGTCCTTTATCGTGCCCATCTTTGCATGAAATGTTCCTTTGGTATCTCTGATTTATACACAGATATAAACACTTTGGAATTATTTGGCCTTCCTGGACTAAATGACTCTTCTCTCAGCTTTGCTGTGGTTTTGGGGTTTTGTTTTTACTATGTAACTCTCATAAACCCAAAACATTTTATTGAAAATATCTGTTTCCTTAACAGAACTGCTGTTTCCCCTCAACTTTGTGTAATGAGCAGGATCCTATGGGGCCTTCCCAGGATCGAGCATTCCCCCATACCCTCTGCTTGCCTTTTATTTACAGATAAACTGTAGTCTCTCAGGCCTCTCCTGAGTTGCAAAATCCTGGCTCAAGAATTAATGATTGAAAAGGATGTGAACATGTAGAGAGAAAAATAGCAGTTCACCCTGGAGAACTGGTAACAAAGAATAAATCAGTCATGTTAGCAGTCACTGAATCTTTAACTCATCCCCAAAGTACCTAGATAATACTATCTGATCCACATTTCTCAGTGGTTTTACAAATATTAAGACAACCTGCCTAATGAAAGAAGTTAACTATATGATGATCAGGAGCAGGTAGCCCTCAGTCTTATTGAAGCGTGAGGGTTGATAATGTTAACACCTTTGGCACTGCCTTGTCACCTCACCATCAATGAATTAGGGAACTGTGTAGACGCTGGTCACATACCTGGCAGGCCCCTGCCTCACACTGCCTTTAAAAATGCTTTGCTGAAACCCACTGGGGAGTTCGAGTCTTTCGAGCATGAGCTTCCTATTCTTCTTTTGGTCCCCTGTGATGAATGCTACACTTTCCTTCACCATAATCTAGTGTCCATGTATCGGTTTTACAGTGCCCAGGTAAGCAGACCCGTTTGGTTCAGTAATGCTGTTGTTTAGTTGCTAAGTCATGTTTGACTCTATGGACTGTAGCCCACCAGGCTCCTCTGTCTATATAATTTCCCAGGCAAGAATAATGCAGTAAGTTGGCATTTCCTTCTCCAGGGGATCTTCTTGACTAAGGGATGAAACTCACGTCTCCTGCATGGCAGGCAATTTTCTACTATTGTGCCATGATGGAAGACTTTTCAGTAACATTAGCAGTGAGTGATAGTCGTTCAGTCACGTTTAACTTTTTGTGATCCGTGGACTTATAATCTGCCAGATCCTCTGTCCATGGGATTCTCCAAGCAAGAATACTGGAGTGCATTGCCTATTCGAATTCACTGTGACACTCCCAGAGCTTCATTAGCCATATCAGTGACAGTCCTTGGAACTAAGCAAAATTACTTGGTTAGTAAAGGACCAGTTTCTAAATCATAATTATAAAATGCTTCTAACATGAAAACATTTACATTTTCTGTATCTTGTCTACAACTTAGCACATAGTAGCATTGATAAACTGAATGTAGCATTGCTAGGTAAGTTAACACTTTGATTTCTTCTACAATGAAATTGATGTACTGGCATTTCTTCTAGTTTTTGATAATGCTTAAAAAACAGTCATGCTTTACTGTAGGCCACTGAAGAAAATATATTGCAAAACTAACTGCGTATAGTATGTATAACATTATTCACCTCCAATATACAACTTAACTCCAACTATTTTTCAATCCCCATGAGTGATGACATATATAAAGAAACACTATGATGATTTAGTATATCTAAAAAAATCATACTAGGACACCTTTATTTGTTGCCCTGCTCAAATTACAATGCATATTCAAACTAATACAGATATATTTTCTTAAAACTTTTTTGATTAATTCAATAATTATTTCCCACATATCTTTGAATTATGGAAATTTCAGCATATTATTTCCAGAATTCTTCTTAGAAACTTTCATCTGTTTACAAGGTAAGAGAAACATGACTGTTTATGGTAAGACTGCTACATGTTACAATGTGTATTTTGGTGGAAATTGTTCATAGAGAATCACTATGAGATAACTGAATTCTCTCAAAAGTTTAATTTTCCTCCTAAAATCAGCTACTAAATTTAAAAGTGGGATTTATTTCCGACAAATCACTTTAGAAACTCATCCTTTATTATTTCCAAGGCAATTCTCATGTAGAGGAAACCACGGTAACAGTATAAATTGGCAGTGAGCCAGGAGGCTCAGGAACTTGGCCTGGAAACACATATAATTTCAGATGTTTATTTTGCCAGCAACTAGGGCTCTGACCTTGGGCAAGTAAAAGGTTTTCCTTTGACTATATAATGGACATACTCAAAATGACTACTTCTGTGTGTGTTTTAAAATTGAATAAAATGATGCATATCAAGATCAAAAAATGATGTCATGATAATAAGATCAGCACATCTCAGTTAGTTTATTGTCATTATCAGCATCAGAACACTTAAACAATTACCTGAAATTGTGATTTCCCTGGTGGCTCAGACTGTAAAGCATCTGTCTACAATGTGGGAGACCTGGGTTCAGTCCCTGTGTTGGGAAGATTCCCTGAAGAAGGAAATGGTAACCCACTCCAGTAGTCTTGCCTAGAAAATCCCAGGATGGACGAGCCTGGTGCAGGCTACTGTCCATGGGGTCGCAAAGAGTCAGACACGAATGAGTAACTTCACTTTCACCTGAAATTGTATATGTGTTCTGCCAAGAAAGATTTGAAGCATCCTAAACTCTTAGGAGTTTACAAGACCGGGAGCTGACTATGCCTCCTTATTGTCAAATTCAGACTTAAATTGAAGAAAGTAGGGAAAACCACTAGACCATTCAGGTATGACCTAAATCAAATCCCTTATGATTATACAGTGCAAGTGAGAAATAGATTTAAGGGACTAGATCTGATAGAGTGCCTGATGAACTATGGACAGAAGTTCATGACCTTGTACGGGAGACAAGAATCAAGACCATCCCCATGGAAAAGAAATGCAAAAAAGCAAAATGGCTGTCTGGGGAGGCTTTACAAATAGCTGTGAATAGAAGAGACATGAAAAGCAAAGGAAAAAAGGAAAGATATAAGCATCTCAATGCAGAGTTCCAAAGAATAGCAAGGTGAGATAAGAAAACCTTCCTCAGTGATCAATGCAAAGAAATAGAGGAGAACAATAGAATGGGAAAGACTAGAGATCTCTTCAAGAAAATTAGAGATATCAAGGAAACACTTCATGCAAAGATGGGCTTGATAAAGGACAGAAATGGTATGGAGAAGGTATTATGAAGAGGTGGCAAGAATACAAGGAGAACTGTACAAAAACAGATCTTCATGACCTAGATAATAACGATGGTGTGATCACTCACCTAGAATCAGACATCCTGGAATGTGAAGTCAAATGGGCCTTAGAAAACATCACTACGAACAAAGCTAGTGGAGGTAATGGAATTCCAGATGAGCTATTTCAAATCCTGAAAGATGATGCTGTGAAAGTGCTACATTCAATATGTCTGCAAGTTTGGAAAACTCAGCAGTGGCTACGGGACTAGAAAAGGTCAGTTTTCATTCCAATCCAAAGAAAGGCAATGTCAAAGAATGCTCAAACTACTGCACAATTGCACTCATCTCACATGCTAGTAAAGTAATGCTCAAAATTCTCCAAGCCAGGCTTCAGCAATATGTGAACCTTGAACTCCCTGATGTTCAAGCTGGTTTTAGAAAAGGCAGAGGAACCAGAGATCAAATTGCCAACATCCGCTGGATCATGGAAAAAGCAAGAGACTTCCAGAAAAACATCTATTTCTGCTTTATTGACTATGCCAAAGCCTTTGACTGTGTGGATCACAATAAACTGTGGAAAATTCAAGAGATGGGAATACCAGACCACTTGACCTGCCTCCTGAGAAACCTATATGCAGGTTGGAAGCAAGAGTTAGAACAGGACATGGAACAACAGACTGGTTCCAAATAGGAAAAGGAGTATGTCAAGGCTGTATATTGTCATCCTGCTTCTTTAACTTATATGCAGAGTACATCATGAGAAATGCTGGACTGGAAGAAGCACAAGCTGGAATCAAGTTTGCCAGGAGAATTATCAATAACCTCAGATATGCAGATGACACCACCCTTATGGCAGAAAGTGAAGAGGAACTAAAAAGCCTCTTGATGAAAGGGAAAGAGGAGAGTGAAAAAGTTGGCTTAAAGCTCAACATTCAGAAAACTAAGATCATGACATTTGGTCCCATCACTTAGATGGAAAATAGATGGGGAAACAGTGGAAACAGTGTCAGACTTTATTTTTCTGGGCTCCAAAGTCACTGCAGATGGTGATTGTAGCCTTGAAATTAAAAGATGCTTACTCCTTGGAAGGAAAGTTATGACCAACCTAGATAGCATATTCAATAGCAGAGACATTACTTTGCCAACAAACGTCCTTCTAGTCAAGTCTATGGTTTTTCCAGTGGTCATGCATGGATGTGAGAGTTGGACTGTGAAGAAAGCTTAGTGCCAAAGAATTGATGCTTTTGAACTGTGGTGTTGGATTAGACTCTTTAGAGTGCCTTGGACTGCAAGGAGATCCAACCAGTCCACCCTAAAGGAGATCACTCCTGGGTGTTCATTGGAAGGATTGATACTGAAGCTGAAACTCCAATACTTTGGCCACCTCATGCAAAGAGTTGACTCATTGAAAAAGACCCTGATTCTAGGAGGGATTGGGGGCAGGAAGAGAAGGGGATGACAGGAGATGAGATGGCTGGATGGCAGTATCAACTCAATGGACATAAGTTTGGGTAAATCTGCGGGAGTTGATGATGGACAGGGAGGCCTGGCATACTGTGATTCATCAGGTCACAAAGAGTCAGACATGACTGAGTGACTGAACTGAACTGAACTGATTATGGTAATTTATCCAATATATTTTTAAAATAAAGTAGTCCTCACCTTTGAATGGTATCATTGTAATGAATCCCATGTGTATTGAAACCTTACCCTCATTTTCATATGGTTCCACTGTAACTAGTCCACTGTAGATGACCTGTCATAGCTAATTATTAAATTCTCATTGAACTGAACTGAATTACCAAATTTAAAGCTAGATGAAACTTTTGAATTTATCTGGTACATCTCTTCATTTTTCAGCATTTTATATATAGTAATAGGAAGAATTATTAACTCTGAATTATAGACACCCACAGTTTGAAAACCCAAAGTTATAATTTTTCACATGTTTCTTCCTGGTTTCCCTACATCCAAATTCCGCAGACTTGAATAATTTATATTAATTATCTTATACTGAACAGCTACATAAAAACAAGAGTCAGAAATATAATTTCTGTGCTCTTCAACTTTCTAACATGTAACATTTAATTAATATATATTTTGTATTTCTTTCTTTTAAAGCATATGTTTTAAAAGACAAAAGCATCATAGAAATAGAAATTTATATAAAACGTGGATCAGGCAGCTTAAAATTGAACCTTTAATAAGTTGCTACTAAAAGCTGAATTTAAATTCTCTTAAAGCATGTCTATGCTCCTCCTCTTCATCCTCACCATTATCATCCCCTTCATATTTTGAGATCTAGTTTTCCTAGTAAATATAAACTATGTGATATTACAAATTTTCTGTCTTCTCTGAAGACATTGCCAGGACAAGATGGGAGAATGACACAGTGAAAATTGCCATTAAGACAGAAAGTTATTAGTGCTAAGTATAGTTCAGTCACTTACCAATTAAACCATGTGGAATTGCCAAAGTTAAAAACAAAATTCAAAAATGGCATTCTTGTTTTATTCAATGCATGCATAACTTCTTGAAGTCAGTTTCTTAATTTTTAATTTGGAGTAAATATTTCCTTTGTGGTAGAGAGTAAAGCTAAAGCAATATTTGCATATGTTTGGAATACCTAAAGGACTAAGTGAATAAAAGCTACTGTACTAATTTAGGTATATCTCTATACTTATTTCATTGTGTTTTACAAACTGCCATTTAATCCCTTTAGGATTAATTTAAATGCAAATGTTGCATTCAGATTCTAGCTGTTGTACATTGTGGAAAAAAAGTGGTTATCACTTTGAAATAATGATAAATACTCTATTAACTTTAATTGTTATTTTCTAGGAAGCATGCAAGAGAGTGTGACAAGAACATCACCATAGGCAAAGGTCTATTAGCCAGCTAGACCAGTAAAAATTATACCTCTTGTCAAAATTGGAAGGGCCAGTAATCATTATCAAGCCTAATAAAGAATTACAATATTAATTTAAAGGTTTATTTTCATTCACTTGTGAACCTTGGGCTAATTCCAAAAGTCACATGAAGGAAATAGAAACACTGCCTGTCTAATTTCCCTGCCTTCCTAATGCATAACGAGAACAGAGTTGACTCTCTAGTCAAGAAATCAATTATTAAGCAGTGCAAACATTATTTTAATTTAGAAGAAACTTGTTTCTAAAAGTTTGTCCTGTTGTTGCTAAATTGATTCTTTCCTTTTCAACAATTTCCACCATCACAAATCCACCCTTTCTTTTTCTCCCTATAGCAAAAATTCTGCTTACCTAGAAAGGATTTTAAAGCACATGATGGAATGACTAGCATTTGTATCCATGCCTTTTTAATTACATTTGACTATATTTGTTTTATCATAAACACAAATGTGTTCATCTTACAAATAATTATTTCAGATAATTAATCTTAGAAAAAATAAAAACTATAAAAATAGATATAAAACCTTAAAAGTAATTGTTTGGAGTATAAAAATAACTAATTTAATGGAGTATGACTATTAATTCATGTATAATACTAAAAGAAAAGGTAAAAAGTGAGAAAATTTTCCAGATCTCTTATATTTAAAATATTTTATGGAAGGTAAACTTAGGGAGGAACTATAAAAATCAACCTTTGTGTAATCTACCCATACTGTCCCAACACCATGTGATAAAGATAAATTTACCACTGTTGGCCTCAGTTTTAAGAAGGACCATCTTCCTTAAGAAAAGTCTATTGACTTGAGCCAGGAAGCTGAACATCAACTTTTAAAGACTGAATTTTCTTATCATAAAATCCCTTTCTCTGTTTCAAGTTCTCTTGAAAGCAGCTTTTTGCCCTTTCCCTGTTTGCCTATTTCAGTCTTGTAAATAAAGCACCTTTGTTTCAACTGACACATGCCTCTCAAATTATTGGCTAATGGGTGTAAAGCAGCTGATCCTGGGATTTGTTCTGCTCTGGGGAAGGCACCACAATTAATGGGTCAAATAATTATGTTTTCCTAGATCTGTCCTTACTACAATGTTTCTCCTTCCTATTACAGCTTTGTCTACCATTATTTTGCCATTAATATATAGTTGAAGGGTTGAAAAGACACCAAAAAGTACAAGGTGCTTTTTCTATATTATGTATGTGACCCACTATATATTATTAGTTCAGTTCAGCTTAGTCACTCAGTCATGTCTGATTCTTTGTGACTTCATGGACTGTTGTATGCCAGGCTTTCCTTATCATCACCAGCTCCTGGAGCTTTCTCAAACTCATGTCCATTGAGTCGGTGATGCCATCCAACCATCTCATCATCTGAAATCCCCTACTCCTCCTGCCTTCAATCTTTCCCAGCATCAGGGTCTTTTCCAATGAGTAAGTTCTTTGTATCAGGTGGCCAAAGTATTGGAGCTTCAGCATCAGTTCTTCTGATGAATATTCAGGACTGATTTCCTTTAGAATTGACTGATTTGATCTCTTTACTGTCCAAGGGACTCTCGAGAGTCTTCTCCAACACTACAGCTCAAAAGCATCAATTCTTCAGTGCTCAGCTTTCTTTATGGTCCAATTCTCACATCCATACATGACTACTGGAAAAAACATACATGTGAATAGACAGACTGTTGTCTGCAAAGTAACCTCTCTGCTTTTTAACATGCTGTCTAGGTTGGTTATAGTTTTTCTTCCAAGGAGCAAGTGTCTTTTTATTTCATGGCTGCAGTCACCATCTGCAGTGATTTTGGAACCCAAGAAAATAAAATCTGTAACTGTTTCCATTGTTTCCCCATTTATTTGCCATGAAGTGATGGGACCAAAGGCCATGATCTCCATTTTTTGAATGTTGAGTTTCAAGCCAGCTTTTTCACTCTCATCAAGAGACTCTTTAGTTCCTCTTTAATTTCTGACATAAGGGTGGTGTCATCTGTATATCTGAGGTTATTGATATTTCTCCCAGCAATCTTGATTCCAGCTTGTGCTTCATCTAACCCTCTGTACTCTGTTCTCTGCATAGAATTTAATTAAGTAGGGTGACAATATACAGCCTTGATGTACTCTTATCTGAATTTGGAACCTTTCCATTTTTCCATGTCTGGTTCTCAATGCTGCTTCTTGACCTGCATACAGATTTTGCAGGAGGCAAGTAAGGTAACCTGGTATTCCCATCTCTTTATAAGAATTTTCCACAGTTGGTTGTGATTCACACCGTCAAAGGCTTTATCATAGTCAATGAAACAGAAGAAGATGTTTTCCTGGAATTCTCTTGAATTTTCTGTGATCCAGCAGATGTTGTCAATTTGATCTCTGGTTCCTCTGCCTTTTCTAAATTCAGCTTGAACATTTCGAAGTCCCACTGTGTATATAAATCTCTACATACCATTGCACATAAATACAGAATATCCTCAGCAACATATCACTGGAATAAGACTACTTGAGGCCAATAAATATATACCATGTTAATAATCTAAATATCTAAAACTTATTGAGCAGTCACTATGTAACAGACATTATACATTAATATATATAGTTACAAAGGGGCACTTTGAAGCCCCATTTCCGGTTGAAAAAAACAAGAAATGGAAAGAATGTAACTTATCTACTATCATATAATCAAGAATTGTTAAGATTTAATTCCAAGTAGTCAGTTTCCAAAGCAGTGCTCTGAATCCTAACTCATTATTCTTTGTTTTATCATGCAGTACACATATCATCTATGTGCTTCTCTCTGCTATATCAAGAACAGATAAAATATAGACATAGTCCATAAAGTCAGTCTTTTGTTCAAAAATAAATTATCATTGTAATGGTTTTCTAGATTTGCAGTTTATATATCTATGCATGCACACAATAATATGAAACAACTTAAGGACTACATCATAATATTGTTACATATCCCATAAGAAAATATTTGTCTAAATTTTTTTCAGTTATAACATACTATGAAAAAAATATTTTAGGATAGAGTCAAATATGGCAACATCCCTTTGGTTTTGCAGAAAATAACTTGCAACATATTTTTCTTCAAAAACTTTGCTTTAATAATCTTTTAAAAATTGATAAATTTAAATTTTTAAAAAAGTTTCCAACACTCTGAAATTGAGTTAAATTTCATCACACTATTTAATTGTTCTTTTGACTGGGACAGCTAGATGTCAGTTATAAGACAGAAGAGCATTAATGTGTATACCATTTCTGAAAACTCTTCATCTGCCTACACAGAATATAAATACCCTACAAATTCATTTTATATAAGTACAAAATGTTTGCCTTTTGATACTGTTCACGGGGTTTTCATGGAGAGCTGAATCACTGAAAAAGACTTTGATCCTGGGAAAGACTGAGGACATACAGGAGGAGAAAGGGGTGACAGAGAAGGGGATGGTTGGATGGCATGTCCAAATCAATGGACATGAGCAAAGTCTGGGAGGTAGTAAAGGACAGGGAAGCCAGGTGTGCGGCAGTCCACAGAGTTGCAAAAAGTTAGACATGACATAGTGACTGAACAGCAACAATGACAATTATTAATGTTTTCAATAATGTTTTTGCAAAGCAGCAAATTACTTACTTCAACATCGCATGTGTTCTCTTTGTAGAACTGTCTCTTGTGTAACAACCATGACTTCAAGTTTACACATCATTGATTTCTTTTGGGGTTAGCAGGGATTCACAAAGTTTCTTGTAATGAAAAGATTTGGGCTTCCCTGGTAGCTCAGCTGGTAAAGAATCTACCTACAAGGCAGGAGACCATGGTTTGATTCCTGGGTCAGGAATATCCCCTGAAGATTTAATTTTGGCACATATCCAAAGCAAAGGAAACACACTCTGCTTGCTATTTTCAGTAATACCACAGAATAAAACCAGTCTTCATAATATAATACGAAATAAAATTTATATATGATAGAAACTATATATGAATTAATATTAAAAATATTTATTATACTTTGTATCTATAAATCATTTTTAAAGGACTAGTTTAATATAGAAATGAAAATATAAAACATGAGAAAATATTCTTTCCTTCTTCCATTGTATTGGCCAGAAAGTTCATTTGGTTTTTTTCCATAAGATGTTATTTTTTTTTTTTTTTTAACTTACTTATACTTTATGACATTTAGACTCTTAGGAAAGAAGGAAGTCATTCAGTCCCCCACCCTTGTGTTAGCATTGTTGACCAAAGAAAGGAAAATGAACACATTATCTTTCTTCACTTAGATAAAAAAGTAAGAAAATGGTATTTGAAGCAAAAGTAATGGGGAAAAAAAAAAAAAAAAACAAACTCCTGATTTTCTATTCTGGCCTAACAGTGGAAGTATTTTTTTTTTTTTTTTTTTGATGTTTGCTAAATGAAATGTAGCTTTCACACAAAACATTAACACTGACACCTATGAGTCAGAGTATAGAGGTGAGTTTGATGACTACCATCTGTTCTCCAGTCCTGTGGGCTTTTTTCTTCTGTCTGGAGGCTGCACTCATGCTTAGAGCACAAAGAGAGTATTCAACCAAATTATTTTGCAAGTAAATCAATTTGCTTCACAATTTAGTATATTCTTAAATATACTTGGAATATATGTGGTTGTGAATGTGACTCATTCCTATAGAATGCTCCACCCTGATACCCTGATAAATTTCCATATGCATTTCTATAATTTGGTTGTGGGAAGAGTTCTTAGGCTTATTTATTTGTTTTACTGTTTTGAGTAAGAAGTACTGCTTAGATGTTTTTTCTAACTTCAAAATGACTCCAAGAATTTATAAATATAGGAAAATGATGTATTGTAAATGATGTATACGAAAGCAAAATTATTCTGAACTCAAAATAATTTGCAGTTTAAAATCCCTTAGTTTACTTTGAGACATAAATTCTTCTTTAAATATTCATGTTTTTAAAATATTGATTCAGATAAGAAAGAGAATCCATCATCAGCAAAGACCTCTTATGCTACACTTTTAAATAATATATTTTCAAAATTGTATAATAGCACAAACAATAGAGACAATCTCTAATTTTGATTTGATTTTCAATTGAGGGTTAGTCATCAACAAGATAATGAACAATGTTGAGTATTATTTCATTTTATATTTACAGAATTAATTATAAGTTCTTAACTTTTCAATTGTCTTGGCTATGCTTTGTATTAAAAGAGAAGACAAAACCATAGCAAAGCTAATTTGTTACAGGCATTTTAGCTAAATCAAAAGTGAAATAAGCTGTATTAGATGTTGAGTTGAAAACGATTAATTGATCTGCTCTGTTATATCTTATTACTCTCCCATATGCTATTAACTTAAATAGATGATCTTATGCTCACTTTCCCTGGAGCAATTTGAATCTTTACTGAATTATAGTCAAAATAAAAAGACACCATTTATCAAAGAGAGAGAACCAGAACCAGAGTATCTGATCCTCAGTAAATGTTTCTTTAAAGTTACTGGTAATTTGCCAGAATTTAATCTCCCCAATTCAGTCATATATTTCACTTTGATACTTCTAACCTGGTTTTCACTATTCTCCACAGAGATATTTGTATTTTACTTGAGGGCAATAAGACAAAGCAAATAAAGGCTCCTTAGCTCCTGCCATATCATCCCAGTAGGAAGGAAGAGGGATAATCTTTACCTATATTGATGGGTGAATCTCTTTTCTGATCAAGATTTGTGTTTGTGTGTGGAATGTGTAATAGCATAATTAGCTTTGAGCCTCTGAGCTAGACTAAATTGCAACACTTTGACATAGACATATCAAAAAATCAGACTGTAGCTCCTCTAATGCTCTCTTCAATGTTCAGAAAGGACAGAAAAGTTTACCTTATCCTTCTCATTATCATTTTTATGTCTGTCTGAGTGTAAGGTTGTAGTCATAGGATGCTTTGTATCACCTGCATCTGTCTCAAGATATCACTTACAGTCACGTGCAACTACTTCAATACAAGAAAGTCTCTATCTGAAAGAACAGATTTCAACAGTTCAAATTTTTCACATCAGCTGGTAATGATGTAGTCATTCTTTGTAACTCTGGCAGAAGATGAAATTCTGTGAAGTCTCAGGGATCTCATACTCAGTTTGAATTATTCTTAAATTTACTAAGATAATTTTTTTTCTCAGCTAAGAGGAAATTAAATTTATAAAGACATCATCAGATGCCAGTCTAGAGACGCCAACGTTACACATCTATGTAAATCTCCAAAAGTCAAAATTGATTGGGATTAATCCAAGGCCATTTTAATTATAGTGTTACTTAAGGTGGGATTTGGCTCCCTTCTGCTCAAAAGCCAATAAACAGGCAAGGTTGATGAAAAGGACATTTTGCTTTATTACAGATACCAGTCACTGGAAGGGGGAAGGGCAGCTGTATGTCCAAAGGCCAACCTCTATCACTGACAATCATTGGGCAAGAAATTTTATAGACAGAGGGAGGAAGTTATATGTAGAAATAGTGCAGTCAGCTCTGACAGTCATCTTGAAATTGATCATGTGGTGTTCTGACTAGTCTCATCTTGTTTTAGATAGAATTAATCTTCAGTTCCAGTTTCCATTTCTTTGAAGCCAATTCTCAAAATCGTGCTAGCTCATGTCATGGCTACAGTCTGGTCACCAGATAATTAACTTCTCCTTCGTGGAGATTTCAGTATTTATAAGAGAGCTCATAAGACATGGTTCAGCATATTACCTATGGCCCTAGAGAAGGAAATAAAGGTCCTCGACTATGTTCAATGAGTACATTATTATTATTTGGTGTCCTTTGACTGTTTTCCTTTGTTTCTGCATTTCTCACTTCTTTGATTGAACTTATTGTTGGACTAAAGTTTTCCCACAGACAAAAGTCACAAGAGGACAAGGAGGGAATAGGCAAGGATCATAGGGCCCCATTCAATTTCAATAGTGATATATATTAACAATAGTGCTACTATATAATAATAATGACAATTTTTTATTGTTTTAAATAAAATCTTTATACATTGTCTTTCAACTTATGAATATAGTACTCTTTTCACATAGGAAAAAAGAAAAAAAGAAACTAAAATTCAATGAGGTTAAACTATGTACCATGGTAGCTAGTAACTGCCAGAAGCAGGATTCAAGTACACTTGTGCCTGATAACATTAAACTACCACTTAAATGACATAACAATGTTAACTGAAAACACATATTCTTCACAGTTAATATACATTGTAAACTGGTAAAAATCCTATGCACATCAACTTTGAAATGCCCACCACATTATCAGATCAGATCAGATCAGATCATATCAGATCAGTCGCTCAGTCATGTCCGACTCTCTGCGACCCCATGAACTGCAGCACGCCAGGCCTCCCTATCCATCACCAGCTCCCGGAGGTCACTCAGACTCACATCCATCGAGTCAGTGATGCCATCCAGCCATCTCATCCTCTGTCGTCCCCTTCTCTTCCTACCCCCAATCCCTCCCAGCATCAGAGTCTTCTCCAATGAGTCAACTCTTCACATGAGGTGGCCAAAATACTGGAGTTTCAGCTTGAGCATCATTCCTTCCAAAGAAATCCCAGGGCTGATCTCCTTCAGAATGGACCGGTTGGATCTCCTTGCAGTCCAAGGGACTCTCAAGAGTCTTCTCCAACACCACAGTTCAAAAGCATCAATTCTTCGGCGCTCAGCCTTCTTCACAGTCCAGCTCTCACATCCATACATGACCACAGGAAAGACCATAGCCTTGACTAGGCGAACCTTTGTTGGCAAAGTGATGTCTCTGCTTTTGAATATGCTATCTAGGTTGGTCATAACTTTCCTTCCAAGTAGTAAGTGTCTTTTAATTTCATGGCTGCATTATAAAATGAACTAAATACTTCTTGTACATGTATAATGCAAACCTTTGGCAAGCCATATTTAAACATATTCAATGAAGAATTTTTGATATAGAAAACAATATACTACCACAGAGTTATTTAAAAAAAATGATAATGATATGTCTGTGCTGATGTGAAAAGATTTTCAAAACATGCTATTAACTTTTGAAAACCAAGCTTTGAGTAAAGGGGCATGGGAAACAAAGAAGGTGAGCCCTACATTTGCCTGAGCTAACTGATTCAAGAGTTTCCAAGCCCTGGTACAAAAATGTGGACCCTGAGTTGAGGAGAGGGAAATGGGTGTTTGAGGAGTCCAAGGTTGTCAGAGTTCACAAGACTGAGTACCAGAGCAGAAAAAGCAGCACTGAGACAACACAGAAAACCTGCAGAGGGGCTCCAGTCAGCACACGCCACGGAAACCAGCCTAAGTACAGGCTGCTGCTGCTGCTGCTAAGTCACTTCAGTCGTGTCCAACTCTGTGCGACCCCATAGGCGGCAGCCCCCCAGGCTCCCTCGTCCTTGGAATTCTCCAGGCAAGAACATTGGAGTGGGTTGCCATTTCCTTCTTCAATGCATGAAGGTGAAAAGTGAAAGTGAAGTCGCTCGGTCTTGTCCGACTCTTAGCGACACCATGGACTGCAGTCCACCAGGCTCCTCTGTCCATGGGATTCGGCAGGCAAGAGTACTGGAGTGGGGTGCCATTGCCTTCTCTGAAACCCAGGCTAGGAGAAGCTGTATAAGGAAACTAGGTAAGACTGGTGAGAACTCCATCTAAATAGATAGAAACGATACCCAGAGCTCAAAATACAGTTGAGTGGCACACCTCACCACCATGGGATGTTGATAGAATACACACAATTTTACTACAGTAGTAAAGGAAAGTAGACCAAAACATTGATCTTACATCAAACATGAAAGCTCCAAGGATCAAACTCTAAATAATTTGAGAAAATATTAGACTAAAGCTGAGAGATATTTATAGGAACACAAATATTAGTCATACATTAGAATTCTAAATGGCTAGAATTGTCATACTTAGTGAAGTAAATCAGAGAAAGTAATACCATATGAAATCATCTATATGTGGAATCTAAAAAGAAATACAAATGAAATTATTTACAAAATGGAAACAGACTCATAGACATAGAGAACAAACTTATAGCTACCAAGGGGAGAAGTATGGGGGTAAGGATAGATTGAGAGTTTTTGATTAACATGTACACATTGCTATATTTAAAATGGATAAGCAGCAAGGATATACTGTATAGTATGGGGACTTTGTAATAAATGGGAAAATAATTTGAAAAAAAATTAAATAAAGATATAGCAGGCAAATGAACATAAAGTGAAAGCAAGGACTCAATTCTAGTTTTGAACCAGTTTGAATTCAGAAAAAAATAAAGTTGCTAGCTTTCAATCTAAATTATTAGGCATTCAAAGAAACAAGAAAATAAACTTATAACAAGGACAAAAATCAATCAAAACAAATCTAGAAATGACAGAGATGATATAATGATTAGATAAAGGGCAATAAAAGTTATTCAGCTGTATTCCATATATTCAAGACTCTGGAAGTAATATAAAAGGTATTAAGTATAGATATGGGTGATATTTTTAAAGCTCTCAGTTGAAACAGAGATTAAAATTATAATTGTTCAGTTGAAAATTATAATGGACAGGATTGATAACAGATTAGATATCACCAAAAAAATACTGGTGAACTTAAAGACATATCAGTAGAATCAGTCAACAAGAATGAACAAAACATTGTGAGTATGAAAAAACTTCAAATGGCCTAGTTCTTTGTAACGGAAGTCACCAAAGCGAAGAATAAAGTCATAGAATGAAAAAATACTTAGAAAAATAATGGAAATTTCTTAATTTGACAAAAACTATACACTCTAAGATCTAGAAAGCTAAAATTTAAATACCTAGTAGAATTTCAAAAGGAAAAAAGTAGACATGAGAAGGCAGATACTGAATTATTTCATTCACATAAATTTTAAGAAAATGCATAATGAGACTGGAGGAGAAGGATACAAAGGGAATGTTTTGAGGCAAATAAGTTTATTACCTTGATTGTGGTTATGACATATGAGTGTATACATATTAAATCTTACCAAATTGTGTATGTTATGTGTGAAATATATCTTAAGGTTAGGCTTCCCTGGTGGCTCAGATGGTAAAGAATTTGCATACAGTGCAGAAGACCTGGGTTCAGTCTCTGGGTTGGGAAGATCCCCTGGAGGAAGGCATGGCAACCCACTCCAGTATTCTGGCCTGGAGAATTCCATGGACAGAGGAGCCTGGCAGGCTAAGGTCCATAGGGTTGTAAAGAGTCTGATATGACTGAAGTGACTTAGCATGCATGCGCATATATTCATATATATATATTACATTGTAAAATAATTACTGATACTTTCCTTTGCATCAAACTTGTCTGGAGAAAACACATGCAAAGAAAATAGCAAAGAAAAAAAAAAAAACTAGCAAAGAAGAGATCTGTCTGTAGTACTGGAGCCAAAGAATAGATCATTTTCTGGAAAAAAAATAAAAATTAAGGTAATCTAAATGAGAATATGGTTTGTGAAATATTAGTATGAACAGGTTAGACTATGTGGATTATGAGTATAGAAAGCACTTTAGGTCTTTCTTATCTCTGACAATTACAGAAATCACTTGTAAGTGTTACTGATATAGATAGGTTATAATAACTATCTTTTAAGGTACCACATTTATCATATAAGAAATTGTCTCCAATTAGAAGGGAGGAGCAACCCCACACCCAAGGCCAGGGTTGGTGGCCTGGAGGACCAACCCGACGTCCAAGGAGCCGTGGCTGCACGGGCGCAGTAGGGGCTAGAGGAGCTATCCCACATTGAAGGTCAGGAAGGGTGGCGGTGAGGAGAGACCTCTCCTCCAAGGTAAGGAGCAATGGCTGTGCTTTGCTGGAGCAGCCATGAAGAGATACCCCACGCTCAAGGTAAGAGAAACCCAAATAAGACGGTAAGTGTTGCAAGAGGGCATCAGAGGGCAAACACACTGAAACCATACTCACAGAAAACTAGTCAATCTAATCACACTAGGACCACAGCCTTGTCTAACTCAATGAAACTAAGCCATGGGCGTGGGGAAACCCAGGATGGGTGGGTCATGGTGGAGAGATCTGACAGGATGTGGTCCGCTGGAGAAGGGAATGGCAAACCACTTCAGTATTCTTGCCTTGAGAACCCCATGAACAGTATGAAAAGGCAAAATGATAGGATACTGAAAGAGAAACTCCCCAGGTCAGTAGGGGCCCAATATGCTACTGCAGATCAGTGGAGAAATAACTCCAGGAAGAATGAAGGGATGGAGCCAAAGCAAAAAGAATACCCGGCTGTGGATGTGACTGGTGATAGAAGCAAGGTCCGATACTGTAAAGAGCAATATTGCATAGGAACCAGGAATGTCAGGTCCATGAATCAAGGCAAATTGGAAGTGGTCAAACAAGAGATGGCAAGAGTGAATGTCACATTCTAGGAATTAGTGAACTAAAATGGACTGAAATGGGTGAATTTAACTCAGATGACCATTATATCTACTACTGTGGGCAGGAATCCCTTAGAAGAAATGGAGTGGCCATCATAGTCAACAAGAGTGCAAAATGCAGTACTTGGACACAATCTGAAAAATGACAGAATGATCTCTGTTCATTTCCAAGGCAAACCATTCAATGTCACAGTAATCCAAGTAATCCCCAACCAGTAACACTAAAGAAGCTGAAGTTGAATGGTTCTATGAAGACCTACAAGAACTTTTAGAACTAACACCCCCAAAAGATGTCCTTTTCATTATAGGGGACTGGAATGCAAAAGTAGGAAGTTAAGAAACATCTAGAGTAACAGGCAAATTTGGCCTTGGAATATGGAATGAAGCAGGGCAAAGACTAATAAAGTTTTGCCAAGAAAATGCACTGGTCATAACAAACACCCTCTTCCAACAACAGAAGAGAAGAATCTACACACGGACATCACCAGATGGTCAACACCGAAATCAGATTGATTATATTCTTTGCAGCCAAAGATGGAGAAGCTCTATACAGTCAGCAAAAACAAGACCAGGAGCTGGACTGTGTCTAAGAGCATGAAATCCTTATTGCCAAATTCAGACTTAAATTGAAGAAAGTAGGGAAAACCACTAGACCATTCAGGTATGACCTAATTCAAATCCTTTATGCTTATACAGTGGAAGTGAGAAATAGATTTAAGGGCCTAGATCTGATAGAGTGCCTGATGAACTATAGAATGAGGTTCGTGACATTGTACAGGAGACAGGGATCTAGACCATTCTCATGGAAAAGAAATGCAAAAAGGCAAAATGGCTGCCTGGGGAGGCCTTACAAATAGCTGTGAAAAGAAGACAAGCAAAAAGCAAAGGAGAAAAGGAAAGATATAAACATCTGAATGCAGAGTTCCAAAGAATAGCAAGAAGAGATAAGAAAGCCTTCTTCAGCAATCAATGCAAAGAAATAGAGGAAAACAACAGAATGGGAAAGACTAGGGATCACTTCAAGAAAATCAGAGATACCAAAGAAACATTTCATGCATAGATGGACTCGATAAAGGACAGAAATGGTATGGACCTAACAGAAGCAGAAGATATTAAGAAGAGGTGGCAAGAATACACAGAAGAACTGTACAAAAAAGATCTTCATGACCCAGATAATCATGATGGTGTGATCACTGACCTAGAGCCAGACATCCTGGAATGTGAAGTCAAGTGGGTCTTAGAAAGCATCACTACGAACAAAGCTAGTGGAGATGATGGAATTCCAGTGGAGCTATTTCAAATCCTGAAAAGTGATGCTGCGAAAGTGCTGCACTCAATATGCCAGAAAATTTGGAAGACTCAGCAGTGGCCACAGGACTGGAAGAGGTCAATTTTCATTCCAATCCCAAAGAAAGGCAATGCCAAAGAATGCTCAAACTACCACACAATTGCACTCATCTCACATGCTAGTAAGTAATGCTCAAAATTCTCCAAGCTATGCTTCAGCAATATGTGAACAGTGAACTTCCTCTTGTTCAAGCTGGCTTTAGAAAAGGCAGAGGAACCAGAGATCAAATTGCCAACATCCGCTGGATCATGGAAAAAGCAAGAGAGTTCCAGAAAAGCATCTATTTCTGTTTTATTGACTATGCCAAAGCCTTTGACTGTGTGGATCACAATAAACTGTGGAAAATTCTGAAAGAGATGGGAATACCAGACCACCTGATCTGCCTCTTGAGAAATCTGTATGCAGGTCAGGAAGCAACTATTAGAACCGGACATGGAACAACAGATTGGTTCCAAATAGGAAAAGGAGTACATCAAGGCTGTATATTGTCACCCTGCTTCTTTAACTTATATGCAGAGCACATCATGAGAAACGCTGGACTGGAAGAAACACAAGTTGGAATCAAGATTGCTGGGAGAAATATCAATAACCTCAGATATGCAGATGACACCACCCTTATGGCAGAAAGTGAAGAGGAACTAAAAAGCCTCTTGATGAAAGTGAAAGTGGAGAGTGAAAAAGTTGGCTTAAATCTCAACATTCAGAAAACGAAGATCATGGTATCTGGTCCCATCACTTCATGGGAAATAGATGGGGAAACAGTGGAAACAGTGTCAGACTATTTTTCTGGGCTCCAAAATCACTGTAGATGGTGACTGCAGCCATGAAATTAAAAGACGCTTACTCCTTGGAAGGAAAGTTATGACCAACCTAGATAGCATATTCAAAAGCAGAGACATTACTTTGCCAACAAAGGTCCGTCTAGTCAAGGCTATGGTCTTTCCTGTGGTCATGTATGGATGTGAGAGCTGGACTATGAAGAAGGCTGAGTGCCGAAGAATTGATGCTTTTGAACTGTGGTGTTGGAGAAGACTCTTGAGAGTCCCTTGGACTGGAAAGAGATATCAACCAGTCCATTCTCAAGGAGATCAGCCCTGGGATTTCTTTGGAAGGAATGTTGCTGAAGCTGAAGCACCAGTATTTTGGCCACCTCAAGCGAAGAGTTGACTCATTGGAGAAGACTCTGATACTGGGAGGGATTGGGGGCAAGAGGAGAAAGGGACGACAGAGGATGAGATGGCTGGATGGCATCACTGACTCGATGGACGTGAGTCTAGATGAACTCCAGGAGCTGGTGATGGACAGGGAGGCCTGGCGTTTTGGGATTCATGGGGTCGCAAAGATTCAGACACAACTGAGTGACTGATCTGATCTGATCTGATAAAAACTCAACCCCTGTAGGTACCATCCATAACTTTCCTGATATGAGAACATATTCTCTAACAATAGTCAAAATTAGAGACCTGTTGTAACATAATAATGTAAATTTTTATTTTGTTCATATATTTACTATTAATGTTTATATATGCTACAAGTTTAATCTATTTAATATTTATGAAATATTTAATAAGTACTTAAATATATACTTATATGTTTCAATTGTATAGTTTAAATTCTATATTTTAGCTTATACTATATATTTAAATATTGTTTGATTTAAATGTAGATATATGTATGTATGTGTGGGTATTTATATATAATATATATAATGGGCTTCCCAGATGGCACTGCTGCTGCTGCTGTCACTTCAGTTGTGTCCGACTCTGTGTGACCCCATAGACGGCAGCCCACCAGGCTCCCCTGTCCCTTGCATTCTCTAGACAAGAACACTGGAGTAGGTTGCCATTTCCTTCTCCAGTGCATAGAAGTGAAAAGTGAAAGTGAAGTCAATCAATCATGTCTGACTCTTAGTGACCCCATGAACTGCAGCCCACCAGGTTCCTCCATCCATGGGATTTTTCAGGCAAGAGTACTGGAGTGGGGTGCCATTACCTTCTCCTAGATGGCACTAGTGGTAAAGAACTCATCTGCCAATGGAGGAGGCATGAGACATGGGTTTGATCCCTGGATTGGGAAAATCCCCTGGAAGAGGGAATGAGAATCCACTCCAGTGTTTTTGCAAAAAGAATGTCATGGACAGAGGAGCCTGGAGGGCTATAGTTCATATGGTCACAAAGAGTCAGACATAACTGAAGCAACTCAGTATGCACACACATATGTAAAATATATATATATTTAAAATACTTGCTTACTATAGCTTCAAATCTTCATTTTTATAAATGTAGTTAATTTAATATAAATTCCTGATTTACAAGTTTGCAGTATCTTTTATGCTATAATAATTCTAAGTGTTACCAAAGGTGATTAAGATATCAATGTGATACATTTCCATGTTCAGCAGAATATCTTAATTATATGTTTCCTAGATTATTGTTGCTCTGCTTATAAACTTTGAGTCATATTGTGCCTTATTTAGTTTTAATACATTAAGTGTATCAATTAGTTTGACTTCATGAGAAGACAATTACTATAGTTCCTAGAATCAGTCCACCTCAGTGTTCAGTGACCTCTGTTAGGAAATTTTGTTAGTCATGCATTTGCCTGTATCCATAGCAAAGATGCTCTGTGGTTTTTGTTTGTTTTACCAAGATGATTTATTGTTTTTCACACAGATATGATATAAAAGATGTTTATAATAGGAAGAGACAAAATACTAGATTTCAGCCTCTGTGATCTATTGTGTGGTGTTAGAAATGTAGACAGCCAAGTCTTAAGTCAGAAACTAGAGTTAACTGAATATTGGAATGAATGGCTGTTGTCACGCATGTGGTGTGCATTTTGTTTAGGGCAGTGCAGGAGACCCGGGTTCAATCCCTGGATCAGGAAGATCCCCTGGAGAAGTAAATGTTAAACCACTCCAGTATCCTTGCCTGGAAAAGCCCATGGACCAAGGAGTCTGAGGGGCTGCAGACCATGGAGTCGCAAAGAGTTGAGCATGACTGAAAGACTAATACACACACTAGAAAGCATAATAATCATTGACACAAAACAACTTGTCAGAAAAATAATTCCATTTAGTTGAATAGAGAATTTTACCTGTTTCATAACCCTAAGAGTTATATGGAATGTTGGATTATTACAACAGTAAAACTGTTTAAGTATTTTAATAAGTCTAATCAATCTCATCTTAAACAAACACAAATTTTATTAATTATATTCGGTACTAATAAAAACAGGGTTATTGCAAATATCTGCTTCCTTTTTCTTAAATAAAACTTGTAGACCATTCAAATCTGTTCAGTATTCAAGTTTGTATTTGGTTTCTCATGTAGAAGTACTTGTAAGCAAGACGTTTATGTAATAAAGATAATTAATTTTACATAAAAGTTATCACATCTTAGACACTGGGATAATTTTAGATTTATATCTGTTAATTTAACAAATCAATTAAAATATAAATTATTTATTTAATATATTTTATAATTTGTTAACATCCCCCAAAGGTGAAATTGTTCACATTCACATAATGAAAGGTAAAGATTTTTCTCAATTACACTCGAAGTGGGCAACTTTAATGTCCTCAGTTATACCTCATTAAAAAGCACTATAAATCATTGATCTAAGTTTAAAAAAATAATTTTTATTTCAGTTAGTGTGAACTATTTTATTTGATGTCAATTCACAAATATTCTAACAGAAAAACAAGCAAAAATTGAACAAATGATATTCTTCCCTGTCAGTTATTTTTTATCTGATAGAGAATGGAACCTCATCATCCACCTAATAAATATTACCAAAGAAGCAAAGAAAAAAATGTTCTTGGCTATAAATAGCCCATGAAGAGCACCAGTGGATTAACTCATTCTATTGTTTTCCTCTATTTCTTGCACTGATTGCTGAGGAAGGCTTTCTTAGCTCTCCTTGCTATTTTTGGGAACTCTGCGTTCTAATGGGTTTATCTTTCCTTTTCTACTTTGCCTTTAGCGTCTCTTCTTTTCACAGCTATTTGTATGGCTTCCTCAGGCAACCATTTTGCTTTTTGCTTTTCTCTTTCTTGGGAATGGTATTGATCACTGCCTCTTTTTTGTACAATGTCTTGAACCTTTGTCCATAGTTCTTCAGGCACTCTATCAGATCTAATCCCTTAAATCTATTTCTCACTTCCACTGTATAGTCATTAATGTTTAACGATTGGAATGTTAATGTTAATCACTCCAATGTATAATGTTAATATAATTTTATTATGGTTTAACATATGTTTCTTCCTATTGTGATTTCTTATTTGACATTTCTTGTTAAGGAACAATCCATTTTATCTCCAAACATTTGCATCTTTGTAATCTTTATTCCATATTGATTTTTGTTAATATCTCCTTTCATCAGAGTATATAGTTACATAAGTACATTTTATTTGAATTCTGAGTTAATTGGTTTATTCCTCAACATCTTGCTTCCTTTAACTTGAAAGAGACACTTTTAAAAATGTTTGTAGTGCTTGTATACTTGTAGCAAATTTTCTAAATATCTTACTGTAAAACATAATTTCATTTTAATTTTAAAACATTATTTTCCCTTAATACAAAATATTAAGTGCAGTATCATCCCCTCTAAGGCACACATCCCAGACTTTAGAAATATTCCATCATTTTCTGACTTTTACAGTTTCTATTGAAATGTCACCTGTTATTCTTATTGCTATACTTCCAAGGTTTTTTTTTTTTTTTTTTTTTTCCTACTATTTTTAAGATTTATTCTAAGATTTTTTTTTCCTTTCCTTAAGTATGTAGTTTTTAAGTGTGATTATTTTTTATTTACACTACTTGGGAGCTCATTGAACTTTTGAACGTATTAGTCACTCAGTTGTATCCAAGTCTTGTGACCCTATCGACTGTAGCCTGCCAGGCTCCTCTCTCCATAGGATTCTCCAAGCAAGAATACTGGAGTGAGTTTCCATTCCTTTCTCCATGGCACCTTTCAGACTGAAAGATCGAACCCAAGTTTCCTGCATTGCAGGCAGATTCTTTACCATCTGAGCCACCAGGGAAACCATTGAGCTTCTTAGATCTCTGGCTTAAAACATTCAATAAGTTTCAGAAAATAATTCAGTCTTTGTCTCTTTTAGTATTCCTTTATACCATTTTCTTCCCCAATTAATTGGTTTAATTTTTGAATTTAAGTAATGACTATCTCAGAGCCTTTCATTATATAAATCTTGCCTCTTTCTTCCTGTTTCTTTATCTTTCCAGTCTCTTTTTTTCTTTGCCTTCCTTCCTTCCTTTTTCCTTCCCTTCTGCCCTGTCTTTTTATTCTTATTACTCTTCAATATTTTTCATTTCTTGTTTTTCCAAGTCATTAATTCTGTCTTGAGGTGTGATAAATTTGCTATTAAACCATTCTCTTCCAAAATTTAGTTTTAGGCGTTCAGTTTTAAATTATTCAAATTATTTATATATTAATTGAAATTCTTTATTTTTTAAACATTTTTATGTTTCCCATTTTCTTATTACTCTAATAATGGAATCATATGCCACTATGAATATATATTTCTCTTGTCCATTGATTTTTTGGTAGGCCTTGTAATTTAATGTACGATGCTTTATGTTGTCACTGAAAAATAATAAAAGCTCTGAAATGTAATCTTCCTTCAAATTAGTTGGTATATTTTATGACAAGCAGATTGATCACCCTCATCCTACCTAGACTTGATTTTAATGGGTACAAATTTTCACCCTAAAACTGGAGAATGAATTTTGTTATATCTCAAAGACAATGCAAAGTGTATTTGTATTTATCACGTCTAGCTTTGTTGCTATGACTTCATCTCCTTTTTTTTTTTTTTCTGCTACATAAAGGATAACATTTCTAATTAGATTTCTAAAGACTGATATTTTTTCTAAATATCTAAAAACTGATATTGTTTTTTAGAGTCTCACTCTTTGTGTGTTTTGACTTTCATATTCTCCTGTATTTAAATAAAACTGTTTTTACTTGGGTTCCATTCCCTCCTACTGTGTTAATAATAAAGTTAGGTGGTTATGACACATAATTAGTTCATTTCTCTCTTCTTTCAATAATTTTAGGTATGGTTTACTTTGGAATATCCCCTCTCATGAGTTCAAAAAAGATACTTTATGTATTTTCCAAGTTTTATTATTGTTTTGGTTAAACATTTAGTCATGTACAATCTAGAACAAGAAATCCTGTGAGATTTAAGTTTCAATAGAATGATTCTAATTGTGAATGGGTTAATAAACAAATTTTACAAACTTAAATTTGGGAAGAAGGTTTTAGATGATATGAAATATTTGAGTGTATAATCAATGCCGTAAAAATAATACTTTTATTGACAGTACTAGATTTAAAAAATAAACTAGTGTGAATTTCTTATAATTTATGATAAATATGGAAAGACATTATTACTTTATATAATGTCATCTTTGCTTACCTTCATCAAGCTTTTTAACTTTGCATCTTTTATTATCAATTATGAGTAGTAATGGTTTGCTTTTATACTTTTTATGCCTGTTAAATATATGATAATTGAAACTTATGCCTGGAAGGATAATGATACTGAAAAATTTTATCCTTTTATGAACAAATGTTGATTTGTATCCTAGGACATAGATGATGACATGTTAAGTCCCACAAATATGGGTAGGAGTTTTTTTTAAATAAACTCTATAAACTAAATTTTTAAAACAAATCCTACCTTCCTAAGAATCAGATCAGATCAGATCAGATCAGTCGCTCAGTCATGTCCGACTCTTTGCGACCCCATGAACTGCAGCACGCCAGGCCTCCCTGTCCATCACCAGCTCCCAGAGGTCACCCAGACTCACACCCATCAAGTCAGTGATGCCATCCAGCCATCTCATCCTCTGTCGTCCCCTTCTCCTCCTGCCCTCAATCCCTCCCAGCATCAGAGTCTTCACCAATGAGTCAACTCTTCGCATGAGGTGGCCAAAATACTGGAGTTTCAGCTTTAGCATCATTCCTTCCAAAGAAATTCCAGGATTGATCTCCTTCAGAATGGACTGGTTGGATCTTCTTGCAGTCCAAGGGACTCTCAAGAGTCTTCTCCAACACCACAGTTCAAAAGCATCAATTCTTCGGCGCTCAGCCTTCTTCACAGTCCAGCTCTCACATCCATACATGACCACAGGAAAGACCATAGCCTTGAGTAGGCGAATCTTTGCTGACAAAATAATGTCTCTGCTTTTGAATATGCTGTCTAGGTTGGTCATAACTTTCCTTCCAAGGAGTAAGCGTCTTTTAATTTCATGGCTGCAGTCACCATCTGCAGTGATTTTGGAGCCCAGAAAAATAAAGTCTGACACTGTTTCCACTGTTTCCCCATCTATTTGCCATGTAGTGATGGGACTGGATGCCATGATCTTCGTTTTCTGAATGTTGAGCTTTAAGCCAACCTTTTCACTCTCCACTTTCACTTTCATCAAGAGGCTTTTCAGCCCCTCTTCACTTTCTGCCATAAGAGTGGTGTCATCTGCATACCTGAGGTTATTGATATTTCTCCCGGCAATCTTGATTCCAACTTGTGTTTCTTCCAGTCCAGCATTTCTCATGATGTACTCTGCATATAAGTTAAATAAACATGGTGACAATATGCAGCCTTGACATACTCCTTTTCCTATTTGGAACCAGTCTGTTGTTCCATGTCCAGTTCTAACTGTTGCTTCCTGACCTGCATACAGATCTCTCAAGATGCACATCAGGTGGTCTGGTATTCCCATCTCTTTCAGAATTTTCCATAGTTTATTGTGATCTACGCAGTCAAAGGCTTTGGCATAGTCAATAAAGCAGAAATTCCTAAGAATACCTGTCATGATTAGTATTAACAAGTGGATACATACACAGTTTGGCTAATAGCTTTCTAAGGGAATAGAATCTATTCAGTGACTAACAAGACCTCAATTCCTTTGAACTACTGATGAAATTTTATCCTTATTTAAAAAACAGAGAGTACATGTAACATAAAATTGCTAATTTCAGTATCTCAATTTTAATTTTAAACCAAGAAAATACTTTGCACACATTATATAATTAATGATTCCCCAGGGTGTAGCAAGAAGCCTAGTTTTTACATGTATTATCACACAAATGATATCTGTATTAATCCTATTAAAATTAAAATATATTTCAGAAGTTATAATACATTAACTTTCAAGTTGAAAGAATACATTTTCCCCCACATGTTCTTATCTGATTTAAAATAGAAGAGTAAATCTCTGTATTACTTTGCAATGGTTATTTGTATTTTTTAATTTAGAGTGTATAAAAAATATTTTATTTCTCTAAATCTTCCAGTGAATCAGAGAATATATACTCTTTAGAGCATGAAAAACCTCCAGATGTTAGGATTTCCCCTTTATGCATCTTGATTTATTTTAATGAATATATCTGCCAAAGTTGAACTACATCATATATAATATACACTACATATATATTAATAAAATAACATATGTATATATAATAGAAAACAAAGAGAAATGATAGCTCCTCCTGTGATCACTAGACTGTAAATGTGATTTTAAAGGTTTAATACTGTAATTAAAAATGAATGTGCATAGGATAAGTCATTTCAGTTGTGTCAACTCTTTACAACTGAATGGACTATAGTCCATCAGGTTCCTCTGTCCAAGGGATTCTCTAGGCAAGAATACTGGAATGGATTGTCATGCCCTCCTCCAAAGGATCTTTCCTACCCAGGGACTGAACCCACATCTTTTAAGCCTCCTGGATTGGCAAGTGGGTTCTTTACCAATAGTGCCACCTGGGAAATTCTAAGTAAAAATAAGAGCACCCAAAAATGTGAGCAAAGGACAAGTAGGGTAAAATGGATCCTCCAAAAAAAATTACTCAAATCAGCACCAAAGTTCTCACAGAAGGACTCAGTAAAGTGTTAAGACACACTAACATTGAATGTTCCACATTAAGTCAAATTATCTCAAAATGAGGAAAAATCCAACAAAGTAATGCAACTATTGCCTGTCACTTTCAGTTCTAGCAGAAGCAAGAATAATTATGGTGAAGAAAATTTTCCTATTTGACTCAGGAAATACTTGTTAAATTTAATAATATATGAAATGAAATTCAATAAAAATGATAAACCCACAAAAAATTAATGCCAGGAGAGTCCATGTTATTTTGTTTGTCATTAGTTGGAGAAACACAGAGATCACATAACAAACCAATAATAGCAGACTTCTAAACTTTGTATCAGGAAATTCCTTGAACATGAATATTTTTTTTTTCTGATCAATTTATATGTTGATATTAATATTGAAGATTGAGCTATATTAGAAGAAAAAAATTTTTTAAGTTGAGGGATATTTGTGTGAAAGAACTAAGAACAAATGAGATTTATACCAACCTCACATGATTTTGTATACATATCAGTTCAGTTCGGTTCAGTTCTGTTTGGTTCAGTTCAGTCGCTAAGACGTGTCCGACTCTTTGCGACCCCATGAATCACAGCACGCCAGGGTTCCCTGTCCATCACCAACTCCCGGAGTTCATCTAGTCTCACGTCCATCAAGTCAGTGATGCCATCCAGCCATCGCATCCTCTGTCATCCGCTTCTCCTCCTGCCCCTAATCCCTCCCAGCATCAGAGTCTTGGCCAATAAGTCAACTCTTTGCATGAGGTGGCCAAAGTACTTGAGTTTCAGCTTTAGCATAATTCCTTCCAAAGAGATCCCAGGGCTGATCTCCTTCAGAATGGGCTGGTTGGATATCCTTGTAGTCCAAGGGACTCTAAAGAGTCTTCTCCAACACCACAGTTCAAAAGCATGAATTCTTCAACGTTCAGTCTTCTTCAAAGTCCAACTCTCACATCCATACATGACCACAGGAAAAACCATAGCCTTGACTAGGCGAACCTTTGTTGGCAAAGTAATGTCTCTGCTTTTGAATATGCTGTCTAAGTTGCTTACAACTGTCCTTCCAAAGAGTAAGTGTCTTTTAATTTCATGGCCGCAGTCACCATCTGCAGGGATTTTGGAGCCCAGAAAAATAAAGTCTGACTCTATTTCCATTGTTTCCCCACCTATTTCCCATGTAGTGAGGGACTGGATGCCATGATCTTCATTTTCTGAATGTTGAGCTTTAAGAGAGCTTTTCCACTCTGCACTTACACTTTCATCAAGAGGCTTTTTAGTTCCTCTTCACCTTCTGCCATAAGGGTGGTGTCATCTGCATATCTGAGGTTATTGATATTTCTCCCGGCAATCTTGATTCCAGCTTGTGTTTCTTCCACTCCAGTGTTTCTCATGATGTACTCTGCATATAAGTTAAATAAACAGGGTGGCAATATACAGCCTTGACGTACTCCTTTTCCTATTTGGAACCAGTCTGTTGTTCCATGTCCAGTTCTAACTGTTGTTTCCTGACCTGCATACAGATTTCTCAAGAGACAGATCAGGTGGTCTGGTATTCTCATCTGCTTCAGAATTGTTCACAGTGGATTGTAATCCACACAGTCAAAGGCTTTGGCATAATCAATAAAGCAAAAATAGATGTTTTTCTGGAACTCTCTTGCTTTTTCGATGATCCAGAGGATGTTGACAATTTGATCTCTGGTTCCTCTGCTTTTTCTAAAACCAGCTTGAACATCAGAAAGTTCACGGTTCATATATTGCTGAAGCATAGCTTGGAGAATTTTGAGCATTACTTTACTAGCATGTAAGATGAGTGCAATTGTGCAGTAGTTTGAACATTTTTTGGCATTGCCTTTCTTTGGGATTGGAATGAAAACTGACCTTTTCCAATCTTGTGGCCACTGCTGAGTTTTCCAAATTTGCTGGCATAATGAGTGCAGCACTTTCACAGCATCATCTTTCAGGATTTGAAATAGGTCAACTCGAATTCCATCACCTCCACTAGCTTTGTTCCTAGTGATGCTTTCTAAGGCCCACTTGACTTAACGTTCCAGGATGTCTGGCTCTAGATCAGTGATCACACCATCGTGATTATCTGGGTCATGAAGATCTTTTTTGTACAGTTCTTCTATGTATTCTTGCCACCACTTCTTAATATCTTCTGCTTGTTAGGTTCATACCATTTCTGTCCTTTATCGACCCCATCTTTGCATGAAATATTCCCTTGGTATCTCTAATTTTCTTGAAGAGATCTCTAGTCCTTTCCATTCCGTTGTTTTCCTTTTTTTCTTTGCATTGGTTGCTGAAGAAGGCTTTCTTATCTCTTCTTGAAACTCTGCATTCAAATGCTTATATCTTTTCTTTTCTCCTTTGCTTTTCTCTTCTCTTCTTTTCCTAGCTATTTGTAAGGCCTCCCCAGATAGCCATTTTACCTTTTTGCATTTCTTTTCATGATTATGGTCTTGATCCCTGTGTCCTGTACAATGTCACGAACCTCATTCCATAGTTCATCAGGCACTCTATCTATCAGATCTAGGCTCTTAAATCTATTTCTCACTTCCACTGTATAATCCTAAGGGATTTGATTTAGGTCATACCTGAATGGTCTATCAGATCTAGGCTCTTAAATCTATTTCTCACTTCCACTGTATAATCCTAAGGAATGTGATTTAGGTCATACCTGAATGGTCTATCGGATCTAGGCTCTTAAATCTATTTCTCACTTCCACTGTATAATCCTAAGGGATTTGATTTAGGTCATACCTGAATGGTCTAGTGCTTTTCCCTACTTCCTTCAATTTCAGTCTGAATTTCACAATAAGGAGGTCATGATGTGAGCCACAGTCATCTCCTGGTCCTGTTTTTGCTGACTGAATAGAGCTTCTTCCTCTTTGGCTGCAAAGAAGATAATCAATCTGATTTTGGTGTTGACCATCTGGTGATGTCCATGTGTAGAGTCTTCTCTTGTGTTGTTGGAAGAGCGTGTTTTCTATGACCAGTGCATTCTCTTGGCAAAACTCTATTAGCCTTTGTCCTGCTTCATTCCGTATTCCAAGGCCAACTTTACCTGTTACCCTAGGTGTTTCTTGAGTTCCTACTTTTGCATTCCAGTCCCCTATAATGAAAAGGACATCTTTTGGGGGTGTTAGTTCTAAAAGGCCTTGTAGGACATCATAGAACCGTTCAACTTCAGTTTCTTCAAAGTTACTGGTTGGGGCATAAACTTGGATTACTGTGATATTGAATGGTTTGCCTTGGAAACAAACAGAGATCATTCTGTCGTTTTTGAGATTGCATCCAAGTATTATTTGCCAACATCCGCTGGATCATGGAAAAAGCAAGAGAGTTCCAGAAAAACATCTATTTCTGCTTTATTGACTATGCCAAAGCCTTTGACTGTGTGGATCACAATCAACTATGGAAAATTCTGAAAGAGATGGGAATACCAGACCACCTGATCTGCCTCTTAAGAAATCTGTATGCAGGTCAGGAAGCAACAGTTAGAACTGGTCATGGAACAACAGACTGGTTCCAAATAGGAAAAGGAGTACGTCAAGGCTGCATATTGTCACCATGTTTATTTAACTTATATGCAGAGTACATCATGAGAAATGCTGGACTGGAAGAAACACAAGTTGGAATCAAGATTTCCGGGAGAAATATCAATAACCTCAGATATGCAGATGACACCACTCTTATGGCAGAAAGTGAAGAGGGGCTGAAAAGCCTCTTGATGAAAGTGAAAGTGGAGAGTGAAAAGGTTGGCAGCTCAACATTCAGAAAACGAAGATCATGGCATCTGGTCCCATCACTGCATGGGAAATAGATGGGGAAACAGTGGAAACAGTGTCAGACTTTGTTTTTCTGGGCTCCAAAATCACTGCAGATGGTGACTGCAGCCATGAAATTAAAAGACGCTTGCTCCTTGGAAGGAAAGTTATGACCAACCTAGATAGCATATTCAAAAGCAGAGACATTACTTTACCAACAAAGGTTCGCCTACTCAAGGCTATGGTCTTTCCTGTGGTCATGTATGGATGTGAGAGCTGGACTGTGAAGAAGGCTGAGCGCCGAAGAATTGATGCTTTTGAACTGTGGTGTTGGAGAAGACTCTTGAGAGTCCCTTGGACTGCAAGAAGATCCAACCAGTCCATTCTGAAGGAGATCAATCCTGGAATTTCTTTGGAAGGAATGATGCTAAAGCTGAAACTCCAGTATTTTGGCCACCTCATGCGAAGAGTTGACTCATTGGAGAAGACTCTGATGCTGGGAGGGATTGAGGGCAGGAGGAGAAGGGGACGACAGAGGATGAGATGGCTGGATGGCATCACTGACTCGATGGATGCGAGTCTGAGTGACCTCCGGGAGCTGGTGATGGACAGGGAGGCCTGGCGTGGTGCGGTTCACGGGGTCGCAAAGAGTCGGACACGACTGAGCGACTGATCTGATCTGATCTGATTGCATTTTGGACTCTTGTTGTGAGTTAAGTTTTATTTGGGGCAAAATGAGGACTACAGCCCAGGAGGCTGCATCTCAGGTAACTCTGAGAGACTGCTCCAAAGTGGCAGTAGGGGAAAATCAATATTATAAGGTTCTGGTGAAGGGGGAGTTCAATACCATCAAGTACTCATTTTACAAATTGTTTTTGTTAGTCATGAGGATCTGATATCACCATGAAGGGATTTAGTGCTTTTGTAGATCCAAGGAGATGCAAGGATTAAGTTCATAAAATCTGTTCCTAAAAATATCCAACTATCTAAAGACCTGTCCCACCAGATTCCCTGGAACAGAGTGCCTCAGTCCACCATGAACTCCCTCAGGGGTTGTTGAAGGTCAACAGCTATAGCAGCAAGGGGTTGAATCTCCATAGAGGCAGATGGCAAATGCCTTTGCAATTTGTCATTGGCAATGCTATTGGTAAGTGCCAATTTATAGTTGACACAGCACTCTGTGGTCATAAATCCGACCATACTTTGGTGAGCATTTCATGACCATTTTGCCCTGTGTTGCTGGGAAAGCTTGTTCCCAGTTCTGAAGAAGGTTTTTGTTGATAGGCCATTTAATGTGCTATCACTGGACTAGGTCTTAATATTCAAAGATCTCTGGACACCAGTCTTCTAGTCATGGTCCAGGAAAGTATTCCTCTTTTGTTACATCTTCCCATATCCAGAGTTACACTATTACAATCATTGATAATATATGAAGCTATACATTTGGTCAACTGCTTCAAGTCTAGTCATAATCATTTTTGTTGGAGGCTCAATCATACACTTGGTAATACAAGAAATAATAATCTTGTGAAACAAGTAAAATACAAATGGTGTAGTTAATAACATTAGTGGAATTAAAGTAAATACTTTAGCCATAAGCCTCCCACACAAACCTGTTTTTTGCTTTTTGTTTTTTTTTTTTTTTAAAGATCATCAGGACTAGGAAATGAGTCACTTAAAGCAGAAATCTGATTTTTCATGTGGTTCATAAAGTGTGTTACTTAAAGGATTTATCAGGTAGGAAAATACAGCATTCACTTTGAATTATAACAGAGATATCTCCCTGAGATGCTATAACATGTCAAGGGCCTTGCAGTTATATATCACTGCCTTTCTCATCATAGAGGTTTCAGAATTCAATAGACTAATAGCCCAGTTACTACCATTTAAAACTTATGAAAGTTGTTGGCCAATTCCATCCTCCAACCCCAGTGAACACACACACACACACACACACACACACACACACACACACACACACACACACAACTGCTAAATGATCATGCCAGTAGAATACAGATCTTTGACCCATTGGGATCATACCAATAGTAGATTGGTTAGGGTTACCTCTAATTTTTTAAGATGTATGACCTTAAATTCACGGGAATCCCAAGATACATTTTTGTATCCATCCCCATAAATGTCAAGGCCAGAAATCAGTGCCACAAATCCACTGAATTCCATCTGAATCACTCTCTCCAAGGGTAATAATAGGCATAGTTCATAAAGCACCCAGCCTTTTCTCGTAATTACCAGGTTGATCATATTTAGTATGACAACTGTTTCCAACATAGAGGAGCTTTTAAACTTAAATGATCATAGTCTGGTGTTAACCATGTAGATCCTCCCCAAAATTGTAGGAATTTTACTTTTAATAGATAAGAGGCTAATTTTTTACTGAGTCCTAGCTTACCACTCTGAGTTTTAGTGACTCTAAAAGAAAGCTTAAATCTATGGCCAGAATCAGAGCAGGGATTATTAGTTGACCGGGTGAGAGGATCCCATCTAGTAATATCATGAATAGATAGAACAAGACTGAACACTCATCTGAAATAAATTTCCTAGCGGGTATCCAATCAGAGCCCTAGAGAACAGAAATCCACAAAGGTAACCCAGAAATACTAGACACAGGTAACTAGCCATAACCCAACAATTGGGTTGAGTTTTAAACAAGCATAGAATCATGCCCATGATAAAAAAAAAAAAAAAAATGGATTGATAGGCATAGGTCCAAGGAATCAAGAAAACATCATAAATGATCATACAAGTCAGATTAGCATCTTGGGCAAACTGTATACTTCTGATGTTATCTTCTTCTCATCCTGGTGTAATGTAGTTCCCTCTGTTTGAGCATTGTATTTAGGTGAGTCTGAGGTCAGTAGGCCTCTTTTTAGACCAGTCCAGCTTAGGGGTCGTTGAAAGTGAGAGTTAACCCAAGAGTCAATTCCCCTTCAATTTCACTGGGCATGAGCTAGTTAAGAGTACCTGATAGAAAGGTCCTTCCATCCAGGTTGGAGATAGTTCTTTAAATTATGTCTTCTTCCAGGCTTAGTTGCAGGTAATGTGTGAAGCATCTGATTTTCTTCCAAAGATAGATTATTGAGACAACCCAGAAACAACCCTAAAGTGTCCTTTAATAATTCAATTAAATTTTACATTAATATACCCTAACAGCAAAGAATTATCAAGGAAATGAGTCTTAGTAGATACAGACCTCCATTAACAAACTGGAATTTAACATTCATTGATACATATTTTTCTCCTGAATATCACCATCATTTTTACCAAATATATCCAAATTAAGACTTGTTTGTGATATAGGTCTGTTCTCAATAGACTTGGCCTGATGATTTATATAACCATAATTGATCATAAATCTTTTTGCTTTGCTGAAACTTTTATAATGTCTCAGACTGAACTTTTAAAATAAAAACTTTAGAGCTAGGAAAGTCATGCCAAAAGCTTATCACAGATTTTACCTAACAGATCTAAGTGAACTCCTCTCCTCTCAAGTGAATTGCAGTGAAAGATGTTCAGTCCTGTCCAACTCTTTTGACTTCATGATTCTTCAGGCCAGAATACTGAAGTGGATAACCTTTCCCTACTCCAGGGGATCTTTCCAACCCTGGGATTGAATCCAGGTCTCCTGCATTGCAGGCAGATTCTTTATCAGCTGAGCCACAATGGAAAACCCAAAGATTTCTCTGGCCTGTATTATGAAAGTTTTACTTTTTGGTATTCAGACTATAGCCTTCTCAAAGTCTCCGAAGTTTCATGAGATTTCTATACCTCTTAATGAGATAACCTTCCTAACTTATCTGATAAAGTAACTAGAATCTAAGATCTTCCGATCTCTGGAGGATTCACATAGAGAGAAAAGATAAATGTTTTAATTTGTTTCTAAAATATAATTTTACCAAATTACTGTCATAATTAGAGGGTTTTTTTTTCCTTACAGTTGGAAAACACAGATTTAAATCAGTAATTTTTCATATAGAAAACATAAAAGTTATAAGCATATTCAACAGTTCATTCAGTCCTTTTGTTAACCTTTGTGAAGTGATCATGCTTTCCAATAGAATCTTTACCCAGTTCAGAAACTTGCATTTATCCAAAAGTCCTTTCTATAAATTTTTTTAATTTAATTTTATTTTAATTAACTTTACAATATTGTATTGGTTTTGCCATATATCAAAATGAATCTGCCACAGGTATGCATGTGTTCCCCATTCTGAACCCTCCTCCCTCCTCCCTCCCCATACCATCCCTCTGGGTCGTCCCAGTGCACCAGCCCCAAGTATCCAGTATCATGCATCGAACCTGGACTGGCGACTAGTTTCATATATAATATAATACATATTTCAATGCCATTCTCCCAAATCATCCCACCCTCTCCCTCTCCCAGAGTCCAAAAGACTGTTCTATACATCAGTGTCTCTTTTGCTGTCTCATATACAGGGTTATTGTTCAGATCAGATCAGTCGCTCAGTCGTGTCCGACTCCTTGCGACCCCATGAACCGCAGCACGCCAGGCCTCCCTGTCCATCACCAGCTCCCGGAGGTCACTCAGACTCGCATCCATCGAGTCAGTGATGCCATCCACCCATCTCATCCTCTGTCGTCCCCTTCTCCTCTTGCCCTCAATCCCTCCCAGCATCAGAGTCTTCTCCAATGAGTCAACTCTTCGCATGAGGTGGCCAAAATACTGGAGTTTCAGCTTTAGCATCATTCCCTCCAAAGAAATTCCAGGATTGATCTCCTTCAGAATGGACTGGTTGGATCTTCTTGCAGTCCAAGGGACTCTCAAGAGTCTTCTCCAACACCACAGTTCAAAAGCATCAATTCTTCGGCGCTCAGCCTTCTTCACAGTCCAGCTCTCACATCCATACATGACCACAGGAAAGACCATAGCCTTGATTAGGCGAACCTTTGTTGGTAAAGTAATGTCTCTGCTTTTGAATATGGTTATTGTTACCATCTTTCTAAATTCCATATCCAAAAGTCCTTTCTATAAATCTTGAAGAGGAAGCATTTTTGTGAAACTTGGTTTGTGTTAGGACAATATTTTGAATATGGTTATTGTTACCATCTTTCTAAATTCCATATCCAAAAGTCCTTTCTATAAATCTTGAAGAGGAAGCATTTTTGTGAAACTTGGTTTGTGTTAGGACAATATTTTGAGGTGGTAACTAGAATTATGCCTGATAACATTTTACCTAAACATATCAGAATTTTAGGAACTCCATACAGTTTCTAGGATAGCTTTATTAGTAACATTTCCCATACGATATAACCTGAGACTTATTACTCACTTGACAATACTCCCCAGGTAATTTTGTACACAAAATAAACCTAATTAGTGTAATATCTCTCTTTGAGATGTTTTAGGGGCACTCTGAAGATTTCCAAAGTTAACCAGAAATCAAGTTTTTCACTACAATGATTTAGGAAGTTTTGTCAACAAATATCAAAAAGGTTTAGAACACTCAGTCAGATAGGATTATAGGTCATTGTGAAAAAATAGCTATTTACTTAGCCAAAGGAACAATAAAGGATTTCAGAACAGATCCTGTAAGAGATAAAGACACATAAATCTATTTTCAAAGGCAGTTCAATATCTGAAGAAAAGTTGAACTCTTAACAGAGAGAAAAGATAAATTCAAGTTTTTGCACCAGCTTACTTTAGTTAAAATGTAAACCTAATTAACTTTATTTTAAACTTAGTCCTAACTACATACAAAACTCTTTTCTCATGGTTCACTTTCCACAAGCCTTCTTATCACTTTCTCTACCCATTATTTTTTTTCTTTCATCCTAAAATGTCACCTGTAAGTCAGGCTTACTTCCTTTACCCTTCACAAAATGAAATTCCATTCCTCACACTTTTTTACTGAAAACACACGTTCTACTTTCCTTAAGCAACCAAAAACTGACTTTTACATTAGCATTTTATAGATTGGTAAACATAAATATCAGTGATAATTTCTAAAACCTTTGTTTACTTAGAACATTTTAAGATGGCATCAAACATCCTTCATTTTTAGTCCCAAGTCTCTTTAGTTTCTCTGTAAGAGGTAATTAATGTTAGCAGTAAATGTTTCAAAATCTTATTTTATTTGTAAATGACATAGCTATTCAATAGACTTCCAATACTTAATTTAGCACAACACTTAGAAATTCAAGTTAGCCCAATCTGGACAGACTATTTTAGACAGACATTTCTAAAGCATCAGATCAGAGATCAGATCAGTCGCTCAGTCGTGCCCGACTCTTTGCGACCCCATGAATCTCAGCACGCCAGGCCTCCCTGTCCATCACCAACTCCCGGAGGTCACCCAGACTCACATCCATCGAGTCAGTGATGCCATCCAGCCATCTCATCCTCTGTCGTCCCCTTCTCCTCCTGCCCTCAATCCCTCCCAGCATCAGAGTCTTCTCCAGTGAGTCAACTCTTCGCATGAGGTGGCCAAAATACTGGAGTTTCAGCTTTAGCATCATTCCTTCCAAAGAAATTCCAGGACTGATCTCCTTCAGAATGGACTGGTTGGATCTTCTTGCAGTCCAAGGGACTCTCAAGAGTCTTCTCCAACACCACAGTTCAAAAGCATCAATTCTTCGGTGCTCTGCCTTCTTCACAGTCCAGCTCTCACATCCATACATGACCACAGGAAAGACCATAGCCTTGACTAGGCGAACCTTTGTTGGCAAAGTAATGTCTCTGCTTTTGAATATGCTATCTAGGTTGGTCATAACTTTCTTTCCAAGGAATGTATCTTTTAATTTCATGGCTGCAGTCACCATCTGCAGTGATTTTGGAGCCCAGAAAAATAGTCTGACACTGTTTCCACTGTTTCTCCATCTATTTCCCATGAAGTGATGGGACCGGTTGCCATGATCTTCGTTTTCTGAATGTTGAGCTTTAAGCCAACCTTTTCACTCTCCACTTTCACTTTCATCAAGAGGCTTTTTAGCCCCTCTTCACTTTCTGCCATAAGGGTGGTGTCATCTGTATATCTGAGGTTATTGATATTTCTCCCAGCAATCTTGATTCCAACTTGTGTTTCTTCCAGTCCAGCATTTCTCATGATGTACTCTGGAAAACTCAGCAGTGGCCACAAGATTGGAAAAGGTCAGTTTTCATCCCAATTCCAAAGAAAGGCAATGCCAAAGAATGCTCATACTACCACACAATTGCACTCATCTCACACGCTAGTAAAGTAATGCTCAAAATTCTCCAAGCCAGGCTTCAGCAATATGTGAACTGTGAACTTCCTGATGTTCAAGCTGGTTTTAGAAAAGGCAGAGGAACCAGAGATCAAATTGCCAACATCCGCTGGATCATGGAAAAAGCAAGAGTGTTCCAGAAAAAACATCTATTTCTGCTTTATTGACTATGCCAAAGCCTTTGACTGTATAAATCACAATAAACTGTGGAAAATTCTGAAAGAGATGGGAATACCAGACCACCTGACCTGCCTCTTGAGAAATCTGTATGCAGGTCAGGAAGCAACAGTTAGGACTGGTCATGGAACAACAGACTGGTTCCAAATAGGAAAAGGAGTACATCAAGGCTGTATATTGTCACCACGTTTATTTAACTTATATGCAGAGTACATCATGGCAAATAGGTGGGGAAATAATGGAAGCAATGAGAGACTTTATTATGTTGGGCTCTAAAATCACTGTGAACTGTGACTGCAGCCATGAAATTAAAAGATATTTACTCCTTGGTGTAAAGCTATGACAAATCTAGATAGTGTCTTGAAAAGCCGAGACAGCTCTTTGCTGAAAAGAGTCCATATAGTCAAAGCTATGCTTTTTCCAATAGTCATGCATGGATGTGAGAGGTGGACCATAAAGAAGGCTTAGTGCTGAAGAATTGATGCTTTCAAACTGTGGTGTTGGAAAATACTCTTCAGAGTCCCTTGGACTGTAAGGCGATCAAATTAGTCAATCCTAAAGGAAATCAACCCTGAATATTCTTTGGAAGAACTGATACTGAAGCTCCAATACTTTGCCCACCTGATGTAAATAACTGACTCACTAGGAGAGACCGTGATGTTAGGAAAGATTAATTTAAAGGCAGGAGAAGTAGTGGACAACAGAGGATGAGATGGTTGGATGGCATCATTGACTCAATGCACATGAATTTGACCGAACTCTGGGAGATAGTGAAGGACAGGGAAGCATAACATGCCACAGTCCATGGAGTCGCAAAGAGTCAGACACGACTGAGCAACTGAACAATAATAATGTATATGAATGTATGTTAGATATAAGAATATATGTTTAGATAGATCTTTTTTTAATTTTTAAAACATGTTATCTAGCAATTATATGAAATAGGAAAATAACCGCTATGATTTCACAGGAATATAGTTAGTTGTATATGTAGAAGTAGATTTGACAGCGAGAGAAATGGAGATGCAAACAGAAAAGAAATGAAGTGCTTTGCTTATAGAATTATAGAAATAATAGAGAAAATTCAATAGAATTTCAATAGATGTCAAATATACTTTAAAAAGTAATAGTTCAGAATAGTATTAAGAATACATTCCAAGGTTCAAGGAAGCCTGATGGGGGCTAAGCAAGATTTTAAAATGCACTTAGATTATAAACTACCTTAAATTTAAAGCTAACCATTTTTGCACTTGATTCATGTGCTTAGAGGCCAGACCTGGGGTGTTAAATTAAGAATATGTAGATCAGGATATTCCGAACAAGGAGTCAGAAGCCATCCACACCTTGTCAGCAGGTAATTTCCTCAGAATCTGAGTCCTACTTTAGGGAAATGGAAACCACCCATTGTTTTGATTGAAGGCACAGCTTCAGTAACTTCACTGAGTCGTCATAAGATTAATTACTTAGATATCCCAGAAAGAGGGGAAGGAGTTTGGGGCAGAGGCACTGAGCCAGAGGAAGGACAGTTCCAGTCCCAGGTCACCAGTGCACAAGAAATGGACAGAAGGGTAGCCAGCACCTATTACTTATAAAGCGATTGGTGTGGAGGACGCTAATTTTTGCAGACTCAGCTCTAAGAAGTTTTATTAAAAGCTCTGCAGGAAAAACAAAACAGGAACTTATGGCAGGAATCCTAAACTTATCTAAATGTCCAGATTCTGAATGTGAGCAGTCTTATATTCTAAAATACCTAAACGGCAACTCAAAGTAGTATTTTTTTTTTTTCTCATCACAATTCTGAAATGAGATCCAAGAAAAATAGTTAAGAAAATAAATACACTAGTTCACATCTGTGCTTTTGAATTATACTATGGAAAGGTAGAAATTTAGTATAAATGGTACGAAGTCTATTTTCACAGACAAGGTGATAGAGAATGAGTGTTTGATGTATGGGGCGCTGTATTTGCAATGAATATGAGGGGATAATGTCATAATAATTTAGATAAATACAGATATTAAAAAGATGTGTAATTTCTAACAATGTAGTAGCACAGTCATTGCATATTTTATATATAATATCAGTATATTATATAATAAATTGATATATAAAATAATTATAAATAGTAAAATATTGATACATATCTCTCCATAAGAAATAAAAAAACTAAATAAGCTATTTCTTTTAAGAAGTTTAGATTACTTTTAGCTAATCAGTGTTTTCATCAAGAATAGTAATGTTTTTAAAGTAATAATGACAAAATGATGGACGACAGATTAGATTGTTTTTTTATATATCAAAGGATTATCAAAAACACATATTATCAAATTTATATCAGAAATTTTAATTTCAAAATTTACTAATTGCTTTAAAACTACAAAACATAAAACTCGTATTTCTATGCACAAAATCCTTGTGCATTTAGTGCTAATGATATATCTAAATTATAATAAATATAATATCCTTCAATAATTCTTTATAATTTTCTATTATACAGTCTAGTTAATTGCAATATTGTCTTATAGAAATTTAAACACAATGTAATAGTGTAATACTTTAAGTAATAGGTACTAATTTTTAGTAATATTCTAAATATTTTTTAGAATTAATATTGATAAATAAATTTATAAATATTTTATTTCTAAAATAAATTTAGAAATAATATCTAAATATTAATTTATAGTTAATATTGTTTGTGATCTTTGATATTTTTATCATTTTGAGACCATTTTTTATGATCCCTACCAAATTAATCCCTGTGTAAATTAAAATAATTAAATCTTGACTCCAGAGAACAAATTTCTTACCAATAAAATCATTATAGCTTCATGATGTATTATTCAGATACATTGCTATATTTCATATATACTGTATTCAAACTTAGAAATTCAAAGATACTATCAATTTTTGTACAGTTAGCATTGTGCGTGAGTGTGCTCACTCAGTTGGATTCAACTCTATGTGACCTCATGAATGGTAGTACACCAGGCTACTCTGTTCATGGAATCCACTCCAGTATTCTTGCCTGACATTTTCCATGGACAGAGCAGACTGGTGGGCTACCATCCATGGGGTCACAGTGAGTGTCAGAAACAATGGAGCAACTGAGCTCACACATGCACAATGTTAATTGTACAAAATATAAGAGTGTTTTTGAATTTTTAAGTTTCAGTGCAGTATATATAAAGCACAACGATGTATGTGAGCAACATATCATGAAGCTACAATAATTTTGTTGGTAAAAATTCATCCTCTGAAATAGATGGTTTCACTGTCCTCAGGTGACCTGCCTACAGTTCCATAGTCCAATGTACCTGGTGACTACCAGAAACTAAACTACCACCACCACATACCTATCTCACATTCTATAGTTTGAAAGAGAAATGATAGTAAAGATGTTTCTCTGTTCAACTGTAAACAGTGATATAATAATTGTCTTAGGCTGATGAAACAATGCTATTTTCTTACTTGGGAGGTATTACACTCATTTTCAGTCAACTATATTACATCAGATCAGATCAGTTGCTCAGTCGTGTCCGACTCTTTGCGACCCCATGAATTGCAGCACGCCAGGCCTCCCTGTCCATCACCAACTCCCAGAGGTCACTCAGACTCACATCCATCAAGTCAGTGATGCCATCCAGCCATCTCATCCTCTGCTGTCCCCTTCTCCTGCTGCCCTCAATCCCTCCCAGCATCAGAGTCTTCTCCAATGAGTCAACTCTTCGCATGAGGTGGCCAAAATATTGGAGTTTCAGCTTTAGCATCATTCCTTCCAAAGAAATCCCAGGGCTGATCTCCTTCAGAATGGACTGGTTGGATCTTCTTGCAGTCCAAGGGACTCTCAAGAGTCTTCTCCAACACCACAGTTCAAAAGCATCAATTCTTTGGTGCTCTGCCTTCTTCACAGTCCAGCTCTCACATCCATACACGACGACAGGAAAGACCATAGCCTTGACTAGGCGAACCTTTGTTGGCAAAGTAATGTCTCTGCTTTTCAATATGCTATCTAGGTTGGTCATAACTTTCCTTCCAAGGAGTAAGAGTCTTTTAATTTCATGGCTGCGGTCACCATCTGCAGTGATTTTGGAGCCCAGAAAAATAAAGTCTGACACTGTTTCCACTGTTTCCCCATCTATTTCCCATGAAGTGATGGGACCAGATGCCATGATCTTCATTTTCTGAATGTTGAGCTTTAAGCCAACCTTTTCACTCTCCACCTTCACTTTCATCAAGAGGCTTTTTAGCCCCTCTTCACTTTCTGCCATAAGGGTGGTGTCCTCTGCATATCTGAGGTTATTGATATTTCTCCCAGCAATCTTGATTCCAACTTGTGTTTCTTCCAATCCAGCATTTCTCATGATGTACTCTGCATATAAGTTAAATAAACAGGGTGACAATATACAGCCTTGATGTACTCCTTTTCCTATTTGGAACCAGTCATACCTTTGTTTAAAAATGGATATTTATGTTCTTATATCTGCTAGATAAATCTGCTATTTTCTCATTTCTGCATTCATATGCTTATTTATCGATAATAAGTCAATTGACTTGAAAATTGAATGAAGATTAAAAATTAAGTAATAATGGAATTAGAATAAAGAAATGTTAGCCTTCATCATCCTCAATAATTCACTTACTCTTGCTTGGTAAAGATCTAACAGCTTGGAAGCAACCTAGATGTCCATCCACAGATGAATGGATAAGAAAGCTTTGGTACATATACACAATGGAGTATTACTCAGCCATTAAAAAGAATGCATTTGAATCAGTTCTAATCAGGTGGATGGAACTGGAGCCTATTATACAGAGTGAAGTAAGCCAGAAAGAAAAACACAAATACAGTATACTAACGCATATATATGGAATTTAGAAAGATGGTAACAATAGCCCTGTTTACAATACAGCAAAAGAGACACTGATGTATACAACAGACTTTTGGACTCTGGGAACGGGAGAGGGTGGGATGATTTGGGAGAATATCATTGAAATATGTATAATATCATATCTGAAACGAGTCGCCAGTCCAGGTACGATGCCTGATAAAGGATGCCTGAGGCTGGTGCACTGGGACGACCCAGGGGGATGGTATGGGGAGGGAGGAGGGAGGAGGGTTCAGGATGGGGAACACATGTATACTTGTGGCAGATCCATCTTGATGTATGGCAAAAGCAATACAATATTGTAAAGTTAAACAAAATAAAATTGAATTAAAAAAAAAAAAAAAATGGAAAAACAGAATCAAAGACTATAATGCTAAGACTACTATTTTTAGAATTTGGTAAAATGGCTTAGGTAGTTTTCTACTCTGTACTTCACAGTAGTAGTGTGGGCAGATATCTTCTTGAATTCAGCACAATCACCTTTCCATTCCCCCTTCTTCTTACTTGGTGAATTCCATTTTTGGCATGTTGATGATGACATTGATGGAGTTAGAGGTTAGCATACTAAGTGGAGTAGGTCAGAGAAAGACAAACACCATATGGTATCACTTATCAATGGAATCTAAAAAAACAACACAAAACTAACAGAAAACAGACTCATAGATACAGAGAATGAGTCAGAGTTGCCAACAGGGAGGAAGGAGGGGATGAAATAAGTGAATGAGGTTAAAAAGCACAACCTTGAGTGTAAAATAAATAAGTCATGAGGATGTAATATGCAGCATAAGAAATACGGTTGCTGATATAGAAATAACTTTATATGGGGATGGATGGTTACTTGATTTGTCACTCATGTCATTTCAGTCACTCAGTCGTATCTGACTCTTTGCAATCCCATGAATTGCAGCACGCCAGGCCTCCCTGTCCATCACCAACTCCCGGAGGTCACTCAGACTCACATCCATCGAGTCGGTAGTGCCATCCAGCCATCTCATTCTCTGTCGTCCCCTTTTCCTCCTGCCCCCAATCCCTCCCAGCATCAGAGTCTTTTCCAATGAGTCAGCTCTTCGAATGAGGTGGCCAAAGTACTGGAGTTTCAGCTTTAGCATCGTTCCTTCTAAAGAACATCTAGGGCTGATCTCCTTCAGAATGGACTGGTTGGATCTCCTTGCAGTCTAAGGGAATCTAAAGAGTCTTCTCCAACACCACAGTTCAAAAGCATCAATTCTTTGGCATTCAGTCTTCTTCACAGTCCAGCTCTCACATCCATACATGACTACTGAAAAAACCCATAGCCTTAACTAGATGGACCTTTGTTGGCAAAGTAATGTCTCTGCTTTTTAATATGCTATCTAGGTTGGTCATAACTTTTCTTCCAAGGAACAAGCGTCTTTTAATTTCATGGCTGCAATCACTATCTGCAGTGATTTGGGAGCCCCCAAAAATAAAGTCTGACACTGTTTCCACTGTTTCCCCATCTATTTCCCATGAAGTGATAGGACCAGATGCCATGATCTGAATGTTGAGCTTTAAGCCAACTTTTTAACTCCTCTTTGACTTTCATCAAGAGGCTTTTTAGTTCCTCTTCACTTTCTGCCATAAGGGTGGTGTCATCTGCATATCTGAGGTTATTGATATTTTTCCCAGCAATCTTGATTCCAGCTTGTACTTCTTCCACTCCAGCGTTTCTCATGATGTGCTCTGCATAGAAGTTAAATAAGCAGAGTGACAATATACAGCCTTGACATACTCCTTTTCCTATTTGGAACCAGTCTGTTTTTCCATGTCCAGTTTGATTTGTCATGGTGATCATTTAAAACTGCTGACAAATATCAAATCACTATATAATACATCTGAAACAATATAATGTCATAAATCATCTATATTTCAATTAAAACAGCATCAAAAATGCCAAGTATTGCTGAATATATGGAGAATTCAGAACTCTTGGGCATCATTTGTGGGAATGTAAAGTGGTGTAGCTTCTACAGAAATAAGTGTTGGGGTTCATCGAAAAATTACATATAGAATTACCACATGATCCACTAACTCTACCTCTAAATATATACCTCTAAATGTAATAAATATATTACTTCAATGTTGTCCTTTTAATCTTTTTCTTTTGACTTAAACTTTCTTTCTTATATTTTACATTTTAATCTTTCATGTAAGTAATTTTTTGATTTTAATCCATAATTTTCTGTCTGTTGCAATTTTATTTAATTAGTAGCTATTCTGAATACATGAAAATTTAAAACAATTCAAGTGTATTTGTACTACAGTTGGCTTTCTTTCAGTTACTTGAAAATTATTTACCCTAGTTTAATATCCTAATTTTTGGTTTGATTTAAAATATAGTTGAATTTTCATTCTCTTACTTTCTGTGAAATTGATAAAAGTATAGGTTGAAATATTTTATATTTAGATGTTGGAGTGAGAGTAAAGGAGCTAAACTAGCATGATTAAAGTATGTGTATGTTATGAATAAAAAGTAGTAGTCAATAATCTTAGCTTACAGTGGTAAAGAAATGTAGGTATGAAATTTAAGTTGAAAACTATGAACAAATGTAAAAGGTAGAAAACAAAAATTTCAGATGACCAGGAAAAAAATACACATTTTAATCCTATGGAAATCCAAAAAGAAAAATATTACTCAATTAAATGCTGCATATAGGAAGCATGAAATATTGAATACCCAATTGAATACAATGATTAAAATAAGTAGCACGGAAATGACCATTCCATTCACATGGTTGAAATGTATGCTTAAAAGATAAAGCCTCTCAGATTTTACATAACAAATTATCACATTGCAGTGTTTGTGATTATAACATGTGAAAGGGGAAAAGAGATTTTAAAATATAGAAATGCAAACATAGAACCCAACAAGTATAAGATAAAACATAGCTGAGGTAACAAACTTACTACTGTAACACTCCAAGAAAAAAAAAATATATATATATATGAACAAACGTAGCGTATCACTTCATTTATTGCTAAACATGAAGGAGGGCAAGATAATACAATGAGAAGCACAATGAGAGGAAGATCAAGTGAAAAAAAGGAAAAATAGAACCTGCCTCCAGTGCATCTGGGGGAGACAATTCAGCTTAACTTGAGACCGCCTTAGTGAGGATGCATTTCTTCTTTTGTCATTAAAGCAACCTGTTTTTACAAATATAAATCAAATGCACACTTTGGCTAAAAAAATTTTTTTTTAATCAATTTCACTTTTAAATAGTTGCATTTTGGAAATGTTTAGTCATTCAATATTTTATATTTTGACTTCTACGTTGATTCTTATTTTTAAAATCACAATAGTGATTAAGTTCTGGTGGTGAAAACATAAGTAGAATTAGAAAATTATGCATTTTAATCCTTTATGTAATGCAAAATAATAGATTTGCTCATTTCAATTTGGCCTCACATTCTAGATTGCCTCATTTAAAAAGGACATACTCAAAAATGTATATTATCTATAAATCAAAGCTTTGTCTAAAATTATAGTAAAATTTACTTTGATGTGAAGATTGTATGCAGTTTACTTAGTACTGGTTTTGGTACATAGTAGGGTTCCAAAATATATTTAACTCCAAAGTAATAAGGACTTTAAGGATATTGTAAGGTGAGTGTATTCATTGCTAACACTCACCAACAGTACAGTAATAGCAATGAAATGGGCAGCTTCCTACGGTGGCAGAAATACAGCTTTTAACAAACCATGTGCTCCAATAATGAGACAAGATGTTCATACCACAAATAATAAAGACACTGTAGGTTGTGGCCATGAATAACCAGAAGAATATGTCTTATGTATTAGGCAATAAATTGAGCTGAAATCCTACAATGAACTTTATAACTATACACTCACTGAGGGATAATCCTTCAAATAGCACAGCTTTAAAACATAGAAATAATCAGAGTTTTAAGGCAAATCACATAGAATCTTCTCTTATTTTTTATACATTTTGTAAAAAAAACTGCTTTTCAACAATTTAAACAGCAGACTACTGAAAATTATATATTTTACTCAAATGTCTTAAGAATTGAAGATTTATCCTAAAGAAAGTGTTAAAAATAGTACCTCTAAGAAGCTCTATACAATCAGAAAAAACAAGACCAGGAGCTGACTGTGGCCCAGACCATGAACACCTTATTGCCAAATTCAGACTTAAATTGAAGAAAGTAGGGAAAACCACTAGACCATTCAGGTATGACCTAAATCAAATCCCTTATGATTACACAGTGGAAGTGAGAAATAGATTTAAGGGCCTAGATCTGATAGATAGAGTGCCTGATGAACTATGGAATGAGGTTCGTGACATTGTACAGGAAACATGGAAAAGAAATGCAAAAAAGCAAAATGGCTGTCTGGGGAGGCCTTGCAAACAGCTGTGAAAAGAAGAGAAGTGAAAAGCAAAGGAGAAAAGGAAAGACATAAACATCTGAATGCAGAGTTCCAAAGAATAGCAAGAAGAGATAAGAAAGCCTTCTTCAGTGATCAATGCAAAGAAATAGAGGAAAACAACAGAATGGGAAAGACTAAGGATCTATTCAAGAAAGATGATGCTGTGAAAGTGCTGCACTTAATATGCCAGCAAATTTGGAAAACTCAGCAGTGGCCACAAGATTGGAAAAGGTCAGTTTTCATCCCAATCCCAAAGAAAGGCAATACCAAAGAGTGCTCAAACTACCACACAATTGCACTCATCTCACACGCTAGTAAAGTAATGTTCAAAATTCTCCAAGCCAGGCTTCAGCAATATGTGAACCGTGAACTTCCTGATGTTCAAGCTGGATTTAGAAAAGGCAGAGGAACCAGAGATCAAATTGCCAACATCCGCTGGATCATCGAAAAAGCAAGAGAGTTCCAGAAAAACATCTATTTCTGCTTTATTGACTATGCCAAAGCCTTTGACTGTGTAGATCACAATAAACTGTGGACAATTCTGAAAGAGATGGGAATACCAGACCACCTGATCTGCCTCTTGAGAAATCTGTATGCAGGTCAGGAAGCAACAGTTAGAACTGGTCATGGAACCACAGATCAGATCAGATCAGATCAGTCGCTCAGTCGTGTCCGACTCTTCGCGACCCCATGAACTGCAGCACGCCAGGACTCCCTATCCATCACCAGCTCTCAGAGGTCACTCAGACTCACATTCATCGAGTCAGTGATGCCATCCAGCCATCTCATGCTCTGTCGTCCCCTTCTCCTCCTGCCCTCAATCCCTCCCAGCATCAGAGTCTTCTCCAATGAGTCAACTCTTCGCATGAGGTGGCCAAAATACTGGAGTTTCAGCTTGAGCATCATTTCCTCCAAAGAAATCCCAGGTCTGATCTCCTTCAGAATGGACCGGTTGGATCTCCCTGCAGTCCAAGGGACTCTCAAGAGTCTTCTCCAACACCACAGTTCAAAAGCATCAATTCTTCGGCGCTCAGCCTTCTTCACAGTCCAGCTCTCACATCCATACACGACCACAGGAAAGACCATAGCCTTGACTAGGCGAACCTTTGTTGGCACAGTGATGTCTCTGCTTTTGAATATGCTATCTAGGTTGGTCATAACCTTCCTTCCAAGGAGCAAGCGTCTTTTAATTTCATGGCTGCAGTCACCATCTGCAGTGATTTTGGAGCCCAGAAAAATAAAGTCTGACACTGTTTCCACTGTTTCTCCATCTATTTCCCATGTAGTGATGGGACCAGATGCCATGATCTTCGTCTTCTGAATGTTGGAACAACAGACTGGTTCCAAATAGGAAAAGGAGTACGTCAAGGCTGTATATTGTCACCCTGTTTATTAAACTTATATGCAGAGTACATCATGAGAAATGCTGGACTGGAAGAAAAACAAGCTGGAATCAAGATTGCCGGGAGAAATATCAATAACCTCAGATATGCAGATGATACCACCCTTATGGCAAAAAGTGAAGAGGGGCTGAAAAGCCTCTTGATGAAAGTGAAAGTGGAGAGTGAAAAGGTTGGCTTAAAGCTCAACATTCAGAAAACGAAGATCATGGCATCTGGTCCCATCACTACATGGGAAATAGATGGAGAAACAGTGGAAACAGTGTCAGACTTTATTTTTCTGGGCTCCAAAATCACTGCAGATGGTGACTGCAGCCATGAAATTAAAAGACACTTACTCCTTGCAAGGAAAGTTATGACCAACCTAGATAGCATATTCAAAAGCAGAGACATCACTTTGTCAACAAAGGTTCGCCTAGTCAAGGCTATGGTTTTTCCTGTGATCATGTATGGATGTGAGAGCTGGACTGTGAACAAGGCTGAGTGCCGAAGAATTGATGCTTTTGAACTGTGGTGTTGGAGATGACTCTTGAGAGTCCCTTGGACTGCAGGGAGATCCAACCAGTCCATTCTGAAGATCAGCCCTGGGATTTCTTTGGAAGGAATGATGCTAAAGCTGAAACTCCAGTATTTTGGCCACCTCATGCGAAGAGTTGACTCATTGGAGAAGACTCTGATGCTGGGAAGGATTGGGGGCAGGAGGAAAAGGGGACAACAGAGGATGAGATGGCTGGATGTCATCACTGACTCGATGGATGTGAGTCTGAGTGACCTCTGAGAGCTGGTGATGGACAGGGAGGCCTGGCGTGCTGCAGTTCATGGGGTCACAAAGAGTCGGACATGACTGATCTGATCTGATCTGAAGAATATTTAAATTACAGTAGAGAAAATTGAGAAGGATAGCCAAGGATTCCATATGGAATAACTTAAATATAAAATATTATTACTTAATAACCTGGTAGAGCATATTGTGTTTATTTCTTTCTCATTTCTTTGTGGTAAAATATATAATATCAATACTATGTTTGATTAAAAGAGTATTATTGAGAACTTCAAAAAGAAAAAAAAAAATATTAGATCAGATCAGATCAGATCAGTCGCTCAGTCATGTCCGACTCTTTGTGACCCCATGAACTGCAGCACGCCAAGCCTCCCTGTCCATCACCAATTCCTGGAGGTCACTCAGACTCACATCCATCGAGTCATAGGTCCAAATTTTAGGCCTATAGAATAATCCATATATACTTAGTAGTTCTGGAAAAATTAGAAAGTGTTTAATAGTTCAGACTAATTAAGCATGTTTAGTAATAACGGCCTAGTTTAATGAGATTATCATGTACTATTATGAACATCTTGGTGGGAGAGAGATCTGAGTTAGTATGTCTCTGGACTTATTTTATATCTATATTTATCAACATTTATATTATTTTAGCAGTGCATGACAGCTAGTTACTAAGGTAATACTATAAGTGATGTACACTTAACAAATTTATGGTGACTCATTTTCCTCATATTTAATGATGCATAGTCTTGCCAAGATCATAATAATTTCTTTTCTAGTAATGATCTAATATTTTTGCTAAAGCATCATTATTAATTAATAAATGTAACTTTTGTGCACATTAGTCCTTATATTTCGTTTTATCATTAAATTCCCTCATAAGCAGAACCATGTGCTATGGATTTTATATTTATGCACATTGATTCTAAGTTTTCATTTATCTATTATAAATGCAGAAATAACCAAGATTATTTTCACAATTGTGTAAGTTTATTTTTCTTTTTTCACCTACATTTCTTGGAAAAGTCTTGCAAATATAGCCAGTTATGAGGAAAGTGAAAATGAAAGTTGCTCAATCCTGTCTGACTCTTTGGGACACCATAGACTATACAGTCCAGGGAATTCTCCAAGTCACAATACTAGAGTGGATAGCTTTTCCCTTCTCCAGGGGATCTTCCTCACCCAGGAATTGAACTGGGGCCCCCAGCATTGCAGGTGGATTCTTTACAAATTGAGCTATGGTGAAGCCCCATAAGAAAAGTAAATACAGTCAACTTTTTTATTTCCTTCTATCTTCCTCTCTTTTAAGAACAATTTGTTGAACATTCACAAAATGATAAATCCTTCCTATCTGCTATAATGTTCTGTATCTTTGGTCAGAATTTTTTTTTTAAGGAGAATCTCCAACGCTTATGTTTGCTTTGAGTTCTTAGACACTATTGTAATTAAAAAAAAAGGATCAACTATTGTGTTTATCCCTGAATAAGTAAGAATGAAATCATGAGGAGGAAAGTTCAACAGGGAGATTATAGTTTGTATACTACTTTGCAATCCTTATGAGTTCACACTGTTTATTTTTCTCCATCATAAAAAATAAAAATTAAAAGCAACTCTTAAAGAAAAGACATAATCCAACAGGAAATCTTGGTGAAAACACATTTAGTAGCACAGCAAAAATACCACTGAATAGCCAAAGACAAATCTTTTATTGCATAAAGGCAAACTGGGAAAGCATTTTCTCAGTACACTTAAGAAGCAAGATTCAAATTTATGGGTTAGCTCACATTTGGGAGAGAAGAGAATATAATAATTAGAAAAAGGAAAGTTTTCCATAGACATATATTTTGATTCCATTTGGCAATATTTCTCATTGGTTAAATTAAACAGTCATTTTCTATTTTGTATCAACCAATTAAACATTTAATCTACTTTTATCATAACAAATAAGAAACTCAAAACATAAGGACATAGGAATAGTAAAATTGATGAAATTTTGACTCTGATTAGAAATTTGCTGATTGTTTAAAAAAAAAAAATGATCAGAACTTCAAAGTCCTTAGTGTATTTGTCATTAATTTCAGGATGCTGGATGCCTGGTTTTATTACAATTAGGACCTGTGGGGAAATTAACAAGATGGAGCCAGTCAGGTTCTCTCAGCCCACATTCTTATTCCCTCTCACCCTATGTTCTCTAAACAATGATTTGCAGTTATGTAACAGATGAGACTACATATCAGTGTGCATGCACTGTCATGAGGCACTCACATGGTTATGGGCTATTTTGTGCAATAAACATTTATGGGCTTCACCTGAAAATCTCTGGTGGCTACTGTATTGGGGCTACATTGGGGCAGCATCATAGTTGTGAAGTGAAAGGCAAAGGAGAAAAGGAAAGATAAACACATATGAATGCAGAGTTCCAGAGAATAACAAAGAGAGATAAAAAGGTAGGGGGGAAGCCTTTTAAAATGCAAAATGTGAAGAAATAGAGGGAAAAAATAGAATGGGAAATACTAGAGATCCCTTCAAGAAAATTAGAGATACCAAGGGAACATATCCTACAAAGATAGGCATAATAAAGGACAGAAATGGTATGGACCTAACAGAAGCAGACAATATTAAGAAGGGATTTCAAGAATACACAGAACTATATGAAAAAGGTCTTAATGACCTGGATAACCATGATGGTGTGATCATTCACCTAGAGCCAGACATCCTGGAGTGTGAAGGAAAATGGGCCTGAAGAAACATCACTATGAACAAAGCTAGTGGAGGTGATGGATTTCCAGCTGCACTATTTCAAATCCTAAAAAAAAAAAAATAAATAAAATAAAATGATGCTGTGCAAGCACTGGACTCAATGTGCAAGCTATTTTGAAAAACTCAGTGGTCACCACAGGACTGTAAAAGGTCAGTTTGCATTCCAATCCCAAAGAAGGGCAATGCCAAAGAATGTTCAGACTACCACACAATTGCACCCATTTCACATTCTAACAAAGTAATGCTCAAAATCCTTCAAGCTGGTCTTCAACAGTATGTGAACTAAGAACCTCCAGATATTCAAGCTGGATTTAGAAGGGGCAGAAGAGCCAGAGATCAAATTGCCAACATCCGTTTGATTATTGAAAAAGGAAGGGAGTTCCAGAAAAGCATCAACTTCCACTTTACTGACTATGCCAAAGTCTTTGACTGTGTGGATCACAACAAACTGGAAAATTCTTCAAGATATGGGAATATCAGACCACCTTAAATGCCTCCTGAGAAATCTGTATGTAGGTCAAGAAGCAACAGTCAGAACTGGACATGGAATAATGGGTTGGTTCCAAATTGGGAAAAGAGTATGTCAAGACTGTATATTGTCACCCTGCTTATTTAACTTATAATGCAGAGTACATCACATGAAATGCCAGCCTGGATGAAGCACAAGCTGGAATCAAGATTGCTGGGAGAAATATCAGTAACCTCAGATATGCAGATGACATCACCCTGATGGCAGAAAGCAAAGAGAAACAAAAGTGCTTCTTGATAAAAGTGAAAGAGGAGAGTGAAAAATCTGTCTTAAAACTCAACATTCAAAAAACTAAGGTCATGACGTCCAGTCCCATCACTTCATGGCAAATACATGGGGAAATAATGAAAACAGTGACACACTTTATTTTGGGGGACTCCAAAATCACTCCAGATGGTGACTGCAGCCATGAAATAAAGAGACACTTGCTGCTTGAAAGAAAAGCTATGACCAACCCAGACAGCATATTAAAAGCCAAGACATTACTTTGGTGACAAGATGCATCTAGTTAAAGCTATTGTTTTCGAGGTAGTCATGCATGGATGTGAGAATTGGACCATAAAGAAAGCTGAACACAGAAGAATTGATGCTTTTGAACTGTAGTGTTGGAGAAGACTCTTGAGAATCTCTTAGACAGCAAGAAAATCAAACCAGTCAATACTAACAGAAATGAACCCTGAATATTCATTGGAAGGACTGGTACTGAAGCTGACGTTCTAATATTTTGGCCACCTGATTCGAAGAACTAAGTCCTTAGAAATTTCCTGACACAGGGAATGATTGAAGGCAGGAGAAAGGGATGACAGAGAATGAGAGGGTTGGATGACATCATCGACTCGATGGACATGAGTTTGAGCAAGCTCCAGGAGTTGGTTATGGTTAGAGAAGCCTGGCATGCTGCAGTTCATGGAGTCTCAAAGAGTAGGACACGACTGAGCAACTAAAGTGCACTGAAATACCTAGTATTAATGTTTGTTTGTTAGTCTAATTAAGATATGTTTTGAGTCATCAATATTGTATAATGTATTGATTGTGCCTAAGTTTTAATATAAGCTAAATTTGTCAACAAGGAAAGTAACTCAAGTGAAGAAACTTTTGAAAAAGAAAAATATAAATGAGACAAGACCTTTTGATAAACTTTATTCAGATAATTATACTTTATGAATATCTGTCTAAAAATTTTACTCCAGATTTGTGTAACTTGAATTTCTAGGGTTGTGCTAATCTAAGTGATGAAAATTTATTGAATAGCTAGGTCATTTTCAAATAAAATAAGATTTTGAAACATTAATTATTGAACACTAACTTCCTCTTACAGAGAAACATAAGAGATTTTGGACTATTAATGAATATGTTTTGTGCCATCCTGAAATGTTCTCTATAAGAGAGTATATGCTTTTAGAGATTATGACTGGTATATATGTTTACAAACTTACAGAATGATAATATAAAGGGCAGTTCATAGTTGCTTAAGGAAAGTAGGATGTATATTTTTAGTAAAAAAGTATGAGAAATTACATTTTATTAAGAAAAAAGAAAGTAGGTCTGACTTACAGGTGAATTTTTCTAAATGAACAAATTGATTAAAAAAAAAAAAAAAAGGTCTATGGAAATTAGACCCCAAGAAAAGAGTTTTGTGCATAATACAAGTTTTCTTGAGATGTTGAACAGCGCTTTATAATGGGTTTTAAATTTCTTTGCCTCTAAAGTGATCTGTTCTATGTTTTCCTTTGAAATATATAGTTATTTTTAACTTCGGCTTAGTGAATAGTTGTTGTTTCACAATGAACTATATGATCCTATCTGACTGTTATAAACCCTTTTGATAATTTTGGCAAAACTTCCTAAAACTAAATTCAATTGAAATTCTTTAGATCTCTATCTGACTTTGGGGTGCTTCAGAGGGCCCCTGAGACATTCCAAAGAAACATATTAAACTACATGTGTTCATTTGACATATTAAATTACCTGGTAAATATTGTTGGAGGAGTCATAGATTTTCTTAGTTTATCTTTTACGGTTGATGCTATTAATATGCTGCTAAGTCATTTTAGTTGTGTCCGACTCTGTGTGACCCCAGAGATGGCAACCCACCAAGCTCCCCCGTCCCTGTGATTCTCCAGGAAAGAACACTGGAATGGGTTGCCATTTCCTTTCCAATGCATGAAAGTGAAAAGTGAAAGTAAAATTGCTCAATCCTGTAGGACTCTTCTCGACCCCATGGACTGCAGCCTACCAGGCTCCTCAACCCATGGGATTTTCCAGGCAAGAGTACTGGAGTGGGGTGCCATTGCCTTCTCTGGTTATTAATATAGATATCCTAAAAATTATGTGGAATTCATGAAGATCACATATGTCCTGATAAGATGTTTTCAATTGTAATTTTAGTTATATTAAAGTGTTATATGTCACAGCAATGATCAGGTTGCTTTGTCAATTGGAATATAATCTAATTTTAAAAATGCTTTATAGTTTCACTTTGTTGCCTTTGACCAGATTAGAATGTTGTTTTCTCTCTTTGTTAAGAAAACAAAGTTTTCTTAGAATGCAGCTTTTGACGATAGATTGTGAATTCATTACCTTTAAGTGATATATATTTATTTTTAAAATCTCTTGCTACTTTGGTGAATAATATTATTTCATAGTGATCTATGAAGATTATGGTACATGTAGATAAAGCTCATTCTGCTTCTATAAAATTAACCCCTCACTGTCAGAGTATAGCTATACTGATGTCCTTAAAACATGGCAATAGTCTATCCCTAAATTGGGGAAGTTAAAATGGGTAAACAATAGCTGTCAATCAAACAGTCAGAGCTATGGGAAATCCTAGATGGCCGCTTTTCCCAGCTCCTTGACAAACCTCATTTTTATTTGATGGGATAAAGCCTTCCATGGCTGTAGAGTTAATGCTCTCACAATAAAAAATGTTTATGTTTCACTGAACATTAAATCCTAGTTTTGTTACTCACTTCTGAGATAGTTCCTTGTTGTTATGTTATATTGTTAAAAATTTAATTGAGCTGTTAAAAGGACACTCTAACTTTTTTCCTAAAGCTTATATCAGTAGTCAGTCCTTGGATAAAAATCAGATGCTCCATGATGTACAACCAGGAGATTAACACCTGGCTATAATCATTTAATTAAGTCAGATAACCTGAGATATATTGGGCTATACCTAATGAGAGTTATTAACTTTAATTCTTGTTTGTGGCATTAGTAATAACTGCTAGCTTTATTATTTTCTATGTTCCCTGTTTAAGAAACTTGTTGTCTCTCACATTACCAAGTATGTGACTGAGCCACTGAAAAAAAATGATGATATTTAAAGCTCCATATGAGATCAGTGATTGTAATAATGTAACTCTAGATATGGGAAGAAGCAACAAGAGGAAATATTTACTGGACCAAGAGGCTAGTAAACAAGGAATGGTCCAGAGACTTTTGCTATTCACAGGGACTAGTCCAATAACAGCACACGGAGTGGCCTATCAGTGAAATCTTTGCTAGACCTGGAAAGTGAAAATGAAAGTGAAGTCGCTCAGTCATGTCCAACTCTTTGCGACGCCATGGACTGTAGCTTACCAGGTTCCACCATCTATGGGATTTTCCAGGCAAGAATACTGGAGTTTGTTGCCATTTCCTTCTCTAGGAGATCTTTCCAACCCAGGGATTGAACTTGGGTCTATTGCATTGTAGGCAGGCGCTTTACCATCTGAGACACTAGGGAAATGACCCTTTTCATCACCATGGGACAAAATGGCGATGAAATGTTCCCAAAGCAGGGGCCCTGATGACTGGAAACTTACATGTGAAGATTGCATCTGCAAAGATTAAATTGTGCCCACTACAATTGCTGAACTTCTACACTCCTTGAAAGGAATTCAGGGTGGATACCAGAAATCAGTCACTCAATCTGTGGTCTGGGAAAAAATGGACAAAACAGGACTTCACATATTCAGATGTTTTCATGTAAAGATTTTTTTCTTTTTTTATGAGCCCAAATTCTTGCATCTTCTCATACCTGGAGAAAAACTAATATGATGGGCCAATGTCTGGTCCTGGTTCTTCTGCCTAGATTTTCTTCTAGGCACCTTAAGAGTTCTTCTACTTTTATGCATCTTTAACTCTCTGGCTAAGTTAGCTCTTTGAGAATGCAGTAAATGGATCTCCAAATTGTCAGGCGAGTGTATGCTCCTCGGTTCTGTCTCATCGCAACAAAGATTTGGAGTGATGGACATTAAAGCCCTTGGTGTGTCACAGCTCTGGGGTCTTGAACAGACTGTATTATAGCTCTTAAGACAAATCAGTGTTCCAACTCTATTTTATTTAGAAAATAGCAAGAGAATCCATCCTTGAGGCATGAGGGCATGCAGACCTAAAGATATGAAGAGAAGAGAGTGGGGGAGCACACCAGCACGTGGGAGAGAGAGAGAGAGTGCTTTGGCTCCTCTTTTTGTATGTTTTTTTTTTTTTTTTTCTTCCCCCTGGGCCTGCCCTATGTAAATTGGGCTAGCCAGGAGTGCTGTTTGTTCGACCTGAGGTCCTCACTCAGGTCCTCAGACCTTCCTTTGACCTTCTTTTGTTCTATTTTTGGAGGCTTTTCCCTCCCTTGTCTTTTAGCCACCACCATTTTGGACTCCTGTTTCCTATTCTAACTACCTAACATTTCCTTCTCAAGAGATGGGAGGCCCAATTCTTTGGGAATAGACGTGTTGAGGTCTTTCTCACTACTTCCTGCTGAACTGGGATGGCGAGGGGTATTGGGCTTTCCCCTCTTGTTAGTCTCAAGCTTCAGAGTCCTTATAGCAGTGTCCATCTAAGGGTGAGTGATATTTTCCATGATCGGCTGTAGTTTTATATCTTTATTGAACTGGCACTGCATGTTGTATTTTGTTGACAGGTGTATTGAGTGTCCTCTTCTGTTTTCTTCCACGGCTTGACTCGTGAGTAGTGAATCCAGGAGTCATGTCCTGGGGTAGAAAGTATTACAGGGTAGGAGCCCTTCCATGTGGGCTGGAGTTGAGCCTTTGGGGACCCATCTTTCCAGACTTTAATTAGGACTTGAGTCCCTGGAGCATATAGTGGTGACTCCTTAGAATTTTTTAGGTCCTGGTTTATACCCTACAAGCGTATATCCTGTTGGAATTGCCCAGTGGCCATGGTATGAGATTGGAGGGTCTGAACTTCTGGATCTAGGAAGAGGTCATTGACAGAAACAAAAAGTTTCCCAAATAGAATCTCATAAGGACTGAGACCAACCTGTTCCTTAGGGGCAATACAGGTGTGGAGGAGAGCTATTGGTAAAGCCTCCTTCCATCCCAGGGAGGTATCATGGATTATCTTCTTTACTGTTGATTTTAAGAATTGGTTGGCTCTTTCTACTTTTACTGAAGACTGAGGCCTCCAGGCACAATGGAGATAATAAGTAATGCCCAATGCTTTAGAGACCCCTTGGGTAAACTTAGAAGTAAATGATGTCCCATTGTCACATTGTAATGACCTGGGTAGACCAAATCTTGGAATGATTCCATGGAGCAGTTTTTTTTTTTTTTTTTTTAACCACCTCCTCAGCCTTCTCAGTCCAGGTGGGAAAGCCTTCAATTCATCCTGTGAATGTATCTATCATGACTAATAGGTATTTCTACCCTTGAGAAACTGGCATCTGGGTGAAGTCCATCTGCCAGTCCTCTTCTGAGTAGGTTCCACATTGTTGGATGGGCTGGGCCAGCTGGGGTCTTCGAGCTCCTTGGGGGTTGTTTAATTGGCAAGTGGGACAAGAGGAGACCACTTGCCTTATAGTTGTTTGGAGGCCTGTTCCTCTGAAGGAGCTTTCTAGTAATCTTTGGAGGGCCTTTTCCCCTAAATGAGTGGTGGCAAGTAAGGAGTTAACTAACTTCCATTGGAGGTTCCCAGGCAGACAAAGTAGTCCCTCCTTTTGGAACCACCCCATATGATCTTGAAAGCCCTCACTCCTAGCTTTAAGAATCTCACCTTCAGTATATGAAGGAGTTTCTGGCAAATTAGTCTGTGAAACTAGGGTGGGAACCCTTATTAGGTCATTATTCTGTAATGCTGCTCTCTTAGCTGCCTGATCAGAAGATAATACCTTTGGGACATACCAAAGAGTAGCCTCTCCAGAGTCCCTCAATTGTACCCACCACCACCTGTCTGTTCATGAGGGGTTCAAGGAAACAAGAAAGGCAAGATTGTAAAGGAATTAAGATCTTGTTAGGCATATGTCCCTCCAGCCATAGGAGCGAGGACCTCCTACTTTAACTGAGGTCTTCTGGAATCTGAGACTGAGCTGTGTGAGCTTTCTGATGAGTTTGTTTTTCGTTCTCCAGGTTTCCAGCATGATAGGCCTCTTTCCACTTCCCTTGCACTGGGTTTTCTTTGCATTCTACTTCCACTGTGGGAGCTTTTGCTGAGTTGGGCTCCTGCTGTTCTTGGCCTCCTGCTTGCGAGGGCTGCACAGAGGTTGTTTCAGCCAGGTTAAATTCGAGTCACAGCACCACAGATGTCAGGCGAGTGTATGCTCCTCAGTTCTGTTTTGTCACAACAAAGATTTGAAGTGACGGACATTAAAGCCCTTGGCACATCACAACTCTTTGGTCTTGGACAGACCGTGTTATAGCTCTTAAGACAAATCAGTGTTACAGCTCTATTTTACTTATAAAATAGCAAGAGAAGCCATCCTTGAGGTGTGAGGGCATGCCGACCCAAATACGCAAAGAGAAGAGAGTGGGGGAGTGCACCAGCACACAGAAGAGAGAGAGAGAGCACGCGTTTTTTCTCCTCTTTTTGTATTTTTTTTACTCCCCCTGGGCTTGCCCTATGTAAATTGGGCTAGCCAGGAGTGCTGTTTGTTCTACCTGATGTCCTCACTCAGGTCCTCCGACCTTCCTTTGATCTTCCTTTGTTCTATTTTCGCGGGGTTTTCCCTCCCTTGTCTTTTAGCAACGGCCATTTGGGACTCCCGTTTCCTATTTTAACTACCTAACAAAATGATAATACAAGAATATCACCTGGCCTACACCCAAGTCAACTTCACCTACCCTACCGTTGGTCAGCAGAAGCATAAAATCATTGACTCTTACAAAGGTTATTTTAATGTACTCTTCCTGCCTATACTAGATGTAGGGGTGATGGACATTATGTACCAATTTCACATTTTACCTGTTGTTTTTAGAGAAATATATTGGTTGCCTCATTTTTACTAAAAATTATCTAGACTTTGATAATAACTATACCCATTTACTGACAGACTGTGACAAGGCTATGGAAGAATTGCTGTATGAATGAACTTCTCAAGTTGGAGAACCCTGCTTATTGGAACACTCCATCAATTACTGTAAATGAATTGTTTTCACTAACACCTACAATATTTCTACATTGTTACTTATAGAAGTAATAAGACTGCTTGTGCTATTTTGCCTTGTTCCTATGCTCTTCAGCCTAAACAATCTGAGGATCACTGTTAGGGAAATAAAACAGAGGTAGCCTTGGTCAGTCTCTAGAGGCAAAGGTGTAGAGCAGGCCTCTGATCTTGCTTCTGACCTACCTGGACACTGTCCTGACTACTGCTCTGGGATTTAGCCACACCTGCTGTGAAGAGAAACACAATAGATAGATGGGAAGCAGATCTTAGAGTTTATTAAGTTCCTGGAGGAGGTTTGGCCAACCACTCCCCAGACTTATCAGCATTCCAAGGTTTACAGAACAAGGTAAGCAGCATTAAACTGAAACCAGAGGTGTAATTTGCTCACAGATTGATGATGATATCAGTTTGCATCCTGGGGTTATAAGGGGGAACCCTGACCTACAATCTTTGAAGTCTCACCCAGGGAGCAGACAGGCTGCCTGGGACTTTTTTCCCAACTGTGACTCCAGATCTGCTGTGACATTGGATTTCCCAGTGCTGTTTAAGTTTGGATGTTTGTCAAAACCCAATTTGGTAAGCAAAACCTGATTTTTGCTCTTTCTATTTCTCTTTTCTTTTAATGTTAGTATTTTGAACGTAAGCTAGATAATCCTTTAATAAATATTTTTATTATTTATGTGTATATAATGAGTGTCTTATTTTGTTAACAACTCCTTTGAACCTGAGATGAAAATGAAAATTTTGGTAAAACAACTTATTATAATTTTTCTTTAGATGTTATCTTTTTCACACAGTTTGTTCATGAGATTGCTAAAGGAGAGACTGGGGAAGAGATCTAGTCATTTGTTAATTACTTCTTCTTTTCAACTACTTTGACCGAAAGAAAGAACCAACAGTTTAGGCAAGGTATGCATAATTGAGATATTTGAATAGTTTGCCAGGACCTAAGGCACATAGAACATAAGGGTGCCTGGTGCTAGAACATAAGGATGCTTGGTGTTAGAACATAAGGATGCCCGGTTTTGAAATAAGAAAAAGGGGCAGGAACAACCTTTAAAAGCCTGAGGACGCAACATGAACTGATTGGAATCAAATAGGTCCAGAAGACAGAAGATTTGACTTCAAGTGTACCTTGTGCCATATTATATGCTCACTGTAATACATTATTATCTAAATGACACACCCATCTGTGCCATGACAGTTTGGAGGCCAATCATAAAAGGCCACGAAATGAGTTGATGGCCCAATTTCTATAAATCCCTGCCTCTTGTCCAAAATAATTAGAATAATCCTCCCATTCATTAGCCTATTAGATTACTCAGCCCATAAAAACTAACCACAACATATTTCCAAGCACCTGCTTAGACGGTCTAGACTTTGTCCATGGAGTCTGTTTTCTCTCTAAATAAATCCATTTCTTACCTATCACTTCATGTATGAATTTTTAGCAATGAAGAAATAACCTTAAAATTCACAAACAGTTTAGGGCTACTTACAATGTATTAATATCGCTGTTAAAGTGACAAGAAAAATAAGTTTCCTGCTGTGTTCTTTCGTGCAAGAGCTGCTTACTTATGGGCAGAGTTAGCAAGGCTGGGCAGGGGACAATTAACTATACAATGCAAGGGCTAGAGCTTAAAACAAATAGATTCAACATGGAATCGGGTTACTTCTTTCCTTTTACAGAATAAAGATGGAGATTAGAGATAAAATAGAAATAGAGTTGTAAGTAGAAGTAGTTTGAGACAGAGAGGAAAAAGAAGAAAAAAGAAGGAACTGGTATCCATATCTGGAACAGGTGAAGCATGGAAACATAATTTATTAAAAGAATCCAAGAGATAAATAGGCCAATAAAAATTTGTAGAGTTATGCCCCAACTTGGGAAATACAGTGAAATCGTGAGGAACACATGAGGCTTTCAGTCAGAGAACCAAGAGGGTATAACCAGACTACATGGAGACATACTTGAGAAATAAAGCAATCTTTGAAGCCGAACAGGTTTGTTATATAAAAGATGCATTTCAACCTCAAATTGTTTCATCTTTTCAACACCATGGTATCTTTTCAATGATATACTTACTACTGCCAGAGAATAGATGTTTCTACTGTAGACTATACCCACATATGTGTATTGGATAAAGCTGCCTGTTTCCTACTGATATTTTGAGGGCAAAACAAATAACCTTGAGCTGTTGGTATCTGATGTTCAAATACTTTCTAGTTATTTTAATATAAGGAATATTTTTAAAAGGTTGAAATAGAATGAAGAGACAAGATTATATTTAAATAGAAATAAAAGCAATAAATTCATTTGCTTTTCTGACTTTTATCTCCCACTGCTGCCATTGAAGTTTTCCTATAAACTTATATTATTTGAGCATAGTGTTTGCAGTGGAGAAGGCAATGGCACCTCACTCCAGTACTTTTGCCTAGAAAATCCCATGGACAGAGGAGCCTGGTAGGCTGCAGTCCATGGGGTAGCTAAGAGTCGGACACGATTGAGTGACCTCACTTTCACTTTTCACTTTTATGCATTGGAGAAGGAAATGGCAACCCACTCCAGTGTTCTTGCCTGGAGAATCCCAGGGACGGGAAGCCTGGTGGGCTGCCGTCTCTGGGGTCGCACAGAGTCGGACACAACTGAAGCGACGCAGCAGCAGTGTTTGCAGGTGAAAAGAAAAATGATAAAAAAAAATGGCACCAAATAACATATCCCCTTCAAATCCTGACTATTATTTTTTTCTTCCTCTGAAATCTCTTTGAAATGTGTGAATATATCTTCCAGCTACTTATATAATATCATATTGTATGTAAATTAAATTCAAAATAAGATTGCCTAAAGGAACACGTGCATTTCCTTTGACCCTGTAATCTGATTTGCTAAGACATTCTTTCCAAATGACAAGTGATTGTAAAACTAATGGCTAACAGGAAAATAAATATCATTTGAAGAAGTAACTAAATATTTGAAATGAAAAGACAAAAATATAGCTGCTCAAAAATGCCGAGCAGGTAAAGGCAAGGTAGATCCCAAATAAAATATACTTGCTGAGATTTGAATGCTGTCAGAAACTTTGACCTAAGGCAGAATTATAAAATAGAGTCTTACTATTTTAATGTTCTATTTCGTATGTCACCTTCGCTATTCACTATTTTCAGAAGCATATGGATGTGAAAAGACATTCAAAGCTGTGATAAAGTATTAAGACAGTATTTTTTTGCATTTTTATTTTTAATTTTTTGTGTTACTACTGAAAGAGGAAACAGAACCGGCTCCATCTTGAAAGCAGGACTCCATCTTCGGCCGGACTGCGGACTTTGAGCTATATGCCCAGTATCTATGGAAATGACATACCATCTGGAAAACCAGGCCCCCGGAAGGAAGAACCCCAGGGCTCATACTTAGACTCTCCATCGCCTAAAAAATACTCTAATTATCTAAGTAACTGAATAGAATCATACATTTGATTATGATCATTGGGGGATGACCACAGGCCTATTGATAATTGTCCACTGTTAACTACCTAGGCTTAAGGCATATGAATCACAGGTTAACTTTGATTGTATCTTTCTTTTCCTTTGTTCAGACTATTTTCAGGAAATTTGGGGCGGTGGGTTTGGGCACGTACATTTAGGGTATATAAGGTTTTCACAAAAAACTGATCAGGGTCCTTGGCTAAGAGGAGACTCTGCCTTGGGCCCACAGGTGTAATGAACTGCACCAGTTTGTTTGCCAGAACACGTGGTTACAACACTATGAATATGTGATATCATAGTGAAATCAGTAGACAAGTGATTTAATCTCAGATAAAATATAGATGTATATAAGTAGGGTGTTTTGTTCTGGGTTGCTGGTGCTGGGGGTAATAGGAAGAGAAGAGTGAAGATTATGTTTTCAGTAAGTTCTTTTTAAATTGTGCTTTGTGGGAGAAATTACATTTTTGACTAAAGTACTCCTAAGTCTGATTAGACTTAAAATAACTTCACCGAAACAGCAAACACTCTCAGAATTTATAATATACCAAAGCATCTACATTAAACTATCATAACCTTTGTACCTGTTACCTTGTAAGCGCTCCAATTACTTGAGCACATTTATTTGTCCCTTCTAAATAGTTCAGAGACTTTACAAAACAAACAAACAAACTTGTTTCCAGCTGAGGACCATTCTATGCTAATTGGTTTAGGCACATCTATTAGGTTATTTTTGGTGTATATTGGTAACCACCACACTCTAAAATTTTGCCATGTCTGGAGACATTTATTAGCAAGCATGCTGAGAAAGGTCTATCTAGTTAAAGCTGTGGTTTTTCCAGTAGTCAAGTATGGATGTGATAGTTGAACTGTAAAGAGCACTGAAGAATTGATGCTTCTGAACTGTGGTGTTGAAGACTTTTGAGAGTCCCTTGGACTGCAAGGAGATCCAACCAGTCCATCCTAAAGGAAATCAGTTCCGAATATTCATTGAAAGGACTGATGGTGAAGCTGAAGATCCAATACTTTGGCCACCTGATGAGAAGCACTGACTCATTGGAAAAGACCCTGATGCTGGGAAAGATTGAAGGCAGGAGAAGAAGAGAATGAGTTAGTTGGATAGCATCACTGACTCAATGAACAGGAGTTTGAGCAGGCTTCAGGAACTGGAGACAGGGAAGACTGGCATGCTGCAGTCCACGGGGTCGTAAAGAGTCGGAAACAACTGAGTGACTGAACTGAACTGAATAATTCTAAAGAATCATACATTCCAGTCCTCTTTGCTCTAAGACATCCTGCTTGAAAAATTTATGTAGGAAACATGTGATGGAATTTCAGAGGCATGTTTAGTCAAATCTCTGTTATATCCAGTCCAAGAAGAATCTACTGAAGCAGCAATGGGAACTTTAAAGAATCAAGGGCACCATTTTAAAGGATTCTTGTTACATAGGTTCCTGGACTCTTACAATTTGCTTCTTTAGAGGAAACACATTATTTGTTCTTTTTAAAAATAGATAGCCAATGGGAATTTGCTGTATGACTCAGGGTAATCAGACTGGAGCTCTATAACAACCTAGAGGGAGGGGATGGAGAGTGAGATGGAAGGAAGGTTCAAAAGGGAGGGGACATATGTATACCTATGGCTGATTCATGTTGATGTTTGGCAGAAACCAACACAATTCTGTAAAGCATTTATTCTTCAATTAAAAAATATTTTTTAAAAAAATTTAAAAAAATGACAAAACAAAAAGTAACACGTTATTTTTAAATAGTTGAGCTGATGCATGCATCTTGACTTACTCTTAGTGAAAGATGCCCAACATCTGATTTCCTAATTTGCAAGTTATTAACTTTAACAACAACAACAAAAATTTCCTACTGTGTTTTAAACAATCAAAAAGCATTTCATAGTGCATATATATATATATATAAAATCATAAAAATCTGGGACAACAAGGTCAATTTGTTTAAGTGATAGAAAAGTATAGAAGCTCAATTTTCATAATATAAACAATTTTCATAAAAGGATAGGTATGGACATACTCATATAGTTACTTATTGTGATACACTTATCACATTCTGATAAAATAAATAATTCTGACACCTTAAACAAAATTTGGGCTTCCCAGCTAGCTCAGTGGTAAAGAATTTGCCTGTCAATGCAGGAGATGCTGGTTTGATTTCTGGGTCAGGAAGATTCCCCTGGAGAAGGAAATGGCAATCCACTCCAATATTATTGTGTTGGGAAATTCCATGGACAGAAGAGCCTGGAGGGTTATAGTCCATGGGGTCACAAAAGAGTAGGACACAATTTAGCAACTCAACAACAACAAATTTTAAGTCATACAGATTAAAATGTATTTTCATATAAGCACATATATTCTAGACTTTTAAGTGAAAGACTGTACATTTCTCAGAAGAATAAACTGTCTCAACAATTAGGGATATACTACATTCTCTCTCTCACCCTGAACCTGTGACCTCATGGAGAATTCACTGTGACCATCACATGAGATAGATAAGAAATGGGCCTGGTTTACAGTAGGCTGCCACTACCTGACCGTTATTAGTTCAGAGTTACTGCCATATTTAGGGATGATGCTTAGGAACAGTGGTGAAAATGTCATTTGCTAATGGGCAGAACTTTAAGCAGTATATTATGTTGTTATTGTCATTGTTTTATTGTTTTTCAGAGAAGATAGTAGGAGGGAGAGATCTAAAGTGGTTCATGGGTACTGAATTCCAGGGTTTATGGTTATGGACTTGGAAACACAAAAATTGGAAATCTACAGATAAGGATATCTATCATTGCTGTTCAATCCCTCTGTTGTTTCCGACTTTTTGCAACCGTACAGACTGCCGCACTCCAGGCTTCCCTGTCTTTCACCATTTCCTGGAGCTTGGTTAAACTCATGTCCACTGAGTCAGCGATGGCATCCAACCATCTCATCCTCTGCCGCACCCTAATCCTCCTGTCTTCACTTTTTGCCAACATTAGGGTCATTTCAAATGAGTCAGCTCTTTGCATCAAGTAGCCAAAGCATTGGAGCTTCAGCCTCAGCATCAGTCCCTCCAGTGAATATTCAGGGTTGATTTCCTTTAGGATTGAATGGCTTGATCTCCTTGCAGTCAAAGGGACTCTTAAGAGTCCTCCAATACAACAGTTCAAAAGCAAATAAAGGTAAGTGTCATCAAGTAAGCAGAAAGTGTGAAGATCTGTAACCTATATAAATATTAATAGAAAAGCAACTTCAGCAGAGAAAGATCTTAATAAAAGGCAGCAGTATATGCCACCCCAAATATGCTTCTTTGGTATAATGATTATTTTGAACTGTAGACATTTGAGAAACAGCAAATACAGATTGTTACCAAATTCAAGTTGAGCTGCTTGCCACTCAAAATCTATTGAAGAGCAAAATTCAATTGAAAGGAACTGTGCTTTAGTCAGAAAAGCCAGCAATCTGGGGAAAAAGTAGTCTTATGTCCAGAGACCAATTCTGAAGATTCTGCTCAGCCATGCAAGTTTTTAAAGGCAAAGGGGGAAACAATCTCAGTTAATTATTAAGATAGAAGGTTAGATTCTTCATCATTTTTCCATTGCGTGCAAACCTGCTGACTTCTCCTGATCTTCCTTTGTCTGCTCTCTTGTGCATGTTGTTTGCTTGTAAATTTACTAAAGGAAAGCTGAGGGTAGAGATACAGTCACTCTTTAACTACTTAATTCTTCATTCTTACTCCTTTTAATTCAGGAAAGTAAATCAACAGATTAGGCAAGGGATTGTGTACCTTCAGTAGAGCACTAGTCAGGAGCTGGGTTGAATGTTACCTAGTAATCTCAAAGGTTTAAGGGGAACAGAAATAGGAAAAGGACAAAAGGGCTACTTACACGGTTTTCTCTAAACTCCCCTTATCTGCCTAAAGACAGATACTCCAAAAGGAACCATTTGTCAAACATTTCTTTCCCAGCAGTTTTATGAACCAGGGAAGATTAGCTATTATCACAGGAGATAGGACTAGAATTCCATATCACATTCAACCTTTGTCACGAATGATCATACCTCTAACCTATTTTTCTAAGGGTTTATTCATCTCTCCATAAAATTTCTTTCCCCCAAAGACTTGCATCCCTCCTTCCTTTTCCTGTATAAGATGATGTTTAATCCTGAATTCTAAAGGCACAACTTTGTGCTTCTCATTTTTCCTGAATATATCCTGACATGAAATATACATGTTATAGTGTCTACTTGTTTTTCTTTTGTTAATATCTCTTATTATAGAAATTTCAGTCAAAAACTAAGAAGGGTAAAGAAAAGATTGTTTTTCTTCCTCTACATCTATTGACCAGGTGAACAAGATGACATATTTGTGATATGAGAATAATCCTGGTCCTTATGGACCAAATGACCGTGATGGCAGAGAGGAACTTTAAGCCTGAGCTTAGCAACATAAGCTTACCTCACCAAGGCAGTTTGGCTATAGCCACTGCTGAGTGACAAACATCAGTGTAGTAGAGAAGAAAAAAATTAGACTCCATATTGGATCTGTTTATTTTACTGTAAACTTTATGTTCAAGGGATGTTGCCTATAGCTTTAAGTTTACATAATGGCACATCCCTGGGAACCCTGCCATACCTGAGTATTGAGCTAAAATATTTTTTGTTTAAACTCACAGGAAATATCCTGACCAGGCCCACGTATGAATTGCTACAAGAAAGAAGAAATTAATGCCTCCCCTCCAGAGTCTGGCCAGAATCAGGAAATATTTGCAAACAATGATCACCTTTTCTACTTTTCCTCCTCACCTTCCTCTCTTTGCTCTATAAAAGAAACAATGTATCCAGGAAATACATTTTTTTGAGACAATAGTCTATCATCTTTTTGGTCTGTTGACTTTGTGAGTAGTTGCTATTCCTTGTCCCAACAACCCATCTCTCATTTAATTGGCCTGTCCTGCAGATGAGTGGAACAAGCCTGGATTTGGCAGCATCAGTAGCAGAGACCAAGCTGAACATGCATTATAGTACCATTCATCCAGGGACCAGTCATTCAGGCATCATTGAAGGGAAATCCATTTGTTAGCACTGGAATAAGCCACCAGGATATAGATTGTCTTCCTGGCCCATCATAGTTCTGCCATAACCACTATCAGTCAGCTCGCAGGATATTTTATTCATTATGTTTTTCCACAGACAAGTCTGCTGAAAGGAGATTGACTCAACAGCAAGCAAATTGCTGTAACTGGCTTGTGTTTGTTGAACTCACTCACTCTAAAGTGGTTGGCCTGATTTAGAATTGCTTTATTTGGAAGTTAAATATGATTACAAGAGGTATATAAGGAGACCAAGTTGACAAGGGGCAGGTTGTGGTGATGTGGACTATAAATTCCCACTTTTGGGTGAAACTGAAACTCAAAAATAAGCAAAGGCTCCTTCCTCAACTGTTGCCTGGTAGGGCTTGGCCAAGATAAAAATTTGTGAGATATTTGAAGGTGGAAGCAAAGCAAGGAAGCAAGGTTGACATGGTTACAAATGAAAGACAGTAGCAGAAATGTGTGTGTTGTATCTTGTGTTCACCTTCTTCTATCTCATTTCTAATTTTATTCCTAACTATGAACCTACTAAAGGACAGATCCTGGAGCCTGATATTAAATAACCTACTACAGACTCAAAGAGACAACAATGCCCAGTAAATGTCACCAACTCTCTCTTCCTTTTCCATTTGGGAAGCTTTTTCAGGGTTCTCAGATTGGTTGGTTTGGCGACTCCTTTCTTTTTATAGTCTATTTCTGATCTTCACTCCACCAGTTTGACTTATTCAGTGCTTCACAGAGGCTCTGTGATTGAAGACCAAAACAAATCTCTATTGCCATGATTGAATCAGGCAAGAATTATAAAAGGATGCTAAATTATTAGGTTACAGGAACATTTCCTCCCTCTCTCCTCCTAATAGTACTTAATTGTCAAATCACAAATTTCTTTCTAGCTATCATTGGTCATCAAGGGAGCACATGTTTTGCCTCATGAAATTGATGCAAGTTAACTTATTATCATTAATATTAGAGTTTTGCCTTTTGGAACTGAACCAATTTAGTTTAATACATTAATATTAGAAAACAACATGCCATAAGATATAATATGAAGAATCATATATATATGTATATATAAATATATGTCACAATTTAGAAGAGTAATAATACACTTTGAAGAAAGAAATATGTATTTGTCAAGACTATGCTTACTCCTAGTTAAGAATCAAGCGTCTTAGTTAACTGATGTGTGTACGTGTGCAAGTGCGTGTTTTTGTTGCTTCTTGTTCTTACTCTTATGTGATTGTTCAAATGTTCAAAGCATAGTGCTTGTAGGCAGGTGAACTCCTGAAGTGCAGATAAGGTCCAGGCCTGGAAGAAGCTAAATTTTCAGGCTTCTTCATAAGACTCTTCTCAGAAGCCCTGGGTGGCCTCTGCTCAAGTCTATCATCAACTCATCTTGGAAACGTTTTTGATATTTATGGTCTAGAAAATTAGAGGTAAATTTCCAGATCCATTTGTAAAAAAAAAAAGAATAACTGGGATGTTAAACATTTTTTTTTTCTTTTGGAAAATAAAATTTATGATTTTATAAGTTGTTAGACAAAAGAGAAAAAAGCAGCAGGTCATTTATCTTCACAAGAGTGATAGTGTTTCACTAACAGATGCTTATTAGAAAGATAACCCCAATCAAGTATTACAAAATTTCCTGGGATTTTGTAATGCAATAAAATACTGTTTCAACAATGTCATAATGATAATAATCTATATTTTATTGCCTAATTTAATTCATAACTTATATATGTATTATTTCATCATTTTGTGAATCATTATCTCACATGAAAGCAAGCTGTTGGTGATTTTCTTTCCTCATGAGGGAGGAAAACAATCATGGGCAAACAATCAAGAAAATGTTTCTTCTTCACTATTTTGCATATTTTTAATGACAGGACTTATGGTAGATCCCAGAAACATTGTGTTAAAGCTTTCTGTAAATTGGTTGATTGGCTTATATGAAATAATCAAAGGAGCAATTTTGTGAAGATTTTAGTAAACAGTGATGCTTAATATGATCTCGATACAAATTTTGTTCATAGAAGGATGATGGTGCCATGAGAAAACAAATGTGAATGTTAAAGCTTGTGTTTTTACTATCAGAATATATGTAACTAAAATCTCCAGAGTCTGTACTACTGTACAGGGACTTTTGTACTTTCCCTGTTTTAGTGTTGGAGTGTATTTTAAGAAATGGTAACTATAAAGATATATCTATCTGTCTCTCTACCTATCCACCTAGTGTTCCCTTTCTGCCCATTCTTTCTGCCAGAGAGCTGAGTGAGATAGTTTCCAAAGTTTACATTTTTATGATGACTAATAGGATACGGAGGATGGTGAAATAAAAACAAAAGATTAACAAAAACTTTCAAAGAAAATATAAGTTGATCAGCACAATAAAGACTCAGAAGATAGTGAGAATAGGTAGCAAAGGGAGAAAATGTAACAGCAAAGGCCTAAAGACAGGATAGATGAAAGACTCGGAGAAGGAGGAATTTAGTAGAAGCAATAAGGCAAGAGAATTCTAAATATCAAGATTGAAAAGTATTACTAAATTTTAAGAATCAGACTGCTCTGAATACTCATAAAAATGGCAATAAGACTTTAAAATAACTAATCATAATTATTAATGATTTTATTTTTGTCACTAGGCTTGGCTGCATCACATGCAAATTTGCACAGAAACCAAGCCATAAGAATCTATATAATCTATCAGAAATATATGAGCAAAACTCAGTAAGAAAATATTCTGCAATTTACGGAGTTTTTACAATTGAATTGTAATTTTGAAACTAGAGAAAACCAAAACCAATATAATGGACAAAGTCTATTTAACTATCAATGACACAGATTATTGATGAAAATGCTTTTTTAAAATTGTATGTTTGTAAAGATTTTGAAAGACATGCTGTCATTATGAAATGTGAAAATTATGACAACATACTTCCATTTTGAAAACTGTGATGGTCTTTGAAGGAACAAGCTCCTAGACAGTTTCCATACATGTCTATTTGCTCCTTTGAGAAATCTACATCCACTTATGGGAAAACCTTTAAGCAATTTTTTGTTTAACTACCGCTTATAAATCAGAATATCCTGCAAGCAAAAATCAGGAAGGTCATAATTATCTTTATGTATAATTTTTCTTGAGTAAACTTAGTACATGTAGAACAAGTTCTGGCAAGTAACATTTTTCTTTCAAATGACTGCAAAAATGAATCACCCATTTTTATTGAACTGCAGCAGGAAAGTAAACTGCTTGCCAGAAATTATATTATCTAAAACATTTATTTATCAAAACTTTTCTTGGAGGTAGTATTGGTATTAGAATTTTTCTCATCTCAGAATCATATTAGATATTTAATTTATAATGAAGTCATGTATTTGGTAAATAAATATGTTTATTTCATTTGTTTTTTGTTGTTGTTGTTGTTGATATTAAGGTTATGACCAACCTAGATAGCATATTCAAAAGCAGAGACATCACTTTGCCAACAAAGGTTCGCCTAGTCAAGGCTATGGTCTTTCCTGTGGCCATGTATGGATGTGAGAGCTGGACTGTGAAGAAGGCTGAGTGCCGAAGAATTGATGCTTTTGAACTGTGGTGTTGGAGAAGACTCTTGAGAGTCCCTTGGACTGCAAGGAGATCCAACCAGTCCATTCTGAAGGAGATCAGCCCTGGGATTTCTTTGGAGGGAATGATGCTAAAGCTGAAACTCCAGTATTTTGGTCACCTCATGCGAAGAGCTGACTCATTGGAGAAGACTCTGATGTTGGGAGGGATTGAGGGCAGGAGGAGAAGGGGACGACAGAGGATGAGATGGCTGGATGGCATCACTGACTCGATGAATGTGAGTCTGAGTGACCTCCGGGAGCTGGTGATGGATAGGGAGGCCTGGCGTGCTGCGGTTCATGGGGTCGCAAAGAGTCGGACACGACTGAGCGATTGATCTGATCTGATCTGATCTGAAGATATACTTACCTACAAAGTAGTATGATATTTGAAGATATAAAATTTCATATCAGAACTTTCTTGACATATGTCATGTATTATGTAATAAACTATATCAATGTATTATGAAATAAGCTACATGATTGAAGTACGGCCCTTAGATTCGATGCAAAGGGGAAGTCAAATTGAAAAACAATATGCTGTAACAAAATACAAAGAACACTTTATAAACACATTATAAAATAAATTAACAGTTATATCTAAGAGTTTGCTTGAAATTTAACTCTGGAAAATTTTATAATCTCATCACAATAAACTGTGGAAAATTCTTCAAGAGATGGAAATACCAGATGACCTGACCTGCCTCTTGAGAAACCTATACACAGGTCAGGAAGCGACAGTTAGAACTGGACATGGAACAACATACTGGATCCAAATTGGATAAGGAGTACATCAAGGCTGTATATTGTCACCCTGCTTATTTAACTTCTATGTAGAGTACATCATGAGAAATGCTGGGCTGGAAGAAACACAAGCTGGAATCAGGATTGCTGAGAGAAATATCAATAACCTCAGATATGCAGATGACACCACCCTTATGGCAGAAAGTGAAGAGGAACTCAAAAGCCTCTTGATGAAAGTGAAAGTGGAGAGTGAAAAAGTTGGCTTAAAGCTCAACATTCAGAAAACGAAGATCATGGGATACAGTCCCATCACTTCATGGGAAATAGATGGGGAAACAGTGGAAACAGTGTCAGATTTTATTTTTGTGGGCTCCAAAATCACTGCAGATGGTGATTGCAGCCATGAAATTAAAAGACGCTTACTCCTTGGAAGGAAAGTTATGACCAACCTAGATAGCATATTCAAAAGCAGAGACATTACTTTGCCAACAAAGGTCCATCTAGTCAAGGCTATGGTTTTTCCAGTGGTCATGTATGGATGTGAGAGTTGGACTGTGAAGAAAGCTGAGTGCTGAAGAATTGATGCTTTTGAACTGTGGTGTTGGAGAAGACTCTTGAGAGTCCCTTGAACTGTAAGGAGATCCAACCAGTCCATTCTGAAGGAGATCAGCCCTGGGATTACTTTGGAAGGAATGATCCTGAAGCTGAAACTTCAGTACTTCGGCCACCTCATGCGAAGAGTTGACTCATTGGAAAAAACTCTGATGCTGGGAGGGATTGAAGGCAGGAGGAGAAGGGGATGACAGACGATGAAATGGCTGGATGGCATCACTGACTCAATGGACGTGAGTCTGAGTGAACTCTGGGAGTTGGTGATGGACAGGGAGGCCTGGCATGCTGCGATTCATGGGGTTGCAAAGAGTTGAACACGACTGAGTGACTGAACTGAACTTAAGTGATGCTCTTCGAATACCTGTTAGTAAAATAAGAATGGACAATTTCTCATAGTATAGAAGCAACATGCCTTAGAAAGAGTACTTGGTTTGGAAAAGGAAATATTAGTATTCAGTGTTGAAAAAATTTTAAAACTAGTTACATTTTTAAAAATATGAAAAGTAATCACTTCACCCATATAACACTTAACACTTCTCTAAAGATAAAATATTTGTGTGAATATGTTTTTTATAGCACTATATACAAAATTATTGTCTACAGAATCAAATAATCTTCACCTGTGGGTGAGCAGAATGTCTCAAAGGGAGCAATGAGGTCAGCTTTTTGGATATGAGCTAGTAAAGGTTTTGAAGAATCCGTTCCAGGAAAAGCAGGAAGAAAGGGACCCGGGAAATAAAGAAAGATAATATGAGTTAAATTCGCAAAGAAAGAGTGAGATATAGAAAATAAATTACAGACACTGTATAGCAGGAAACATAGTATGTTGAATAAAATATTATCTCTTTTCAAAAGTCTCCTTCTATTCAATAATTATAAAAGCTAATAGTTTTCTGAAAAGGTAAAGTTGAAAGACAAAGAATAAAAAATATCTAGTTGGATGCCTGTAGTCAAAGAAAAAGGTGGAAAATAGAAAAAAGAAAGTTTGTACATACACACACACACACACACACACACACACCTCCATAGAGTCAAAGCTGTGGTTTTTCCAGTAGTCATGATGTATGGATGTAGCAGTTGGATCATAAGAAAGCTGAGTACTGAAGAATTGATATTTTTAATTTGTGGTGTTGGGGAAGACTCTTGAGAGTCCCTTGGACAGCAAGAGGATCAAATCAATCAATTCTAAAGGACATCAATTCTGAATATTCACTGAAAGGACTGATGCTGAAGCTGAAGCTTCAGTACTTTGTCCACCTTATATGAAGAGCTGATTCATTGGAAAAGACCCTGACGCTGGGGAAGAGTAAGGGCAAGAGGAGAAGGGGATGGCAGAAGATGAGATGACTATAAAGCATGACTCAATAGACAAGAGTTTGAGCAAACTCTGGGAGACAGTGAAGGAGAGGGAAGCCTGGTGTGTTGCAGTCACAAAGAATTGGACGAAGCTTAGCAAGTAAATAATAGCAACAAAAATATGTATACGCATTAGTTGAATTACATATGTTATTGTCTCAGTATATATTTTTAAAGTGATCAAAATATTTTAGCACTCTTAAAAATTTATTGAGAGGTCTGTGATATGAATTGAACAATGTATGAACTAAAACTTTGGACTGTAGAGAACAGAGTTAACTAAAAACCAAACGCTTTTTTTTTTTTTTTTTGGAGAGAGACAGAGCATAAAAGTTCATGGAAAGCACAGCTCTAGCGCTGTTACCGAAGAAAATTTTTAAACACTAAGTTTAGTCAAGCAGGTACATTTTAAAAGTGAGGACAAACAGGTACTATCATGATTACCTAGTGAGTTTCTTTCACAGTAAAGGTAAGACTTAAGCATGATTTATCTTTTGTACATATTGAATGTACAAATTGGAAAATTTTGAAATTAAAAAAGGAGTACAAATTTCAAAATTGGGAAAGGAGTAAGTCAAGGATGCACATTGTCACCCTGCTTCTTTAACTTATCTGCAAGTATGTCATGTGAAATGCCAGGCTGGATAATCACAAGCTGGAATCAAGATTGCTGGGAGAAATATCAACCTCAGATATGCAGATGACACCACTGCATATCTGAAAGTGAAGAGAAACTAAAGAGCATCATGATAAATGTAAAAGAGGAGGGTGAAAAAGCTGACTTAAAACTCAACATTCAAAAAGACTAAGATCATGGCATACATTCCCATTGCTTCGTGGCAAATAGATGGGGGAAAAAAAAATGGAAACTGAAAGACTTTATTTTCTTGAGCTACAAAATGACTGTGGATGGTGACTGCAGCCATAAATTTAAAGACATTTGCTCTTTGGAAGGAAAGATATGACAAACCTAGACAGTCTATTAAAAAGCACAGATACGACTTTGCTGACAAAGGTCCATGTTTCCAAAGCTATGGTTTTTCCAGTAGTTATGTACAGATGTGAGAGTTGGACTATAAAGAAGGCTGAGTGCCAAAGAATTAACTCTTTTGAACTGTGGTGTTGAAGAAGAGTCTTGAGAGTCCCTTGGATGCCAAGAAGTTCAAACCTAAACATTGTCATTCCTAAACAAATCAACCCTGAATATTCCTTGGAAGAACTGATGCTGAGGCTGAAGTGCCAATAATTTGGCCTCCTGATGTGAAGAGCCAACTCATTGGAGAGGATCCTGATGCTGAGAAAAATTGAGGGTAGGAGAAAAGAGAGTGACAGAGGATAAGATGGTTAGATGGCATAATCAACTCAATGAAAATGAATTTGGATAAACTCCAGTAGATAGTGAAGGACAGAAAAGCCTGGTTTCTGCAGTCCATGGAGTCACAAAGAGTCAGACATGACTAAACAACTGAATAACAACAGCAACAACATCATGAATATTTATTTGTTTGTGCATGTGTGTGTGTATCCCTGAGTATCTAATTTTAAAAGAAATCTCCTCTGACATTTTCTAATCTCATATATTTTATTATTTAATAATCACTACACTGTAGTGTGAAAAATACCTTCAGATTTTAATTATTTTAGAAATGTTTTAAATGTAATATGATATTGAAAAATAATAAATAAAAGAAGATAATACAAAAAAGTCAAAGACAAAGCCATAAAATCAGAAGTATGTGAACTGAAACTAATTTCGGAGAAGGCAATGGCACCCCACTCCAGTACTCTTGCCTGGAAAAATCCGATGGATGGAGGAGCCTAGTAGGCTGCAGTCCATGGGGTCGCACAGAGTCGGACACGACTAAGCAACTTCACTTTCACTTTTCACTTCCATGCATTGGAGAAGGAAATGGCAACCCACTCCAGTGTTCTTGCCTGGAGAATCCCAGGGATGGGGGAGACTGGTGGGCTGCAGTCTCTGGGGTTGCACAGAGTTGGGCACAACTGAAGCAACATAGCAGCAGCAGCAGAAGCTAATTTACATTTATTTAGATGGGAATACTAGACCACCTGATCTGCCGCCTGAGAAATTTGTATGCAGGTCAGAAAGCAACAGTTAGAACTGGACATGGAACAACAGACTGGTTCCAAATTGGAAAAGGAGTAGTCAAGGCTGTATATTGTCACCCTGCTTATTTAACTTCTATACAGAGTGCATCATGAGAAAAGCTGGACTGGAAGAAGCACAAGCTGGAATCAGGATTGCTGGGAGAAATATCAATAACCTCAGATATGCAGGTGACACCACCCTTGTGGCAGAAAGTGAAGAGGAACTCAAAAGCCTCTTGATGAAAGTGAAAGTGGAAAGTGAAAAAGTTGGCTTAAAGCTCAACATTCAGAAAATGAAGATCATGGGATCCGATCCCATCACTTCATGGGAAATAGATGGGGAAACAGTGTCAGACTTTATTTTTCTGGGCTCCAAAATCACTGCAGATGGCGACTGCAGCCATGAAGTTAAAAGATGCTAACTCCTTGGAAGGAAAGTTATGACCAACCTAGATAGCATATATAAAAGCAGAGACATTACTTTGCCAACAAAGGTTCGCCTAGTCAAGGCTATGGTCTTTCCTGTGGTCATGTATGGATGTGAGAGTTGAATTCTGAAGAAGGCTGAGCACCGAAGAATTGATGCTTTTGAACTGTGGTGTTGGAGAAGACTCTTGAGAGTCCCTTGGACTGCAAGGAGATCCAACCAGTCCCTTCTGAAGGAGATCAGTCCTGGGATTTCTTTGGAAGGAATGATGCTAAAGCTGAAACTCCAGTACTTTGGCCACCTCATGCGAAGAGTTGACTCATTGGAGAAGACTCTGATGCTGGGAGGGACTGGGGGCAAGAGGATAAGGGGACAACAGAGGATGAGATGGCTGGATGGCATCACTGACTCGATGGCTGTGAGTCTGAGTGAACTCTGGGAGTTAGTGATGGACAGGGAGGCCTGGCGTGCTGCCATTCATGGGGTCGCAAAGTGTCGGACATGACTGAGCGACTGATCTGTTCTGATCTGATCTATAAGAATTGTATAATCTGCTAATATATAAGAAATAGGCTAAGGAATTTAAAATTGCTTGTAGAGCAAAGCATCCTATAAAAGATCTTTGTCTACAATAATAATTAAATACATACAATTTTAAACTAAATTTAATCATGCATATGTCATGAAGATCTGTAACCTACAGTCACAAGTTTTTCTGAGAGAAAAATCTTTTCTCTTTTAAAGAAAGAAAGACAACTGTTTATTACTTAAAGGGAATGTAAACAGATAAAGCCTCAGTTCAGTTCAGTCACTCAGTCATATCCGACTCTTTGCGACCCCATGAACCACAGCACGCCAGGCCTCCCTGACCATCACCAACTCCTGGAGTTTACTCAAACTCATGTCCATTGAGTCGGTGATGCCATCCAACCATCTCATCCTCTGTTGTCCCCTTCTCCTCCTACCCTCAATCTTTCCCACCATCAGGGTCTTTTCAAATGAGTCAGCTCTTTGCATCAGGTGGCCAAAGTATTGGAGTTTCAGCTTCAATATCAGTTCTTCCAATGAACACCCAGAACTGATCTCTTTAGGATGGACTGGTTGGATCTCCTTGTAGTCCAAGGGACTCTCATGAGTCTTCTCCAACACCACAGTTAAAAAGCATCAATTCTTCAGCACTCAGCTTTCTTTATATTCCAACTCTCCCATCCATATATGACTAGGAAGTTAATTGGAAATATCTATCAAAACTATTTAAAAAACATCTAGAACCACCACTTTATCTTTAAATACTTGTAAAATGATATGTATAGCATTTTGCTAGTTGTATTTCAAAAATATTTGAAAAATGCTGGGTGCCAATTTACAGGCTTAACTAATTTACAGCATGCTGAAGTACTTTGTGTTTACCTAAGTTGTGTAAAATTTGGATAATTCCACAGTATGCTGCTGCTGCTGCCAAGTCGCTTCAGTCGTGTCCAACTCTGTGCGACCCCATAGACAGCAGCCCACCAGGCTCCCCTGTCCCTGAGATTCTCCAGGCAAGAACACTGGGGTGGGTTGCCATGTGAAATGCCGGGATGGGTAAGTCACAAGCTGGAATTAAGATTCCCAGGAGAAATATCAATAACCTCAGATATGCAGATACCCTTATACCTGAAAGCTGGAAGTGAAAGTGAAAGTTGCTCAGTTGTGTCTGACTCTTTGTGACCTCGTGGACTATACAGGACTATACTATTATCCAGGCCAGAATACTGGAGTGAGTAGCCTTTTCCTTCTCCAGGGGATCTTCTCAACCAAGGGATCTAACCTATGTCTTCCATAATGGAGGAGGATTCTTTACCAGTTAAGCCACCAGGGAAGCCCAAGAATACTGGAGTTGGTAGACTATCCCTTCTCCAGCAGATCTTCCTGACCCAGGAATCTAATCAGGGTCTCCTGCATTGCAGGTAGATTCTTACCAGCTGAGCTACCAGGGAAAGAGGAACTAAAGGGCCTCTTGATAAGGATGAAAGAGAAAAAGCTGGCTTAAAACTTAACATTCTAAAAGCTAAAATCATGGCATCTAGTCCCATCACTTCATGGCAGATAGGTGGGAGAAAATGGAAACCATGACAAACTTTATTTACTTGGACTCCAAAATCACTGCAGATGGTGAATGTAGCCAGAAAATTAAGATGCTTACTCCTTGGAAGAAAAGCTATGACAAACCTAGACAGCATATTAAACATCAGAGACATTACTTTGCTGACAAAGGGCCATATAGTCAACTACAATTTTTCCAGTAGTCATGTATGGATGTGAGAGTTGGACCAGAAGGCTGAGTGCCAAAGAATTGATGCTTTTGAACTGCAGTGTTAGAGAAGACTCTTGAGAGTCATTTGGACTACAATGAGATCAAACCAGTTAATCAACCCTGAAAGTTTATTGGAAGGACTGATGATTAAGTTGAAGCTCCAATACTTTGGCCACCTGATGCAAAGAAGTGACTCATTGGAAAAGACACTGATGTTGGGAAAGATAGCAGACAGGAGGAGAAGGGGATGACACAGGACAAAATGGTTGAATGGAAACACCGACTCATTGGAGATGCATTTTAGCAAGCTCTGGGAGATGGAGGCACCCCACTCAAGTACTCTTGCCTGGAAAACCCCATGGAAGGAGGAGCCTGGGAGGTCCATGGGGTCGCTGAGGGTCGGACACAACTGAGCGACTTCACTCTCACTTTTCACTTTCATGCATTGGAGAAGGGAATGGCAACCCACTCCAGTGTTCTTGCCTGGAGAATCCCAGGGACCGGGGAGCCTGGTAGGCTGCCATCTATGGGGTCACACAGAGTCGGACACAACTGAAGTGACTTAGCAGCAGCAGCAGGGAGATGAAGCAGGACAGTGTAGCCTGGTGTGCTGTAATCCATTGATTCACAAAGAATCAGACACAACTGAGCAACTGAACAATGGACAACAACAGGGACTGATGTGAAAAAGTTATCCAAATACATTGTGACCTAGGACAAATGTATTAGTTTTCTATTGCTACCATACCAAATCACCACCAACTTAATGGCTTAAAATAACCCAAATTGATTCTTTAGATCAACAGGTTCTTCGGATCAGAGATCTGATAGCTTTGCTGAGTCTTTGCTCAGAATCTCAGAGTCTCACAAGACCAAAATCAAGGAGTTGCCTGTTTGTGTTTCTAGAGACTCAAGGAAAGAATATTTTTCCTGACTCATTCAGACTGTTGTCAGAACTCAGATTGTTGATTGAGGCTGGATGACTGAGGTCTCTGTTTCTTTGTTGGCTGTTAGCTAAGGGTCATTCCCAGTTTGGAAAGGACACTTACCTCTGGGTTCATGATTACCTTTATCCATCTCTAAAGCCTTTATCTACAGCTGGAGTTGTTAGTCTGTGAACCTCAGATCTAATCCAGTCTTCTCTGAAGGGAACTCTCTAAACACTTCTGCCTTCCTCTTCCACTTTGAAGTGCTCATGTGACTGTCTTGAACCTACCCAGGTAATCCAGGGTAATACTCCTATTTGAAAGTCTGTAACCTAAGTACATAAGTTGTCTCTTTTGCCACTTGATATAATGATCAGAGAAGGCAATGGCAACCCACTCCAGTACTCTTGCCTGGAAAATATCATGGACAGAGGAGCCTGGAAGGCTATAGTCCATGGTGTCACAAAGAGTCGGACATGACTGAGCAACTTCCCTTTCACTTTTCATTTTCATGCATTGGAGAAGGCAATGGCAACCCACTCCAGTGTTCTTGCCTGGAGAATCCCAAGGATGGCGGAGCCTGGTGGACTGCTGTCCATGGGGTCGCATAGAGTCAGACACAACTGAAGCGACTTAGCAGCATAACATAATGATAGGTTCCATCGGTTAGTGTGTGGATATCTTCTGGGAATCAGTATTCTATCTACTACACTAATCTAGCATGTTACTATATGTTTTAGAAAAACAAATGTTACAACGTATTTGGTTATATAAAGAATATCTCTTACTTTAAAAACAAATAAAATTCTGTAGAGGGAATCTGATTGCCCATATTTGGAAATATGGCAGAGGAAAATACTGAGTGAGAAAAATTTAGTGTAAATATGAAAAAAAAAAAAATTTGCAAGGAAAAATGATTATGTGAAAAAAGCTTTTAAACCTTTTCGGCTACTCAACACATGTTAATAATTGTTATAAAGAAGGCTCTAGAGCAAAAGGCTTTATAAAGAAAATAGGCCATTAGGTAGTACAATATATGAATGAGCATAAACCATTTTAAAAATAAAAACAAAGAAATAATTTAAAACAAAATTCATAACAGAAGAACAGTAGGATGAGAGAAGAAAGAGAGGTTTTTTTTTTTTTTTTTTTTTAATAATGAATAAGTGTGTGTGTGTATATGTTCATAAATGTTTTTCTCTAGAAGATAAATAAAGATACAAACAGTGGTATTTGCAGAACACTCACATTTTGGAGAAGCTGTTCTTAATGGGGATGATTTAATGTAAGAGAATGTTGACTATGGGAAACCTCATCTTACTTAGGAAACTCAAAATATTTAACTGTCATTGAACAATTAAAAAATAGTGGAATACTTTTGAATATAATGATTGACATTTAATTATATTAGACTTTTATATGTGTCTGAATAAACCTACATAGAATTTTTCATTTGGGAGAAGGAATAAGTAACCAGCATAACCAATGAAAAATAGTACATGCTCTTTCTTTAAAAGAGAGACGAAGACTATTGGATTAGGAAGCTTCTGACATGATTTCATATTCATGAATAGGAGACTTTTTTGGATTCAATTTTTTTCAGATTTGCCTTTCCACCAAAGCAGGAAGAATAAGAAAAGGTGTATGAAAGAAGGTCTAGGAGTGTATTATGCTGCTGCTGCTGCTGCTGCCAAGTCGCTTCAGTCATGTCCGACTCTGTGTGACCCCATAGACGGCAGCCCACCAGGCTTCCCGTCCCTGGGATTCTCCAGGCAAGAACACTGGAGTGGGTTGCCATTTCCTTCTCCAATGTATGAAAGCGAAAAGTGAAAGTGAAGTTGCTCAGTCGTGTCCGACTCTGAGCGACCCCATGGACTGCAGCCTACCAGGCTCCTCCATCCATGGTATTTTCTAGGCAAGAGTACTGGAGTGGGGTGCCATTGCCTTCTCCAGGAGTGTATTATACTAGTAACAAAAACAGAAAGCCAATGAATGACAAAGCAAAGACTATCCCAAGATGGTAGGGTGAAATCATCTTTTTATCAAAAATATGTTTAAATAGGAATTCAACTGTATTCAATTATTTGGTAAAGAGATACTATGTCAGCTAAACTTCCTAGTTGTATAACAGAAAAGATCAGTAAAGTAGACCTCACTATCTATGAGAAAATGCATAAATCAATTACAATTAACTAAGGAAATGAATGAAGACTTATTTCCTTTTCTATGTACATCTAGTTTATAAAAACTGCAAAGAGAAAACATTTACAATATTTAAGCTGTCAAAAATAAAGGATACAAATACTGCAGGTCTAGAAATTGGATAGATTAAATTATTCAATAATTGAAAACAATGGAGCTTAGAGAAACATATTGGATTACATTAGAGCAAGACACAACAATCAGTAAAACAAATGGGTTATACTGAGAAATTATATTTTGTTGAATTAGTATCTGTAGCAAGAGAATGAGTGAAGTGAGTGAAGTCACTCAGTCATGTCCAACTCTTTGCGGCCCCATGGACTGTAGCAGCCTACTATGCTCCTCTGTCCATGGGATTTTCCAGGCAAGAGTACTGGAGTGGGTTGTCATTGCCTTCTCCATAGCAAGAGAATGGAACTGTGTAAAAAGCAACATATGCTTTGAAGGAGAATCCTGCTCCCTTAAAATTTTTTATGTGTTTATTACAGAAGATTTGTTGTGTGATGGACAGAAAGATGTCAAAGGCATACTCTAAAAAGATAAAAATATATTGACAAAGCTATGAAACTCTGTGAGAATGTTTACATAAGTAGCAATTAATACAGGTGGCTCACAAACATATGTGTAGTTTCCCTTGTTTCCAGAGATTCTATATATTCAGTAAGAGAGGAAGATTTAGTAAATGGAGTTTGCCATTTTTGTGGGAGTTTCTGATGCTGGGAAAGTTTGAAGGTGGGAGGAGAAGGGGATGACAGAAGATGAGATGGTTGGATGACATTACCAACTCAATGGACATGAGTTTGAGTAAACTCTGGGAGTCGGTGATGGGCAGGGAGGCCTGGGACTCCAGTCCATGGAGTCCCAAAGAGTCAGACAAGACTGAGTGAACTGAGCTGCTCTTCTAAGGGGCTTCCCAGTTGGTGCTAGCAGTAAAGAACCTGCCTGCCAATGCAGAAGATGTAAGAGATGCAGGTTCACTCCCTGGGTCAGGAAGATCCTCTGGGGGAGGGGGAGGAAATGGCAAGCCACTCCAGTATTCTTGCTTGGAGAATCCCATAGACAGAGAAGCCTGGTGGGTCAGACATGATTGAAGTGACTTAGCATGCACACGTGCTCTTACATACTTTCAAGACTGGCTGAGGACTCTGTGTGCCAAAGGCCCCATGGTCCTGAAAGTCAACTCTTAGACAAACCCTTAGACAAATTTGAGTTTGGGAAGCCAAACTCAAATTTCCTCATGTGTTATTTTTCCACCAATCCTGATTTCAAACCCTTCTAAAAGGATGAACCTTAGAACTAAAGGACAGAAATGTATTAATAATTGGGAAGTTATCATTGGAACATAAGATCCAGATTATACAGGTTCTGAGGTCAGTTTTATATTGTGTTAGTGATATGTGACTGTCTCTGAAGTACATAATATTATCAAGGAAGCCTTTTAGGCACATGGAGGAAATAAAGTTGGGATGAGGAAAGCAGCCTTACAGTAACATTTAATGCTTATATAGCCATGATTTAAAAAGCAGATAATGCCTATAATTTGTGTGGGTTATACTTATATGTTTTTTTAAAACTTTCTTTGAATCTCCTGTGAGAAAGGAGTGCTCAACTAAAATGTAGTAGAATCATTTTTAAACAATATAGTATGTTATAATGCATGAAGATAATGCCCCACAATAGAGTAAAAGACAATAAAAGTTTCAGAAATTTAATACATTAAAACAAGGTAAAGAAGGATAATCATACTAAGATTATATTACTATGCAGACTAAAGAACAATGAGAGAAAAAGGAAGGGAAGAAAAAAAAAAGGAAGGCAGGAAGGAAAGAAGAAAAAGATGGGGAAAAATGTCACATATGTAAACAGCTTTAAAGGTTTTTCACATTTTAAAGTTTCTGTCTCTTGAATTATTTCCTCACTCTTTCTCTGCTTTTTACTCTGGGCAAGGAAGCTGAACCCCAGAAGATTTTTCCTGATACCCATGTCTGTAAATTTCTGGATAAATGTGAACAACAAAGAGTGCTAGCAAAATTTTGATAGAATTTGAAGCTTCCTGTGGTTGCTAATGCCTGGTTTCCTCACCATTCACTTTCATTCTATGCACCTCCAATTCCCTGCATTCAGTTTCTTTTCTACGTAATGAAGCATATGGATTCTGGAAATTGCATCACAGCTATAGGAGTCTTTTAGCGAACAAGGAGAAAGTCTTAATTCAATGTTTTCATTTGGACAGTATAAAATACATTAGAAATCTGAGGTTGAAGATAAAATCTATCTGGAAATAAAGCAGTGCAGAACTATTAATGGGACATGATTTCATCATAGATATTTGTACTTGTAATGTTTCTGGTGACAAATATGTTTCCCCTGGATAGCAAAGAACAAAACCAGAAAGTATAAAAATGTTGTTTTCATATCCTATGAAAGGCAAATTATATGATGGACCATTCAATTTTCCAATAAAAAGAAAATAGAAGAAAAATACCAAAACAACGAAAAGATAGATAGGCAACTCTCTACTGCAAAAGAGTAGAAATCACAGTTTTAATTCTTAAGAATTGTGGTCTTCCTTAAATATTTCAAGAACTTTTAATATTTTTACATTAATTATCAAAGAGACTACAGGAGTAGTTTATTAAAAATGAATGAACTTGTTTTATAAAAAGTGTTTTAATGTGCTTTTCTAAACATGTTTTATTGTTTTTTACAAAAAATAAAAATAAAGCCACATTTTACCTGCAGTGATCTCATTATACTACGTCCATGCTTTTGCCTAACACCTTCAGAGTCTTAGTTAATTGTTTTGCAGGAAGAGGGACCCTTCCAGGGCCCAAAAATGGGCTCTTGTCTAACACTTGGAAATGAATTGTTTGAGGAGACACATGTGCTGACATAGCAAGAGATTTTATTGGGAAAGGGAACCCCGAGTAGAAAGCAGTAGGGTAAGCGAACCCAGAACAGCTCTGCAACAGACGGACTCAGAGTCCTTCCTGGTGGGGCACACCTTGTTTGGCCAAGATGGATGCCAGTGAGAAGGATTCTGGGAGATGGTCAGACATGTGGTATCTCCTTTAGACCTTTCCCGAACTCTTCCAGTTGGTGGTGGCTTATTAGTTCTGTGTTCCTTACCAGGACCTCCTGTCATAAAACAACTCATAGTTACTATGGTGCCTGGCCAGGATGGGCAGTTTTAGTCAGTGTGCTTGCCCTCATGTCTCAGAACCTATCCTGAAGATTCTGCTTAGCCATGTCAATTTTTAAAGGGCAAAGGGGGAAGTAATCTCAGGTACTCATTGAGATGGTATGTCAGATTGGTCATCATCTCCCACTGCTCAGGTTTATTAACTCCTTGTTATTTTTCATTAGATGCTATCTCATTCATGCAGTTTGTTTGGGAGATTATTGAAGGGGAAAGAGGGGGAAAGATCTAGTCATCTGTTAATTACTTATTCTTCATTTCTATTTCTTTGATCTAAGGCGGGGGGGAAAGCACATTAGCAATGTTTTGTGTGATCAAAAGATTTGAAATGTGTGCTTGGGCTGGAGATGAGTAGAGCATGGGGATCTCTGGTTTAAAAGTTAGTTACAATATACCTTTGCTAAAGTGACAAGACAAAAGGGACCTCCTTCAGAGAGCTGCTTCCTACAAAGAGCTCTTACCTGCAAAGAGCTGCTTACAAAGCAGGTAAATTGCAAATAGAGCTGCTAGCATTAGGAAGATAAAAGTTTATTGATTCATGTGAGGTTTTGGAATTTAACTCAGTGAACCTATCTTCTATAAAATGTTATATAAATAGTATTGTACATTTTCAGTTAATTGTATTTTTAATTATTAAACAGTTAAGGAAACTATACATTGCATACAATTAAGAAAATGTGATGTGATATTCATAAATACATGAATAGATACATTGTATATACTTGTTTTATTTTAAATTGAAAAGTATAGAATACATATAATTAAGTATATACAAAAATTAACCAATCTTAGAGAATAACTAACAAATGTTAAACCACCTACCCACGCTCCAGGCCAAAGTAGATTTTCTTGACACAAAAGTCACACTCATGACCCTCCTGATATCACCCTCCCTCAGTTCCTTCCTAAATACTTAATCTGCTGTACTCAACTCCCATATCCTTGCCACAGAGTCTTCCAGAAACCAAGGAAATGTTGTACTATCGGTCATCCTCTGAAGTCTGGGCATCTTCCAGTGAATTATCTTTTATTTGTCTGGTAGATAAGGGATGTGAGAGCCAAACATATTCCACTGGACATGTCACGCGAGTGTATGTTCCTCAGTTGTTTGTCTCATCACAACAAAGATTTGGAGTGACGGACATTAAAGCCCCCTCGGCACAGCTCTCAGGTCTTGGATAGACCGTGTTATAGCTCTCAGGTCTCGAATGGACTGTGTTATAGCTCTTAGACAAATCAGTGTTACAGCTCAGTGTTACAGCTCTATTTTATTTAGAAGATAGCAGAAAAATCCATCTTCGAGGCATGAGGTCACATTGATCCAAAGACATGAGGAAAAGAGCACCCCAGTGCATGGGGAGAGAAAGTGCTAGCTTTGGCTCTTCTATTTATATGTTTATCTCTCCCTGGGCCTGTCCTATGTAAACTGGGCAAGCCAAGAGTGTTGTTTTACCTGAGGTCCTCACTCCAGTCCTCAGACCTTCTTTTGTTCTATTTTCGTGGGCTTTTCCCTTCCTTGTCTTTTAGCCACCGCCATTTTGGACTCCTTTTCCCTATTCTACCTACCTAACAGACAGAAGTATAAAAGGGTATCAAGGGATTATCTTTGAGAGTTAGAATTATAGTTAACCTCATATAGAAGAAAAAGAAAGAATATCTGATGAAAAAAACCCAGACAGTCCTTGTCACTGCTTTCCTGTTCCCCGCTTCCACTAGGCTGAATCAAGGGCTAATCCTCTCCTTGCATTTCTTTATAGTTTTTACTATCCACAGATAATGTCTGTAAACATTAAAGGATGTTGAACTTTGTCTTTAGAAATATTTATATTTGGCTGTGCTGGGTCTTCCGTTCTGGATGTGGACTTTCTTGAGTTTCAGCAACCAAAGGCTACTCTCTAATTGCAATGAAAGGCCTCTCATTGGGGTGGCTTCTCTTGTTGTGAAGCACGGGCTCCAGGGTGTGCAGGTTTCAGTAGTTGTGTCACATGGGACTCAGTTGCCTCATGTTGAAGGAGGAAACAGACAGAACAAGCTCCATCTTGAAAACAGGACTCCATCTTGGGCCGGACTGTGGACTTTGAGCTATATGCCCAGTATCTATGGAAATGACATACCAACTGGAAAACCAGAGCCCCCAGATGGAAGAGCCCCAGGGCTCATACCTAGACTTTCCATCACCTAAAAGGATACCCTAATTATCTGTGTAGCTGAATAGAATCATAAATTCTATTATGCTTATTGGGGTATGACCATAGGCTTATTGATAATTGTCCACTGTTAACTACCTAGGCTTAAGGCATATAGATCATGGGTTAACTTTTATTGTATCTTTCTTTTCCTTTGTTCATACTATTTTCAGGGAATTTTGGGAGGTGGATTTGGGCACATACATTTAGGGTATATAAGGTTTTCATAAAAACTGATCAGGATCCCTGGCTAAGAGAAGACTCTGCCTTGGGCCCACCAGTGTAATCAACTGCACTCCACTATCTGCATTGTCCTTCTGAGTGAGTTTGTTTCCTGGAACGCGTGGCTACAACAATGGCTTGGGGATCTTCCCAGAGCAGGGATAAACTGGTGGCTCCTGTATTGCAAGGCAGATTCCCAATCATGCCAGTACAAGGGATACCCTGAACTTTGTCTTTTAATATTAGATATTTTTCTTCACGTTGTACTTTGAGATTAATTCATGATACTAAGTGGCACATTTGTTTCAATGTGGCATAGTGTCCTATTATATGACAATTGTTGTTTTTTGTTGTTTAAACTCTAAGTCCTATCCAACTCTTTTGTGACCTTCTGGATTGTAGGCTACCAAGCTTCTCTATCCAAGGGATCTCACAGGCAAGAATACTGGTATAGGTTGACATTTCTTTCTCCAGGGGATATTTACCCACCCAGGGATCAAACCTGAATCCCCTGCATTGCAGGTGGATTCTTTATCACTAAGCCATCAGTGAAACCTCTGTACAAATATTACAGAAGTTATTAATATATTCTACTTTAATGAACATTTTGCTTGGTTCATTTTTGTTATTATCAGCAAAGCTTGAGTAAACATTATTTTATATCTCTCCTGCTGCATATATTGTTTTCTTTCATATCTTTTCTTAGTTTTTGATTGTCATTCTTTAGCTTCTGAAGATGTAAGTGTCGGTCATTGATTCTTAGAATGTCTTCCTTTCTAATACATGGCATCACAGACTCAATGGACATGAGTTTGAGTAAACTGCAGGAGTTGGTGATGGACAGGGAGGCCTGGCATGCAATAGTCCATGGGGTCACAAAGAATCAAACATGACTGAGTGACAGAAGTGAACTGAACTGAATTGAATACATGCATTCAGAGCAAATACACTTTTTATTACTGTTCAATGCAAAAAAATGTTAAATTTTTTAATAGCAATTATTTTTACCCCTTTGATTTTTAACTGTCTTGTTTACTTTACAACTATTGAGAATTCCCTACTTATCTCTGTGGTACTTATTCCTATGTTAACTCCACTATGATAAGGGGACATAATTCTTTATGTTTGTTATTTTCAAATGTGTTGTGACTTGTTTTATGCCTCAACATCTGGTCTCTGTGATGAAACATTTGCTATGTACTTGAAAAAAAAGTCTTTTGCAGCTGTTGGGAATAATGTTCTATATATGTCAATTAGGTCAAGTTGATTAAATGTCTTGCTCATATTTTTTATATTATTACTAAGGTTGTTTTTTTGTTTTGTTTTGTTTTGTCTGCTTCTTTTACCAGATACTAAGAAAGGTGTGTTAAAATGCCAAATCATGATTGTAGATTATTTTTCCTTTTAGTCCTATTAACTTTGTTTCATTTATTAAAGTAAAAAATTTAAAAATCTTTAATTTAAAAAAAATTAAAAATCTTGTTATCTAATACTTGCAAATTTAATATGAACTTTTTAGGAACTTCCTTGGTAGTTTAGTGGTTAATGATCTGCATTTCAATGCAGGGGAGGGAACACAGGTTCAATCCCCGGTTGAGGAATTAAGATACCACATGTTGCAGAACAACTAGGCCCATGTGTTCCAAACTACTGAGTCTGCATGCTACAACATAAGATTCTGCATGATGCTAGGAGGATCCTACATATATCAATTAAGACTCAACACAGCCAAATAAAAAAAATATTTAAATAAATCAAATGAGCCTTATAATGTGTGGAGGAGAACATCAGAAGCGTGCACAGACTTTTAGCAGAAAAGTTGGCAATCATGGAAGGGTATGTAGGTCATAGGAGGAAATGTGAAGTTCAGCAGGAGTGAAATGGGCCACTCTCTGCAGCATTTTGACATGAAATAACTGAGCAATCTGACCTATGTGGAAAATAAATTGCAATAGACCAAGGGGAGAATCAGGAAAGTTAGTTATATATTATATCCTCTTAATCCAACTGAGAGGTAAAGGATAACTCATTAAATAGACGGAAACAATTGAATTCTGTATGTGTGTGTATATATATACACATATATAATTTATTTTTAATTGAAGATTAATTGCTTTACACCTTTTCATGGATCACAACTTTGTTGTGGTAAAGGGGCTTGAGTAACTCAATGAAGTTATGAGTCATGCTGTGCAGGGCCACACAAGATGGACAGGTAATAGTGTAGAGTTCTAATAAAACATGGCTAACTGGAGGAAGAAATGACAGATCTTTGACAGTATGGATCACAACAAATTGTGGAAAATTGTTGAAGACATGGGAATACCAGACCACTTTACCTGTGTTCTGAGAAACCTCTATGCAGGTCAAGAAGCCACATTTAGAACCAGACATGGAACAATTGACAGGTTAAAAACTGGAAAAGGTATATGGCAATATTGTATATTGTCACCCTGCTTATTTAATTTCTATACAGAGTATATCATGCCAAATCTTGGGCTGGATGAATCAAAAACTGGAATCAAGATTGCCAAGAGAAACATTAATAACATCAGATACACAGATGATGCTACTGTAGTGAGAGAAACTGAAGAGGAACTAAAGAGCCTCTTGATGAGGGTGAAAGAGGAGACTGAAATAGCTGGCTTAAAACTCAACATTAAAAACTAATATCATGACATCTAGTCCCATCACTTCATGACAAATAGAAGTGGGGGAAGCAGAAGTAGAGGCAGATTTTATTTTCTTGGCCTCCAAAATCACTGTAGATGGTGATTGTAGCCATGAAATTAAAAGACACTTGCTACTTGAAAAGAAAGCTATGGAAAACATAGACAGTGTATTAAAAAGCAGACACATGATTTTGCCAACAAAGGTCCATCTAGTAAGGCTATGTTTTTCCAGTATTCATGTATGGATGTGAGAGTTGGATTATAAAGAAAGCTGAGCATTGAAGAATTGATGATTTTGAACTGTGGCGTTGGAGAAGACTCTTGAGAGTCCCATGGACTTCAAAGAGATCAAACTAGTCAATCCTAAAGGAAATCAACCCTGAGTATTCACTGCAAATTCTGAGGCTGAAGCTGAAAATCCAGTATTTTGGCCACCTGATGCAAAGAGCTGACTCATTGGCAAAGACCCTGATGCTGGGCAAGACTGAAGGCAAAAGGAGGAGGGAGTGGCAGAGGATGAGATGGTTTGATAGCTTCACCAAGTCAATGGACATGAGTCTGATCACACTGCGGGAGATAATGAAGGACAGAGCTGCAGTCCATGGAGTTCCAAAGAGTCAGACACGACTTAGTGACTGAAAAACAACAATAAAATTGGTAAACAAGGTTGTTCCATACAACAATATGAATTAGTCATTAGAAAGTGAAAGTGAAGTCGCTCAGTCATCAAATCCAGGCATCAAATGCATCAAATCCCGCATTGCAGGCAGACCCTTTAACCTTGTCAAGTATACATAAATCCTTTCCCTCATGAACTTTCCCTCCAACTATATGACCCAGAGAATGCAATGGCAACCCACTCCAGTACTCTTGCCTGGCATATCCCATGGATGGAGGAGCCTGGTAGGCTGTAGTCCATGGGGTTGCTAGGAGTCTGACAGGACTGAGTGACTTCACTTTCACTTTTCACTTCCATGCATTGGAGAAGGAAATGACAACCCACTCCAGTCTTCTTGCCTGGAGAATCCCAGGGAAGGGGGAGCCTGGTGGGCTGCCATCTATGGGGTTGCACAGAGTCAGACACGACTGAAGCAACTTAGCAGTAGCAGCAACATCATATGACGCAGCAATCCCACTATTGAGAATAAACCCACAGGGAAACAACCATAATTTAAAAAGATACATGTACCTCAATGTTCACTGAAACACTATCTACAATAGCCAGGATGTTGAAGCAACCTAGATGAGCAACAACAGAATCTGTATATATATTTAAAGTAAAAAGAAAACAATGTTCTAATGAATATAGGTAGCAGGAGTGGGGATAGGGAGGAGAGAGTGAAAGAAAAAAGAAGTCAAGATGACTTCCAATAGCTCTGGCCTCAGAAATCTGAAGAATAGCACTGTCGTCAGCTTTGCTGATGAAGGATTATACATGTGTTTTTGGTGAAGCATGCAATCAGGTGTATTGCCACAACTGTGCCCCAAATATGACTGTGTAACTTCGGAAGTTATTCTCTTTAAAAAGAAAAAGATTTCACACTTTTTGTGTTTTCAGTGACTAAAAAAAAAAAAAAATAAGAAAGAGGAATGAACCCGTAGTATGGTTTGAGCACACTAAACTTTGTAAACTATATAATGTAGATTTGATTCAAGAACTGGGATGGTGAAGGAATTAGTTTGCAATTGTGGCCTTTCACAGGCCTTTGCTCAGTAATTCATTTATGTAAGTATTAATGATAGAATACAAGAGATGCTTCTACTTAGTTCTGTTGTGTCCTTTATAAATTTTACTATGTCCTTTATAAATTCAGGTAATCAAGAATTTTATTTCTCTGAAGTCATCACACTCAGTTAGTTTAAATTTAACCATATATATTTAGCATAATGCCATATGACTACAAATGACACCTTTCTCTAATTTGGAGGAGACACATTTTATTTCCTGCTGTGGTTTAACAGTATATCTCTCCTTTTTAAAAATCCCTAGAATGTTATATAATGGATTCCAATTTTGATACACTTCCTTGGGCTAAATTGCTCCATTTCTATCAAGACAAAAAGGTTTCCTCTGGGTCACCAACTAATTATTCATTCTGCTGTGTACAGTCCCACATGAAGCTTTAGATCTTCAACAAGTTATTAATATAATTTTCAAAGTCATATACATAATGAAAGGTGTTTGAGCATTGATAATAGTTAGAGAACTTCTATAATGAGAAAACACTTCTATGTAATGATAGGATCATAATTTTACTCCCTGCTGTTTTTTCATTGTCTACTAAAAGTGTTCTCTCAAGAAGAGAAAAAAAAGTAAATTAGAAAAAAGAAATAAAAGAAATCTTTACAAATGAGTGAGTTGCATTATCATTTAAATTCTGTTTCTACCCTCCTGCTTACCTCTAAGATTGTTCTTGCTGAGAAATAGAAAATGTTTATCACCTAAACATATACATTAGAATGAATTATATCTTTATTCTGCTCTAACAATCTGACCTAAACTCTTTATTGGTAAAATAAAGCTTAAAATATAAATGTTCCTCTACAAGGAACATTTATATAGGAATTTATATAAAGCTGTATGTCAATTACATCTCAATAAAACTGGAAAAGAGTATATTTCTTAAGTTGAAATTATTTATATATGGTTCAAATGTTCCCTTTTGTAACAAAAAACTATGATAAAGGCAAAATGAAAAACTGAAGAAAAAAAAAATATATATATAGTGTTTTAAAGCTTTCACTTCCAACCAAAACATAAATGCTTGAGTCAGGGTTTCAAAATAAATTATGTGCTGTAAATTTTTATTTTAATGTAAAGTGTCAGGAAGACAATGAGGCAACATGAATCAAAATTGTTGTACAATTTTCCAATTTTCTCACTAGAGAAACATTCTGCACTACAATACAACTACATATGCTTTTAAATGAGATTTTCACTAATCGTTTATGAACATCGATATGGTTTTTTTTTTGGAAATATTTGGAAAAGTCATTATACATTGCATTAAAAAAGAATAAGATGATATCTAAGTCTACAATAGCCTTCCTTAATGAAGGAAGACTTAAACATCAATTGCAATCTCAGCTAGCAAAGTTTTCCCTACTTTGTATATTTGTGAATAAGATAAAAAATAATTCATAACAATAAAAATGTGGTGTGCTTTTTTACTCTCCTTTAAAAAGACATGTTTTTTACAATTATGACAGAATATGATGAGACAAAATTTTACCATGACATTTAATGTTGCAGAGGGTTTTTAGCCAAATGTCCTTCCACATCTCACCAGCACCTTCTAAACAGACTTGGGTGTATTTCTCTTTTACTCATACTACATTCTTTCTCCTGCATGAATGTGTTTTGTGGAAAGTTTTACTTTCATAGTTTCCTTTTTTTTTTTTTTTTTTATTCAAAGGATTCATTAACAAAAGAAGCCACTCATTACACACAAATAGACAATTTTAATTTTTTATGGAAGATTATTAGACTTAATTTCAATATTCAGTCATTAAAAGAAACAACAATAGAAACAGTGGAGAGAAGAAATAGCACATATGTCACCACATTGGGGTGACCAATATCCAGGCTTAAACAGTACGGGGAAGTAACTCGTTAACTGCAATCTGGAGTTCCAGATGGGGAAGTGTCCCAAGCAGTGCGTTCACTTCAGGGATGATACTTCAAATTGCAGTTCAGAAGCTCCTTCTTATAATTCCAGGCCACAAACCTAAAAATGCAGCTCTGGTTTTACTTTAACTATTTTACAATGTTTGGTTCATCTTGTGAGACATATAATTTTGTTAGACCTGTAGTCATTGGCCAGGCCCTCAGAGGCTCAAAAATTCTAAGAACTATGCCCTGTCTTATCTAAAGTACCCCTCACTCCCGACTTCCTGTGTTTGCAAGGAGGCATGGAATCTGGGCAATGTCCAGGCAGATTACAAGCAAGGTTAAGGGCATGTTCTCCTACTTTTGAAGCCTGAACAAGTCCTCATTTTAATTTCCCTAACAAGATACAGGTTTAATTTAGGCCTAGTTGGAACACTGTCTTATCCTTGAAATTTGTTTTCACTGTCCCCTTATTCCACACATGAATAACTGTTCTTTCTAAAATTCTTTGAATATACTGAGTGTTAAGCCAGATTTTTCATTCTCCTCTTAGAAAGAAAGTGAAGTAACTCAGTCGTGTCTGACTCTTTGCAATCCCATGGACCATAGCCCACCAGGCTCCTCCATCCATGGAATTTTCCAGGCAAGAGTATTGGAATGAGTTGCCATTTTCTCCTCCAGGGGATCTTCCTGACCCAGAGATTGAACCCGGGTCTCCTGCATTGCAGGCAGACCGTTTACCATCTGAGACACCAAGGTAGTGCCACCATATTCAGGCATAGCCTGAGATGTGGACAAGTTTCTGATTGATGGTGGCCATTGCCTGGATTCCAGAAAACCTAACACAGATGTAGCCACAGACCAAAGGACTCAGCACTCCCATTAGTTTATGGCCAATGTTAGCAATGTATCAATACATGCCACAAGAGAAAGAAGTAGTATTCAATGAAAAAGATGTTCCATAAACATCTGGTTGGAAACTGTTATTTCCAAATTGTGATAAATGCTGTCATCAGTGTTTTTTGGCATAGCAAGAAACAGGGGTCTATATGTACTCAGATTGATATCTGAAAGGAATGGCAGCCAATATTGATACCAGATTTCATTAACCCAGAAGATATTTATTTCACTTTTACTCTGTGACAGTCTTTATTAGGGGGAAGGGATATGTAAGTGAGGGAGGTACACATGAAAAATAAGATTTCTGTAATCATTGGAACAAAAACAAACATATTCTGACTATTATACTCTGCTCTGAAGCCTCAACCTGGAGTAGTTTTAGTTACTTTGCCCAAAAATCATGATCCATATTCAGTTATTATAGCTGAATAAAAAAAGCTATATTATAGCTTTCTCACAGTGGTGGACATGACAAGTATCTATTATATTTATACTCTTCAAAGATCTAACATAGCATTCCCTATAAAGTAGAAAAATTCTTAGTTGTATTTCAAAATATGGAAGCAAAGTTTGGGATAATTTAGGCTTCCTAAGCAGCTCTCATGGTCAAGAACCCTCCTGCCAATGCAGAAGACTTAAGAACCATGAGTTTGATCCAATATTAGATCTACTCCAATATTCTTGCCTGGAGAATCCCATGGACAGAGGAGCCTGGAGACCTACAATTCATAGGGTCACAAAGAGTCAGACACGACTGAAGAAACTTAGCACACACACATAGTCTTTCCAGGATCACGCTGAGTCTTTATAAATACTCTCTTTCTGTTCTCCAAAATGGAACCTGAAAATATTTTCAATGGTGTAATACTCTGTTCATCTCCAATGAGCCACAGAAATCTGCTATGAAACATTTGATTGCTAAGTTCCCTGAAAATTTTACCATCTGTAGTGTGACTACTCCATCTGGTTTCTTACAGTTGACAGGTAGAAATCAACCATTGAATTTTTCTTCTTTTGGCCCAGACCTATATTAGTCTACCAATATTCTCTACATATCTTAATTTCCTCACCAAGGATTCTGTATAAACCATGCAAATGCCATGAATAAATAAGTCCAAACAGTATCACCTGTGTAAAGCCCACCTGTTGATGTCAAATTTTCATCATCTTATTCATGCTGGAAATGAACATGTGACTTCTTGGAGAAGTCACAGACCTCCCCATAGTCTGGTTAGCTCCAGACTATGACACCAGAAATAATATAAATACGTTTGTATATGTATAAATATGTGTGTGTGTGTGTGTTAAAATGAAAAGTCATTATAATTTTTTAAAATTATGTTACAATTGAACAAATGTATAAGAAGTTTTTCAGTATATCAAGAGGTTTTCAGTATATCAATTATGTCAAGAATTTGAAATTCACATAATTTTCTTTCTTTTCTATGGTGGAGGGAGACTCTGGATATCAGAAAGAGCTTAAGAAAACACTAACAGTTAACAAAAACAGTTAAAATGGAAATTTCAAAGATAACTATATAAAACTAAGTTAATCTTTAGATACATGGATAAGCTACTTTGCTGCTTAGTCACTCAGTGGTTTTCGACTCATTGTAATTTGTAGCCCACTAGTCTCCTCTGTCCATGGGATTCTCCAGGGAAGAATACTGGAATGGATTGCCATTCTCTTCTCCAGAGGATCCTCTCAACCCAGGGATCAAACATGAATCTCCCACATTGCATAAATATTCTTTACCATTTATTTTATACCCCTCCCCACCATTTACTGTGATAACCTAGACAGCGTATGAGAAAGGAAAGACATCACTTTGCTGACAAAGGTCCATATAGTCAAACCTTTGGTGTTTCCAATAGCCATGTATGTATGTGAGTTGGACCATAAAGAAGGCTGAGAACCAAAGAATTGGTGCTTTTGAATTGTAGTGTTGGAGAAGACCCTTGAGAGTCCCTTGAAGTACAAGAAGATCAAAGCAGTCAATCCTAAAGGAAATCAATTCTGAATATTCCTTAGAAGGACTGATGATGAAACTGAGGCTCCAATATTTTGGCCACCTGAATTGAAGTGCTAATTCATTGGAAAAGACCTTGTTCTGGAAAAGATTGAGGACAGGAGGAGAAGGGGGTGACAGAGGATGAGATGGTTGGATGACTTCACCAAGTCAACGGATGTGAGTTTAAGAAAACTCCAGGAGATAGTTCAGGACAGGGAAGCATAGTATGCTACAGTCCACAGGGTTGCAAAGACTTGGATATAGATTATTGATTGAACAACAGCATTTATCGTGATGTCTTTTTTTTTTTTTTTCACTTAATTATGTGTCTTGCAAACAAAAATCTAATTCTTCAATATGATGATGTGTAATGTTACCAAGAATTTCAAATAAGATGGAAGATATCATATTTCATACTAACATGGAAACACGTCTGGTGAAATACTTTCAAATAGCTCTTTGTTTTTCCCAGTTGTTCCTTTACATCATTAGGCTATCCTCTACTCTTACACAGTACTAAAGAATGCACTAAGGTGTGTATCTTACTCAAGAATAAAAAAGTTGCATAGTGAAATTTATCACCATATCAACTTTTGGAAACCCAAGCCATTGTCATACTGAGTATCAAGGCTAGTGATATAAAATTTTGATCTAAAGTATTCTAACAGATAAATAATCCTAAGAAATATTGGACAGGTGATGATATACTAACTACAGTTATAGTGGTAATTATTTTACAATTATTATGTCATATATCAAACTGACACAATTTTATGTCAAATAAATATCAATAAAACTATATATACAGAGATTAGATGAATATCTATTGATGAAGATTTAAAGCAAGCTTACTATATTTCTACTAACAAAAACATCATGAATGAACCTGATTGCTTGAGTCAATTCATATCCAAACATTCTTCTCTTTGATTGTTGTCTTTGGTGTACCTTTGAAGTAGTGTTACCTGTCAAATCCCAAAAGAGACAGTGACATTTATAACTGTGACTTTTTCTAAAGTGAATGCTTTGTCCCCACACTTGGTTTTGTTTTCCATGTATTATGACACCTAATAGTTACTTTTTCCAATGGAAAGGACATGTCTTATAGAAACAAACAAACAAAAACAAGAAGCAGAAGAGGAATTCCCCAGTTATCCACTGGTTAAGAGTCCACCTGGCAAGGGTTCTATCCCCATTCAAGAGGATCCCACATGCCATGGAGCAAATAAGTCTATGCACCACAACATCTGAGCCTATGTTCTAGAGCCTGTGTTCGACAACAAGAGAAACCACTGCAATGAGAAGCCTGTGCATCACAACTAGAGAGTAGTCCCTGCTCTCCACAACTAGAGAAGGCCCACACACAGCAAAGAAGACCCAACACAGCCAAAATTAAATAAATTATTAATTAATTAAAAAAAGAAGCAGAAGAGAACTTGTATTTCCTCTGTGCAGCTCTCAGGTGAAGGAAGAGTCTATCTTTCTGGAGCCTAAAATGCACACCAAGGTTTGCTTCCAAATGCATTAATTTGATCAATTGTTCCATTTTCTCAGGTACTGACTAAGTGAGGCAACAGAGAGCTTCCAAGAGTTTAAAATTATTAGGTGTCACTTCACACATAAGGCACAATCAGGAATTAAAGAATGTTTGTCTTTTAGTAGTCTCCTATTACTATTCTCTTAACACAACTGACCTTAACTTTTAAGAATACAACAAACCACAGATGTGGTTGTCTAGTTCAAGGGTCTAGATCAGTGATATACACGGTTTTGTTTTTACACGGTTTTGTTTTTACCCTCATATGATCTATATCTCCATAAGTGCTACTGCTCCTCTTGGACCCATAAGAAAGTGAGTTATGACAGAAAAGTGAATTTATTAAATCTATCTCAAACATATTCCATATCAAGTATATATATTAATCTATATTTTATTCCCATTTTCATATCTGACACAAAGTTTTCCAAGTGGTACTTATGGTAAAGAACCCAATGCAGGAGACATAAGAAATGTAGGTTCAATCTCTGCATCCAGAAGATCCCCTGGTAGGGAGCATGGCAACCCACTCTAGTGGACAGAGGAGCCTGATGGACTACAGTCCATACGGTTGCAGAATCAAACATAACTGAAGTAATTTAGCAAACATACTGGGTCCAGCTTTGAAGTTCACCATCATCTAGAAGTTTTATACTATATTTAGATGGCATAAGAATACTCATAAGACATGTAAAGATTTTCCAATAGCAATGCTAAAAATATATCAGAATGTCCCTAGTTAATAAGAATCCCCCCATTACAAAATCATTTAAAACTCAAATGTTAAAAAATCAGACATTTCTCCAAAGAAAATAAACAAATGGCCAATAAACACATGAAAATATGTTTAACCTTGTTTATTACTAGAGAAATGCAAATCAAAACTACAACAAAGTATCACCTCACTCTAGTCAAAATGGCAACTATCAAAAACTCTATAAACAATAAATGCTGGAAAGGAAGTGGAGAAAAGGGAACCTTTTTGCAAAATTGATGGGAATGTACATTGATACAGCCACTTTGGAGAACAGTATGAAGATTTCTTAAAAAAAAAAAAAAAAATAACTAGGGATAAAACTAATGTATGACTTAGCAACCCCACTATTAGACATATATTCTGAAAGTGAAAGTGTTAGTCTCTCAGTGTTTTTTAATTATTTGCAACCCATCAGGGAAGCCCAATAATTCAAAAAGACACATATATGTCGATTTTCATTGCAACCCTATTTACAATAGCTAGGGACATAGCTAGGGACAAATAGCTGTGAAAAGAAGAGAAGCGAAAAGCAAAGGAGAAAAGGAAAGATATAAGCATCTGATTGCAGAGTTCCAAAGAATAGCAAGAAAATATAAGAAAGCCTTCCTCAGCGATCAGTGCAAAGAAATAGAGGAAAACAACAGAATGGGAAAGACTAGAGATCTCTTCAAGAAAATTAGAGATACCAAGGGAACACTTCATGCAAAGATGGGCTCGATAAAGGACAGAAATGGTATAGACCTAACAGAAGCAGAACGTATTAAGAAGAGGGGGCAAGAATACACAGAAGAACTGTACAAAAAAGAGTTTCACAACCCAGATAATCACGATGGTGTGATCACTCACCTAAAGCCAGACATCCTGGAATGTGAAGTCAAGTGGGCCCTAGAAAGCATCACTACGAACAAAGTTAGTGGAGGTGATGGAATTCCAGTTGAGCTATTTCAAATCCTGAATGGTGATGCTGTGAAACAGTGTCAGATTTTATCTTTTTGGGCTCAAAAATCACTGCAGATGGTGATTGCAGCCATGAAATTAAAAGACACTTACTCCTTGGAAAGAAAGTTATGACCAACCTAGATAGTATATTGAAAAGCAGAGATATTACTTTGCCAACAAAGGTCTGTCTAGTCAAAGCTATGGTTTTTCCAGTGGTCATGTATGGATGTGAGAGTTAGTCTGTGAAGAAAGCTGAGCACTGAAGAATTGATGCTTTTGAACTGTGGTGTTGGAGAAGACTCTTGAGAGTCCCCTGGACTGCAAGGAAATCTAACAAGTCCATTCTAAAGGAGAGCAGTCCTAGGTATTCTTTGGAAGGACTGATGTTAAGGCTGAAACTCCAATACTTAGGCCACCTGATGCAAAGAGTTGACTCATTGGAAAAGACCCTGATGCTGGGAGGGATTGGGGGCAGGAGAAAAAGGGGACAACAGAGGATGAGATGGCTGAATGGCATCACCAACTCCATAGATGTGAGTTTTAGTGAACTCCTAGAGTTGGTGATGGACAGGGGGGCCTAGTGTGCTGCAATTCATGAGGTCTCTAAGAGTCGGACACAGCTGAGTGACTGACCTGAACTGACTGGATTAAAACTGTTACATTGGGAGAAGGCAATAGCACCCCACTCCAGTACTCTCACCTGGAAAACCCCATGGATGGAGGAGCCTGGTGGGACTGAATTGAAACTTATACATTACCATATGTTAAATAAAGAGCTAGTGGGAAGTTGCTGTATAACTCAGGGAGCTCAACTCAGTACTCTGTGACAACCTAGAGTGTTGGGATAGGGTATGTGTTGGGAGGCTCAGAAGGGAGGGGATATATGTATACCTATGGCTGTTGTTTTATGGCAGAAACTACACAACACTGTAAAATAATTATCCTCCAATTAAAAAAAAAAAAAGGAACTTGAAGATACAAATACGTAAAATTGCCCACACCACCTTAATAACAAAAATGACATCAGTTCAGTTCATTCAGTTCATTTTAATTGTAAGTGCTTAGTCACTCAGACATGCCCAGGTTTTTATGACCCCATGGACTGTAGCCTGCCAGACTTCTCTATCAATGGGGATTATCCAGGCAAGAATACTGGAGTGGAATGTCATGCCCTACTCCAGGGTATGTTCCCAACCCAGGGGTCAAATCCAGGTCTCCCTCATTGCAGGCAGATTCTTTACCTTTTGAACCACCAGGTAAGACCTTTAAATTGTATCAGTTCAGTGCATTTGCTCAGTCGTGTCCGATTCTTTGCAACCCCACGAACTGCAAAATGCCAGGCCTCCATGTGCATCACCAACTCCCGGAGTTCACTCAAATGCACGTCCATCGAGTCGGTGATGCCATCCAGCCATCTCATCCTCTGTCATCCCCTTCTCCTCTTGCTTCAGGTCCCTCCCAGCATCAGAGTCTTTTCCAATGAGTCAACTCTTTGCATGAGGTGGCCAAAGTATTGGAGTTTCAGCTTTAACATCAACCCTTCCAAAGAACACACAGGACTGATCTCATTTTAGAATGGACTGGTTGGATCTCCTTGCAGTCCAAGGGACTCTCAAGAGTCTTCTCCAACACCATAGTTCAAAAGCATCAATTCTTCCGTGCTCAGCTTTCTTCACAGTCCAAACCACACATCCATACATGACCATTGGAAAAAGCATAGCCTTGACTAGACGGACCTTTGTTGGCAAAGTAATGTCTCTGCTTATGAACATGCTATCTAGCTTGTTCATAACTTTTGTTCCAATGAGTAAGCGTCTTTTCATTTCATGGGTGCAATCATCATCTGCAGTGATTTTGGAGCCTCCAAAAATAAAGTCTGACATTGTGTCCAATGTTTTCCCATCTATTTCCCATGAAGTGATGGGACCAGATGCCATGATCTTTGTTTCCTGAATGTTGAGCTTTAAGCCAACTTTTTCACTCTCCTCTTTCACTTTCATCAAGAGGGTTTTTAGTTTCTCTTCACTTTCTGCCATAAGGGTGGTGTCATCTGCATGCTGCTGCTGCTGCTGCTGCTAAGTCACTTCAGTCGTGTCCAACTCAATGTGATCCCATAGACAGCAGCCCACCAGGCTCCCCCATCCCTGGGATTCTCCAGGCAAGAATACTGGAGTGGGTTGCCACTCCCTTCTCCAATGCATGAAAGTGAAAAGTGAAAGTGAAGTCGCTCAGTCGTGTCTGACCCTCAGCGACCCCATGGACTGCAGCCTTCCAGGCTCCTCCGTCCATGGGATTTTCCAGGCAAGAGTACCGGAGTGGGGTGCCATTGCCTTCTCCAATTATGTACTATGCATATAAGTTAAGTTAAATAAGCAAGGTGACCATATACAGCCTTGATGTACTCCTTTTCCTATTTGGAACCAGTCTGTTGTTCCATGTCCAGTTCTAACTGTTGCTTCCTGACCTGCATAGAGGTTTCTCAAGAGCAGGTCAGGTGGTCTGGTATTCCCATCTCTTTCAGAATTTTCCACAATTTATTGCGATCCACACAGTCAAAGGCTTTGGCATAGTCAATAAAGCAGAAATAGATGTTTTTCTGGAACTCTCTTGCTTTTTCCATGATCCATAGTATGATGGCAATTTGATCTCTGGTTCCTCTGCCTTTTCTAAAACCAGCTTGAACATCTTGAAGTTCATGGTTCACGAATTGCTGAAGCCTGGCTTGGAGAATTTTGAGCATTACTTTACTAGTGTGTGAGATGAGTGCAATTGTGCAGTAGTTTGAGCATTCTTTGGCATTGCCTTTCTTTGGGATTAGAATGAAAACTGATCTTTTCCAGTCCTGTGGCTTCTGTTTAGTTTTCCAAATGTGCTGGCTTATTGAGTGCAGCACTTTCACATCATCATCTTTCAGGATTTGGAATAGCTCCACTGGAATTCCATCACCTCCACTAGCTTTGTTCGTAGTGATGCTTTCTAAGGCCCACTTGACTTCACATTCCAGGATGTCTGGCTCTAGGTGGGTGATCACACCATCGTGATTATCCGGGTCGTGAAACTCTTTTTTGTACACTTCTTCTGTGTATTCTTGCCCCCTCTTCTTAATATCTTCTGCTTCTGTTAGGTCCTTACCATTTCTGTCCTTTATCGAGCCCATCTTTGCATGAAATGTCCCCTTGGTATCTCTAATTTTCTTGAAGAGATCCCTAGTCTTTCCCAATCTGTTGTTTTCCTCAATTTCTTTGCATTGATTGCTGAGGAAGCCTTTCTTATCTTTTCTTGCTATTCTTTGGAACTCTGCATTCAGTGGGCGGCTGCGATAGTGCACAAGCGGCTGAGAGAAGCTACCCCACGTCCGAGGTCAGGGGCAGAAATTAGACAGATCCCATGCCCGAGGGACCACGGCCAAGAGGAGCTACCCCGCATCGGACGTCAGGGGCCGGGCGGAGAGTGCCAGGCTGAGATAGCGCAGGAGCAGCTGAGAGGATCTGCCCCACGTCCGAGGTCAGGGGCAGCGGCCAAGAGGAGCTATCCTTGCCCGAGGCCAGGGGCGGTGGCTGAGAGGAGCAACCCCACGTCCAAGGAGTGGTGGCTCAGCAGTAGCAGGAGGGCCGAGAGGAGCTACTCCACATTCAAGGTCAGGAGGGGCAGCGGTGAGGAGATACCCCTCCTCCAAGGTAAGGAGCAGCGGATGTGCTTTGCTGGAACAGCCATGAAGAAGTACCCTACTTCCAAGGTAAGAGAAACCCAAGTAAGATGGTAGGTGTTGCAAGAGGGCATCAGAGGGCAGACACAATGAAATCATACTCACAGAAAACTAGTCAATCACGTTAGAAACACAGCCTTGTCTAACTCAATGAAACTAAGCCATGCCCTGTGGGGCCACCCAAGATGGCCAGGTCATGGTGGAGAGGTCTGACAGAATGTGGTCCACTGGAGAAGGGAATGGCAAACCACTTCAGTATTCTTGCCTTGAGAACCCCATGAACAGTGTGAAAAGATGGCATACTAGTAGGTTAATGAATGAAGTAAAAAAATTTTTGTCATTTCCTGGTTAAAAAACAATTTATAGAGTATAATGTCAAAATTCAATGATTAAAATCAAACAGTGATTTATTCATAAGTTAAAAGTAAAATAAATGAATATTTACTACTATTATTATATTTTTATTGTACTTAGTTTCAACCACGGAGAAGGCAATGGCACCCCACTCCAGTACTCTTGCCTGGAAAATCCCATGGACAGAGAAGCCTGGTAGGCTGCAGTCCATTGGGTCGCTGAGGGTCAGATATGACTGAGTGACTTCACTTCACTTAGTTTCAACCAGATGCCAAGATTAGGCTGAAATATCCTCCAAGAATAATAACTTGGACTCTCACTGGATTAATATAAACTCCATCACTGCCTTTTACAGGATACAACTATAGTTCCAGAGCTCTTGTGAACCTCACTTTTATAGAGTACACAGAGTTAATGGGACAAAAATATTATCATATTTTTTATCTTCATTTACCAAGTTTAGAATCATTCCATTCCTGCCTCTAGAGATGTGATAACCATGATGATCCTAGACTATAGTAACTAATATTGTGGCAGGACTATATTAAAAATGAAAGTATCTGCATGATGGAGATTAGGGAAGCAATATCTTTGTTTCTGCATCCTCCGAATCATAGTCAATACCAGCTGACAACAATCCAAAACCTATAAAATTAAGCTTATTTGTGAAATACCTTCCTTCAAAAGGTTAATTTTGCCATGATTTATTTACCATACAAGAGGGAATATCCAACCACATGTATGTCTTCTCTTGCTAGAGAGTGTGAAATGGTGTTGCCTGCACGGATAATCTAGAGATCTGTAGTCATGGTGCTTCCATCGGACATATTTTATTTCAAATATATTTCTTTTATTTGCTGCATATTCAAAATATATTAATATTCATTATCCCAACATTTTGTGTTTCTGCCACCTCTGGATGAGTAAACTGAACTTGAATTGGATATAATTACATTGAATCTGATCTATTTGGGGAAATGAATTTGAACTGAGTCACAGTGACTGTATCTGTTGCCACCTGATATAGAATTCCTTACATCTAACAAAACTGCCTGAGTAAAAGTGACATCTTTTATGTGTTAGTAGCAAACTAGGGCCAATTTGAGACCTGCTAGGCAAAGGCTTAAATGACTACAAATACATTATATGGTGCCACATCTCTCTCTTTCCTCCACCTGCAAGAGTGAAAGACAAATCTGATTCCATATTAGATCTATTTCCTACTCTTTAACTTTTATATTCTATTGCTTTTGCTTAGCTTAGAATTAAAAATGTTGTATATAGACTGAAATATACAGAATAGCCCTTTCTCAAGACTCTCAGCTTTAAGCATTATACCTGTAACATTTTTCGATTTATATAGAAATAAAAAGTGGCAGACATTTGTCTTACTGGAGGTTTGCAGGAACATGGTGACTGACCTACATGGACAGCTGTAGAACAAAGAACAAAGGATTCTGACACCAAGACATTTGCAACAACCAACCACCCCTTCCCCTCATCTTGCTTTTAAAAATGTTGTGCTGAAACACTTGGGGGAGTTCAGGATTTGGGGGATCATGAGTCACCTGTCTTCCTTGTATGGCTCTGCAATAAACCTTTCTCTGCCCCTAACTCCAACATTTCTGTTTGGCTTCACTGTGCACTGGACACATGAACTTGCATTCAATACCACATCCATGTTACTGCCTTGACCCTGGATAAAAACTGAAATCAGAAAAACTAATTTTGAGGAGCCTGATAGGCTACAGTCCATGGGGTCGCAAAGAGTCCGACACGACTGAGCGACTTCACATTTCTGTAGACCGGAGTCTAACATAAAGCTGGACCTCACTCATGCTGTTCAGCACATTCTGAGTTCAGTTTAAAGTAGCATATGCTTTTATGACTCCTTAGGATTATGAAAGCAGTATTTGAACTGCCTGTTTTGTCATATTTGAAATTTTGCTTCATTGATGCCTGCTGAGGTAAGGTTACTCGTGGTATGGAAAGACCTACTCATTTTGGAAAAAACTTGACTACAAGCCACAGTCACCCACCAAGGTTATAACACCACTTGGCCTGTAGGATAAGGCTTCCTACTCAGGTTGCAGTACAACTGTAAAAGTCAGCTTCATAACAACATAAACTTCTGAAAACTGCTGATTTCAAAATGCCACTCCCAGAAGTCCAAAAGCTATAGCCATTTGATTTGACTACATAAGAAACCTCAATCAGTCCAAATGTAATTTTTTTCCCCTGAAAATTTACTCCTTGCCAATTTCTCAAACTCAAAGTCCAGTCTCCTGTAAATTGAATTTGTTTCTCGATCATTTCCACCCTCTCTTGTGCACATACACATCCATCAGGCAGGGCCTTCCCCTTAAAATGCATGCCTTGGATAAAACCTTGTGAAGTGGCTCCCTGCCACCCAAGAAAAAATAAGGATGGTGAGTTGAATGATTCAAGCCAAGTTTCTTACCAATCATGTAACAGGGAAGAATCAATCAGACTCCATATTAGATCCGTTTCTTTTACTTTAAACTTTGCGTTCTATTGCTTTTGCTGTAAGTTACTTTGCAGCAGAACTCTCTAAAGGGATATTGCCTACAGCATAAAAGTTTAACAGTAGAATTAAAACTATATTTTGTGACTGTCTACATTTTGAATTTCCTTCCCTTTTCCCTAATTTCATTGTTGATGTGTTTAGATATTGAATTTGTTTAGACACTAATTTTGTTAAAGGCACAATTAATCACATTCATTATATTTTCAGGAGAGACTTTAAAAAATAAGTAGAATTGAAAACAAGCAAACAAAATGTACATGTCCAGGAACCCTGCCTCCCATGCCTGAGTGTTAACTTAAAATGCCTTTGTTTATGCTCAAAGGAAATATCTTGACCAGGCCTACCTATAAATGGCTGTAGGAAATAAAAAATGAATACATCCCCTCTGCTGTCTAGAGGGAACCAGGAAATATTTGTCACAACTTATAGCTTTCTTTTTTATTTTTTTACTTTATCCCCTCAGCTTCCCCTCTTAGTTTCTTGAAAGAAATTAACATCCATAATTGAGCAAGATGGTTTTTTAGGACATTTGTCTGTCATCTTTACAGTCTGATGTTAAAAAAAAACAAACAACAAGAAAAAAACACCTCACTATTCCTTGCTCCAACATTTCATTTCTCAGTTTCTTGGCCTGCTGTGTAGCAAGTGGACTCAGTAATAACCAGACAATTAAATCAACCTCTAAAGTGGGAGGATGAACAAAAGGGCAGAGAGAAACCAAGAGCATGAATTGATACTTACAAGAGTGAAGAAAATATCAGAGAGTATTTATGGGTAAACTTAAATCTTACCATTACTTTAATTTTAATGTATGGATTACTAGATAAAGTAGTCTTTTTTTTTTCTGTTAAAACTACTTCTTCCTTTGGAATTATTTTTTCATGTTCCTTAAACACATATTTTTATGAACATGCACTTCTTATATAGAAATAAACCAATCCTTTGTTGCAAATGTGCTATAAATAAATTGTTGTTTGATAAAATCTAATCCAAAATCCTCACAATTTAGACCACAGGTATTATGATATATAAAAAAATATGAATGTATGGCCACTGTATTGATCAGGATATGGTTTTGGCTACTATAATCAAGGACAATATAACAATGGCTGAAGCAAAATAAAAGTTTTATTATTATGTAAAAGTCATAATGAGATGGAGCAAGACTCTATAGCTCTAATACTTTGGCCATCTGATGTGAAGAGCTGACTCATTGGCAAAAATCCTTTTGCTAGGAAGGGGGAGAAAGAGAGAAGGAGGCAGAAGAGAATGAGAGAGTTAACAGCATCACAGACTCAATGGATTTGAATTTGAGCAAACTCTAGCAGATAATGAAGGACAGGTAAGCCTGGTGTTCTGTAATCCATGGGGTCACAAAGAGGCAGACGTGACTTAGTTACTAAACAATGACATCAACAGCTATTGTTCTTCTCCAAGCCTTCAAGTCTGCAAGTCTGCCTTTTGTCTGTGGAAAAACTTTAATCAGTGAATAAGATTAATCAGAGAAGTGAGAAAATGCAAAAACAAAGAAAACCATCAAAGGAGACCAAATAATAATAGTTTTGTCAATAAAAAAAGTCAAGCACTTTTAGCTCCTTCTTAAGGGCTTTAGATAGTATTATGAGCCATATCCTGTGAGTTGTCTTATAGATACTGAAACCCCCACCACATGGAAGAAGTTAACCACATGATGACCAGACAGCCACCAAGACATTATCTGCCACAGGTCCAAGCACTGGCCTCAAGAAATTGAAACAAACTGACTCTTGAATTGAAGATTATTTGTATTTAAAGCAATCAAGATGACTGATCAGAACACAACTTATCAGAACACAACCAATTTCAAGAAACTATCAGAGCTGACTATACTGTTTCTACATGTAGCCTCTCCCTCAGCCTATGAAAGCTCATGCTCACTGATTGTGAGTTGTGAGGGGAAGGGGAGTCAGCTTTGGATAGGCATCTACCCACCCTCTGGTTATCAGCATCCAAATAAAGCAACCTTTCTTTTGCACCAACCTGGCCTCTTTAATATTTTTCAAGTGATGAACAGCCAGGACCCACATTTGGTTGCAGTGCCCGCCAGTGAGGAGAAGGGTAGGAGAGCATCTTTTTTTTTTTTTCCTTCTAGGAAGTAGACTGAAAGTTACATATGTTATGTCTGCTTCTATATCAGTGGAACTGTCATGAGCCACACTTGACTCACAGGAGCCTAGGAAATTTATTCCTTAGCTGAACAAACAAGCATCTAAATTTTCTATTACTCTAGGTTGAGGATCAGCAAACATGCAAAAGCATTGAGAATAAATATTTGAAGTGTTGGAGGCCAGTTGAACTCTGTCAAAACTACTCAATTGTGCTGTGGTAGTACAAAAGCAAGACTTGGAACTGACTGTGGCTCAGATCATCAGCTGCTTAATGAAAAATTCAGGCTCAAACTGAAGAAAACATGGAAAACTACTAGGAAATCCAGGTAGTGTTAGTCACTGTCATGTCTGACTCTTTGCAATCCCATGGACTGTAGCCCACCCAGCTCCTCTGTCCATGGAATTCTTGAGGCAAGAATACTGGAGTGGGTTGCCATTCCCTTCTCCAAGGGATCTTCCTGACCCAGGGATCGAACTCAGGTATCCTGCATTGCAGACAGATTTTATACCATCTAAGCCACTAGGGAAGCATTCAGGGAGGATCTAAATAAAATACCTTAAGATTATACAGTGGAAGTGATAAATAGATTCAAGGGAGTAGATCTGGTAGACAGAGTGTCTGAAGAAATATAGATGGGTGTTCATAACATTGTACAGGAGGTGGTAATCAAAATCATCCTAAAGAGAAAGAAGTGCAAAAAGGCAAAGTGATTGTCTGAGGAGGCCTTACAACTAGCTAAGAAAAGAAGAAAAGCAAAAGGCAAAGAAAAATAAAAGATACACCTGCCTGAATGCAGAATTCCAGAGAATAGCAAGGCGAGATAAGAAAACCTTCCTCGGTGATCAGTGCAAAGAAATAGAGGAAAATGATACAATGGGGAAGACTAGAGATCTCTTTAAGAAAATGAGGGATACCAAGGGAAGGTTTCATGCAATGATAGGCACAATAAAGGACAAAAACAACAAGGACCTATCAGAAGCAGAAGGCATTAAGAAGAGGTAGCAAGAATACTCAGAAGAACAGTTCAAAAAAGCTCTTAATGATCCAGATAATCACAATGGTATGGTTACTCACCTAAAGCTAGACAGCCTGGAGTGTGAATTCAAGTGGGCTTTAGGAAGCATTACTATGAACATAGCTAGTGGAGGTGATGGAATTCCAGCTGAGCTATTTCAAATCCTTAAAGATGATGCTGTTAAAATGCTGCATTCATTATGCCAGCAAATTTGGAAAATTCAGCAATGGCCACAGACATTGAAAATGTCAGTTTTCATTTAATCCCAAGAAACAACAATGCCAAAGAATGTTAGAATTACTGTACAAGTGTGTCCATTTCACATGCTGGCAAGGCTATGCTCAAAATCCTTCAAGCTGGGCTTAATTGGTACATGAACTGAGAACTTTCAGTTGTACAAACTGGATTTAGAAAAAGCAGAGGAACAAGAGATCAAATTTGCAAAATATGCTAGATCATAGAAAAAGCAAGAGAATTCCAAGAAAACATCTACTTCTCCTTCATTAACTATATTAAATACATTACTTCCTCCTGAGAAACCTGTATGCATGACAAGAAGCAACATTTAGAATAAGACATGGAACAATGGACTGGTTCAACATTGGGAAAGTAGTACGTCAAGGCTGCATATTGTCATTCTGCTTGTTTAACTTATATGCAGAGCACATCTTATGAAATGCTGGGCTGGATGACTCACAAGCTGGACTCAAGAATGCCAGGAGAAATACCAATGACCTCAGATATGCAGATGATACCACTTTAATGGCAGAAAGTGAAGAGGAACTAATGAACCTCCTGACAAAGGTGAAAGAGGAGAGTGAAAAAGCTGACTTGAAACTCAACATTCAAAAAACTACAATCATGGAATTTGGCCCTATTATGTCATAGCAAATAGATGGGGGAAAAGTGGAAACAGTATCAGATTTCATGTTCTTCACCTTGAAAATCAATGAGGACAGTGACTAAAGCCACAATATTAAAAGATGCTTGTTCTTTGGAAGAAAAGCTATGAGAAACCTAGACAGTGTGTTAAAAATCAGAGACATCACTTTAACGACAAAGATTTGTGTAGTCAAAGCTATGTTTTTTCCCAATAGTCATATATGGATGTGAAAGTTCTATCATAAAGAAGACTGAGCACTGTAAAACTGATGCTTTCAAATTGAGGTGCTGCAGAAAACTCTTGAGAGGTTTGTCTCCTTGGAAAACAAGGAGATCAAGCCAGTCAAACCTAAAGGAAATCAACCCTGAATATTCACTGAAAGGACTGATGCTGAAGCTGAAACTCCAAAATTTTGGCCAGCTGATATGAAGACCTGACTCACTGGAAAAGACCCTCATGCTGGGAAAGATTGAGAGCAAGAGGAGAAGTGGGTGATAGAGGATGAGATGTTTGCATGGCATCACTGATTCAATGGATATGAGTTTGAGCAAACCAAGGCAGATAATGAAGGCCTGGGAAGCCTGGCATGCTGCACACCATGGGGTTCCAAAGAATCATACACAACTTAGCCAATGAACAACAAAGCACAAAAGCAATCACACACACACACAAAAAAACATGCAAATGAATGAGAGCTTCTGTGCTTCAGTATAATTTATAAGCAATGAAATTTTAATTCATATAAGTGTCATATTACCAAGTATTACCCATTTTTTCATTTTTTTAAGAACTTAGAATGTAAGAGCCATACAAACAGGTGGTGAGACTGGATTTGACTGCCTGGCAATAGTTTGCAAACACTACTTAATAGGAATAGGGGACACGTTGTTAGTTTCCTCCACAGATATTTCATAAAACATATTTCAGAAATACAGAAATGGCACAGCATTACTAAATCTATTCATTTATTTCATTATGTTAGTCCTTAAAATCAGGAGACATTTTATCTGATCTCAATCAGAGGATGAGATGGTTGAATGACATCACCGACAGACATGAATTTAAGCAAACTCCAGAAAATGGAGAAGGACAGGAAATCCTGGTATGCTGTGGTCCATGGGGTCACAAAGAGTTGGAGATGACTTAGCCACTGACCAACAGATAATAACAAAGATAACAAAACTTTGTTTGACAAGTTTAAATCTGTTCCTAAATTGTGAAACAAACAACTCTTTAGACACAAATTCAACTCTGGCTCCACATCTTACTATATGTGAAAATTAGATCTTTCAGCCACATTGATTCCAACTTTCCTCACCTGTAAAATGATGACATTAATTTTATCTATCTTCAGTCATGAAGTTAATCACCAAGGGTACAAACACAATCAATTCTCATTTTTCATATCTCAATAATTTCACTTTTCTTAGCCATTTATTTTTATGGGAAAAACTTTGTAAGTCAATTTTAATTGCATTATTCATTAGATTTTATTTTATTTCTTTAGGAATTCCTTTTTCAGTCCTTTTATATGTTTCTTCTTTCTTTACTTATTTTGTGTCAGTTTTTATCTGGGTAAGATTTTTGGCTTTTTTCTCCTTTCATACACTTTTCATTAAAGATTTCATCTTATTTCATGAATTCAGTCATCAGTGATGACTGTAAGATCTACAATATCAGTGTGTTTAAGTGCCCATCAGATGTATCTTTCTGGAGTCCCCAGGCAATTCTAATTCATCATGACTCCATTCCACAAAACAAAATTTATTTCACAATAATTGCTTCAGTCATTTATACCACCATTCATCCAGTTGTCTAAGTGACATTATTTATTCATCCCGTATTCATCACATTCATTTTGACCTGATATTTAATTCTCTAGGTATTATACTACAGTGTTCAGCTAAAGGGAGTATTTCCCAGCTTTAATAAATTTAGATAGTAGAGGAAAAGAAAAAAAAGTGAAAATGCATATAAATAATTATTGCATTTTGAACCAAGCATTATGAAGATGTAAGATGGACTACCATATTGGATGATGAGTTTGATAGATATCAGCAAATAGTATGGTCAAGGAAAGACACACCTAGGAGGTAATTCTGAGTTGGCTTTGGAATCATTGGGAGCTGGAAATCTGAATGACATCCTTCATACTGCCTCATGGCATACCATGCATACAGTGTGCTGTCCCACTGGCAATTATATGTACTTAATCTTGTGTACCCAAATCATCAGTTTCTCTCTTTCTCCTCTTCTGCAATTTTTTTTCACTCTCAATCTATCTCTCCCTACACCCCAGTAACATAAGTTCGCTCTCTAGTCTGTGAATCTGTTTCTGTTTTGTAAATAAGCTTATTTGTATCATTTTTTTTAAAGATTCTGCACACAAGAAATATCATATTTGCCTTTCTCTGACTTACTTCACATATGATAATTTCCAAGTTCATACATATTGCTGAAAATGACATCGTTTCATTCCTCTTATGACTAAGAAATATGTACCACCTCTTTTTTATCCATTCATCTGTAGGTGGACATTTAGGTTGTTTCCATGTCTTTGCTATTGTAAATAGTGCTGCAATGAACCCTGGGGTGCATGTATGCTGCACGTATACCCAGGAGTAGGATTGCTGGATCATATAGTAGCTCTATTTTTAGTCTTTTAAAGAATCTCCATACTGTTCTCCAAAATGATTGCATCAATTTACATTCCCACTACCAGAGATGCTGCCTTTTCTGCACACCTTCTTCAGCATCTATTGTTTGTACAATTTTGATTCATGTAATTTTATGTTCCAAAGGAATCTTGTATCCTCCCATTAATTTTCCACATCCAGCAAGATCGCTCTATAATGCAGATCTTGTCAAGTGACTTTGACTTCCCTAATAACAGCCTTCACAAGATTTCAATTTTGGGGTCACCATTGTCGCCAAATTCAAAATGCTCAAGACCTCAAAATATGAGGATATTGCAACTTAAATCCTATGTTTTCCACTCCCATATTGGTATCTATGCCCAGACTCCACTGAAATATTTCAGTGCCCTTAATGTTTACTACTTAATTTTGACTCTCAACTTTGTGAGTGGTCCTCCCTCTGTTTGAAGTCCTTTGTCTAGCTATTTAACTACTGTTCATGTCACGTGGGTGCCAGCTTAAATGTGATCACATATATTTTGTAGAAAAAAAAAATGTCAGTAGAATTTTTTACCTTTTTACTAGTGTTTAAATTCCTTGATTGCTTGGAATTTGCACTTTCTCAGCTTCATAATATCCAGTGTCTGTCCTCTAAACTGAATTCCTTTACTCCAACTTCTGTAGTAATAAACCAAGTTGATGTCTTTGCTATTCAGCATGGTAGTCTTAACACATGCACTAGTATATGTCAGTTTCTCAACAAACATGCTCCTATACCTGTATGCCTTTATATATATTTCTCTTTGTAGAAAATAATGGTTGCATGAATGAGGTTGTATTCAGTTAAAAATAAAACATGATATTAGAGTTATTTAGCACAAGGAGACACATGAAACAAGCTTAGTGCTCCCTGGAATGTACTGTTCAAACTGTGGTTGGAGAACCACAGTTGCCTGGGTTTGTTAGAAATGCAATTTTCAGTCCCATCTCAGACTTGATGAATCAGAATCTCCATGAGTGAACCTAGGAATCTAGGTTTCAACAAGCTATTCAGACAGCAGAAGGCATGTACATCACAGGTTCCTGGAACCCACTCCAAAATGCTGATTTTGTAGGTTTAGGCTGGTGTCTGATTATTTTTCTTGGAGGTTTTCAGGGGATGTTGGCAATGCTGTTTTGGGGCCCACTCTTTCTCTAGAGCTGCTAAGTCGCTTCAGTCGTGTCCGACCCTGTACGACCCCATAGACGGAAGCTCACCAGGCTCCCCCGTCCCTGGGATTCTCCAGGAAAGAACACTGGAGTGGGTTGCCATTTCCTTCTCCAATGCATGAAAGTGAAAAATAAAAGTGAAGTCACTCAGTCGTGTCCGACTCTTAGCGACCCCATAGACTGGAGCCTACCAGGCTCCTCTCTGTCCATGGGATTTTCCAGGCAAAAGTACTGGGGTGGGGTGCCATTGCCTTCCCCGTTCTCTAGAGCAGGAAGTGTCAAACTAGTGGCAGGCCAAATCTGACTAGCTCCCTGTTTTCGTAAATAAAAATGAGTTGGGATATAACTAACCATTCCTTAAAGTACGGTTTATGGCTGCTTCAGTTGCACCATGGCAGAGTTAAGTAGTTGTGACAGAGACCATCTGGCCCAGAAAGTCAAAAATATTTACCCTCTGGCCCTTCACATAAAGTTTGTCAAATTAAAGACCACATTTTTTCTTGCCTTGATTTTTTTTTTCCAATTCAAGTTGAATTTAATAAGAAGTTGAAATGGGTTTTTATTAAGAGGGTAAAAGTGAAAGTAGCTCAGTGTCTGACTCTTTGCTACCCCATAGACTATACAGTCCATGGAATTCTCCAGGCCAGATTACTGAAGGGGTTAGTTTTCCCTTCTCAAGTGTATCTTCCCAATCCAGGGATCAAACCCAGGTCTCCTGCATTGCAGGCACATTCTTTACCAGGTGAGCCACCAGGGAAGCCTAAGAATACTGGACTGGGTAGCTTATCCCTTCTCCAGTGGATCTTCCCAATCCAGGAATTGAACCTGGGTCTCCTGCATTGTAGGTGGATTCTTTACCAGCTGAGCTACCAAATTAATTACAGCTTGTATGTGTGTGTTAGTTGCTCAGTCCTGCTCACTCTTTGTGACCCCAAGGACTGTAGCCCTCCAGGATCCTCTGCCCATGGAATTCTCCAGGCAAGAGTATTGCTTAACCAGCATTTTTTATAATATTTACCTGTTGGCATAAATACTTTTGAATCAGTTGTCTATGGGTCTATCAGATTTGCAGGACTCTACTCAATGTTACAAACCATCAAAACTTACTGTTTAATGTTGATGTTGAAGTATAAACAATATCCTTTTTAAGTTAACTGAAAGAAACTCTAAATTAAAATTAAATGATATGAATACAATATAAAGTAACAGAATATAAAACTATTACTCTGAGACTTATTTAAATGAATAACTATCAGAGAACAAATCACATTTAAAAGATACATTTTGTTGTTGTTGTTCTTAACCAGAAAAAGACAAATTCAATATATGTCACAAAAATGTTAACAAACAAGCTCTTTAATGACTCACATTCTAAGTACTAAAGTATATAATAACACTCCTTTGAACCATTGAAGACCATTAAAGTCATAAAGCTGTTAAGGTGCCATTTCTTACCCAAATAAAAACACATTACTCTCCTGCCTTTACAAATTACACTATATAGAGAATATTTCTTGAGTGAAAGCATATTGAATAGGTTTAACCAATTGTGCTTAAATAAATGTTTCAAGAAACTACAATTAAATATTTAATTTTTTGTGTTAAATATTTAACACATTTCCTGGAAAGAACTTTCTCTTATCTCTGAAATTGGCTTATGTTTCTGATGAAGTCATGTCATTAAAAACACAGTAGCAGTTTTATTATAGTATAAAATAATTCAACTTTAATCTTCTTTTTAATATTCCAAGGCATGAAGTGAATGATTACTTTGGGAAATTTTCTGGTTTGAACCAAAGTTTTATAAATAGCCTCATGCTTATCTATAATGAAGCTATTTTCATATTCATAAGTAAAACATAATTTACTAAGTGTTATTTCAGAAACATTTCAATGTTGTCTTAACAAGTAACATGGAGATAGAGGCATTATACACACAGGTACATGGGTATGTATGAATCTATATATATAGTCATAATTTTATAATTATTTTGCAGCTCCATTTAAAAAAAACACATTTATGATATGTGATCACATGTATGTTCCATTTATTATAGAATGATGGTTTCTTTTTTGCTTTTGTTTGTTTTGTTTCTGTTTGAATATTCACTACATTATTTTTAGGTATTATTACTAAGATGTGGAAGGAGGCAGGTGTGGATTGAAGCTGAAGGGTGGTCTCTGTCCCACAATGTTTTGGGTTTAAGTATAAGACACTGTCCAAAAATTTTAAAAACTTAAAAAAATCCCTGCTCCATTATATGTTTGTATATTTAAAGCAAAGTGTTAGATCCAAATCTTAATGTGGATCCTACAAAATTTATTTTAAATGTTTTAATTAAATAGGAAGTAATACTTCTTAATTAATAATGTGGTTCTTAAATCTGGACTTATATATATTCTATAGAAATAGACCAATCTTTGATTTTAAAATATATTAAGTCTTAATTTCTTCTTTATGTCTTCAAACCAATTTTGTTAGGTGTTTTTCTGCTATTTTTCCCTAGAAGCTAAGACAGTAAAGCATTCTCCTGCAATGCAGGAGACCTGGGCTTGATCCTTGAGTCAGGAAGATCCCCCAGTGAAGGGAATGGAACCCACTACAGTATGCTTGCATGGAGAATTTCATGGACAGAGGAGCCTGGTGGGCTACATTCCATGGGTCACAAAGCATTGGACATGACTGTGTGACTAACAAACACACACACATGCTATTTTTATTTATTTATTTGTATAAGTTCATATACAATACCAGGGAAGGCGATGGCACCCCACCCCAGTACTTTTGCCTGGAAAATCCCATGGACGGAGGATCCTGGTAGGCTCCAGTCCATGGGGTCGCTAAGAGTCGGACACGACTGAGCGACTTCACTTTCATTTTTCACTTTCATGCATTGGGGAAGGAAATGGCAACCCACTCCACTGTTCTTGCCTGGAGAATCCCAGGGACGGGGGAGCCTGATGGGCTTCCTTCTATGGGGTCGCACAGAGTCGGACACAACTGAAGCGACTTAGCAGTAGCAGTAGCATATACAATACATTTTGATTCTTTTTAACAATATCATAAGCTCCCCTAATTGCCAGTTAAATTTTAACATTGATTATACTGAAATTTGGAGAAGACAATGGCACTCCACTCCGGTACTCTTGCCTGGAGAATCCCATGGACGGAGAAGCCTGGCGGGCTGCAGTCCATGGGGTCGCGAAGAGTCTGACACGACTGAGTGACTTCACTTTCACTTTTCACTTTCATGCATTGGAGAAGGAAATGGCAACCCACTCCAATGTTCTTGCCTGGAGAATCCCAGGGATGGGGGAGCCTGGTGGGCTGCCGTCTATGGGATCGCATAGAGTCGGACACAACTCAAGCGACTTAGCAGCAGCATACTGAAATTTATCATACAGAAATTTGGGTTTCTTCCCTTATGCTTTCCTTTAATTTCTAATAATTTACCCATTAATCTTTTTCTGGGGAATACTCTTTAGCTAATTAAATCCTCCCTGCTCTCATTCTTCATTCTCTTACAAGTTTGGATAAATAATTTGCAGTTAAATCTTTGCCTCAGTCTCTGCTTTTGGGAATCCCAAATTATGGCAATAGACTTGGGAGCACCCAAGGAGTTAAGGGCTGCATTGCCTAAAACTCAGGTCAGCAGAGATAAATGTCAGATCCCTCCACTCCTGAACACGGTGTCCAAGTGGCCCATCTTAACCCAGCCCTAGTCAGAGTGATATTGTCTTTATTTAATTATTATTGATATTGTGTCTATAAAGTGGTGCAAATATATGTTTGCCAATTAAATATTTTATTTTATTGCAATTTTTTTCATTTTTACCTACCAGTGCATGTGTGTTGTGCTGTGCTCAGTTCCCCAGTTATGTCCAACTCTTTGTGACCTAATGGACTGTAGCCTTCCAGGCTCCTCTGTCCATGGAATTTCTCCAGGCAAGAATACTGGACAGTGTAGCCTATCCTTACTCCAAGGGAACTTTCCTACCCAGGAATTGAACAGGGATCTCCTGCATTGCAGATTCTTAACCAGCTGAGCTACCCGGAAAGCCCGCATGTGTGCTATGTGCATCTAAGTCACTTTCCTGTGTCTGACTCTTTGCAACGCTATGGACTGTAGCCCACCAGATGCTCAGTCCATGGGATTCTCCAGGCAAAAATTCTGGGGTGGATTTCTGTCTTTCTCCAGAGGATCTTCCTGTCTCAGGGATCGAACCTGCGTCTCTTCCATCTCCTGCATTGGTAGGCAGGTTCTTTACTACTAGTACCACCTGGGTTCCAGAACTTATTTAAAGCAAGACAATTTCCATAGAGGCATTGGGGCTTCCCTGGTGGCTCAGACAGTAAAGAATCTGCCTACAATGCAGTAAACTGGATTCAATTCACTGGTTAAGAAGATCCCCTAGGGAAGGAAATGGTACCCCATTCCATTATTCTTGCCTGGAGAATTCCATGGACAGAGAAATATAGCAGGCTACAGTCCATGGGGTCCCAAAGAGTCAGGCATGACTAAGCAATTAACACTTTTATTGACTATAATACTGTCCACTAACATTATCAGTAAAAACAGTTAAGATTTATAAAATGATCATTATGTGTCAGACACAGTGCTAACAATTTTCAAAAGTATTGTAAACTAAGTATATTAGAGCATTATGCCTATTTCAGGCTACCCTTGTGGCTCAGATGGTAAAGAATCTACTTGCACTATGGGAGACTTGAGTTTGATACTGGATCAGGAAGATACCCTGGAGAAAGGAAAGTCTCCCCACAGTATTCTGTACTGGAGAATTTCATAAACTGTATAATCCTTGGGGATGCAAAGAGTCGAACGTAACTGAGCAACTTTCACACTTATGTCCATTTTATTCACGAGATTAAATGAGACTGTCCTGTCCCTTTAGTTGAAAATGCTGTGGATCCTGCAAAGTGACTCTTAAGCAACCTAGTTCCTGCCCATTTTCTCACTATGACCTTCCAGCCTCCATGGGAGGTTTGCTGATACAAATTTAAAATTTTCTCCATGTGATAAAGTTATACAGACTATTTTTGTCACTGTTGCTTTTTAAAAACAAGAACCTTTTCTGATAAAGTGTCATTGAAAGCTGGTCCTTCTTTTCAATGTGTGCTTATAAAATCAAACTCATTAATGCAACCTTTGAAACATCTCAAAAATTTCATCTGTATTTCAAAATGTGAATTTAATTGCTAAATTTTCCATTTCCAGCTTTCAGATACCTAGGTAGGGCAAACATTTATTTGGAACAAATAGATTTCTAAGCCTGCCTTGATGAAATGGAAATTACAGTGCATCTCTAAATTTAAGACATTTCTACACTAAATATTTATACATGGAATAGCTGAACAATTCTTTATGCTGAATCTTCATGTTAAGTCTAAAAAAATGGAGGATACGTAGGCATGGTTTCATAAATTTTCAAGAGGGAATCAACAAATACATGGTTATCTCTGATGGAACCAGAATATATTGTTTGAATGGACTTTATGCAAGTTGGAGGGGAGAGAGGAGATATCCCAAAGCTTATCCATCTAAATCACATAGCCTTAGTAAATAACAAAAGGAAATAAGCAACTACTGCATCTTCACAAAAGATTTATGCTCAAATGCCTACAACCGAAGGCATCCCTTCTTAAGGGAAATATCACACTCCTTGGATTATGATCCTGCCCTGTCCATGCTGTGCTCCAATTTATCTTGTCAGGTATGCATCAGTTGCTAATGTCATTAGGGTCTTTGGTTTCCAAGTAAACACCCTCTGCATCCTCCTAGTTTCACTACTCTGTAGCTAAACAGACTAGGTCTTTAAAAGTATGAGAAATAGGAGTATTAAAATTTCTATGATGCTCTCTGCTAAAACAATTAGATGTACATTGTTCAAGGTTATAGTCAGAGACCTAGACAACTTAATTAGTCATTTTTGCTATACTATTCTGATACCATCTTGCATGTAAAACTTAATTGTATGAATTATGTCATAAGAATCTTCTTTTGCAGGATTCTGATGATAATTATTAGGGTTTATATATTCCATCTCTCATACTAGGACTTCGCCTAGCAAACTATTGGGTTCTTGTTCAATGACCTGAGCATTATTTAGTCATAACCCTACCCAATATCCCTGCTCATGCTTTGTTTACTTGTTTCTTTTGAGCAGACAAAAAGCTCCTTTACCATTAATCTTTCTTTTTATGATTTATAACTTATCCATTAAGACTTCCAGACTTAGGTATATTTTCTCCAATTTATTGATACTTGTCAATAGTAGCCCAATTTAATAAAAGGATGGTGTTAATAAACAGTGAAGGGTCTAAATTTTATCCATTTTGGAAGCTGAATTGGCACATTATCATAGCAGAATGTCATGTATTCAGGCAGAGGCAGAAAAATTCTAGGTCAAGAATAAAGGAAAGTTTATTGCTCACAGCAATCAGATCAGATCAGTCGCTCAGTCCTGTCCGACTCTTCGCGACCCCATGAACCGCAGCACGCCAGGCCTCCCTATCCATCACCAGCTCCCGGAGGTCACCCAGACTCACACCCATGAAGTCAGTGATGCCATCCAGCCATCTCATCCTCTGTCGTCCCCTTCTCCTCCTGCCCCCAATCCCTCCCAGCATCAGAGTCTTCTCCAATGAGTCAACTCTTCGCATGAGGTGGCCAAAATACTGGAGTTTCAGCTTTAGCATCATTCCTTCTAAAGAAATTCCAGGATTGATCTTCAGAATGGACAGGTTGGATATCCTTGCAGTCCAAGGGACTCTAAAGAGTCTTCTCCAACACCACAGTTCAAAAGCATCAATTCTTCGGCGCTCAGCCTTCTTCACAGTCCAGCTCTCACATCCATACATGACCACAGGAAAGACCATAGCCTTGACTAGGCGAATCTTTGTTGGTAAAGTAATGTCTCTGCTTTTGAATATGCTATCTAGGTTGGTCATAACTTTCCTTCCAAGGACTAAGCGTCTTTTAATTTCATGGCTGCAGTCACCATCTGCAGTGATTTTGGAGCCCAGAAAAACAAAGTCTGACACTGTTTCCACTGTTTCCCCATCTATTTCCCATGTAGTGATGGGACCAGATGCCATGATCTTCGTTTTCTGAATGTTGAGCTTTAAGCCAACCGTTTCACTCTCCACTTTCACTTTCATCAAGAGGCTTTTCAGCCCCTCTTCACTTTCTGCCATAAGAGTCTTGTCATCTGCATATCTGAGGTTATTGATATTTCTCCCAGCAATCTTGATTCCAACTTGTGTTTCTTCCAGTCCAGCATTTCTCATGATGTACTCTGCATATAAGTTAAATAAACATGGTGACAATATGCAGCCTTGACGTACTCCTTTTCCTATTTGGAACCAGTCTGTTGTTCCATGACCAGTTCTAACTGTTGCTTCCTGACCTGCAAACAGACTTTTGAAGAGGCAGATCAGGTGGTCTGGTATTCCCATCTCTTTCAGAATTTTCCATAGTTTTTTGGTGATCTACACAGTCAAAGGCTTTGGCATAGTCAATAAAGCAGAAATAGATGTTTTTCTGGAACTCTCTTGCTTTTTCCATGATCCAGCGGATGTTGGCAATTTGATCTCTGGTTCCTCTGCCTTTTCTAAAACCAGCTTGAACATCAGGAAGTTCACGGTTCACATATTGCTGAAGCCTGGCTTGGAGAATTTTGAGCATTACTTTACTAGCGTGTGAGATGAGTGCAATTGTTCGGTAGTTTGAGCATTCTTTGGCATTGCCTTTCTTTGGGATTGGGATGAAAACTGACCTTTTCCAATCTTGTGGCCACTGTTGAGTTTTCCAAATTTGCTGGCATATTGAGTGCAGCACTTTCACAGCATCATCTTTCAGGACTTGGAATAGCTCCACTGGAATTCCATCACCTCCACTAGCTTTGTTCGTAGTGATGCTTTCCAAGGCCCATTTGACTTCACATTCCAAGATGTCTGGTTCTAGGTCAGTGATCACATCATCATGATTATCTGGGTAGTGAAGCTCTTTTTTGTACAGTTCTTCTGTGTATTCTTGCCACCTCTTCTTAATATCTTCTGCTTCTGTTAGGTCCATACCATTTCTGTCCTTTATCGTGCCCATCTTCGCATGAAATGTTCCTTTGGTATCACTGATTTTCTTGAAGAGATCCCTAGTCTTTCCCATTCTGTTGTTTTCCTCTATTTCTTTGCATTGATCACTGAAGAAGGCTTTCTTATCTCTTCTTGCTATTCTTTGGAACTCTGCATTCAGATGTTTATATCTTTCTTTCTCTCCTTTGCTTTTCGCTTCTCTTCTTTTCACAGCTATTTGTAAGGCCTCCCCAGACAGCCATTTTGCTTTTTTGCCTTTCTTTTCCGTGGGGATGGTCTTGATCCCTGTCTCCTGTACAATGTCACGAACCTCATTCCATAGTTCATCAGGCACTCTTTCTATCAGATCTAGGCCCTTAAATCTATTTCTCACTTCCACTGTATAATCATAAGGAATTTGATTTAGGTCATACCTGAATGGTCTAGTAGTTTTCCCTACTTTCTTCAATTTCAGTCTGAATTTGGCAATACGGAGTTCATGGTCCGAGCCACAGTCAGCTCCTGGTCTTGTTTTTGCTGATTGTATAGAGCTTCTCCATCTTTGGCTGCAAAGAATATAATCGATCTGATTTCGGTGTTGACCATCTGGTGATGTCCATGTATAGAGTCTTCTCTTGTGTTGTTGGAAGAGGGTATTTGCTATGACCAGTGCATTTTCTTGGCAAAACTCTGTTAGTCTTTGCCCTGCTTCATTCCGTGTTCCAAGGCCAAATTTGCCTGTTACTCCAGGTGTGTCTAGACTTCCTACTTTTGCATTCCAGTCCCCTATAATGAAAAGGACATCTTTTTTGGGTGTTAGTTCTAAAAGGTCTTGTAGGTCTTCATAGAACCGTTCAACTTCAGCTTCTTCGGCGTTACTGGTTGGGGCATAGACTTGGATTACTGTGACATTGAATGGTTTGCCTTGGAAATGAACAGAGATCTTTCTGTCATTTTTGAGATTGTATACAATTACTGCATTTCGGACTCTTTTGTTGACCATGATGGCCACTCCGTTTCTTCTGAGGGATTCCAGCCTGCAGTAGTAGATATAATGGTCATCTGAGTTAAATTCACCCATTCAAGTCCATTTGGGTTCGCTGATTCCTAGAATGTCGACATTCACTCTTGCCATCTCTTGTTTGACCACTTCCAATTTGCCTTGATTCATGGACCTGACATTCCAGATTCCTATGCAGTATTGCTCTTTACAGCAACAGACTCTGCTTCTATCACCAGACACATCCACAGCTGGGTATTCTTTTTGTTTTGGCTCCATCCCTTCATTCTTTCTGGAGCTATTTCTCCACTGATCTCCAGTAGCACATTGGGCCCCTACTGACCTGGGGAATTTCTCTTTCAGTATCCTATCATTTTGCCTTTTCATATTGTTCATGGGGTTCTCAAGGCAAGAATACTCAAGTGGTTTGCCATTCCCTTCTCCAGCAGACCACACCCTGTCAGATCTCTCCACCATGACCCACCCATCCCAGGTTGCCCCTCGGGCATGGCTTAATTTCATTGAGTTAGACAAGGGTGTGGTCCTTGTATGATTAGATTGACTAGTTTTCTGTGAGAATGGTTTTAGTGTATTATCACCACTAGCTTGCACTGCTTCTTCAAGTTCTAAAACCCAAAAGGCAACATGGAGGAATCAGGTGACATTTGGTCATGCAGTGGAAATGTGTTTCAGGAAAGGAAATCTCAGTTTAGGAATCCAAGTATTTTATAATAGATAAAAAATTCTACTCATCTGTATTGGAAGATACTATCTTATTATGTTGAACAGACTTGTTTTTTTCTTCTAGAGGAAGGCACTGCTTTTATCTTCCAAGGATGACAGCTTACATGTCATTTGTGCTAGATCGATATCCAACTTTATCTTCCAAGGTTCTGAACACCACAAACATCCTAAAAAAAAAAAAATAATCCAGAACAAAAGTAGTGCTTTTTCTCAGAAGACATGCATACATGGGAGACTAATATGGAGAATTTCCTGCCAAAAATGCCACCATACATTTCTACACTGTCTTAGCTTCTGGCAGATTTCCCTGTGTGTGCATACTCCATGAGACATTCTGATTAATCTGACCATCAGCCTGGAACTAAATTCATTTAATCTCTCTCCTTCAGCATTTAGTTAAAGTTACTAAGAAAAGGACTTTAAATAGAAGGATGAGGCTATCCTGCTGTATTGGCCTCAATCATGTTTCCCAGGGCTATAAAAACCAATCAGCTGAACAAATCTCATAAACTCTCAGAGACTCTCTGGCAAAACCAGGTAGCTTTCTCCTTAAGTTTCTGTGTTGACCTTTCTCTTAGACCAAAGGCATTAATCCAGGTACAATAATATGTAATAGTGATTGCACCGATTCTGCCTTGGTTCCTCAAGGACAACATCTAGTGATATTCAAATTCTTATAATAACACTGGCCAATAGGTTGAGGCTGATATAACTCCTTCACAGACCAAGGTGGTGTTACAAATCACCTTAGCTAAAATCAAGGACACAATTCACAGCACTTTTTCTAATTGGCTTATAGCATCTGCTTAAATAATGAGTCAGTTATATCTCCAAGAAACTTCTCCAGTTAACTAAACCTTATTTTGAAGGTTTATCCACATAACTTTCCAGTGTAATGTGATTTACTGATAGCTTTCTTAAACCCTTCATGGTGTCTCATGATCACCACTAGGGCACACATTTCTCTGTTTTCAAGGAAGTTAGTTAATGCTTGGTTTTGACACAAAATAGTACAACCCTGATTGCACACATGTTGCCCCAGAAAGATTTGTTTAAAACCATCACCCTCTATCAAATGGAACCTGTATCAGTGAGGGGGCCTAGGTTATCTGTGATTCCATTTGGCCTCTTAGCTGATAAGCTTGCATTTCCCAATTCTCTTACAACAACTAAGTCTAGGACTTCCCAGGCAGTCCATTGTTGAGATTCCATGTTCCCAATTCAAGGAGCATGAGCTCAATGCCCGGTCAGAGGGCTAAGATCCTACATGCCACAAGGCACAGCCAATAAATAAACAAATAAATAAAAACAAAGAAATTAAATCTAGTCCTTGATTTTGGAGAGACAATCTGAGGACAGATAGTGCAATCTATCCTGTTTATCCATGATATCAGCGGAGTGGTAGCCATCCACCCCATGAAATTATTGAGTGACAGCTGTGGGGATGAGCACCGAACGAACATCTAAGGTTTTAAAAGGTTTTTAAGTAGTTGGTGCTAGAATATTGGTCATGTTTTGCTGTTTCTCACAGCCTCCTCAGTAAGATTATAGAGAACAGAGATCAACTTTTGATCAGTATTCTTTGGTAAGTGATGGAAAATCCAACAGTCAGTTGACTTTAAGCTGCTTGGAACTGTTTGGGAGAACCATATCAAGAGGTATCCTTCATCAAGAAGGATTCAGGAGTGAGTCTGAATGACACTGAAAAATAATGACCCTTTTTTTTTGTATATTGTCCAGACTCAGGGTGTTCCTTCCTAACATGAGAGGGCCATTGCTCTTCTTACATTACGAGAAATCACTGTGTCACTTTCTGATAGCTCGACCTTCCCTGCTCACACCCAGCTCTTTGGTTTGAAAGAGTCAGAGGCAAAAAGGATAACACTAACAGAGACTGATCATGTCTCAGTTTAACCAACACTGGCAATTGAGTTGCTTTTGGTGACCAGGGTACTAAATCAAATGATTATTATCATTATGATTATCAGAATAAATTTGAATCCCCTAGACCTCCCTTTGAACAAGTTATCAATCAGAGTTACTGTTAAGAAAAGAGGACAATATTTTGCCATGATGAGATCCCCAAATTTCAAAGTAACTTTATAACCCCACAACTCTTTTATTCTGGTCATAATCAATGAATTGACTAAACAGAGGCAATCACTTTCTGGAAACAGCACCCTTATTGACTAAAATCATTAAAAAGTGGTGTGTACTAATAGTATCTGAAGTAGGTAGACTTAGAAATACTTTAGGGTCAATTTCTGGGGAAGATGCCTTATGTTTACTAAATTCTATGGATGGTTCACCTTGTTTATCTGCTCATTATTCAGTGGCATTTATGATAAAAGGCACACCATTGCCAGACTGTAAATAGCATAGGAGTCTGAAAACATGGCACATATTAGTTTGCTACTCAAAGTTACAATTTTAGAATCAATTATCTGGACTAGAGCATCAGTGTTTAACCTAAAATAATGTAAATAATATTGAAGTCCCATAATTAACTCCAAGGAAAGAATAAAAGCTAGATATAGGTAACTGCAAGAAATAGCCAAAGGGCATGCCTCTTGCAAGGTGGACATTTGCATCATGAGAAAATGTGTCAACACTGGCAAGAGTCACAGTTTATCATGAAAGGCAATCTCTGCATCATAAAGTGAAGTGAAAGTGTTAGTCACTCAGTTGCGTGACTCTTTGCAGCCCCATGAACTGTAGCATGCCAGGCTCCTCCGTCCATGGAATTCTCCAGGCAAGGAAACTGGAGTGGGTTGCCATGCCTTTTTCCAGGGGATCTTCCCAACCCAGTGATCAAACCCAGGTCAACCAATTTGCAGGTATATTCTTTACTGTCTGAGCCACCAAGGAAGCCCTTCCACATCATAAATATAGAGGCATTTACTTTGCTTCCAGTACATTATAGTTGGGTTCTTGTCATGGTATAAATAATGATGGGTACAGTCTGCATTAATGCCTGGATAAAGAATCAGTGACATTTTAGGAAGAGATGGCCCAATTAATAGTAAAATTTTAAGCCTACTCATCAGATAATGTTCTTTTTTTTTTTTTCTGTTAGTATAGATTCCGTCTCGCCGGCTGGGACCGGCGCACTAAGAGCACCTCCATGGCTGCGACTGGTGCACTAAGAGCGCGGCTGAGAGAAGCTACCCCACAACGGAGGTAAGGAAGGGCGGCGGTGAGGAAATACCCCTCCTAAAAGGTCAGGAAGGGCGGCAGTGAGGAGAGACCCCTCGTCCAAGGTACGGTGCAATGGCTGTGCTTTGCTGGAACAGCTGGGAAGAGATACCCCACGCCCAAGGTTAGAGAAACCCAAGTAGGATGGTAGGTCTTGCAAAAGGGCATCAGAGGGCAAACACACTGAAACGATACTCAAGAAAACTGGTCAATCTAATCACACCAGGACGACACCCTTGACTAACTCAATGAAATTAAGCCATGCCTGTGGGGCAACCCAGGATGGGCGGGTCATGGTGGAGAGATCTGAAAGGGTGTGGTCTGCTGGAGAAGGGAATGGCAAAACACTTCAGTATTCTTGCCTTGAGAACCCCATGAACGATATGAAAAGGCAAAATGATAGGATACTGAAAGAGAAACTCCCCAGGTCAGTAGGGGCCCAATATGCTACTGGAGATCAGTGGAGAAGTAACTCCAGAAAGAATGAAGCGATGGAGCCAAAGCAAAAAGAATACCAGCTGTCGATGTGTCTGGTGATAGAAGCAAGGTCCAATGCTGTAAAGAGCAATATTGAATAGGAACCTGGAATGTCAGGTCCATGAATCAAGGCAAATTGGAAGTGGTCAAACAAGAGATGGCAAGAGTGAATGTCACATTCTAGGAATTAGCAAACTAAAATGGACTGGAATGGGTGAATTTAACTCAGAGGACCATTATATCTACTACTGTGGGCAGGAATCCCTCAGAAGAAATGGAGTGGCCATCATGGTCAACAAAAGAGTCTGAAATGCAGTACTTGGATGCAATCTCAAAAACGACAGAATGATCTCTGTTCGTTTCCAAGGCAAACCATTCAATGTCACAGTAATCCAAGTCTATGCCCCAAACAGTAACACTGAAGAAGCTAAAGTTGAACGGTTCTATGAAGACCTACAAGACCTTTTAGAACTAACACCCAAAAAAGATGTCCTTTTCATTCTAGGGGACTGGAATGCAAAAGTAGGAAGTCAAGAAACACCTGGAGCAACAGGCAAATTTGGCCTTGGAATACAGAATGAAGCAGGGCAAAGACTAACAGAGTTTTGCCAAGAAAATACACTGGTCATAGCAAATACCCTCTTCCAACAACACAAGAGAAGACTCTATACATGGACATCACCAGATGGTCAACACCGAAATCAGATCGATTATATTCTTTGCAGCCAAAGATGGAGAAGCTCTATACAATCAGCAAAAACAAGACCAGGAGCTGACTGTGGCTCAGACCATGAACTCCTTATTGCCAAATTCAGACTGAAATTGAAGAAAGTAGGGAAAACCACTAGACCATTCAGGTATGACCTAAATCAAATCATTTATGATTATACAGTGGAAGTGAGAAATAGGTTTAAGGGCCTAGATCTGATAGATAGAGTGCCTGATGAACTATGGAATGAGGTTCGTGACATTGTACAGGAGACAGGGATCAAGACCATCCCCATGGAAAAGAAATGCAAAAAAGCAAGGTGGCTGTCTGGGGAGGCCTTACAAATAGCTGTGAAAGAAGACAAGTGAAAAGCAAAGGAGAAAAGGAAAGATATAAACATCTGAATGCAGAGTTCCAAAGAACAGCAAGAAGAGATAAGAAAGCCTTCTTCAGCGATCAATGCAAAGAAATAGAGGAAAACAACAGAATGGGAAAGACTAGGGATCTCTTCAAGAAAATCAGAGATACCAAAGGAACATTTCATGCAAAGATGGGCTCGATAAAGGACAGAAATGGTATGGACCTAACGGAAGCAGAAGATATTAAGAAGAGGTGGCAAGAATACACAGAAGAACTGTACAAGAAAGATCTTCATGACCCAGATAATCATGATGGTGTGATCACTCACCTAGAGCCAGACATCCTGGAATGTGAAGTCAAGTGGGCCTTAGAAAGCATCACTACGAACAAAGCTAGTGGAGGTGATGGAATTCCAGTGGAGCTATTCCAAATCCTGAAAGATGATGCTGTGAAAGTACTGCACTCAATATGCCAGCAAATTTGGAAAACTCAGCAGTGGCCACAAGATTGGAAAAGGTCAGTTTTCATCCCAATCCCAAAGAAAGGCAATGTCAAAAAATGCTCAAACTACCGCACAATTGCACTCATCTCACACGCTAGTAAAGTAATGCTCAAAATTCTCCAAGCCAGGCTTCAGCAATATGTGAACCGTGAACTTCCTGATGTTCAAGCTGGTTTTAGAAAAGGCAGAGGAACCAGAGATCAAATTGCCAACATCTGCTGGATCATGGAAAAAACAAGAAAGTTCCAGAAAAACATCTATTTCTGCTTTATTGACTATGTCAATTCCTATGACTGTGTAGATCACAATAAACTGTGGAAAGTTCTGAAAGAGATGGGCATACCAGACCACCTGATCTGCCTCTTGAGAAATCTGTATGCAGGTCAGGAAGCAACAGTTAGAACTGGTCATGGACCAACAGACTGGTTCCAAATAGGAAAAGGAGTACGTCAAGGCTGTATATTGTCACCATGTTTTTTTAACTTATATCCAGAGTACATCATGAGAAATGCTGGACTGGAAGAAACACAAGTTGGAATCAAGATTGCTGGGAGAAATATCAATAACCTCAGATATGCAGATGACACCACCCTTATGGCAGAAAGTGAAGAGGAACTAAAAAGCCTCTTGAAAGGGAAAGTGGAGAGTGAAAAGGTTGGCTTAAAGCTCAACATTCAGAAAACGAAGATCATGGCATCTGGTCCCATCACTACATGGGAAATAGATGGGGAAACAGTGGAAAAAGTGTCAGACTTTATTTTGGGGGGCTCCAAAATCACTGCAGATGGTGACTGCAGCCATGAAATTAAAAGACGCTTACTCCTTGGAAGGAAAGTTATGACCACCCTAGATAGCATATTCAAAAGCAGAGACATTACTTTGCCAACAAAGGTTTGCCTAGTCAAGGCTATGGTCTTTCCTGTGGTCATGTATGGATGTGAGAGCTGGACTGTGAAGAAGGCTGAGCGCCGAAGAATTGATGCTTTTGAACTGTGGTGTTGGAGAAGACTCTTGAGAGTCCCGTGGACTGCAGGGAGATCCGACCAATCCATTCTGAAGGAGATCAGCCCTGGGATTTCTTTGGAAGGAATGATGCTAAAGCTGAAACTCCAGTATTTTGGCCACCTCATGTGAAGAGTTAACTCATTGGAGCAGACTCTGATGCTGGGAGGGATTGAGGGCAGGAGGAGAAGGGGACGACAGAGGATGAGATGGCTGGATGGCATCACTGACTCGATAGATGTGAGTCTGAGTGCCTTCCGGAGTTGGTGATGGACAGGGAAGCCTGGCGTGCTGCGATTCATGGGGTGGCAAAGAGTCGGACACGACTGAGCTACTGATCTGATCTGATAGATTCATACTTTATTCACTGTATCCTAATCTGTTGCTATCATTTTTTTTTTTTTATTTAACTTTAAAATATTGTATTGGTGTTGCCATATATCAAAGTGAATCTGCTACAGGTATACATGTGTTCCCCATCCCAAACCCTCCTCCCTCCTCCCTCCTCATACCATCCCTCTGAGTCGTCCATGTGTACCAGCCCCAAGCATCCAGTATCGTGCATCGAACCTGGACTGGCGACTGATTCCATATATGATATTATAGGATATACACATGAAGACTATCTTTTATCTGTGAGTTGGTAGCTTTCTGAGGGGCAGGACAAACACCTAGATCATTGACAAAAGCCCAAGAGATACCAAAAGATATATTCAGTTTCATTAAAAAGGGCATTGGCAAGTACTTTGAGAATGGCCAGACTGTTGCCCACTCAGCAGAATGATTGCATCCGTTTCTGTTGCTGCATAACTGTTACTGAAGTGGCAGAGCCATAGCAGCTTTCTGGGCACCACTGATGATTTGCTTAGTTAAGCCATCAATTATGCCAAGATGTTTGAGGGAACTTCTGTGAGTTTGAGTTCCCACTGAGCCATTGATGCTGTTGTTGCTGTATAGTCACTAAGTCATGTCCAACTCTGTGCCTCCATGGACTGTAGCCAGCCAGCCTCCTCTGTCCATGGGATTTCCCAGGCAACAATACTAGAATGGGTTGCCATTTTCTTCTCCAAGGGATCTTCCCAACCCAGGGACTGAACCCACATCTCCTGCTTGGCAGGTAGATTCTTTATCCCTGAGCCGCCTGGGAAGTCCCACTGAGGCAGTGGTTTTACTTCAATTACATAAAAAGAGGGAAAGTAAAGGGAAAGTTGACACTTTTTAATGTAAAACTGAGATGTCCCTGTAGTCAAACAAGCTGCATTCTTTATACACAGCTTTCATTTGACAAATAAGGCTCATGAGTTTGAACAGACTATGCCAGGTCCCCACCCCACCCCAAATAAATACCAGAGTCACAGACACTCTAGGTGTAAGGAGTTCAGTCTTGGAAACTCTCAATAGGAAATTGCGGCTTCAAATTTTTACCTTTTGTGCAAATATAGCTGCATTAGGGAAGGGATGGATCCACCTCAGTGGGCACCTCTGGATGGAGGCTACCTGCTGTTAACAGAGGCTGCCTGCCAGCTGTTATTCAATCAGCATCCTGGATATTTTTAGCTTGAAGGCATAATTAAATTTGTGAAATCTCAAAGGTATAGTGTTTCCCTACATACACTTCTTCCAAAGAGGGAGAATACCTTCACTGACAGAACAACCGTATAAAAAATCAATATTGATTATATATTCAGAGTATGACCTCTGAGAGTAGAATAATGAATTGCCCAAATAGTCTCACCTACATAGTTGAATTAGCTTCTCTGACCTATTGTAAACCTTTCTCTGACTCAGTTAGCTAAATCCAGCTGGTATTTCCCCCCAAGGGATAGGGTAAGATGGTGACTTGGATGCCTGTATACAAAACAGTCATAAATGTTTGAGTCCCTCTTCTTTTTGAATTTCTTCACTTAGTGCCTATGGACTTTTGGGGACCTGCCCAAGCATTTTGCTCCTTAAATAAACAGTTAGGGTTAGAAAGGAAATCAAGGGTTAGTAAGCATGGAAGGAGAGAGCAGGTTCATCATGTGGGGTAAATTGTGGAAGCTGTTCAAGTTTTACCCAATGATCTGCTGACGGTTTTGGTACAGATGGTACCCACTATCCTATACTAGACAGCAAGGTCATCTTTACTGATAGCATCTATTTCAGTCTTTAACTCTCTTGAGCCTGCACTCAAAGCCCAATTGCTCTCCTGGTCAGACACCCAAAGTTTGTGCTATTCTGATTTCCTTAGTCTTGACTTAGAGAGTGGCAGCAATTATTTTAAGGTCGATTTAATCTTGGTAATTTGTTGCATGATTGTCATGGTAACAACTCTTAATATTCTCCCTGACTTAAAATAAAGGGTAGCGGAGTTTTCCAAGATGATAAGACTCACGAGTATAGGAAAGAATTTTTCTGAATTACTTTGTGCGGCTATCTCATTGTCTAGTACCTGTGTGATGCCAACAAACAGATGAATGGATTACCAAAGTGATGTGCCCCTAACAGTAAAATGCTATCTCACAATTAGAAATCGTGAATATTTGATACATGCTACAAGCTGAATACACCTCAAAGTATTTATGCTGAGTGAAAGATGGCAGACCTAAAAGGCTGTGTACTATATGATTGTACTTAAATAAAAGTAATTATTTACTTAGAATATTTACATTAAATAAAATTTAAACTGGCTTATAGTGACAGAAAGATTCTCTGGGGTTTCATGGCAACAGGGAGTAAAGAGATGGGAGAGATCACAAAGAGGCTTGAGGAAACAGGGTCGATGATGTTTTTATTATATTGAGTGTGGTGATTATTTCATATGTATTCATATGTCAAGACTTATACACTTCAAATATGTGCAATGAGCAAATATTGTATATTAATGCACATATATGGATATCTAGGAAAATAATATAGTTGATCTTATTTTGCAAAATAAAAATAGAGACATAGATGTAGAGAACAAACACGAGCACCATGGAGTGGGAGGAAGGAGATATAGGATGAATTGGAAGATTGGGGTTGACATATATATATGATTAATATTATGTATAAAATATATAACTAATCAGAACCTACTGTACAGCTCAGGGAACTCTATTCAGTTCTCTGTAGTGACCTAAATGGGAAGGAATTCCAAAAGAGAGGGGATATAAGTATCAGATCAGATCAGATCAGTCGCTCAGTCGTGTCTGACTCTTTGCAACCTCATGAACCGCAGCACGCCAGGCCTCCCTGTCCATCACCTGCTCCCGGAGGTCACCCAGACTCACATCCATCGAGTCAGTGATGCCATCCAGCCATCTCATCTTCTGTCGTCCCCTTCTCCTCCTGCCCTCAATCTCTCCCAGCATCAGAGTCTTCTCCAATGAGTCAACTCTTCGCATGAGGTGGCCAAAATACTGGAGTTTCAGCTTTAGCATCATTCCTTCCAAAGAAATTCCAGGATTGATCTTCAGAATGGACTGGTTGGATCTTCTTGCAGTCCAAGGGACTCTCAGGAGTCTTCTCCAACACCACAGTTCAAAAGCATCAATTCTTCGGTGCTCAGCCTTCTTCACAGTCCAGCTCTCACATCCATACATGACCACAGGAAAGACCATAGCCTTGATTAGGCGAACCTTTGTTGGCAAAGTAATGTCTCTGCTTTTGAATATGCTATCTAGGTTGGTCATAACTTTCCTTCCAAGGAGTAAGCGTCTTTTAATTTCATGGCTGCAGTCACCATCTGCAGTGATTTTGGAGCCCAGAAAAACAAAGTCTGACACTGTGTCCACTGTTTCCCCATCTATTTCCCATGAAGTGATGGGACCAGATGCCATGATCTTCGTTTTCTGAATGTTGAGCTTTAAGCCAACCTTTTCACTCTCCACTTTCACTTTCATCAAGAGGCTTTTTAGCCCCTCTTCACTTTCTGCCATAAGAGTGGTGTCATCTGCATATCTGAGGTTATTGATATTTCTCCCAGCAATCTTGATTCCAACTTGTGTTTCCTCCAGTCCAGCATTTCTCATGATGTACTCTGCATATAAGTTAAAAAAACATGGTGACAATATACAGCCTTGACGTACTCCTTTTCCTATTTGGAACCAGTCTGTTGTTCCATGACCAGTTCTAACTGTTGCTTCCTGACCTGCATACAGATTTCTCAAGAGGCAGATCAGGTGGTCTGGTATTCCCATCTCTTTCAGAATTTTCCATAGTTTTTTGTGATCCACACAGTCAAAGGCTTTGACATAGTCTATAAAGCAGACATAGATGTTTTTTTGGAACTCTCTTGCTTTTTCCATGATCCAGCGGATGTTGGCAATTTGATCTCTGGTTCCTCTGCCTTTTCTAAAACCAGCTTGAACATCAGGAAGTTCACGGTTCACATATTGCTGAAGCCTGGCTTGGAGAATTTTGAGCATTACTTTACTAGCGTGTGAGATGAGTGCAATTGTTCGGTAGTTTGAGCACTCCTTGGCATTGCCTTTCTTTGGGATTGGGATGAAAACTGACCTTTTCCAATCTTGTGGCCACTGCTGAGTTTTCCAAATTTGCTGGCATATTGAGTGCAGCACTTTCACAGCATCATCATTCAGGACTTGGAATAGTTCCACTGGAATTCCATCACCTCCACTAACTTTGTTCATAGTGATGCTTTCTAAAGCCCATTTGACTTCACATTCCAAGATGTCTGCCTCTAGGTCAGTGATCACATCATCATGATTATCTAGGTCTTGAAGCTCTTTTTTGTACAGTTCTTCTGTGTATTCTTGCCACCTCTTCTTAATATCTTCTGCTTCTGTTAGGTCCACACCATCTCTGTCCTTTATCGTCCCCATCTTTGCGTGAAATGTTCCTTTGGTATCTCTGATTTTCTTGAATAGATCCTTAGTCTTTCCCATTCTGTTGTTTTCCTCTATTTCTTTGCATTGATCACTGAAAAAGGCTTTCTTATCTCTTCTTGCTATTCTTTGGAACTCTGCATTCAGATGTTTATATCTTTCCTTTTCTCCTTTGCTTTTCGCTTCTCTTCTTTTCACAGCTATTTGCAAGGCCTCCCCAGACAGCCATTTTGCTTTTTGCATTTCTTTTCCATGGGGATGGTCTTGATCCCTGTCTCCTGTACAATGTCATGAACCTCATTCCATAGTTCATCAGGCACTCTATCTATCAGATCTAGGCCCTTAAATCTATTTCTCACTTTCACTGTATAATCATAAGGGATTTGATTTAGGTCATACCTGAATGGTCTAGTGGTTTTCCCTACTTTCTTCAATTTCAGTCTGAATTTGGCAATAAGGAGTTCATGGTCCGAGCCACAGTCAGCTCCTGGTCTTGTTTTTGCTGATTGTATAGAGCTTCTCCATCTTTGGCTGCAAAGAATATAATCGATCTGATTTCGGTGTTGACCATCTGGTGATGTCCATGTATAGAGTCTTCTCTTGTGTTGTTGGAAGAGGGTATTTGCTATTACCAGTGCATTTTCATGGCAAAACTCTGTTAGTCTTTGCCCTGCTTCATTCCGTGTTCCAAGGCCAAATTTACCTGTTACTCCAGGTGTGTCTAGACTTCCTACTTTTGCATTCCAGTCCCCTATAATGAAAAGGACATCTTTTTTGGGTATTAGTTCTAAAAGGTCTTGTAGGTCTTCATAGAACCTTTCAACTTCAGCTTCTTCGGCATTACTGGTTGGGGCATAGATTTGGATTACTGTAACATATAGCTTATTCACTTTGCTGTACAGTAGGAACTAATACAGCACTATAAAGAAAGTATACTCCAATAAAAATTAATTTAAAAACATATGCAATGTATTAAGTGTCAAATATACTGCAATGAAGCTTCTTTTTTTCATTTAAGTTACTGAGAGGGCAATAAAGAAAACGATACGGTGAAGAGAATTTAGAAAGAGCTCTGTAAATAGCTAAGTGAAAAAAAGAAAAGACACATTCACACATACAATTCTAACTACTGCTCTGACAAATTCAATTTTAAAAACTAGCTTTGTGCCATGGTAGATTTAGTCAGAGACCTTGAAAAATATAATATCAATCCAAGGGATTTTAAAAATCAATAAAGCTTATGGTGAGTGATCAAAGACACAGATCTTTACTCAACAGGGATTAAAATTTTAAAAAAAATGTGAGTACATGTTAGGATTATATCAGAACTTCCAGAAGGTCATGCTCACCTACTCATGATTATCTTCACATAATGTATTTTGTATATGTATGTGGGGGGGGGGGGTACTAGTGTGTTTATCCATATATAGATCTATCATCTTTCTAGCTATCTTTACGTTTAAAGGTTAGAACCACAGGAAATAGACTCTGAAATGTAGATATGCATGTCTTTTCAGGCAAAGACTATTCCTGAAGAAGGAGTCACTGTCTGAATATGGGGAGTGAGTATGTTAGTCCTGGAATGAGAAGCTTGGTGTCTGAGGCAACCACTAAATCCACGCCTTGTGTGGATGCACTGACTCATATAATAAATTCACCCATCTGTGCATAGTTCAGAGATTTTGGATGGCCTGTTTTCCTGGGGAAACTGATGAAACTTTTGGTGGAATGAGCTGCAGAGTCTGCCACTGTATCTAACCTCAATATGAAGTTAACATTCACTCTCTTCCCCTTTTAATACCATTGTCTGCTTGTACAGGTGGCTGTGGCAGACATGAATTATGCAACTATTCAGGCCTCTTTTTAAGAACACCCACTATAAGTCAGGTAGTTGCCTGACAGCTGGCAGTTGCTACACCTTTAGTTTCATTCCAGCAGCCTTGCTGAGGCCACTCTCTCTGTACTCCTTCACATAATACAGTTCAAGCACTAGATCTGAGTGGAGACTCCATACAAAGGTTCTCGTGTGCTGGAGGCCCTCATCAATCTACCTGTTTCTTTTTGGAGGTCTGCTGCTATTTGAAGCTCTTACCAAACAATCTTCCATTCTTTCCCTTCTTGTTTCACATCTGTCAGACCTGCATCATAGTATTAAGTTTTTCCCTGATTATTCCTCCCTTTACCCTTTATATTATAGGAATATCCCTAACCTTCTGCCCAAAGCATCTGGCTACTGAATTCATTATTATTGTTTGCTTCTTCAAAAATTCAAATGATCACATAGCTTACCTGGTCTTGTGGTGACGCAAGATAGTTAACCGTGAGGACTCTGAGCCTGTAGCTGTCATTTCCTTCCTGAAGTTGCTGCATGTGTCTATTGATTGTTGAGTTGGCACTGGGGAATAACAATAACCCCCCAGTTAATCACCTAGATCCCTAAAGTATTCTTCCTTGCCCTTATTATGGAATAGATGCCCTATCTCCTATAGTTGATCAGAGAAAATCATTCCTGACTGAATATAGATTTTTTTCATTTCATTCTCATCTTCTGGCATTGTTGAGGATCCCAAAGTGATTAGGCAACACATAAAACCTAAAACATAATGGGATCCTTTTTGTCTCTGGTGATAGTAATATTCTCTCTGGAAACAGGACCCATAGATATACAAATTCCAGAGTTGCAGAAATGTGTTGTTGCTGTTCAGTCACTAAATTGTGTCCATCTCTTTGTGTCTCCATGGAGTGCATTATGCCCATCCTTCACTATCTCCCAGAGTTTGCTCAAATTCATGTCCATTGAGTTAGTGATGCTATTTAACTGCCTCATCCTCTGCCTCCTCCTCCTCCTTTTGCCTTCAATCTTTCCCAGCATCAGGGTCTTTTCCAATGAGTCAGCTCTTCCTTTCAGGGGGCTAAAATATCAGAGTTTCGACATCAGTCGGTCCAATGAATATTCAGGATTTATTTCCTTTAGGATTGGCTGATTTTATTTCCTTGAAGTTAAAGGGATTCTGAACAGTATTCTCCAGCAACACAATTGGAAAGCATCAATTCTTTGTCACTCAGCCTTCTTATGGTCCAACTCTCACATCCGTACATGACTACTGGAAAAACCATAACTTTAACTATAGAAATCAAGACATAAACTACCCAAGTGGATCACTGACAATGAGGTAAATGAAGTTTAGTCTTATTTATATTTTTTCAGTCCTTGAATCATGTGTTTTTAACCATAAGAGACACAACATCATATAATATTCTTTCATCATGTTGTCAGCTCCATCACTGATAATGGCATCTTATCTACAGAGGGTACAATTTTCAAGCTGAAGCTTCAGTTCTCCCTTTAAAAGCTTCTGCATCAGTCTATTTATTGGAAATTTCTAGGTGGTGTGGTAGAGAGTAGGACAAGTCAGTTCCATGATCTTGTGGACAACATCGCAATTCAGTTTTAGAAGCGCGAATCCTTTGGTGGTATGATGTTCTTCAGGATTACAAATCAGGATCCTATGCTCTGTAGACTCTTAAATTGTAGTGGTCTCTGAGACTTCATGATCAAAAATGGCATACTCATATACATAATAGATGTTGTCCAGAAAATACCTGAGAAATCCCCCTGAGATATCTGTACACAGGTCAAGAAGCAACAGTTGAACTGGACATGGAACAACATACTGGTTCCAAATTGGGAAAGGAGTATATCAAGGCTGTATATTGTCACCCTGCTTATTTAACTTATACGCAAAATACCTCATGCCAAATGCCAGGCTGGATGAAGCCCAAGCTGAAATCAAGATTGCCAGATCTTGATTTGCAGCCTCAGATATGCAGAGGACATCACATTAATGGCAGAGAGAGAAGAGGAACTAAAGAACATCTTGATGAAAGTGGAAAAGAAAGTGAAAGAGGAGAGTGAAAAAGTTGGCTTAATAGTCAACATTCAGAAAACTAAGATCATGGTATCTGGTCTCATCATTTCAAGGCAAATAGATGGGGAAACAAAGGAAACAGTGATAGACTTTATTTTCTTGAGCTCCAAAGTCACTGAAGATGGTGACTGCAGCCATGAAATTAAAAGACACTTGCTCCTTGGAAGCAAAACTATGACCAGGAAGCAAAATTATGACCTACCTAGACAACACATTAAAAAGCAGAGACATTACTCTGCCAATAAAGGTCTGTCTAGTCAAAGCTATGTTTTTTCCAGTAGTCATGTATGGATGCGAGAATTGGACTATAAAGAAAGCTGTTCAGTTCAGTTCAGTTCAGTCGCTCAGTCTTGTCCGACTCTTTGAAATCCCATGAATCGCAGCACGCCAGGCCTCCCTGTCCATCACCAACTCCTGGAATTCACTCAAACTCATGTCCATCAAGTCAGTGATGCTATCCAGCCATCTCATCCTCTGTCGTCCCCTTTTCCTCCTGCCCCCAGTCCCTCCAAGCATCAGAGTCTTTTCCAATGAGTCAAGTCTTCGCATGAGGTGGCCAAAGTATTGGAGTTTCAGCTTCACCATCATTCCTTTCAAAGAACACCCAGGACTGATCTCCTTCAGAATGGACTGGTTGGATCTCCTTGCAGTCCAAGGGACTCTCAAGAGTCTTCTCCAACACCACAGTTCAAAAGCATCAATTCTTTGGCATGAAGTGATTTAGCAGCAGCAGCAGCAGCAGCTTTCTTCACCGTCCAACTCTTGCATCCATACACGACCACTGGAAAAAACCATAGCCTTGACTAGACAGACCTTTGTTGGCAAAGTAATTTCTCTGCTTTTGAATATGCTATCTAGGTTGGTCATAACTTTCCTTCCAAGGAATAAGCAGCTTTTAATTTCATGGCTGCAGTCACCATCTACAATGATTTTGGAGCCCAAAATATAAAGTCTGTCATTGTTTCCACTGTTTTCCCATCTATTTCCCATGAAGTGATGGGACAAGATGCCATGATCTTATCTGAGCACCAAACAATTGATGCTTTTAAACTGTGGTGTTGGAGAAGACTCTTGAGAGGCCCTTGGATAGCAAAGAGATCCAACCAGTCAATCCCAAAGGCAATCAGTCCTGAATAGTCATTGGAAAAACTTTGGCTGAAGCTGAAACTGCAATACTTTGGCCGCCTGATGCAAGGAACTGACCCACTGGAAAAGACCCTGATGCTGGGAAAGATTGAAGGCAGGCGAAGAATGGGACAGAAGAGGATGAGAAGGTTGGATGGCATCACCAACTTGACTGACATGAGTTTGAGCAAGCTCCAGGAGCTGGTAATGGACAGGGAAGCCTGGTATGCTACAGTCCATGGGGTTGCAAAGAATCAGACATGACTGAGTGACTGAACAGAACTGAACTGAGAAAAATCCCTGCCCAGGTTAGAGGTGAATTGGTCCAGTGCAATAACTTGTCACCATGGTTGCTTCATTCATAACCCAAGGTGACTACACTGGGCATGGTAAATGAAAGAGATTGGATGATGTCAATTTCTAAGTCATTCAATCCACTTGTGTTTTGTTTTTAATTTATGACTTCTGATAGGCTTTAGTATGCAATATCAGACCAAAGATCTTCACAAATGTATGTGCACTCCTGAAAGTCTCTGCACACACTTTTTCTATGGAACTCCTTGTCTTTTATCTTCCACTCCTTGCTAGATGCCCCCATGGTTCTACATAAATTCTAATCATGTACCACTTTTCTTTCCAAACAAAGTAAAGGATCAGTTACATGATCTTCACTTCTAATCATTGGGAGGGTTTCCTCTCAACAGTGTTTTTCAGTGTCACCTCTTAGTGGGACTATAATACAGTATTGTCTATATTCAACCTACACTCAAATGCCCAACCAACTTATCTCAGATCCAGGCCTGGTTTCATTGGTCTCTACTGCCTAGTATTAACTCTGCCTTTCCCACCCACCATCTAACTATAGGTGTGAGCTGAATAAGTATTAAATATTTTAAAACATTTTGTTAAATATTTTTTAAAATGATGAGACACATAAGATTCATTAACTTGATAATTTATTCCTTATTTCATTCCCAACATATCCCAGACAACTAGAGCAATTACAAAATTTCTTTGCTTCAGTGGGTCTTGAATTTTTGTAGGCATTATCACCTGTCCTTAGGAATGCTGTGTCTTCCCAAGACCTTCAGTATTCTTGTACATTCATGTGACCTAATTAATATGATTCCATCAATAGGAAGAAATAATATAATATTAAGCAAAGTGCACAGATACTATAGGTACTTTTAACCTACATTATGACAGTCAGCAAGAAAGTTAATATTAAATACATTTAAATACATTTAATATAACTCTGGGACAAAGTGAAATATATCCGGTTGTATATACTACATCAGCAATAACTGCTTCTCATTTGTTTCTTCATAGCAACAGAAAAAATCAAAATCAAAAGTAGAATACCACATACCTGGGATCATGTTAATATGCTGTAGCAAAGATATATTTCAGATAAGATCAGTCGCTCAGTCGTGTCCGACTCTTTGCGACCCCATGAACTGCAGCACGCCAGGCCTCCCTATCCATCACCAGCTCTCGGAGGTCACTCAGACCCACATTCATCCCGTCAGTGATGCCATCCAGCCATCTCATCCTCTGTCGTCCCCTTCTCCTCCTGCCCTCAATCCCTCCCAGCATCAGAGTCTTCTCCAATGAGTCAACACTTCACATGAGGTGGCCAAAATACTGGAGTTTCAGCTTCAGCATAATTCCTTCCAAAGAAATCCCAAGGCTGATCTCCTTCAGAATGGACTGGTTGGATCTCCATGCAGTCCAAGGGACTCTCAAGAGTCTTCTCCAACACCACAGTTCAAAAGCATCAATTCTTCAGCGCTCAGCCTTCTTCACAGTCCAGCTCTCACATCCATACATGACCACAGGAAAGACCATAGCCTTGACTAGGCGAACCTTTGTTGGCAAAGTGATGTCTCTGCTTTTGAATATGCTATCTAGGTTGGTCATAACTTTCCTTCCAAGGACTAAGCGTCTTTTAATTTCATGGCTGCAGTCACCATCTGCAGTGATTTTGGAGCCCAGAAAAAGAAAGTCTGACACTGTTTCCACTGTTTCTCTGTCTATTTCCCATGTAGGGATGGGGCCAGATGCCATGATCTTCGTTTTCTGAATGTTGAGCTTTAAGCCAACCTTTTCACTCTCCACTTTCACTTTCATCAAGAGGCTTTTTAGTTCCTCTTCACTTTCTGCCATAAGGGTGGTATCATCTGCATATCTGAGGTTATTGATATTTCTCCCAGCAATCTTGACCCAGCTTGTGTTTCCTCCAGTCCAGCATTTCTCATGACGTATTCTGCATAGGAGTTAAATAAACATGGTGATAATATACAGCCTTGACATACTCCTTTTCCAATTTGGAACCAGTCTGTTGTTCCATGACCAGTTCTAACTGTTGCTTCCTGACCTGCATACAGATTTCTCAAGAGGCAGATCAGGTGGTCTGGTATTCCCATCTCTCTCAGAATTTTCCAGAGTTTATTGTGATCTACACAGTCAAAGGCTTTGGCATAGTCAATAAAGCAGAAATAGATGTTTTTCTGAAACTTTCTTGCTTTTTCCATGATCCAGCGGATGTTGGCAATTTGATCTCTGGTTCCTCTGCCTCTTCTAAATCCAGCTTGGACATCAGGAAGTTCACGGTTCACATATAGCTGAAGCCTGGCTTGGAGAATTCTGAGCTTTACTTTACTAGCATGTGAGATGAGTGCAATTGTGCGGTAGTTTGAGCACTCTTTGGCATTGCCTTTCTTTGGGATTGGGATGAAAACTGACCTTTTCCAATCCTGTGGCCACTGCTGAGTTTTCCAAATTTGCTGGCATATTGAATGCAGCACTTTCACAGCATCATCTTTCAGGATTTGGAACAGCTCCACTGGAATTCCATCACCTCCACTAGCTTTGTTCGTAGTGACGCTTTCTAAGGCCCACTTGACTTCACATTCCAGGATGTCTGGCTCTAGGTGAGTGATCACACCATCATGATTATCTGGGTAGTGAAGCTCTTTTTTGTACAGTTCTTCTGTTTATTCTTGCCACCTCTTCTTAATATCTTCTGCTTCCGTTAGGTCCATACCATTTCTGTCCTTTATCGAGCCCATCTTTGCATGAAATGTTCCTTTGGTATCTCTGATTTTCTTGAATAGATCCTTAGTCTTTCCCATTCTGTTGTTTTCCTCTATTTCTTTGCATTGATCACTGAAAAAGGCTTTCTTATCTCTTCTTGCTATTCTTTGGAACTCTGCATTCAGATGTTTATATCTTTCCTTTTCTCCTTTGCTTTTCGCTTCTCTTCTTTTCACAGCTATTTGCAAGGCCTCCCCAGACAGCCATTTTGCTTTTTGCATTTCTTTTCCATGGGGATGGTCTTGATCCCTGTCTCCTGTACAATGTCATGAACCTCATTCCATAGTTCATCAGGCACTCTATCTATCAGATCTAGGCCCTTAAATCTATTTCTCACTTTCACTGTATAATCATAAGGGATTTGATTTAGGTCATACCTGAATGGTCTAGTAGTTTTCCCTACTTTCTTCAATTTCAGTCTGAATTTGGCAATAAGGAGTTCATTGTCTGAGCCACAGTCAGCTCCTGGTCTTGTTTTTGCTGATTGTATAGAGCTTCTCCATCTTTGGCTGCAAAGAATATAATTGATCTGATTTCGGTGTTGACCATCTGGTGATGTCCATGTATAGAGTCTTCTCTTGTGTTGTTGGAAGAGGGTATTTGCTATGACCAGTGCATTTTCTTCACAAAACTCTGTTAGTCTTTGCCCTGCTTCATTCCGTATTCCAAGGCCAAATTTGCCTGTTACTCCAGGTGTTTCTTGACTTCCTACTTTTGCATTCCAGTCCCCTAGAATGAAAAGGACATCTTTTTTGGGTGTTAGTTCTAAAAGGTCTTGTAGGTCTTCATAGAACCGTTCAACTTCAGCTTCTTCAGCGTTACTGTTTGGGGCATAGATTTGGATTACTGTGACATTGAATGGTTTGCCTTGGAAACGAACAGAGATCATTCTGTCGTTTTTGAGATTGCATCCAAGTACTGCATTTCGGACTCTTTTGTTGACCATGATGGCCACTCCGTTTCTTCTGAGGGATTCCTGCCCACAGTAGTAGATATAATGGTCCTCTGAGTTAAATTCACCCATTCCAGTCCATTTTAGTTTGCTAATTCCTAGAATGTCAACATTCACTCTTGCCATCTCTTGTTTGACCACTTCCAATTTGCCTTGATTCATGGACCTGACATTCCAGGTTCCTATGCAATATTGCTCTTTACAGCATCGGACTTTGCTTCTATCACCAGACACATCTACAGCTGGGTATTCTTTCTGCTTTGGCTCCATCCCTTCATTCTTTCTGGAGTTATTTCTCCACTGATCTTCAGTAGCATATTGGGCCCCTACTGACCTGGGGTGTTTCTCTTTCAGTATCCTATCATTTTGTCTTTTCATACTGCTCATGGGGTTCTCAAGCCAAGAATACTCAAGTGGTTTGCCATTCCCTTTTCCAGCAGACCACACCCTGTCAGATCTCTCCACCATGACCCGCCCATCCTGGGTTGCCCCACAGGCATGGCTTAATTTCATTGAGTTAGACAAGGCTGTGGTCCTGGTGTGATTAAATTGACTAGTTTTCTTGAGTATGGTTTCAGTGTATTTGCCCTCTGATGCCCTCTTGGAAGACCTACCATTTTACTTGGGTTTCTCTTACCTTGGGCGTGGGGTATCTCTTCCCGGCTGCTCCAGCAAAGCACAGCGCACCTTACCTTGGATGAGGGGTCTTTCCTCACCGCCACCCTTCCTGACCTTGGGGGAGGGGTATCTCCTCACCGCCGCCCCTTCCTGACCTCGGTCGTGGGGTAGCTCCTCTAGATAGTGCTCAGTGCGCCAGTCCTCACCACCGTCCTTCCTTGGTCGTTGGGTAGCTCCTCTCGGGCGTGCTCTCAGTGCGCTGCGCAGCCTGCGAGGAGCTCTCAGTGTGCCACTCGCGGGTAGGCCGGGAGCTCTCAGTGCGCTGCTCGCGGGTAGATATATTTGACTACTACTTAAATTGAGTTTTCAGTAGCTGGCTTCATTTTCCAGGGTCCATAGAACTACTCCAGTAACCATATGTGAATCAAAGAGGGATATGATGAGGATCAATATTATTTAACACTTTAGATCTTCAAGAATGGCTTTGATTTCTGATATTTCCCTCAAGATGCAGCAGTGCTTTTACTTTATTATATTCACGTAACAAGGGCCAGATTCAACAGCTTATATTTGAGTTTCCCTATTATGAGAGTTGTTACTTCATAGGTGAATATTGCTATTCTTTTTGTAATTTAAATTTATTTATTTTAATTAGAAGCTAATTGCTTTACAATATTGTATTGGTTTTGCCATACATCAACATGAATCTGCCACGGGTGTACACGTGTTCCCCATCCTGAAGCCCCCTCCCACCTCCCTCCCCATACCATACCTCTGGGTCATCCCAGTCCACCAGCCCCAAGCTTCCTGTATCATGCATCGAACCTGGATTGGCGATTCATTTCTTATATGATATTATACATGTTTCAATGCCATTCTCCCAAATTACCCCCTCCCCCCTCCACAGAGTCCAAAAGACTGTTCTATACATCTGTGTCTCTCTTGCTGTCTGGCATACAGGGTTATCATTACCTTCTTTCTAAATTCCATATATATGTGTTAGTATACTGTATTGGTGTTTTACTTTCTGGCTTACTTCACTCTGTAAAATAGGCTCCAGTTTCATCCACCTCATCAGAACTGATTCAAATGTATTCTTTTTAATGGCTGAGTAATACTGCATTGTGTATATGTACCAAAGCTTTCTTATCCATTCATCTGCTGATGGACTTCTAGGTTGATTCTATGTCCTGGCTACTATAAACAGTGCTGCGATGCACATAGGGGTACACGTGTCTCAATTCTGGTTTCCTCAGTGTGTATGCCCAGAAGTGGGATTGCTGGGTCATATGGCAGTTCTATTTCCAGTTTTTTAAGGAATCTCCACACTGTTCTCCATAGTGGCTGTACTAGTTTAGATTTCCACCAACAGTGTCTTAAAGCCATCAAATACCTTTATATAATTATTAATTGTGAGATCAGGGAAATCACTACTGTGTGGTCCATGGAGAGTGGATCTGCTATGAGGTAAATCTGGGCCAGAACACTATTTTTTATATATATATATATGTAATTATCCATTTTATTTGAACTATTCAGACCTACAATTATCTAAAAAAATATCTAACAAATTTTGTCTGAATTCCTGAATACAAGGAAATGCCATTGACCCTTGAACAACAGAAGGTTGAACTGCCTAGATCCACTTATATGCAACCTCTTTTCAGTAAATACATACTATGTACTACACAACGTGCAAGTGGTTGAATCGGCAGTTTCAGAATTGCAGATACAGGAGGAAACTAGGGTACAGGGCAATAGAGGATACAGAGGGTCAAATAAAAATTATATTGGAGTTTTGTACAGAGGGTTGGCAACCCCTAACTCATGTGATGTTCAAAACTCAACTAATATTCAAACAATCTTCTCAGCATATAAAACTCAGTTGTACTCTCTGTATATTGAGTTTTAGACTCACATGAGTCCTTAGTTAAGACTCAGCTTTATATGCAGGATTCCTAGAGATACAAGCATTTCATTCATCTAAAAAGTGCCAATGTCAATCTTTGAAAAGTCTAAAAAATAGAGTTTGAAATGGAAGATAGTTTTTATTGGTGTGCACCTTTTTCCTCTATGTAGCTCTGAGAAGGAAATGTATTATTTTTCCAGTGGGACTTAAAGAAATATTTGTTTAGCAGAAAGTATATGATTTTTACTCTATTATATATTATAGTATGAACAAAGCTCATTTTCATATGTAGAAGTGAAGACTAAAAAGAACTTGTTTTGAACAGATTGTCTCAGCTGGTAATAGTAAAACTGAGTTTCAAAATTCTGAGGCTTTTGACTTAAATTGCATATTTTTGGTGTGCCATACTCTTTGCCAGGATACTATTTTTACAAGACCCTCACAAATAAGATGACTATAAAAGTGCCTTGCATTTTCAAGTACAAATGTTGGGTTGGATCTGTTCTGGAGTTATTGAAATGTCTAGTATCTCCCTTCCCTCAGTACACAGTTATCAGAATAAATGACTATATGCCTCATTGGGAAAAGGCATTGATGATCATTAACATATAAACTTGCTGTGAGGTTGAAGGTACTTTCTCATGGGAAACTTCCCTGTCCTTCAGTAAATGGGTTCTGGATTTTAAAAGTGACACGTTTGGAAACTGTGCTGGAAATTATAATGTTTTAGTGGCTTGGCTGCCCTTCACATTCTAATCATCCATGCTTCACTTCTTTTGATTGCATAAATGGAGAAATACTTTTAAACATTGTCTGTATATCTTGCCCTTATAGATACTGTGTACACTATTATAGATAGTGAACTAGAACACTATTTTTTTTTTTATTATCCATCTTCTTTGAAATATTCAAATATTATAGATAGAGCACACAGCATCCTTAAGGGCAAGATTTACAGGCAATATTCTATAGTAAAACAATTTCCATAGTTATATCTGGCTTCTGTTTACACTCTAATTTTTATGTTCGTTTCAATAATTATGCCCATCATTTTTCTTCTAATAGATGAGTACTTCTGAGATCTTATTATCTTCATTGCTCTAAAGCAACTACCATCAGTTGTAATCTATATAGGAAGCTGTCATTGATCCAATAAAACTGGTGAATATTTCACAATGCTTTTCCTATTATGATGGTAAATGTAGCCTTTTGGCGGAAAATAGTCAACTATTAGATTGTCCAGTCTTACATAGTATATGCACAATAGTCTGTCAAGTTCTCTGGAGTTTGGATTTTTGTCTCCAACTTTCCAACATGGAAGTTCTGGCATTTCTACCTCACGTTGCCTGGGCCATTGCTTTCCCCACACTTCCAAAGCCATCCAGGAATTAGTGCTGTACTCTAAGGTCTTTGTCTGGGTATGAAATCTATAATCAGGAAGAGTGCTTTTACACTAATAGATTATTTTAAAATTAATTTTAATTGGAATATGTTGCTTTACAGTGCTGTGTTAGTTTCTACTGTATAGTAGTGAATCAGTTATGCTGCTGCTGCTGCTAAGTCACTTCAGTTGTGTCTGACTCTGTGTGACTCCATAGATGGCAGCCCACCAGGCTCCCATGTCCCTGGGATTCTCCAGGCAAGAACACTTGAGTGGGTTTCCATTTCCTTATCCAATGTATGAAAGTGAAAAGTGAAAGGGGAGTCTCTCAGTTGTGTCTGACTCTTCGCGATATGTATACACATAAACTTCTTTTTAGGATTTCCTTACAGTTTAGGTTAGCATAGAGCACTGAGTTCCCTGAGCTATACAGTAGATTCTCATTAATTATCATTTTTATACACAGAATCAATAATGTATATGCATCAGTCTCAATCTTCCAATTCATCCTCCTTGGTGTCCGTATATATATTTTCTAGCATCTATGTCTCTATTTCTATTTTGGAAATAAGATCATCTATGCCATTTTTCTAGATTCCACATATATGCATTAATATAAAATATTTGTTCTTCTCTTTCTTACTCCACTTTGGATGACAATCTCTAGGTCTATCTATGTTTCTAAAAATGGCACAGTTTTGTTTCTTTTCATGGCTGAGTAATATTCCATTGTGTATATGTACATTTTATTTATCCATTTATCCATCATTGGACACTAAGCTTGCTTTCATGTCATGGCTATTGTAAATGTTATTTTTCAGCTTCATATCCAGCTATTCTTGATCTAGTGTCCTTAGGACCCCATCCCATGAACATGCTCCTAGTTCCTGACACTACACATAGCTTAGATCCTACATTTTCAGTGAGATATAATCCCTTTCATCTCTCAGTAGAAGCACTTATTATTAGCATCCTCCTAGATAGTGTATATTGAGCTTATCTTTATTTAAAGATCTAATGGTCTTGAGGAAGATTGAGATACATGACAAGGAGGCACAAGTTGTCTTATAAGGTAGAAGTTTGTTATCAGCTTCAAGTAAAGGACAAGCACTACCCTTTAATACTAAGGGCCATATTTGTTGACTCAGAGGACTAAAGAACAAACAAACAAGAAACAAACAAGAGATTCTGGATTTCTGACCGAGTTATCTCAACCTATGCTTTATCATCCTTTTTTTTTTTTTTTTTTTTTCCAATAATGGTCTTGCCCTTAGCATAGCATTCTGGATTGAGAATTTATATTTTCTGTATTTCAGTTATCCCTCTAATTAATCAGTGGGCTTGAGTTTTAGCTTTTCTGCCCTCTGGGTGTAGAAGATGATTACATTTACATGTTTATGTGCTATGTTACTTTAAGTTAGTAATTAATTTAAGCATTTTGTTGTTCTCTTTTCCCCAATGTATTAATGACCTCAGTAGCAGCTATCCTATTTCACAGTCCTTATAATTACTAGTTCTAAATTTCTCAAAAGACTGAGATCTGAGACATTTCATCAACTACTGCTCTACACCCCCCCAACTGAATCCCTTCCCAGTTTATTATAATGGAAATTTTAATGATGGCATCATTACTACATATCAGGGACTCTCAGTACCCCATGTACCACCAGTGATGGGGTTGTCTTTGCCAACTGGCTAGCAAATGCTTTGATTCCAAAAATTTCATTTCAGCATCTGCTTTTTGGACCATGATTTGCACCAACTGACATAGATAAGGTTCCTGGGAAACAGTCCCTGAGACACTTATTCAAATGAAAGCAGTTTACTGAGATGAATTCACTGAAGAACACCTGTCCATGAGTGAGAAAAGTAAGACTGGGCAGAGATCGCTGGCATGACCCTTCAGACAAGGTTGCCAGACTTAAATAAAAATAGAGGGTGTTCAGTTAAATTTGAATTTCTCTTAGATAATGCATACATTTTTGTTGTATTTCTATATTTTGGTATACTTCAGTGTAAGTATGCCACAATGTTACAGGGAACACAGTTATGCCAATAAAGTATTAATTGTTTACCTACAATTCAAATTTAACTGTTTTTTTTTTTTTTTTAATGATACTGTCTTCACAGCTGTCATGAATTGAGACAACATATCTGGCCTATTTTCTCCCCATCTTGAAAAGTGTTTAGATGCAAGCTGCCCTATAAAGAGAGAGCAAACTTATATGAGACAGACTTCTTTGCCCAAAGGCAATTCTTGAAGGTGATGTTAACTGTGAATTGCTAGCCGCTGTGATTCCTGAGGACATAAATCCTTCTGTTTTGGACAGAGCAACTGGGTAGTTGTCTAGTCTTCATGATCATGTGTGTGTTAATGAGTGATGGATGGGAAAGAAGGAGAAAAGGGTCAGGAACTATTTCATTATTTTATCTGGGCAATATTCCCATCATTGATCTCCACATTTTACAGTATACAGTACATTTATGATATAGTGTAGAATAAAACATGCAGGCTGGAGCTCAGGCTATGTTCAGAACTCTTGGCTTCACCAGACCTATTCATTTTACTCAGATTAACACATCCCTGGACTTAAAACTGTGGAACTGGAACACAAGTCAGTTTACTAGACTTTTCTAGAAGTCATACAAACAGACTCCTAGACCAGTCATAGAGCTATATGCTATAACTACAATATCTAAAGCAAAGCAGATATTATGTTTTTTCCCTGTCTAAATCACCTGAAAGTCATTAGAAAGGTATAACTCAAAAGGTATAATTAGATGATCATTGCCTACGATGTCATTATATAAAAATATACTTAAGCAACCAGACTTAAAGGTGTTACTATAATCTGCATTAGTTCTATTACACAGGCATTACAAATGGAAAGGCACAGTTACTGCCTAGATAAGAAAGGAAGGACTGGGGTAGAAATAACAGTATTATTTCATAACAAAGTCAATATATTAGTTTGCTAATCATTGCAGCTCAGTGAAGCATATTTAGAAAGGGTTTGATGTAGTATATACTGTGGGATTGATAAAACTAAAGTGGATAGAAATTTTAGGAGTAAAAATATGTCAAGCATACCGTTACATCATATATAGCATGATGAGTATAGTTAATTATACTACATTATATATTTTTAAGTGGCAAAGAGGGTTGACCAGAAGTGAACTACTGCTATATAGTGCATGGAACTTGAAAAAAATACAAACAGAAGCCAGACACAAAAGGCCACATATTGTATTATTTTGTTCATATGAAACACTTAGAAAAGATCAGTCCATAAAGAGAGAAAGTATATTAATGGTTGTCAGGGGTTGAGGGGATGTGGAAATGGGAAATTATACCAGTGAGTGCAGGATTTCTTTTGAGGGGGAAAAAAATACTATAAATTTAAATAATGAAGATGGCTGCACACCATGGTGATTACACTAAAAACACTGAACTGTACACTCTAACAGCAGTAATCTTTGGTATGTGATTTTTGTTCTCAATAAAGCTTTTAAATAAAATAACTCATCAAAAGAAGAAAAATTTGCTACTATTTATGGTAATGGATGTCAATTAGTCACTGTGGTGATCATTTTGTAGTACATACGTATATTAAAACACTATGTTGCACACCTGGAATTAATATAATGTTACGCCATTTACTTTGCAACAACAAAAAAAGAAGAAGTTTCAAAACAATAATATTTGTTCCTACCCCCCAAGATACTAGAAAAATAAGAAAATAACAAACTCATAGCAAGCTGAAGGGATGAAAGGTAAAACATAATATGCCAAACAGAAGGATTGTGAATATAAACTTAATTTGGCATAGACAGACAGGCTCATTAAATTAATATAAAAAAGTGGATGATACTCATCTTATCTGACCCTTTACATATAGATTAACATTTTAGAATTTAACTCAGATGACAGTTATATCTTATCTGAAGGAGATCAATCCTGGAATTGCTTTAGAAGGAATGATGCTAAAGCTGAAACTCCAGTATTTTGGCCACCTCATGCGAAGAGTTGACTCATTGGAGAAGACTCTGATGCTGGGAGGGATTGAGGGCAGGAGGAGAAGGGGACGACAGAGGATGAGATGGCTGGATGGCATCACTGACTTGATGGGTGTGAGTCTGGGTGACCTCCAGGAGCTGGTGATGGACAGGGAGGCCTGGCGTGCTGCAGTTCATGGGGCCGCAAAGAGTCGGACACGACTGAGCGACTGACTGATCTGATCCGATCTGATGGGCAAGAATCCCTTAGAAGAAATGGAATAGCCATCATAATCAACAAAAGAGTGCAAAATGCAGTACTTGGATGCAATCTCAAAAATGAAAGAATGATCCCTGTTTGTTTCCAAGGCAAGCCATTCAATATCATGGTAATCCAAGTCTATGCCCTGACCAGTAACACAGAAGAAGCTGAATTTGAACAGTTCTATGAAGACTTACAAGACCCTTTAGAACTAACACCCAAAAAAGATGTCCTTTTCATTATAGGGGACTAGAATGCAAAGGTAGGAAGTCAAGAAACACCTGGAGTAACAGGCTAATTTAGACTTGGAGTACAGAATGAAGCAGAGCAAAGGCTAATAGAGTTTTGCCAAGAGAACACACTGGTCATAGCAAACACCCTCTTCCAACAACACAAGAGAAGACTCTACACACAGACATCACCAGATGGTCAACACCAAAATCAGATTGATTATATTCTTTGCAGCCAAAGATGGAGAAGCTCTATACAGTCACAAAAATAAGACCAGGAACTTACTGTGGCTCAGATCATGAGCTCCTTATTTCCAAATCCTGACTTAAATTGAAGAAAGTAGGGAAAACTACTAGATCATTCAGGTATGACCTAAATCAAATCCCTTATGATTATACAGTAGAAGTGAGAAATAGACTTAAGGGACTAGATCTGATAGACAGAGTGCCTGATGAACTATGGACAAAGGTTCCTAACATCATACAGGAGACAGGGATCAAGACCATCTCAGAGAAAAAGAAATGCAAAAAGGCTGTCTGAGGAGGCCTTACAAATAGCTGTGAAAAGAAGAGAAGTGAAAAGCAAAGAAGAAAAGGAAAAATATACCCATTTGAATGCAGAGTTGCAAAGAATAGCAAGGAGAGATAAGAAAGCCTTCCTCAGTGATCAATGCAAAGAACTAGAGGGAAACAATAGAATAGAAAGACTAGAGATCTCTTCAAGAAAATTAGAGATACCAAGGGAACATTTCATGCAAACATGGGTTCAATAAAGGACAGAAATGGTATGGACCTAACAGAAGCAGAAGATATTAAGAAGAGGTGGCAAGAATACACAGAAGAATTGCACAAAAAAGGTCTTCATGATCCAGATAATCATGATTGTGTGATCACTCACCTAGAGTCAGACATCCTGCAATGTGAAGTCAAGTGGGCCTTAGGAAGCATCACTACGAACAAAGCTAGAGGATGTGATGGAATTCCAGTTGAACTACTTCAAATCTTTAAAAATGATGCTGTGAAAGTGTTGCACTCTATATGTCAGCAAATTGGGAAAATTCAACAGTGGCCACAGGACTGGAAAAGGTCAGTTTTCATTCCAATCCCAAAGAAAGGCAATGCAAAAGAATATTCAAACTACCGCACAACTGCACTCATCTCACATGCTAGTTAAAGTAATGCTCAAAATTCTCCAAGCCAGGCTTCAGGTATACATGAACCCTGAACTTTCAGATGTTCAAGCTGGTTTTAGAAAAACCAGAGGAACCAGAGATCAAATTGCCAATGTCTTCTAGATCTTTGGCAAAGTAAGAGAGTTCCAGAAAAAACATCTATTTCTGCTTTATGGACTATGCCAAAGCCTTTGACTCTGTGGATGACAACAAACTGTGGAAAATTCTTCAAGAGATGAGGATACCAGAGAACTTCATCTGCTTCTTGAGAAATCTGTACACAGGTCAGGAAACAACAGTTAGAACTGTACATGGAACAACAGGCTGGTTCCAAATAGGAATAGGAGTACCTCAAGGCTGTATATTGTGACCCTGTTTATTTAAATTATCTGCAGAGTGCATTATGAGAAATGCTCGGCTGGAAGAAGCACAAGCTGGAATCAAGATTGCCAAGAGAAATATCAATAACCTCAGATAAGCAGATGACACAACCCTTATGGCAGAAAGTGAATAAGCACTAAACAGTCTCCTGGCAAAAGTGAAAGAGGAGAGTGAAAAAGTTCGCTTAAAGCTCAACATTCAGAAAACTAAGATCATGGCATCCAGTCCCATCATTTCATGGCAAATAGATAGAAAAACAGTGGATGACTTTATTTTGGGGGGCTTCAAATACCTGGAAATAGTGACTGTAGCCATGAAATTAAAAGATGCTTGTTCCTTGGAAGGAAAGTCATGACCAATCTAGACAGTATATTAAAAAGCAGAGACATTACTTTGCTAACAAAGATCCAACCAGTCAAGGCTATAGTTTTTCCAGTAGTCAAGTATGGATGGGAGAGTTGGACTATAAATAAAGTTGAGTGCTGAAGAATTGTTGCTTTTGAACTGTGGTCTTGGAGAAGACTCTTGAGAGTCCCTTGGCCTGAAAGGAGATCCAACCAGTCCATCCTAAAGGAAATCTCTCCTGAGTGTTCACTGGAAGGACTGGTGTCCAAGCTGAAACTCCAATGGTTTGGCCACCTTATGCAAAAGGCTGACTCATTTGAAAAGATCCTGATGCTCAGAAAAATTGAAAGTGGGAGGAGAAGGGGACAACAGAGGATGAGATGGTTGGATGACATCATCAACTCAATGGACATGAGTTTGGGTAAACTACAGGAGTAGGTGATGGACAGGGAGGCCTGGCCTGCTGTGGTCCATGGGGTCACAAAGAGTAGTACATGACTAAGTGATTGAACTGAACTGACTGAATAAGCAAGTACAAGAATAGCTTTGCTGACAAAGGTCAAACCTAAAGGTGCAGATAATCAAAGCTATGATTTTGCCAGTAGTCATGTATGAATATGACAGTTAGACCATAAAGAAGGCTGAGCAACAAAGAATTGATTCTTTCAAACTGTGTTGGTGGAGAAGACTCTTGAGAGTCCCTTGAACTGCAAGGAGAGCCAACCAGTCAATCCTAAAGGAAACCAACCCTGAATATTCATTGGACAGATTGATGCTAAAGCTGAAGCTTCAATACTTTGACCACTTAATGAAAAGAGCCAGCTGGTTGGAAAAGAACCTGATGCTGGGGACTATTATGGGAAGAAGTAGAAGGGACAATACAAGATGAGATGGTTGGATAGCTTGACTGATTCAATGGACATGAGTTTTAACAAACTCAGGAATATAGTGAAGGACTAGGAAGCCTGGCATGTTGCAGTCCATGGGGTCAGAAAGAGTCAGACAACAACTGAGTGACTGAACAACAACAAGAATATCTTATGACTAAAATCAATTAAATTAGAATTTGAAAATTATTGTTACACTTTATGACTATAATACATTGTGATGTAATGGTAATAATATTAGTTCCTCATTATTATCTATGACAGAATATGTGTGTAGTAAGTTTAAAAGAGCTGAAAAATGATCAATGAACCACATTGTATGAGACAGTAACAACTGGAGTGTAAGAGGGGGGATTCCTTTAAAGAAGTAGCCCCGGGATACCCCTCCCTCACCTGGCCTTTAAAAATGCTTTGCTAAAACCCATCAGAGAGTTGGGGCTTTGAGTACTAGCTGTCCTGGATTCCTTGTTTGGATCCTGCAATAAATGATGCACTTCCCTTCACCATAACCAGGTGTCAGTAGATTAGTTTTACTGGGAATAGGTGAGAGACCCAAGTTTGACTTGGTAATGACACCATTACCAAAATGTTATAAGCATTCAAACAGTGAGTATGATTAACTGAGAAGTTGAAATATTAGCCTCTGTCTTACAAAAATACTATTATCAAAACACAGTGTTTTGTATCCAAATTAATACATCAGAAACAAGTTTAAACATAATTTCACAAAAGAAAAAAATTGATACTGCAATCTGATCCTTATTCTCAGTTGGTTAATTGAGAGCATTTGTCAATAAATATTTTCCCTTTATCTTAAAAGTTATATCTAAAAGCTGTTACTTTGGATTGCATATAGCAGGGTGTCTCAACTTCAGTACTATTGATATTTTGATCTTCACAGCTCTCTCTCCTGGAGTGGAGAGGAGTTAGTCTGTGAACTTAACATTTATAGAAGCATCTCTGGCATCTGCCCATTAAATGATGGTAGCACTTCCATTCCTGGCTGTTACAACTGAACTATGTGTCTAGAGCTCGTCAAATGTCCCCAGTTACTAATATTGATAAATAAAATTCGTTAAGTGTTAAGAATGTTTGGATAATGTCTAAAATTCAGACAAATGTATATTACTGATATGCTGGAAAACATTGTATAAAACTATTGATTATCTTACTGATTTGACCATTTATTGTGTTGATGTGCTTTTATAGAAATTGAATACAGAAGTGAAGCGAAATGTATAAATTAAATGAAAAAAAGACTAGAAGACTAGAAAGCTATCTTTAACACTATAGCATTATTGTGTTTCTTAATAATTAATAATGACTAAAAATCAGTGAAAATATCCAAATATGAAATAATATTTTCAAAACTATTTAGCAGTCTTCACATTGTGTCACAGTATAATAGTGTTAATTCTTTCCAACATAAAATGTGAGGAAGGGTGTTTCTCTATGAAAAACAAGGTCAAACAATCAGATAAATTTCTGGATTTAACAGCCTAGATAACTGAAGTGCAAGCACTGTGTTACAATAAGGGAAAGAGGCACAGATTCTCCTTCAAGTTTTTATGGTCTGGTAGAGGTGTGTGCTGTGTGTTAATTGCTTAGTCGTGTCCGACTCTTTGCAAGCCCATGGACTGTAGCCCACCAGACTCCTCTATCTATGGGATTCTCCAGGCAATAATACTAGGGTGGATTGCCATTCCCTTTTCCAGAGGATATTCCCAACCCAGGGATCAAACCTGGCTCTCCAGCATTGCAAGCAAATTCTTTACCACATGAGGTACAGGGAAGTTCCTTATTTCAAATAAAGTAGCTGTAAATGTACGATTGTATTTAGTGAAAGGAGAGGTGGCCTGGATGCAATAAAATATATGTTTTGGGGTAATATTTAAAGGCTTGTTTGGTGAGACAAATGTCACAATTAATCTGTGATTGAAAAATTACTAGGGATTTAGTAGTCAATGGGTGAGGAGAAGTACTCAAGTTGAAGGAACAATGTGTGCAAAGGCTCTGGAGTTGAAGCAAATGTGCTCTATTTGGAGATGTCATGGAAGTCCACCAATCCCATGTGGATTGGCATAAGATCAATAAATGCAAATGTATTTAGCATAAGATCAGTGAAAGTTTTTCATAAGTGATACATCATCAAAGAACTTGAAACCAATAGAACGAGACAGCAAAAGAGACACTGATGTATAGAACAGACTTTTGGACTCTGGGACCGGGAGAGGGTGGGATGATTGGGGAGAATAGCATTGAAATATGTATAATAATATATCTTAAATGTATTAATTGTTCAAACTAAAAAAAAAAAAAAAAGAAGGACTTGGGGCTTATATAAAAGAACAATGGGAAATCATTAAGTATTTAAACAGCAGCAGATAATATAATTAAACTGTAATTTAAAAAGAAGTAAGTGTATAATAGTGACAGAGAAGAACACAATTGAAGGACTGATGCTACCCAAATTCAGACTTCTTATAAAGTTACACTAATCAAGACAATATAATCAACTGATCTTAACAAAGAAGCAAGGGAAATGCAATGAAGGAAAGATAGTCTATTTAACAAATGGTACTGTAACAAATGGACATACACCTTCAAAAGAAAATGAATCTGAAAATAGATCATACATTTTCCACAAAAAAATTAACTCAAAATGAGCACCAAACATACAATCCATGAAAAAATTAATTAATAAGCTGTATTTTATTAAAACTAAAAACTTCTGTTCTGCAAAAGATAATGTCAAGAGAATAAGAAAACAAGCCACAGACGGGGAGAAAATATTTGCATATGACATATCTGATAAAGGATTACAATCCAAAATATACACAAAATTCTTAAAACTTAACAATAAGATATCAGACAGCTGGTATTCTTAAGAAATACCTCACCAAAGAAGATCTACAGGTGAAAAATAAGCATGAAAAAATGTTTTGCCTCACATGTCATCAGCAAAATGCAAACTGAAATAATGAAATACAAGAACATGCCTATTAGAAAATAGAGAACACTGACAATATCAAAATTCAGGACACTGACAGTGTCAAATGCTTTGAGGTTATGGTGTAACAGGAGCTTTCATAAACTGCTGATGGGGATGCAAATTGGTACAACCATTTTGGAGGACAATGTGGCAGTTTTTATAAAAATAAGCATACTATTACAATTATCTTTATAACATCTTCACTGCTTAGTATTTACCCAAGGGAGTTGAAATGTTATGCTTGCATATATCCTGAACATGGGTGTTTAGAGCAGCTTTATTAATAATTGTCAAAACTTAGAATCATTCAAATTGTCCTTCAGTAGATGAATGAATAAACAACCATGTTACATCCAGATAATGGAATATTACTTGGCACTAAAAAGAAATGAGCTATCAAGCCATGAAAAGACATGGAAGAAGCTTAAATATACATAACTAAGTGAAGGCAGCCAAACTGAGAAGTCTAAATACTGTATGATCCCAATAATACGACATTCTGGAAAAGAGAAAACTATGGTGACAATCAAAAGAAAACAAAAGTGAATTGGGTGTGTGGAAGGATGAGTGGGTGCAGGAGAAAGGGAAACTATCTAACATCATCTCTGACATAAGAAACTTGAAAGTAATCTTTCTCACCTTTAAAAAAGGAAAATTAGACAAACTGAAAATCAGTAACTTATATGAATGTTTTGTTATTGTTGAGTCAGGAAGTTGTGTCTGACTCTCTGTGACCCCAGAGACTATAACCTCCTACACACTCCTCTGTCCATGAGATTTCCCAAATAAGAATGCTGGACTGTGTTACCATTTCCTTCTCCAAGGGATCTTTCTTATCCGGGCATGAAGCCTGTGTCTCTTGCATTGGCAGGTGGATTCTTTACCACTGAGCCACCAGTGAAGCCCTTTGTGAAAGTGCTTAGTTGCTCAGTCATATCTGACTTTTTGTGATCCCCATGAATTGTAGCCTGTCATGCTCCTCTGTCCAGGGGAATTCTTCAGGCAAGAATATTGGAGTGGGTTGCCATGCCCTCCTCCAGGGCATCTTCCCGACCCAGGGATCAAACCCAGACCTCCCTTGTTGCAGGCAAATTCTGTACCACCTGAGCCACCAGGGAAGACTGAGTCACAGACAAAATCTGCTTCTCAGAAACAGAGGCTGATAGAGTCATACACTGGTGAGAGAATGAGAGTGTTACTTTTGACAAGTGATTGAAGGCTGAGTTTGGACTAGCATGAAAGTGAGAGACTCCTGAAGTAAAGGGTCCCAAAGTCTCTCCCTCTAGGAACCTCACCAGAGTCTCATCATGTTGAAGGTTTGGGAAGGAAGCCTTATGGCTCTGGCAGGTGGAGAGAAAACAGAGATCATTGTGAAATATACTCAGAGTCTTCTACATCATGGAAAGCTGTCAGAAAGAAAGACTGTGGGAGGAAGGGCATCCTTCCACTCCAATCCCTTCTTACTGTCAGAGTGCCTAATAAGGGGAAGGGGAAAAAAAAAAAAAAAGCAGAGACTGGGAGAAGGAGGCTTTTTATATCCCAAAGACTACATTTCAAAAGAATGGCTCTCAGGTCCTTGAGAAAGATACTTCCAAAAATTACATATTTACAGCTGTAAGACATTTCTAATGAATGTTGTAGGAAAGGGGAGACCAGCAGCCTTTCAGATGTCAGCCAGGACAAAGAGTAAATTATCCCAGCACCTTTGAACTTTGTCAGACAACATTCTAGTGGAAACTTAGGCCATCTTAGGTACACAGCTTTATGATGCTTAGAAGCCAAGGTAGAGTTTGGTTGTCTCTCAGAGCAGAAGTTTGGACAGGATTGCTCTGCGCCAAGAGTCCTGCAGTTCTCCGTGTTACAGCTGAGAGCTACAAGCCATGGACTTTCTGAAGAGGAGCAGTTATAAAAGCCTAAAGACAGAATGGGAGTCAAAAACAAGGGCAATTAAAGTGCTTTGAAACCTCTGGTATTTGCAACTTTGCAAACTTAAAACAAAGTTCAGCTTCTATCCATGTTAACATAAATGTAGCACTAATGACTTATGTATACCTCATTTCCTATTATACAATAAACCCTGTGTGACTTTCAACGAAAAATGAAAGTCATGCCAAAAGACAAGAAAAACACTGTGAGATGAAAAAGCAAGCATCAGAAACAGATCTAGATATGGCAGAGATGTTAGATTATCAACCTGAGAATGCAATTGTAAATCATGTGATACAGTCTCCAATGGGGGGAAAAAAGTGAAATGAAAGTTGGTAAAGTCACCAATGAAAAAAATAGGGAATATGTAAGAATATGGGTAATATAAGCAGAGAGACAACAACTCTAAGAAGGAATCAAAAAAAAAATGCTAGAAATAATATATTTTTAAAAAACTACTATAATAGAATTTTTAAATTCTTTGGTAGATTCATCAGTAGGCTTGAAAAGGCTGAGAAAAGAGTCATTGAGTTTAAAGACTTTTCAAAAGAAACTTCCCAACCTGAAATGTGAATTAAAAAAAGAAAAACAAACAAAAAGAACAAACCATCTGCAAAGAGTGAAGCAACTGCAAAAAGATATAACATATACATAATTGAAATAAAAGGAGAAAGAGAGAAAAGGTGCAGAAGAAATACTTTCAGTAATAATAGCCAAAAACATTAAGAACATTATGACAAAAAAAAAAAAAGCCATTTACAAAAGAATATATTCATATAAATGCCCCAAATAGGAAAATCTATAGTGACAAAAAGTACATTAGTGGTTGCCTAGAGCACCCCACTCCAGAACTCTTGCCTGGAAAATCCCATGGATGGAGGAGCCTGGAGAGCTGCAGTCCATGGGGTCGCTGAGGGTCGGACACGACTGAGCAACTTCACTTTCACTTTTCACTTTCATGCATTGGAGAAGAAAATGGCAACCCACTCCAGTGTTCTTGCCTGGAGAATCCCAGGGATTGGGGAGCCTGGTGGGCTGCTGTCTATGGGGTCGCACAGAGTCGGACATGACTGAAGTGACTTAGCATAGCAGAGAAGGGGAGGACCTTGAGAAATGATGAATGATAAAGAGCACAAGGTTTCTTTCTGGGGTGATAAAAATGTTCTAACATTGAATATTTGATGGTAGAACATAGACTAATTATTATACGGATCATGGGGCTTCCCAAGTGACACAGTGACACCCTGCCTATGCAGGAGACATGGGTTCAATCCCTGGGTCAGGAAGACCCCCTCAAGTAGGAAATGGCAGTCCACTCCAGTACTCTTTCCTGGAAAATTCCGTGGACAGAGGAGCCTGGTGATCTGCAGTCCATGTGATAACAAAGAGTCATACATGACTCAGTTATGCACACACACACACCTGACTATACTAAAAAACACTGAATTCTTATACACTTTAATGGTATAATTCATATGATACCAACAGTATCTCAATAAAATTTTTAAGATAAAAGTAAAGTAAAAAAAAATAATGACTCAAATATTAACCATTATTATTAAAAAACTGATGGCTTAACACTTTCCAAAATAATGACAAACATCAAATCACCAAGCCACAAATTCATAAAACACAGAGAACACTAAACAGGATAAAGATCAAAGCAAAACACAACAGAGAAAGAAACACCTATTAATAGATAAATTATATTCAAGTTTCAAAAACACCAAAGACAGAGAGGAAGTTTTGAATGAATACAGAGAAAAGTTGTACACCTTAGATAATAAAAAATCACAACTGACTTCTGATCAGAAACATTGTAAGTAAGGAGAACACTGAAAGAACAAAATCATCAAACTTCAATTTTATATTCATTTAAATTATCCATCAAAAGTGAAGTAGAAATAGACAATTTCTCAAACTACAGCAACAAAATAACAGAATCCATTGCCAGCAGTCCTGCCCTGCAAGAAGTGTCAAAAATTGTTCAGTTAGAAGGAACATATTATAGGCCAAAACTTAGTTGCACATAAAGAAAAGAATAGCAGTAAAGAATAAAACAATGACAATGAAATAAAATCTTCTATTTTCTTATATGTGATTGTATGAAACTTTGTATTCAACCATAGTGACAAAGTTTTAGAAGTTTGAACCTGGTATAGACAATACACATATTAAATAAATAAATATTAAAGCATATAATCAGAGAATATAGAATTATAAAAGGGAAAAATAACAAATATCATCAATATAAAACAGTTATCTAAATGACAGATGTCAGTCTATCAACAATCACATTAAGTGTACATATTAAAAGACAGCAATTGTCAGAATGGATAAAAAAAGGCAAAACCCAAATATATGTTGTTCTATAAAAATCCATTTCAAATACAAAGATTCACATGTTAAAAGCAAAATAATGGCATAACTTACATTAGGCTAATGATAGTAATATTAATGTTGGCAGAGCTGTATTATTATTTTGAGATAAATTAGATTTTAAACCAACAAATGTTATTAGGGATAAACAGGGCATTCATGATGATAAAAAAGTCTATTCTCCAAGAAAACACAATAATCCTAAACATCTATCCACCTAATAAGAGAAAATCAAAACATGTGTAACAAGAATTATAGTGGTCAAGAGAGATTATCCACTCGTATAATTAGAGAATTCAACATCCTCTTGTCAATAATTAGCAGACTAAATAGGCAGAAAATGCACAAGATTATAGAAGACCTAAACAAAAATATCAATAAACTTAATCTCATTGATACTTATAAAACTTTCCATGCAACAGCAAAATGCAAATTCTTCTCAAATTCACCAATGCTTGCTATTTAACCAATGAAACATTCACCAAGGTAGTCTAAATTCTTAGTCATAAAACACACTGAACAAATTAAAAAATATGTATAAATCATGTAAAGTATATTCAGAGTGAAGAACAAAAACAAATTAGAAGTCAATAATTAAAAGATTCCTCCCAAATTCCAAAATATTTGGAGAATAAGAAACACACTTGCAAATAACACATAGGCCAAAGAAGGAGTCTTAAGAGAAATTAAAACAATAGTTTGAACTAACTAAATATAAAAAAACAAAAATCTAAGGGATATAGGGAAGGAAACATTGCTTAAAAGGAAATTTATGGTATTAAATGCATATGATAGAAAATACTTAAAATAAATAATCTAACGTCCTACTTCAAGACACTAAAGGAAAAAGAGCAATGCAAACCTAAGGCAACCAGAAGAAAGGAGATAATAAAAATTTCTAGCAAAATTCAATTAAATTGCAAACAGGAAGCAGTAGAGAAAATCAGTGTAACATAAAGCAGATTCTTTGAAAATATCAATACAATGGAAAAAAATAAGTGACTTTGATATTCAATTTTACATCCTCACACAATATTTATTTTAAAGGTTCATATCACTTAGCACATCAATGAACTAAATGTGTTAGACTGTGTAAATATTTAATGTATCCATTTAGGCATAGAGGTTATAGTAACAGAATCATTGATCTCCTTTTTTTCACTCTGATGACAAGCATATTGCTAATTTTGTATTAATGTTACATTTTTCTCAATCTGAAATGGCACAATACATTTAATATGAGAAAATAGAAATCTAATATTATTATAAGATTTTTTTTTCTTACTCAACAATTCAATTTCTTTTGTTTATGCTTCATTTAGGGTTTTTGAACTTATGTCAATTATCAGCAAGTTTCAGGGAATTCACTTTTAATACTGAAAGGTATTATTTTAATAAATTTCAAGATTTTAAAAAGCAAAGAGTAAATTAGCAAACAAAACTCAAAAAGCACAGTATCAAGGAAACCATCCAAAGAATAAATAACAAAACAAAACACTAATCCATGATACTTAACAAAAAAGGTTCACTTAAATTTTCTTTTAATAATCTATTAATTTAAAAAGTAATTTTAAAATAATCTATTTTGAAAATATTTATGAAGCCTTCATATTTAAAATTTACCTCATGAAGGGAAATTTCATGTGCATAAATATACACTTAAGGAAAACACAGATCTTGTATGTCTGCATTTGGACATTCCACAAAGTGTGAGTTTTACTCTAAACCATGCATAGAGAAAGAAGAGAGATCTTAAAGTTTGTAAAATGTTTGTATATGCATTGTTGTTGTTTGGTCACTAAGTCGTGTCCAGCTCTTTTGTGACCCTATGAATTGTAGCCTGCCAGGCTCCTCTGGCCATTAGATTTCTCAGGTAAGAATACTGAAGTAGGTGGCCACTTCATTCTCCAGGGTATCTTCCTGACCCAGAAATTGAACTCGTGTCCCCTGCATTGGCAAGTGGATTCTTCACCACTGAACCACCAATGCAACCTTGTATATGTATACTTGCAAGATAAATCATAGAAATAAGGATTTCACACTCTTTTATTTAGATTTACATAGTTAATATGTAAGCAAATGTGAGGAGGTTGTGGAGTCTTCCAGTATAATAGTTATGAACACACCAGATTAATCTTGAGAAAGATGTCAAGACAAGAATCTAATGTTCCTCATCCTTAACTGACTCAGATGGTCAACTGATGGCACATCCGATGCACTGAGAGAAAGCTACTATTGCATATACTCACCTAGTATCTATCAGACTTTTTCTGGGTTACAAGACACACTTAACACAACTGCACTTCAGCAACCACCAGCTAGCAGCTTTTGGACCCATGCCTTCAGACATCCCTGTGATTCTAGAACTAGATGTCAAGTTCATCAGTGTCCCTCATTTTTCCCCCTCTTGTCATTGTTGTTGTTATTCCTATACATAAGGAGTCCCCACCCTCCAGACTGTAGACTGATAATTTCTGTCAGATCAGTGGTGCCATTAGATTAGGAAAATGTACAATAAATGTAGTGTACTTGAATTGTGTGAAAAACCCCACACCTGGTTCATGGAAAAACTGTCTTCCACAAAATCAGCCCCAGGTGCCAAAAAGCTTGGGGACCACTGCAATAAATGTTCCCTTTTATGTTATGGTTCTAGTTTCATCAATGAACCAATAGTGTAATCATGCTTATAATTTTACCAATAGCATAAAACTGTTTAATAGAACAAGACTGCTATTCTCTGCTCAATTTCAACATTTTGTTAATTCTTCAACTTGTAGATAATCTTACTTTGCTAAGTTCAAATACATAAAATACTCTTAAGAGCATTACTATATGAATCTATAAATAGGTTAGAAGAAACTCAGAGATAATATGACAATTGGTTTGAAACTCTCTAAAGGTGAACTTTGTTAGAGGTTAAGGAAGGCTTTGAATAGCCTTCTCTACTTTTATGATATTATTGAAAAAATGTTTCAGATAATCAATACAGAGAATAGATTATAAATTTTAACAAAAATAATATAATTCATTTACTTTAAATTTTTCTTTAGATGACTCCATAATTCTATGTGTTGCCCATTTTTCTAGGCAATGAAACTCAAATATTTGTGCCTATCAACTAATGATAAATAAGTAAATAAATACTAAATACTTTCAAAAATCAAAAACAAGCTGTAAATACGTTCTCTTAAGTCCCTATTCAAGAAACATTCCAAACAGAATTAGCAATTAGCTTTTATTAGTAAGAATTATCCTAAATGACACAATGTGGAAACATATAATTTAAGATTTGTACAAGAAAGTGTTAATTGCTCAGATTCAGATTATTATAAATACACAAAAACTCATTCTTCAGAGAGGTTTGTTTTTAGTACTCCATGGTTTAAATATTATAGTCTTTTAATTATAAAAGAATATACTCCACTTAAAACTCTGGCAAAGGGATTTTTATGGGTACAATAAAGAGCAAATACCACAGGTAGATTATCAAGATGGTAAAGAGATTAAATACAGTTATAAAATTAGCTTCTCTGTTCTGTGTGAGAAATGAAAACACTCTTTAGGAACAGAGTGTGGGCTGTTTCAAAAAACTGTGAACTGTTTGAAGAAAAATATATGCATTAGATTAGCGGTTAGAGGGCAAATTGCTGTTAGAGAAAAATGCTGAACAATAAAAAAATTCTAAGTATAGATTGTTTCTTTTAATTTCAGAGAAATAGAGATCGAAACTTTAGAGATGTGAGCACCTTCAGCAACTAAATATGTTTTAATTGTAAGTGCTTAGTCACTCAGACAAGTCCAACTTTTTGTGACCCCAATGGACTGTACATTGCCAGGCTCCTCTATTCATGGGGATTATCCAGGCAAGAATACTGGAGTAGAATGCCATGCCCTCCTCCAGGTGATCTTCCCAACCTAGGGGTCAAATCCAGGTCTCCCTCATTGCAGGCAGATCCTTTACCTTTAATCCTTACCTGGTGGTTCAACACCAGGTAAGACCTTTAAATTGTATCAGTTCAGTTCAGTCACTCAGTCATGTCTGATTCTTTGTGACCCCATGAACTGCAGCACGCCAGGCCTCCCTGTCCATCACCAATTCCCGGAGTTCACTCAAACACACGTCCATCGAATCGGTGATGCCATCCAGCCATCTCATCCTCTGTCGTTCCCTTCTCCTCTTGTCCCCAATCCCTCCCAGCATCAGAGCCTTTTCCAATGAGTCAACTCTTCACATGAGGTGGCCAAAGTATTGGAGTTTCAGCTTTAGCATCATTCCTTCCAAAGAAATCCCAGGGCTGATCTCCTTCAGAATGGACTAGTTGGATCTCCTTGCAGTCCAAGGGACTCTCAAGAGTCTGCTCAAACATCACAGTTCAAGAGCATCAATTCTTCAGCACTCAGCCTTCTTCACAGTCCAACTTTCACATCCATACATGACTACTGGAAAAACCATAGCCTTGACTAGACGGACATTTGTTGGCAAAGTAAAGTCTCTGCTTTTGAATATGCTATCCAGGTTGGTCATAAGTTTCCTTCCAAGGAGTAAGCGTCTTTTAATTTCATGCCTTCCGTCACCATTTGCAGTGATTTTGGAGCGCCCCCAAAATAAAGTCTAACACTGTTTCCACTGTTTCCCCATCTATTTCCCATGAAGTGATGGGACCAGATGCCATGATCTTAGTTTTCTGAATGTTGAGCTTTAAGCCAACTTTTTCAGTCTTTAACTTTCATCAAGAGGCTTTTTATAGACTTGTGTTATTCTTTATAACAGGAGAGTAGGAAGTTCATTAAGTCGCTGTTAATCTATATTTGTTAATACATCTTGCATACTTTCAAACTTGTACCTAAATATATTCAAATATATAATGAATGGAGAATTTAAAGTGATCCTGCTTGAATTAATAAATCCCTTTTCAGTTAATTCTAGAAAAAAAAAGTTAAATCCATTAAGAATTAAATGCCCCAAAGTCCTAAAAATAAGCACAAGTCAACTTTAAAATTTTTAACACATGAAGGCACTCTTCAAGTTCAGTTCTATTCAGTTCAGTCACTTAGTCATGTCTGACTCTTTGAACCCCATGTACTGCAGCATGTCAGGCCTCCCTGTCCATCACCAGTTTCTGGGGTTTACTCAAACTCATGTCCATTGAGTTGGCGATGCCATCCAACCATCTCATCCTCTGTCATCCCCTTCTCCTCCTGCCTTCAGTCTTTCCCAGCATCAGGGTCTATTCAATGAGTCAGTTCTTCGCATAAGGTGGCCAAAGTATTGGAATTTCAGCCTCATCATCAGTCCTTCCAATTAATATTCAGGATTGATTTCCTTTCAGATTGACTGGTTTGATGTCCTTGCAGCCCAAGGAACTCTCAAGAGTCTTCTCCAACACCACAGTTCAAAAGCATCAATTCTTTGGTGTTCAGCTTTCTATACAGTCCCACTATCACATCCATACATGACTACTGGAAAAAACATAGCTTTGACTAGACAGACCTTTACTGGCAAAGTCATGTCTCTGCTTTTTAATATGCTGTCTAGATTGGTCATAACTTTTCTTCCAAGGAACAAGCGTCTTTTAAATTCATGGCTGTAGTCATCATCTGCAGTGATTTTGCAGCCCCCCCAACCTCCCCCCCAAAAGAAAAATGAAGTCTGTCACTGTTTCCACTGTTTCACCATTTATTTGCCATGAAATGATGGGACAAGATGCCATGATCTTAGTTTTCTGAGTGTTGAGTTTTAAGCTAACTTTTTCACTCTCCACTTTCACTTTCATCAAGAGGCTTTTTAGTTCCTCTTCACTTTCTGCCATAAGGGTGGTGTCATCTGCATATCTGAGGTGATTGATATTTCTCCCAGCAATCTTGATTCCAACTTGTGTTTCTTCCAGTCCAGCGTTTCTCATGATGTACTCTGCATATAAGTTAAATAAACAGGGTGACAATATACAGCCTTGACGGATTCCTTTTCCTATTTGGAACCAGTCTGTTGTTCCATGTCCAGTTCTAACTGTTGCTTCCTGACTTGCATACAAATTTCTCAAGAGGTAGGTCAGGTGGTCTGGTATTCCTATCTGTTTCAGAATTTTCCACAGTTTATTGTGATCCACACAGTCAAAGGCTTTGGCAAGTCAATAAAGCAGAAATAGATGTTTTTCTGGAACTCTCTTGCTTTTTTTGATGATCCAGCGGATGTTGGCAATTTGATCTCTGGTTCCTCTGTCTTTTCTAAATCCAGGTTTAACCTCTGGAAGTTAATGATTTTCGTACTGTTGAAGCCTGGCTTAGAAAATTTTGAGCATTACTTTACTAGCATGTAGATGAGTCCAATTGTGGAGTAGTTTGAGAATTCTTTGGCATTGCCTTTCTTTGGAATTTGAATCAAAACAGACCTTTTCCAGTCCTGTGGCCACTTCTGAATTTTTTCCAAGTTTACTGGCATATTGATTGCCGTTCTTTCACAGCATCATCTTTTGGTATTTGAAATAGCTCACCTGGAATCCCATCACCTCCACTAGCTTTGTTCATAGTTATGCTTCCTAAGGCCCACTTGACTTCACATTCCAGAATATCTGGCTCTAGGTAAGTGATTATACCATTGCAGTTATCTGGGTTTCATTAAGACCTTATTTGTACAGTTCTTCTATATATTCTTGCCACCGCTTCTTAATATCTTCTTCTTCTGTTAGGTCCATACCATTTCTGTCCTTTATTGTGCCCATCTTTGCCTTAAATGTTTCCTTGGTGTCTCAAATTTTCTTGAAGAGATCTCTAATCTTTCCCATTCTATTGTTTTCCTCTATTTCTTTGCATTGATCACTGAGGAAGGCTTTCTTAGCTCTCCTTGCTATTCTTTTGAACTCTGCATTCAAATGGGAATATCTTTCCTTATCTCCTTTTCTTTTTGCTTCTCTTCTTTTCACAGCTATTTTATAAAGATTATCTCATCTAATTCTCACAAAAATGCCTTGAGTTTGGCCCCATATGTATCTTAGTTTCGCATAGTAATTATGTATCCTGGTGGCTCAGATGGTAAAGAATTTAACTGCAATGCAGAAGACTTGAGTTAAATCCTTGGGTCAGGAAGGTCCCCTGGAGAAGAGAATGGCTACCCACTCCACTATTGTTTCCTGAATAATTCTATGGATAAAGAAGCCTTGTGGGCTACAGTTAGTGGGGTTTCAAAGAGTCAGACACCACTGAGCAACTAACGCTTCAGTGCCTCATCTAAAAATTACTTAACTAGGAAATAGTGGGTCCTAAGTTTGAATGCAGGCCATAGATCAAGAATTTGGTTCTTTCACAACAAGCTACATTGCGTCACTAAAATGAATTATACTATTCTGCCCTCTTGAACGGAGAAGGCAATGGCACCCTACTCCAGTACTCTTGCCTGGAAAATCCCATGGATGGAGGAGCCTGGTAGGCTGCAGTCCATGGGGTCGTAAGAGTCAGACACGACCGAGCGACTTCCCTTTCACTTTACACTTTCATGCATTGGAGAAGGAAATGGCAACCCACTCCAGTGTTCTTGCCTGGAGAATCCCAGGGATGGGGGAGCCTGGTGGGCTGCCATCTATGGGGTCACACAGAGTCGGACACGACTGAAGCGACTTATCAGTAGCAGCAGCCCTCTTGAAAGATATTAAAATCCAAATCAACAGATAAGTTGAGAATGCTGTTTTGAGAAAAAAATTCAAATTCTAAGGTTCTTGAGTTATAACAATGTCTAAAGAATCAACCTCCCCAATTTTCTGGTCAAGAGTTAAGTGACTAGCAAAGGCACTGTAACTATTTGATGTTAGAACCATTGAATTGGTCAAATGTTGCAGCTCTGATATTTCTCAATTTGTAGATATCAAAAATAAGGAAGAGAAATATCAATATTATGCCTTTTTAATATGTTTATTGGAGAAGGAAATGGCAATCCACTCCAGTGTTCTTGCCTGGAGAATCCCAGTGACGGGGGAGCCTGGTGGGCTGTCGTCTATGGGGTCACACAGAGTTGGACAGGATTGAAGTGATTTAGGAGCAATATGTTTATGTTTTTGGAAAGTGCCCTACCACTTAATCATCTGCTTCCTAAGCAGCCATCCCAGATGAAATAATGTTACTAAAATATCTATAAATATTGCAAAAGATCAGAGCAGAAATGCAACATTATCAGAGAAAGAGAAACTTTTAAGGCTCATCAGCAGGATAGTCACTGGCTACAAGTTGTCAGGAATACAAAACCTGAGTTTAAACTTATTTCGATAAATGTCTCAGCAACATGCTAATTTTGTACTAGGCGTGTACAATATTTGTGGGGTGATTCAACTTATCTGGATGAATCATAGCTGCCATCTTTTACAAAGTTTAGAAATGTGTCATGTTGGCAAAGCCCAGTTAGCAGAAATAGTTCAAGGTGACTTTATTTTACATCCAGCATGTTCAGAATTCTTTAATTTCTGTTTCTTTAGAGGCCCCTGTCTCTTGGTACTCTGTAGTGAATTGAAAGTGGTCCCAGTCTAGTATCTTAGTCTTTATACTCCTGTGAGGAGTCTTTTTTTTTTTTTTTTTTTAATCCTAAGCACTGAGACTGTGGCTCTAAGGTCAGTTAGGACTGGAAGAAATCTGTCCCTAATCTAGAAAAATGTTCTCCACACAAGTTAAGAGAGAAGATCAGGAAGAGTCCCTGTAGTTCCTCAGAGTCCCATCAGTGGGAACTGAGAGGATGTTGAAAGGCTGATTAGAGGGCTGAAGGTGCCTGAAGCACTTAAATTTGTAACAATCTCTTTTCCAGTGTCCTGGCTATGCAATAATAGCAGATACTTCCCTGGTGGCTCAGACCGTAAAGCATCTGCCTGCAAGGGGGAGACCCGGGTTTGATCCCTGGGTTGGATCCCTTGGTTGGGAAGATCCACTGGAGAAGGAACTGGCAACCCACTCCAGTATTCTTGTCTGAAAAAAATCCCATGGACGATGGAGCCTGGTTGGCTACAGTCCATGGGGTCACAAAGAGTCGGACATGACTGAGCGACATCACTTCACTTCCTTTACCATTTCAGTTTGAATATTTTTTACTTAGAACTGCCTAATCAGTTAGTTCAGTTCAGTCATTCAGCTGTGTCTGATGCTTTGCAACCCATGGACTGCAGGTGTCCCTGTCCATAACCAACTCTGGGAGTTTGCTTCAAACTCCTGTCCATCAAGTCTGTGATGCCATCCAATCATCTCATCCTCTGCCCTCCCCTTCTCCTCCTGCCTTCAATCTTTCCCAGCATCAGGGTCATTTCCAATGAGTCCATTCTTTTGCATCAAGTGGCCAAAGTATTGGAGCCTCACCATCAGTCCTTCCAATGAATATTCAGGGTTGATTTCCTTTAGGATGTGGGCTGGTTGGATCTCCTTGCAGTTCAAGGGACTCTGAAGAGTCTTCTACAACACCACAGTTCAAAAGCATCAATTCCTTGGTGCTCAGCTTTCTTTATGGTCCAACACTCACATCCATGCATGACTACTGGAAAAACCATAGCTTTGAGTATATGTACCTTTGTTGGCTAAGTAATATCTTTGCTTTTTAATACGCTGTCTAGGTTGGTCATAGCTTTTCTTCCAAGGAGAATGCATCTTTTGATTTCATGGCTGCAGTCATCATCTGCAGAAATTTTGGAGCCCAAGAAAATGAAGTCTGTCACTGTTTATATTGTTTCCCAATCTATTTACCATGAAGTGATGGGACTGAAGGCCATGAATTTAGATTTTGAATGTTGCATTTTGAGCCAGATTTTTCACTCTCCCCTTTCACTTTCATCAAAAGGCTCTTTATTTCCTCTTCATTGCCTAATAGTAGTTCTGTATTCATAAAGTATTCCTACAAAATATTTAACAAATCTCAAATTTAAGAAGGAAAAATTATTTTTTCCACAATTTTTGTAAATTTTTAAAAAATTTTTATCTTCAGCCCATGAAATTTACTCATAAAACATTATAAAACTTTTGGGGGAGTGTGTAATTTCCTTTGTTCTGTCTCATTAAAACAAAAATTTGGAGTTATGGAACAATGTTACAGCCCTTGAATGAACCATTGTTACTGCTCTGTGTTACAGCTCATTTTTATTTAAAAAGTAAAAGAAAATACATCCTCTAGGTGTGAGGGCATGCTGACCCAAATGATGTGAAGGGAAGAGATGCCCTCAGCCCAATTTTAGCTCTTCTTTTTATGTTTTTATCCTCCCCCTGGGCCTGCCCTATGTAAATTGGGCTAGCCAGTAGAGCTGTTTCTTTTACCTAAGGTCCTCACTCTGGTCCTCAGACCCTCCTTTGTTCTATTTTTGTGGGTTTTTCCCTTCCTTGTCTTTTTGCCATAATCATTCTGGACTTGTTTTTCCTATTCTAACTACCCTAACATGACTATTATTATTATTATTATTGCTATTATTATTTTGGTCCCATGGAGTTGAGAGGCTTATCCCAGATCAGGTGAAGGTCCTCACTGATATGTCACTCCATGTGTTAATTTCCAGATTAGACTCATTGATAGATAACAAAAGACTCTCTGGATCCTCTATCTTCTAACCTAATAGGATCGAGGAGATATTTCTCTTGTTGCCTCTTCCCATACCTAGAATCACTATTATAATTATTCTATGTTATTAATATGATCTATTCTTGGTTATACATTGTATAATACAAAAGACAACAATCTTATAAAATAAACAGATTACAAGTCACATAGCTAATAATGTGGAGAAGGCAATGGCAACCCACTCCAGTACTCTTGCCTGGAAAATTCCATGGACAGAGGAGCCTGGTAGGCTGCAGTCCATGGGGTGGCTAGGAGTCAGACATGACTGACTGGCTTCACTTTCGCTTTTCACTTTCATGCATTGGAGCAGGAAATGGCAACCCACTCCAGTATTCTTGCCTGAAAGATCCCAGGGATGGGAGAGCCAGGTGGGTTGCCGTCTCTGGGGTCATACAGAGTCAGCCACAACTGAAGTGACTTAGCAGCAGCAGCAGCAGCAGCAGCTAAAAATGTGATTAAAATTACAAACGGGGATTTAAGCCATGAGCATTTAGAACCAAACCATTGTTATAAAACATCAGCCATTAGACGATTCATCTTATGTGTAAACACAAAGTTCAGTTTGAATGCTAGCACAGGTGCCCCCTTGAGATGCTATAAGAATATCAAGGGCCATATGATTTTGTAAGACACCTTTTCTCATCATAGAGACTTCAGAATTTAGTAGGCAAATAGCCTGATTGCTATCATTTAATGCTCTTTGAGTGAGTTTTGCTAAGGCTTCAATTTGAGAAATAACATTTTCCAGTCTTATTGAAGGCACAAAAATAACTGCTAAATGACCATACCAGTGAAATACACAGCTTTTGGCTCATTGGACTTGTATTGATGGTAAATTTGCTGGAGTCACATCTAAATTTATATGTCAGTGGTCTTGAAGCCAAGGGAATACTAAAGTATACGTTCTAGCTGTCCTGGTGGAAGTCAGGGTCAAAGACTGGACCCACAAAGCCATTGAGTCCTGTTAGGTGCCAGTCAGCTTATTTCTGTTCTTCTGACCCAATCTGTTCCATATCAATCATTGTCTTTAAGAGAAGTCATATTTTGGCAGTTTTCATAAAACACCCAGACTAATTTTCTAGTGCTATTAGGTTGATTTTCTTTTGGCATGGTTTAATTGTTCCCAGCTTGGGGGTTGGGTCTTTAGGCTTAGAAGACCATAGCCTGGTGTTAGTCAGATAAATCTACCCCATAACTGAGGACGCATCCCTCTTAATATTCTATAGTTTATTTATTTATTTATTTGGACTGGGATTTAGCCTGTTGCTCTTATTGAGCTTGAGTAACTTAAGGGGCACTTCATATTTATGGCCAGGGTCAGAATAAGCATGTTTGATTGACCAAGTAAGATGGTCCCATCTAGTAATATCAGTAGTAGCCCAGACAGAGCTGTAATCCCTTTTTTTTCCCCAAAATACATGTTCTAAGAGCCATCCAGTCAAAGCCTTGGAGGGAAGAAACCCATCAAGGTAAACCAGAAGTACTGGATGGAGGTAACCTGCCACAAGCCCAATAACTTGACTGATTTCTAAAATCTGCATAAGTTAGTGCCCATGATAGAAAAACACTGATTCAAGTGTTCAAGAAACTAAAAAGAAAATATGACCAGTTATACAGATCTGGTCCAACATCTTGGGACAGCTATCTACTCCTGATGTCATCTTTTTCCTGTCCCTACATTGGTGTTGCCTTATTATCTGAGAGTTGCTTAAAGGTGAGTTTGATGTCAGCAGTACTCTCTACAGACCAGTCTGATGCAGAAGCCCTTTTTAGGTGGGAAATATGAATCCATGAGTCATTTTCCTTCAGGTTTGCTGCACATGAACTAGTTAAAAGAACCTGATAAGAGCCCTTCCATTTAGTTTGGAGGAAGTCCTTTATTATTTTTTTTTCTTTTTTTATTATGATTATTTTTTTAAATTTTATTTTGCTTAACTTTACAATATTGTATTGATTTTGCCATACATCAAAATGAATCTGCCACAAGTACACCTGTGTTCCCCATCCTGAACCCTCCTCCCTCCTTCCTCCCCATACCATCCATGTGGGTCATCCCAGGGCACCAGCCCCAGGCATCCGTCATCAGGCATCGTACCTGGACTGGCGACTCGTTTCAGATATGATATCCTTTAAATGATGTCTTTTTCAATATACATAATCTCATGGTTGCAAGTCATGGGACATCTGATCTTAAGCTTCAGAAAAAAGTTTAAAATAACTTATCAATAATTTGATTAAACCCTTGCAATAATATGATATATCTCCCTTAAGTAATATAGTATCATGTAGTCTTTCATTCAACCTCATTGGTCCCTCTGAAGTAATCTCAAAGGGAGACAAAGGATATTTGCCAAAGGAGTGGCTATGAGGTTGAGGAAAACCAATGGAAGGGCCTTAGGCCAAGAGAAGGAATAAGCAGGCATAATTTTAGCCAACTGAGTTTTAACTGTTCCATTTGTCCTTTTCACTAACCCATAAGACTGAAGATGACAGGTGTAATGGAAATGCTGCATAATCAGACAACTTTTACAAGTTCCCTTAATAATTTGTCCAGTAAAATGGGTCCCTCTGTCACCATGTAGTTCAGAGGGAAGTCCCCATATGGGAATCACCCTTTGTAAAAGCAGCTTCCTTATCAATTGTGCTATGGTCCTTCTGCAAGGTTAAAGATTTGAATATAATGCAGTTAGGAAACTTGGATATTTCTGCAATATATAACATTTTAGTATAATTACTAGAATTATGACTGCTAATATTATATCAGCACATGTCAGGTGTTAAGGATTCCATATAAATTTTGGAATATCTGTATTAATGATATTCATTTATATATTACAACTTAAAGTTTACTTTCAATCAGTGGACAATGTTTTTGAATCAAAAATACCAAATAAGTTTAGCTTAAAATTTATATCTGAGGTTCCAGAGAGATGTTTCTTCGAAGCATCCATCTCAGAGTCAGCTGGAGGCTAAAAAGCTTAGTTATATTTTGATATTTGGGAAGTTTGTTGGAAATATCAAAAAGATTTTAAAACACAGGCTCATAGGTCATTGAAACAATACCTAGTCACTTAACCAAAGTCACAAAGAAAGTAAATATAGATCATTTAAGGGAACAGAAACCCACATGATCTGTTATCAAAAGGAATACTTATAACTGACAGAAATAAAATTTCCAGTCTTGCATTAGCTCACTTAACAAAGTTCATTTACTAAGTTAACTTAAATCTAAATTTAGTTAATACTGACTATGCATAAAACTTCTTCCTCAGGGTTCCTCTTCATAGTCTCTCACCACTTTTTGTATCCAGCCTGCCTTTCATTTTTCATCTAAATAAAATTAACTAGCTTATTTTGTGACTAAAATGTAATTTCATTTATCATATCTTCTTTCTTGCAAACATACATTTAATTTCCTACTGTATTCTGAGAAGTTACTGTATTGTTTTTAATAGCTTTAATTACATGTTTGAATAGAATCCTCAATTCTTAAAACTTTCAATTTAGTAAAACTAAGAAGAATAAATTATACACTGTCTTTACATTGGCATTTTATAAATTAGTGAGCTTAAACATCAGTGATAATTTTTTAAAACTTTTGTTTTCGTATAGAGAACATCTTAGTTGATACCAAACATTTTCATTAATATTCTCAAATACTTTTAATTATTTAATTTAGTAATTGATGGCTCAGTATCTTCTAAATAAATAAGCTCTCATCACTTAGCTTAAATTGGCACAGCTTTAGAATCTTAAGTTACCGAACATTTGGAAATATCATTTTAAGTAGACATTTCTAAAACATGATTACCTTAAACCTTTTACCCAAAGTCCTTATCTCATTTACATTTATCTTAAAGTTTTATCCAGAGAAGGCAATGGCACTCCACTCCAGTACTCTTTGCCTGGAAAATCCCATGGATGGAGGAACCTGGTAAGCTGCAGTCCATGGGGTCGCTAGGAGTTGGACACAACTGAGCAACTTTACTTTCACTTTTCACTTTTATGCATTGGAGAAGGAAATGGCAACCCACTCCAGTGTTCTTGCCTGGAGAATCTGAGGGATCAGGGAGCCTGGTGGGCTGCCGTCTATGGGATCGCACAGAGTCAGACATGACTGAAGCAACTTAGCAGCAGCAGCAGCAATGACATCTATACTAATTTAGATCTACAAAATTAAACATTAATATCAGGTGTCAACATAATATAGAATATTTTCCAGTTTATGAGAACCTGAAAGTCATCTTGGTCAGTTTTATTTAAATGTAAGCACTTTTTATTAAAATTGTTGCAAGGAGGAAGCCAATTCTAACCCCATGTTGGAACTGTTTATTTCATTTCCTTTTTGTTCCTTTTTTACTATTATCATACAGAATGGTTTGCCTCAGACAATCCTGCCCTTTTGCCTGACTGTCAAACTAAACTGTCTTTGTTCAGAACCCTGTCCACCTGTGGATGGCAGGAAGGAAGAAACTAACATATCCCCTGCCTGAGGCTTGCCCTTGTAGGAGATATTTGGAAGATTAATGGCCTTTTTTGTTTGCTTCCTCATCACCCCTCATCTCTAATCTATAAAAATGAACCTAGCCTCAGACCCCCAATAAGATGGTTATTTTGAGGTGCTAGCCTGCCATCTTCCTGGTCTGCCGGCTCCCTGATCAAAGTCTTCTTGCCTCACCACCTCATTTCTCAGATTTGTTGGCCTATTGTTCAGTGAGCAGAGCAAACTTGGACTCAGTAACAAAATTAAAAAGAGTTCTTCATAAATCCAATTCTAATAATACCTTTAGAAGTAGAGTTCTCATATGTATAATGTGTACACAGACATAAACAAAATTAGCAGTTAGAATACCTTAATGTTGCTTGCTCAGATGATTAAGGCTTACTCTCTACATAAGGTTTGGCTGTAGGAACATTCTCAGCAGTTTAGATTTAAAACTATCACTTTTTTTCCCCCTTGGTCTTGCCTGCTTAATTGGGTTTAGTCTAGGTCCTTGCAGTCTGTATTCATATTCTGGTTTAGACATTTGCAGCTGTTGAGTTTTTTAAGATTTTTTTTGACCTAAAGTTACTAAAATCAGTGGCAAGATTTTTATCGAACTGCTAAAGTTACTAAAATCAGTGGCAAGATTTTTATCGAACTGAAATGTGATTTACAAAGTTCTATGTTTTATAACTTTAGAGTTTGAATTTATCACATCTTCAAAACTTTGTGTAAGGTATTTAGCAAAGAACTTTCTGAGTTTATAAATTAAGCCAAAGTAAAATCACTTTTTATTTTATTAAACCCTGCATATTATTAGTTCCCTGGAGAAGGCAATGGCATCCCACTCCAATACTTTTGCTTGGAAAATCTCATGGACAGAGGAGCCTGGTAGGCTGCAGTCCACGGGGTCGCAAAAAGTCGGACACAACTGAGCAACTTCACTTTCACTTTTCACCTTCATGCATTGGAGAAGGAAACAGCAACCTACTTCAGTGTTCTTGCCTGGAGAATTCCATGGATGGCAGAGCCTAGTGGGCTGCCGTCTATGGGGTTGCACAGAGTCAGACACGACTAAAGAGACTTATCAGCGGCATTATTAGTTTCCAGTTTACTTATTTTGTATGACTCAGGTAACTATTGGTTTCTTCAGTATGTTTAGTTAATATTTCCTTTGTGGCAGTCTGAATGCCTTGTTTATCCCACAATATAGTTAAATACAAGCTGTAACCACCTTATATAAAGCCTGTTTAAATATACAATTTATATACCTTTATCTAGATTCCACCAACTTTAATACCTTTAACTTTAGCTCTAATAAGGATCCAGTCAACAAGCTTTGGTCTTGGGGGAGAGTTTAGAAAAAAAATTTTTTTTTTCTTTTTGTTCCCTATTTTACTTGCTTTTATATAAAAGGCTCTGGGATCTCCAGAGTCAGGTAGAGCTGAGGAAGTCAAGCCCTTTAGCCTAACTGTCCAAAATAACTAGTCAGATATCTCTGTGTAAAGTTTTTTAGCCCCTAAAATATATAACTTAAAACTGGGGTAAATAGAACAGACTTGTTTAGCTTTTAATGTTGGGGAACAATAGGAGGTTACGTTTCCTGCTGGGAAAGATTGAAGGCAGAAGAAGAAAAGGACAACAAAGAAGAGATGGTTGGATGGCATCACTAAGTCAATGGACATGAGTTTGGGCAAAATCCAGGAGGTGGTGAGGGACAGGGAAGCCTGGCATGCTGCAGTCCATAGGGTCACCAAGAGTGGGACAGGACTTGGTGACTGAACAACAAGGCCCATTGAGAAGAAGGTCTCAACGTAGCTTCCTAAACCAGTTTTACTCATTCAAAAATAAATAAATAAATAAATTCTTAGGTGAATTTGACTTTTGTTTTTATAGATAGCAACAAAGCAGTTGTTTACAATGAGGGCACTCTAGATTTAATAATTTGTTAGTTTATCTAATTTTCAAAAGATCCATTATTTGTCCACCAACAAATTATATCTCTACAGAGATGCAAGTGATTAAGAACACAAAAGGACCTCTTACAGGCCTAACACAAACATACAATAGAACAACCTAGGAAGATCACATAGGAGGTTTACGTTTCAAAGACACAGAAAAATCTGTTTCCTCATAGAAGGCCTTGCTTAAGGCTTTACTACGGAGAAGGGAATGGCAACCCACTCCAGTACTCTTGCCAGGAGAATCCCATGGATGGAGGAGTCTGGTAGGCTACAGTCCATGGGGTCGCTAAGAGTCAGGCATGAATTGAGCAACTTCACTTTCAATTTACACTTTCATGCATTGGAGAAGGAAATGGCAACCCACTCCAGTATTCTTGCCTGGAGAATCCCAGGGACAGAGGAGCCTGGTGGGCTGCCATCTATGGGGTCGCACAGAGTCGGACATGACTGAAGCGACTTAGCAGCTTTACCAAGCCAGCTTTTAATTTTTAACTGTGTGTGTTTTAAAGAGCCCCCTCAATAATTAGGGCAAGATTTAATTTCTCCAGTTAACTAGGTAATTGCAAATATGAGCTCTGTTCCTTGTGTCTTTCTACACCAGAGTCACCTGGATGTCTTTCAACTGAGCCCAGGTATTACTAAAACCGAGCCTGCCCCTACCAGTGCCTTGCTATGTTTGTGTATTTTCTTTATATGTTTCAACCAACTCCTGGATGTCTTTAATGGATTCCCTCTCTCTCAAAGTCTTTCAACCAGGTGGGAATTCCCTTGGTATCTTCTAACTGAGCCTCATACTGGTGGGTATTTCCTGGTGTCTTCCTGCTGCACTCACCTCCTATCTCCAGGAGCTTACTGAGGGGTTCAGATCAGATCAGATCAGTCGCTCAGTCATGTTCGACCCTTTGCGACCCCATGAATCACAGCATGCCAGGCCTCCCTATCCATCACCAACTCCAGGAGTTCACTGAGACTCACGTCCATAGAGTCAGTGATGCCATCCAGCCATCTCATCCTCTGTCGTCCCCTTCTCCTCCTGCCCCCAATCCCTCCCAGCATCAGAGTCTTCTCCAATGAGTCAACTCTTTGCATGAGGTGGCCAAAGTACTGGAGTTTCAGCTTTAGCATCATTCCTTCCAAAGAAAACCCAGGGCTGATCTCCTTCAGAATGGACTGGTTGGATCTCCTTGTAGTCCAAGGGACTCTCAAGAGTCTTCTCCAACACCACAGTTCAAAAGCATCAATTCTTTTGTGCTCAGCCTTCTTCACAGTCCAAATCTCACCTCCATACATGACCACAGGAAAAATCATAGCCTTGACTAGATGAACTGAACATGAACAACAGACTGGTTCCAAATAGGAAAAGGAGTTCGTCAAGGCTGTATATTGTCATCCTGTTTATTTAACTTATATGCAGAGTACATCATGAGAAATGCTGCACTGGAAGAAACACAAGTTGGAATCAAGATTGCCAGGAGAAATATCAATAACCTCAGATATGCAAATGGCACCACCCTTATGGCAGAAAGTGAAGAGGAACTAAAAAGCCTCTTGATGAAAGTGCAAGTGGAGAGTGAAAAAGTTGGCTTAAAGCTCAACATTCAGAAAACAAAGATCACGGCATCCGGTCCCATCACTTCATGGGAAATAGATGGGGAAACAGTTGAAACAGTGTAAGACTTTATTTTTCTGGGCTCCAAAATCACTGCAGATGGTGACTGCAGCCATGAAATTAAAAGATGCTTACTCCTTGGAAGGAAAGTTATGACCACCCTAGATAGCATATTCAAAAGCAGAGACATTACTTTGCCAACAAAGATTTGTCTAGTTAAGGCTATGGTTTTTCCTGTGGTCATGTATGGATGTGAGAGTTGGACTGTGAAGAAGGCTGAGCACCAAAGAATTGATGCTTTTGAACTGAGGGGTTAGGTGCCTGCTATATCCCACCAAATATAAATTCAGGATCTTGACCAGTATAGAGAAGGAAATGGCAACCCACTCCAGTATTCTTGCCTAGAAAATTCGGTGGAGAGAGGAGCCCAGTGGGCTGCTGTCCATGGGATTGCACAGAGTTATACATGACTGAAGCAACTTAGCAGCAGCAGCAGCAGCAGCAACCAGTATGGGAGATCTGCAGACCAGGAGAGATTTACTCAAATTCATCCTGAAGTCCCAAGGAAGTGGTTGGGCACAAGGGGCCTCTGCTGGTACCATGGCTATGGTTTTTGGTAGAGTTTAGGCAGAGGAGAAAAATCTGTTCTGGGTCCCTTGTGGTCTCCAAACTTTCGACTAAAACGTAGAGTCACAACCAGAAAGTAGAGAATTATTTTATTTGATTGGAACATTTAGGACTCTGAGCCCAGGATACAGCATCACAGCAGCTCTGAGATAACTGCTTAAAGGAGGCAGGAGGGGAAGTCAGGCTACATACAAGTTTACAACAAAGGGAGTAGGCAGTCTGAACATCAAAAATCATGTATCAAGTTAAGGAAGTTAATAGTATATGTTTGGAAGATGCAAGCCTCTGGACTCACTAAATTCATTCTTCTCATATGCACCTTAGCCTTCTGGGGCCAATCTTGTTTCTTTATTCACTTTGCTTTTCCCATTCCTCCAACTCCTCAGCAATCACCATGGAGGGTGGCAGTGTCTGCTGGATCACAGATTTGGGAACCCTCATTTACATTTAGAGCCCAGAAATTACTGATTGTTGTAATACTTTTTCTTCATTAATATGGCAGGAGATATTTTCATTTCACATCATAAAGGCAGGAACTTTTATTCCCTGATATATATAGCCCACAAGCCAGAATTGTGTCTTAACCAAAGAAGTGCTAAACGGTGTTGAATCATGGCTTCTCATTAATGGCTATATTATTTTCTATACATTTTGGTTAGTAATATAAAAATTAGTAAAAATGAATGTCTTCTTTAAAGTGTTTTCCATAGATACACTACAAGGCACAAATATAATTGCATATTTTGTTTTGTGTATGCATGATTTGTTCAGTCATGTCTGAATTTTTGCAACCCCACAGACTAGCCTGCCAGGCTCCTCTGTTCATGGGGTTTTTAAGGTAAGAATATGTCATTTTCCTCCTTCAGAGGAGCTTCCTGACCCAGGGATCAAACCTGCATCTCTTGACTCTCCTGCATTGCAAGTGGATTCTTTACCTGCTTAGCCATCAGGAAAGAGACATACTTTGTTTTGGTAAGTGTTAAAGAATGCTCTTCAAGGAGCTTCTTCCAATTTATATTTTACCTAAAAGATATATTTTTCTCAATATTATCATTAACAGTTATGATTATATTTTTATATCTGTGATGTGACAGGCAAACCGTTTCCATTCATTCATTTCCCCACCCCCCCCAACTTTCATTCTTTCAACAAACATTCTTTCAACTTTGAATGAACAGCCTCTCAAGTGCCAGTTGGTTTTGTACATATTGGAGAATATCATTCAACCTATCAAATGACACCTTTATTCTCATGGGTCTTCCTAGTGGAAGAGGTTAGGAAAAAGTAAACAACACAATGTCTGTCTGAACTAAGTAGGAATACATTAGGCTATTGGCTCTTATAGGAGTGATTGGATAGCCATTTGCTTAGATGGACAGGAAAGTTTATCCCCTCCCCTACATTGGAATCATGGACTCTTAACTATGAAACTGCCAGGAGAGGCTCATGAAAATATTCTTTCAATTTATAATATATAAGATGAAACTGAAGTGCCAAGAAGGAGCCATCCATGCAAAGGTGGACAGAGATGACAGGTAATGGCACAGAAGCAGAGCTGGCAGTGAAGACAAAGGCAACAGGGAATGGTGATTTGGGCATTTTTCAGGAAGTTAATGAAGTACCACTTATGTAGTCACAGGGACAAAGTGAGCTCGGATGAGTTTGGAGAGAGAGAGACCTGTGAAGTCTGAAATTCACATGACTGTTGGAGAATAAAGGATGGGTGAAATGGAGAAGAGAAGAAACACATAAACTTTTAGTAGGCTTTTTCATTTGTTAAATAGCGATGTATGCTTAGCGTAAGTATTCAAATGTATCACGTATTTCAAAACAATCATCCAGAACCAACTTCAGTAAATAAATAATACCATGGCAAGCTCCAAACTAGTTCTACTACTTTGTTCAAGCTTTTAAAATGATCAAGCCTTCCAAGTCACTTATCAGTAGATTTTAATGTATTGTTTCATTTATTATACTTATTGCAAGTTAGAGATAACTAGGCATCTTAGGAAAAGAGGCCTTTATAAATCATGTTGATTGTTTATATACCTGTGAATGACTCTAAATGATTAACCTATTTGAAATGAATCTACAAGGAAGCATATATTATTCTTCAATGCATACTCTATTCTACAAATATATAACAAGATTCTTTAGAAAAAATCCTAAAGTCTATTTCTGTTTAATTTTTACTATAAAAACTTTTTTTTAGAAAAAAAATGACACTTGGAAAATAACATGTAAATTAAAAAATTTATTCCATTTACTTCTTTATAGTACCTAGTTAAGTTCAGAGTTTTTCCATCAAGGAAGGATGAGCTCAGTTAGCTGAAAGAAGAAATCATTCATGTTTTATGCAATTACTTTAAAACTTTTCTTTGATTTTTTAAAAATTTTTGCTTATGGACAGAAATATTTAAAGTTCAAATAAATGTTGTAGTAGAAGGAATTTATAGTAGATAAGATCTCAAAAAATTGAAAAATAATTTTATATTCAGAGAAGAATTTAAAAAGAAATATAAGTACATATCATCTAAATAATGATATATTAAGGTGTCTTGACATGTAAAATCTTACAAAAACATCACTGTGTGTAGATGTCTTTACAGGAATATATTTTAGGAGGACTATTAGAGCTTATTTTGGAGGAGAAAGTCTAGCTATATTAGTGAATCAAAAAATTCTATATCTAAGAAGGATGCAAAGCAATATATACACCTTGCAAGGAAATATGTGCATTTCTGAATAAGCCAAAGAATCTTTTGATATTTCCATCTCAGCATGATCATCATAACTGAAAGTGCTAAAGTACTAACCCTGTGGCCCTCTTAGATAAAAGATAATGGTGTTGTCATTGTTGCCTAAATGATCTTTTTATGGTTTATGACAACATTTGTATAAAAATTATATGACTTTTATGTAAAATAAGTGTTACATGAGTTGTGTGTGTGCTCAATTATGTCAAATTCTTTGTGACCCTTTGGACTATAGCTGACCAGGCTCCTCTGTCCATGGGATTCTTCAGGTAAGAATTCTGGAGTGAGTTTCCATTCTCTCCTCCAGGGGATCTTCTCAATCAAGGGATTGAACCTATGTTTCCTGCATGATGTTTTACCAAAACCAAAAATATCCAGTAAGGAAAAATATCTTAGATTTTATTGGTGTTACATACTAGTATAAATTCAGTGATACTTCTGCATTCCTGATTTTCCACTGTGGTTTTCAGATGAAAATAAAAATAAATTATACACTAACTAATTAAGCTGTACTATGTGCTTTTAGTGGAGAAGGAAATGGCAATCCACTCCAGTATTGTTGCCTGGAGAATCCTGTGGACAGAGGAGCCTGGTGGGCTGCTGTCTATGGGGTTCACAGAGTCGGATAGGACTGAAGGGACTAAGCATGCATGCATGCATTGGAGACAGCAATGGCAACCCACTCCAGTATTCTTGCTTGGAGAATCCCAGAGACAGTGGAGCCTGGAGGGCTTCTGTCTATGGGGTTGCAAAGAGTTGGATATGACTGCAGTGACTTAGCAGCAGCATGTGCTTGTAGTTATTTATCTTATACATAAGTTCCTCTAGTTAAAGTGGTAATGATATCTCTTAAAATAATGGAAGAGATATATGCAGGTCTCTTTAAAGAAGTTCTTCTCAAAATGTTTATAATGCCAGGAATCAGGATATTTTGTTAAAATGCACACTGAACAGAAATTCAGGATGAGCATGATGTTCTAGGAGCTCTTTGCTACTAAATCATTCATGATAGATTTTTAAACATCTCATACTCTTTATACTCTCTCTCTCTCTGAATTTCAATTTGTATTAAATAATATAAAGGCTTTGAGATGCTTTTTTCACTTAAGAAGAAATGAGTTGTAGAATCTATGAAGTTCTATGATATGTCATTACAACTATTATTAGAGATTTTATATTTCTCTGCTCCCATAGCTTAAATGGTAGGGAGGAAATATGGCTCACATAACAATATCAAGTCTAAGTTTCTCCTCTCAACAGTATTTTACAGATTTCTCTACCCTTCTTAACATGTATCAGAAATGGCCCCATATGTCCAGAGATACTCCACAACGTTTCTAACTCCTATGAAAATGACCCAAAGTTGAGCCCCAGACATAGGACAATTTTACTAACAGGAAGACTAAAATTCGGTGATATCATTTAAGTTAATCACAGTATCTTAACTAAGACATGGCCAAGCTAAGACTGGAAAATCAGGGTCTTACTTTTAGGAATCAAAGTAACAAAAGATCTGTGAAAATCTCTTGTATCTATGAATATGTTTCAAATTGTGTATTTTAAATTGTTTAATTACATATTTAACTCCAAAATACAGAGAACATCAGGTTTTCTGTGTTTCTAGTTATTCTTTTCTTTCATTGCGATGTACTAAATTACAAAAATGTTCCTTATACCTTGAGTAGTATGATTTGCTTTATTTGGAAAACACTCTGTATAATGTGTGCATACTCAGTCACTCCACTGTGTCTGACTCTTTGCAACCCCATGGACTATAGCCCACCAGGTGCCTCTGTCCATGGAATTTTTCAGGCAAGAATAACAGAGTGGGTTGCCATTTCCTACTCCAGAGGATCTTCCTCACTCAGAAATAGAATGCACATCTCCTGCATTTCCTCCTTTGAGATATGGATTTTTAACCACTGCACCACCTAGGAAGCCCTACTCTGTATAATGCAACTCTGTATAATGCAACTATACTAATGAAATTATTTTTATTTCATTTTTATTTCATATTTGAAAATAATGGTAAAATATTAAAAATGCAGTGGCATTGTAAAGTATCAAGTTTTAAAGTTATCTATTTTCTTGAAAATTTCATATTTCAAATTACAGCTATTAAAAGTTTTTCAAAATGCAATTATGTTATGACTTTTTGGACAATAGTCCAACACTAAAATTTTAATCTGGATAATGCAATTATTCAATATATATAGTAAAATTAATGGTCTGGATTAAACAGTTTCACAATTTCTTGGATTGAAAATCCAAGCTTTTATAATTTGACTTATGTATCTGCTCAGAAAACATCTATATATTTTGCTTTCCAGTGTATGTGCCAAGGAAGTATGATTTCATAATACCAAAAGCAAGTAAAGGCCTTTAAACTCATAAAACAGCACTTTCAGTCATATAGTTTACTATGTGTTGACTCTAAGTTCACTTGGAACTTCAAGGCTGAAAAGTCTTATGCCTACATTCTGAGTTTATGAAGACTAAAATGTAAGAAATGGTCTTTCACTTCAGGTTTTAAAAATGACAGTCCAAAGATAAAAGTGTGTGATCTCGGTGATGTGGGAAAAGTATGTCCTTATAGAGAATTTATGGTATGTACTACAAGTGGTGAGATGGAAACTTCTCAATTTAGACCACTGTGTAGCTCCAGCTCAGATCATTCAGTTTTAGGACTTCTGTCCTCTATGATATACAGAGAAGAGTGAAAAAGTGATTTTCTTTCCCTCCACACAAGCACCTTTATTTTTGTTTGTTAACAGTCACCACAAATATTAGTACCTTAGGCTTTTAACTCTACTATGTGTCATGCTATTCATTCTATTTCTATAGATGCATAAAAACATCCATGACAGATAATTATATTGAAGAGAATGTCCACAAGAGTTATTACCTGCATTCCACTGGTCACTAAGATGAATAAACACAAAAACTTTCAACTGCAAGCTGTACCATTGCAATGTCAGCTCATTGAGCACCATGGCCTCTTAGAATGTTGTAATTTTAAAGTCCCAGTTCAAGCACAAATGTCTAAGGAATTATTTTTTATTAATTAGAACTCTGAATGCAAAATAGACTAACTGATTTATTACAGTCTCAGAGATCAATAAGGAACAAGGAGAAAACAGTTTGTAAGTAATTTGGAACAAAGAAAGCTTTGGAAATCCAGAACTAAAAATAATGACTAACATTTATTATATGCCTGTATTATCTATTTATTTAAGTTAACATGCACTTACATGAATAGCTATTTGTTATTCAATTAAGTCCTCTATAACATTTTAAATTATTTCTTCTACATGTATGCCTTTTATTTATGGGTGAAATATACAAATATTGGCAATCTACCAAGTTGCTAAGCTACTGACTCCAACTATATACAAAGAGGAAGTGAGCATTAATACTGCTGATCTTTTTCAATTTACAATGGATTATTGTTTTTGTTAAGTCGACTGTATAGTTCATAGGATCATGAGAGTCGGACACGTTTGAACAACTTTCACTTCACTAAGTCTTGTCTGACTCTTTGTGACCCCTTGGACTGTAGCCCCCAGGCTTCTCTGTTCATGGGATTTCCTAGGCAAGAACTCTGGAGTGGGTTGTCATTTCCTTCTCCACAATGAGGCTATGTCCCTATAAACTAAGCATACATTGAATAAACCATAAGTGGAAAATGCAGTTAACATACCTAACCTACTGAGCATCATAGTATAGCATAGTCTACTTTAAACACACTCAGAACACTTTAACTTTCAGTTGGAGAAGTCATCTATGACAAAACTATAATAAAATGCAGAATAGCTCATGTAATTAATGAATACTATACTGAAAGTGAAAAACGAATGGTGGTTTGAGTTTAGAATGGTTGTAAGCACATCTATTGTTTACCCTCATGATGGCATGGCTGGCTGGCAGCTGCCACTGCCCAGTGTCACAAGACATGACTTTACTGCATATCCATACTCTAGCAAACTATCAAAATTCAAAATTCAGAGTATAGTTCCTACTGAATGTATATGGCTTTTGCACCATTGTAAAGTCAAGCCATTGAAAGTCAGGGGCTTTTTGTGAAAGGATTTGGAGTGTTATTGGGCTTAACATGTTTTCCATTGTAGTATCTCAAGTACCTGGGGAACTGTATTTTGATTAATAGTAGAGTTAGCCAAGGTTTTTCTGTACAGAGCCAGAGAAAAAATATTTTTGGCTTTGCAGGCATGAACAGTTCTGTAACATATCTAGAAGTCAGGTAAAAGAGGCTCACCCTGGTCAAATATGGAACATTGTAGCATAATAGATTATACCTCCTTGAATACAATTAATTCAAGCAAGAATAAATAATAAATGAAAAGAATATATAATCAATGCTTAAATTGGTGAATCACAACTTAAAAAAATGTGGGTATTCATGTGATCTCAATGAATCTGCAATAAAATAGTTGTTAATTACAAAGGGAAAAGGGTAATTTTACAGTAGAAAAAATTGGCAGCCACAACCTTTTATCCAGCTAGTAAAGTTTCTTGTTATTGTTTAGTCAATATGCCATACCTAACTCTTTGAAAATACATGGACTATAGCCTGCCAGGATCCTCTGTCCAAGAAATTTCCCAGGCAATAATATTGGAGTGGATTGCCATTACTTTCTCCATGGTCGAACTTGAGCCTCCTGACTGGCAGGCGAATTCTTTACCACTGAGCAACCTAGGAAGCCCACTTGAAAAATTTACATATCAGTAATTGGACACATAAAAGTTGTATGGCACCTGATAAAATACAATTTGAAAAGAATAAATAAGCTAAAGTTGCTTCTGCCCCTAAAATGGATAATTTGAATTTATTCATAAAGAAGCATCAGACAGCTCCAAACTGATAAACATTCTACAAATGTTCTTGAAAATTTTGTGTAAGGTTGGAATCATATTGAAATAAATAAGTAAACATAATACACAGTCTATGAACCTATAGGTAGTTAGAATAGGAAAAAGGAGATCAGAATGGCAGTGCCTAAAAGACAAAGAAGGGAAAACCCTGCAAATATATAACAAATGAAGGTCTCAGGACCAGAGTGAGGACCTCAGGTAAAACAAACAGCCCTCCAGGTTAGCCCAATTTACATAGGGCAGGCTCAGGGAGAGGAGAAAAAAAAAAAAAAACAACTATAAAAACAGGATCCCAAGTTGAGCTGATGGCTTCTATTCTCTTTGCATCTTTTGGGTCAGCCCGCCATTACGCCTCAAGGATGTATTTTCCTTTGCTTTCTAAATAAAACTGAGCTGTAACAAAGCCATAACACTGGTCCATTCAAGCAAATTACACAGGTCTGTAACACTGGTTCATCTGAGGAAATTATACAGGGCTGTAACACTGATCTATCCGTTGCTTCGAATTTTTACACACTCTCCCTACATTTATGGTGCTGTGACGGGTTTAACCTGGCTAAAACAACCTTGGCTCAGCCCCTGTGAGGTGGAGGCCAAACACGGCAGAAGCCCAACTCAGCAAAAGCTCCCACAGTGGAAGTGTAATGCAAAGAAAACCCAGCGCAGGGGAAGTGACAAGAAGCCCAGCATGCTGGAAACCCGGGACAGCAAAAATAAACTCAGCAGAAAGCTCACGCAGCTCAGTCTCAGATTCCAGAAGACCTCGAGTTAAGGTAGGAGGTCCTCACTCCTAAGGCTGAAAGGACATATGGCTAACAAAATCTTAATTCCTTTACAATCTCTCATTTGTTGTTTCTTCAAACCCCACCACGAACAGGCTAACGGCAGTGGGTGTAATTGAGGGACTCTGCCAGGAGCTACTTCTCAGTGTGTCCCAAAGGCTCCACTATGTGCTGTGCCCTAATAGCTGTTGCTCAAGTGAGTAGCGGATTTTTCTGTCCTTAATCTTCTTCATGCCAAGGATCAGACCAATGAAAACTGAGCACAGGCCAGGTATTTATCAGATTTTCTGGCAGATTATGAAGGGGATTTCTCAGCACGTTTTTCCCACTGCTTTTTCCTCCTGACCTTCAACTCCTCTCTCGAGGACTTGAGTCTGGCCAAAACCCATGGAGAACCTCATGAACCTGAGGCTCTGATGTCTTATTTCCAAAATTCAGTGAGAGACACAGTGATAGGTAAAAGGTGGATTTGTTTGAATTCAGAGAGAAGCACACTCCACAGGGTGTGGGCCATCACAGAGGAGAGTGTAGTGGCCATGGGATGTGGTATGGTTAGTTTTTTTCGAGCTGGGTGATTTCATATGCTAATGAGTGGGAACCATCCACTTCATTTTTTGACAGTGTCTTGGAACTGTCCTGGCACCTCTGTGTGTGTCATTTAGCTTGCAGATTGAGAATCAAGGTTTAGTTGAATTTGACCTGTCACCTTGGACCCATCTGATTTTAATTAGTCTACGTTATGCCCTTGGGCTATGTCATTTTTTTCCAAAAATTGTGCCGTGCCCTCCTGTTTCATGCTCATTTCCTGAGCTGTCTCGACCCACATTGTTACCTCTACAATCTTCTGAAGGGACAACCAGAAAATATCTGGCCCTTGGGAGAGAAACACTGTATAATTTCCAATCCCTCTAGATATTCAGGACTTCATCTTCCATGTTTCTTACAACATGTGCGACAACAACATCTCTCACTGATGAAGGCGGTGACAGGCACACGATGCCTGTTAGAAGTCCATCTGTTGGCATCTCTTCAAGGGCAATTGGGGTTCCAGGGATAAGTTTTGCCACGTTGGGAGTTAGCCCTGTAGGCTGTTTGGACCCAAATCCTTATCACTTTTCTCCTAAACTTACAAACATACCCCCAGATCAAATCTCCACTCCACTTTTATGGAACATCTGGTCTGTTGCCTCTTACCAATTTGTTCTTAAACCACTTACCAACTCCTACAACCAGGACCCTGCCCCCTTGTAGGCAACATTGCTCCACCCTGCTTATTGTTAAAATACTCTTAATGCCCTTAACAGGACCAGATAACGCATTCATTTGTTATTACTTCTGTTATTACCTAAAGTAGGTCTATGACAATGAAATATTTACCATTGGAGACACCCTAACCTGCTCTTATGGGGGACTAGAGGAGGAAATCAATGACTTATGGTCCCTCAGAGCAGTAAGACGACAAGGCTTTTGGCTGCTTCAACAGGTTCCCAGTATCAGGGCACAGGCTTGGATTGCTTTAAAGTGAAGGATTGCTTTGCATCATGATATCTATGCCCATCTGCGGTGAACAAACTGGCAGTGAGTTAAGATTACAACTCCTTAATTCTACTCAGCACTGCTCATGCTGGAGACCTTGGGGACACCCAACTCCAGTCCAGGCATCCCTGGAGGTCGACCTGCCTTGACATGCCTAGGGATCTGGTCCTTGAAAGTTTGTCATGCCTCAACCGGTTCAGGGATCCATTGGTCCAGGGGTCCCAGGAGGTCAACATGCTTCAACCTACCTACCCAGGGACCCAATTCTTGGGAGGCTGACCTGCCTCGACCTGCTCAGAGATTCTATGTCCAGGAGGCTATCATGCCTCAGCCTGCCTGGGGATCTGCACCCTTTCCCAGGGATGCCTGGCTCTTAGGTTGCAACAGTACTGGGTAGGATAAGCTTCAAAAAGACTCACCTTAACGAAGTCCATGCATGGAAATTGAAGGAAGCCTATTTGTTTCTCTCTCTCTCTCTCTTTTTTTCCTCCCTGTCATCACTGTCTTTCAGATGGGAAATAACCAGTCCACTTCCAGCAGACACCCTTGAGATGTCTCCTTGATAACTGGAAGCTGTTTGATCCTCTAATCCTAGAGAAATCACTTAAAATTCTTTTGTGCCACTTTGTGGTCATGGTATCCTCTAGGGGACAAGAAACACTGGCCTGAGAATGGAAGTTTAAGTTACAATACTATCCTATAGCTAGACTTATTCTGCAAAAGACAAGGGAAATGGACAGAGATCCCCTATGTTCAAATTTTCTTCCAACTAAGAGATATGAAGGAACTCTGTCTTAAGTATGGGATTGTTGTATGTCCTAAAAGTGAACCTACTAGACAAATGGTGTTAAGCACAGACAACCAAGAGAAGGAACCCCCCTGTGAAGGCTCACCTCTCATAGCTTCCAAGTTGCTTGGTGCTCCTTCCTTGGATTCAAATGTGCCCCATATTTGGGAGTACCCACTCCACAAAAGCCAACTTGAGTGTGTCCCTTAGTTGAGACTGGAGGAGAATTTGGACCAACCTGAGTCAATAAGCCCTTCTCCCTCTTAGAGCTAAGACAGATCAAACAAGATCTGGAAAGCTATACAGATGACCCAGGCAAATATATACATACATTCCAAAATACTATCTTGGTCTTTGACTTGACATGGAAGAACATCATGGTCGTATTTAGTCAAACTTTATCTTACCTTGAGCATGCTAGGGTCTTAAAGGAAGCCTGGAGGTATGCTACAAGGCTTCACATGTCAAACAATAAATACCCAGTAGGGGAAGCTGCAGTCCCCTCTTTAGATCCTAATTGGAATTATGATGACCCTGAACACATCTGGGAAAGGGATCATTTTCTCATCTGTGTGAAGGCAGGACCGAAAGCAGCCCAGGAAAAAGTAATCAGCTATGCTTGGGTCTCAGCAATAACTCAGGAACCTGATGAGAACCCCATTGCGTTTCTGGAAAGGCTAAAAGAGGCCCTTGAAAAATTTACCAATCTGGACTTAGACTCTTATGAGAGACAGGTGATTTTAAAGGGCAAATTCCTGTACCAATGTGCATCACACATCAGAATAAAGTTGCAACAGCTACAGCAGCAGGATGCTTTTGCCTCTTTTGATAAGATGGTCCAGACAGCCACCAATACCTTTTATACCAGAGAACAGGAGAGAGAGGCCAAGGCCCAGGGGAGGGAGAAAAGCAAAGATACAATGCGTGCCCAGATGCTGAACATCCTCCAGGGAAGCTGTATGGCAAACCCCGAGTCCTTGAACAAAAAGGCATGAGGCAAATGCCTAATCTGTAGACAGTGGGACATTGGTCCAAAGAGTGTCCAAACCATGATAAATCTCCTAAAATGGCTTGCTACAAATGCCATCAACTGGGACACTGAGCGTCACTCTACCCTCAGGAGCCAAGAGCCTCAAGATCAAGCACCAAGCTTCCCTCATGATGGTTCACCAGGACTGAAGTGGCCCACTCCCGCTAACCCACCTATCATGATAATGATCACAGGGCTGGAATCAAGGGTGCAACTGGATGTGGCAGGTAGGTCCAAGAATTTCTTGATTGACACAGGGGCTACCTACTCTGTCTTGATCTCTTACTCCGGAGCCTTCTCCTCCCAAACCTGTACCATTTTGGGTGCTACAGGAAAAGCAACTACTAAAAGATTCATCCAAGCACTTCTTTGTTGCTGGGATGGACAAATATTTTTCCCACCAGTTTCTGGTGATCTCTGAGTGTCTACTCCCTTACTGGGAAGAAATATATTCACTAAGCTGGGGACCACTCTTGTGATGGGAAGCTTTTCAGCCCCTAGAGCCCTACAGCTTCTGGTTACTACTGAAGCACCCATTATGTCTCCAATAAAGAGGGACCAAAAACTATGGGAGGACAAAATTAACCCCCAGGTATGGGACTAGGGAACTGGACAAGCCCACCAAGCTGAACGGGTCATCATTGTCCTCCAAGATCCCACTCGGTTTCCAAACCAGAAAGAATATCCCCTTAGAAGAGAAACTCGGGAAGGACTACAGTCTGTAATAAATTCCTGGCCAGTGGGCTACTGGTTCCCACAAGTTCACTGTGTAACACCCCGATCATGCATGTAAAGAAAAAGGATGGGACTTGGCGAATGGTTCAAAATCTTTGGATCATAAATGAAGATGTAGTTCCCCTCCGTCCCACAGTACCCAATCCCTATGTAATCTTGGACGAAATCCCTTCCAGTGCCAGGTGGTTTACAGTCTTGCATCTCAAAGATGGATTCTTTTGCATACCATTGACTAAAGAATCCCAATGTCTTTTGCCTTTGAGTGGGAGGCTCCAGAAGAAAAACATCAACAGATGACTTGGACAGTATTACCTCAGGGTTTCAGAGATAGCCCCCACTTGTTTGGACAGGCCCTTAGCCAGGATCTCCTAGATCTGGACCTGGGACCTAATGGGAAAATGCCCCTAAACATGCAAGTTTCTAAACTTTTTGGCAGAAAGGGGATATAAAGTCTCTCATGCTAAGGCACAGAGAGTTGAGACAAAGGTCACTTATCTGGGAGTTCAGATTACTGGGACCTGAGCTCCAGCCTGTAGCTTACCTATCCAAGAGGCTCGACCCAACCACCCAAGCCTGGCCTCCCTGCTTTTGAAATCTTGCAACTATTCTAATGTTGATGCTATACTATGCTATGTTAAGTCACTTCAGTCGTGTCCGACTCTGTGTGACCCCATAGACGGCAGCCCACCAGGCTTCCCTGTCCCTGGGATTCTCCAGGCAAGAACACTGGAGTGGGTTGCCATTTCCTTCTCCAATGCATGAAAGTGAAAAGAGAAAGTGAACTCGCTCAGTCATGTCTGACATTTAGCGACCCCATGGACTGCAGCCTACCAGGCTCCTCCATCTGTGGGATTTTCCAGGCAAGAATACTGGAGTGGGGTGCCATTGCCTTCTCCATCTAATGTTGATAGAAGATACTTTAAAACTCTCTTTTGGGGGCAAATTAACTATTTTTACCAGCCACCAAGTGAAACAACTCCTAAATGGGAGAGCCATTTATGGATGCCTGATCAAAGGATCCTCAGATATTGAGGAGTACTGATGGAAAATCCTGACTATATGCCTTTGTGAAGTTCTTAACTTGGCCACCCATCTGCCTACCCCGGAGGACTCTCTCCCCTTTCACTCTTGCTTAGAAACCTTGGACCACTGGACAAAATCACAAGAGGGATTGTCAGAAGATCCTTTGACCAATTCTGAGGAAATCCGATACACTGATGGAAGAAGCTTTGTCTTGGATGGGAAAAGAAGAGCTGGATATGCAGTAGTCTCCAATTTTGAGACCGTAAAGCCTAAACCTTTGCCTCCAGGTACTTCAGCCCAGGTACTGAGCTCATAGCCCTGACTCGAGCTTTAGAGCTGGGAAAAGGAAAAAGAGTAGCTATTTACACTGACTCCAAGTATGCCTTTCTGGTGCTATATGCACATGGTGCTATATGCACATGCTGCTATTCGGAAAGAAAGAGAACACTTGACCACCCAAGGGTACCCAATGAAATATGGTGATCAAATCCTTAGGCTCTTAGAGGCAGTTCATCTGCTCACTAAGGTTTTAGTCTCCCACTCTAAGGGACACCAAAAAGGGAGCACAGAAGTGACACTAGGGAACCAAGCAGCCAATCAGACAGCTAAGAGAGCAGCATTACACAACAGTAACCTCCTTATGTTGCCACCTTAGTTCCACAGACTAATCTGCCAAAAACTCCTTCATGTACCAAAGGTGAGACTCTTAAAACTAAGAGTGAAGGCTTTCAAGAAGATCATATGGGATAGTTCCACAAGGAGGGACTCCTTTTTCTTCCTGGGAACCGCCAATGGAAGTTGGTTTACTCTTTACATGCCATCACTCATTTAGGGGAGAAGGCCTTCCAAAGATTAGTAGAAAGATCCTTCAGAGGAACAGGGTTCCAAACAACTATAAGGCAAGTGGTCTCCTCTTGTCCCACTTGCCAATTAAACAACCCCAAGGAGCTCGAAGACCCCAGCTGGCCGAGCCTGTCCAACAATGTGGGACCTATCCAGGAGAGGACTAGCAGATGGACTTCACCTAGATGCCAATTTCTCAAGGGTATAAATAGCTATTAGTCATGATAGATACATTCACAGGATGGATTTAAGGCTTTCCCATGCCGACTGAGAAAGCTGAGGAGGTGGTAAAAAAAAAAAAAAAAAAAAAAAAAAAACTGCTCCATGAAATCATTCCGAGATTTGGTCTGCCCAAGTCATTACAAAGTGACAGTGGAACATCATTCACTTCTAAGGTCACCCAAGGGGTCTCTGAAGCATTGAGCATGTTTTATTATCTCCATTATGCCTGGAGGCCTTAGCCTTCAGGAAAAGTAGGAAGAGCAAACTAATTCTTAAAATCAGCAATAAAAATGATAACCCAGAAGACCTCCCTGGGATGAAAGGAGGCTTTACCAATAGTTCTCCTCAACACCCGTATTTCCCCTAAGGAACAGGTTGGTCTCAGTCCTTATAAGATGCTATATGGGAGACCTTTTGTTTTTGTCAGTGGCTTCTTCCTTTATCCAGAGGCTCAGCCCATCCACTCTTACACCATGGCCATTGGGCAATTCCAACAAGATGTACACTTATGGGGTGTCAACCAAGACCCAAAAGATTCTAAAGAGTCACTATATATGTGCTCCAGTTACTCAAGTCCTAATTAAAGCCTGAGAAGATGTGTCCCCAAAGTCTCACTCCAGCCCACATGGAAGGGTCCCTACCCTGTAATACTTTCTACCCCCACAGCAGTAAAGGAACTAGAATACGAATCCTGGATTCACTATTCATGGGTCAAGCCATGGAAGAAAAAAGAAGAGGACACTCAATATACCTGCGAACCCTTGGGAGATCTCAGATACCTATTCAGGACTACAAATGAGTGCAATTCTAATGAACACACCCAAAATTAAGCTTCTGGGGATAAGATTTCCCAGGACAGCTCTAAAGAGTCAACACAGCTTGGCAGGGGTTGTACTCCAAAATACACAAGAGATAGATCTCTTGATCCCAGAACCAGGAGATACTGGAGCCGACTTAAATGAAGCATGTTGTTTCTGGGCAAATAGCTCTGGCTAAGTTAAATAAAGTCTCACAATCCTCAAGAAAAGCATTCAGATCCTACAGGACCTCAAAGAATGAGCTGGAGAGTTCTCAAGGTGACTACAATCTCTCTTTGGGGATCCTTCTCCTAGCAAGGGGGAATTTGGAATTGGCTAATGCTCCTACTTAATGTCATCCTGCTTATTTAAATTCTATGCAGAATAAATCATGAGAAATGCTGGGCTGGAAGAAGCTAAAGCTGGAATAGAGATTGCCGGGAGAAATATCAATCACCTCAGATATGCAGATGACGCCACCCTTATGGCAGAAAGTGAAGAGGAACTAAAAAGTCTCTTGATGAAAGTGAAAGTGGAGAGTGAAAAAGTTGGCTTAAAGCTCAACATTCAGAAAACAAAGATCATGGCATATGGTCCCATCACTTCATGGGAAATAGATGGGTAAACAGTGGAAACAGTGTTAGACTTTATTTTTCTGGGCTGCAAAATCACTGCAGATGGTGATTGCAGCCATGAAATGAAAAGATGCTTCTTCCTTGGAAGGAAAGTTATGACCAACCTGGTTAGCATATTAAAAAGCAGAGACATTACTTTGTCAACAAAGGTCCACCTAGTCAACGCTATGATTTTTCCAGTGGTCATGTATGGATGTGAGAGTTTGACTGTGAAGAAAGCTGAGCACTGAAGAATTGATGCTTTTGAACTATGGTGCTGGAGAAGACTCTTGAGAGTCCCTTGGACTGCAAGGAGATCCAACCAGTTCACTCTAAAGGAGATCAGTCCTGGGTGTTCTTTGGAAGGATTGATGCTAAAGCTGAAACTCCAGTACTTTGGCCACCTCATGTGAAGAGTTGACTCATTGGAAAAGACTCTGATGCTGGGAGGGATTGGGGGCAGGAGGAGAAGGGAATGACAGAGGATGAGATGGATGGATGATATCACTGACTCGATGGACGTGAGTTGGGTGAACTCTGGGAGTTGGTGATGGACAGGGAGGCCTGCTGTGCTGCAATTTATGGGGTTGCAAAGAGTCAGAAACGACGGAAGGACTGAACTGAACTGAATGCCCCTACTAATCCCTGTTATCACCATATCGATGCTGTTTATTATTGCTCCATGTGCTATCAATTGTCTAACCTGTTTTGTCTCTGCCCAGGTCAACAAGCTACAACATGCAGTGCCAGTTCAACAAGGATATACAAAACTACACCCAATCACAGAAAATATCACTCACCCTTACCTGGGCACCACTGTAAGGACTCTGTGGCTTGAGACTAGCAAGAGGGGGAGGCCCAATGCCCCTTGCCACCCCAGTTCAGCAGGAAGTAGCCAGAGAGACCTCAATGCCCCTATTCCCAAAGAATTGGGCCTCCCATCTCTTGAGGCGGTATTTTTAGGTAGTTAAAGTTGGCAAAAGGAGTCCAGAATGGCAGTGGCTAAAAGACAAAGAAGGGAAAAGCCCTCAAAAATAGAACAAAGGAAGCCCCGAGGACCAGAGTGAGGACCTCTGGTAAAACAAACAGCCCTCCTGGTTATCTCAATCTACATAGGGCAGGCTCAGGGGGAGGAGAGAAAAAAAAATAAAATAAAAAGAGGAGCCCAAACTGAGCCAGGGGCTTCACTTCTTTTCATGTCTTTTGGATTGGCCCACCCTCACAACTCCAGGGTATATTTTCCTTTGCTTTCCAAATAAAACTGAGTTGTACCAGAGCTGTAACACTGGTCCGTCTGAGAAAATTACAAGGGGCTACAATACTGGTCCATCCATTGCTTCAAATGTTTGCTGTGGCGAGACAAAACTGAGGAAATTATGTACTCCCCTGACAAATCCATGTCAGAATAAATAAATCAGAATCTGTTGAAATGGTATGCAGAAAAATTGCATTTTTAAAGTCTCGTGGCTCAGATGGTAAAGAATCTGCCTGCAATGCAGGAGACCTGGGTTTGATCCCTTGGTTGGGAAGATCCCCTGGACAAGGGAAAGGCTACACACTCCAGTATTCTGGCCTAGAGAATTCCATGGACTGTATAGTCCATGGAATCGCAAAGAGTCGGACACAACTGAATGACTTTCACTCTTTCTAGATGATGTTAGTTTGCAGCCAACTTTGAGATCTGCATATCTATGGAAGGAAGAGAGAGCAGCCATTGGTAGGATCAAGTGTTGTGTTCTGGGTTGTGTGATCAATACAAAAAGTAAATAATACTCATCTGTAGGATCTATTATATTAAATGCAGAGTCTCATGAAGTATATCCACTTGTGACACCATGCAAAACTAAAATCACGCTTTCTCACTCAAGTACCCTGAAACTTCATTACCAGGATTATCTCCAAGGAACATACTAGTAGAAACTTACTGATTTTATTTCAGGTTGCTTCTTTGAATGTGCTAGGGTCTGATTTTAGTTATCTACCTTGTAAATACGAAGGAAATTAATTATTAAGTGTTTTTGTAGGAAGAAGAGTCAAATGTTTTCAATCTGTGGAGAAACAGCTTCTAAAGACAGAAAATCATTGAAAACCATTCTTTGGGCATTAAGGTTTGAGAAACATTGAAATTCATAAGAATAAAACTATCCCAAAGATCAAGGAATTAGTGTTCCCCAAACAATCCCTTAATGTTCACACACATTATCAGATAAATTATGAATTCAACAAATATTCAAATTCTAGAGAATCAAAGTTGTAAGTTTACTTTCAGTTATCAAACATGTGTCTACATGAATAAGCTGTAATTAACACCATCATAGAATTTTAGTTTCAATTTGTGCACTCAGAAGCATCATGTAAATGTTATACACAGGTAAAACATTTTGTTATAGAGGTGCCATTGGTCTAAATTAGACATATACTATAAAGTTAGATTTCATGTATGCTGGCCCTGGGTGGAATCTTGATTGTCCCAAGACTTACATATCTTTTAGCTCTTTTTTTTTTCATCCTCTCTCTGTAACTGGCTCCTCAGCTCCATCACAGCTGACACACAGTTAACAGGGCACAGTCTACATGAAATATCTCCAGCAGCTGCAAGATCTCACTGCATTCTTTGTCATTCATTGCAAATTTCAAGGGCATCTGATTAATACCAATTTTCCAATCATGGTCCAGGTAGATCAACTAATTTAGTCCAATTATTTATAATCTGTGCTTGAAATGATATAGATCAAAAGTATTTGAGATGAGAAATTAAATATTTTAACTTGGCCCTCTCGTGTTAAATTTAGAGTTATCAGATGCACCACTTACATGTCTGTATTGGATAATTTTATTCTATTTTTTTTTTTTTTTTAATAAGCAATCTAACCTTACTCCTAAAGCAGCTAGGGAAAGTTGAAAAAACAAAATCCCAAATTAGTAGAAGGAAACAAATCATAAACATCAGAAGAGAAATAAATGAAATAGAAACAAAGAAAATAGTAGCAAAAATCAATTAAACTAAAAGCTGGATCTTTGAGAGGATAAACTAAGTTGAAACATCTATAGCCAGACTCATCAAGAAAGAAGGAGAGGACTCAAATCAATAAAATTAGAAATTAAAAAGGAACAGTGACAACTGATAGTGCAGAAATACACAGGATCATAAGAAAGTACTACAAGCAACTATATGCCAATAAAATGATCAATCTGGAAAAAATGGACAAGTTCTTAGAATGGTACTTCCAGGACTGAACCAGGAAGGTACAGAAAATATGAAAGGACCAGTCACAAGTAATCAAACTAAACCAATACAATATTGTAATTAGCCTCCAATTAAAATAAATAAATTTATATTTAAAAAAATCTTCCAACAAAGAAAACTCCAGGGCCAGATGACTTCACAGGTTAATTCTATCAAATGTTTAGAGAAGAGCTAATACCTGTCTTTCTCAAATTCTTCCAAAAATTGCAGATAGAGGAACACTGCCAGGCTTATTCTCTCAGGCCACCATCACTGTGATACCAAACCAAAGATATTACAAAAATGGGGAAAAAAAAATCCAGTTTTCACCTGTTTCACCAAAATATTTGTCCTGTTTCCATGATAATATTTTCCCACAGCATTTTGTACAACTCTTCCTGAAAAAGAAATATTTCCCTCTCCTTCTTAACTAATTCCAAATTCTGCTTTTCCCTGAGCATTCATAGCCTCCAAGCTATTCTAAGTAACATTTTTATCAGTTAATATTTTGCATTAAAAACTTCCAAAACAAACCTGAATATTGCTTGGCAGATAAGAAATGCATTATGAATATTAGGAACTGATGTGAAATAGAGGCAAATAGAAGGCATTCTGGGGTGCTGATCAACAACAGTCTTCAGAGCAGCACTTCTGCTGGGATGAATTAATCTTCTGTATGAATGACTGTATTCATGGATGAATGACTCTTCTCAAGCCCAGAATAAGTCTGGTCTTGAGCCATCTCTTTAAGATTCTATGTCTGGGAATAGTTCATCTGATTGGGAGAGATTATAATATGTTCCTATGCCCTGGCATTTTGGAAAGTGAAGGCTAGTACCAAAGAGCTTCCAGGAAATCTTTAAGCTTTGCACAGAAATGGTGAGCATTGGGTTATAACATCCCACAAAAAAATACACACAATGGGATAGGTTTTGGTGTTTGCTTTTATTGTTGCATTTGTTCTCTTAGAAAAGAAATCAGAGTGCTTGTAGGAAAAACCGATGAATGTTGAGGATGGAGGGAAAGCTGAAACACTAAGGTAAATCATGGGACTTCCCCAATGGCTCAGTGGTTAAGATTCCAGGCTTTCACTGCAGTGGATGTGGGTTTGGTTCCTGATCAGGAAACTAAGATCACATATGCCACGTGGCCAAAAATATATTAAGTAGTCCATAGCAAAAAAGATGTAGGAAGGATGATATGATTACGATGAAAATTGGTGCCTGGGACCAGTTTTGTGGAAGACACTTTTTCCTCAGAACAGGAGACAGTAGGTGATTTGGGGATGCTATAAGATCATTACACTTATTGTGCCGTTTATTTATTATTATTACATCAATTCCACCTCAACTCATCAGGCATCAGATCTTGGAGGTTGTGGACCTCTGATAGTGACTCCAAGGTTTGGTTTAATTTATGATAAATTTAGGTAATTGGGAGTTAAAAGTTGATTTTTCACCACTATTCTTTTCCAGTACAATTTATTTAATGTACATATTGTTCAGGTCTGTTTTGTCTACATCAGATCAGATCAGATCAGTCGCTCAGTCGTGTCCGACTCTTTGCGACCCCATGAACTGCAGCACGCCAGGCCTCACTATCCATCACCAGCTCTCGGAGTTCACCCAGACTCACGTTCATCGAGTCAGTGATGCCATCCAGCCATCTCATCCTCTGTCGTCCCCTTCTCCTCCTGCCCTCAATCCCTCCCAGCATCAGAGTCTTCTCCAATGAGTCAACTCTTCGCATGAGGTGGCCAAAAAACTGGAGTTTCCGCTGTAGCATCATTCCTTCCAAAGAAATCCTAGGGCTGATCTCCTTCAGAATGGACCGGTTGGATCTCCTTGCAGTCCAAGGGACTCTCAAGAGTCTTCTCCAACACCACAGTTCAAAAGCATCAATTCTTCAGCGCTCAGCCTTCTTCACAGTCCAGCTCTCACATCCATACATGACCACAGGAAAGACCATAGCCTTGACTAGGCGAACCTTTGTTGGCAAAGTGATGTCTCTGCTTTTGAATATGCTATCTAGGTTGGTCATAACTTTCCTTCCAAGGAGTAAGCGTCTTTTAATTTCATGGCTGCAGTCACCATCTGCAGTGATTTTGGAGCCCAGAAATATAAAGTCTGACACTGTTTCCACTGTTTCTCCATCTATTTCCCATGTAGTGATGTTACCAGATGCCATGATCTTTGTTTTCTGAATGTTGACCTTTAAGCCAACCTTTTCACTCTCCACTTTCACTTTCATCAAGAGGCTTTTGAGTTCCTCTTCACTTTCTGCCATAAGGGTGGTATCATCTGCATATCTGAGGTGATTGATATTTCTCCCAGCAATCTTGATTCCAGCTTGTGTTTCCACCAGTCCAGCATTTCTCATGATGTACTCTGCATATAAGTTAAATAAACATGGTGACAATATACAGCCTTGACGTACTCCTTTTCCTATTTGGAACCAGTCTGTTTATCTACATATGTATATATAATTATTTTAACCTTCATTTTTATCGTCACTTTCTGAACAAGATTATACTAATGATTACCCAAAGCCAGGCAACATACTGCATAGGCATAGTCATAGGAATGGAAAATAATTTCAGAAAGTTTATCAGTCACTCTCATAACTCACTAATGAAAACATAAGAGTTCTCTGGATCTCATTTTAAGAAACCCTTTCTAATAGATACCCCACAAATATATATAAAATCCAATGTAATTTTCAGTAATATCATTAATGCTTCTGGAATTTTCAGATCTAGAAATATTTACCTGAATTGCTATTTGTTAAGATTGTATATGGAGTGCCAAGAGATTTTATTTTTTCAGTATAATTTTCTTGATTTTAAAAATAACACATTGTTATTAGAGAATCTTTAACATATCTTGAAAGCTGTAAGAGCTATAATCCCACTAAACAGAGCTAATAACAACTAAAGTAAGAACACATTTATGTACTTAGCATCTCTATTTCACTTACATGTTTCTGTCTCTCTATGCAGTTTAAAGTTGATGCCTTATATGATAGTTTTCTCTTAATATTGTGCCATATGTGTTTATCTTTACCATAAAAACTTGTTTTCAAAAGTCAGTCATCCCCTCATTCAGTTCAGTCAGTTCAGTCACTCAGTTGTGTCCAACTCTCTGCAACCCCATGAACTGCAGCACACCAGGCCACCCTGTCCATCACCAACTCCGGGAGTTGACTCAAACTCATGTCCATTGAGTTGCTGAGAGCATCCAGCCATCTCATCCTTTGTCATCTCCTCCTCCTATCCCCAATCTCCCCCAGCATGAGTCTTTTGCAATGAGTCAACTCAGCATGAGGTGGCCAAGGTATTGGAGTTTCAGCTTCAGCATCAGTCCTTCCAAAGAACACCCAGGACTGATCTCCTTTAGAGTGAACTGGTTGGATCTCCTTGCAGTCCAAGGGACTCGCAAGAGTCTTCTCCAACACCACAGTTCAAAAGCATCAATTCTTCAGCGCTCAGCCTTCTTCACAGTCCAACTCTCACATCCATACATGACCACTGGAAAAACCATAGCCTTGACTACACAGACTTTTGTTGACAAAGTAATGTCTCTGCTTTTGAATATGCTATCTAGGTTGGTCATAACTTCCCTTCCAAGGAGTAAGCGTCTTTTCACTTCATGGCCGCAATCACCATCTGCAGTGATTTTGGAGCCCCCAAAATAAAGTCTGACAATGTTTCCACATCTATTTCCAATGAAATCATGGGACCAGATGCTATGATCTTAGTTTTCTGAATGTTAAGCCTTAAGTCAACTTTTTCACTGTCCTCTTTCACTTTCATCAAGAAGCTTTTTATTTCCTCTTCACTTTCTGCCATAAGGGTGGTGTCATCTGCATATCTGAGGTTATTGATATTTCTCCCAGTAATCTTGATTCCAGCTTGTGCTTCTTCCAGCCTACTCTGCAGATAAGTTGAATAAGCAAGGTGACAATATACAGCCTTGGTGTACTCCTTTTCCAATTTGTAACCATTCTGTTGTTCCATGTCCAGTTCTAACTCTTGCTTCCTGACCTGCATATAGGTTTCTCAAGAGCAGGTCAGGTGGTCGGGTATTCCCATCTCTTTCAGAATTTTCCAAAGTTTATTGTGATCCACATAGTCAAAGGCTTTGGCATAGTCAGTAAAACAGAAATAGATGGTTTTCTGGAACTCTCTTGTTTTTTCGATGATCCAGTGAATGTTGGCAATTTGATCTCTGGTTCCTCTACCTTTTCAAAAACCAGCTTGAACATCAGGAAGTTCACAGTTCATGTATTGCTGAAGCCTGGCTTGGAGAATTTTGAGCATTACTCTACTAGCATGTGAGATGAGTACAATTGTGCAGCAGTTTGAGCCTTCTTTGGCATTGTGTTTCTTTGGGATTGGAATGAAAATTGACTTTTTCAGTCCTGTGGCCACTGCTGACTTTTCCAAATTTGCTGGCCTATTGAGTGCAGCACTTTCACAGCATCATTTTTCAGGATTTGAAATAGCTCAACTGGAATTCCATTACGTCCACTGGCTTTCTTCATAGTGATGCTTTCCAAGGCCAACTTGACTTCACATTCCAGGATGTCTGGCTCTAGGTCAGTAATCACACCATCATGAATATCTTGGTTGTGAAGATCTCTTTTGTATAGTTCTTCTGTATATTCTTGCCACCTCTTCTTTAAATTTTCTGCTTCTGTTAGGTCCATACCATTTCTGTCCTTTATCGAGCCCATCTTTGCATGAAATGTTCCCTTGGTATCTCTAATTTTCTTGAAGAGATCTCTAGTCTTTCCCATTCTGTTATTTTCCTCTATTTCTTTGCAGTGATCACTGAGGAAGGCTTTCTTATCTCTCTTTGCTATTCTTTGGAACTCTGCATTCAGATGCTTATATTTTTCCTTTTTTCCTTTGCTTTTCACTTCTCTTCTTTTCACAGCTATTTGTAAGGCCTCTACAGACAGCTATTTTGCTTTTTTGCATTTCTTTTCCATGGGGATGGTCCTGTACAATGTCATGAACCTCCATCTGTAGTTCAACAGGCACTGTATCAGATCTAGTCCCTTAAATAGATTTCTCACTTCCACTGTATAAGCATAAGGGATTTGATAGGTCATATCTGAATGGTCTAGTGGTTTTCCCACTTTCTTCAATTTAAGTCTGAATTAGTCCTTTGAGATCAATCTTATTTATATATTTTTAAAGTTATTTATTTGGTTATATCCAGTCTTAGTTTTACATGTGGAATTCATTTCTTTCGACCAAGGATTGAACCTGGACCATCTCCATTAAAAGCATGGAGTCTTAATCATTGGATCATCAAGCAAGTAACTGAATCAACTCTAAACTTTTTCAAAAGGGATTGTTTGGTTAAATTTCTGATGATCAGATTATCTTAATTAGTAATTGTATTTGCGTATATGTTTGTATGGGAAGTCAAGTTCGTCCAAGATAAGGGGCACACGATGATAATAAGACTAAAGTATAAAAGCAAAAATAAATGGGACCTAATTAAACTTAAAAGTTTCTGCACAACAAAGGAAATTATAAGCAAGGTGAAAAGACAGCCTTCAGAACGGGACAAAATAAAAGCAAATGAAGCAACTGACAAACAACTAATCTCAAAAATATACAAGCAACTTCTACAGCTCAATTCCAGAAAAATAAATGATCCAATCAAAAAATGGGCCAAAGAACTAAATAGACAGTTCTCCAAAGAAGACATACAGATGGCTAACAAACACATGAAAAGATGCTCAACATCACTCATTATCAGAGAAATGCAAATCAAAACCACTATGAGGTACCATTTCACATCAGTCAGAAGGTCTGTGATCCAAAAGCCTACAAGCAATAAATGCTGGAGAGGGTGTGGAAAAAAGGGAACCCTCTTACACTGTTGGTGGGAATGCAAACTAGTACAGCCACTATGGAGAACAGTGTGGAGATTCTTTAAAAAACTGGAAATAGAGCTGCCTTATGATCCAGGAATCCCACTGCTGGGCATACAAACTGAGGAAACCAGAACTGAAAGAGACATGTGTACCCCAATGTTCATCGCAACACTGTTTTTAATAGCCAGGACATGGAAGCTACACTAGATGTCCATCAGCAGATGAATGGATAAGAAAGCTGTGATACATATACACAATGGAGTATTACTCAGCCATTAAAAAGAATGCATTTGAGTCAGTTCTAATGAGGTGGATGAAACTGGAGCCTATTATGCAGAGTGAAGTAAGCCAGAAAGAAAAACACAAATATAGTATACTAACGCATATATATGGAATTTAGAAAGATGGCAACAATAACCCTGTATCAGATCAGATCAGTCGCTCAGTCGTGTCCGACTCTTTGCGACCCCATGAACCGCAGCACGCCAGGCCTCCCTAGACAGCAAAAGAGACACTGATGTATAGAACAGTCTTTTGGACTCTGTGGGAGAGGGAAAGTGTGGGATGATTTGGGAGAATGGCATTGAAACATGTATAATATCATATATGAAACGAGTTGCCAGTCCATGTTCAATGCACGATACTGGATGCTTGAGGCTGGTGCACTGGGACAACCCAGAGGGATGGTATGGGGAGGGAGGTGGGAGGAGGGTTCAGAGTGGGGCACCCGTGTATAACTGTGGCGGATTCATTTTGATATATGGCAAAACCAATACAATATTGTAAATTTAAAATGTAAAATTAAATTAAAAAAAAAAGACTAAAGTAAAGCAAAACATTTTCCAAATAATGAAAACACCACGTCATTCTAAATAAGATTGCATATATTATTTAACAAATGAATACAACCAAGGGGCAAAGGCAGCCAATCTAAAACTTTCACTATAAAGTATAAATTCCTTTCCATTTTATTGATTTTTAAAATAAATGAGAAGATGGCGGAGGATTAGGACGGGGAATACGCTTTCTCCTCCACAAATTCATCAATGGGACATCTGGGCGCCGAGTAAATACCACAAACAGCTTCGGAGTGCTGGCGGACGACGTCGGACAACCAGAAAAGCAACTCACTGCCTTCTAAAGGAGGTAGGAAAGAATATAGAAGCCAGAGAGAGACAAAGAGGGAGGGGCGGACCTCTGTCCGGGGAAGGGAGTGTTAAAAAGAGAAGTTTCCAAACACCAGGAAACACTCTCCCTGCGGAATCTGCGCCAAACCTGGGAAACACGGAGACTATCATAACAGGGAGGAGAACAGTTGAGCAATTAGAACCCACAGACTGCGGGCCCTGCGGTAACTTCCGCAGCGGAAAAGCACCGCTGCAAACGCCCGCATTTGCCATTGGGGAGCCTGGGCTGGGCAGGGAGACGCCTTGGCCGTTCCCTTGCGGGCCGCTCCCCTGCCGGCGCTCCCCAGAGGGACGCTCCCCCGCGGGACTCTCCCCCACTGGACGCTCCCCCGCCGGCCACTCCCGCGCAGGCGTGCCCCCGCCCGCTATGCTGGCGGCTCCCACGAGGGCCACCCCATCCCCTCCCCCCACCCGCCGGCCCGCCATTCCCGTCGCCGGCCCCTCCCCCTCTGCGGGCCTCAGCGCAGACTTAGTTCGCCTGATTGTCTGGAGTGCTGCCTAACTGGAGTAGTTTGGGCCGGCAATCCAGATTGTGCAGCGCTGGCCCAGAACACCGCCGAACCGTGCACAGAACAAAGAACTATACAGACCAACCACAGAGAAAGGGGCCTATATATCCTGAGAAATTTAAGCCGGAACAAGGAACTAGCTGAAAATGAACTGAACCCACAACAATAATAGAGAAACTCTTATATATATTGTTACTATTTTTACCATCATTATTTCCTTTTTTTTTTTTTCTTTTTTTAATATATATATATATATTTTAAATTTTTATTATTTTTTAATTGGAAAAAGGAAAACAAAAAAATTTTTTTTCCTTTTAATTTTTTTTGTTGTTGTTTGTTTTGTTTCTTTTATTTTTATTTTTTTTTATCCTCTAGTACTTCTTTAATCTCCACGTTTAGATATAACTTTTGCGACCCTGTTTTTTTTTTTTTTTTTTTTTTTTCCTTTTTGTCCTTTGCTTTTTTCCTTTCCTTTTTTCTTTTCTTTACTGATTACTGACTAGATCTGTCTCTCTCCTTCACACTCCTTCCTTTTATCCTCCTGACCACCTCTGTCTCCTTCCTCCCTTTTTCCTTCTATGTATAATTCTGTGAACATCTCTGAGCGGTCCAGTTGTGGAATGCATTATAGAAGAAGAAGTTTTTGAGACTACTGTAAAAATAAGACCAATAACTGGAACCAGGAGACTTAAGTCCATACCCTGATCCCACGAAACACTAATTGACAGGAGCTCATTAAAAGCCTCCATACCTACTCTGAAACCAAGCATCACACAAAGACCAGCAAGTTCCACAACAAGACATACCAAGCAAATTCTCCAGAAAAACAAGAACACAGCCTGAGCTCCAATACACAGGCTACACAAAGCGACCCCAAAAGCATAGACATCTCATAACTCACTACTAGACACTCCACTGCACCCCAGAGAAAAGAAATCCAGCTCCACCCACCAGAACACCGATACAAGCTTCCATAAACAAGAAACCTCGACAAGCCACTGGTACAAACCCACATATAGTGCAGAAACGCCACAATAAAGAGAACTCCACAGACTACCAGAATACAGTAAAGACGCCCCAAACTTAGCAATTTAAACAAGATGAAAAGACAGAAGAATTCCCAGCAGGTAAAGGAACAGGATAATTACCCACCAAACCAAACAAAAGAGGAAGAAATAGCGAACCTACCTGATAAAGAATTCTGAATAATGATAGTGAAATTAATCCAAAATCTGGAAAGCAAAATGGAATCACGGATAAATAGCCTGGAGAAAAGCATTGAGAAGATGCAAGAAAGATTTAACAAGGACCTAGAAGAAATAAAAAAGAGTCAATATATAATGAATAATGCAATAAATGAGATCCAAAACACTCTGGAGGCAACAAATAGTAGAATAACAGAGGCAGAAGATAGAATTAGCGAATTAGAAGATAGAATGGCAGAATTAAAGGAATCAGAGGAGAAAAAAGAAAAACGAATTAAAAGAAATGAGGACAATCTCAGAGACCTCCAGGACAATATTAAACGTTACAATATTCGAATCATAGGAGTCCCAGAAGAAGAAGACAAAAAGAAAGACCATGAGAAGATACTAGAGGAGATAATAGTTGAAAACTTCCCTAAAATGGGGAAGGAAATAATCACTCAAGTCCAAGAAACCCAGAGAGCCCCAAATAGGATAAACCCAAGACAAAACACCCCAAGACACATATTAATCAAATTAACAAAGATCAAACACAAAGAACAAATATTAAAAGCAGCAAGGGAAAAACAACAAATAACACACAAGGGAATTCCCATAAGGATAACAGCTGATCTTTCAATAGAAACTCTCCAAGCCAGGAGGGAATGGCAAGACATACTTAAAGTGATGAAAGAAAAGAACCTACAGCCCAGATTATTGTAACCAGCAAGGATCTCATTCAAATATGAAGGAGAAATCAAAACCTTTACAGACAAGCAAAAGCTGAGAGAATTCAGCACCACCAAACCAGCTCTCCAACAAATACTAAAGGACCTTCTCTAGACAGGAAACACAAAAAGGATATATAAATTCAAACCCAAAACAACAAAGTAAATGGCAACGGGATCATATTTATCATTAATTACCTTAAATGTAAATGGGTTGAATGCCCCAACCAAAAGACAGAGACTGGCTGAATGGATACAAAAACAAGACCCCTCCATATGCTGTCTACAAGAAACCCACCTCAAAACAGGGGACACATACAGACTGAAAGTCAAGGGCTGGAAAAAGATTTTCCAGGCAAATAGAGACCAAAAGAAAGCAGGAGTAGCAATACTCATATCAGATAAAATAGACTTTAAAACAAAGGATGTGAAAAGAGACAAAGAAGGTCACTACCTAATGATCAAAGGATCAATCCAAGAAGAAGATATAACAATTATAAATATATATGCACCCAACTTAGGAGCACCACAATATATAAGACAAATACTAACAAGAATGAAAGGAGAAATCAACAATAACACAATAATAGTGGGAGACTTTAATACCCCACTCACACCAATGGATAGATCAACTAAACAGAAAATTAACAAGGAAACACAAACTTTAAACGATACAATAGACCAGTTAGAACTAATTGATATCTATAGGACATTTCATCCCAAAACAATGAATTTCACCTTTTTCTCAAGTGCACACGGAACCTTCTCCAGGATAGACCACATCCTGGGCCATAAATCCAGCCTTGGTAAGTTCAGAAAAATTGAAATCATTCCAAGCATTTTTTCTGACCACAATGCAGTAAGAGTAAATCTCAATAACAGGAGAAAATCTATTAAAAAGACCAACATATGGAGGCTGAACAACACACTCCTGAATAACCAACAAATCACAGAAGAAATCAAAAAAGAAATCAAATTCTGCATAGAAACGAATGAAAATGAAAACACTACAACCCAAAACCTGTGGGACACTGTAAAAGCAGTCCTAAGGGGAAAGTTCATAGCAATACAGGCATACCTCAAGAAACAAGAAAAAAGCCAAATAAATAACCTAACTCTACACCTAAAGCAACTGGAAAAGGAAGAAATGAAGCACCCCAAGGTTAGTAGAAGGAAAGAAATCCTAAAAATTAGGGCAGAAATAAATGCAAAAGAAACAAAAGAAACCATAGCAAAAATCAACAAAGCCAAAAAGCTGGTTCTTTGAAAGGGTAAATAAAATTGACAAACCACTAGCCAGACTCATCAAGAAACAAAGGGAGAAAAATCAAATCAATAAAATTAGAAATGAAAATGGAGAGATCACAACAGACAGCACAGAAATACAAAGGATCATAAGAGACTACTATCAGCAATTATATGGCAATAAAATGGACAATGTGGAAGAAATGGACAAATTCTTAGAAAAGTACAACTTTCCAAAACTGGATCAGGAAGAAATAGAAAATCTTAACAGACCCATCACAAGCACGGAAATTGAAACTGTAATCAGAAATCTTCCAGCAAACAAAAGCCCAGGTCCAGACGGCTTCACAGCTGAATTCTACCAAAAATTTAGAGAAGAGCTAACACCTATCCTACTCAAACTGTTCCAGAAAATTGCAGAAGAAGGCAAACTTCCAAACTCATTCTATGAGGCCACCATCACCCTAATACCAAAACCTGACAAAGATCCCACAAAAAAAGAAAACTACATGCCAATATCACTGATGAACATAGATGCAAAAATCCTTAACAAAATTCTAGCAATCAGAATCCAACAACACATTAAAAAGATCATACATCATGACCAAGTGGGCTTTATCCCAGGAATGCAAGGATTCTTCAATATCCGCAAATCAATCAACGTAATACACCACATTAACAAACTGAAGAATAAAAACCATATGATTATCTCAATAGATGCAGAGAAAGCCTTTGACAAAGTTCAACATCCATTTATGATAAAAACTCTCCAGAAAGCAGGAATAGAAGGAACATACCTCAACATAATAAAAGCTATATATGACAAGCCCACAGCAAACATTATCCTCAATGGTGAAAAATTGAAAGCATTTCCTCTAAAGTCAGGAACAAGACAAGGATGCCCACTTTCACCATTACTATTCAACATAGTTTTGGAAGTTTTGGCCACAGCAATCAGAGCAGAAAAAGAAATAAAAGGAATCCAAATTGGAAAAGAAGAAGTAAAACTCTCACTATTTGCAGATGACATGATCCTCTACGTAGAAAACCCTAAAGATTCCACCAGAAAATTACTAGAACTGATCAATGAATATGGTAAAGTTGCAGGATATAAAATTAACACACAGAAATCCCTTGCATTCCTGTACACTAATAACGAGAAAATAGAAAGAGAAATTAAGAAAACAATTCCATTCACCATTGCAATGAAAACAATAAAATACTTAGGAATATATCTTCCTAAAGAATCTAAAGACCTATATATAGAAAACTATAAAACACTGGTGAAAGAAATCAAAGAGGACACTAATAGATGGAGAAATATACCATGTTCATGGATTGGTAGAATCAATATAGTGAAAATGAATACACTACCCAAAGCAATTTATAGATTCAATGCAATCCCCATCAAGCTACCAACGGTATTCTTCACAGAGCTAGAACAAATAATTTCTCAATTTGTATGGAAATACAAAAAACCTCGAATAGCCAAAGCAATCTTGAGAAAGAAGAACGGAACTGGAGGAATTAACCTGCCTGACTTCAGGCTCTACTACAAAGCCACAGTCATCAAGACAGTATGGTACTGGCACAAGGACAGAAATATAGATCAATGGAACAAAATAGAAAGCCCAGAGATAAATCCACGCACATATGGTCACCTTATCTTTGACAAAGGAGGCAAGAATATACAATGGATTAAAGACAATGTCTTTAACAAGTGGTGCTGGGAAAACTGGTCAAACACTTGTAAAAGAATGAAACTAGAACACTTTCTAACACCATACACAAAAATAAACTCAAAATGGATTAAAGAGCTAAATGTAAGACCAGAAACCATAAAACTCCTAGAGGAAAACATAGGCAAAACACTCTCTGACTTACATCACAGCAGGATCCTCTATGACCCACCTCCCAGAATATTGGAAATAAAATCAAAAATGAACAAATGGGACCTAATCAAACTTAAAAAGCTTCTGCACAACAAAGGAAACTATAAGCAAGATGAAAAGACAGCCTTCAGAATGGGAGAAAATAATAGCAAATGAAGCAACTGACAAACAACTAATCTCAAAAATATACAAGCAACTTCTACAGCTCAATGCCAGAAAAATAAATGACCCAATCAAAAAATGGGCCAAAGAACTCAATAGACATTTCTCCAAAGAAGACATACAGATGGCTAACAAACACATGAAAAGATGCTCAACATCACTCATTATCAGAGAAATGCAAATCAAAACCACTATGAGATACCATTTCACGCCAATCAGAATGGCTGCTATCCAAAAGTCTACAAGCAATAAATGCTGGAGAGGGTGCGGAGAGAAGGGAACCCTCTTGCACTGTTGGTGGGAATGCAAACTAGTACAGCCACTTTGGAGAACAGTATGGAGATTCCTCAAAAAACTGCGAATAGAACTGCCTTATGATCCAGCAATCCCACTGCTGGGCATATACACTGAGAAAACCAGAATTGAAAGAGACACGTGTACCCCAATGTTCATAGCAGCACTGTTTGCAATAGCCAGAACGTGGAAGCAACCTAGATGTCCATCCACAGATGAATGGATAAGCAAGTGGTGGTACATATACACAATGGAGTATTACTCAGCCATTAAAAAGAATACATTTGAATCAGTTCTAAGGAGGTGGATGGAACTGGAGCCTATTATACAGAGTGAAGTAAGCCAGAAACAAAAACACAAATACAGTATACTAACGCATATATATGGAATTTAGAAAGATGGTAAAAAATAACCCTATTTACGAGACAACAAAAGAGACACTGATGTATAGACCAGACTTTTGGACTCTGGGACCGGGAGAGGGTGAGATGATTGGGGAGAATAGCATTGAAATATGTATAATATTATATCTGAAATGTATTAATTGTTCAAACTAAACACTATCATGTTACAATTTGTTCATACTAGATGTTTGTAATGTTTCTGATAATCAATAAAAGAGATTCTTGATCAAAAAAAAAAAAATAAAATAAAATAAATGAAAATGCCAAAAAGACTTACACATGGTGAAAATCTTAAATTTTTTTTTTTTCTACATGAAAGGGTAAAGAAATTGATTATAGACAAACACAAAACATGCTAGTATATAATATATATATATATATATATATATATATATATATATATATCCTATTTTATTTACTGAAATTACATGCCAAAATTTTTGCTTGGTATTTCAATATTGTCTAATTTTTTAAAAAAATCAAATCTGGAGGAGTAAGACTGAGATAAACTCACTACCTCTCTGCTTATGATATTGTATAATTATGAATCATCATAGCTTGCTTAAGGCCTTGTGATTGCATTTGTATAAAACGTGAACTTTATTTTTAAAATCCGGGGTTACTGGATTTCAAGAGTTGTGACAGTCTCACCAGCTTGACTCTTTTGAATATTTGTTTAACAATTTGTATTCACTTATTTCATCATTAATAATAAGCAAATACATCAAAGATACTAATTACTTCTTAAATATAGAGATAAACAAGGTGATTAATCTTTTCTGAACTTCCACAACTAAAGGAAGAGAAAGACTAGTTAACAATTGCTTGCAATTCAGAGTGCAATAGCATTTAATACAATAAGAAAAGCAGAAATGTGTGGGAACAGTTCATCTTTGAAGGAAGTTCAGAGATGCCTGAGCCTCATATAGTTAAGAGTCAGTAGGAGTCAGTCAGGTGATGAATTGGGGTTGGAGGTGGAGGAGTGGAGGATGAGCACTCCTGGTGAAATACAAAGTTTGTAGAGAGGCATGAAAGCAAGCCATGCCCTGTAATATATGAGCATTTGCAAATAGTTTAGTAAGTTTCTTATTGAGATATAATTGGACTGGAGCTAGGTCATAAACCAACTTGAATGTAATAGTTTGGAATTTGATTCTGAAAGACATAAGGAATTGTGGATAGTTGGAAAGGGATCAGCAACGTAACTTTTTTAACTAAATTATTGCTTGCATTGTGGAGACAGATTAAAGTGTAGGAAGAATCAGAACACATCATTATTCATTGCACTGGTACTGAAAAGAGGTCATGAGGACCTGAGTTATATAAAACAGACAAGCAGATAAAGATGTGAAAAATACTTAAAAGCATAACTGGGACTCTATGGTATTATAGTGGATAAAAGTCTGCCTACCAATGCAGGGGACACAGGCTTGGTCCCTTGTCTGGGAAGATCTCATATGTGTGAAGCAACTAAGCCCAAGTGCTACAACTACAGACCCCTCACTTTAGAGCCTGTGATGTGCAACTACTGAGTTCACCTGCTGCAACTACTGAAGCCCACGTGCCTACAGCCTGTGTTCTACTACAAGAGAAGGCACTGCAATGAGAAGCTCAGAACACCGCAATGAGGCAACAAAGAAGAGCCTCCACTTGGCACAACCAGAGAAAGCCCAAGCAGCAACGAAGCCAGTGAAACAAAAAAAAATATTTTATTTAAAAAAAAATTTGTATAACTAAACTAACAGTAAATTAGAGATGATTTCTCTTTCTAGCATTTCCAATTGACTGATTACATAAATAATATGTGGAAATTCCCTGTCAGACCATCAAGGCTGCTGTAAAAGAAATATCATAGACTGAGTGGCTTCAACAGCAAACTTTTATTTCTCACAGTTCTGGAGGATAGGCAGTCCAAGATCAAAAATCTGGCAGATCTAATAAATGCCCTCTTCCTAATTCATAGACAGTCATCATCTCACTGTGTCTTGTGTGACAGAAGAGGCAAGGGGAGCCCTCTGGGGTTTTCTTTTATAAGTGCCCCTAACCTAGTTCATGAGGGCTCCATCCTAAAAAGCCGAGAGCTCCACTTCCAAATATCATCACATTGGGTGAGGCTTTAATATAAGAGTTTGGGGAGGACATACACAAATTCAACCCATAGCAACCTCTTTTGTTCTTTAGAGTCATTCATTTGGGTTTTATGTGTGTGTTTATTAATTGTCTTTCCTCACAATTAGATGTATTTGTTGCTCCATATGTTCAAGCACCTGTTAAATGGTGCAAAGTTTTTTTTTTTTTTTTTTTTTTGAGTAAAATTATGCTTCATTTATGATGGATTGTCTAGGTAATGAAAAGGGAATTAAAAGTTGCTCATTCCTGAGTAAAGCTAATTTCCACTAATGGACTATAATGAAGTGGTCCAAACTTTTTCAGAACTGCTCTCAGTATGAATTTTTTCCTTTTCTTTTTTTCATTTTCTCCATCCTTGTATAGGTATCAGATCTACATCATAGTCTGGAGTTTCTCCCTGCCCACTCAAATACTTTCCTTCTTTTTCATTCACAAGCACTTCCCTTATTAATCACTTGCATGTCTAATCCCATTCACCATCTACTGTGAGAGCCAAAACATACTACACAGAGGGTACCAGGAGAGCCCTAGAAAGCAGTTGTTAGGTAGGCTTAGGGACGGGCTTATTCACCAATGGGTATAAGATCTGAGGGTTTAGCAGGGCATAGATGTTGGAACAAAATGGCAAAGTTCTTGCTATAGAGGTCACCTGCAATAACCTGGGAAAGTGTTCTGAAGAAATAACTTTACTAATATGAAAGTTTAAATATTTCAGTCATATGGGAATAGTGCCTACAATGGCAGTAGAATGGACTGATTGTTACTAATTTGCATCAATGTCTTACAGGGAATAGAGTGAAACTGGGGGAAAAAATTAAAACCTAAGTTCAGAAGTTAAAGAGATTATCTTGTATTAAAAAAAAAAAAAAAAAAAAAAAAAAAATACCTTTATCTCCTTTATTGGGAAAGAGGTCACACCTAAAGAGCAAATTCGGGATTTGATAGGATCTTGGAATTCCAAAGACATGTAAATACTAAGCCAAGGCACATGCCCTGGTTGGAGTAACCTCTAAGTCGGGTCCTTGATGCAAAAGTATAAAGTACATAGCACAAAAGGACAAGGGGAAATCTCTGAAACTGCCTTCTACTTTGGTCAAGGGTAGTAAATAAAAAATTATATTGCCTTCTGGGACAAGAATGTGATTAGTGCCATCTTTATAAGGCTAAATGATGCAGGCATGGTGGCTCCTATCATTTTATTTAATTCTGCAATTTGGTCCTTTAAGTAGAGGATGAATTTATGGAATTTCTGTAGGCTACTGTTAGCTCATGCAGTAGTAGCTGCAATTAGAGCTGCTGTACTGAATGTGATATCACTGCTAGAGTTGATTAAAAAGACTTTACATGCATGACACACAGGCACTGGTTTCGAAAAGCATTATTTTATATAACGATTAGAAAAGAGTATAAAAAGCAGTTCATTCTATAGTCTGAAGACAGGGAGCATGATTTCTCCAGCTTTGCTCATCTTTCTCAAGATTATTTTGGTTATTCTGGGTCTTTGGTATAGCATTACTATTTTAAAATGCTTTATTCTAGTTCTGTGAAAAATACTCTTAGCATTTTGATAAGTTTTGCATTGAATCTGTAGACTGCCTTAGGTAGTATGGTCATTTCAACAATGTTATTTTTTCCAATCAAAGAACACAGTGTATCTTATCTGTTTTCATTATCCTCAGTTTCCTTAATCAGTATGTTGGAGTTTTCCAAGCACAGATCTTTTACCATCCTTGGTAAGTTTATTCCTAGATATTTTATCATCTTTTCAATGATATTAAATAGGGTTGTTCCCTTAATTTCTTTTAGATACAGAAGACAAACTAGTGGTTACCAGCAGGGGGAAGGATGTGGGAGGGGCAAGGTAGAGGTAGAGTATTTAGAGGTACAAATTATTATATATAAAATAAGCTAGTAGATTACATTGTACAGTACAGGGAATATAGCCAATATTTTATAATAACTATAAATAAAGTATGATTTTTAAAAAATTGTGAATTGCTATGTTGTACACCTGTAGTTCAGTTCAGTCGCTCAGTCGTGTCCGACTCTGTGAGACCCCATAGACGGCAGCCCACCAGGCTCTCCTGTCCCTGGGATTCTCCAGGCAAGACTCCTGAAGTTCACGAAACTCATGTCCATCAAGTTGGTGATGCCATCCAGCCATCTTATTCTTAGTCGTCCCCTTCTCCTGCCCCCAATCCCTCCCAGCAACAGAATCTTTTCCAATGAGTCAACTCTTCGCATGAGGTGGCCAAAGTATTGGAGTTTCAGCTTTAGCTTCATTCCTTCCAAAGAAAACCCAGGACTGGTCTCCTTTAGAATGGACTGGTTGGATCTTCTTGCAGTCCAAGGGACTCTCAAGAGTCTTCTCCAACACCGCAGTTCAAAAGCATCAATTCTTCCATGCTCAGCTTTCTTAATAGTCCAACTCTCACATCCATACATGACCACTGGAAAAACAATAGCCTTGATTAGACGAACTTTTGTTGGCAAAGTAATGTCTCTGCTTTTTAATATGCTCTCTAGGTTGGTCATACCTTTCCTTTCAAGGAGGAAGCGTCTTTTAATTTCATGGCTGCAATCACCATCTGCAGTGATTTTGGAGCCCCAAAGAATAAAGTCTGACACTGTTTCCATTGTTTCCCCATCTATTTCCCATGAAGTCATGGGGCCAGATGCCATGATCTTCATTACTGACTCGATGGATGTGAGTCTGAGTGACCTCTGGGAGTTGGTGATGGACAGGGAGGCCTGGCGTGCTGCAGTTCATGGGGTCGCGAAGAGTCGGACACGACTGAGCGACTGATCTGATCTGATCTGATCTGAAGCCAACTTTTTCACTCTCCACTTTCACTTTCATCAAGAAGCTTTTTAGTTTCTCTTTACTTTCTGCCATAAGGGTGGTGTCATCTGCATATCTGAGGTTATGATATTTCTCCCGACAATCTTGATTCCAGCTTGTGCTTCTTCCAGCCAGGCGTTTCTCATGATGTCTTTGCAGAGAAGTTAAATAAGCAGGGTGACAATATACAGCCTTGGTGTACTCCTTTCTCTATTTGGAACCAGTCTGTTTTTCCATATCCAGTTCTAATTGTTGCTTCCTGACCGGCATATAGGTTTCTCAAGAGGCAGATCAGGTGGCCTGGTGTTCCCATCTCTTTCAGAATTTTCCAGTTTCTTGTGATCCACACAGTCAAAGGCTTTGGCATAGTCAATAAAGCAGAAATAGATATGTTTCTGGAACTCTCTTGCTTTTTCCATGATCCAGCAGATGTTGGCAATTTGATCTCTGGTTCCTCTGCCTTTTCTAAAACCAGCTTGAACATCAGGAAGTTCACGGTTCACGTATTGCTGAAGCCTGGCTTGGAGAATATTGAGGATTACTTTACTAGCATATGAGATGAGTGCAATTGTGTGGTAGTTTGAGCATTCTTTGGCACTGCCTTTCTTTGGGATTGGAATGAAAACTGACCTTTTCCAGTTCTGTGGCCACTGCTGAGATTTCCAAATTTGTTAGAATATTGAGTGCAGTACTTTCACAGCATTATCTTTCAGGATTTGAGATAGCGCAACTGGAATTCCATCACCTCCACTAGCTTTGTTCGTGTGATTCTTTCTAAGGCCCACTTGACTTCACATTCCAGGATGTCTGGCTCTAGGTGAGTGATCACACCATAATGATTATCTTGGTCGTGAAGATATTTTTTGTACAGTTCTTCTGTGCATTCTTGCCACCTCTTCTTAATATCTTCTGCTTCTGTTATGGCCATACCATTTCTGTCTTTTATCGAGCCCATCTTTGCATGAAATATTCCCTTGGTATCTCAGATTTTCTTGATGAGATCTCTTCTTTCCCATTCTGTTGTTTTCCTCTATTTCTTTGCATTGATTGCTGAAGAAGGCCTTCTTATCTCTTCTTGCTATTCTTTGGAACTCTGCATTCAGATGCTTATATCTTTCCTTTTCTCCTTTGCTTCTCGCTTCTCTTCTTTTCACAGCTATTTGTAAGGCTTCTGTATCAACTCCTCTTCATTAAAAAAAAAAAAAAACAAAAAAAAAAAAAAACAACTTCATATTACATGAAACCTACAATGATATTCACTTAGAGTCTTGTCCTAGGGCTATGTTTATTTTCCACCTCTTTGTCATAAGACAGTCTAATGGAAACATTGTCTGCATATTTCACAAAACATTAGCTTAATTAATTGTAATGATATTATAATGCTGATCAAGCAGGAAAGACAAATGATGGCTAGCACGTGAATAATTTTGGTACAACACAAAAACTTTACAGGATGAAAAGTTAAACCCTATCTGTGAAGATTCTGGAGAAGGAAATGGCAACTCACTCCAGTATTCTTGCCTGGAGAATCCCATACAGAGGAGCCTTATGGGCTACAGTCCATGGTGTCACAAAGAGTCATTCATGACTGAAGCGACTTAGCATGCACGTATGAAGATCCAAGGATAGGTCAGTCACAAATGTTTCTCTGAATAAATCTCTTTCACAGCTAATCTTGATTAACTTCTGCTCTCAGAGATCTCAAATTGACAAAAGCATTTACTGAAAAAGCAGCATCATATTTATCAGTGATTCCAGATTCCTATGCAATATCGCTGTTTACAACATCGAACTTTGCTTCTATCACCAGTCACATCCACAACTGGGTGTTGTTTTTGCTTTGGCTCCGTCTCTTCATTCTTTCTGGAGTTATTTCTCTATTGCTCTCCAGTAGCATATTGGGCACCTTCCAACCTGGGGAGTTCATCTTTCAGTGTCCTATCTTTTTACCTTTTCATACTGTTTATGGGGTTCTCAAGGCAAGAACACAGAAGTGGTTTGTCATTCCCTTCTCCAGTGGGTACATTTTGTCAGAACTCTCCACCATGACCCATCCATTTTGGGTGGCTCTACACAGCATGGGTCATAGTTTCACTGAGTTAGACAAGGCAGTGGTCCATGTGATCAGATTGGTTATTTTTCTGTGACTGTGGTTTTCATTCTGTCTGTTCTCTGATGGAGAAGGATAAGAGGCTTAAGGAAGCTTTCTGAAGGGAGAGACTAACTGAGGGGAAAACTGGCCATGTTCAGAAAATTTTTAATCCAATTTTCTATTGATGGGTGGAGCTGTGTTCCCTCCCTGCTATTTACCTCGGGCCAAACTAAGATGGAGATAATGAAGATAATGGTGACCTCCTTCAAAAGATCCCATGCATGTACTGCTACACTCACTGCCCTGAACCTTGCAGCAGGCCCCCACCAACCCACACCTCCACTGGAGACTCCTGGACACTACTGGGCAAGTCTAAGTCAGTCTCTGTGGGGTCACTGCTCCTTCCTCCTGGGTCCTGGTGCATACAAGTTTCTGTTTGTGCCCTCCAAGAGTCTATTTACCAGTCCTGTGTAAGTTCTGGCAGCTCTATGGTGGGGTTAATGGCGACCTCCTCCAAGAAGGCCTATGCAATACCCAAGTCTGCTGCACCCAGAACCCCTGTCCCTGTGGCAGTCCACTGCTGACCTGTACCTCCACAGGAGATACTCGAACACAATTCTGTTTCAGCCTCTGTGGAGTCTCTGGGTCCTGATGTGCACAAGGTTTGTTTGAGCCCTCTGAGCATCTCTGGTGGGAATGGGGTGTGATTCTAAATAGGTATTTGCCCCTCCTACCATCTTGATGGGGCTTCTTCTTTGCACTTGGGCATGGGTTATCTCCTCACAGCTACTGCTCCAGCACTTATCTTTCTAGGGTTTCTCTGACCTTGGATGTGGGGTATCTCTTCACAGCCACTTTAGAGAAGTGCAGCTGCTGTTCCTGACCTTGGTGTAGGGTATCTCCTCATGGCTGCTCCATCAAAGCATAGCCACTGCTCCTGACTGTGGTGCATGTGTGGTATTTTCTCACAGCCACTCTAGCACTGCGAAGCTGCCACTCCAGTTAATTTTAGTCCCTTAGAATGGGTGAATTTAACTCAGATGACCATTGTATCTGCTACTATGGGCAAGAATCCCTTATAAAAAATGGAGTAGCCATCATAGTCAACAAGAGTCAGAAATACAGTACTTGGATGCAATCTTAAATACTATAGAATGATCTGTTTGTTTCCAAGGCAAACCATTAAATATCATGTTAATCCAAGTCTATGCCCCAACCAGTAATGCTGAAGAAGCTGAAGTTGAATGGTTCTATGAAGACTTACAAGACCTTCTAGAACTATCATACCCAAAAGATGTCCTTTTCATTACAGGAGACTGGAATGCAAAAGTAGGAAGTCAAGAAACACCTGGAGTAACAGGAAAATTTGGCCTTGGAGTACAGAATGAAGACTAATAGAGTTTAGCCAAGAAAACACACTAGTCATAGTAAACACCTTCTTCCAACGACACAAGAGAAGACTCTACACATGGACATCACCAGATGGTCAATACCAGAATCAGATTGATTATATTCTTTGCAGCCAAAGATGGAGAAGTTCTACACAGTCATCCAAAACAAGCCTGGGGGCTGACTGAGGCTCAGATCATGAATTCTTTTTTGCCAAATTCAGACTTATATTGAAGAAAGTAGGGAAAACCATGAGACCATAGAGGTATAATGTAAATCAAATCCCTTAGGATTATACAGTGGAAGTGACAAACAGATTCAAGGGTTTAGCTCTGATAGACAGACTGTCTGAAGAACTATGGATGGAGGTTCATGACATTGCACAGGAGGCAGTGATCAAGACCATCCCCAAGAATAATAAATGCCAAAAAGAAAAATAGTTGTCTGAGGAGTCCTTTAAAATGTCTGTGAAAAGAAGAGAAATGAAAAGCAAAGGAGAAAAGGAAAGATACACTCATTTGAATGTAGAGTTCCAAAAAACAGCAAGGAGAGATAAGAAAAACTTCCTTAGTGATCAGTGCAAAGAAATAGAGGAAAACAATAGAATGGGAAAGATGAGAGATCTCTTTAAGAACATTAGAGATACCAAGGGAATATTTCTTGCCAAGATGGGCTCAATAAAGGACAGAAATGGTATGGACCTAACAGAAGCAGAAGATATTAAGAAGAGGTGGCAAGAACTATACAAAAAAAAAAAAAAAAAAATGTCCACAACCCAGATAATCACAATCCTACGATCACTCACCTAGAACCAGGCATCATGAAATGCATAGTCAAATGGGCCTTCAGAAGCATCACTATGAACAAAGCTAGTGGCAGTGAAAGAATTCAGATAAGTGAATTTCAAATCCTAAAAGATGATGCTGTGGAAGTGCTGGCCTCAATATTCTAACAAATTTTTAAAACTCAGCAGTGGCCACAGGACTGGAAAAGGTCAGTTTTCATTCCAATCCCAAAGAAAGGCAATGTCAAAGAATCCTGAAACTACTGCACAATTGCACTCATCTCACACGCTAGTAGGAGAAGGCCTTGGCATCTCACTCCAGTACTCTTGCCTGGAAAATCCCATGGACAGAGGAGCCTGGTAGGCTGCAGTCCATGGGGTCACTAGAAGTCGGTGACTGAGCAACTTCACTTTCACTTTTCACTTTCATGCATTGGAGAAGGAAATGGCAACCCACTCCAGTGTTCTTGCCTGGAGAATCCCAGGGATGGTGGAGCCTGATGGCTGCCATCTCTGGGGCCGCACAGAGTCGGACGTGATTGAAGTGACTTAGCAGCAGCAGCACACGCTAGTAAAGTAATGTTCAAAATTCTCCAATACTGGCTTCAATAGTACATGAACCATGAACTTCCAGATGTTCAAGCTGGTTTCAGAAAAGGCAGAGGAACCAGAGATCAAATTGCCAGTGTCCATTAAATTATTGAAAAAGTAAGAGAGTGCCAGAAAAACATCTATTTCTGCTTTATTGACTATGCCAAATTCTTTGACTGTGTGGATCACCACAAACTGGAAAATTCTTCAAGAGATAGGAATACCAGACCACCTGACCTGCCTGTTGAGAAATCTGTATGCACGTCAGGAAGCAACAGTTAGAACTAGACATGGAACAACAGACTGGTTCCATAGAGGAAAAGGAGTACATCAAGACTGTATACTGTCACCGTGCTTATTTACTTATATTCAGAGTACATCATGAGAAATGCTGGGTTGTATGAAGCACAAGCTGAAAACAAGATTGCCAGGAGAAATATCAGTAACCTCAGATATGCAAATGCTAACACCCTTATGGCAGAAAATGAAGAAGAATTAAAAGCCTTTTGATGAAAGTGAAAGAGGAGAGTGAAAAAGCTGGCTTAAAACTCAACATTCAGAAAACTAAGATCATGGTGTCTGGTCCCATCACTTCATGGCAAAAAGATGAGTAAACAGAGACAGACTATTTGGGGGGGCTCCAAAATCACTGCAGATGTTGATTGCAGCCATGAAATGAAAAGACACTTCCTCCTTGGAAGGCAAGTTATGACCAACCTAGATAGAATATTCAAAAGCAGAGACGTTACTTTGCCAGCAAAGGTTCATCTAGTCAAAGCTATATTTTTTCCAGTAGTCATGTATGGATGCGAGTCTGAGTGACCTCCGGGAGCTGGTGATGGACAGGGAGGCCTGGCGTGCTGCGGTTCATGGGGTCGCAAAGAGTCGGACACGACTGAGCGACTGATCTGATCTGATCTGATCTGATGTATGGATGTGGGAGTTGGACTGTGAAGAAAGCTGAGTGTAAAAGAATTGATGCTTTTGAATTGTGGTGTTGATGAACACTCTTGAGAGTCCCTTGGACTGCAAGAAGAGTCAACCAGTCCATTCTAAAGGAAATCAGTCCTGAATATTCATTGGACAGAGTGATGCTGAAACTGAAACTCTAATACTTTGGCCACCTGATATGAAGAACTGATTCATCTGAAGAGACCGTGATGCTGGGAAAGATTTAAGGTGGGAGGAAAAGGGGATGACAAAGGATGAGATAGTTGGATGGCACCACCAACTCAATGGACATGAGTTGAGTAATTTCTGGGAGCTGGTGTTTGATATGGAGGCCTGGTGTGCTGCAATCCATGCCATCTCAAAGAGGCAGACACGACTGAGTGACTGCACTGAACTGAACTTATAAAAAGGAAAGGAATGCAATGATGTCCATACTTAGAACTACTATTTCATGTGCAATTTGAAGGTCATGTTCAGTACAGTAAGAAAAGCTAAAGTAATACATAGTACAATGTTTATAAAGAAGAGAATACAAATGCTATTTGCTGTCAGTATGATGGTATGTGTTGTTCTGACTCTTTTTGACCCCATGGAGCAAAACACTCCAGGCTCCTCTGTACTCCAGGATCTCCTGGAGTTTGCTCCAATTATTTTCTACTGAGTCAGTGATGCTATCTATCCTATCATCCTCTGCCACATTAGATAGTAAGTAGCAACTTCTAAATGCTTTATAAAGATTTTTTGCTAGAATAAATATATCAATATAGTAATTAAAGGATACCAAATCATATGAAATTAAAATTTGTTCATATGTACTATCATTAAACAACTGGAACTTTAATGTAAAAATATTATCTATGCCTCTGGGTCATCCCAGTGCACCAGCCCCAGGCATCCTGTATCCTGCATCGAACCTAGACTGGCGATTCATTTCTTATATGATATACATGTTTCATTGCCATGGAGAGGGAGGTGGCAGGGGGTTCAGGATTGGGAACACGTGTACACCTGTGCTGGATTCATGTGGATGTATGGCAAAATCAATGCAATATTGTAAAGTAACTAGCCTCCATTTAAAATAAATGAATTTAAATTAAAAATAAAATAAAATAATAAAATATTATCTATGGTGTTATTAAAATCATAACAAAAGAAATTATTGAATTAATAAAGATAGACAGATCTTCTACTACAAAACTTGAAGAAAAATAACAATGGAAAATAAAAGAAACACACAAAAATAAAATAGATATACAATGTTATATGATTAAAAACCTACAGAATAAAATGCCAATTATTCCTTAATTTGTATTTAATGCAAATCATTAAAACTCCTTAAATTACAATGATATGCTCAACTTAATTTATGCAAAGATCTTAGAGTAGCAATAATGTTTTAAATGATATATAAAGTTGAAAAACCTATTAGCTTATTTGAAAACATTCTGCAAATCTAGAGTAATCAGGGCATTGTGCTATTAGCATATGAGCAGGTATACAAGTTAACAGGGAAGAACAAATTCAGAAATTTCAAAAGTGGTCCTTCACAGATGTAGTCAACTGACTTTTGACCATGAGGCCAAAGTATTTAATGGATGAAGAAAGAAAGTTGTTTTCAATAATTTGACTGTTGTTGCTCAGTCTGTCTGTCATCTCTGACTCTTTGAGACCATACAGACTGCAGCACATCAAACTTTTCTGTCCTTAACTATCCAGCACAACACTATGAATCAGCTAATACATATATATGTGTCATATATACATATAAATTAAACTCTGAAATTTTGGTGGGTAGAGAGATGATAGCTAGCTTAATAGATATCTTTATATATCAGATCAGATCAGTCGTTCAGTCGTGTCCAACTCTTTGAAACCCCATGAATTGCAGCACGCCAGGCCTCCCTATCCATCACCAGCTCTCGGAGGTCACTCAGACTCACATTCATCGAGTCAGCGATGCCATCCAGCCATCTCATCCTCTGTCGTCCCCTTCTCCTCCTGCCCTCAATCCCTCCCAGCATCAGAGTCTTCTCCAATGAGTCAACTCTTCGCATGAGGTGACCAAAATGCTGGAGTTTCAGCTTTAGCATCATTCCCTCCAAAGAAATCCCAGGTCTGATCTCCTTCAGAATGGACCGGTTGGATCTCCTTGCAGTCCAAGGGACTCTCAAGAGTCTTCTCCAACACCACAGTTCAAAAGCATCAATTCTTCGGCGCTCAGCCTTCATCACAGTTCAGCTCTCACATCCATACATGACCACAGGAAAGACCATAGCCTTGACTAGGCGAACCTTTGTTGGCAAAGTGATGTCTCTGCTTTTGAATATGCTATCTAGGTTGGTCATAACCTTCCTTCCAAGGAGTAAGAGTCTTTTAATTTCATGGCTGCAGTCACCATCTGCAGTGATTTTGGAGCCCAGAAAAATAAAGTCTGACACTGTTTCCACTGTTTCTCCAACTATTTCCCATGTAGTGATGGGACCAGATGCCATGATCTTCGTTTTCTGAATGTTGAGTTTTAAGCCAACCTTTTCACTCTCCACTTTCACTTTCATCAAGAGGCTTTTGAGTTCCTCTTCACTTTCGGCCATAAGGGTGGTATCATCTGCATATCTGAGGTTATTGATATTTCTCCTGGCAATCTTGATTCCAGCTTGTGTTTCCACCAGTCCAGCATTTCTCATGATGTACTCTGCATATAAGTTAAATAAACATGGTGACAATATACAGCCTTGACGTACTCCTTTTCCTATTTGGAACCAGTCTGTTGTTCCATGACCAGTTCTAACTGTTGCTTCCTGACCTGCATACAGATTTCTCAAGAGGCAGATCAGGAGGTCTGGTATTCCCATCTCTCTCAGAATTTTCCAGAGTTTGTTGTGATCTACACAGTCAAATGCTTTGGCATAGTCAATAAAGCAGAAATAGATGTTTTTCTGGAACTCTCTTGCTTTTTCCATGATCCAGCAGATGTTGGCAATTTGATCTCTGGTTCCTCTGTCTTTTCTAAATCCAGCTTGAACATCAGGAAGCTCACGTTTCACATATTGCTGAAGCCTGGCTTGGAGAATTGTGAGCATTACTTTACTACCGTGTGAGATGAGTGCAATTGTGCGGTAGTTTGAGCACTCTTTGGCATTGCCTTTCTTTGGGATTGGGATGAAAACTGACCTTTTCCAATCTTGTGGCCACTGCTGAGTTTTCCAAATTTGCTGGCATATTGAGTGCAGCACTTTCACAGCATCATCTTTCAGGATTTGGAATAGTTCCACTGGAATTCCATCACCTCCACTAGCTTTGTTCCTAGTGATGCTTTCTAAGGACCACTTGACTTCACATTCCAGGATGTCTGGCTCTAGGTCAGTGATCACACCATCATGATTATCTGGGTCGTGAAGCTCTTTTTTGTACAGTTCTTCTGTGTATTCTTGCCACCTCTTCTTAATATCTTCTGCTTCCGTTAGGTCCATACCATTTCTGTCCTTTATCGAGCTCATCTTTGCATGAAATGTTCCTTTTGTATCTCTGATTTTCTTGAATAGATCCTTAGTCTTTCCCATCCTGTTGTTTTCCTCTATTTCTTTGCACTGATCGCTGAAGAAGGCTTTCTTATCTCTTCTTGCTATTCTTTGGAACTTATATGTAGATATATGTTTATAATAAACACAAAGATACATCTATATGAATACACTAATATACATGTGTAGAGTGCATTAGAAGTATTGTTTAATATATTATTTTTATGCAAACCATTCAGTGTCACAGTAATCCAAGTGTATGCCCCAACCAGTAACGCTGAGGAAGCTGAAGTTGAACGGCTCTATGAAGACCTACAAGACCTTTTAGAACTAACACCCAAAAAAGATGTCCTTTTCATTATAGGGGACTGGACTGCAAAAGTAAGAAGTCAAGAAACACCTGGAGTAACAGGCAAATTTGGCCTTGGAATACGGAATGAAGCAGGGCAAAGACTAACAGAGTGTTGCCATGAAAATGCACTGGTCATAGCAAATACCCTCTTCCAACAACCAAGAGAAGACTCTATACATGGACATCACCAGATGGTCAACACCAAAATCAGATCGAATATATTTTTTGCAGTCAAAGATGGAGAAACTCTATACAATCAGCAAAAACAAGACCAGGAGCTGACTGTGGCTCGGACCATGAACTCCTTATTGCCAAATTCAGACTGAAATTGAAGAAAGTAGGGGAAACCACTAGACTATTCAGGTATGACCTAAATCAAATCCCTTATGATTATACAGTGGAAGTGAGAAATAGATTTAAGGGCCTAGATCTGATAGATAGAGTGCCTGATGAACTATGGAATGAGGTTCATGACATTGTACAGGAGACAGGGATCAAGACCATCCCCATGGAAAAGAAATGCAAAAAAGCAAAATGGATGTCTGGGGAGGGCTTGCAAATAGTTGCGAAAAGAAGAGAAGCGAAAAGCAAAGGAGAAAAGGAAAGATATAAACATCTGAATGCAGAGTTCCAAAGAATAGCAAGAAGAGATAAGAAAGCCTTCTTCAGCTATCAATGCAAAGAAATAGAGGAAAACAACAGGATGGGAAAGACTAAGGATCTATTCAAGAAAATCAGAGATACCAAAGGAACATTGCATGCAAAAATGGGCTCAATAAAGGACAGAAATGGTATGGACCTAACAAAAGCAGAAGATATTAATAGGTGGCAAGAATACACAGAAGAACTGTACAAAAAAGAGCTTCACGACCCAGATAATCATGATGGCCTGATCACTGACCTAGAGCCAAACATCCTGGAATGTGAAGTCAAGTGGGCCTTAGAAAGCATCACTAGGAACAAAGCTAGTGGAGGTGATGGAATTCCAGTGGAGCTATTCCAAATCCTGAAAGATGATGCTGTGAAAGTGCTGCACTCAATATGCCAGCAAATTTGGAAAATTCAGCAGCGGCCACAAGATTGGAAAAGGTCAGTTTTCATCCCAATCCCAAAGAAAGGCAATGCCAAAGAGTGCTCAAACTGCTGCACAATTGCACTCATCTCACACGGTAGTAAAGTAATGCTCACAATTCTCCAAGCCAGGCTTCAGCAATATGTGAACCGTGAACTTCCTGATATCCAAGCTGGATTTAGAAAAGGCAGAGGAACCAGAGATCAAATTGCCAACATCCGCTGGATCATGGAAAAAGCAAGAGAGTTCCAGAAAAACATCTATTTCTGCTTTATTGACTATGCCAAAGCCTTTGACTGTGTAGATCACAATAAACTGTGGAAAATTCTGAGAGATGGGAGTACCAGAACGCCTGATCTGCCTCTTGAGAAATCTGTATGCAGGTCAGGAAGCAACATTTAGAACTGGACATGGAACAACAGACTGGTTCCAAATAGGAAAAGGAGTACGTCAAGGCTGTATATTGTCACCATGTTTATTTAACTTATATGCAGAGTACATCATGAGAAATGCTGGACTGGAAGAAACACAAGTTGGAATCAAGATTGCCGGGAGAAATATCAATAACCTCAGATATGCAGATGACACCACCCTTATGGCAGAAAGTGAAGAGGGGCTAAGAAGCCTCTTGATGAAAGTGAAAGTGGAGAGTGAAAAGGTTGGCTTAAAGCTCAACATTCAGAAAACGAAGATCATGGCATCTGGTCCCATCACTACATGGGAAATAGATGGGGAAACAGTGGACACAGTGTCAGACTTTCTTTTTCTTGACTCCAAAATCACTGCAGATGGTGACTGCAGTCATGAAATTAAAAGACGCTTACTCCTTGGAAGGAAAGTTATGACCAACCTAGATAGCATTTTCAAAAGCAGAGACATCACTTTGCCAACAAAGGTTCGCCTAGTCAAGGCTATGGTCTTTCCTGTGGTCATGTATGGATGTGAGAGCTGGACTGTGAAGAAGGCTGAGCGCCAAAGAATTGATGCTTTTGAACTGTGGTGTTGGAGAAGACTCTTGAGAGTCCCTTGGACTGCAAGAATATCCAACCGGTCCATTCTGAAGGAGATCAGCCCTGGGATTTCTTTGGAAGGAATGATGCTAAAGCTGAAACTCCAGTATTTTGGTCACCTCATGCGAAGTGTTGACTCATTGGAGAAGACTCTGATGCTGGGAGGGATTGGGGGCAGGAGGAGAAGGGGACAACAGAGGATGAGATGGCTGGATGGCATCACTGACTCAATGGATGTAAGTCTGAGTGACCTCCAAGAGCTGGTGATGGATAGCGAGGCCTGGCGTGCTGCAGTTCATGGGGTCGCAAAGAGTTGGACACGACTGAGTGACTGATCTGATCTGATCTGATATAGAGAGAGATAGAGAGAGAGAGAGTTATTCAGTGTTTCAGTCATGTCTAACTCGTTGTGATCACATGAACTACAGCATGCAAGGCTTTCCTATCCTTCAGCAACTCCCAAAGCTTTCTCAAACTTATACCCATTGATTCAGTGATGCCATCCAAACATCTCATCCTCTATTTTTCCCTTCTCCTCCTGCTTTCAACCTTTGACATCATAAGTTTTTTTCCAATGAGTCGGCTGGAAAAGGGGGCCGACTTTACATCAGGTGGCCAAATCAGCTCCAAAGATTGGAGCTTCAGCTTCAACTCGGTCCTTCCAATGAATATTCAGGGTTGATTTCCTTTAAGATTGGTTGGTTCAATCTCTTTGCCATTCAAGGTATTCTAAGAGTCCTCTCCAGCACCACAGTTCAAAAGCATCAATTATTCGATGTTCAGCCATCTTTATGGTTCAACTCTCATATCCATACATGACTACTGGAATAAACATACCTTTGGCTATATGGAGCTTTGTTGGCAAAGTGATGTCTCTTCTTTTTTAATGTGCTGTCTAGGTATGTCATAGTTTTTCTTCCAAGGAGCAAGCATCTTTTAATTTCATGGCTGCAGTCACCATCTGCAGTGATTTTGGAGCCCAAGAAGATAAAGTCTGTCGCTGTTTCCATTTTTTCCCCATCTAATTGCCATGAAGTGATGGGACCAGATGTCATTATTTTAGTTTTTGTTTTTGAATGTTGAATTTTAAGTCAGGTTTTTCACTCTCTTCTCTCAACTTCATCAAAAGGCTCTTTAGTTCCTCTTTATTTTCTGCCATTAGGGTAGGTTCTTCTGCATATCTGAGGCTATTGATATTCTCCTGGAAATCTTGATTTCAGCTTCTTCTTCATCATCCAGCCTGACATTTCTCATGATGTGCTCTGCATATAAGTTAAATAATCAGGGTGACAATATACAGCCTTGACTTACCCTAATCCAATTTAGAACCTGTCCTTTGTCCATGTCTGGTTCTAACTGCTGCTTCTTGACCTGCATACAGGTTTCACAGGAGACAGGTAAAGTGGTCTGGTATTTCCATCTCTTTATGTATGTACATATATAGAGAGAAATAAAATAACCCAAGTGAAAATGGAGGCCATTTATGAATTTCAAGAGAGTGAGCCATTTGTATTTTGAAGAGACCCCAATACAAGATGAGCTGAGAAAGTGTTACAGTGAATAAAAGGGTCAGTTTAGGTGTGTTCTTATTGAAAATTTTTGTTGTAAGAAAGCTGGAGGCCAGCTATTTAGAAATAAGACTCTGAGCCTTGATTGAGTTACATAGTTTAGGAGCATATTTCATGTTCACTTTAAATGGGTAAAAATGTAGGAAAGCCATCAGTCAATAGACAAGTCTTGACCGTTCTGAGGTACTATCTATAAAGGTTTTGGTTTGGCTCCTGGATTGTTTGCTGCAAAAGTTGTGAGTCCGAGTTCTTCTATGTAAGATCTGGCTATTTCCCATTGGTGTACTCAGTCTCTCAGTCTGCCTTTTGGTCAATCTCTTGATTGTATTTGACCAATTCAAAGAAGGCTAGAAATTCAGTTGTTCACTACTTGGGGGTGGTCCAGTTGTCTCTGCATACAACTGTATGCTGTCACCTTCTTGAACATTTTTGTCATTGAAATCATCAAGCCAGAGAGCAGAAGCATAGACTTCAGTGCTCTAGCATCATGATTTCTGTGACAAAAACATAGGAATATTCCTGGAAAGATATTTTGGTTCCAAAGAATGATGTAATTGTCTCTCATGTTGATCTATATTCCATCTATGGCAGAGATTGTATTATTAACAGTTTCTGTGAAGGTTAATGATGAGCTTCTTGCACTGTTTCTATGTGTGTATGAATCACAATTCTGATTGTTCATAAAATGAACAATTACCCACATAGTGTACCTGAAAATTTAATGGGACACTCTTTTGACATTTATATCTTAGATTGATTTCCAGGGTGCTTGACTTATAGAATTAGAGCTTCTATATAATATATACAGAAACTCTAGTTATAAAAGAAACTCTAACTATATATATATATATATATAATATTTCAGATTATTGTTCCTAAATGGCATGAAGTTTTAATCTGACATGTACAAGATCAAGCCTGATCACAAAGAAAGTAGTTTGCACATGGAGAGATACATGGAGATCCAGGGTAAAGGCCAAACTCATGACTTGAGGTCTAAACCAAGGTCCTATATTAGCTAGATTATATATTGAATCCATATTAAATTAAAAAAAATGTATGGCAAAACCAATAAAATATTATAAAGTAATTAGCCTCCAATTAAAATAAATAAATTTATATTAAAAAATAAACTATTGACTATGTGCTATTTAAAAAAAAAAAAAGTAGTAACTGATGCAGGCTTCCCTGGTAGCTCAACTGGTAAAGAAACCACCTGAAGTTCAGGAGACCCTGGTTTGATTTCTGGGTCAGGAATTTCCCTGGAGAAGGGATAGATTATTTGCTCCAGTATTCTTGGGCTTCTCTGCTGGCTCAAATGATAAACAATTCACCTACAATGTGGGAGACCTAGGTTCGATCCCTAGGTTGGGAAGATCCCCTGGAGGAGTGTATGGCAACCCACTCCAGTATTCTTGCCTGGAGATTCCCCATGGACAGAGGAGCCTTGGGGAGCTACAGTCCATGGGGTCACAAAGAGCCAGATATGACTGAGCACTAAGCACAGTACAGCACAGTAACTGATGCATCCCACTGCAAAGTTTGCTGAACTAAATTTAGGATTATTTAGGGTCGGATCGCGGGGAAGGCAATGGCACCCCACCCCAGTACTTTTGCCTGGAAAATCCCATGGACGGAGGAGCCTGGTAGGCTCCAGTCCATGGGTTCGCTAAGAGTCGGACACGACTGAGCGACTTCACTTTCACTTTTCACTTTCATGCATTGGAGAAGGAAATGGCAACCCACTCCAATATTCTTGCCTGGAGAATCCCAGGGACGGGGGAGCCTGGTGGGCTTCCATCTACGGGGTCGCACAGAGTCGGACACGACTGAAGCGACTTAGCCGCAGCAGCAGCAGCAGTGTCGGATCGATAGGTAATAGTAATTTAGTTATTTTTCTGAAAGAGTGGGGCAGCAACAACTTCCCTGGTTGAATTATCCAAGTTCATCTGTCTGCTGCTGCTGCTGCTAAGTCACTTCAGTCATGTCCGACTCTTAGCGACCCTATGGACGGGAGCCTACCAGGCTCCTCTGTCCATGGGATTTTCCAGGCAAGAGTACTGGGGTGGGGTGCCATTGCCTTCCCCCGTCTAGGTAGGTACAAAAGTTAATTGCAAGTCTGTGATTCCCTATGGTTATCAATTAATGAGAGCAGAATTTTCTTTTTTCTTTTTTTTTTTATCATGAACATCAAATGATAGATGTTATGTCTAACAGTTTGGAAGGTTAAGAGCAGCAGCTATTTTTTCAAACAATCCATGCTGCTGCTGCTGCTGCTAAGTCACTTCAGTCATGTCCGACTCTGTGCGACCCCATAGACGGCAGCCCACTAGCTCCCCAGTCCCTGGGATTCTCCAGGCAAGAACACTGGAGCGAGTTGCCATTTCTTTCTCCAATGCATGGAAGTGAGAAGTGAAAGTGAAGTTGCTCAGTCGTGTCCAACTCTTAGTGATCCCATGGACTGCAGCCCACCAGGCTCCTCCATCCATGAGATTTTCCAGGCAAGAGTACTGGAATGGGGTGCCATTGCCTTCTCCAAACAATCCATGAATGGCTTTAAAATTAGTGTATTCTGAATTAATATTTTTAATAAAGTGTAAAGGGGAAGAAAAGGATAACTATAAATAGAATACAAAGTGGGGTCTATAAGAAATGCAAGGAAATACAAAACAAACCATGAGCTACACAAATATCTTACATCTTAGGCAGAAGCTAACTGTTCACTATGTAGCCCAACTGTTTGTTCAATGATCTTGATTCATCTGTATGGTTTTGAATATGTTGCTTCTAAAGAATTTCTGAAAATACTGAGTTTGAAGATTCATATTGGACTAGCTTGCAAATTTTGTAAAATTCTGGTTTCCCTATTTAGTTATAAGTTCAGTTCAGTTCAGTTACTCAGTGCTGTCTGACTCCAGGACTCCCTGTCCATCACCAACTCCCAGAGTCTACCTAAACCCATGTCCATTGAGTCAGTAATGCCATCCAACCATCTCATCCTCTGTTGTCCCCTTCTCCTCCTGCCTTCAATCTTTCCCATCATCAGGGTCTTTTCAAATGAGTCAGCTCTTCGCATCAGGTAGCCAAAGTATTGGAGTTTAAGCTTCAGCATCAGTCCTTCCAATGAACACCCAGAACTGATCTCCTTTAGAATGGACTGGTTGGCTCTCCTTGCAGTCCAAGGGACTCTCAAGAGTCTTCTCCAACACCACAGTTCAAAAGCATCAATTCTACGTTCAGCTTTTTTTTATAGTTCAACTCACACCCATACATGACTAATGGAAAAACCATAGCTTTGACTAGACGGACCTTTGTTGACAAAGTAATGTCTCTGCTTTTTAATATGCTGACTAGGTTGCCCATAACTTTCCTTCCAAGGAGCAAGCATCTTTTAATTTCAAGGCTGCAATCACCATCTGCAGTGATTTTGGAGACCCCCAAAATAATGTACCTCACTGTTTCCACTATTTCTCCATCTATTTGCCATAAAGTGATGGGAACGGATGCCATGATCTTAGTTTGTTAATATTGAGTTTTAAGCCAACTTTTTCACTCTCCTCTTTCATTTTCATCAAGAGACTCTTTAGTTCTTTGCTTTCTGCAGTAAGAATGGTGTTATCTGTGTATCTGAGGCTATTGATATTTCTCTCGACAATCTTAATTCCAGCTTGTGCTTAATCCAGCCCAGCGTTTCTCATGATGTCCTTGGCATATAAGTCAAATAATCAGGGTGACAATATACAGCCTTGACGTACTCCTTTTCCTATTTGGAACTAGTCTGTTGTTCCATTTAATTATAAGACATGCACCTAAAGAATGTATTTTCTGGAGATTCACTGCTGTATTTTTATTAAAAATTTATCTTATTATCTTTCCACCTGTGGGGAGATAGCAAATTGGCAAAGATGGTGTGGTCTCTCTCCCTCCACATTTTGTAAATAATGACTACGTAACAGCTGAGATCATTTATAGCACCAAGCATGTGTGTCATTAGGTACTCACCTGGTCATGGGTTGTGTGTGGTACACATATGTGTGAACTCCATCTATAAAATGGAGGGAATCGCAGCTGTGTCATGTCTGTGTCCATTGGGTCAGCCACTAAAAGAGAAAATATAGCACAAATACTGCTATGGCTTCTGCGTCAGCCAGGAGAGAATACAGTTATGGCTGCTGTGTCAGATAGAAAAGAGGTTGTATGAAGTTATGTTACGTTATGTCTACTGCTATGGCTGCTGTACAAGCCAGAAGAGAAGTCTGCAGTTCCTATGGGTCCTTGTGTCTTCTTCCATCCTCTTAGCTTGCACCTCACCTACCCTGGGTTCAGTGAACAGCATGGGGAGTGTGAACAGCAAGACAAATGGCACTGCGAACAGGATGAAGAGCAATACCCACCCCCGCATTCCTGTTTCACTTCATAGATCATAGCCTTGTCATGGCAAAGGGACTTATCTCAATGAAGTTATGAACCATGCCTGACAAGGTAAACCAAGATGGATGGGTCATAGTGAAGAGTTCTGACAAAATGCGGTAACATGGAGAAGGACATGGAAGCCACTCCAGTATACTTGCCTAGAGAACCACATGGACAGTATGAAAAGACAAAAATATATGACGCTGGAAGATGAGCTCCAAAGTCAGAAGGAAAGTGTACAGTATGCTACTGGGGAAGAGCAGAGGACAATTACTAACAGTTCCAGAAAGAATGAAGAGGCTGGCCCAAAGCAGAAATGATGCTCAGTTGTGGATGTGTCTGGTAGTGAAAGTAAAGTTCAGTACTGTAAGGATGGAATCTTAGGTCTATGCATCCAGGCAACTGGACCTGGTCAAGAAGGAGATGGCAAGATTGAACACTGATGAATCACTTAAGGAATCAGTGAACTAAAATGGATGAGAATGGGTAAATTTAAGATTGAACACTGATGAATCACTTAAGGAATCAGTGAACTAAAATGGATGAGAATGGGTAAATTTAATTCAAATGACCATTATATCTACTACTGTGGGTGACAATCCCTTAGAAGAAATGAAAGAGCCTTCACAGTCAATAAAAGCCAAAAATGCAGTATTTGAGTGTAATCTCATGAGTGACAGACTAATCTCAGTTTGTTTCCAAGGAAAACCATTCAACAGCATATTAATCCAAGTTTATGTCCCAAAAAGAAATACCAAAGAAAATGAAGTTGACATGTTCTATAGTTTGTAGAAAACCTTATAGAACTAACACCAACAAAGATGTCCTTTTCCTCTTAGGGGGTTGGAATATAAAAGTAGGAAGTCAAGAAATACTCAAAATAACAAACAGGCCAATATAGACTTGGAGTACAAAATGAAGGAGAACAAATGCTAACCAACTTTTGTCAAGAGAACAGACTGGCCATAGCAAAACCATTGTCCAATAACCTAAGATATGATTCTACATATGGACATCACCAGATGGTCAATACCAAAATCAGATTGAATATGTTCTTTGTATCCAAAGATGGAGAAGCTCTATAGAGTCAGAGAAAACAAAACCTAGAACTGACTATGGCTCAGATTGGGAAATACTACTGTATGCAGGTCAGGAAGCAACAGTTAGAACTGGTCATGGAACAACAGACTGGTTCCAAATAGGAAAAGGAGTACGTCAAGGCTACATATTGTCACCATGTTTATTTAACTTATATGCAGAGTACATCATGAGAAATACTGGACTGGAAGAAACACAAGTTGGAATCAAGATTGCCGGGAGAAATATCAATAACCTCAGATATGCAGATGACACCACTCTTATGGCAGAAAGTGAAGAGGGGCTAAAAAGCCTCTTGATGAAAGTGAAAGTGGAGAGTGAAAAGGTTGGCTTAAAGCTCAACATTCAGAAAACGAAGATCATGGCATCTGGTCCCATCACTGCATGGGAAATAGATGGGGAAACAGTGGAAACAGTGTCAGACTTTGTTTTTCTGGGCTCCAAAATCACTGCAGATGGCGACTGCAGCCATGAAATTAAAAGACGCTTGCTCCTTGGAAGGAAAGTTATGACCAACCTAGATAGCATATTCAAAAGCAGAGACATTACTTTACCAACAAAGGTTCGCCTAGTCAAGGCTATGGTCTTTCCTGTGGTCATGTATGGATGTGAGAGCTGGACTTTGAAGAAGGCTGAGCGCCGAAGAATTGAGGCTTTTGAACTGTGGTGTTGGAGAAGACTCTTGAGAGTCCCTTGGACTGCAAGAAGATCCAACCAGTCCATTCTGAAGGAGATCAGTCCTGGAATTTCTTTAGAAGGAATGATGCTAAAGCTGAAACTCCAGTATTTTGGCCACCTCATGCGAAGAGTTGACTCATTGGAGAAGACTCTGATGCTGGGAGGGATTGAGGGCAGGAGGAGAAGGGGACGACAGAGGATGAGATGGCTGGATGGCATCACTAACTCGATGGATGCGGGTCTGAGTGACCTCCGGGAGCTGGTGATGGACAGGGAGGCCTGGCGTGCTGCGGTTCATGGGGTCGCAAAGAGTCGGACACGACTGAGCGACTGATCTGATCTGATCTGATCTGATTGTAAAATTCAGGCTAAAATTGAAGTAGGGAAAACCAATAGGCCATGATGTATGACCTAAATCAAATCACTTGTACAATGGAGGTGACAGGACGAATAGATTCAAAGAATTAGATCTGGTGGACAATGTACCTGAAAAACTATGGAAGGAGGTCTGTGACAGTGTACAGGAAGAAGAGACCAGAACCATAACAAAGAAAAAGAAATGCAAGAAGGCAAAGTGGTATCTGAGGAGACTTTGCAAATAGCTGAGGAAAGAATAGAAGTAAAAAGAAAAGGAGATGGGGATAGATATTCCCAACTGAATGTAGTGTTCCAGAGAATAGAAGTAGAAATAAAAAAGCATTATTAAGCAAACAATGCAAAGAAACAATGAAAAGGATGAAATGGAAAAAAAAAACTAGAGATCTCTTCAAGAAAATTAGAGTGATCAAGGGAACATTTCATGAAAGGAGCGGTACAATAAAGGACAGAAACAGTAAGGACCTAACAGAAGCATAATATATTAAGAAGAGGTGGCAAAGAAACTATACAGAAAAGATCTTAATTGCCCTAATAACCATGATGGTATGCTTGCTTACCTAGAACCAGACATACTGGAGTGTGAAGTCAAGTGGGCCTTAGGAAGCATTGCAATGAACAAAGCTAATGGAGGTGATGGAATTCCACTTGAGCTATTTAAAAATCTTAAAAGAAGATGCTCTTAAAGTGCTGCACTCAATATGTTAGCAAATTTGAAAAACTTAGAAGTGGACACAGGACTGGAAAATGTCAGTTTTCATTCCAATCTCCAAAAAGATCAATGCCAAAGAATGTACAAACTACCATACCATTCTTCTCAGTTCACATGCCAGCAAAGTTATGCTCAAAATCCTTCAAGATAGGCTTCAGCATTATGTAAATTGAGAATTTTCAGATGTACAAGCTGGATTTTTAAGAGGCAAAGGAACCAGAGATCAAATTGCCAACATTCTTTGGATCATGGAAAAGGAAAGGGATTTCCTAATTAGCATCTCCTTCTTCTTCATTAACTACACTAATGGCTTTGATAGTGTGGATCACAAAAAAAAAAACCCTGTAGGAAATTCTTAATGAGATGGGAGTACCAGACCACCACACCTGTTCCTTAAGAAACCTTTATGTAGGTTAAAAAGCAGCACTTAAAACAGGACATGGAACAACTGACAGGCTCAAAATTGGGAAAGGAGTATGTGAGGGCTGTATATTGTAACACTGCTTATTTAACTTCTATATAGAGTTCATGTGCAAAATGCTGGGTTGGATGAATCACAAGATGGAATCAAGATTTCTGGGAGAAATATCAACAACCTCAGATATGAAGATGGTATCAGTCTAATGGTAGAAAGGGAAGAGGAACTAAAGAGCCTCTTAATGAAAGTGAAAAAATTAGCTTAAAGATCAATATTCAAAAATTAAGATCATGGCAATTGTTCCCATCACGACTGCATGCTAAGTCACTTCAGTCCTGTCTGACTCTTTGTGAAACTATAGACTATACCCTATCGGGTTCCTCTGTCCGTGGGATTTTTCCAGACAAGAACATTGGAGTGAGTTGATATGTCTTCCTCCAGGGGATATTCTTGACGCAGGTATTGAACCAGCATCTTTTATGTTTCCTGCATTGTCAGGCAGGATCTTTACCACTAACCCCTGTGGTCCCATCACTACATGGAAAATTGAAGGGGGAAAAGTGGAAGAAGTGACAGATTTTGATTTCTTAGGCTCCAAAGTCACTGTGGACAATGACTGCAGACATGAAATTAAAAGATGCTTACTCTTTGGAAGGAAAACTATGACAAATTTTAGATAGCAGAGACATCAATTAGCTGACAAATGTCTGTATAATCACAACTATGGCTTTACCCGAAGTCAGGTACTCTATGAATGTGATTTGGACCTTTAAGAAGGCTGAGTGCCCCAAAATTGATGCTTTTAAGTTGTGGTGCTGGAGAAGACTTTTGAGAATCCTTTGGGCTGCAAGGAGATCAAGCCATTTAATCCTAAAGGAAATCAATCCTGAGTATTCACTGAAAGGATTAATGTTGAAGCTCCAATACTTTGGCCACCTGATTGGAGAGCCAACACATTGGAGAAAACCCTGAGGGAAGGGAATGACTGAAAGCAAAAGAGAAGTGGATGGCAGAGGATGAAATGGTTAAATAGCATCACCGACTCAATGGACATGAGTTTGAGCAAGCTTCAGGAGTTGGTGATGGACAGGGAAGCCTGGAGTGCTGCAGTCCATGGGGTCACAAAGAATCATACACAACTGAGCGACTGAACTGAACTGAAGTGATGGTTTTTCCAGTAGTCATGTATGGATGTGAGAGTTAGGCCATAAAGAAGGCTAAACACTGAAGAATTGATGCTTTTGAACTATGGTGTTGGAAAAGACTCTTGAGAGTCCCTTGGGCTACAAGGGGATCAAACTAGTCAATCCTAAGTGAAATCAGTCCTGAATATTTATTAGAAGGACTGATGCTGAAGCTCCAATACTTTGGCCACTTGATGCAAAAAGCCAACTCATTAGAAAAGATCCTGATGCTTGAAAATACTGAAGGCAGGAGGAGAAGGGGACAACAGAGGATGAGATGGTTGGATTGCATCACTGACTCGATGGACTTGAGTTTGAGCAAGTTCCAAGAGATGGTGAAAGACAGGGAAGCCTGGCTTGTTGTAGTCCATGGATTTGTAAAGTGTTGGACATGGCTGAGACTAAACAGCAATAACTATGCTGCATGTGGCATCTTAGTTCCATGACCAGTATATGAACTAGCATTGCCTGTATTAGCTTTAATCAAATTATGCAATAGTAAATGCATTTTTAATTAAAATATTATGTAGAGGTATCTGAATACCAAAAGGCATTGTCTATTCAGTTGTGGATGGGACTAGTGATAGAAGAAAGGTTCAATGCTGTAAAGAGCAATATTGCATAGGAACCTGGAATGTCAGGTCCATGAATCAAGGCAAATTGGAAGTGGGCAAACAGGAGATTGCAAGAGTGAATGTAAACATTCTAGGAATCAGTGAACTAAAAAGGACTGGAATGGATGAATTTAACTCAGATGTCCATTATATCTACTACTGTGGGCAGGAATCCCTTAGAATTGGAGTAACCATCCTGGTCAACAAAAGAATCCAAAATGCAGTACTTGGATGCAATTGCAAAAATGACAGAATGATCTCTGTTCATTTGCAAGGCAAACCATTCAATATCACAGTAATCAAACCTATGCCCCAACCAGTAATGCAGAAGAAGCTGAAGTTGAACGGTTCTATGAAGACCTACAAGACCTTTTTAGAAATAACACCCAAAAAAGATGTCCTTTTCATTATAGGGGACTGGAATGCAAAAGTAGGAAGTCAAGAAACACCTTGGAATAACAGGCAAATTTGGTCTTGGAATGAAGCAGGGCAAAGGCTAATAGAGTTTTGCCAAGAGAATGCACTGGTCATAGCAAACATCCTCTTCCAACAACACAAGACGAGACTCCACACATGGACATCACCAGATGGTCAACACCGAAATCAGATTGATTATATTCTTTGCAGCCAAAGATGGAGAAGCTCTATACAGTTAGCAAAAACAAGACTGGGAGCTGAACTGTTGCTCAGATCATGAACTCCTTATTGCCAAATTCAGATTTAAATTGAAGAAAGTGGGGAAAAAACCACTAGACCATTCAGGTATGACCCAAATCAAGGCCCTTATGATTATACATTGGATGTGAGAAATATATTCAAGGGATTAGATATGATATACAGAGTGTCTGATGAACTATGGATGGGGTTTTTGACATTGTACAGGAGACAGGGATCAAGACCATCCCCACGGAAAAGAAATGCAAAAAAGGAAAATGGCTGTCTGGGGAAGACTTACAAATAGCTGTGAAAAGAAGGGAAGCGAAAAGCAAAGGAGAAAAGGAAAGATATAAGCATCTGAAAGCAGAGTTCCAAAGAATAGCAAGAAGGGATAAGAAAGCCTTCCTCAGCCATCAATGCAAAGAAATAGAAGAAAACAACAGAGTGGGAAAGACTAGAGATCTCTTCAAGAAAATCAGAGATACCAAGGGAATATTTCATGCAAAGATGGGCTCGATAAAGGATGGAAATGGTATGGACCTAACAGAGGCAGACAACATTAAGAAGAGGTGGCAAGAATACACAGAAGAACTGTACAAAAAATGAGCTTCATGACCCAGATAATCATGATGGTGTGATCACTGACCTAGAGCCAGACATCCTGGAATGTAAAGTCAAGTGGGTCTTAGGAAGCATCACTACAAACAAAGCTAGTGGATGTTATGGAATTCCAGTTGAGCTATTTCAAATCCTGAAAGATGATGCTGTGAAAGTGCTGCACTCAATATGCCAGCAAATTTGGAAAACTCAGCAGTGGCCACAGGAATGGAAAAAGTCAGTTTTTATTCAAATACCACAGAAAGGCAATGCCAAAGAAGCTCAAACTACTGCACAACTGCACTCATCTCACATGCTAGTAAAGTAATGCTCAAAATTCTCCAAGCCAGGCTTCAGCAATACGTGAACCATGAACTTCCAGATATTCAAGCTAATTTTAGAAATGGCGGAGGAACCAGAGATAAAATTGCCAACATCCACTGGGTCATGGCAAAAGCAAGAGAGTTCCAGAAAAACATCTATTTCTGCTTTATTGACTATGCCAAAGCCTTTGACTGTGTGGATCACAGTAAGCTCTGGAAAATTCTGAAAGAGATGGGAATACCAGACCACCTGACCTGCCTCTTGAGAAACCTGTATACAGGTCAGGAAGCAAGAGTTAGAACTGGACATGGAACAACAGACTGGTTCCAAATAGGAAAAGGAGTATGTCAAGGCTGTATATTGTCACCCTGTTTATTTAACTTATATGCAGAACACATCATGAGAAATGCTGGGCTGGAAGAAGCACAAGCTGGAATCAAGATTGCCGGGAGAGATCTCAATAACCTCAGACATGAAGATGACACCACCCTTATGGCAGAAAATGAAGAGGAACTAAAAAGCTTCTTGATGAAAGTGAAAGAGGAGAGTGAAAAAGTTGGCTTAAAGCTCAACATTCAGAAAACAGAGATCATGGCATCTTATTCCATCACTTCATGGGAAATAGATGGGGAAACAGTGGAAGCTGTATCAGACTTTATTTTTTGGGCTCCAAAATCACTGCAGATGGTGATTCCAGCCATGAAATAAAAAGATGCTTGCTTCTTGGAAGGAAAGGTATGACCAACTAAATAGCATATTGGAAAGCAGAGATATTATCTTGCCAACAAGGGTCCATCTAGTCAAGGCTATGGTTTTTCCAGTGCTCATGTATGGATGTAAGAGTTGGACTGTGAAGAAAGCTGAGTACCGAAGAATTGATGCTTTTGAACTGTGGTGTTTGAGAGGACTCTTGAGAGTCCCTTTGGACTGCAAGGAGATCCAACCAGTCCTTTCTAAAGGAGATCAGTCCTGGGTGTTCTTTGGAGGGACTGATGCTGAAGCCAAAACTCCCATACTTTGGCCACTTCACGTTAAGAGTTGACTCACTGGAAAAGACCCTGATGCTGGGAGGGATTGGGGACAGGAGGAGAAGGGAACAACAGAGGATGAAGTGGCTGGATGGCATCACCAAATCAATGGACATGAGTTTGAGTGAACTCTGGGAGTTGTTGATGAACAGGGAGGCCTGGCATGCTGTGATTCATGGGGTCGCAAAGAGTCGGACAGGACTGATCAACTGAACTGAACTGGACTGAATTGAACTGATTAAGCCTGAGAAATGCTATTCTGCTTTTTTTAAGTCACTTCTCTAATGAACAATTTTGTCCAAGGAAAATTTCCTTAGGTGAACATTGGCTAAGGCTGTGATAACAAATTGCTATACTCTGGCGAGGTTAAACAAAAGAAATTTAGTGTCTCACAATTCTGGAGGCTGGAATCCAATATCAAGATGGCAGCAGATTTGGTTTCATTCTGAGGGCTCTCTCCTTAACTCATAGGTTGCTATCTCTCCCCATGTCTTTACTTGATTTACTCTTTGTGTATGTCTATATACTAATCTCAGCCATATTGGATTAGGGACCACACTAGTGTTCTCATTTAACTATAATCATCTTTTTAAATAATATATTTCAGAATTGAGGTACATCCTGGAGCTTAAGGAACTAGTGGTTAAGACTTCAACATATGAATTTTGGGTGACACATTTGAGATTATAACACCACCAAAGGCCCAAATCACTTTAGTGAAATTATTCCATTTTCAGAGATATTCATAAGAATCAGGATTATCATTGGTACATGTGAGAAGCCAAGTTTTTCTTGGAGTAGAAGAAGATTTAGTTTTAGAAAGCTCCATGATAGATAATAGTGGATTAAAAGTTTTACCTGGGCACTGAAAATTAAATGTTATGTCTTATCCCCACTCCCACCCCCATGTAACTATTGACCACTTCCTCTGAATTCAAACAGACCCAATCATCAGCAACCTCTGGGGGGCAGAAAACCAGAGACCTCTGGATCAAAGTAATCCATCAGGACAAAAAAAGAAAAAAATTGAAACACGAGAAATTACATATGGTTTCATTAATGACCAAAAGCAAATGTGTCCAAATGGATGCAAGTCTAGTGAGAAGAGCAAATTCAGTGATCTTGAACATCCACTCAGGAAGACTTGTAAGTAAGGTCTATCTTTGTGTTATACCTGATAAATTTCCTTTGTATGACAAATACTTTTAGAAAGCACATTCCAAAATGGAAGAACAAAAGTGAGCAAAAAGGAAAGAAGAGAAATTTTCTGTTTCCACTGAAGATGCCAAAAATGATGGTAACCAGTAATATAACTCTGATAAACTGAGAGAAATTCAGACCTATCTATCTATACACACACACACACACACACACACACAAAGTGGAGTTTAGAACTGGTGCTGACTTACACATAAATGAAGTCTCAAACAAGCTGTGAGAAGGAAGTCAAAGGGTCCCTTTAGGAAGATAACATCTGATTGAACACTAAGTCCATGTGAACTTGGTATCTTGGTGTACCTTCCAAGAAAACTGTAGAAATACAGGATGATCTCCTTAATAAACACAATCTTTTTATTCAGAGCTTGCCAAAGCTAGAGAGTTGACCACTATTTCTTGCACTTTTGAAACACTTGAAAGCAGGCAGGAGACTAGAAACACTTCATATTAGCAAAAAAAGGAAAAATCTCAAGTTTGCCATGAATGGAGGTTGTTGGCATGGAGAAAATGGAGGCAGGCTAAGTAAACATTCCATATCCTACATGACTGACTTGAGGATAAATTTGTTTTTTCTTGTTGGTCCTGAACTGGAAATGTGGGCAAACACAAGGAGGCTTGGAGTCATTAACCAGGTTCTAACCATTTTGGGATAATTACTGCAGAGGTTGTGTTTGCCTCCTGGATTCCTGCAGGAATGGCATTGGTTGTCACAAAGCTGTAGAGTTTGTGATTGACTTCTCAGGCTGGTTCCTCAAGCCACTGTGGGTCAGAGTTCAACTGGTGTATGTTCTCGGCCACTTTCTGTCTGTATATTCAGTTTCTTCCATATAATAGAGGATACATATTATATAAATACATCTATCTATCTACCTATATATACACACACAATCTTATATCCAGCTCCATTGGGGAGATTAATATTAATATAAACAGGCAACAGAAAAGTATAATTCTAAATTATACAGAATATTCTAGGAAAACTATAGAAGCATTAATAAGGATAAATTTTGAGATATGTTTGTGTGTGTGGATTGAAAAAGTCAGGTAAGACTTTGCTGAACTATTGAACTAAAAGAAAACTGTTTAATCTAGTTAAAAGGAAGAAAGGAGAGGATATTTCCTAGTAGCGTAAGGATACATAAACAAGGACATCCAGATAGTAAAATATAATTTAGTGTAGAAAATAACATCAGAGAAATGTGTTTAAATATAAAAAGAAGCCCAAGAATGGATGGACAAGTAGGCAGCAGCTACATGGAATTATCTAGTAAAGGAGCTTATGATTCGATCCTAATACAATGGAATGCTATTGAGACTTAAATGGAAGAGTGTGACTTAATCTGAAATTCTTTTAAATAAATTTCCTTGAAGACCTTGGAGGATAAATTTCACTGGGTCAGTCTACAATCGGAGAAAGCAGCTTTTAAATTAGTATAAGGATACTTACATAATAAGTGCCTGAAATGTGGCAGTGAAAGGTAATATGGATAAAAGTAGGAAGAAAAATCACAAATCAATTAAAAGTAAAAGCAAACAGACTTTGTGACTCAGAGTCAAGAGATAGAGGACAAGGTTAAGCTATACTTCATGACTGGAAGTTCAAATCTCTGACATAGATGGAGAGTGCAGGGCAATGGATTAAATTAAAATGCCATTTAATATTGAATATGTTGACGTTCCTATGAGAGAGCCAGGAAGATAGTTCCAATAGGTATTTTCATATAATCTCAAATTAAAAGAAGATTCAAAGGAAGATGCTGTGAGTGTGCATGAGAAACTGGCAACATTAAGGAGTTAGTGAGAGTAAGTAAAGTAGAAATGACAGTAGGCGTTTCTGCACATGTTTATATAAAATTATTTTCTTCCTCCAAAATAGCACTTACCACAGCTCTGGATTTTTAGGAGGTTATTTAGATGCCTGGTTTATATAATCCTGTTGGTATTCTGACAGGAGTGGGTTTAATATCTTATTTACCATTCTAATTTCAGTACTTAGTATAGCTCTAGAATTTTTGAAAAGCTTAGTATTTTAAAATAAATCATTGAACAAAGAAAGTGATGAGAATATAATATTGAGGCAGGCACACAATTAAAGGATATAGGGAGAAAGATAGATACATGAAAGCGATTATAAAAGAAAGAATGAGAAAATGAAAAAAATCAGTAAAGAGTGGTATCAAGGAAAGTAATGGAAGAGAGAATTTAAAGAGGAAAGTAATGGACACTACTCTGCAGCTCAGATGGAACAGAAAGTCTCAGTAAGTGAGGGTGAAAATCAGTGGGCTTTGGCAACAGGATCTTAGCAGATAGCAGCTAAAAGTATTTTCACAGAGTGAAAAAGGCAAAATCAGAATTCAGTGGGTTGGAATGGAGAGTAAATGGAAGAGAAAATTAAGACAGAGATTGTTATCTATTCTTTCAAGAATATGAAAAAGTACAGACTAGAGGATTATTATACAGGGATCAAACAATATTATCATATTTCAATTGCACTTTTGAATCTGAAAAAAAAATTGCACATGTTTTTAAGAAACTATAACAAAGAGTAACCTGGTTTTGAAGGAAGAAAGAAATGAAAACCTTAGGGAGTAGATATGAATTTGTTGTTTAGTCACTCAGTTGTGTCAGACTCTTTGTGAGCCCATGAACTGCAACCCTCCAGGCTCCTCTCTTCATGGTATTTCTCAGGCAAGAATACTGGAGTGGGTTGCCATTTCCTTCTCCAAGGGGTCTTTCTGACCCAGGAATAGAACCTGCATTTCCTGCATTGGCAGGTGTATTCTTTACCATTCAACCACCAAGGAAGCTCATCCTTCTATTAGGTAATAACTAATTTGTATTTTCTGACCTATGACAGGTTATTTAAAGGACATTATTTATATCAGAGAACAGTGTTTTTAAAAGCTACTGATTCTTCAAATAAGTTCCCTTGAAAACTGTCTTTCCTGAAATGTTTTACCAAATGTAAACTGCTGAGTTTTCATAGTTAATATAGGTACTTAAGAAATAATTAAATATACTTATTCTTCTATGTTATTAACTTTTCTATGTATATAACTTGGCAGATAACCCTTGAGATGTAACAAATCATTTGAGAGTTTTATATTTCATAAAATAATTCTTAAAACTTTAGTTATGATTACAGCAACATATATACCCTCAAGAATTTTCCTCTTTGACACCACTTTGGCTACTTGACAATGGAAAGCATATACTACTTAGTGACAAATAGTGTCTGTGCAAGCCATTTAGCACCACATTAAACTTACATTTTCTCTTACATGACACAGTCTTAAGTGGAAACTTATCTCATTCTAAAAGACTAAAGAAAAAAAGAAAACCTTTGCATAAATGAATTCATGGTCAAAAATAAAATAATGACAATGAGTAGGCAATTCTATTCTTAATGATAATGACATTATGACCTTTGGAAATTTTATTCTGTGACAGTTTTGCTTTTGCTAATGCTAATTCATAACTCTTAAAATGCATTGGATAAAAAAAGGGTGAGAACATGTTTCAAGGATTAGTATAAATACAAAAAATGCAATTGTCGTTGATGTTAATGCTACTAATTAGACTCAAAAACCAAAGATAATATCAGTATGAAAATTCAAGCACTTATATTAAATGATAATCAAGAAATTTTTAAATGTGAAAAGAAATGATGACTTAATCATGTGTATATAAAGGGATTTGAAAGCTGTAAAGTATTATATAGGATATTTTTAAGCTCATGGTTATTAGACTTGAGAAAATAACTATAATAGACTATGAGATAAATTTTTTTCATAAGAAGAAAGATAAGGAACAGAAAGAAGATATAATAGTGATTTAACTTGCTCACTGAACAGCATGTGGAGTTATTAGTGAAGGACAAAATATAAATGTTGGGAAATAGTAGGGTTAACAACCTAGAAAATATCAAAGCATCAAAACTAAAAAGGGACATATGTAGATTCAAAATGTGAATCTATTATTCAGATATTGGAAAGGCCAATTTTGTGGGTGTTTTGAGGTCATAGTAGTTTCATTTGAACACTAAAAATGGAGAAGAAAACCACATAGAAAAATGTGAAGACCTGTGTGTGTGTGTGTGTGTGTGTGTGTGTGCGCGCGTTTATTCGATCAGGCATGTCCAACATTTTATGATCCTATGTACTGTAGCCTGCCAGGGTCTCCTGTTCATGGGACTCTCCAGGTGAAATAACAGAGTGGGTTGCCCATTTCCTTCTACAGGGGATCTTCTCAACCCTGGGATTGAACTTGGCTAGCCTGATGTTCTTTAGCTAATTGTTTTTTGTACAGAGAAAAATCTTTATTTTTATATCATATGTAGAACAGTTTTTAGAGACTTTATATAGTATACAAAAGATATGAAAAACAGGAGAAGCATTTTACTGTGCTTTACCTCAAACTATGAGATTTTCACAGGGGCTTGTTTTCCTAAGAATACCCTATATTTTCAGTATGTGGATTAAGGCTTCCCTGGTGGCTCAGATGGTAAAGTGTTTGCCTACAATGCAGGAGACCTGGGTTCAATTCCTGGGTCGGGAAGATCCCCTGGAGAAGGAAATGGCAATCCACTCCAGCACTCTTGCCTGGAAAATCCCATGGAGGGAGGAGCCTGATAGGCTACAGTCCATGGGGTCGCAAAGAGTCAGACACGACTGAGTGATTTCACTTTTAATTGAGAGAAATATAATAAATCAATAATTGTAGGTTTTCTACTGGAAATGAGACTTACAAGTGCATTTTATAAAATAATTGATTATTAAGAACACAGTGAAGAATAGAAGTTTAATAAGCTGTTGTGTTCAATTCAAACTGTTGGTGAGGAGTTTAATAGAATAAGAAAGCTGTTGATTATCATAAGTATGCTTCAATTATTCTTACATTTCTGATTAGTCTTACCTTACTAGTGTTGTATAGTTCTGAGGGTTCAAACTTTTGTCTTTGCAGTCTCCCTTGACACATACCATCAAAAATTTTCACCAGGGGGTTTTAGTTAAAAAAAATAAGACAAAATCTTCAATAATAAATACTATAAATACAGTGAGATTCATGGAGCATATTCACTGCCTCACATCATATGATGCCATAGACACAAAAAAACAGATCAATGTTTACATTATATTGTCATTGATCTAAAATTATTTATGTATTCTCTTTACATTATCAAGAGCCATTGGAACTGTTTTCTAAGTCATGACCAGTTACCTTTCTTTCAAAACAGATAATGCTTTAGAACAGAAATATTCAACATTTTAATATCAAAATTCATAACCTGTATTTCACTGTGTAATCTTTTTAAATTGTGGTATAGTTGCTTTGCAATAATGTGTTAGTTTCTGCTGCACAGCAGCATGAACCAGCTATATGTATCTGTATATCCCCTCCCTCTTGAATCGCCTGACCCTCCAATCCTAGCCACCCAGCTCCTCATCACACAGTTGCATCACAGAATCCCAAGCTGAGCTCCCCAAGCTGAGCTACTATACAACACGTTGCCACTAACTACCTATTTTACAGATAGTAGTGTGTATATGTTTTTTTCAATCTTCCCATTTGTTTGACTCACCATGTCCCTTGACATGTCCACGTCAATTACCTATATCTGTGCCTCTATTCCTGCCCTGCAAATAGATTATCTGAATCATTTTTCTAGATTCCACATACATACATCAATATACAATATTTTTTTTCTTTCTGACTTACTTCACTCTGTTTGACAGACTAATTTCATTCACTTCTCTACTAAGGACCTAAGTTCATTTCTTTTCATAGCTGAGTAATATTCCATTTATACAGGTACCACATCTTCTTTATCCATTCATCTGTTGATGGACACTTAGCTTTCTTCCATGTAATTTGATGGGTAAAAATGTTTCCTTTTCTAAGGTTAATATCCTTATAGTATTTTCCCCTTATTTCCAAGAGGGACATGCCTGCAGAAATTTTTATAGATTGCTTACCATGTTTTTCCCTAAAACATCATTACCTTCAAGTTCTTTTTTTTTTTTATTTTATTTTTTTTTGATCAAGAATCTCTTTTATTGATTCTCAGAAACATTACAAACATCTAATATGAACAAATTGTAACATGATAGTGTTTAGTTTGAACAATTAATACATTTCAGATATAATATTATACATATTTCAATGCTATTCTCCCCAATCATCTCACCCTCTCCCGGTCCCAGAGTCCAAAAGTCTGGTCTATACATCAGTGTCTCTTTTGTTGTCTCGTAAATAGGGTTATTTTTTACCATCTTTCTAAATTCCATATATATGCGTTAGTATACTGTATTTGTGTTTTTGTTTCTGGCTTACTTCACTCTGTATAATAGGCTCCAGTTCCATCCACCTCCTTAGAACTGATTCAAATGTATTCTTTTTAATGGCTGAGTAATACTCCATTGTGTATATGTACCACAGCTTGCTTATCCATTCATCTGTGGATGGACATCTAGGTTGCTTCCACGTTCTGGCTATTGCAAACAGTGCTGCTATGAACATTGGGGTACACGTGTCTCTTTCAATTCTGGTTTTCTCAGTGTATATGCCCAGCAGTGGGATTGCTGGATCATAAGGCAGTTCTATTCGCAGTTTTTTGAGGAATCTCCATACTGTTCTCCAAAGTGGCTGTACTAGTTTGCATTCCCACCAACAGTGCAAGAGGGTTCCCTTCTCTCCGCACCCTCTCCAGCATTTATTGCTTGTAGACTTTTGGATAGCAGCCATTCTGATTGGCGTGAAATGGTATCTCATAGTGGTTTTGATTTGCATTTCTCTGATAATGAGTGATGTTGAGCATCTTTTCATGTGTTTGTTAGCCATCTGTATGTCTTCTTTGGAGAAATGTCTATTGAGTTCTTTGGCCCATTTTTTGATTGGGTCATTTATTTTTCTGGCATTGAGCTGTAGAAGTTGCTTGTATATTTTTGAGATTAGTTGTTTGTCAGTTGCTTCATTTGCTATTATTTTCTCCCATTCTGAAGGCTGTCTTTTCACCTTGCTTAGAGTTTCCTTTGTTGTGCAGAAGCTTTTAAGTTTGATTAGGTCCCATTTGTTCATTTTTGATTTTATTTCCGATATTCTGGGAGGTGGGTCATAGAGGATCCTGCTGTGATGTAAGTCAGAGAGTGTTTTGCCTATGTTTTCCTCTAGGAGTTTTATGGTTTCTGGTCTTACATTTAGCTCTTTAATCCATTTTGAGTTTATTTTTGTGTATGGTGTTAGAAAGTGTTCTAGTTTCATTCTTTTACAAGTGTTTGACCAGTTTTCCCAGCACCACTTGTTAAAGAGATTGTCTTTAATCCATTGTATATTCTTGCCTCCTTTGTCAAAGATAAGGTGACCATATGTGCGTGGATTTATCTCTGGGCTTTCTATTTTGTTCCATTGATCTATATTTCTGTCCTTGTGCCAGTACCATACTGTCTTGATGACTGTGGCTTTGTAGTAGAGCCTGAAGTCAGGCAGGTTAATTCCTCCAGTTCCGTTCTTCTTTCTCAAGATAGCTTTGGCTATTCGAGGTTTTTTGTATTTCCATACAAATTGAGAAATTATTTGTTCTAGCTCTGTGAAGAATACCGTTGGTAGCTTGATGGGGATTGCATTGAATCTATAAATTGCTTTGGGTAGTATATTCATTTTCACTATGTTGATTCTACCAATCCATGAACATGGTATATTTCTCCATCTATTAGTGTCCTCTTTGATTTCTTTCACCAGTGTTTTATAGTTTTCTATATATAGGTCTTTAGATTCTTTAGGAAGATATATTCCTAAGTATTTTATTGTTTTCATTGCAATGGTGAATGGAATTGTTTCCTTAATTTCTCTTTCTATTTTCTCATTATTAGTGTACAGGAATGCAAGGGATTTCTGTGTGTTAATTTTATATCCTGCAACTTTACCATATTCATTGATCAGTTCTAGTAATTTTCTGGTGGAATCTTTAGGGTTTTCTACGTAGAGGATCATGTCATCTGCAAATAGTGAGAGTTTTACTTCTTCTTTTCCAATTTGGATTCCTTTTATTTCTTTTTCTGCTCTGATTGCTGTGGCCAAAACTTCCAGAACAATGTTGAATAGTAATGGTGAAAGTGGGCATCCTTGTCTTGTTCCTGACTTTAGAGGAAATGCTTTCAATTTTTCACCATTGAGGATAATGTTTACTGTGGGCTTGTCATATATAGCTTTTATTATGTTGAGGTATGTTCCTTCTATTCCTGCTTTCTGGAGAGTTTTTATCATAAATGGATGTTGAACTTTGTCAAAGGCTTTCTCTGCATCTATTGAGATAATCATATGGTTTTTATTCTTCAGTTTGTTAATGTGGTGTATTACGTTGATTGATTTGCGGATATTGAAGAATCCTTGCATTCCTGGGATAAAGCCCACTTGGTCATGATGTATGATCTTTTTAATGTGTTGTTGGATTCTGATTGCTAGAATTTTGTTAAGGATTTTTGCATCTATGTTCATCAGTGATATTGGCCTGTAGTTTTCTTTTTTTGTGGGATCTTTGTCAGGTTTTGGTATTAGGGTGATGGTGGCCTCATAGAATGAGTTTGGAAGTTTGCCTTCTTCTGCAATTTTCTGGAACAGTTTGAGTAGGATAGGTGTTAGCTCTTCTCTAAATTTTTGGTAGAATTCAGCTGTGAAGCCGTCTGGACCTGGGCTTTTGTTTGCTGGAAGATTTCTGATTACAGTTTCAATTTCCGTGCTTGTGATGGGTCTGTTAAGATTTTCTATTTCTTCCTGATCCAGTTTTGGAAAGTTGTACTTTTCTAAGAATTTGTCCATTTCTTCCACATTGTCCATTTTATTGCCATATAATTGCTGATAGTAGTCTCTTATGATCCTTTGTATTTCTGTGCTGTCTGTTGTGATCTCTCCATTTTCATTTCTAATTTTATTGATTTGATTTTTCTCCCTTTGTTTCTTGATGAGTCTGGCTAGTGGTTTGTCAATTTTATTTACCCTTTCAAAGAACCAGCTTTTGGCTTTGTTGATTTTTGCTATGGTTTCTTTTGTTTCTTTTGCATTTATTTCTGCCCTAATTTTTAGGATTTCTTTCCTTCTACTAACCTTGGGGTGCTTCATTTCTTCCTTTTCCAGTTGCTTTAGGTGTAGAGTTAGGTTATTTATTTGGCATTTTTCTTGTTTCTTGAGGTATGCCTGTATTGCTATGAACTTTCCCCCTAGGACTGCTTTTACAGTGTCCCACAGGTTTTGGGTTGTAGTGTTTTCATTTTCATTCGTTTCTATGCAGAATTTGATTTCTTTTTTGATTTCTTCTGTGATTTGTTGGTTATTCAGGAGTGTGTTGTTCAGCCTCCATATGTTGGTCTTTTTAATAGATTTTCTCCTGTTATTGAGATTTTCTCTTACTGCATTGTGGTCAGAAAAATGCTTGGAATGATTTCAATTTTTCTGAACTTACCAAGGCTGGATTTATGGCCCAGGATGTGGTCTATCCTGGAGAAGGTTCCGTGTGCACTTGAGAAAAAGGTGAAATTCATTGTTTTGGGATGAAATGTCCTATAGATATCAATTAGTTCTAACTGGTCTATTGTATCGTTTAAAGTTTGTGTTTCCTTGTTAATTTTCTGTTTAGTTGATCTATCCATTGGTGTGAGTGGGGTATTAAAGTCTCCCACTATTATTGTGTTATTGTTGATTTCTCCTTTCATTCTTGTTAGTATTTGTCTTATATATTGTGGTGCTCCTAAGTTGGGTGCATATATATTTATAATTGTTATATCTTCTTCTTGGATTGATCCTTTGATCATTAGGTAGTGACCTTCTTTGTCTCTTTTCACATCCTTTGTTTTAAAGTCTATTTTATCTGATATGAGTATTGCTACTCCTGCTTTCTTTTGGTCTCTATTTGCGTGGAAAATCTTTTTCCAGCCCTTGACTTTCAGTCTGTATGTGTCCCCTGTTTTGAGGTGGGTTTCTTGTAGACAGCATATGGAGGGGTCTTGTTTTTGTATCCATTCAGCCAGTCTCTGTCTTTTGGTTGGGGCATTCAACCCATTTACATTTAAGGTAATTAATGATAAATATGATCCCGTTGCCATTTACTTTGTTGTTTTGAGTTTGAATTTATATATCCTTTTTGTGTTTCCTGTCTAGAGAATGTCCTTTAGTATTTGTTGGAGAGCTGGTTTGGTGGTGCTGAATTCTCTCAGCTTTTGCTTGTCTGTAAAGGTTTTGATTTCTCCTTCATATTTGAATGAGATCCTTGCTGGGTACAATAATCTGGGCTGTAGGTTCTTTTCTTTCATCACTTTAAGTATGTCTTGCCATTCCCTCCTGGCTTGGAGAGTTTCTATTGAAAGATCAGCTGTTATCCTTATGGGAATTCCCTTGTGTGTTATTTGTTGTTTTTCCCTTGCTGCTTTTAATATTTGTTCTTTGTGTTTGATCTTTGTTAATTTGATTAATATGTGTCTTGGGGTGTTTCGTCTTGGGTTTATCCTATTTGGGACTCTCTGGGTTTCTTGGACTTGAGTGATTATTTCCTTCCCCATTTTAGGGAAGTTTTCAACCATTATCTCCTCTAGTATCTTCTCATGGTCTTTCTTTTTGTCTTCTTCTTCTGGGACTCCTATGATTCGAATATTGTAACGTTTAATATTGTCCTGGAGGTCTCTGAGATTGTCCTCATTTCTTTTAATTCATTTTTCTTTTTTCTCCTCTGATTCCTTTAATTCTGCCATTCTATCTTCTAATTCGCCAATTCTATCTTCTGCCTCTGTTATTCTACCATTTGTTGCCTCCAGAGTGTTTTGGATCTCATTTATTGCATTATTCATTATATATTGACTCTTTTTTATTTCTTCTAGGTCCTTGTTAAATCTTTCTTGCATCTTCTCAATGCTTTTCTCCAGGCCATTTATCCATGATTCCATTTTGCTTTCCAGATTTTGGATTAATTTCACTATCATTATTCGGAACTCTTTATCAGGTAGGTTCACTATTTCTTCCTCCCTTTGTTTGGTTTGGTGGGTAATTATCCTGTTCCTTTACCTGCTGGGAATTCTTCTGTCTTTTCCTCTTGTTTAAATTGCTAAGTTTGGGGCGTCTTTACTTATTCTGGTAGTCTGTGGAGTTCTCTTTATTGTGGCGTTTCTGCACTATATGTGGGTTTGTACCAGTGGCTTGTCGAGGTTTCTTGTTTATGGAAGCTTGTATCGGTGTTCTGGTGGGTGGAGCTGGATTTCTTTTCTCTGGGGTGCAGTGGAGTGTCCAGTATTGAGTTATGAGATGTCTATGCTTTTGGGGTCGCTTTGTGTAGCCTGTGTATTGGAGCTCAGGTTGTGTTCTTGTTTTTCTGGAGAATTTGCTTGGCGTGTCTTGTTGTGGAACTTGCTGGTCTTTGTGTGATGCTTGGTTTCAGAGTAGGTATGGAGGCTTTTAATGAGCTCCTGTCAATTAGTGTTTCGTGGGATCAGGGTATGGACTTAAGCCTCCTGGTTCCAGTTATTGGTCTTATTTTTACAGTAGTCTCAAAAACTTCTTCTTCTATAATGCATTCCACAACTGAACCGCTCAGAGATGTTCACGGAATTATACATAGAAGGAAAAAGGGAGGAAGGAGACAGAGGTGGTCAGGAGGATAAAAGGAGGAAGTGTGAAGGAGAGAGACAGATCTAGTCAGTAATCAGTAAAGAAAAGAAAAAAGGAAAGGAAAAAAGCAAAGGACAAAAAGGAAAAAAGAAAAAAAAAAAAAACAGGGTAGCAAAAGTTATATCTAAACGTGGAGATTAAAGAAGTACTAGAGGATAAAAAAAAATAATAATAAAAATAAAAGAAACAAAACAAACAACAACAAAAAAAAATTAAAAGGAAAAAACAATTTTTGTTTTCCTTTTTCCAATTAAAAAATAATAAAAATTTAAAAAATATATATATATTAAAAACAGAAAAGAAAAAAAAAGGAAATAATGATGGTAAAAATAGTAACAATATATATAAGAGTTTCTCTATTATTGTTGTGGGTTCAGTTCATTTTCAGCTAGTTCCTTGTTCCGGCTTAAATTTCTCAAGATCTATAGGCCCCTTTCTCTGTGGTTGGTCTGTATAGTTCTTTGTTCTGTGCACGGTTCGGCGGTGTTCTGGGCCAAGGCCCGCCACTCGTGTGGTCGGCGCTGCACAATCTGGATTGCCGGCCCAAACTACTCCAGTTAGGCAGCACTCCAGACAATCAGGCGAACGAAGTCTGCGCTGAGGCCCGCAGAGGGGGAGGGGCCGGCAACGGGAATGGCGGGCGGGCGGGTGGGGGGAGGGGATGGGGTGGCCCTCGTGGGAGCCGCCGGCACAGCGGGCGGGGGCACGCCTGCGCGGGAGTGGCCGGTGGGGGAGCGTCCAGTGGGGGAGAGTCCCGCGGGGGAGCGTCCCTCTGGGGAGCGCCGGCAGGGGAGCGTCTCGCGTGGGGAACGGCCAAGGCATCTCCCTGCCCAGCCCCGGCTCCCCAGTGGCAGATGCGGGCGTTTGCAGCGGTGCTTTTCCGCTGCGGAAGTTACCGCAGGGCCCGCAGTCTGTGGGTTCTAATTGCTCAACTGTTCTCCTCCCTGTTATGATAGTCTCCGTGTTTCCCAGGTTCGGCGCAGATTCCGCAGGGAGAGTGTTTCCTGGTGTTTGGAAACTTCTCTTTTTAAGACTCCCTTCCCCGGACAGAGGTCCGCCCCTCCCTCTTTGTCTCTCTCTGGCTTCTATATTCTTTCCTACCTCCTTTAGAAGGCAGTGAGTTGCTTTTCTGGGTGTCCGACGTCCTCTGCCAGCACTCCGAAGCTGTTTGTGGTATTTACTCGGCGCCCAGATGTCCCACTGATGAATTTGTGGAGGAGAAAGCGTATTCCCCATCCTAATCCTCCGCCATCTTAACCGGAAGTCTACCTTCAAGTTCTAAGTAAGGACTTAGGAAGTCAGGACTTCCCTGGTGATCCAGTGGTTGAGAATCCACCTGCTAATGGAGGTGACATGGATTCTATCCCTGATCTGGGAAGATCCCACATGTCATGGGGCAGCTAAGCCTGTGTGCCACAACTACTGAGCCCTTTGGCCGTAACTACTGAAGCCCATATGCCCCAGAGCCTGTGCACAGCAACAAAAGAAGCCTCAACAATGAGAAGCCCATGCACTCCAAAGGGAGAGAAGCTCCCATGTTCTGTAACTGGAGAAAGTCCATGTGCTGCAACAAAGACCCAGTGTAGCCAAAAAAATATTTTGTTTAATAAAAATTACATTAAAAATCTTTTAAGATGTCAAAGAAATGCAACACAGATCAAGGACCAGAATATCTCAATATCATTACATAAATACTGTAAGAAATAATTTATTTTAGGAGAGTGATATGATTGTGTAAACTATCATAATATTGTATACATTTAAGTATAAATTTTAGGAACTGTACAAAACTTATGAAATCAGTGGATATTTACTCATTAGGAAAAATAATCAATAATAATAAAAAGGTATAAAGACATTCTATCTAAGCTTTGCTGATTTCAATGGAGATTATTCCACATAACAGAAAATAAGTACCAAGTAAATCACTGGGGTTTAGCTTTTAAATACCATGAGAGATGGATTTGAAAATGCAAGCCAAACCCAGTCAGGAATGGATTAATCCAGAATTGGAAAAATCAGTGACTTTTCAGTTGTCAAATAGAAGAAACAACAATCAAGATCAAATATTTGCAATGTAGGTACACCTGAGATGTTGTTACTGAACTTGAGTGAGCCTGATCACTGCTCAAAAGAAACAATACTTGAGAGACAAGCGTTGGTTAGAAAGGAAATGTTGCTTTAATCAGGAAATCATAAACCTGGGGAGTAGGCAGACTCATGTTCTAAATAAACCTTGAAGATTCTGCTTGGCCATGATAGTTTTTAAATGAAAAAGTGGGAGAGAATTTCAGTGAATTACTGGGGTAAGAGATTGGGTTCTGCATCATTTTCCACTGTGTGCAGACTTCCTGACTCCTCATGGTCTTTCTTCAGATTCTACTTTGCCCAAGTGATTTGCTTGCAGGAGTGCTAAAAGGGCTGCTTCGGGGGTGGATAATTAGCAATTATTCAACTACTTAAGTATTTTTACTTCTCTTAATCTAGAAAAAGAACAGGCTAGGTAAAGCATTGTGCGTATTCAGTAGAGCATAATTCAGAAGTTCGGTTAAATTGCTTAGTGACCTCATTTCTATAATTAGGTTCTCTTAAGATTAGGGGAACAAGAATGGGCAAACAGGAAAGGGGCAAAATAGTTGCTTATACAGAACTGATCATGTTTGACTTCTTTTAAATCTATTTTGAGCTACCTCTTAGCTCTACCAACTTAAAAGCAGTAGCACTTTTATAGTTCTACTGTTTTTGCTTGTGTGTGAATTAATCTACCACTACCCAAAATTGTAAACAAGTTCTTTAGAATGGGCTTGTTATTGTTTTGAACTAAGCCATTATTCAAATTCACATGTACCTTTATATTATCAATTAATACTGCCAAAGTTTATTTTTATTTGTGCTTGCTTAAGTAAAATCTCTTATTTTAATGATATTTTAAAAACTGTCATCTCCATTCACCAATATTGTTAATATTTTGAAGTTGTGATTTATTCTGTGATATCAAATATTTGATGGATCAAAGAAAATCAGTTTATTTTATTTAGCTAGTTTCTTGTGATGATGAAAGTGATGACTCTCAAGACTTTTACATATCAGAGCTGAAACTGAAACCCTTCACACTAAACTGTAAATGTATTTTAAAGGTTAATTTTACAAAAATTAATTAATAAGTGCATATCAATGGATAGGCAAACATATAGAAATATTTGAAAACTTTGTACTTCTAAATCACCTTCCAGATATTTCATGATACCATAAATCTGTATTTTCAGTCAAACAATTTGACATACATATATTTTTCTTCTGAGATATGTATATTTTGAATTAAGGTAATTATAAAGTACCCTTAGGCAAATCAATTTTATTTTATTAAATAATATCTCTAAAATGCTCATATTTTATTTCAGATTACATACATTTTATTGTCATTTATATTACTTGAAAGTTTGCCATCATCCTGATTTTATTTTTCGAGAACTGCTTTATACACTTTTTCTAAAGGAGATAATATATTTCACACACAGCCCTCTAGTATCTTTCTAAAATTGATATATAATTTTTCTATCAACAAATTTGTCATTATTTTTATAGTTAATTGTTTCTATCTAGGACTCATTGGAAAAGACCCTAATTCTGGGAAAGACTGAAGGCAGGAGGAGAAGGGGATGACAAAGGATGAGATGCTTGGATGGCATCACCAACTCGATGGACATGAGTTTAAACAAGCTCCGAGAGTTGGTGATGGATAGGGAAACCTGGCATGCTGCAGTCCATGGGGTCGCAAAGAGTCAGACATGACTGAGAGACTGAGTTGAGGAATCATAAACCTGTATACAAAGATTTATTTAAAAAATACCTCTTGATTTTACAAAAAGCATTGACCAGTTGATAAAAATGAAAGCATAGTATTATTTAAAATAAACACAAAAAACCTACAATGTTATTTCTGTGATTTTTAATTTTATATTGACTCAATCCAGACACCATATGGTGTCTTAGGTTGCCAAGAAAGAAATTATAAAATATGAAATGACAAAATATGATAAGAAATTGATATTCCACAGTTGCTTTCCTGTACAGATGTTTTCCATCCTCCCTAAAGCAATCATGTGGTTCCATAGTAAGGAGAAAAATGTATAGACAGTGTTGAGGGATGCTAAATTTAAAACAAAAGTAGTCAACATTCAAAAGAGTGATTTTTATTCTAAAACCTTTTTTTAAAAATATTTTGTTTCTAATTAAAAATTGTTATTGAAATCAATCATAATAAAACATAGAAATAAATATGACTCGTATACAACTTTGGGAAATTTCTCCATTTTTTAAAAAAAATATTTTTGATTTTTAACTAACTATTTAATCTCTTTTCCATACTTCCACAGTCACAGGTTTAGCATCACTTACATGATAGAAAATTTCAGTAAATTAATAACTTTTACTATTGGTAAAATCAAAGAATAGATATAAATACCTTTTAAGTTGTAAATATTCACTCTATTCCTTTAAGTTTTGGGCATCCTTCTGTCTGTTTACAAATTAATTTATTATTTTAATAAAAAAATAATAAAGTTCTAATAGCACAAATGAGAAGCAACCTGATTTCCATCACATGTTAATGGATAGAGAGTTGCTATAGTCCTGTAATGGATAGTAGTCAACAACTGTAAGAGAAAAATATACAGATACAACCTCATGACTCAGTATTTAAATCATAAAGCTGAGAAAAATAAATTTTCTCTGGTGGCTCAGATGGTAAAGAATCTGCCTGCAATGTGAGAGACTGGGTTTAATCCCTGGGTTGGGAATATCCCCTGAAGAAGGAAATGACAACCAAATCCAGTATTCTTGCCTGGAGAATTCCATGGACAGAGGAGCTTGGTGGGCTAGAGTCCATGGGGTTGCAAAGACTCAGACACAAGTAAAAAAGCCATTCACTGAAGAGTAGGTACTGTATGAATTCACTTATATAAAAATCTTAAAAAAGTAAAGGTAATCAATCTATAGTAAGAAAAACTAGATCAATGGATGTCTAAGTCCTGGGATTGAAATGATAGCTGTTAAGTAGTATGACGGAAACATTTGAAATAGAGGAAATTCATATATCTTGATTGTAGCAGCAAATATTAAGTGCATACATTTCTAAAGAGTCTTGAAAAATTCACTGAAAATGGGGGTAGATTACTATATACAAAATAGACTTCAATAACAAATACATAGAATAATATGAATTAGTCTATAAAGATTCTAATTGTCACATTGAGGTTGCTAAAATTTTAAATCATCCAACAATAAATATATATATTTATGTTCTCCCCTAAAGTTTCAGACAAATAATTGAACTGATAAAACATAATTATGACCATTATTTTTATATTCTTAATAATGCTAACAGTCACTCACTTGTGTCCAACCGCTTGCAACCCCATGGACTGCAGTATGCTAGGCCTCCCTGTCCATCAGCAAATCCCAGAGTTTGCTCAAACACACATCGATTGAGTAGGTGATGCCATCCAACCATCTCCTATTCTGTCATCCCCTTCTCCTACCGCCTTCAATCTTTCCCAGCATCAGGGTCTTTACAAAAGAGTTGGTTCTTTGCAATAGGTGGCCAAAGTATTGGAGTTTCAGCTTCAGCATCAGTACTTCCAATGAATATTCAGGACTGATTTCCCTTAGGATGACTGGTTGGGTCTCCTGGCTGTCCAAAGGACTCTCAAGAGTCTTCTCCAACACCACAATTCAAAAGCATCAATTTTTCAGTGCTCAGCTTTCTTTATACTCTGACTCTCATATCCATACATGACTACTGGAAAAACCAGCTTTGACTAGATGGGCCTTTGTTGGCAAAGTAAATCATTGCTTTTTAATATACTGTCTAGATTGGTCATAAGTTTTCTTCCAAGGAGCAAGCATCTTTAATTTCATGGCTGCAGTCACCATCTGCAGTGATTTTGGAGTCCCAAAAAATGAGGTCTTGTCACTGTTTCCACTGTTTCCCCATCTATTTGCCATAAAATGAAGGGACCAGATGCCATGATCTTAGTTTTCTGAATGTGGAGCTTTAAGCCAACTTTTTCACTCTCCTCTTTCACTTTCATCAAGAAGCTCTTCAGTTCATTTTCACATTCTGTCATAAGGCTGGTGTCATCTGCATATCTGAGGTTATTGACATTTCTCCCAGCAATCTTGATTCCAGTTTGTGCTTCGTCCAGCCCTGCATTTCTCATAATGTACTCTGCATATAAGTAAAATAAGCATGGTGACAATATACAGCCTTGACATAGTCCTTTCCCGATGTAGAATGAGTCTGTTGTTCCATGTCCAGTTCTGTTACTTCTTCACCTGCATACAGATTTCTCAGGAAGTCGGTCAGATGATCTAGTATTCCCATCTCTTTCAGAATTTTCCACAGTTTGTTGTGATCCACCAAGTCAAAGGCTTTGGCATAATCAATAAAACAGAAGTAGATGTTTTTCTGGAACTCTTTTGCATTTTTGCTGATCCAGAGGATGTTGGCAATTTGATCTCTGGTTCCTCTGCCTTTTCTAAATCCAGCTTGAACATCTGGAAGTTCATGTTTCATGTTCTATTAAAGTGGCTTGGAGAATTTTGAGCATTGCTTTACTAACATGTGAGATGATTGCAACTGTGCCGTAGTTTGATCGTTCTTTGGCATTGCCTTTCTTTGGGATTGGAATTAAAACTGACCTTTTCCAGTCCTGTGGCCACTGCTGCATTTTCCAAATAAGCTGGCATATTGAATGCATCACTTTCACAGCATTATCTTTTAGGATTTGAACTAGTTCACCTGGAATCCCATCACCTCCACTAGATTTGTTCATAGTAATGCTTCCTAAGGCCCACTTGACTTTGCATTCCAGGATGCCTGGCTCTAGGTGAATGATCACACAACAGTGGTTACCTGGGCCATGCAGATCTTTTTTCGTATTGATCTTCATTGTATTCTTCCCATCTCTTCTTAAAATCTTCTGCTTCTGTTCAGTTCAGTTCAGTTGCTCAGTTGTGTCTGACTCTTTGCGAATTGCAACACGCCAAGCCTCCCTGTCCATCACCAACTCCCAGGGTTCACTCAAACTCATATCCATCAAGTCAGTGATGCCATTCAGCCATCTCATTCTCTGTCATCCCCTTTTCCTCCTGCCCCCAATCCCTCCCAGCATCAGTCTTTTCCAATGAGTCAACTCTTCACGTGAGGTGGCCAAAGTACTGGAGTTTCAGCTTCAGCATCATTCCTTCCAAAGAACACCCAGGACTGGTCTCCTTTAGAATGGACTGGTTGGATCTCCTTGCAGTCCAAGGGACTCTCAAGAGTCTTCTCCAACACCACAGTGAAAAAGCATCAATTCTTCAGCGCTCAGCTTTCTTCACAGTCCAGCTCTCACATCCATACATGACCACTGGAAAAACCATAGCCTTGACTAGGCAAACCTTTGTTGGCAAAGTAATGTCTCTGCTTTTGAATATGCTATCTATGTTGGTCATAACTTTCCTTCCAAGGAGCATCTTTTAATTTCATGGCTGCAATCACCATCTGCAGTGATTTTGGAGCCCCAAAAATTAAGTCTGACACTGTTTCCACTGTTTCCCCATCTATTTGCCATGAAGTGATGAGACCAGATGCCATGATCTCCGTTTCCTGAATGTTGAGCTCTGTTAGGTCCATACATTTCTGTTCTTTATTGAGCCCATCTTTGCTTGAAATGTTTCCTTGGTATCTCTAATTTTTTTGAAGATATGTCTAGTCTTTCCCATTCTGCTGTTTCCCTGTGTTTCTTTGCACTGATCACTGAGGAAGGCTTTCTTATCTCTCCTTGCTATTCTTTGGAATTCTGCATTCAAATGCCTATATCTTTCCTTTTCTCCTTTGCCTTTCACTTCTCTTCTTTTCAGTTATTTTCAAGGCCTCCTCAAACATCCATTTTGCCTTTTTGCATTTCTTTTTCTTGGGGATGGCCTTGATCACTGCCTCTTGTACAATGTCATGAACCTCCATCCATAGTTCTTCAGGTACTCTGTCTATCAGATCTGATCGCTTGAATCTATTTCTTACTTCCACTGTATAATCGTAAGGGATTTGATTTAGGTCATACCTGAATGGTCTAGTGGTTTTCCCTACTTTCTTCAAGTCTGAATTTGACAATAAGAAGTTCATGATCCGAGCCACAGTCAGCTCCTCATCTTTTTTCTTGCTGATTGTATAGCGCTTTTCCATCCTTGGCTGAAAAGAATATAATCAATCTGATTTTGGTATTGACCATGTGGTGATGTTCATGTGTAGAACCTTCTCTTGTGTTATTGGAAAAGGGTATTTGCTATGACTAGTGCATTCTTTTAATGAAACTCTATTAGCCTTTGCTCTGTTTCATTCTGTATTCCAAGGCCAAATTTGCCTCTTACTCCAGGTGTTTATTGACTTCCTACTTTTGTATTCTAGTCCCCTATAATGAGAAGGAAATGGCATCCCACTCCAGTACTCTTGCCTGGAAAATCCCATGGACAGAGGAGCCTGGTAGGCTACAGTCCATGGGGTCACATAGAATCGGACACGACTGAGCCACTTCACTTTCTTTCACTTTCCTCTATAATGAAAACCATATCTTTTGGGGTTTGCCATTCTAAAAGATCTTCATAGAACCATTAAACTTCACCTTCTTCAGTATTACTGGTCAGGGCCTGTGCTTTGATTGCTGTGATATTGAATGGTTTGCCTTGGAAACGAACAGAGATCATTCTGTCATTTTTGAGATTGCATCCAAGTCCTGTATTTCAGACTGTTTTGTTGACTATGATGGTTGGTTACTCCATTTCTTCTAAGGAATTCTTGCCCAACGTAATAGATATAATGGTAATCTGAGTTAAATTCACCCATTTCAGTCCATTTTAGTTCACTGATTCCTAAAATGTCAATGTTCACTCTTGCCATCTCCTGTTTGATCATTTCCAATTTTCCTTGATTCATGGACTTAACGTTTCAGGTTCCTATACAATATTGCTCTTTACAGCATTGGACTTTGCTTCCATCATCAGTCACATCCGCAACTGTGTGTTGTTTTTGCTTTGGCTCTATCTCTTCATTCTTTCTGGAGTTATTTCTACCTGATCTCCAGTCGCATATTGGGCACCAACTGACCTGGGGAGTTCATCTTTCTGTGTCCTATTTTTTTTTTTTGCCTTTTCATACTGTTCGTGGGGTTCTCAAGGCAAGAATACTGAGGTGGCTTGCCATTCCCTTCTCCAGTATACCACATTTTGTCAGAACTCTCGACCATGAACCATCCATCTTGGGTGGCCCTACACGGCTTGGCTCATAGTTTCACTGAGTTATACAAGGCTGTGGTCCATGTGATCAGACTGGTTAGTTTTCTGTGATTGTGGCTTTCAGTCCCTTATCGTCAAAGGGCTGCTGATGCTAAGTTGCATCAGTCGTGTCCGACTCTGTGTGACCCCACAGACGAAAGCCTACCAGGCTCCCCCGTCCCTGGAATTCTCCAGGCAAGAACACTGGAGTGGGTTGCCATTTCCTTCTCCAATGCATGAATTGCAAGTGAGGTCGCTCAGTCGTATCCGACTCTTAGTGACCCCATGGACTGCAACGCACCAGACTCCTCCATCCATGGGATTTCCCCTGCAAGAGTACTGGAGTGGGGTGCCATTCAGATCTCCATCTGAAATCCGCATTCACAGATAGTTAAACATACAATAAATGTTATTGTCATCCTGGTTATTTAACTTATATGCAGAGCATCTCCTTTGCAATGCTGGGTTGGATGAAGCACAAGCTAGAATCAAGATTGCCGGGAGAAACATTAAGAACCTCTGATATGCAGATGACGCCACCCTTATGTCAGAAAGGAAAGAACTAAAGAGCCTCTTGATGAAAATGAAAGAGGAGAGTGAAAATGTTGGCTTAAAATTCAACATTCAAAAAACTAAAAACATGGCTTCCTGTCCCATTACTCCATGGAAAATATGGCGAACAATGGAAATAGTGACAGCCTATTTTCTTGGGCCCCAAAATCACTGCAGATGGTTACTGCAGCCACAAAATTAAAAGACACTTGCTTCTCAGAAGAAAAGTTATTAACAACCTGGATAGCACATTAAAAAGCAGAGATATTATTTTGCCAACAAAGGTCCATTTAGTTAAAGCTATTGTTTTTCCTGTAGTCATGTATGGATGTGAAAGTTGGAGTATAAAGAAAGCTGAGCACCAAAGAATGATGCTTTTGAACTGTGGTGTTGGACAAGACTCTTGAGTGTCCCTTGGTCTGCAAGGAGTTCGAACCAGTCCATCATAAAGGAAATTAGTCCTGAATATTCATTGGAAGGAGTGACGCTGAAGATGAAACTCCAATACTTTGAATATCTGATGAGAAGAACTGACTTACTGGGAATGACTCTGATGCTGGGAAAGATTGACAACACGTGGAGAAGAGGATGACAGAGGATGAGATGGCTGGATTGCATGACTGACTTGATTGTCAAGAGTCTGAGGAATCTCTGGGAGTTGGTGATGGACATGGAATCCTGGTGTGCTGCAGTCCATGGGGTCACAAAGAGTCTGACAGGACTGAACTGAATCTTCATTGATTGTATCCCCAAATGCCAGTTACACTTTTTTCAAACTACAGTTTTGTCTCTTAACATGTTTGAGTTTTGTTGTTTCTATTTTTTAACCTTAATCACTTTAAAGTAATAATACCCATAATATCCAGAACATAGAAAAATAGATAATCATATGAAAATGTTATATAATGTTGTTAAACCACGAGTACAGCTTAGCAGTGTATCTTAAATGTGAATATACTCATTGACAGTCTTCTAAATGTTTATACAAAGCATTAAAATATGCTAATTAACTACAAAATAATTTTCAAAAGCACAACAATTTCAGAAGAATGTAAATCACATTTTATATTTGATTTCCACGATCATTCAGTATAATGTAGTGGAGGAGCATTGTTTATTAGTGTGCAGAATGGTCATTTTTATAGTATGTGTGTACACATGGAACTATATTGCATGCATTTATAGAAGATATATAAATCATGTGAAACCTTGGAAAAAAAGTGGAAACTGGATATCCTTTCCTTCTGTTTTTCTTAGTGGGAAAGCTTCAAGTTTCCCACCATTAAGTATGATTTAATTGTAGACTTTTGTAGATATTCTTCAGAAAGTTGAGGAAGTTCTCTCTTTTTAGTTACTGAAAGTACTTTTTCTTTTATCATGACAGGTATTGGGTTTTGTCAAATGCTTTTTCTGCATTTATTAATATTACCATTTGATTTTTTTTTCTTCTTTAGCTTATAAAATATGATGGAGTGCATTAGTGAGTTTTGAACTTTAAACTAGCCTTGTATAACAAAGGTAAACCCTACTTGGTTGTGGTGGATCTTTTTATACACTGTTGGATTAAATCTCCTAATATTTTGTTCAGGATTTTTGCATCATTATCCATGAGAAATATTGGTCTGTAGTTTTCTTGTAATATCTTTGCCTGGTCTTGATTTTAGGGTAATGTTGGCCTCACAGAATCAGTTAGTAAGCAATTGATTAGTGAGTAACTGAAGCAATAATCCTCTCTGCTTCCTAGTCTGAAATAGACTGTAGAGAACTGTTACAGGTTTTCTTTTTTTCTTTTTTGTTTTGTACTTGTTTGGTACCATCTGAAATGAAAGATTTCTATTAGAGAAGATTATTAATTATAGATTCAATTTTAATAAATGCATTCCGATTTCTGAAATTTGAGAAATTATGTCTCTAAAGGAATTGTTGTCAAATTTGTGAGCATAGAGTTGCATAGACTTCTTCACAGTATTCCTCTGCCATAATTTTACTATAAAGTTTACCTGTTGTAATGTCACTTCTTTAATTTCTGCTATTAGTAATCTGTGTCCTCTCTCTTTTAAAATTAGTTGGTCTAGCTAGAAGTTTATTGATTTAATGATTTTTTCACAGAGTCAGTTTTTCATTTCATTGATTTATTTTTCTATTTATTTCTTATTAATTATTAATTTCTTTTCTAATCCTTATTGTTTCTTTTTTCACTTACTTTGGATTTTGCTCTTATTTTTCTGGTTTTGTAAGGGAGAAGCCTAGATAATTTATTTAATTTATTTTATATTTGTTCTTTTCTTTCTAATATATGCATTCAATGCTATAAATTTCTCTTTAAGTATTTCTGTTCTAGCTCACAGATTTTGATGGTTTGTTTTTATTTTCATTTAGTGTAAAACCTTTTTTTTCTTTTGAGTGTTTTTTCCCATTGTATCTGCATGTTATTTTGAACATGTTTAATCTGCATTTTTTTTTTTTTTTTTGGAGATTTTGCATTTATCTTTTAGTTAGTAATTTCTATTTTTGAGAGAAAATCTTGTATTATTTTTATTATGTTCAATTTGTTAAATGATTTTATAACCTAGAATTGATTTATCTTGGTGAATGTTTCACATAAGTTTGAGGAAGAATGTGTATTCTGCAGTTGTTGAAATAGTTTATAGATGTCCATGTGTCTAGTTGATTGAAGGTGTTGTTGAGTTCAGTTATGCCCTTACTGATTTTATAACTGAAAAATATATATCATTCAATCAGTAAGAATAAGCAGCCTAGAGCTTTTATATTAATATCAGGAGAAATATATACCAAGACAAACAGTAGTATTGGATAAGGGAGAAAGACATTATAAATGGTAAAATAGCCATTCATAAGGTATAAATGTGTCTGTACATAATGATAGAACTTTAAAATCCATGAAGAAAATGAGACAGATATAAAGAATGAAATAAATAACAAACAAGATTAAAAACTCTTTCTCAGGAACTGAAGAAATAACTAAGGAAACGATCAGAAAAGCGAGCTATCGAAAAAAAAAAAAAAAAAACAAAGCAAACCTAAGGAACACTATCAGCTATCTTTACCTAATTGTTATTTATAGGATACTACAATCAATATTACCCTATTGTGCATTATTTTCAGAGTGTATTGAACATTTATTGGGCCATATTATACTATGAATGGGGCTTTCCAGGTGTTGCTAGTGGTAAAAACCCGCCTGCCAATGCAGGAGATACAAGAGATGCAGGTTCAATCCCTGGATCAGGAAGATCCCCTGGAGGAGGGCATTGCAACCCACTCTAGTATTTTTGCCTGGAAAATTCCATGAACAGAGGAGCCTGACAGGCTTCAGCCCATGGGATCCCAAAGAGTTGGACACAACTGAAACGACTTAGCACATATACTATAAATTAATTGTAAATTAGTGATAATTATAATTAAAATTTGAAATCATAAAGAAAATATTCTCATCTAAGATGAACTGAATTAGAAGTTGATACTAATAAGATAAAGAGAAAAAAAAATCTCTAAGTTAAACCACTTATTTCTAAAAATTCCATATGTCAAAAAAAAGACAGGAAAATTTAGAAAGTAACTTGAAACAAGTTAATGCAAAGCATGATATATCAAAATTATGGTATATCACTAATGTAATGACCAAGGGAGCACTAATATCTATGAGCTTTTATGTGAGGAAAGATATAAGATGCTAAATTCTCAAACTAACATATTATGAAATGATTTCTTAAGAAATTAGGGAGGGATAGATCAAATTAAAACTAAAGTCAACTATTTTTGTTTTATTCACTAATTTATTGCATATTTTTGTAAATTTCACATGTAAGTGATATCAATAGTATTGATCTTTCTAGCATAAAACCCTCCAAGTTCATCCATGTTGCTGGAAATGGAAAATTTACCCTCAATTCAATGTATTCTTTTTTCTAGCTTATGGATATTCCTATGCATGTATGCATATAGGCATGTGTGTGTGTGTGGGGGGGGTGGGTGTGGTTATCACATCATCTTTATACGTTCATCTGTTGATAGACACTTTGGTTACTTTCATATCTTTGCAATTGTAAATAATGCTCCTATGTACATTGGGGTGCATGTGTTTTTTCAAACTAGCATTCTTTATTTTTTTTAGATATATACCCCCAAATTTTATTGCTGGGTTCTATGGTAATGAATAGTTCTATTTTTAGTTTTTAAGAAGCCTCCATACTGTGTTCAATAGTGGCTGCATTAATTTACATTCACACCAATAGTATATTATGGTTCTCTTTCTCCACATCCTGGCCAAAATTTGTTATTTGTATTCATTTTGGTGATAGCCTTTCTAATAGGTGTGAGGTGACAACTTCTGAAGGTTTTGGTTTGCATTTCCCTGATGTTTAGTAATGTTGAGCATCTCTTCATGTGCCTTTTTGCCATGTACATTTCCTCTTTGGAAAAGTGCCTATTCATATCTTCTGTTGTTATTGTTTATTCACTAAGTCATGTCTGGCTCTTTGATTCTGCATGAACTGTAGCTCGGCAGTCCCCTCTGTCCTTGGGATTTCCCAAGCAAGAATACTGAAGTGGATTGTCATTTTCTTCTCCAGGGGATCTTCCCAATGCAGGGATGAACCCACATCAGTGGATTTTTTTACCACTGAGCCTCCAGGGAAGACTCATTCAGACCTTCTGCTCATTTTCAAATTGGATCATTTGCTGTTTTGATGTTGAGTTGTATAAACTGTTTATGTACATTGGATATGAATCCCTTATTGGTCATATCATTAGCAAATATCTTCTTTATAATTTGTGGTTACCAGTGTGTGTGGTAGGGGGAGCAATGTTAGGGTGGATGAGTTCGAGGTATAAGTTATTGGGTATAAGATAAGCTTATGCATGTACTGTACAACTGGGAGAATATAGCCAATAATTTATAATGACAGAATGGAAGATAAACATTAATATTTGTATAAAAATTAAAAAAAAAATAGAAGAGAATGATCCAAATAAGCCCTTTTAAAACAAGAACCAAAAAATGCTTAGAAGGAAGGATATAATACAGATAAGATCATAGAAGGAAGGATATAATGCAGATAAAATCAAAGATCTGTGAAAAACAAAAACAATAGAAAAATAGATTTAAAATAATAATGGATTAAAACATGAAATTAAAAGCCAATTTCTTAAAAAGATAAAATTAATCAGCTTCTAACTAGATTGGTAAAAGCCTAAAGAGAGATGACGCACTTTACCAGTAAGAATACAATATTAGGAAGAGCTTTATGCCAAGAATTTGGCAAATTAAACTAAATGTACAGTAATTAAAAACAAAACAAAACATAAATTGCCAAAACTGAAATGGGCAAGAATAAAAAATCTGAAGAGCCTCTAGATTGAAAAATTCTTCCCACAAAGAACACTAAAGGAGCAGATTGCTAAGAGGTTAAAACCACTGGTTATTTGAGGAAGAAATAATACCAAGATTACTCAAGAGTTTTCAGAAAATATAGAAGTGACATTCATCAGTTTATTTCTGAAAGCAATGCTCTGCTCTTACCATGGCAAGAAATACATAGACATGAAAACTGCTGCCTTAGACTTGACTTTTAAAATGAAATTTTATTTAAATAACTATTTTAAGACTCTTTGTTACAGAAACTTCATCTATATACAAGTATTAGAACACAACAATTGTTAACTTTTGTTTCTGCTTATTGTTTACTTTATTGTTAGTATTTACTTGCTTCTTTATTATAAAGTTCCTTCTTAATATAGCATTTGCAAATAACAAAGAATGCATAATATGAGGAAACACTTCTACCATTTGACTTGTAAATTTTAAGCAAATGTACAGTGTTTACTACATATTTTTTCTTAAAAATAAGTAAAAACATGCATTATATTATTTTTATCATTATTGGATATTTTGTTATATAATATGAATAATCATCTTTGATGATATGTAATATATCAAGAAGAAGAAGTACAAATATAAATTATTTGTTAAAACAATTTATCAAGTAGTACACTGAGCAATTGATAGCAATTATCTGCTATTCAATATAATCTGCTATTCAATATAACTCAACAAGTTAAGTAATATTATGTTAATTTTTATTTGATGCACTTTAGTATAAATTGTTTAAGTAACTGCATGGCTTAAGAGAAGTGAGAACTGAGTTTAGTTAATTTTGGCCACCTCATGCGAAGAGTTGACTCATTGGAGAAGACTCTGATGCTGGGAGGGATTGAGGGCAGGAGGAGAAGGGGACGACAGAGGATGAGATGGCTGGATGGCATCACTGACTCGATGGATGCGAGTCTGAGTGACCTCCGGGAGCTGGTGATGGACAGGGAGGCCTGGCGTGCTGCGGTTCATGGGGTCGCAAAGAGTCGGACACGACTGAGCGACTGATCTGATCTGATCTGAAGCACATATTATGAAGACATAATTAAAGTTTGATAAAATAAATATCAGTAAAAATTAATAGTTAATATTTGCTCTAGAAAAGATATCCCTACATTTGGTCATTTAGTTATTAGTTCTATTCTCTCAGTATAGTTGTCTAGAAGATTTATACTTTTAGGCATTTTCATATATATACATTTTTTTCACTTCGTTTTTATTTATTTATTTATTTTTTGCTTAACTTTACAATATTGTATTGCTTTCACCATACATTGAGATGGATCCGCCACCAGTATACACTTTCCCCATCCTGAACCCTCCTCCCTCCCCTCTCCCCATACCATCCCTCTGGGTCGTCCCAGTGCGCCAGCCCCAGGCATCTGTTATTGGGCATCATACCTGGACTGGCGACTCGTTTCAGATATGATATTATACATATTTCAATGCTATTCTCCAGAATCATCCTGCCCTCTCCCAGTCCCAGAGTCCAAAAGTCTGTTCTATACATCAGTGTCTCTTTTGCTGTCTCGTAAACAGGGTTATTGTTACCATCTTTCTAAGTTCCATATATATGCGTTAGTATACTGTATTTGTGTTTTTCTTTCTGGCTTACTTCACTCTGTATAATAGGCTCCAGTTCCATCCACCTCCTTAGAACTGATTCAAATGTATTCTTGTTAATGGCTGAGTAATACTCCATTGTGTATATGTACTACTGCTTTCTTATCCATTCATCTGTGGATGGACATCTAGGTTGCTTCCAAGTCCTGGCTATTGTAAACAGTGCTGCTATGAGCATTGGGGTACACGTGTCTCTTTCAATTCTGGTTTTCTCAGTGTGTATGCCCAGCAGTGGGATTGCTGGATCATAAGGCAGTTCTATATCCAGTTTTTTGAGGAATCTCCATACTATTCTCCATAGTGGCAGTACTAGTTTGCATTCCCACCAACAGTGTAAGAGGGTTCCCTTTTCTCTGCACCCTCTCCAGCATTTATTGCTTGTGGACTTTTGGATCGCAGCCATTCTGACTGGTGTGAAATGGTACCTCATAGTGATTTTGATTTGCATTTCTCTGATAATGAGTGATGTTGAGCATCTTTTCATCTGTATGTATACAGACATAGCCATCTGTATGTCTTCTTTGGAGAAATGCCTATTTAGTTCTTTGGCCCATTTTTTGATTGGGTCGTTTATTTTTCTGGAATTGAGCTGTAGAAGTTGCTTGTATATTTTTGAGATTAGTTGTTTGTCTGTTGCTTCATTTGCTATTATTTTCTCCCATTCTACATCACAGCAGGATCCTCTATGACCCACCTCCCAGAATATCGGAAATAAAATCAAAAATGAACAAATGGGACCTAATCAAACTTAAAAGCTTCTGCACAACAAAGGAAACTATAAGCAAGGTGAAAAGACAGCCTTCAAAATGGGAGAAAATATATATACATTTTTTAGAAAATTTTATTTCTTTAAATCATATCAGGAAGATTAATAAGGAATTTTATATATTTTAAAGATATTCTGTATTTTAGTTTAGAGTATAAAGTTGATTATAATATAATGAATTTATAACATGACTTTTTTTCTAGAAAATTTGGAAGTATAGAAAAATACATGTTCAGAAGCATGTGTTATCTATCACTGACATGCATGTTTGCTCAGTCATCTCAGTCGTGTCCAGCTCTTTGTTACTCTGTAGATTGCAGCCCACCAGGCTCTTCTGTCCATGGGATTCTCCAGGCAAGAACAATGGAATGTGTTGCTATGCCTTGCTCCAGGGGATCTTCCCGACCCAGGGATCATACCCATATCTCTTGTATCTCATGCATTGGCAGTCAAGTTCTTTACCATTAGCACCACCTGGCTATCTGAGCCACCAGGGAAGCTCTACCAAATGTCTATTAACCTTAATTAATAAAAGTAATTGATTCTCACATTAGAGATATTATAACAGAGTAATTAAAGATTTTCATTTTAGCATAAAAAACAGAAATCCAATAAAATAAATGTGTCTCAACTTAGTTTTATTCTATTACTCTATTCACCAACTAAGCTTTATTGAACATTCTCCTGGATTTTGAAGATTAAAAACAAAACAAAAAATATAAACCTGTCAATCTTTAGAAATTATAGTCTAATTTTGGAAGCTAAATGGAAGAATCTGTTAGGGAACCAGACTTGAATCTGCTACCCAAAAGGAGTTGGGCCAATTTCTGACAGGCTTGTGGTGAAGGAAAATGCAGTGTTATAGTGGGCACCAGACAAGGAGTTCAGGGCAGTTATGCTCAGAAAAACTGAAATTCCTGATGGGTTTCAAGGAAACATTTTTAAAGATATTATGAGAGAAGGGAGTTGGCACGGTATGTGATCAATTCATGCACAATTCTATGATTGATTTATGGAGAGGTAACAGGGTAGGGTCACGGGAGCTAACTGTTATCAATCAAAAGAATCCAGTAGATCTGGGGGATACATGCTCATGACCATCAAGTAATTAACTTCTTTCATTTGGTAGAGGTTTTAGTATCTATAAAACAACTCAGGAATGTGTACCAGACAGTGTTATCTAGGTTCTTCAAGGAGGGACTAAAGATTCCATGACTACTATGTGGTTGATTTACTGTTTAAATTGTTACCAATTCTCTGAGTTGAACTGCTACTTTTGTCAGTATGTGGTCACATCCTCTTAAAAAATAATTTACTACATCAGATTTTTGTGACTCAGGAGAATCCTGGGTGACTATAGCTTTTCTAGGAAAAAAAAAAAAAAAAACAGGCAGAGGACACGGGTGAGGTGTCTGTCCCAGGAAGACCCTATAAGGTCATGCTCAGTTACAAATTCACTGCTTTGTCTAGTAGAAACTTCAGGAATTTTGCTCCTCCCCTCTTCTTATATCTGAAAGCAAGCAAGGGTTTCACCTGCAAAGATCTCTTTGCATGGATGAGCAACCAAACCTCTACTAACATCAGCCTGTTTGTATGCAAGCTCCTCAGCATGTGTTGCAGGCTCCTCACGCCCTGTGTGTCAATTACTATCCTGGACCAAGGAATCCTTAATTTTGTATATTCAACTAGATGGCACCTGCCTACCTCTCAATTCAGTCTATAAATATGGAAATGTTCAGTGGGAAAAGAGTTCCCACTTGAATGCTTTGGAAAGAACATCCATATCTACCTGCTTCAACACACCTTTCTGTAAATCAAGGAAAACCTGAAGGATCTTATGTGCTATTTTGTTGCTTTTTAAATTTCCACATTCCCATCTTATTTCCTTAAAACAAGTAGTGTTAATGATGTTTGTGTCAATGGTTGATTAATCCTTTTACATATCGCCTTTATTTTATCAGTCCATGCTTTCAGAACCTAATTTTTCTCTTTAGTTACTTGGCTTACTTTCTCTTCTTAATATTCAAGGTGTTTACTTTAACACACACACAAACACACACACATACAAAATCAGTCAATCAATCAATATGTTCTCTGATATTGGTAAACAGCCCAATGAAATAATCAAATCAAATTACACAAGGCTACACATAACAGATATTGCACTTCATTCATCTTTTTTAAAAATCCACTTTCTTTTTGCAAATTTAATCTAAGTTCCTATAAGTCACAGCTTCTAACTCAGTTGTCTTTGAAGATTTATCTGTTTAATATTGCTCCAAATTGATCTTTCACATCTTCTATCTTACTAGTTGCTGACACATGTTAAGGCCTATGTCTTATAAGACCTTTCAACTAATTTAAGTATGTTAATGAGTCTGCAGGCTATTTTTTTTTTTCAATTAGCAAAAAACTAGGAAATATTTTTAAAATGCTTGTTAAATGAATGAAAGAATAACTGATGTCAGTGAGCATTTTAGAATATATTTTTTGTGTTTTGCAATAATTCACCTTTATAAAATCTGGATAAATGTGTCTAACATGCATTGAAAATAAAATGGTGTATATAAATCAGAAAATGCATATTTTATTCTTATTTTATTATTTATTAGTAATGTGTGGTTTTTCAGTTCAATTCAGTTCAGCTCAGTCCCTCAATCATGCCGACTCTTTGCGACCCCATGAATTACAGCACGCCAGGCCTCCTTGTCCATCACCAACTCCCAGAGTTCACTCAGACTCACGTCTGTCGAGTTGGTGATGCCATCCAGCCATCTTATCCTCTGTCATCCTCTTCTCCTCCTGTGGTTTTTAGGTTACCTTAATTTTTAGTTTTACAAACTGTATAATAGGAACAGCAAGCATTTGTCTTAATATCAGTAGTTAAATCTGATAAATCATAAAGGGTACTATCAAATATTAAACATTCTATATACTTAACATTTCATTTTTGCTATTGTTTAATTTTCACATTTATGAACTTTAGTGCTCTATATTATTAAAAAAAATAATAATCATTAAAAGGCTTCCCTCATAGCTCAGACGGTAAAGCATCTATCTGCAATGTTGGAGACCCAGGTTCGATCCCTGGGTTGGAAAGATCCCCTGAAGAAGGAAATGGCAGCCCACTCCAGTATTCTTGCCTGGAAAACCCCATGGATGTGCAGCCTGGTAGGCTACCATCCACGGGGTCACAAAGAGTCAGACATGACTGAGAGACTTCACTCACTCACTCATGTTATTAAAAGTACTTTAAATATGATATTTTAAAATGCAAATTTTTATTTCATTTTTAATTTGTTTTCATTCTGTATTTTGTAAATCTGAATATATACATATTGGGGGAAAATATGTTTTATATAAGATAACTTCTTAAACATAGTGCTTTGCATCTAATAGACATAAAGGAGCTATAGTTGGTTATTAAAGCTTTGTCTTTTAATTGATATTTTATAAGACTTAGAAAGTAAAATAGATGCCCTGTTAAATGATAGAATATTTACCCTTAGTTGTTCGTCTTATTCTCTTCAACTTTTTTTTTTTTTTTTTCTCTCTAGCTTCTCTGGGATATCAATAACATACAACATCTGTAAGGTTAAGTATAAAACTTGATATACTTATATATCATAAAGTGATCATCACCATGGGCTTCCCACCTGCCAATGCAGGAGACATAAGAGGTGTGGGATTGATTACCGGGTTGTAAAGATCCCCAGGAGCAGGGTATGGCAACCCACTCCAGTATTATTGCTTGGAGAATTCCATGGACAGAAGAGCCTGGTGGGTTATGGTCGAGAGGGTCACAAAGAGTTGGACACAACTGAGTGACTAAACAACAACAATGTGACCAACTTAGCATGCACAGTCATTACCATGACATCAACTAACACCTTCATCACATGACATAATTATCATTTCTTTTTTTATGATGGGAACATTTAATATTTACTCTCAGCAACGTTCAAGTATATAATGCAGTTTTATTGTCTATAGTCAACATGCTATACATTAGATACACAGAACTTGTTAATCTTGTAATTAGATTTGTAATTTTAATTACCTTACAATTACCTGCTTCCTGAGAAATCTATATGCAGGTCAAGAAGCAACAGTTAGAACCAGACATGGACTGGTTCCAAATTGGGAAAGGAGTACATCAAGGCTGTATATTGTCACCCTGCTTATTTAACTTGTACGCAGAGTACATCATGCAAAATGCCAGGCTGGATGAAGCACAAGCTGAGATCTAGATTGCCAGAAGAAATATCAATAACCTCAGATATGCATATGATACTGTCCTTATGGCAGAAAGTGAAGAAGAACTAAAGAGCCTCTTGATGAAGGTGAAAAATTTGGCTTAAAACTCAACATTCAAACGAGGATCATGGTATCTGGTCCCATCACTTAATGGCAAATAGGTGGGGAGACAGTGGAAACAGTGACAGATTTCAGTTTTGGGGGCTCCAAAATCACTGCAGATGGTGACTGCAGCCATGAAATTAAAAGACGCTTGCTCCTTGGAAGAGAAGCTATGACCAAACCAGACAGCATATTAAAAAGCAGAGACATTAATTTGCCAACAAACGTCTGTCTAGTCAAAGCTATGGTTTTTCCAGTAGTCATGTAGGAAGGTGAGAGTTGGAATATAAAGAACCCTGAACATCAAAGAATTGATGCTTTTGAACTGTGGATTGGAGAAGACTTTTGAGAGTCCTGAACATCAAGGAGATCTAACAAGTCCATTCTAAAGGAAATCAGTCCTGAATATTCATTGGAATGACTGATGCTGAAGCTGAAGCTACAATACTTTGGCCACCTGATGTGAAGAATTGACTCCTTGGAAAAGACCCCGATGCTTGGAAAGATTGAAAGCTGGAGGAGAAGGGGACAATAAAGGATGAGATGGTTGGATGGCATCACTGACTCAATGGACCTGAGTTTGAGCAAGCTTCAGGTGTTGGTGATGGACAGGGAGCCCTTGCCTGCTGCAGCCCATGGGGTTGCAAAGAGTTGGACACAACTGAGCAACTGAACTGAACTGAACTGAACTGAACCCTTTGATAATGTCTCTCCCTTTCTCCCACACTGTAATGTGATAATCAACATTCTACTGTCTCTGATTTCTGCTTTTTTTGAATTCTACATATAAGTGACATCATAGCTTATTTGCCTTTCTCTATCTGAAGTTTCACCTAACATAACTTGAGTTTAATTTATGTTTTCACAAATGGGATGATTTCCTTCTTTCTCATGACTGACAAACATTTCAATGTGTATCCATATAGGATCTTCTGTAGGACATTTAAGTTATTTTCATATCTTGGCTTGGAGAAGGGAATGCCAATCCACTCCAGTATTGTTACCTGGGGAAACCCATGGACAGAGGAGCCTAAGAACCACAGTCCATGGGGTCGTAAGAGTTGGACATGACTGAGTGATGAACACACACACACAAACACATATATCTTGACTATTGTTAGCAATGTTGCAATGAACAGGAAAGTGTAGATATGTCTTCAAAATCCTGATTTCATTTCCTTCAGAATTGTAATATATCCAGAAGTAGGATTGTTGGATCATCAAAACAGATAATTGCACTCATCTCACACGTTAGTAAAGTAATGCTCAAAATTCTCCAAGCCAGGCTTCAGCAATACGTGAACCATGAACTTCCTGATGTTCAAGCTGAATTTAGAAAAGGCAGAGGAACCAGAGATCAAATTGCCAACATCCGCTGGATCATGGAAAAAGCAAGAGAGTTCCAGAAAAACATCTATTTCTGCTTTATTGACTATGCCAAAGCCTTTGACTGTGTAGATCACAATAAACTGTGGAAAATTCTGAGAGAGATGGGAATACCAGACCACCTGATCTGCCTCTTGAGAAATCTGTATGCAGGTCAGGAAGCAACAGTTAGAACTGGTCATGGAACAACAGACTGGTTCCAAATAGGAAAAGGAGTATGTCAAGGCTGTATATTGTCACCATGTTTATTTAACTTATATGCAGAGTACATCATGAGAAATGCTGGACTGGAGGAAACACAAGCTGGAATCAAGATTGCCGGGAGAAATATCAATAACCTCAGATATGCAGATGATACCACCTTTATGGCAGAAAGTGAAGAGGAACTAAAAACCCTCTTGATGAAAGTGAAAGTGGAGAGTGAAAAGGTTGGCTTAAAGCTCAACATTCAGAAAACGAAGATCATGGCATCTGGTCCCATCACTACATGGGAAATAGATGGAGAAACAGTGGAAGCAGTGTCAGACTTTATTTTTCTGGGCTCCAAAATCACTGCAATGGTGACTGCAGCCATGAAATTAAAAGACACTTACTCCTTGGAAGGAAAGTTATGACCAACCTAGATAGCATATTCAAAAGCAGAGACATCATTTTGCCAACAAATGTTCGCCTAGTCAAGGCTATGGTCTTTCCTGTAGTCATGTATGGATGTGAGAGCTGGACTGTGAAGAAGGCTGAGCGCCAAAGAATTGATGCTTTTGAACTGTGGTGTTGGAGAAGACTCTTGAGAGTCCCTTGGACTGGCAAGGAGATCCAGCCGGTCCATTCTGAAGGAGATCAGCCCCGGGATTTCTTTGGAAGGAATGATGCTAAAGCTGAAACTCCAGTATTTTGGCCACTTCATGCGAAGAATTGACTCATTGGAGAAGACTCTGATGCTGGGAGGGATGGGGGGGCAGGAGGAGAAGGGGACGACAGAGGATGAGATGGCTGGATGGCATCACTGACTCGATGGATGTGAGTCTGAGTGACCTTCGAGAGCTGGTAATGGATAGGGAGGCCTGGCGTGCTGCAGTTCAGATCAGATCAGATCAGATCAGTTGCTCAGTCGTGTCCGACTCTTTGTGACCCCATGAACCGCAGCACGCCAGGCCTCCCTGTCCTTCACCAGCTCCCGGAGGTCACCCAGACTCACACCCATCAAGTCAGTGATGCCATCCAGCCATCTCATCCTCTGTCGTCCCCTTCTCCTCCTGCCCTCAATCCCTCCCAGCATCAGAGTCTTCTCCAATGAGTCAGCTCTTCGCATGAGGTGGCCAAAATACTGGAGTTTCAGCTTTAGCATCATTCCTTCTAAAGAAATTCCAGGATTGATCTCCTTCAGAATGGACCGGTTGGATCTTCTTGCAGTCCAAGGGACTCTCAAGAGTCTTCTCCAACACCACAGTTCAAAAGCATCAATTCTTCGGCGCTCAGCCTTCTTCACAGTCCAGCTCTCACATCCATACATGACCACAGGAAAGACCATAGCCTTGACTAGGCGAACCTTTGTTGGCAGAGTAATGTCTCTGCTTTTGAATATGCTATCTAGGTTGGTCATAACTTTCCTTCCAAGGAGTAAGCGTCTTTTAATTTCATGGCTGCAGTCATCATCTGCAGTGATTTTGGAGCCCAGAAAAACAAAGTCTGACACTGTTTCCACTGTTTCCCCATCTATTTCCCATGCAGTGATGGGACCAGATGCCATGATCTTTGTTTTCTGAATGTTGAGCTTTAAGCCAACCTTTTCACTCTCCACTTTCACTTTCATCAAGAGGTTTTTTAGCCCCTCTTCACTTTCTGCCATAAGAGTGGTGTCATCTGCATATCTGAGGTTATTGATATTTCTCCCGGCAATCTTGATTTCAACTTCTGTTTCTTCCAATCCAGCATTTCTCATGATGTACTCTGCATATAAGTTAAATAAACATGGTGACAATATGCAGCCTTGACGTACTCCTTTTCCTTTTTGGAACCAGTCTGTTGTTCCATGACCAGTTCTAACTGTTGCTTCCTGACCTGCATACAAATTTCTTAAGAGGCAGATCAGGTGGTCTGGTATTCCCATCTCTTTCAGAGTTTTCCATAGTTTATTGTGATCCACACAGTCAAAGGCTTTAGCATAGTCAATAAAGCAGAAAGAGATGTTTTTCTGGAACTCTCTTGCTTTTTCCGTGATCCAGCAGATTTTGGCAATTTGATCTCTGGTTCCTCTGCCTTTTCTAAAACCAGCTTGAACATCAGGAAGTTCACGGTTCATATATTGCTGAAGCCTGGCTTGGAGAATTTTGAGCATTACTTTACTAGCGTGTGAGATGAGTGCAATTGTTCGGTAGTTTGAGCACTCTTTGGCATTGCCTTTCTTTGGTGCTGCAGTTCATGGGGTCGCAAAGAGTCGGACATGACTGAGGGTCTGCTGGATCATAGAGTAGTTCTATTTTTAATGTGTTGAAAAAATTCCATACTGTTTTCTGTAGTGGATGTACCAGTTTAGATTGCCATCTAGAATGCACAAGGATTTCCTTTTATTCCATACCCTCCCCAGTGCTTGTTATCTCTTGTCTATTTGGGTATAGCCATTGTAACCAGTGTGATTGGATATTTCATTGTGATTTTTATTTTCATTTTCCTGATGATAAGTAATGTTGAGCATCATCTTCTTCTCTTACCTGGTGGTGATTTGTATGTCTTATTTAGAAAAAATATCTAGTCAGTTCCGTTGTTCAATTTTTAAAAAGACATTTTTTTTGCTTTTGATTGAATTATTTATTCATATAATTTGGGTATTAAACTCTTAGACGGAATTGTTTCAAGATGGTGAATTAGAAGTATGTGCACTCATCTCCTGTGAAAGTACCAAAATATCAACTAGTTGAACAACCATGGACAGGAGAACACTAGAATCCACCAAAAAAAAAAAAAAAAAAAAGATACCCTATATCCAAAGACAAAGAAGAAGCCACAGCAATATGGTAAGAGGGGTGAAATCACGATAAAATCAAATCCCATATCTGCTGGATGGGCAACCCACAAACTGGAGATTAATAATACCAAAGAAGTTCTCCTGCTGTTGTGAAGGTTCTGAGCCCCAGATCAGGCTTCCCAGTTTGGGGATGTGGCAAAGGGACTGGGAAGACCAAGGAAATCTGACTCTGAAAGCCAGCAGAATATGATTACAGGACTTCCTTAGTACTGGGGGAAATAGAGACTCCACTTTTAGAGGGCACCAACTAAATCCTGTGCACACCAAGACCCAGGGGAAAGTAGTAGTGACCCTACAGGAGACTGAATCAAATCTATCAAATCTATCTGCTACTCCTCTGATGGCATGTGTCAGCAGTGGCTTCCTGCAGGGATGGGGCACTGGCTGCAGGAATCCTGGAAGGTGCCACTTGGTATAAGCCCTCTTGGAGGTCACTGTTAATCCTACGATGAAGCCCTATATATCTCAGAGCTGGGTTTCCTCAGGCCAAACAATTAACAGGGAGGGAGCACACCACCACCCATCATCAGATAATTAAAGTTTTACTGAGCAAAAGATATGCCCACCTGAGTAAGACCTGTTTTTTTCCCACCGTCACTTCCTCCAATCAGGAAGCTTACATAAACAGCCTCATCAACCAGAGGGCAGACAGAAGAAGCAAGAAGAACCATAATCCCACATTGGCTAGAATGAAAATCATATCATAGAAAGTTAATCAGAATAAACTCTTAGATATTTTATTTGAAAATATTTTCTTCCCTTTTGTAAATTGTCTTTTTATTTTGTTGATTTATTTTTTTGCTCTGCAGAAGATTTTTAGTTTAATGTTGATTTTTTTTTTCTTTTGTTGCTTGTGCTTTTCGCCTCATACCCAGAAAAGTCACAACCAAGACCATTGTCAAGGTGCCTATATTTGCCTATGTTTTATTCTATGAGGTTCATAGGTTTGTTAACATCTTTAAGTCTTTAATCTATTTTGAAGTAATCTACAAGCCCAGTTACATTTTTCTGCATGTGGTTACTCAGTTTTTCCAACATTATTTATTGAAGAAACTTCCCTTTTCCAATTTAGTATTCTTAGCTACGTTATCAAGTATTAGTTGAACATAGATGGAAAGGTTTATTTTGTTTTCTCAATATTGTTCCATTAATCTATGTGACTGCTTTTGTGCCAATAGCATTATAATATTGTTTAAAATCAGGAAGTTTGCTGCCTATTTATGAATTTTTTTTTCTATTTCTGGAAAAATGTTACTTAAATGTTGATAAAAATTACATTGAAATGTTGATAAAATCGTGTTGAATTTATAGATTGTTTTGACTAATATGGACATTAATATCAATTATTCCAATGCAAAATGTGGAATATATTTATATTATATGTGTTTTCTTAACTTTTATTCATCAATGATCTGTTTTAAGTGCACAGATTTTTTACCACTTAGGTTAAATTCACTTTAAAGTATTTTATTACTTTGATCCTACTGTAATTGATTTTTTTTTTCAGATCTTTGGTAATAATGTACAGAGATGAATCTATTTTTTGGATGTTGAGTTTTTATTCCACAACTTTACTGAATTTCTTGATTAATTTTTGCCATTTTTGGTAGAATATTTAGGATTTTCTGTAGATAATAACCTGTTCTATGCAAGAAAATTTAATTTTACCTTTTCTATTCCTGCTTTAATCCCTGTTATTTATTTTTCTTACCAGATTGCTCAGGCTAAAACTTCCATTACTGTGTTGAATAGAAGTAATTACAGTGAGGACTCTCTCATTTTTCCTAATTTTACATGAAAGGCTTTTAAACTGTCATAATTGAGTATGATTTGGCTATGGCTTTGTCATATATAACACTTATTATGTTGAGGTGTGTCCTTCTATGATCAAAGTTTTGAGGGTTTTTATCATAAAAAGATGCATTTTGTCACACTTTGTTGTCTGTATTTATTGAGATGATCCTATGTTTTCTACTTTATATTCTATTAATGTATCACATTTATTGATTTGAGCATGTTGAATCATCCTTGAATCCCAAGGGGGAATTCCATGATACTTTTAATATGCTAATTAATTAGGTTTGCTAATATATTGTTGTACACATGTTCCTTGAAGTTTTTGGTCTGTAATTATCTTCTCATGTTGTGTCTTTATCTTTTGAATCATGAAATTTTTGTAAAATGAATGTTGAAATGATGTTCCTCTTCAATTTTTTGGAGGTGTTTTAGAAGAATGGGCATTAATTTTTCTTTAAACGTTTAATAGAATTCACCAGTAAAAACTTCTGGGGCTGGGCTTTGCTGTGTTGGAAGATTTTCAATTACTGATACAATTGCCATACTTGTCCTTGAAGGATTCAGACAATGTATTTCTTTCTCAGTCTTAGTATATCGTATATTTTAGTAATTTTTCTAATTGCTCTAGGTTAACTTCTAGATCCTAGAAGTATAAAGTGATGATGTTTCTGTTTATTTGAGATCTTCTTGTTTCTTTATGTAAGTATTTATTGCTATAAACTTCCTTCTTAGAATTGTTTTTGCAGCATCTATTGGGTTTAATAATTTGTTTCCATTTTCATTTGTTCTAAAATATTTTCTGGTTTCCCTTGATTTCTTCTTTAACCTAATGTTGCTAAGGAGAAATACTTGTCAAGATTTCAAGCTTAAATTTGCTAACACTTGTTCTGTCCTCTCATACATGACCTATTCTGGAGAATGTTCTGTGTGTGCTTGTGTAGAATATATCTTCTGCTGCAATTGGATGCAATGTTCCGTATATCAGTTCAGTTCAGTTGCTCAGTCACATCTGACTATTTGTGACCCCATGGACTGCAGCACACCAGACTTCCCTGTCTATCGCCAACACCTAGAGTTTACTCAAACTCATGTCCATTGAGTCGGTGATGACATCCAGCCATCTCATCCTCTGTTGTCCTCTTCTCCTCCTGCACCCAGTCTTTCCTTGCATCAGGGTCTTTTCAAATGAGTCAGTTCTTCCCATCAGGGGGCCAAAGTATTGGAGTTTCAGCTTCAACATCAGTCCTTCCAATGAATATTCAGGACTGATTTCCTTTAGGATGGACTTGTTGGTTCTCCTTGCAGTTTAAGGGACTCTCAAGAGTCTTCTCCAACATCACAGTTCAAAAGCATCAACCCTTTGGTGCTTAGCATTCTTTATAGTCTAACTCTCACATCTATACTTGACTATTGGAAAAACTGTAGCTTTGAGTAGACAGAATTTTGTTAGCAAAATAATGTTCCTGCTTCTTAACATGCTGTCTAGGTTGGTCATAACTTTTCTTCCAAGGAGTAAGCATCTTACTTCATAGTTTCATGTTAGTCAGCTGTGTCTTTTGATTTTAGCTTGAAAAACTTTGTTGAAAGAGTTTCTAACTGTTTTCTTATAAAACAGGTTTACTGCTGAGGAATTCCCTCAGGTTTTGTTTCTTAGGGAAAGTCTATCCCACTTTTAATTCTGAAAGACAACTTTGTTAGGTAAAGCTGTCCTGACTAGCAGTTTCTTACTATACTTTGAATGAATCATTCCACTCTCTTTGGGCTTGCAAGTTTCCTGCTGAGAAATCCACTGATCACCTTCTGGGAGTTCCCTTAATATATATTTTTTTTCCTCTAGCTGCTTTTAAAATGATCTCTTTATGTGGTTTTAGATAGTTTTACTAGAATGTGCCTTTGTTTTGGTTCAAAATTTTGAGATTGTTCATTTCCTTCATGTTTCTCCCCAGGTTTGGGAAGTTCTCTGCTATTATTTATTCTTTTTTATTTTTTTAATTTATTATTATTATTTTTTTTTTTTACTTAAAGGAAAATTTCTTTACTTTGTTCTGTTGGTTTCTGCTGAAGAACAACACAAATCAATTATTTATATATTTGTTAATGTGACCTTTCTCCTTGCTATCTCTTTCTGGGGCTCAGTTATGCATACATAATTCCTCTTTATGGAATCCAGTAATTTCTATGTTTTTTTTTTTTTTTTTTTGCATTCCTTTCAACCTGTTTTCTTCTTGCTGCTCTGAATAGATAATTTCAATCAGTCTGTCTTTGAGTGATTAATTCTGATTCTCTCTTTGCTTTCTTAAGTCTGCTGTTGAATCTCTATATTGAATTTTTCAGCTCAGTCGTCATATCCTTCAACTCTAAAATTTCTGCTGGCTCTTTTTTGTTGTTGTTTTCTATCTTTTTATTGAGCTTTCTATTGTGTTCTTATGCTTCTTTTCCTATATCACTAAATTATTTGTCTGTATCCTCATGTGTTCTCTGAGCCACTGTAGAACAACTATTTCATTTTTTTTTAATTAATTCTTGGATCTCCATATTTTTGAGTGCAGTTACTGAAGATTTACTATATTATTGGTCGAGTCATGTTTCCCTGACTCTTCATGATTTGTGTAGAGTTTTATAAATATCTACTTATTTGAAGAAACAGTCACCTCTTTGAAAGTTTACGAACTAACTACAGGAAGCGGATCCTTTAACTTGCCAGTGGGAATACTTGGAACGTGCTTTGACCCTGTGTGTCTTGGGATGTAAGGCACTGAGTACAAGGAGCAGGTCCAAGGCCACATGATGTTTCTTTGGCTCAGGCTGATGGGTTCCACAGCATTAACAAACATGTAGTCCTTGGAAAGAACTGTATTGGAGGTTGTAGTGGCTGTAAGGACTGTTATTTTCCTCATTGGTCCTTCTAGATATAAGGACAAGGGCAAGCAGGGTGGTGATTAGATCCAGAGGTGCACACACACTCATCTGTGAGATCTGGCAGCAGTTACCTATGTGGTAGCAGGTGAGAGTTGTAGGCATACATGTAGTGATGGAGGCCTGAGATGTTAGCAAGGGCTGGGGCTAAGTATAGGCTCGTTGGCCACTGTTAGGACTCTGGCTTTTGACTTGATCTTCTGTGGCTTCATTAGTAGCTCAGTTACTAAAGAATCTGCCTGCAGTGCAGGAGACCCTGGTTGGATTCCTGGGTTGGGAAGATCCACTGGAGATGGGATAGGCTACCCACTCTAGTATTCTTGGGCTTCCCTTGTGGCTCAGCTGGTAAAGAATCTGCTCACAATGTAAGAGACCCCAGTTCAATCCCTGGTTTGGGAAGATCCCCTGGAGAAGGGAAAGGCTACTCACTCCAGTATTCTGGCCTGGAGAATTTCATGGACTATATAGTACATGGGGTCACAAAGAGTTGGATACTGCTGAGAGAATTTCACTTTCACTTTCCTGTGCTACAGCTTCTCTCCATGGGCATGCACACTGAAGTGGAGTTTGGTGCTGGGTGTTTGCCGTGTGGTGTGCGGAGAGGCAGAAGTGATGCTCTGAGTGGCAGTGTGATGTTGGCCAGTGACAAGGGGCAAGGTTTGGTCTAGGCTCACAAGGAGCTGTGGGGTCTTGGTTGTCAATGGCTCACACTAAGCTGTTCACATTCCCCCTGGGCATATTTGCTGCAGTGGAGACGGTGAATGAGATGAGGTCTGTGATGTGTAGATACCCAGCTGGATGGACTAACTCCCAGTGGACACGTAGAGATGAAGGTCTGCCAGGGATGCTTTGACTGGCTTCTTGTACTCACACAGCTGCAGAAGACTCATCTGGCCATCTGTGTGATTCCCAGACTCCAGTAGGACCAGGGAGAGACAAATAGCTGGCATCTTAAACTTGCAACCAGAGAGATCTTAGAAGGCTGCCAATCCTGTACTCCAGTGGGTCCATTGGCAGTGGTGGCAGAGGGGTCAACGATGGACTACATAGCTGGTAGGTGTCTGTAATCAGTAAACCCAAAGACCTGTGTGGACAAAGCTAGCAAGAATTATAAGGAGTCTTTGGAGGCTGTGCTGGTCCTAGCCTTATCAGTGAAAAAATCTGAATGTATTTGCAGAGCAGGTTTCTGTGAACCAAAATCTCTCCTGCTATGTGTGCAAATAAGAGCCACTGCTTTTCTTCCTCATTTTTTAGCTAGCTCAAAATATCTTAGTTTTGCTGATCTGGTTGTGATGAAACTGAAGCAGGACCATTGCACAGTGCCCTGAGAGGCTGGAGATCTGGTTCTCAACTTACTCTTCCTTTCCTGATGAGAGAAACTCTTTTATCTGGGAAGATCCTTCTTGGAGCTGAGCAATGCCAGTTTGGGTGATGAGATGATATAGGCATGATGAAATTGTCTTTCTCCTTCTTTTGTGTAACTACTCTCAGATTTTTATTTTGTTGTTGTTTCATTGTGCTGCTTAGTCTTCCTAAAAATCCCATGGATGGAGGACCCTGGTGGGCAGCAGTCTATGGGGTCGCTAGGAGTCAGATACGACTGGGCGACTTCACTTTCACTTCTCACGTTCATGCATTGGAGAAGGCAATGGCAACCCACTTCAATGTTCTTGCCTGGAGAATCCCAGGGACGGGGGAGCCTGGTGGCCTGCCATCTCTGGGGCCACACAGAGTCGGACACGACTGAAGCGACTGAGCAGCAGCAGCAGTCTTCCTAAACAGACTTTAAACATCTCCCATAGCTGGTTTTGTTCATGGATAACTGTCCAGTTGTTTATCTTTGTAGGAGCACAGGGATTGCCCCTGTGCTCCTACAAAGTTGAATTCTTCTATGCTATTATTTCTTACGTCATGTCTCTTGGGTAATTCTGTCTTTTCTCTTCATCTGACGAGATTGTCCAGTGAATGTAATAGCATGTAAATATCAGGTTTGAGAATTGTGCAATAAAGTACTCATTGGAATTAAAACTTGAGCAGATTAAAAACTGAAAAATCAACAATCCTCTTTATGGACCACTTAAACTAATGTAGATTCATAAATTAATAACCAAACTAACCATATGAAATATAATGTGTGTGTCTTCTGCACAACTATACGTCACCTCTTTCAAGGATCAAAATAAAACAGCCACTTCTGGCTCACTCTTTCAAACCATATTTCAGACACCAAAAATTGTGTGTGTATGTGTATCATTTCCTGTGATCTTAAATAATATGTAAATGAATATGAACAGCTGTAAGAAGCCATGTAAGTCATTTTTCCATGTCTCTTGTGAAAATATGTAGAAAATGTGTTTTGCAATTATATGATACTTGTTTTGCTTGAGAGCTGAAATATGAATTATTATTGTAAATGAGGCAGAAAATAATTGACTGTGGTGCATTTAATTTGTATTGAGAGCTTAACTCTCCAAAAGTTTTATAGTTAATAAGAATTTTTAAGCCTTTTTTTCTTTTCATTATGCTTCCTATATTTTGTGTTAGTCTCTATATTCATTGCTTATGGCAGTTAACTTTTATTGAACTAAGAACTGCAATGAGTTAAAATTCTTGATAATTAAAAGACAGAATCACAGCCTAGCATTTTTTATATGAAATTTAACATATTATAGTAACACTATTATCTATAGACAAAGAGAAGGAGAAAAAAAGTTTCGCTTGTTGCAACAGAAGAAAGAAGACTATTCTCAACTACAGTTAGCCACACAAGTTTTTCCTTTAAAATAAGTTTCTTCCTTTTGTGAAAATGAACACTGAACATAACAATGAATAATACATTTCACTGAAGTAAAAGAACATCACCAACAGGGACTATCGCTTGAGAAATTACCATTATCTTATGGCATACCAACAAATAAAACTTTAAGTAAGTTTTATGATAAAAATTTTCCAGAACTTTTCAATTGGCTGTAGAAAAAAAAATCCAATGCTATTGACTTCTCTATAAACTGCATTTTCCTGATTTACTATATTGTTTATAATTTTGAACGTCATTTTTAACTATTAACCATATTTGACTTTTCATAAAAGCCATAATCTTCCATTTTAAAGCTACCTACCACGTGATTTTCATCAAGAATGGTTTTATTTCAAGTGAGACAAATTTAAATTCTGCCTAATTTTAAGTTTCAGCTTTCATTTTCTCCTAAAATATTGACCTTTAGTGGAAAATTCAACTTTCTAGGATGATTTCACTTTTTAGAATAGATTTCTCAAAGAGCATTATTTGAGCTCTTTGAGTGAGCCTCTATTCATACTTGCTGGCAGAAATGTTCCATGTGTTTCCAGGACTGGGCTCAGCTTTGATCCTATGAACCCACACTTATTTCCAGGAGGTAGACTAGACACTTTCCCATGAACCATGAACACTGGGTGCTACATCAGATTAGCAGACTTCAATTCTGTTTTCCTCTCTGTAAATCTGATCTTGAATTCCTCATAATCATAGGACAGTGTAAATTTTGTTCTCCATTACTGTATGTTAAGCTCCTTATCCAGTTCCTTCCTGATATTTTGGTTTGGGAACTTCTAACTTAGTAGAGGAGTCCAGACTCCTCCCTGATATCCTTGGCATCTGTTAATTTAATTGCAATTAAACAAAACCATTTAAAATTAAGGTTTTGAAGTAACACATTTAAAAATACTTATGAGAACAGACTTTCTGAAAATTTTATATAATATAGTATAATCATTAGGTTAGGATTGAATTAACTGTTAGAGGCCCTCTGAGTAGCTAGCTATTATGTTTCAGCTCCTTCAGATGGTACTTATCTCAGTTTCTTCATAGAGTATTTGTCTTTTGTCTTTCCTTCTATATTCTTATTTTCACAAGAGTTAAATGACTCATTTTCATCACTAAGTCTGTATCTGCATATGAAATTTAGGATTACATTTTGGTCCTTGGTGAGAGGGATGAATCCAATGTGCTTAAAAATAAACCTACTTTCATAAATGCTCAGGTCCATACTTATAGTTTTTAGTCCAATAGAGTAGGTTCTTCAAACTTACATATCATTGGTTGAAAAACTAAGCTAATTATATTAGGAAATAAAATTTAGTGACTTACACACTCCAGTTATTTATTAGCCCTACATGTTCTCCAGTGCTCAACCCTACTAACACTTATTTTATACTTATTTATAACCCTGTTTTATAATCATTTCTTCTTTGACAATCTACCATTTCTCCAAATCTGGCAAGCACAATTTAAAACTTACTATATTATCATTTGAAAATCTGTACCATTTCTAAATATTTCCAGTTCTACTAATACCATATTCAGGAGAAAAGAAGATTGTAAAATTTTTAATTTTTATTACTGCTGAAAAATAAAAGAAAAATATATATAGAAAAAAAGATTTAGACCAATGTGAAATTTCTCATATCTTCCGGGACCAGCCGGCAAAGTTGAACGGTCCTGAAGAAGGCCAACGAGGCTAAGAAAATTGAAGAAGATAAGAAAGATGGGGTCAAGAGGGCCAGAGGCAGTCAACCACGAGACAGATTTTCATGCAACTGACAAAGTCTTTATTGAGCACGGTATCTTTATACTTCAGAACAGGGAAAGAGGGACAAAGAAAATTCTTTGTGGATTGCATCGCCATCTTGAGATATTTTCCAAGGACTTATAGCCTACATTCCCAACATCTTGGGCGCTGCAAAGGGTTTCGTTAATCACTAAGACAGCACTTGCCAGGCCCAAGGACTCACATCTGGGCAGGAGATATTTTCCAGGTCTCAGGAGCAATCAGGGGTGGCGGGAGAGAGAGCCATGCCTGTATATACACAAACCTTTAAGATAAGGCAGCTCCCAGAGCCATGCCTCCGGGCAGAGGCTCCCTGTGCCAGGGTCGGCCCCCCGCAGCTCCCTCTTCTTTTTCCCAAGCTGGAATCCTCTCCACATCCCCTTTATGAGACCTCAGGTCTGAGTCTTATGCTTCCTTTCCTGTCCATAATTCGAGAGAACATTAACATTCTTTCAGTAACAAAATTCATAAGGCACTGTAAAAGGCAAGGTCCACAGAGAAGTATAATCAGAAATACAAAGATCAATAAAAGCACATTTTTCCACCAGTCAAACTTGAATCAGCTCAAAAAGTCATTGATTTAGCAATATATTGTTAGTGTTTATGCAGGAGTAGGTATTCTTCTAGATCCAGGATCAGATCAGATCAGATCAGTCGCTCAGATGTGTCCGACTCTTTGCCACCCCATGAATCACAGTACAGCAGGCCTCCCTGTCCATCACCAACTCCCGGAGTTCACTAAAATTCATGTCCATCGAGTAAGTGATGCCATCCAGCCATCTCATCCTCTGTTGTCCACTTCTCCTCTTGCCCTCAATCCCTCCCAGCATCACAGTCTTCTCCAATGAGTCAACACTTCGCATGAGGTGGCCAAATTACTGGAGTTTCAGCTTTAGCATCATTCCTTCCAAAGAAATCCCAGGGCTGATCTCCTTCAGAATGGACCGGTTGGATCTCCTTGAAGAGTCTTCTCCAACACCAAAGTTCAAAAGCACCAATCCTTCAGCACTCAGCCTTCTTCACAGTCCAACTCTCACATCCATAAATGACTACAGGAAAAACCATAGCCTTGACTAGATGAACCTTTGTTGGCAAAGTAATGTCTCTGCTTTTGAATATGCTATCTAGGTTGGTCATAACTTTCCTTCCAAGGAGTAAGCGTCTTTTAAATTCATGGCTGCATCACCATCTGCAGGGATTTTGGAGCCCAGAAAAATAAAGTCTGACACTGCTTCCACTGTTTTTCCATCTATTTCCCATGAAATGATGGGACCGGATGCCATGATCTTCGTTTTCTGAATGTTGAGCTTTAAGCCAACCTTTTCACTCTCCACTTTTACTTTCATCAAGAGGCTTTTTAGTTCCTCTTCACTTTCTGCCATAAGGGTGGTGTCATCTGCATATCTGAGGTTATTGATATTTCTCCCGGTAATCTTGATTCCAGTTTGTGTTTCTTCCAGTCCAGCATTTCTCATGATGTACTCTGCATATAAGTTAAATAAATGGGGTGACAATATACAGCCTTGACGAACTCCTTTTCCTATTTGGAACCAGTCTGTTGTTCCATGACCAGTTCTAAATATTGCTTCCTGACCTACATACAGATTTCTCAAGAGGCAGATCAGGTGGTCTGGTATTCCCATCTCTTTCAGAATTTTCCATAGTTTATTGTGATCCACACAGTCAAAGGCTTTGGCATAGCCAATAAAGCAGAAATAGATGTTTTTCTGGAACTCTCTTCCTTTTTCCATGATCCAGTAGATGTTGGAAATTTGATCTCTGGTTCCTCTGCCTTTTCTAAAACCAGCTTGAACATCAGGAAGTTCACGGTTCACATATTGCTGAAGCCTGGCTTGGAGAATTCTGAGCTTTACTTTACTAGCGTGTGAGATGAGTGCAATTGTGCAGTAGTTTGAGCATTCTTTGTCATTGCCTTTCTTTGGGATTGGGATGAAAACTGACCTTTTCCAATCTTGTGGCCACTGCTGAATTTTCCAAATTTGCTGGCATATTGAGTGTAGCACTTTCACAGCATCATCTTTCACGATTTGGAATAGTTCCACTGGAATTCCATCACCTCCACTAGTTTTGTTCATAGTGATGCTTTCTAAGGCCCACTTGATTTCACATTCCATGATGTATGGCTCAAGGTCAGTGATCACGTCATCATGATTATCTGGGTCGTGAAGATCGTTTTTTGTACAGTTCTTCTGTGTATTCTTGCCATCTCTTCTTAATGTCTTCTGCTTCTGTTAGGTCCATACCATATCTGTCCTTTATCGAGCCCATCTTTGCATGAGATGTTTCTTTGGTGTCTCTGATTTTCTTGAAGAGATCCCTAGTCTTTCCCATTCTGTTGTTTTCCTCTATTTCTTTTCATTGATCGCTGAAGAAGGCTTTCTTATCTCTTCTTGCTATTCTTTGGAACTCTGCATTCAGATGTTTATATCTTTCCTTTTCTCCTTTGCTTTTCACTTCTCTTCTTTTCATAGCTATTTGTAAGGCCTCCCTAGACAGCCACTTTGCTTTTTTGCATTTCTTTTCCATGGGAATGGTCTTGATCCCTGTCTCCTATACAATGTCATGAATCTCATTCCATAGTTCATCAGGCACTCTATCTATCAGATCTAGGCCCTTAAATCTATTTCTCACTTCCACTGTATAATCATAAAGGATTTGATTTAGGTTATACCTGAATGGTCTAGTGGTTTCCCCTACTTTCTTGAATTTCAGTCTGAATTTGGCAATAAGGAGTTCATGGTATAAGCCACAGTCAGCTCCTGGTCTTGTTTTTGCTGGCTGTATAGAGCTTCTCCATCTTTGGCTGCAAAGAATATAATTAGTCTGATTTTGGTGTTGACCATCTGGTGATGTCCAGGAATACAGCAGTAAACAAAGTATATAAGTCCCTCATCTAGTGGTGGAGAGTCAATAAGCAACAACAACAGCAACCAAATGTAAATGTATAGTGAGTACTTTCAGTAGTGCTCTGGATTGACTTCTAGAGAGACAAATAGCAAACATTTATTTCAGCTAAGAGCCATTCATTCTCAATGTATGGCTAATAGTTGCCATTATTCCCTATTAAAGAAAAAAAGAAAAAGAAAGTTAAATACTCTGAAATTAGTATTTCCTTTACTCTATAACTGAAACATCAGTACTGAAATGGTCTAGATTGAGGCTGTGGCAATCTCAACCTGTCCTTTCTATCTGGATAAAAATATAAGATTGTTAAAATACATGTATGTGCCTTCCAAGGTGGCTTAGTTGTAAAGAATGTGCCTGCCAAGCAGGAGACATGGATTCTATCTTTGAGACAGGAAGATTCCCCTGGAGAAGGAAAAGGCAACAGTTTATTTTAAAATGGCACTTCATTTTTTTTTTTTTTTTTTTGTATTTTTTGCCTGGAAAATCCATGGACGGAGCGGCTTGGCAGGTTACAGTCCATGAGGTGACAAAAGAATCAAACATGACTTAGTGATTAACCAGCAACAAAAACACTCTAAAATACTCTTTACCTTCAGATTAGATCAGATCAGTCGCTCAGTCATGTCCGACTCTCTGCGACCCCATGAACTGCAGCACGCCAGGCCTCACTGTCCATCAAGAACTCGCGGAGGTCACTCAGACTCACATCCAACGAGTTAGTGATGCAATCCAGCCATCTCATCCTCTGTCGTCCCCTTCTCCTCCTACCCTGAATCCCTCCCAGCATCAGAGTCTTCTCCAATGAGTCAACACTTCGCATGAGGTTTTCAAAATACTGGAGTTTCAGCTTTAGCGTCATTCCTTCCAAAGAAATCTCAGGGCTGATCTCCTTCAGAATGGACCGGTTGGATTTCCTTGCAGTCCAAGGGACTCTCAAGAGTCTTCTCCAACACCACAGTTCAAAAGCACCAATTCTTCAGCGCTCAGCCTTCTTCACAGTCCAACTCTCACATCCATACATGACCACAGGAAAGACCATAGCCTTGACTAGATGAATCTTTGTTGGCAAAGTAATGTCTCTGCTTTTGAATATGCTATCTAGGTTGGTCATAACTTTCCTTCCAAGGAGTAAGCGTCTTTTGATTTCATGGCTGCAGTCACCATCTGCAGGGATTTTGGAGCCCAGAAAAATAAAGTCTGACACTGCTTCCACTGTTTTCCCATCTATTTCCCATGTAGTGATGGGACCGGATGCCATGATCTTCATTTTCTGAATGTTGAGCTTTAAGCCAACTTTTTCACTCTCCACTTTCACTTTCATCAAGAGGCTTTTTAGCCCCTCTTCACTTTCTGCCATAAGGGTGGTGTCATCTGCATATCTGAGGTTATTGATATTTCTCCCGGCAATCTTGATTCCAACTTGTGTTTCTTCCAGTCCAGCATTTCTCATGATGTACTCTGCATATAAGTTAAATAAACATGATGACAATATACAGCCTTGACATACTCCTTTTCCTATTTGGAACCAGTCAGTTGTTCCATGACCAGTTCTAACTGTTGCTTCCTGACCTGCATACAGATTTCTCAAGAGGCAGATCAGGTGGTCTGGTACTCCCATCTCTTTCAGAATTTTCCACAGTTTATTGTGATCTACACAGTCAAAGGCTTTGGCATAGTCAATAAAGCAGAAATAGATGTTTTTCTGGAACTCTCTTGCTTTTTCCATGAACCAGCAGATGTTGGCAATTTGATCTCTAGTTCCTCTGCCTTTTGAAAACCAGCTTGAACATCAGGATGTTCACGGTTCACATATTGTTGAAGCCTGGCTTGGAGAATTTTGAGCATTACTTTACTAGCATGTGAGATGAGTGCAATTGTGCGGTAGTTTGAGCATTCTTTGGCATTGCCTTTCTTTGGGATTTGGGATGAAAACTGACATTTTCAAACCTTATGGCCACTGCTGAGTTTTCCAGATTTGCTGGCATATTGATTGCAGCACTTTCACAGCATCATCTTTCACGATTTGGAATTGCTCCACTGGAATTCCATCACCTCCACTAGCTTTGTTTGTAGTGATACTTTCTATGGCCCACTTGACTTCCCATTCCAGGATGTCTGGCTCTAGGTCAGTGATCACACCATCATGATTATCTGGGTTGTGAAGCTCTTTTTTGTACAGTTCTTCTGTCTATTCTTGCCACCTCTTCTTAATATCTTCTGCTTCTGTTACGTCCATACCATTTCTGTCCTTTATCGAGCCCATCTTTGCATGAAATGTTCCTTTGCTATCTCTGATTTTCTTGAAGAGATCCCTAGTCTTTCCCATTCTGTTGTTTTCCTCTATTTCTTTGCATTGATCGCTGAAGAAGGCTTTCTTATCTCTTCTTGCTATTCTTTGAAACTCTGCATTCAGATGTTTATATCTTTCTTTTTCTCTTTGCTTTTTCCTTCTCTTCCTTTCATAGCTATTTGCTAGGCCTCCCCAGACAGCCATTTTGCTCTTTTGCATTTCTTTTCCATGGGGATGGTCTTGATCCCTGTCTCCTGTACAATGTCACAAACCTCATTCCATAGTTAATCAGGCACCCTATCTATCAGATCTAGGCCCTTAAATCTATTTCTCACTTCCACTGTATAATCATAAGGGATTTGATTTAGGTCATACCTGAATGGTCTAGTGGTTTTCCCTACTTTCTTCAATTTCAGTCTGAATTTGGCAATAAGGAGTTCATGGTCTGAGCCACAGTCAACTCCTGGTCTTGTTTTTGCCTATTGTATAGAGCTTCTCCATCTTTGGCTGCAAAGAATATAATCGATCTGATTTCGGTGTTGACCATCTGGTGATGTCCATGTATAGAATCTTCTCTTGTGTTGTTGGAAGAGGGTATTTGCTATGACCAGTGCATTTTCTTGGCAAAACTCTATTAGTCTTTGCCCTGCTTCATTCCGTATTCCAAGGCCAAATTTGCCTGTTACTCCAGGTGTTTCTTGAATTCCTACTTTTGCATTCCAGTCCCCTATAATGAAAAGGACATCATTTTGGGTGTTAGTTCTAAAAGGTTTTTTAGGTCTTCATAGAACCGTTCAACTTCAGCTTCTTCAGCATTACTGGTTGGGGCATAGCTTTGGATTACTGTGACATTGAATGATTTTCCTTGGCAACGAACAGAGATCATTCTGTCATTTTTGAGATTGCATCCTAGTACTGCACTGCAGATGGTGACTGCAGCCATGAAATTAAAAGAAGCTTACTCCTTGGAAGGAAAGTTATGACCAACCTAGATAGCATATTCAAAAGCAGAGACATTACTTTGCCAACAAAGGTTCTCATAGTCAAGGCTATGGTCTTTCCTGTGGTCATGTATGGATGTGAGAGCTGGACTGTGAAGAAGGCTGAGCGCCGAAGAATTGATGCTTTTGAACTGTGGTGTTGGAGAAGACTCTTGAGAGTCCCTTGGACTGCAAGAAGATCCAACCGGTCCATTCTGAAGGAGATCAGCCCTGGGATTTCTTTGGAAGGAATGACGCTAAAGCTGAAACTCCAGTATTTTGGCCACCTCATGCGAAGTGTTGACTCATTGGAGAAGACTCTGATGCTGGGAGGGATTGAGGGCAGGAGGAGAAGGGGACGACAGAGGATGAGATGTCTGGATGGCATCACTGACTCGATGAATGTGAGTCTGAGTGACCTCCGAGAGCTGGTGATGGATAGAGAGGCCTGGCGTGCTGCAGTTCATGGGGTCGCAAAGAGTCGGACATGACTGATCGACTGATCTGATCTGACTGCATTTCGGACTGTTTTGTTGACCATGATGGCCACTCCATTTCTTCTGAGGGATTCCTGCCCGCAGTAGTAGATATAATGGTCCTCTGAGTCAAATTCACCCATTCCAGTCCATTTTAGTTCGCTAATTCCTAGAATGTCAACATTCACTCTTGTCATCTCTTGTTTGACCACTTCCAATTTGCCTTGATTCATGGACCTGACATTCCTGGTTCCTATGCAATATTGCTCTTTACAGCATTGGACTTGGCTTTTATCACCAGACACATCTACAGTTGGGTATTCTTTTTGCTTTGGCTCCATCCCTTCATTCTTTCTGGAGTTATTTCTCCACTGATCTCCTGTAGCATATTGGGCCCCTACTGACCTGGGGAGTTTCTCTTTCAGTATCCTATCATTTTGCCTTTTCATGCTGTTCATGGGGTTCTCAAGGCAAGAATACTGAAGTGATTTGCCATTCCCTTTTCCAGCCAACCACACCCTGTCAGATATCTTCACCATGACCCGCCCATCCTGGGTTGTCCCACAGGCATGGCTTAATTTCACTGAGTTAGACAAGGGTGTGCTCCTGGTGTGATTAAATTGACTAGTTTTCTGTGAGTATGGTTTCAATGTATTTGCCCTCTGATGCCCTCTTGTAAGACCTACCGTCTTACTTGGGTTTCTCTTACCTTGGGCGTGGGGTATGTCTTCCTGGGTGCTCCAGCAAAGCACAGCCATGACACCTTACCTTGGACGAGGGGTATGTCCTCACCACCGCCCTTCCTGACCTCGGTTGTGGTGTAGCTCCTAGTGCGCCGCGCAGCCGGCGGGGCGCTCCCTAGTGCGCGGCGCTCCTAGTGTGCCCGTCGCGAGAAAGGCAACTCGCTCCTCGTTCGTCGGTTGCGGGAAAAGTAATTCCAAGAAAATAACAAATGAATAACTGAAGGAAAAAACCAATAAGACTGGAGAAATCCATATCCAACTTTCCAGCAATATGTACAGTCATATGAATGCGGTGAGAAGCAGCTGCACACCATTGCAGCGCGAGAGATGGAGAGAAGATACCCGCGTACAAGATCAGTAGCAGCAGCTGTGAAGAGACACCTCATGTTCAAGATAAGGAACAGTGGCTATGCTTTGCTGGAGCAGCTGTGAAGAGACACCCAATGTCAAAAATAAGGGAAACCCCACTAAGATGATAGGTGCTGAGAGAGGGCATCAGAGGGCAGACAGATTGAAACCACAATCACAGAAACTAACCAATCTAATCACATGGACCACAGCATTGTCTCATTCAATGAAACAATGAGCCATGCCTTGTAGGGTCACCCAAGTTGGATGGGTCATGGGGGAGAGTTCTGACAAAATGTGGTACACTGGAGAAGGGAATGGCAAGCCACTTCAGTATTCTTGCCTTGAGAACCCCATGAACACTTTGAAAGGCAAAAAGATAGGACACTGAAAGATGAACGTCCCAGGTCGGTAGGTGCCCAATATGCTACTGGAGAACAGCGGAGAAATAACTTCAGAAAGAATGAAAAGATGGAGCCAAAGAAAAAACAACACCCAGTTGTGAATGTGACTGGTAATAGAAGCAATGTCTGACGCAATAAAGAGCAATATCGCATAAGAACCTGGACTGTTAGGTCATTGAATCAAGCAAATTGGAAGTGGTCAAACAGCAGATGGCAAGATTGAACATAGACATTTTAGGAATCAGTGAAGTAAGATGGATTGGAATGGGTGATTTTAACTCAGATGACCATTATATCTATTACTGTGGACAAGAATCCCTTAGAAGAAATGGTGTAGCTATCACAGTCAACAAAAGAGTCCAAAATGCAGTACTTGGATGCAATCTCAAAAATGACAGAATGCTATCTCTTCGTTTCCAAGGCAAACCATTCAATACCATGGTAATCCAAGTCTATGCCCCAACTCATAATGCTGAAGAAGCTAAAGTTGAATGGTTTTATGAACACCTAAAAGACCTTTTAGAATTAACACCCCCAAAATATGTCCTTTTCATTAAAGGGGACTGGAATGCAAAAGTAGGAAGTCAAGAAACACCAGGAGTAACAGGCAAACTTGGCTTTGGAGTACAAAATGAAGCAGGGCAAAGGCTAATAGAGTTTTGCCAAGAGAACACACTGGTCATAGCAAACACCCTCTTCCAAAAACACAAGAGAAGACTCTACACATGGACATCACCAGATGGCCAAAACCAAAATCAGATGGATTATATTCTTTGCGGCCAAAAATGGAGAAGCTCTACATAGGCAGCAAAAACAAGACCAGGAGCTGACTGTGGCTCAGATCATGAACTCCTTATTGCCAAATTCAGACTTAAATTGAAGAAAGTAAGGAAAACCACTAGACCATTCAGGTATGATGTAATTCAAATCCCTTATGACTATACAGAAGAAGTGAGAAATAGATTTAAGGGACTAGATTTGATAGACAGGGTGCCTGATGAACCATGGACAGAGATTCATGACATTGTACAGGAGACAGGGATCAAGGCCATCCACAAGAAAAAGAAATGCAAACAGGCAAAATAGTTGTCTGAGGAAGCCTTAAAAATAGCTGAGAAAAGAAGAGAATTGAAGAGCAAAGCAGAAAAAGAAAGATAGCAAGGAGAGATAAGAAAGACTTCCTTAGTGATCAAAGCAAAGAAATAGTGGAAGGCAATGGCACCCCAATCCAGTTGCCTGGAAAATCCCATGGACAGAGGAGCCTGGTAGGCTGAAGTCCATGGCGTCACTAAGAGTCAGACACGACTGAGTGACTTCACTTTGACTTTTCACTTTCATGCATTAGAGGAGGAAATGGCAGCCCACTCCAGTGTTCTTGCCTGGAGAATCCCATGGACAGAGGGGCCTGCTGGGCTGCCATCTATGGGGTCACACAGAGTCGGACACTACTGAAGCGACTTAGCAGCAGCAGCAGCAAATGAAAACAACAGAATGGGAAAGACTAGAGATCTCGTCAAGAAAATTAGAGATACCAAGGGAACATTTCAGGCAAAGATGGACTCGATAAAGGATAGAAATGGTATGGACCTAACAGAAGCAGAAGACAAGGTGGCAAGAATACACAGAACTGTACAAAAAAGATCTTCATGACTCAGTTAATCACGATGGTGTGATCACCCACCTAAAACTAGACATCCTGGAATATGAAGTCAAGCGGACCTTAGAAAACATCACTATGAACAAAGTGGATGTGATCGATTTCTGGTTGAGCTATTTCAAATCCTGAAAGATTTTGCTGTGAAAGTGCTGTACTCAATATGCCAGCAAATTTGGAAACCTCAGCAGTGGCCACAAGACTGGAAAAGGGCTGTTTTCATTCCAATCCCAAAGAAAGGCAATGCCAAAGAATGCTCAAACTACCGCACAATTGCACTCATCTCACACGCTAGCAAAGTAATGCTCAAAGTTCTCTAAGATAGGCTTCAGCAATATGTGAACCATGAAATTCCAGAGGTTCAAGCTGGATTTAGAAAAGACAGAGGAACCAGAGATCAAATTGCCAACATCTGCTGGATCATGGAAAAAGGAAGAAAGTTCCAGAAAAACATTTATTTCTGCTTTATTGACTATGCCAAAGCCTTTGAAAGCCTTTGACTGTGTGGATCACAATAAACTGTGGACATTTCTGCAAGAAATGAGAATAACAGACCATCTGACCTGCCTCTTGAGAAATCTGTATGCAGGTCATGAAGCAACAGTTAGAACGGGACATGAAACAATAGACTGGTTCCAAACAGAAAAAGGAGTACATCAAGGCTGTATATTGTCACCCTTTTTATTTAACTTATATGCAGAGTACATCATGAGAAATGCCTGGCTGGATGAAGCACAAGCTGGAATCAAGTTTTTGGGGAGAAATATCAATAACACCAGATATGCAGATGACACCACCCTTATCGCAGAAAGTGAAGAAGAACTAAAGAGCCTCTTGAAAAAAGTGAAAGTGGAGAGTGAAAAAGCTGGCATATAACTCAACATTCAGACACTAAGATCATGGCATCCTGTCCCATCACTTTATGGCAAATAGATGGGGAAAGTGGAAACAGTGATAGACCTCACTTTTGGGGACTCCAAAATCACTGCAGATGGTGATTGCAGCCATGAAATTAAAAGACACTCCTTGAATGGAAAGTTGTAACCAACCTAGATAACATATTGAAAAGCAGAGACATTACTTTGCCAACAAAGGTCGGTCTAGTCAAAGTTATGATTATCCAGTAACATGTATGGATATGAGAGTTGGAGTATAAAGAAAGCTGAGCACGGAAGAATTGATGCTTTTAAACTGTGATGTTGGAAAGGACTCTTGAGAGTCCCTTGGATTGGAAGGAGATCCAATCAATCCATCCTAAAGGAGACCACTCCTAATTGTTCATTGGAAGGACAGATGTTGAAGCTGAAATACTTTGGCCACCTGATGTGAAGAACTGACTCATTTGAAAAGACCCTGATGCTGGGAAAGACTGAAGGCAAGAGGAGAAGGGGACAACAGGATGAGATGGTTAGATGGCATCACCGACTCAATGGGCATGAGTTTGGGTAAACTCTGGGAGATGGTAATGAATAGGGAGGCCTGGTGTCCTGCAGTCCGTGGGGTTGCAAAGAGCTGGACACAACTGAGCGCCTGAACTGAACTCAACTGACGAATATATAATAAGTGATGATGTTTTTGAAAGACACTTCCCAATACCAACTTTATTCATTACTTTGGAGAGATAGTTGGACACTTTTGAAATAGTTTGTCCCCAAGAGTTTATATTCTAGAGACTCTCAATATATTTTGTTCAAGTACACATTGAATATATGGTTTTTTTCTAACAATAAACAGCGTTTCTTTTAAGTAAAAGAAGTTCTTTATCTTAATTGAAGAGAAACATAATAGGGAACCTAAAATTGCTAGATTATATTTTATTAAGTTCCTTGGAAATGGAAAATGTGAAAAATGAAACAAAAAATCTCTGGAGTCCACATTCACCAAAGGTAAACTTATTATATAGGTAAGATCCCTGTTACAGAGATAAGCACCTTGTGGGTTCTCTAGAAATGTTATTTGCATCCCTTATCCCTCTATTACAGCTAGTGATTAGTTGGCTTCCAAACTGTCTCCCTGGCTGTATTTCTTATGTGTAAATGATAACTTGCAAAATGTTTCCTATTTCAAATGTGTAAACATATTTGCCTTCTTTAAAATATAATGTTTATCAATGCACAATTTCAGAAGTGAAACTACTTTGAAAGGCACTTACATTTTTTCTGCAATTGGTTTGCATTGTTTCAGCCTTAGCCCTGTTACTACTTTGTTAATTACCAAGATCATGACTTCCATAAATTAGGTATGTAATAGATACTCAATTAAATCTTATTGATCTATTATCTGATGAATTCAGGCATCTTTTTAAAATAAACTGCTATATTATATATAACTCTATTTAGGTATTTGAACATTTTTGAACTCTTGAATGAAAGCTTCTGTCAAAAGATATCATATTTACAAGAATGCAGAGATTTGACTTTAAAATAGCACATATGGCAAAGAGGAGTCCCTAGATTAATGTGAAAGGATAGATGATAAGATATGAATGACAGGAAGGAATGGGTATTTTTGCAACATAATTTGAAGAAAATAGTAAATTCAAAGAAATGATTAGAATTCTGGAAATTGAGTGACAGGATTCTTCTAAATGACAGAGAATAGGCAAGTCAAAAATAAGCTAGAATATTCTCCCTGGGAAATGGTAGAAGAATAGCATTTTATAAGAAGTATGATAAAAACATAAGTGGATTGACAAAGTGATGTCAAAGACATGTAAAAAATAATATTGCTGTATATGAGAATGACTTCTGACTTTTTTAATAACATGACTATTGGAATTAAAGAAGTTAAAAGTGAAGAGAAATAACATTTCATACAACTAGTTTTAATTGAATTAGTTGATAAACCTCCATATACATATATTTTAATTGAAATTCACAAAACGTATGCTTAAATATTATAAATTAACAGTTCAATGACATTCACTTAATGCACAGTTGTGGGCAAACACCACCACTCTCTAGTTTCAAACCTCTTCATCATCTCAGAAAACTGTCTTACATGATAAGTAACTACTCCAATTTCCAACTCTCTCATTCTGTGGTTACAACAAATTTGCCTTCTGTCTATGGATTTGCCTATTCTGATTGTATCATGTAGATTTAATCACACCAAGTGACCTTTTATGCCTAGTTTCAGATGAGGAGAAATGGCAATTTAAACCAAAACATGTAAATTAAAGTAAGTTCACAAAATCTGAAGAAAAGTTGTTAAATCTCTAACAAAATTAATCAGAGTAGGAATTTCTGTTCAGTCAGTTTCATTCTATGATTATTTTAACTATTTTTAAAAATTTTGAATAACAAATATGATATATCAACTATGAGTTAATCTGTCAGGAACATAATTTAAGTAATCCAGTAGGAACCATAAAGTGGTAAGCAACATGGTAAGAGACAAGAGCCAGTTTGTCACCCAGGCAAGTTCATGCAGCATTTGGGGAAAAAATACTAAAAGTACACATCAAACTACACTGTAAATAATTGTGATTTCATAAGCTAAGTTTGCTGTTTTAGTTATTTGGTGCCTGTTCACACATAACCATCAATTTTCCTCTCATGAAATCACTGAAACAGTATCAGTTGCAAACAAACCTTCTTGAGACAGAAATACAAATTCTATACAAATCATGAAGGGCAAAACCTGAAAAATTATTATATTTTATCTTAAACAAAGACTAGTTCTGAGAAGCTACTTGTGAAATAATAATATCAGAGCTCAGATTAAAAATCCCTGAAATTGCAGTGGTTTCTCTGTGGCCAACAACAAAGAAATATGCCCCTTCTGTGAACTTGCTAGCACTTCAATGCACAGCAGGCTTGTAAATAATTTTCTAAGCTCTCATTCTGCAGTGAATGTTGAGAAAGTCCAGCTGGATTTGCTTACCATGCTGAGAATGACCACATAAAGTGGATATAAAATTTTAAAATCGGTTTAATACACTGATTAATTATAATAACTTTTCCATTAAATCCAAACCTCATTAAAACATAACCATGCTGAAATATCTTTTGTATATCAATATTGAAAAACAAATGAATAAGTGAATGTAGGGAAAATATAGAGTAGAAATAGAGGCCAGTATAAAAACACAGTTTTCAGGTTAATTACAGAATTATTGGAAGATAGTATTTTTTTAATGACTGCAATTCCTCAATCATGGAGATAACTTTTCCTAGAAAAATTTTTATTTTTTTTCCAAATAATTTGACTTGCACACTTATCAAGCTATTTTTCAACATATATATCAAATTCCATTTATTTTTTAATGAATTTCTTCATCCTCCTCTGTAAGACTGATCTGTTCTTCCTTTGGGTTTCTTTCTATCCCTCCAAATTCTCTCCATTCATAGACTTATCAATAATGTTTTCCATTTACAATTGAAATCATTCTTTATATAAAAGGTTCCTCTGCTGCAAACAACACAGAGGTAGCCATGTTGTTTACTGTTTGTGTGTCAGTAATTCAGTGAATGGCAAACAGTTGCTATTATTATCTGTGGTAATAATCACAATATGTAAATAAAGGGAAATATCAGAAAAATGTGATGCAAAATTCTACATACTTAACAAGAGTTTCGGAGAAGGCAATGGCACCCCACTTCAGTACTCTTGCCTGGAAAATCCCATGGACGGAGGAGCCTGGTAGGCTGCAGTCCATGGGGTCGCTAAGAGTCGGACACAACTGAGCGACTTCACTTTCACTTTTCACTTTCATGCATTGGAGAAGGAAATGGCAACCCATTCCAGTACTCTTGCTTGGAGAATCCAAGGGACAGCGGAGCCTGATGGGCTGCCATCTATGGAGTTGCAGAGTTGGATACAACTGAAGTGACTTAGCAGCAGCAGCAGTAGCAAAAAGAGTTTGCAGTAATTTTTAAAACCAATTCCTAGTATTTACAATTATTTTCATCTTTGACTCTATGATGTTACTTTTCTGTTTCCCACTGAGTTACATCTTTGAAATTCATTCTTAACTCTGGAAAATTTTATTGGACATCTTTCTTCCATTTGCTTTTTATGAAAACATTTGAGGTGATTTCCTGGTACTGTATCCAATGGACAACAAGTTCTCAGAAAGGGAAGCCTTGGGGTACATTGTGTGATCCCCTCCAACTGGCTGGGTAGCCATCCCTCAGATGCAGTGAATATCAGCTGCTGGGGGTACAGATGCCCCCTCTTTAGAAAAGCTGGAAAAGCTACCCTAAGAATTGAAGCCCTAACTTGTCTAGGCAGTTAGACTACAGCTGACTGATAGTTAACTGACTGATAGTCAGTGTCTAACTGACTGATGAGGCAAAGGCCTTCCTTTGTCTCAAAATATAAAAAGCCTGTGCTGAGATTTCTTTGTGGGACCAAAGGATGCTAATGTCTTTCCAAATAAGACATTCTTAGTTAGCTCTTTCTCCCTATTCTCTTACTTCTCTGGTCCACAATAAATCACTTTCACAATAATGGTCAAAACTTTACTGTTAAAGAGTCTAATCTGATAAATTTGATATATGACACAATCCTAGGAATCAAACTCTAAGAATGACCTTGGTTTGGGAATAGGTCATTCTTCAGCTGGATTGCATAAAGGATCACATCTCTAGTAGAATACAAAGTAGGACAATCAGTCCCATTCCTGTAAGGTATTTTGCAGCTGGGTGACCTGTCACGGAACAGAAGTGTAAAGAGATCCTCTACCTTGAACATCATCCCTTGTCTTTGAGGGGTATGGAGGAAATAGAAAATATAAGCAATGCAGAAATGGGTGACTGTTAATAGGCAATGTTGATACACTTAGATAAAATGACAGGTTTAGAATAATTAAGCAACAAATTAAAGCAAAGTGTAAGTGCCATAAGGCTCTGGGACTAATCTGCTGCAACTGGAAGACTAGCCAAACAGAAAGCCATATGACGTAATTTAATTATTAAGAATGGCAGAGAATCCAAAGGTCCAATTCATCAGACTAGGAAATTCTCTGAAATCAGTCAGGGCCATTAGAGGGAAACATTGGGACACTAACATTTGGGATGGGGTTATATATATAGGGACAGGGCTTTCCTAGTGGCTCAGTGATAGAGAATCTTCCTGCCAATTCAGGAGATGAAGGTTCAATCCCTGGGTTGGGAAGATCCCCTGAGATGGAGGTGCCAACCCATTCCAGTATTCTTACCTGGGAAATCTCATAGAGAGAGGATCCTAGAGAGTTACAGTCCAAGGAATTGCAAAGAGTTGGAATCGACTGAGCAACTGAGTACACACACCAAGCCTGGAGTTCAGACTTGGGACACTGCCCTGTAACACAAGATTTCACTCCTTAACAAGGCTTCTGGGAGATAGGTATTGGAAGCTTAACAAAATAAAGAGCCCAACTTACATGGAAACCAGAAGTGCTGTATCTAGGGGTTATTGGGGGGACTCAAACCAGTGGATATATTAGCAAATAATTAATATTGATATTTAATTAATATATAAAAATGTAAACAAAAATGGCAATGACTTCAGTGAATGAATTTACTGCTAACAAGATGTAGATTTGTGAATATATATGTTAGTAATACTTGTTCAACATCATTAAAGTTTCATACTATTTCATTAGTTCTATGATATTAGAAATAACATGATTTAATAAAACATCCATGAAAGCACTGGTTTGTCTCTTGAAATGGAAATGGTGTCCCTACATAGTTATGTTTCTGGATTGGTTTAAGTGTTCTTCAAATAAGAATCACTATGTGTTACCATTATTTTGATTAAGTGCCAAGTACTGTTCTCTCTCTATTTAAAGTTTCAAAGGAAATGTTGTATATTTATCCAAGCACAATTATCTTTCAGCTTATGATGCTGACCAACTAGAAGATTTGTCATGTGTTTATTTAATGCATATTAAGAAATGAGAGACCAGGAGTATTTGCGTTCATTTGTTTTGTTGTCCCAATCATTTGTATTGTAAATTACTATCAATGTGGCATTAAAAGACCAGAATTATGTAGAGTAAATTAAAAATAGAGTTAACATCTTTTGTTTAACAGTTCTCATAGCAAATACATTTGGATTTCTTTCAATAAATTTTTAATATCCATATATTTATTCAATGATATATTCAGTATAACTATAATTATACAGACGTGTATGTGTGCATGCTAAGTTGCTTCAGTCATGTCTGACTCTTTGCAATCCTATGACCATAGTCCACCAGGCTCCTCTGTGCATGGGATTTTCCAGGCAAGAATACTGGAGTGGATTGACATGCCCTCCTCCAGGAGATCTTCTTGACCCGGGGATCAGACTTGCATTTTTTAGGTATTCTGCATTGGTGGACAGGTTCTTTATCACTAATGCTACCTGGGAAGCTATATGTATATGTATTCACAAATTTGCATTAATAGAAGAATCAGAATTAAGCTATTCCCTCCAACTAATGTCTAATAGGTAAATTAAAAAAGCATATTTCAATTAATATATATACAGGCTCATTAGTGAGTCTCTACCGCTTATATGGTTGGAGATAGAGTTGATTTTGCCAAAAATATTTGTTTCCATTTCAAGTCACTTCCTCAAATGCAAACTTAATAAGATTTAATAGCATTCATCACAAAGAATATTTTAGCATTAAACAAGTAAGAACTTAAGAAACTATTTTTCTAAACTAGAATAATACAGACCAAGGTTGCAGATAATTGTTCCTTCTCCACTTTTTATTATTTTTTTTTTTTTTTATGTTCTAGTACCTTATCTGTAGGAATGATTTTATTCATTAAAATTTTATTGGAAGGGATTTTAAAAATCTTTTCTGGAAATGATAATCTTATTGCATGGTGTTTGAAAAATCTAACCTCTGTAAGATTGAGGGCAAATATTATGCAAATAAAGACCAAAAGAATGATTGTGCCTGTGAAACATTCCTTCAAAGACCTTTACATGTGCTGAGTTGACACTAATGATCTCTGAGGAGCACAGCCTCCTGACATATTTTATTCTCCCTTATAGAAGGAGAGGGCAATTGAAATACAGCAGTTTTCCATATAACTATATTAAATTGTTATTTTCATTTTATAAATGTTTTCCTTAGAGCCCAAAGTCACACAGCAGACTCAGTTTAAATATTTAAACTGAACACTTTCCTTTAGTGTCCATCTAGACCGGGCTTGACAAACTACAGACTAAGGGCAAAATTCTGTCTACAACCTGCTTCTGAAAATCGTTTTATTGGAACACAGTCAAATTTATTTGCTTTTTACTATCTAGGGGTGCTTTCCCATTATAGTGACAAAGTTGAATCATTGCAACATAGAGCATATTGTTTTTAAAGCTTAAAAAGTTATAAATACATATTTTTAATACTTGCATTTATTATATATATACTCTCTACGATGCAATAGCTTAAAGTTGATTTTTCTTGTAGCATGAATATATATGTAAATACATGGATATTAAAATCTGAAAGCCAAAAATATGAATATATTTGCCAAAAGAAGGATCAAATACATGATGTTATCTATTTCCCATAGGAAAAAATAAAAATAAATATATAGTAGTTACATAAAGTATTAAATGTTTTCTGAACTCTTAAGAGTTCAAGATGGCAGTGTGAGAAGATCCTGCATTTCCATCCTCTCAAGGACACAACAAATCTACATTTACATATGGAATTATTCTTCCAGAAAAGAACTTGAAAACTGAATGAGTCTCCATTGTTCATTGAAAAGTAAAAGGGTAAAAGTACAGCACCGAGATGGTTAGGAAGAGCAGAGATGTGGTCTTGCCAAAGAAAATTCCATACTCTACCTATGGTGGTCCACACTTGGGAGGGATTACAAAATAATGGATATTTCCCTTGAGAAGCAAGGGGCTTGAGTTTGACATCAGGTGATACTACACTTAAAACTGCACAGAAGAATGAAGTCCCCCAAATACCTGACTTGAAACCACTGGGGAATATGATACCCCCAAGACAACTACAAAACTACAGGAAATGAAAAACCTACTTGTAAACTCACTCAGCCTAAAACCAGTACAAATACCAATATGAGAAGTGCACAGACTATAGATGAAGGAGGACCATATTCTAATCTTGGAGTGTCTGCTGGAGGGGCAGGAATCAGCTGGGATGTGCCTCAGGGACTGAGACCTTGGGAGACGCTATTATTGCAACTTCAGGAAAACTTGCTAATGCCAGCGCTGGTGAATGCCACTTTGAAAGCCCAATTCACCCGTGCTTTGGCAGGGTCTCACTCCCAGCAACTGACAGTCCATCAGCCAGTGTGTGTAACATACACAGACAGGCCTTAGAGGATACAAAATCAATATCCAAATCCCTGTGGCTTTTCTATATATGACAAATAAAACTTAAGAAAACAATCTGATTTACAATAGCATAAAAAAAAAGAACAAATTTAACCAAGAATGTAAAAGACCTATGTACTAAAAATAGCAAGACACTGATAAAAATTGAAGAGGACACAAGTAAGTGTAATGATATTTCATGGTCATGGATTGGAAGAATTCATATCATTAAGATACCTATAGAAATAAACAAATAAATAATAGCTAGAAAAAATACTCTTCCAATCAATCTACAGATTGAATGCAATCTCTATCAAAATTCTAGTGGCATATTTCTTAGAAATAGAATGAATAATTCTAAAATTTTTATGTTACTATGAAAGATTCTGAATACAATTCTGAAAAAAAAATTGTGCAATAAAAGAGCAAAGATGAGGGTATCATACTCCTTGATTTTAAGCTAAAACAATGCTTATAATGTGATAATCAAAATAGTATGACACTTACAAAAACTAACACATAGATAAATGAAACAGAATTTAGAGCTTGGGAATAAACCCACATATATATATATATAGATAATTAATTTACAACAAAGGCATACAAATTTTAATGAACAAAAGATAATTTTTTCAATAATTGGTGTTGGAAAAACTGGACAACTACATACAAAAAAAGCCCCAAACTAGAATGCTATCTTACATACACAGAAATTAACTCAAAATTGATTAAAGACTTGGAAACCATTTAATTCCTAGAAGTAAATGTACACAGTAACCTCCCCAACACTGCAATGTTTATGGAACCTGACTCCAAGGACAAGTGGAACAAAAACAAAAGTAAAAATGGGACTACATCAAAAGCTTCTACACAGCAAAAGAAATCATCACCAAAACAAAAAGACAACTTCATGAACAGGAAAAGATATTTACAAATTATATATTTCATAACGTATAAATCTGGAGGAGGGCATGGCAACCCACTCCAGTATTCTTGCCTGGAGAAACTCCATGGACAGAGGAGCCTGGTAGGCTATAAGCCATAGAGTTACAAAGAGTCGGACACAACTGAAGCAACTTACCATGCATGCAAGGCATTGATATTCAGCATGTAGAAATAACTCACACAGCTCAAAAAGAACAAAACTTAACTCAATTGAAAAATAGGCAGAGTATCTGAATAGACATTTTGTTTCCAAAGAAAACATACAGATGGGCAACAACTTATGAAAAGATGTTCAAAATAACTAATTATTACAGAAATGCAAATCAAAGCCATACTGAGATATTACCTCATACTTGTTAGAATGGCTATTATTTAAAGGACAAGAAATCACTAATGTTGGCAAGGATATGAAGTAATGGAACCCTTCAATACTGTTGGTGAGACTATAAATTAGTACAACCAGTATGGAAAACAGTTTGGGGGCTCCTCATCAAGTTAAGAATAGTACTACTATGTGACCCATGTGTCCCACTTCTGGGTATGTGAACAATGCAAAATCATTACATTAGGAAGATATGTGCACCCTTACATTCACTATAGCATTGTTTGTAAAGTAGCCAATATAGAAATAACCTACTGTCTGTGAATAGGTGAATGGATAAAGAAGATATGGTATACACTATACATTTATAGTGTAATATGACTCAGCCATTAAAAAAGAGTGAAATATTGCCATTTGTGACATTATAGATGAATCTGGAAGGTATTGTGCTAAGTGAAGTAAGTCAGAGGATGAAAGATGCGTGCCATATGATTTCATGCAAAGGTGGAATCTAAAAGGCAAGCAAACCAAATAAATAAACAAAATAAGGCAAAAAAGAAACTCATAGATAAATCATATTAGTGGTGCCAGAGGGGAATGAAGTTTGGAGTGAATAAAAGGAGTGAAGGTCAGCTATGTGATGATGAATGGTCACCAGACTTGTGGTAGTGATCAGCAAGTAGTGAATACAGATGTTAAATTATAATGCTATACATCTGAAATATGTAATTAATTAAAATATGTTCTAGTCCATTTAGAATAATCATAAACATAATAGAAATTAAAAAATATAGACATAATCAAAAATGAAAATCTAAACTTTCAACTTTTCCTGACTCCAGGAAAAGAAGTAAAGTATTTACCTTGTTCATTAACTTATTATGTTTTGTTATGTTAAAGCTGAGGAAATTAACGAAATTGTTTCTGCTTTTTTGTGATGACTATATAAATGTGTTGTAATAATTTGTCACTTTTACTCAAATTCTTCAGTTTCTTTTACTTGAAAAGTGACTCTTTAAACGTGTTATATAAACATGAGTAAGCACAAGCCTGGGAAAAATACATAGATGTCAGTTTACTTAGTTGGAATTTTTTTTTTTAGTTAGAATTTTATGTATCAGAAAAATTACAAATTGTAAATTAGAAGGTCATATCTTTTTGCCTTTTCATACTGCTCACGGGCTTCTCAAGACAAAAATACTGAAGTGGTTTGTCATTCCATTCTCCAGTGGACCACATTTTGTCAGAACTCTCCACCATGACCCATCTGTCTTGGGTGGCCCTACACAGCATGGCTCATAGTTTGAATTTGACAAGAGTGTGGTGCATGTGATCAGTTTGATTAATTTTCTGTAATTGTAGTTTTCATCCTGTCCATCCTCTGAGGATAAGAATAAGAGGCTTATGGAAGTTTCCTAATGGGAGAGACTGACTGTGGGGAAAACTGGGTCTTGATAAAAATGGGTGGGGTCCATGCTCAATAAATCTTTAATCTGATTTTCTATTGATGGAGAGGGCTGTATTCCCTCCCTGTTGTTTGACCTGAGACCAAATTATGGTGGAGTTAATGAAGATAATGGCAACCTCCTTCAAAAGGTCCTGTGTACCCACTGCTGTACCCAGTACTCAGCAGCCCCGACCCTGCAGCAGGCTACTGCCAACTCATGCCTCTGCCAGAGACTCCTGGATACTCACAGGTTAAGTCTGACTCAGTCTCTTGTGGGGACACTTATCCTTTCTCCTGGGTCCCTAGTGTGCACAAGGTTTTGGTTGTGCCCTCCAAGAGTCTATTTCCCCAGTCATGTGTAAGTTCTGTAATCAAATCCCACTGGCCTCCAAAGTCAAATTCTCTGGAAGTTCTTATTCCCTTTGCCAGATCCCCAGGCTGGGAAATCTGTTGTGGGTCCTGGAACTTCCTTGACAGTGCAAGAATTGCACCGGTTTATCCAGTAGTCAGGGAGAAGGCAATGGCACCCCACTCCAGTACTCTTGCCTGGAAAATCCCATGGATGGAGGATCCTGGAAGGCTGAAGTCCATGGGGTCACTGAGGGTCGGACATGACCGAGCGACTTCACTTTCACTTTTCGCTTTCATGCGTTAGAGAAGGAAATGGCAACCCACTCCAGTGTTCTTGCCTGGAGAATCCCAGGGACAGTGGAGCCTGGTGGGCTGCTGTCTATGGGGTTGCACATAGTCGGACATGACTGAAGTGACTTAGCAGCAGCAGTAGCATCCACTAGTCATGTATGGATATGAGAGTTGGACTATCAAGAAAGCTGAGTGCTGAAGAATTGATGCTTTTGAATGTGATGTTGAAGAAGACTCTTGAGAGTCCCTTGGACTGCAAAGGAGATCCAACCAGTCAATCCTAAAGGAAATAAGTCCTGAATATTCACTGACAGGACTGATGCTGAAGCTGAAACTCCAATATTTTGGCTACCTGATGCAAAGAACTGACTCATTGGAAAAGACCCTGATGCTGGGAAAGATTGAAGGCAGGAAGAGAAGCTGCCAACAGAGGATGCGATGGTTTGATAGCATCACTGAATCTGTGGACATGAGTTTGAATAGGTTGTGGGAGTTGGTGACGGACAGGAAAGCCTGGTGTACTGCAGTCTATGGGGTCACAAACAGTCGCACATGACTGACAGACTGAACTGAATTGAACTAAAATAAGGAAGTGATAATCTTGAAATAATTGATTTGATGACCATTGTTTTGATTGCAAACATACTGTTTTTTTGGGGTGTAATATTCCCTTTGGGGGTTTGAAGAGGTCATGTGCAGACCTGGAGAGAGATATTGTTCACAGTGAAGAATAATTTTCAGAGCTTAGCATTCTGCTATTCATAGTAATGTTTATTGCTTAATGATATAAATTTGTAATGCAAAATATATTTCTCCATTTCTAAAATCAATACAAATTTAAAAAATAAACTCACTTTTAATAATAAAAATTCCCCATGATTAAAGGTTAATTTTTGTTAGCAACATGATTTTAAATTACTGATGCACAGATTAATTTTTAAATATATTGCAGATCAAATATCATATTTATTTAAAATTTATAAAATAAAAAAAAAGCCTTCCTCAGTAATCAAGGCAAAGAAATAGAGGAAAACAACAGAATGGGAAAGACTAGAGATCTCTTCAAGAAAATTAGAGATACTAAGGGAACATTTCATGCAAAGATGGGCTCGATAAAGGACAGAAATGGTATGGACCTAACAGAAGCAGAAGATATTAAGAAGAGGTGTCAGGAATACACAGAAAAACTGTACAAAAAAGATATTCACGACCCAGATAATTATGATAGTGTGATCACTGACCTAGAGCCAGACATCCTGGAATGGGAAGTCAAGTGGGCCTTAGAAAGCATCACAATGAACAAAGCTAGTGGAGGTGATGGAATTCCAGTTGCGCTATTTCAAATCCTGAAAGATGATGCTGTGAAAGTGCTGCACTCAATATGCCAGCAAATTTGGAAAACTTTGGGGATTTTCTAGGCTTTTTTTTTTTTTTACAGCAAATGGTGAAAATAAATTTGTACAGGTATGACACAGGCATTGAAACTAATTTAAGGCATTAAGCTAATTAAGGCATTGAGCTTAATTTAAAGCACTGAAAAATGTAATGTGATAGCATTTATGTGTTAATAAGGCTTACTTCTTGGTATGAGATAGATGGAAAAAAGAAAGTAAATTTTTAAAGTAAATGCTATGTTAAAAAGAGACAGTTGATGTTAATGAAGGTAACTGGCAAAGATTTACAGAAAGTGAAAGACTGAATTGTCTCATCAAGAGTGTTCTAGACAGGGAGGAAAATAAGAGAAAGATTCGTGTGTGTGTGTGTGTGTGTGTGTGTGTGTGTGTGTGTGTGTGTGTGTGTTTGTGCACGTGTGCGTGAACACATGCATGCATCCTCAGTCATGTCCAGTTCTTTGTGACTCCATGTACTGGAGCCCACCAGGTTTCTCTGCCCATAGAACTTTTCAGGCAAGAATACTGGAACAGGTTGCCATTTCCTACTCTGGACATCTTCCTGACACAGGGATTGAACCCGTATCTCTTGTGTCTCCAGCACTGGCAGGCAGATTCTTCACTACTGAGCAACCCAGGAAGAAATACCCTTGAGCAGGTATAAGTCTGCCTAGTGAACTTTAAAAAAAAATCCAAAAAGTCAATATGACTGGAGGTGAGTGGGTAAGTACAAATATAAGAATACACTAGGGACACATTATAAAAGGCATTATACTTACACCTTATAAAAATTGTAAGGATTTTGGCTTCCACTCTGATGGCAAAGGGGCCATCAAAGTGCTTTGAGCAGAGAAGTCTGATTATGTAAACAAGAGTTAACCTGGATCTCATGATTGCTCTGTTAATAGAAATTATACAAGGAAGTAGAAAGATATACCCATCTGAATGCAGAGTTCCAAAGAATAGCAAGGAGAGATAAGAAAATATTTTTAAGTGAGCAATGCAAAGAAATAGAGGAAAACAATAGAATGGGAAATACTAGAGATATCTTCAAGAAAATTAGAGATACCAAGGCAACATTTCATGCAAAGATGGGCACAATAAAAGACAGAAATCATATGGATATAACAGAAGCAGAAGATACTAAGAAGAGGTGGCAAGAATACACAGAAGAACTATACATAAAAGATCTTCATGACCCGGATAAACAGAATGGTGTGATCACTCACCTAGAGCCAGATACCTTGGAGTGTGAAGTCAAGTGGGCCTTAGGAAGCATCACTACAAACAAAGTTAGTGGAGGTGATGGAATTCCAGTTGAGCTATTTCAAAGTCCTAAAATATAATGCTGTGAAAGTACTGCACTCAATATGCCAGCAAAATGGGAAAACTTGGCAGTGGCCACAGGACTGGAAAAGATCAGTTTTCATTCCAATCTCTAAGAAGGGTAATGCCAAAGATTGTTCAAACTACTGCACAATTGTGCTCATTTCACATGTTAGCAAAGTAATGCTCAAAATTCTCCAAGCTAGGCTTCAACAAGAAGCCTATATGAAAGCCTATATGAAACAAGAATTTCCAGATGTTCAAGTTGGATTTAGAAAAGGCAGAGGAACCAGATGTCAAGTAGGCAGCATTCATCAGATCAAATAAAAAGCAAGAGAATTCCAGAAAAAAAGAACATCTACTTCTGCTTCATTGACTCACCAAAGCCTTTGACTTTGTGGATCACAACAAACTGGAAAAGTCTTGAAGAGTAGGGAATACCAGACCACCTTACTTGTCTTCTATGAAACCTGTATGCAGGTCAAGAAGCAACAGTTAGAACCAGACATGGGACAACGGACTGGTTCCAAATTGGGAAAGGAGTTCTTCAAGGCTGTATATTTTCACCCAATTTATTTAACTTATATGCAAAATACATCATGCGAAATGCTGGGCTGGATGAAGCACAAGCTGAGATCAAGATTGCCAGGAGAAATATCAATAACCTTATGTCTTGTTCTTGATCTTAGAGGTCTTGAAATGCTCTTAGCATTTCACTATTAAATGTAATATGGGCTGTGAGATTGTCTTTAGTTCAGTTCAGTTCAGTTCAGTTGCTCAGTTGTGTCCGACTCTTTGCGAGCCCATGGATTGCAGCACACCAGGCCTCCCTGTCCATCACCAACTCCCAGAGTTCACTCAGACTCACACCCATCAAGTCAGTGATGCCATCCAGCCATCTCATCCTCTGTTGTCCACTTCTCATCGTTCCCCCAATCCCTCCCAGCATCAGAGTCTTCTCCAATGAGTCAACTCTTCGCATGAGGTGGCCAAAGTACTGGAGTTTCAGCTTTAGCATCAGTCCTTCCAAAGAACACCCAGGAGACTTTCTTTAATATTTTATGTCACCTCTATACCCACCCTTTTGAATTTTCATCATAAACACATATCGTATTTTGTCAAAGATTTTTTTTTCCATCTTTTGAGATGATCACATAATTTTTATTCCACAACTTGCTAATGTGCATCTCATTGATTGATTGAGTTATTGAACCATTCTTGAATCTCTGTACTAAATCCTACTTGATCATGTTGTATAACCCTTAGAATGTATTATTCAGTTTGGTTTGCCAATATTTTTGATATATTTGATATTTTGGTATCTTTGATATTAATATTTTTTATAATTTTACACATATGCTCATAAATGATATTGGCTTTTAATATTCTTTTTTTGTATGATTTCATTTTTGTCTGCATTTGGTAAGATGATAATGGCCTCATAGGGTGTGTTTGGAAGTGTATCTTCCTCTACAGTTTTTGGATTAATATGAAAAACTAGGTGTTATTCAGATCAGATCAGATCAGATCAGTCGCTCAGTCGTGTCCGACTCTTTGCGACCCCATGAACCGCAGCACACCAGGCCTCCCTGTCCATCACCAGCTCCCGGAGGTCACTCAGACTCGCATCCATCGAGTCAGTGATGCCATCCAGCCATCTCATCCTCTGTCGTCCCCTTCTCCTCCTGCCCTCAATCCCTCCCAGCATCAGAGTCTTCTCCAATGAGTCAACTCTTCGCATGAGGTGGCCAAAATACTGGAGTTTCAGCTTTAGCATCATTCCTTCCAAAGAAATTCCAGGATTGATCTCCTTCAGAATGGACTGGTTGGATCTTCTTGCAGTCCAAGGGACTCTCAAGAGTCTTCTCCAACACCACAGTTCAAAAGCAGCAATTCTTCGGTGCTCAGCCTTCTTCACAGTCCAGCTCTCACATCCATACATGACCACAGGAAAGACCATAGCCTTGACTAGGCGAACCTTTGTTGGTAAAGTAATGTCTCTGCTTTTGAATATGCTATCTAGGTTGGTCATAACTTTCCTTCCAAGGAGTAAGCGTCTTTTAATTTCATGGCTGCAGTCACCATCTGCAGTGATTTTGGAGCCCAGAAAAACAAAGTCTGACACTGTTTCCACTGTTTCCCCATCTATTTCCCATGCAGTGATGGGACCAGATGCCATGATCTTCTTTTTCTGAATGTTGAGCTTTAAGCCAAAACTTCTCTAAATATTTAGTATCATCCACTTGTGAAATTTGGTCTGGACTTTTGAGATTTTTTTAAAAAATATTGATTCAATTTTATTACTGATAATTGGTCTGATCTTATTTTCTATTTCTTCCTAAATTAGTCTTTGGAGATTCAACATTACTAGGAATTTGTTCATTTTTGTTAGGTTGACAATTTCATTGGTGTGTAATTGTTTGTAGTGATCTACGATCCTTTGTTTTACTGTAGTGATGGTTGTAACTTATTTTTCATTTCTAATATTGTTTATTTTGGTCCTCTTTCTTTCTTGATGAATCTAGCTAGAAGCTTATCAATGTTGCTGATCTTTTCAAAGAACTAGCTATTAATTATATTGACATTTTCTATTTTTTGCCTTTATTTCATTCACTTCTCGAATCTTTATGTCCATTCTACTACTAAATTTGGCTTTTTGTTTTCTTGTTCTTTTACCCCCTAATTCCATTAGGTGTAAAGGTAGAATTTTTATTTTATGTTTTCTTGTTTTTTAAGGTAGGCTCGTAAATCTGTAAACAGCTCTCTTTGAATTACTCTGCTGTGTACCATCGATTTTGGATCATTGTGTTTCATTTTTCATTTATCTCAGGACACTTTTGATTTCTTGTTTGATTTCTTTGGTGATTCAATGATTTTGTTTTGTAGTATATTTTTAAACTCTAACTTGTTTGTGTTTTTACAGGTGTTTTTTTTGTTTGTTTGTTTTATGGATTTCTAGTCTCATAACTTTGTGGTTAGAAAAGATGCCTAGTATGATTTCAAACTTCTTAAATTTGCTGAGACTACTTTTAAGGCCTAGTATCTGATCTATCTTGAAAAAAAAAAATTCCATGTGTGCTTGAGAAGAATGTGTGATCAGCTGCTTTTGAGTGGAATGTTATATATATTTATATATATACTAATTAAGTCCATTTGATCTAACATGTCACATAAGGCTAGTGTTTTTGTATTAGTTTTCTGTCTGTATAATCTTTCCATCAGTGGTAGTATGGTATTAAAATCTCATACTACTCTTATGTTACCATCAGGTTCTCCCTTTATCTTGGCTAATTTTTGCTATTTAGGTGCTACCATGCTGAGTACAAATACATTTACAATTATTGTGTCTTTTTCCTGGACTGATGCCTTTTCATTATGTAATGTCTTTCTTTGTCTTTATTTGAATTCTTTGTTTCTTTTTTTTAATTTTATTTTATTTAACTTTATAATATTGTATTGGTTTTGCCATATATCAAAATGAATCTGCCACAGGTATACATGTGTTCCCCATCCTGAACCCTCCTCTCTCCTCCCTCCCCATACCATCCCTCTGGGTTGAATTCTTTGTTTCAAAGCTTAGTTTTTCTGATATAAGTATTGTTATACTTGTCTTCTTTTCATTTTCACTTGCATGGAATATCTTTCTATTCCCTCACTTTTAATTCATGTGCAGCTTTAGACCTGAGATGAGTCTCTTGGAGGCAGCATATGTATATGTGTATATATATATGTGTGTGTGTATATATATATGTGTGTGTGTGTGTGTGTGTGTGTGTTGTTTGTGTATCCATTCAGCTACTCTATGTCTGTTGATTGGAGTATTTAATCCATTTACATGTGAAGAAATTATTAGTAGATATACACTTATTGCTGTTTTGTTCACTTTTTTGGGGGGGGTTGTTTCATTGTTTTTTATTTTTCTCCTTTTGCTAGCTTTCCTTCCGATTTACTAACCACATTTAGTGTAATGTTTGAATTCTTTTCACTTCTTTATATATGTAATTCCTTAAAGTAGCTGATTTCTTAAGTTTGAAAGAATGCTAACAACCCAGTATCTTGACATATATCCCAGGTTTACTATTTTAGATAGCACATTTCACATCTATTTGCTTTGTGTTTTCCTTAACTACTTACTTTGGATATATATTAATTTACTACTTTTGACAGTTAGCCTTCCTACTAGTCTTATTTCCTACCTTTACTGTATATTTGCCTTTAACAATGAGATTTTTTTCTATTGTAATTTTTATGTCTCCAGTTGTAGCCATTCCCTTGTAGCTTAGAGAACATCCTTTAACATATCTTATTAAGCTGGTTTGGTGGTGCTAACTGTTTTAGCATTTGCTTATCTATAAAACTTTTGATCTCTCCTTCAAATCTGAATGATAATTTTGCCAAGTTAGAATATTCTCGATTGTCGATTTTTCTCTTTCTTCATTTTTAAGTGTGTCATGTTGATACTTTCTGGTCTGCAATGTTTATGCTGAAAAGTCAGTTTATATTTTTATGGTAATTCCTTTGCATGTAACTAGTTGTTTTTCCCTTCTTGCTTTTAGTATTCTCTCCTTATCTTTAATTTTTGCCCTTTAAATTATGTGTCTTCTCACTGTGGCTATCCATTCTTCTCCTGAGTTCTTTGAGTAGCTTTATGATCATTACTTTGCACTCTTTATCAGATAAAATTGCTTATCTTCATTTCACATAGTTCTTCTAGGGTTTTATATAGAATGTGTTTGAAATTCCTTAATTCCTCTGTCATCTCATTTTACATAAATTGGTTATTTTGATTATATAGTTGACAAGTTGGTTATATTTCTTGATATTGGAGAAGTGTCTTTATGTAGGAAACTTCCTATTGGGCCCAGGATTGTACAACCCTCTGCCACCAAAGCTATATGTTCTCCCAGGGGCAGGGGGACCCTTTATACAGACTACATTTTTCCTTCATAGTGTAGGACTGACTATTGAGGGTAGGTGTGACTGTCTTTTGGTCCAGTTGATTATCAGGCCCTGCCTTTTGCATAGGATGTTGGCTTATGCTGTATTGGACCAGATCATAGGATACTTGGCTTCACAGTCGAGGGGACCACTGGTTTTGTGCTGGCTAGCTTGTAGGTAGGTTGGATTATAGGCAACTGGCTGCAGAGCCACAAGATTTCCCAGAGCTAGTCCTCACCCACTAGTGGGTGTAGCCAGATCTTGGGGATGCTGGTGGTTGGTCCAAAGGTCTTGGAGCTGGTGTCATTCTGCTTTTGGACAGGGCCACTTTTGGTGGCTAGCTGCAAGGCTTTAGGAGTCCTAGTGCTAGTGCCACCCCACTAATAGGTGTGATCAGGTGTGAAGCTCTCTGTTGGGAGGCAATATATCCTTGAGTGATAGAGCACTCAGAAATTCCTAAGACTAGCAGCCTCCTGCTGGTTGAGGCTGTCTTTTACCATCAAGCTGCTTGGTTTGGAACATACCAAGACTGATGACAACCAGTTTGTAAACAGCACTGGATCCTAGACACTAATGAGCTAGAAGAAGGATACCAAAAGTGGTGTTTGCTACTACCAGTGTCCTAGTGGTAGAATAAATTCTCAAAATGACTGCTGCCAGCATCTGTGTCCTCAGAGTGAGTCCTGATCACCTCCTTGTCTCTTTAATAGACTTTACAAGATTAACAAGTACATCTTACCCAAGGTCCTTTCAAATTGCTACTTCTGACTTGGGTAGTGCAGTGTGTGAAATTTTGGGTCTGCACCCTTTAAGAGTGGAGTGTCTCCTTCCCTCAGTTTTATAGCTCTCCCCAAAGCAAATCCTACTGGTTTTCAAACATTCTGATGGCTTACATTTCCAGTGTAAGATCCCTGGTCTGAGAAGCCCAATGTAGGACTTGTACCCCTTGATCTTTGGGGAGAAGCTCTGCAATTATATTTAGTCTCCCATTTGTGGGTTGCCCACCTAGGCTATTAGTCTTGACTACACCACATGTCTATTCCTCCTAACTGTCTCATTGCGGTTGCTTCTTTATATCTTTAGCTGTTTAAGAATTTTTATATTAGTCTTGAGACATTCTCATCAATATTTACTCTGTAAATAGTTATACTTCTCATGTGCTTCTGGGAAAAGGTGAGTTCAAAGTCTTTCCACTCTTCCATCTTGGCCACTCCTTCAGAAATAATATAGTATTAATCAAAGGCTTAAGTTAAAAGAATGCATTTTAATTGGGTTTCTTAAAATGATAAAAATGTTTATATTAAAATTTTAGTGAATAATAAATGATGTAGAAGAAGAGACAGATATCTGGTACAAATGAATTTCAAATAAGGTGTATAGCTACTCCACCCTAAAGGAGGGGTATTGTAAGCCCCCGTTCATTAAATTTGGGCTGCACATAGTGACTTGCAAAGAGTATCAAAAGAAAGAAAAACAGAGTGATTTTGCAGAATAGTCTGACAAGCAATACTTCAGCCAGGTATTGTGAGGTCAGAGTCAATACTCTCATAAATCTTCATAATAGTTTATATCCTGGATAAGATACAATAAAAATGACAGTTTGCCTCTATAGTCTTCCTCCCCAAAATCCATCTATCCATGTTAATTCAAGACAGGAGCTTCTTACAATCGACCCAGTCAGCATTCCTGGAAACCATCAAGGCCATCAAAAACAAGGAGAGTCTGGGAAACTGCCACAGTCTAAAGAAGACTTTGGAGTTAAGACAACTAAATATGAGGCTATATCCTGGACAGAATCTCTAGCAGAAAAACATAGGAAGCTGCCAGTGTGTCTGGAAACCAAGGAGGTATCTGGGGTAGGTCAATGTATTGTAATTGGGGGATAGAGTACCTTGCTACGGTCATTTTTTCATGGGTTTCCAGAGCATTCATTAATCCATTAAAATGTATAAAAAAATTGATCAGATGATATACAGAATGTTAATTTATTCCAGAAGAAGCAGGTGATCTCAAGAAAAGATTCTGTCTCAGCTTGAGTTTGGAACACATTGCAAAGTTTGTTTCTACAGATTAACAATGTGAGAATGCTGTGGTAGTGAGTTTATAGAGCATATAGAAGATGAGTGAACTATGGAGTTGGAAATGCATTAGGGCAATATTCGTTTTTCCACATTATTAAGGATAGTATCAACTGTTTCTTTCTTGAAGAACAGAACAATATTTTACATTTCTCAAAGATATGCCAGTTTGATCCAGTATCTTAAATCTAGATACATATCTTCACTTGATAATTACATGAAAGCAAGGATTCACATAGAAGAATGTTTATGATACCAATGTTTGCAAAAATAAATAAATAAATTTTGGAAACTGGGTCAAATTCTATTTTTATTTCTCATAAATTACATGCTGTCTCTAAAGTGAGGTTAACCAAACTTGGGCCAGCAAGCTAGTCACCCAATCTTGTAAATAAGGTTTTTCTGAAAAACAAATTTTTTTACACAGTAAACAAAAAATAAGAAGATCATTCATTGGCCACTGAGAAATTGTTTTGCTAGGGCTGTGTTACAAAGCCACAGGTTAGCAAAATATAAAATATGAATAATGTGTGCTATACTTTGTCCATGAGTAGTTTGTCAATATGTGGAGAAATTACATTACTTAACAAAATGAGGTAATATTGTTAAGCTAGTTTATCGATTTGCTTTCACAAATAGGTTTAACTTTGTTGATCAAGTTGCTGGCTCATAAAGTACCACTAGTTCTATCCTTCCTTGATTATAGCTACCCATTGTTTTATTGAGTGATAAATGATCAATCTTTTCTTTTTTTTTTAATCCAGCTGATGTGATCTGATTTTTACTTTGGGAATATTAATCTGGCAATAATACAGGACAGGATGGAGTGGAAAGAAACATCTTGGGGAACAAAAGGTGGGGGGAAGTACGGGGGAAGAATGGATGGCACACAGAGCCAGTAGAGCAAATTCACTGCCATTTTCTCAAAAGAACAGAGGCCTGATTACGAAACACGGAATCATTCCGACTTGTGTCAACTCTGCCTGCCCTCCTCCAGTCACCACTTTCCATGCTCCTCCACCTCCATCTTGAATCACCAATACAAGGAGTGTGGAAGATGTAGGGTGTGCCACCCATCCTGTAGGACGGTGTTTGTGAAGTTGAAGGTGAGGTTTCTGGGGATGGTGGCTGAGGAGTGGTGGTATCTCATGTAAGTGCGCTACTCAGTTTCCCCTGTGGGCCCTGATTCCAAGAGAGAAAGCATACTTCCAAAGAGTGTCCTACTGGGGCCAGCTGCATCCACAGGTCTGAAATGATCAATCGACTAAAGTTTTCAGTAGAGCCCTCTCACAGGATTTTTGCAGTTTATGAGGTGGTTCCCACTATCATTTAAAATGTTTAAGGATAAATTACAGATCCTTCAGATGTGATTACATTCTGTTGCCCTCTTCCTATTCCTGAGCATCAAAACTGAATATTATACCAGTTCCTCATTATGTTAGGCATGTAGCAGGTTTGGTTTTTTTTTTCTTTTTATGATAGTGAAGAAAAAACTCAATTTAAAACTGTTTTTTTATTTTGAAATATCATTTTCAGCCTTTTTAGTGAATTATTTATACCTTTCATACTTTCCATAGAAATTGAAGACAAGAACATGACACAGTGGTCGTAGCACAAAATGTCTATATTCAGGGGTAAACTACTTTTCTTTTCCTGAAAAATAAGGACTATAATTTTTAAATTTCCAAAGTATTTTGTTGAAAAAATTCACTTTTTCACCCTTTCAAAAGTTATTTTTATGTTCCATACAATGAAATAATAGAATAGGATCTGGGGATGGAGAAAAGAAAAATATACTGAAATTCCTTTTATAATTGAGTTCACTTGGGCAAGTGAATGAAAAAAGGCATTGGGCAAGAAAAAGAAAGAAAAAAAAGAGAGGAAGGAAAAAAGAGAAAAATTGTGTGAAGAAAATAAAATAGTATCAAGAGCTAAACAGGGTGAGGGATAAGGACAGTGTAAAAGAGCTGTCAGAATTGCCTTTCTGAAGAAATGATGATTGCCGCTTGAGAATAAGGGAGCCTCATAAAAATCCCTGATTTCCAAATCAGGGTGTATGGCACATTCTCAGAGAGAGTCTTTCAAAAAGCATCTTTCAAAACAGAGGATAACCCTAGCGTATGCCAATATCAAAGTGAACTTTGGCATAAACAGTTTCCACTGAAACTTGGAAAACACAATTTCATGTTCTCCTGAAATGCAGAGAATGGATGCTAAAGAACAGGATCAAACTAATAGAAATCTAATATTAAAATCATTATAAATATAGATCCTCATGGGGTTACACCTTTATCACAGGAGGTAATTGGAAAAGAAACTCATTACAGAACATAGATTCAACGAAACTGTTTTTTCAAACTTGTAACTGGGGAGAGAAGGAAAATAATACAACAACCTCTCCCACTCATAATGCACAGTCATGAGCTACCTTAAACAGGTTTTGAGAATTCATCCATGTTCTCTGTGTGATTTGAAGATGACAAAAAGAGCATCTAATTGAAAGTGGCCTCAGTCTGATAATAGCTTACAAAGATTTTGTGAGCAAATAACTTGATCACCAGACCCTAGGAAACGGTTTGGTAATACAAAGCCAATAGAAATGTGTATACACGTTTTTCAGACAACATACTGAAGATATTCACTGCAGCATTATTGATAACATTAAACAATTAACATTAATTCAAATATGTGTCAAGAGTTGAATGGATAATCAAACTATGATAAATTAATGCAAAATTATATTATATAGCATTGAAGACTTAGAAATCCACATGGTAAACAATACCATAGATGAAGCTCATGAACATGTTAAACAGAGGAAGCCAGACATTAAAGTGCCCTGACTGTAAATTTTCTTGTACATTGTTTCTGACAGGCAAAGGTAATATGTTATTCTGGAAAGCAGAGAACTGTGGTTAGTTTTACACAGAGATGACTGGGAAGCTGCAGTTGATGGGGCTGGAACGCTGACAGTGCTCTCTTTCATGATCTAAGAGTTCATCACATGATGTGTTCAACTCCATCAAAATGCACTGTGTTGTATAGTTATGATTTATGTATTTGAGTATGTATGTTTCACTTCAATAAATTAAAAAATAATAACTTCGTGTTTTGTCCTCCATATTTGCTCTTTCAATATCAAAAATACTGATTAGCTTTTGTCTATATAAGAATATGTAGTCTAGGTTCATCATGCAAAATGCCAGCCTGGATGAAGCACAAGCTGAAATTCAGATTGCTGGGAGAAATATCAATAACCTCAGATATGCAGATGACACCACCCTTACGGCAGAAAGCAAAGGAGAACTAAAGAACCTCTTGATGAAGGTGAAAGAGGAGAGTGAAAAAGTTGGCTTAAAACTCAACATTCAGAAAACAAAAATCATGGCATCTGGTCCCATCACTTCATGGGAAATAGATGATGAATCAGTGGAAACAAACAGTAACAGACTTTATTTTTTTGGGCTCCAAAATCACTGCAGATGGTGACTCTAGCCATGAAATTTAAAAATACTTGCTCCTTGGAAGAAAAAAAATATGACACATCTAGACAGCATATTAAAAAGCAGAGACATTACTTTGCCAACAAGTGTCCGTCTAGTCAAAGCTGTGGTTTTTCCACTAGTCACATATGGATCTGAGAGTTGGACTGTAAAGAAAGCTGAGAGCCAAAGAATTGATGTTTCTGAACTGTGGTGTTGAAGAAGACTCGAGAGTCCCTTGGACTGCAAAGATATCAAACCAGTCAATCCCAAAGGAAATCAGACTTGAATATTCAGTGGAAGGACTGATGCTGAGGCTGAAACTCCAATACTTTGGCCACCTGCTGCAAAGAACTGACTCATTGGAAAAGACCCTGATGCTGAGAAAGATTGAAGGCAGGAGGAGAAGGGGACAACAGAGGATGAGATGGTTGGATGGCATCACCTACTTGATTGACCTGAGTTTGAACAAGCTCCAGGAGTTGGTGATGGACAAGGAAGCCTGGCATTTTGCAGACCATGGTGTCTCAAAGAGTCAGACATGAGTGAGCAACTGAACTGAAATAAATATTTTTAAACGTCATTGTTAGATTAATGATAACATTTTATGAAAGTTGGTAAAATGTATCGTGGTCTTTAAACAGTGTGATTAATTTTATATGCAAGTCTAGTTATGGCACTTTTATGGAAATCTCAACTTAACTATTTCTTCATGCATTTCTAGAAAGATGTACATTAGAGAAAACCATTTTTCCAAGATTACTGAAAATAATATCCTGATATTAATTGCTAAATGAGGAAGAACATTTGAAAATTAGTAAAATATAGATAAGTACCAAGAAGGGGAATTAAATAAAATTGTAAAAGTCCAGTAAAATATGAGTGCAATTTCAATTATTTTAAAATGTTTTTCCTTTTATATAAAAAAGTATGTTAGAGATTCTACACTTTTTCCTATAGACTTTATCAGTAATACCTTAAATACTATAAGTGTATTTTTCCAAAACCACTAAAGCACTTTCATGAATATAATGTAGTTTCATAATCAAAAGAATCTATAAATGTAGTCAATAGATAAGTATTTTATCCCCATTTTATTTTTAAGAAATTAAATCTTCTAAATCTGAAATTACTGAGACAAATGCATTTTTTACCTTCAGATTTGTCATTCATTATATAATTTGCTTCAAATATTAATTCATAAGCAGTCTTGATAAAATACAAAAGAATTATCAATGTTCCCTTACTATATTACCATGTGAAAGTGAAAGTGTCAGCTGCTTAGCCCTGTCAGACTCTTTGTGACCCCACGGACTGTAGCCTGCCAGATTTCTCTGTCCATTGAATTCTCCAAGAATGCTGGAGTGGGCAGCCATTCCCTTCTCCAGGAATCTTGCCAACCCAGGGACCGAACCTGGGTCTCCTGCATTGCAGGCAGATTTGTTTTTACCCTGTGAACCACGACAGAAGCCCACTATATTATAAGGTTAATGCATTTATAAGTTTCCTGAATCTCTTTCACTTTTATAAATTTCTCGCAGATAAACAGATTAAGAACAATATAAGTATAGATTTTACTTACGTCACTATAGAAGCCCAATATTGTTGATTTGGTTTGCTCCTTTTTCTCTCAATACCAATAAGTATATATATATCAATAGAAGATATTTTTCATTTTATAGTACATTAATGAAATTATTTTATGAAATATTTCAGGTAATGACCATTGGCTATAGGAATTAATTTGTAAAAATCTTAGAGTTAATCTCAGAGATGAAAAAGGGAATTAGCATTAGAGATTCAGACTCAAATTTATAATGAAAACGATAAGTTTTATATGCAACATTTTCCTTATTAATAATTTCCACAAAAGTAGAGTTGTCTTGTTCAATTTTCTTTTCTGTTATCTTTTTCGTATGAAAGATGTAGCAGGAAGCATCATTCCACACTACTAAAAATATTAATTGAACAGGATTGATCCTTGAATTTGGTTTGTTAGTAGCTCTAGATTGTTTCTTTTTTCTCCCCCCTGAAATATAGGAGAAAAACACTGAATGAAAACTGCCTGTCACATTCCATCAAGTGTAATGTTACAAACTGATAACAGCAATTGTCCAACAACAGAGAACTTCATTTTTATATGTTAAAGGTTGAAAAAAAAATATTAAGCAAAGACTATCGACATATATGAGGTGAATACTGTGTGTTTATATGTGATCGCCCATGAGGCAAAAATTTTGTGACTGATGCCATTATAAAGTCATGATTGCTTAAAAGTTACATCAGATCAGATCAGATCAGTCGCTCAGTCGTGTCCGACTCTTTGCGACCCCATGAACCAGAGCACGCTAGGCCTCCCTGTCCATCACCAGCTCCCGGAGGTCACTCAGACTCACACCCATCAAGTCAGTGATGCCATCCAGACATCTCATCCTCTGTCGTCCCCTTCTCCTCCTGCCCTCAATCCCTCCCAGCATCAGAGTCTTCTCCAATGAGTCAACTCTTCACTTGAGGTGGCCAAAATACTGGAGTTTCAGCTTTAGCATCATTCCTTCCAAAGAAATTCCAGGATTGATCTCCTTCAGAATGGACTGGTTGGATCTTCTTGCAGTCCAAGGGACTCTCAAGAGTCTTCTCCAACACCACAGTTCAAAAGCATCAATTCTTCGGCGCTCAGCCTTCTTCACAGTCCAGCTCTCACATCCATACATGACCACAGGAAAGACCATAGCCTTGACTAGGCGAACCTTTGTTGGTAAAGTAATGTCTCTGCTTTTGAATATGCTATCTAGGTTGGTCATAACTTTCCTTCCGAGGAGTAAGCGTCTTTTACTTTCATGGCTGCAGTCACCATCTGCAGTGATTTTGGAGCCCAGAAAAACAAAGTCTGACACTGTTTCCACTGTTTCCCCATATATTTCCCATGAAGTGATGGGACTGGATGCCATGATCTTCGTTTTCTGAATGTTGAGCTTTAAGCCAACCTTTTCACTCTCCACTTTCACTTTCATCAAGAGGCTTTTGAGTTCCTCTTCACTTTCTGTCATAAGAGTGGTGTCATCTGCATATCTGAGGTTATTGATATTTCTCCCAGCAATCTTGATTCCAACTTGTGTTTCTTCCAGTCCAGCATTTCTTATGATGTACTCTGCATATAAGTTAAATAAACATGGTGACAATATACAGCCTTGACGTATTCATTTTCCTATTTGGAACCAATCTGTTGTTCCATGACCAGTTCTAACTGTTGCTTCCTGACCTGCATATAGATTTCTTAAGAGGCAGATCAGGTGGTCTGCTATTCCCATCTCTTTCAGAATTTTCCATAGTTTATTTACATACATAACATAAAAATATTTATGAATATACTTATATGTCAGGTACACAGATCATGAAGCAAGAATTGCTTTCAACTAGGCAATTTTGCAGTTAGGGCCAGGTTAAGCCATGTTATATTATTCCTAAATTTTTACTGTCAGACAACTAATATAGCTATTGAGTGAATACTATGTTCAGTTCAGTTCAGTTCAGTTGGTCAGTCATGTCTGACTTTTTGCAACCCCATGAATCGCAGCACGCCAGGCCTCCCTGTCCATCACCAACTCCCGGAGTCTGCTCAAACTCATGTCCATCGAGTCGGTGATGCCATCCTGCCATCTCATCCTCTGTAGTCCCCTTTTCTTCCTGCCCCCAATCCCTCCCAGCATCAGAGTCTTTTCCAATGAGTCAACTTTTCGCATGAGGTGGCCAAAGTACTAGAGTTTCAGCTTTAGCATCATTCCTTCCAAAGAACACCCAGGACTGATCTCCTTTAGAACGGACTGGTTGGATCTCCTTGCAGTCCAAGGGACTCTCAAGAGTCTTCTCCAACACCACAGTTCAAAAGCATCAATTCTTTGGTGCTCAGCCTTCTTCACAGTCCAGCTCTCACATCCATACATGACCACAGGAAAGACCATAGCCTTGACTAGACGGACCTTTGTTGGCAAAGTGATGTCTCTGCTTTTGAATATGCTACCTAGGTTGGTCATAACTTTCCTTCCAAGGAGTAAGCGTCTTTTAATTTCATGGCTGCAGTCACCATCTGCAGTGATTTTGGAGCCCAGAAAAAGAAAGTCTGACACTGTTTCCACTGTTTCCCCATCTATTTCCCATGAAGTGATGGGACTGGATGCCATGATCTTCGTTTTCTGAATGTTGAGCTTTAAGCCAACTTTTTCACTCTCCTCTTTCACTTTCATCAAGAGGCTTTTTAGTTCCTCTTCACTTTCTTCCATAAAGGTGGTGTCATATGCATATCTGAGGTTATTGATATTTCTCCCGGCAATCTTGATTCCAGCTTGTGCTTCTTCTCATGATGGACTCTGCATATAAGTTAAATAAGTAAGGTGACAATATATAGCCTTGATGTATTCCTTTTCCTATTTGGAACCAGCCTGTTGTTCCATGTCCATTTATATATGTATTTATTATTTATAGCAATTACAATTAACCAAAAATAATTGGTCTTTTTAGAGCTCATACTCTAGTCATATATATGTACAGTACTTGATTAGACTAGTATTTGTAGTTGTTCAGTTGCTCAGTTGTGTCTGACTCTTTGTGACCCCATGGACTGCAATATGCCAATTTTTCTGTCCTTCACTATTTCTCAGAGTTTGCTCAAACTTATGTCCATTCAGTCAATGATGCAATCCAACCATCTCATCCTGTTTTCTCCTTCCCTAGCCCTCAAATTTCCTAGAATCGTTGTCTTTTCCAATGAATTCAGCTCTTCATATCAAGTGGCCAAATCATTGGAGCCTTAGCATCAATCCTTCAATGAATGTTCAGGACTGATTTCCCTTAGATTGACTGGTTTGATCTCCTTGCTGTCCAAGGGACTCTCAAAATTCTTCCCTATCACTACAGTTCAAATGCATCAGTTCTTCAGTGCTCAGCTTTCTTTATAGTCCAACTCTTACATCGGTACATGACTTCTGGAAAAACCATAGCTTTGATTATGGGAAACTTTGCTGTCAAAACAATGACTTTGCTTTTTAATACACTGTCTAGATTTGCCATAGCTTTTCTTCCATGGAGCAAGTGTCTTTTAATTTCATTGCTACAATCACATCTACAGTGATTTTGGAGCTGAGAAAATTGTCTGTCATTGTTTCAAAATTTTTCCCCATCAATTAGCCATGAAGTAATGGGACTGGATGCCATGATCTGTTTTTTGAATGTTTAGTTTTAAGCTACCTTTTCCACTCTCTTTTTACCTTCATCAATAGGTTATTTAGTTCTTCTTTGCCTTCTGCCATTAGGGTGGTGTCATCTGCATAAATTAAGTTGTTTATATTTCTCCTGGAAATCATGACTTCAGCATGAGCTTCATTTAGTCTGGCATTTCACATGATGTACTCTTCATATAAGTTAAATAAGCAGAGTTACAATATACAGCCTTACCATACTTCTTTCCCAATTTTGAATCAATCTGTTTTTCCATGCCCAGTTCCAACTGCTGCTTCTTGACCTGTATACAGTTTCCTCAGGAGACAGGTAAAGTGGTCTGCTATTCCAAACTCATTAAGAATTTTCCACAGTTTGTAGTGATTCATGAAGTCAAAGGCTTTAGTGTAGTCAATGAAGCAGAAATAGATGCTTTTACGAAATTTTTTCTTTTTTTTTTTGGATCCATGAGATGTTGGTAATTTTATCTCTGGTTCCTCTGCCTTTTCTAATGGCACACCACTCCAGTACTTTTGCCTAGAAAATCCCATGAACAGAGGAGCCTGGTAGGCTACAGTCCATAGGATCGCTGGGAGTAGGACACGACTGAGCGACTTCACTTTCACTTTTCACTTTCATGCATTGGAGAAGGAAATGGCAACCCTCTCCAGTGTTCTTGCCTGGAGAATCCCAGGGACGGGGAAGCCTGGTGGGGTGCCGTCTATGGGGTCGCACAGAGTCGGACAGGACTGAAGCGATTTAGCAGCAGCAGCAGCAGCAGCAGCCTTTTCTAAATACAGCTTGTACATCTGGAAGTTCTCAATTCATATACTGTTGAAGCCTAACTTGAAGGATTTTAATCATCAACTTGCTAGCATGTGAAATGTGTGCAGTTGTTCACTTGTTTGAATATTCTCTGTCTTTGCCTTTCTTTGGGATTGGAATGAAAACTCACCTTTCCCATTCTTGTGGCCACTGCTGAATTTTCCAAATACAATGGCTTATTCAGTGCAGCACTTATACAGAATCATCTTTTAGGATTTGGAATAGCTCATTTGGAATCCCATCACCTTCACTAACTTTGTTCATAGTGATGCTTCTTAAGGCTCACTTGATTTCACACTCCAGGATGTATGGCTCTAGGTAAGTGTCATACCATCACAGTTATCAGGTTTATTAAAACCTGTTTTGTTTTGTTTTGTTTGGTACAGTTTTTCTGTGTATCCTTGTCACCTCTTTTTAATATCTTCTACTTCCACTAGATCCATGCCATTTCTGTGCTTTATTGTGCACTTCTTTGCATGTAATATTCCCTTGGCATCTCTAATTTTTTTTGAAGAAAATTCTAGTTTTTCTTATCCTATTGTCATCCTCTATTTCTTTGTATTGTTCACTAAAGAAGGCTTTCTTATCTATCCTTGCTCATCTCTGGAACTTTGCATTCAGATGGGTATATCTTTGCTTTTTTCATTTGCCTTTCTCTTCTTTTCTAGTTATTTGTAAGGCGTCCTAAGAAGAACTGTTTTGCCTTTTTTTTTTTTTTTTTAATTTATTTTATTTAATTTTACAATACTGTATTGGTTTTGCCATATATCAAAGTGAATCTGCCACAGGTATACATGTGTTCCCCATCCCGAACCCTTCTCCCTCCTCCCTCCCCATACCATCCCTCTGGGTCGTCCCAGTGCACTAGCCGCAAGCATCCAGTATCGTGCATTGAACCTGGACTGGCAACTCGTTCCGTATATGATATTATACATATTTCAATGCCATCCTCCCAAATCATCCCACCCTCTCCCTCTCCCAGAGTCCAAAAGACTGTTCTATACATCAGTGCCTCTTTTGCAGTCTCGTATACAGGGTTATTGTTACCATCTTTCTAAATTCCATATGTATGTGTTAGTATACTGTATTGGTGTTTTTCTTTCTGGCTTACTTCACTCTGTATAATAGGCTCCAGTTTCATCCACCTCATTAGAACTGATGTGGAGAAAAGGGAACCCTCTTACACTGTTGGTGGGAATACAAACTAGTACAGCCACTATGGAGAAGAGTGTGGAGGTTCCTTAAAAAACTGGGAATAGAACTGCATTTTGCCTTTTTGCTTTTCTTTTTCTTGGTGATGGTTTTTTTCTCACCATCTCCTGTATGATGTTTCAGATCTCCATCCATAATTTTTCAGGCACTCTGTCTATCAGATCTAATCTCTTGAATCTTTTTTGTCACTTCACTGTATAATCATAAGAGATTTAAATTAGGTCATACTTGAATGGGCTAGTGGTTTTCCCTACTTTCTTCAATTTAAGTTTGAATTTTGTAAAAAGGAGTACGTGATCTGAGCCACTGGTCAGCTACTGGTCTTGTTTTTGTTGACTGTATTGAGCTTCCTTATCTTCAGCTGCAAAAAATATAATCAATTGGATTTTGGTAATGACCATCTGGTGATGTCCATGTGTAAAGTTGTCTCTTGTCTTGTTGGAGAGGACATCTGTTATGATCAGGAGTTTTCTTGGCAAAACTTTGTTAGTCTTTGTCCTGCTACATTTTGTACTCCAAGGCCAAACTTGCTTGTTACTCCAGGTATATCTTGAATTTCTGCTTTTGCATTCCAGTCCACTATAATGAAAAGGACATCTTGTGTTGGTGTTAGTTGCAGAAGGTCTAGTAGGTCTTCATAGAACCATCGACTTCAGCTTCTTCAGCATCAGTCATTAGGGCATAGACTTGAATTACTCTGTTATTGACATTTTCCTTGGAAACAAACCACGATCATTCTGTCATTTTTGAGACTGCACCAAGTTCTGCATTTTGGAATCTTTTGTTGACTATGAGGGCTACTCCACTTCTTCTAAGATATTCTTGCCCACAGTAGTAGATATTAAATTTGCCTGTTCCCATACATTTTAGTTCACTGTTTCCTAAAATGTCTATGTTCACTCTTATCATCTCCTGTTTGATCACTTCCAGTTTACCTTGAGTCATGGGCCTAAACATCTAGATTCCTAAGCAATACTGTTCTTACAGCATCAAACTTTGCTTTCACCACCAGGCACATCCATAACTGGGCATCATTTCCACTTTGGCTCAACTTCTTCCTTCTGGAGCTATTTCTCTTCTCTTCTCCAGTAGCATATTGGACAACTACCAATAAGGGGTTGAGGGGTTTAATCTTTCAGTGTCATATCTTTTTGCCTTTTCATACTGATTATGAGGTTCTCAAGTCAAGAATGCTGAACTGGTTTGCCATTCCTTTCTCCAGTGCAGCACATTTTGTCAGAACTCTCCACCATGGCTGGCCGTCTTGGGTGGCCTTACATGGCATGGCTCATAGTTTTATTGAGTTACACAAAGCTGTGATCTATGTGATTCTTTTGGTTAGTTTTCTGTGATTGTGGTTCTCATTCTTTCTGCCCTCTGCTGGATGAGGATAAGAGGCTTGTATAAACTTCCTAATGGAAGAAATGTCTGTGGGGGAAAACTGGGTGTTACTTTGGGATATAAGGCCATGCTCAGTAAATCTTTAACCCAATTATCTGCTGATGGGTGAAGCTGTGTTTTCTCTGTAGTTTGGCCTGAGACTCAACTATGGTAGGGGTAATGGTGACCTCCTCCAAGAGGAGGAAGTTCACCATCATGCCATGCCTTCCAGGACTGCTGCTGTTAGTGCCCTTGGCCACAAGGCAGCCCACTACTGATCTATGCCTCTGCTGGAGACTCCCAAACACTCATAGGCAAGTCTGGCTCATTTTCTTGTAGGGTCTCTGTTCCTTTCTCCTGGTTTCTTGTGCATACAAAATTTTGTTTATGCCCTCCAAGTGTAGCATTTAAAAGAATATTTGCTTTTTTTTTTTCCTTCCATTTTGAAAGTATAATGTATTTTCTTTTTCAGCAGTTGAAGACACATTTTGCTGTTTTGCAGATGACTAAGACTGTCTTTATTGTGTGGTAAGCTGAATTTGAAGTTTCCTCAGTGGAGAGCTAGGACCTGGATGAGTGTCTATAGTGATTCCCAAGAGCTTTCTTTTCTGGTTTTGTCATACGAGTGTCTTCCTCCTTTTTGAAGAATGTCATGAAAAGCTGTTTCAATATAAGTCAAAATGCCTTGAACATAAGACACAAAGCACTCTTTAATAATACCTTTTTCATTAGGAATTTAAGAATAACATTACTTCCATAAATTCATTGTTAATCAATGTGTATTTACAATTTAACTCCTAATATTCTGCCCTATTTATCACTGTAGTTTAAAGCAACCAACATGACAGTTCATTTCTGTTAATCATGGGAACAGGGGATGGATTTACCCTTTCACCACAAATAAGTAAAAGCTGGATCTGATACATGAAATTGACAATTTTTAGAATTTAGAAAAAAGCGGTGAAATATCTAGACTACAGATTCAGGGATGTTCAATAAAAATAAGGCACAAGTCCTCACTGAATTTAGGAGACAGACATCAAGAGTGTAGAGAGAGAGGTTTGTGTCACAGTTCAGGAAAAATGTGAATTTAGCAGAAAAGACATGAAAATGATTGCTTAAAATAAAAATTAGAAATCAAGAAATATGTGGAACTAAATTGCTATTAAAGTTTTATATGAGATGAAGTGATATAATACCATGTGCGGTAGACAAGTTAAAAGCAAATAATATATACTCTAGCAAAAGAGAGTGAATATTAAAATATGGTTATTAGTTAATAGTGAAATGAAATAGAATCATCAAATCAGATCAGTCGCTCAGTCATGTCCGACTCTTTGCCACCCCATGAATCACAGCACGCCAGGCCTCCCTGTCCATCACCAACTCCCGGAGGTCACACAGACTCACATCCATTGAGTCAGTGATGCCATCCAGCCATCTCATCCTCTGTCGTCCCCTTCTCCTCCTGACCTCGATCTCTCCCAGCATCAGAGTCTTCTCCAATGAGTCAACTCTTCGCATGAGGTGGCCAAAATACTGGAGTTTCAGCTTTAGCATCATTCCTTCCAAAGAAATCCCAGGGCTGATCTCCTTCAGAATGGACTGGTTGGATCTCCTTGCAGTCCAAGGGACTCTCAAGAGTCTTCTCCAACACCACAGTTCAAAAGCATCAATTCTTTGGTGCTCAGCCTTCTTCACAGTCCAGCTCTCACATCCATACATGACCACAGGAAAAACTATAGCCTTGACTAGGTGAACCTTTGTTGGCAAAGTAATGTCTCTGCTTTTGAATATGCTATCCAGGTTGGTCATAACTTTTCTTCCAAGGAGTAAGCGTCTTTTAATTTCATGGCTGCACTCACCATCTGCAGTGATTTTGGAGCCCAGAAAAAGAAAGTCTGACACTGTTTCCACTGTTTCCCCATCTATTTCCCATGAAGTGATGGGACCAGATGCCATGATCTTCGTTTTCTGAATGTTGAACTTTAAGCCAACCTTTTCACTCTCCACTTTCACTTTCATCAAGAGGCTTTTTAGTTCCTCTTCACTTTCTGCCATAAGGGTGGTGTCATCTGCATATCTGAGGTTATTGATATTTCTCCCGGCAATCTTGATTCCAACTTGTATTTCTTCCAGTCCAGCGTTTCTCATGATGTACTCTGCATATAAGTTAAATAAACAGGGTGAAAATATGCAGCCTTGACGTACTCCTTTTCCTATTTGGAACCAGTCTGTTGTTCCATGACCAGTTCTAACTGTTGCTTTCTGACCTGCATACAGATTTCTCAAGAGGCAGATCAGGTGGTCTGGTATCCCCATCTCTTTCAGAATTTTCCACAGTTTCTTGTGATCTACACAGTGAAAGGCTTTGGCATAGTCAATAAAGCAGAAATAGATGTTTTTCTGGAACTCTCTTGCTTTTTCCATGATCCAGCAGATGTTGGCAATTTGATCTCTGGTTCCTCTGCCTTTTCTAAAACCAGCTTGAACATCAGGAAGTCCACGGTTCACATATTGCTGAAGGCTGGCTTGGAGAATTGAATCATAGGATTAGCTAATTTGTAAAATAAGAGAAGAGAAATTTTAAATGTTTCGGATATGTAAAAAAAAAAAAAAAATGAGATGTTTGATTCAAATAAAGATGAACTGAATGCTATAGTAAATGTAAAATGTCCAAAAAGAAAAAATTAAAAGAAAAAAAATTTGTCACCTATTATTCAGCTATGCTGTTTATAGAAAACTCACTTTACATATAAAGGTAAAGATGTTTAAAAATATAACAAAGAACATAGTTATCACAGGAGGGCCAAACACAAGATGAAGTGACTATAGTGGCATCAGATACTGTGAATTTTGAAAAAATATATATAGATAGAGATAAAAAATAGTGATAAAAGTGTTAATTCTATAGGAAGAAATGGCAACCCTAATAATGTCATACTCAATAACAGAGTCCAAAATATATGAAAGGAAGATCAACTCTTCTAAAACAAAAATAGATAAATTGGCAATTGTGCTAGAATATTTCAATACTCTTCTCATTAACTGACAGAATGAGCAGTTAGAAAATCAATGTGTACAGCATATTTAATTAACAGCTCTATCATAGGTGGCTCAGCTAATAAAGTTTCCATTTTCCATTGCAACAGATTCAAAAGATGCAGGTTCAGTCCCTAGGTTGAGAAGATCTCCTGGACCCAGTATTCTTACCTGGAAAATACCATGGGCATAGGAGCCTGGTGTTCTACAGTCCATGGGGCCACAAAGAGTAGGATGTGACTGAATGTGTGCACACACATACTATCATTTGAATTGAACTAATAAACATTTGACTAGCATTCTACATGAAGTGGCAGAATATACATTTTTTAAAAAAACACATGGTATATTCAGTCTCATACACTGTATGTTAGGCTGTAGTACAAGTGAGGTTGCCATTTCCTACTCCATGGGATCTTCCTGACCCAGGGATTGAGCCTGTATCTCCTTAGTCTCCTGCACTGGCAAGTGGATTTTTTTTTTAGTGCTGAGCCACCAGGGAAGCCCATAATACAAGAATGAACAACTTAAAATCATACAGAAGATACTCTCTGATCACAGTGGAATTAGCTTAAAAATCAGTAGCATAAATTTAACTGGAACATTATTCTATATTTAGATATTAAATAGTACACTCTTCATGGGACAAAGGAAATTCATAGTGAAAATTTTGGACTGACATGTATACTCTGGTATATTTAAAATAGAGAAACAAAAAGAATCTATCATACAGCACAAGGAACACTGCTTAATATTCTGTAATAACTTAAATGAGTAAAGTATTTGAAAAAGAAATATACACCTGTATTGATAAAGTAACAAAACATTGCTAGTCAACTGTGTTCCAATAGAAAATTAAAAAATCAAAGAAAAATGGGAAAAATATTTTATTGGAATATATTTGATTTACAATATTGTGTTTGTACAGCAAACAAATTTTTGCTTTACAGTGAAGTGAATCAGTTATATACATACATGAATTCACTCTTTTTTAGATTCTTTTACTATAGGTCATTACAGAGCACTGAGTAGAGTTCCCTGTGCTAGACAATAGGTCCTTACTAGTTACCTATTTTACATATAGTAGTGTGTATATATTGAACTGAATGAAGATAGAAACATAACATATCAAAATTTTGGGGATACAGATAAATATATGTTTGTGCTCAGTTATGTTGAACTCTTTGCAATCCCATGGACTGTAGCCCATCAGGCTCCTTGGTCTTTTTGGCATTTTCCAGACCAGAATATTGGAGTGGGTGGCCATTTCCTACTCTAATACAGCTAAATGTATAGTTTTAAATTTTCATGCTAGGAGAGAAAAGCTGTCCATCAATAATTGTAGCATCTCGTTTAGAAAATTAAAAAGAATAAATTGTCCTCAAAGAATTTTTGAAAAACATTAGGATAACAACATTAATAAGTGACATAGAAATTGTATAGCTAGAGGAATAAAAATAATGACTAAGTTATTTTTTGAAATAATGTCAATGAAATTGATAGATTTTTAACAAGTCTGGCCAACATAAAAAGAGAGACAACAGAAATAAATCACACCAATAATGAGAGGGAAAATGTCAGAACAAACTGATACACTCTAAAAGATCATAAAATAAAATTATTAACAAGTTTATTTCAGTAAATCTGACAACTTATATTAGGAGAAAAATTCCCTGAAAAACAGAAACAACCAAAAATGACCAAACAGATTGAAAAATCTTAATAGAACTCTGTCTTCAAAGAACACACATACATTTCGTATACATACACTTTTAGAAATTTAGAGGGAAAGGAAGCATTTTCTAATTCACTTTGATAAAGCTCTTATTACCATACTACCAAAGACAAATCAAAATACTCTCAGTCGTGTCTGACTCTTTGCGACCCCATGGACTATAGCTTACCAGGCTCCTCTGTCCATGGGATTTTCCAGGCAATAGTACTGGAGTGGATTGCCATTTCCTTCTCCAAGGGATCTTCCCAACCCAGGGATCAAATCCGGGTCTCCTGCATCATAAACAGATGCTTTACCATCTGAGCCACCAGGGAAGTCCCAAAATACTCTAAGAAAAATTAAAAAAAAAAAGAACATAGATGCAAACATTACAGATAAATATTACCAGGTAAATCCAGCAATATATAAACAACACATAAGATTTGTTCAACATTTGCAAATCTGTCAATACAATTCATGATGACTACAGAATGAAAGAAAAACAGATTTGTGAATAGTGCATAAAAAAATACTAACTTTTTTTCATAAAGTAATAGCCTTTCAATATAATACGAATGGAAGATAACTTCCTCAAAAAGTAAAAGCTCTCAATAAAAATCTTGTAGATAGAAGAATACCTACTGGTGAAATACTTAATGATTTTATTCTGAGATTAAAAAAATATATATATATATATATATATATATATACTCCCTTATATTCAATCTTAGATTGAAAAAAAAGATGTACAGATAGTGATTGTAGATGATGTGATTGTGTTTAAAGTCATTCTAAAGAATCTATCATAAAAAGCTATTGCTGTCAAGTTTGCAATTTAAATATTGGTGTCAATATTCAATAAATTTTTAAAAAGTTAAATTTTAAAAAGCTTACTTCCTATATCTTAATAATAAACTTGAAACTGAAAAATGCTGTTTAATATAGAGTCAGCAACATGAAATACTTAGAGATTTATCTAGCACAGTATGTCCATGATCCTTGTACTAAAGACTACAAAACATTGGAGAAAGGAATTACAGAAGCCTTAAATAATTGGATAGATATACCATTTTCATAAGTTGGGCACACTCTTCTTATCAAACTAGTAAATAACTATGATAAGCAGAAATAATGCAAGGTCATTTAATAAAAATTTCTTGACATTGTAGCAAATGAATTTCAATAATGTATAAAAAAAACAAGCACACAATGTCTAAACTAGGTTTACCTCAGGAAAGTTGGTTTATTATTAAAATTATTTACAATGAAATTCACAACCTAAAGAGATTATGGAAGAAAATAATTTTATAATTCTAATAATCATTTGACAAAATGTCATATAATTCATTATTTATAATATATATATATATATATTCAATATAAATGAAATATAAATTCATTATATTTATACAGCAACCATCCTAGTAAAGCTGGAATGAAGGGTAATTATTAGTGTGATATCATTTTAAGTATGACATGATCATATACATCCTTATTAAAACGAGTAAGAGTCAAGGATGACTGTATTATCACATCTTTTTCATCTTATATTGAAGAATCCATTCTGCACATTTTTAAAAGTAAATATCCTTTTTGGAAGAAAATTAAAATTAAAATGTTGTTTTTTGCCAAAAATTTTACAGTAGACATTATTAGGATAAATAAAATATCAATACTAGAAAATATATTTACTATTTGTAAGATTAATATGCAAATGATCAGAAAATTTGGAATATGACTGAGTATATGATTTATATAGAAACATCAATTGCAATTACATATCTCTGAGATAAAGATAAAAATGATACTTGAAATGCTATAAATTATTTTGAAATATACATAACAAAAATCCTCAGTTATTATATGCAGAGAATTATTTAACTCTGGTGGAAAATAAAAAAATTTCAAAATGGGGAGAAATTCTATAATTATGAATATATAAATACATATTTTAAAGACATGACTTTTTTCACAAATGTTTTGATTCAATGTAATTAAAATGAAAATTATGTCTTTTATAACCCTTGATAAAATAATTCAAATATTTTTATGAAAGATAATTAAAAATAATCAAGCTACATTCGACCAGAAATGAGAGTTTGCCTTATAGGATACGAAGACTTATAAAATCACAGTAATTGATACAGTACATAATTAGAATATATTAATGGACAGGATTTAATGATTCTACTCATAGAATATATTTGAAAGCCAAATAGACTCAATATTTATAACTCTTTGAAATATGATGTGTTAGCTTGGAGGATTAGTGAGAAAAATGGATGCTTTAAATAATTAAATAGAACAGGAAAATAATTATTGATATGAAATAAATTAAATTGATTTCCTTCTCATGCCATTAGCCAAAGTCAAACCATATGAAAAACAAGGTAAATAACATAAGTAGTACTTTTAAAAGTTTAATATAAATTTTAATTAGTTTTATATCTGAACTTGGGAATATGGAGTTTATATAAATAAGGCCAAAAGTGCCACTTACAAAGCAAAATGTTGACAAATGTGACTATGTAAAAAGAAAAAGGCTCTACAACAAAAGCCATTTTATAGAAATTTAAAATTTAATTTGAAAACTAGAGGAAGATATTTGCACATATACGATCAATAACAAAATAAAAAGAACTCCTACAAAACTAGCATGAAACCGAGAAATGACCTAATATTAAAGTGAAAACAAAACATACTCAAGAAAACACAGAACAGGGAATATACATGGTGAATGAAGATATGGTGGGATATTCAATCATATTTATCATCAGAAAAATGTAAATTGAAACCAGAATTAGATTCAATTTTACATATTTTCACATAGCAAAAATTAAGAAGTATAATTCCATATGCTTTGAAGGTATGCCATTTATCATCGCCTCAAAAATCATTGTCAGAACTTTGCAGATATTGCATACAGCCATTTTGTACAGACATGTTAAAAAATAATTTGACATTTTAACCTTTTCACTATCCATGAATTTCACTTCTAAATATATTCAAAAGTAAAACAATACAAATATATTCTAGGATAACATGCAGGGGTATTATTAGCAGCACTGTTTAGGAAAATTAAAATATGCCCATCAGCAGGGAAAGGATAAATCAAGTATGAAATTTTAAAACAATGGAATATTATACAGTGGTCACAGTAAACGATCTATATCTAGTTCTATAGCATAAATTATTAATATAACACTTGTTTTAAAATTCCCACAAACTGCATAAAATATGATACTATTTTCATAAAATCAAATTACCTGAAATCATAGGCTCAATCATATGCCTTGAAATGTGACCAAACTAAATTTTTAACAAAGATAATGTGAAAGGCAAGATTAAGAGAGTGGCTAGTTTGGGTGTAGAAAACTAGTTTGGGTAAGTAGGTTATTATCACACAAATTGAAGTCACCAGGTCATGTCCAACTCTTTGCGACCCTGTGGACTGTAGCCTACCAGGCTCCTCCGTCCATGGGATTCTCCAGGGAAGAATACTGGAATGGGATGCCATTTCCTTCTCCAGGGAATCTTCCCAACTGAAGGATCAAACCCAGATCTTCCACATTGCAGACAGACACTTTTACCCTCTGAGACACCAGGGAAACTCTATAATCACACAGGGGGAAGTTAATTATTGTCCTTATTTTACTTTTCACATTGAGTGAGCAGTAAATTGTTAAAGGCCAAAAAGTATCAATATATACATGCTCCTCAAAGTGGCAAGTGAGCCACTCATGGGCCAATAATAAAATAATGTCATGAATCAGATAAAGTTTATCCAGTTCTATGACCCCCAAACCTAGAGATTAAAAATTCTCTCTCCGTCTCTCATACACACACACACACACACACACACACACATGCACATGCACAGGGACACACTGCAAATTTTTTAGGCTGATTTTGAAGCCTTTTATATATAGTCATAGTTCTCTTCCCTGTTTAGTGGCTAAGTCCTGTCTGACTCTTTTGTGACCACATGGACTGCAGCCCTCTAGGCTCCTCTGTCCATGTGATTTCCCAAGTAAGAATACTGGAGTGGGTTATCAATTCCTTCTCCAGGGGATCATCCCAAGCCAGGGCTTGAACTCATGTCTATTGCATTTCCTATGCAGCCTCATAGGAGATCCAACCAGTCCATTCTAAAGGAAATCAGTCCTGGGTGTTCATTGGAAGCACTGATGCTAAAGCTGAAACTCTAGTACTTTGGCCACCTCATGCGAAGAGTTGACTCATTGGAAAAGACTCTGATGCTGGGAGGGGTTGGGAGCAGGAGGAAAAGGGGATGACAGAGGATGCGATGGCTTGATGGCATCACCGACTTGATGAACATGAGTTTGAGAGAACTCCAGGAATTGGTGATGGACAGGGAGGCCTGGCATGCTGCGCTTCATGGGGTCGCAAAGAGTCGGAAACGACTGAGTGACTGAACTGAACTGAACTGAACTGATGCAGCCTCAGTTCTTGCCATTTGACAGAGAGCATATATTATACTAACACTAAGCATTCAAATTTTTGAACAGTTCAGAATCTTGTTTTCCTCATGTCATGTCCTCAGTTTCTGTACATGTAGTTTCATTCTTTTAACCTAGCCCATATTGCTAACTTTTTATAGTCCAGTTCAACTTTTATTTTTAAAAGGAGCCTGTCTGATTTTTCCTGTGCTCACAAGATACCCAACTCTGTGCTTCCATAATTCTCTTAGCTGTTTGTTTGTGGAGTGTGGGGCATTCTGCTCTAGACCTGAGCAATCTAAAATCTGAATGCATATCTGGTTAATCTGTATGTTCCTGTGTAGGTGTTATGGTGGGAATGTAAACAAACTTTCAATACATATCAAACTAATTCAAAAGTATCACAAATGATACTGGTAATTAAAAACTGTTGAATTGTATCCATTCTTATTGAAAGCTATCTCTGGTAATCTCTATATTGTTCAACAACTTCATAGAATAAATTTCCAGGAATTATTATGCCATGACAACCCTTAGAGATGGAGAGGAAAACTTTTAAGACCGACATATCACTTTTCCCCAGCCATCGTTTGCCCCATGGTTTTAACATCTGTCAGTGATCTTTATTTAAACAAGTTTTCACATGAGGCTTTCTCATTTATTATTACTCATATATTTGTTAATTGACATTCTTTATTAAAGAAGAACTTTCCTTCCTCACTTCTTCTTTTATTGATTAAAACTGCAGACAAATTTTTATTAAAACTTTCATTAAACACGTTTTCTTTTTCTCATCATCATCATCATCATCGTCATCATCAAATCATTATTCTGATGCTCATAATGTCCAAACTTAGCAAGATCCTTTTCTAACCTACTTCTTACCTTTTGGCTTTACCTCACTAATTTTTGAGCACATCATAAATAGATTTATATTGATTTATCAGCTTAGATAAAATACTTCAGTTTGCTTTATCCTTTTCTCTTTCTCTCTTAGTAAAAATTATGGCTTCCAATATTATCAATATATTTGTTCATTTGATCTTTCACGAAGTACAAATGAATTGGTTTCAGCATTACAAAATAAATACCATCCCAACAAGACTACTAAGTAAAGACTATTCTGTGATTTTTGTTGCCCTTAGAATATGTTCCATTAAAGGCACACAATCAAAATACAGTTTTCAAAATTATGTGAATTATTTCTCCATGATTGTATATAAACTTGATATAAAGTGGTTATAATGTTGGGATAACATTTGTTTGTATTGAGGCTCAGGAATTGCTTTGGAGGGACACATTTTGGCCTTTTAAATCACTATTATTTCTCTGTAACAAAATCATTGTCATGTATTATTAATATGTTTGAAACAAACAAATGTCCTTTATGAAAACTGAATTATATTAATATTGTCTATCTTGACATTTTGCTTGAGACTCCATTTGTATTTCTATGATTCTCTACTTTGGTGTTTATTCTTTTTTTGTTCTTCATAATGCAAGTATTTTAGTTTTTCTTCTATTGTATTGATCAATTAACCACTTGGCTGATGTTTTTCCTATAACTCCATGAAATTCCACTCTGCATTTAAATTTGAAATATAAAAATAATGTATTTCAAATAATCTATTTCAACCCTTATGTTGAATATAATCTTCCTTAATTATGTACTTCTGTGCATATACACATATATAATATATGTAATACATATGATATATGTATGTACATATCTGTGTGTATATAATGCAAATATATATGTATACACTCATGTTTTACTTTATGCTTAGATCTATTTAAACTAAATATTTTACTTTTGAAGGCATTATGATATCTATGTATGTGTTTATTTTTTTAATCCTATAATCAAAAGTGAAATGTTATTTTAATAGATGAAACCTGCCAATAATTTAAGCTTTTTCAAATAGTGCATTTGTTTTATTTTTTTCTGTAACTAACTTAGTAACATTCTGAAATACCATATTCTTAATTCTCTGTTGAAAATGAAATACTAATATTTTCTTTTAAAACCTCAAGTTTTCTACTGGAAAATGATTTTATTTATTTTTAAATCATAAAATTATATAAAATGGATGTCTTTCAGATTGATGTAAAAATTCAACACAAATTTTCATTCTGCTGCTTTTGTTTCAAATCTCTGTATTGATTTGGTAAAGCAGCATTTTCAGGAACAAAACATAAAATGTACCTTGTTCAGGGAGTAAATAGGACAATGGTATGTAGAATGTGTGGCTGCAATCCAAACTTATCCCTGTGGTTGTCTTACTTTGCCTTTTGCCCCTTCCCTTTCTCAAATGATTAGTTTTCATATGTAGAAACATCATTGCCTGGAAAGTTAACAGAAATAAGGCATTTTTATCACAATGTCACTTAAAGTGTTTCTTTAAAGTTTCAAAGATGTTTTAATGCTAAAATAAGCTTGTAAATGTAATACCATCTCTAAAATTAGTACCTACACATGAAAAATATGTCAAATTTTGCCAATTCCTACCACAATTAAAGATTTTTGGATAGATCTCTAAGATGTATGTGGCTGCTGCTGTTTCTGTGTACCGGCACAGAAACTGCTGCTGTTTCTGTGTAGAGTCATCATGTCTGACTCTATGGACTGCAGTCTGCCAGGTTCCTCTGTACATGGAATTCTCCAGGCAAGAGTATTAGAGTGGGTTGCCATGCCCTCCTCCAGGGGATCTTCTAGACCCAGGGATCGAAACCAGGTCTGCTGCATTGCAGGCAGATTCTTTATCGCCTAGCCACCAGGGAAGCCCCTAAGGTGTACATACTTTATATATGCATATATATATATATATATATATATTTATATATATGATATGTATGTGTCAGCTTGACTAAGCAATAGTCTTCAGCAATACAATCAAACACTAATCTCTGTATTGTTGTGAATGCTTTATTGTTGTGAATAAAGTATAGTTGATTTTAAGCAAGGAACATTCACCTGAGTAATATGAGTGGGTCTGATTCAATCAGTTGAAATGCTTTAAAGACAAAGTTGAGATTTTCCTGAATAATAAAAAATTGATGCCTCAGTACAGCAAATTTACCCCCTGTCTGAGAGTCCACAGCTGCCCTGTGGATTTTGGACAGTTCCATAATAACATAAACTATGTTATTGGAATAAATCTCTTAAAATACATCTCCTGGTTCTTCTTTTCTAGTTGAATTTTCATTAATACAGATTTTAGTAATGGATTCTATATTTCTTTTTTCCTTTGCATTAGCAAATGCTTTGACTAATCCATGTTACCATTCAATTTCACCATACTTGGTATTTCAAAATCATCATGTACATAGTTATTACAATTTTAATTCTGAGTAGATCAACTTTTACCATTTCTCTTGTTGCTTGTGCTTCACATTGCAGTCATATTAATATTTTCTTATCTAAGCAGTAAATTTTGCAGTTCTTCATGTGTGTATGGTTTACATAATTTGAAGGCTTTTATTAAAAATAGACTTTATTTTAAGACCATTTTTTCAGGGAGGATTCAACTCAGGATAAAAAAAAGTATATATTGGAAGAACTCTAGGATCACATTATTCTTCATATGTTGAAGATGTTTCAGAGATCCCATCAACATTTTCAAGTTGAGTGAATCTCTAGAACTCAAATGGGTATAACTCCAGTTATATTCACAGTCAATGTTTATGACAGGAGAGGATTCAGAGCAAAAGGAAAATGATCCACATTGGCAAATTCCAGAGAGCTTAGGTGCTGGCTTCTGGGTCTGTCTTTATAAAATGTATTGTCTCCAGCAGCCAGCTACAAAAACCCATGTAAAATGTGGGTGCCAGAAAAGTCTCAAGATCAAATCATTTTATGAAGACAGTGTTAAGGAAATTATGCTGCTATTGTGGAACAACTCAGACAGTGATAACTTTGTAGTGATTTCTAAAGCTATATTGATTATCATTGCTTTGAACTCTCACTAGAGAGCGTGCTGTCCTTTGAATAGCTTGTTCTATTTAGCTAGGCCTTTACTCTCAGCCTTGGACTCCGATTTCTGCCCCAACTCCACTCACTCATTCTAAATTTAATTCTAAGTCTATCTACAAGTCAACTAGTTTTCTTTTTTTCCTCAGGTATTCATTTCCTATGATAAGAAAAAGTAAACTTCAAATATATGCCATTAAAGCTTGAAATGTTCAACATGCCATTTAAAGCCATTTTCCTTTTGCATAAGAGTATTTTATCTTTTTGCACAGTATCTTCTGCATATTTTATCATTTCAAACAAAACATTATAAATTTTGTTTTCTGACTTAACCAATTTCAAGTATGTTGCTGCTGCTGCTGCTAAGTCACTTCAGTTGTGTCCGACTCTGTGCGACCCCACAGACGGCAGCCCACCAGGCTCCCTCATCCCTGGGATTCTACAGGCAAGAGCACTGGAGTGGGTTGCCATTTCCTTCTCCAATGCATGAAAGTGAAAAGTGAAAGTGAAGTCACTCAGTCGTGTCCGGCTCTTTGCGACCCCATGGACTGCAGCCTACCAGACTCCTCTGCCCAAGGGATTTTCCACGCAAGAGTACTGGAGTGGGGTGCCATTGCCTTCTCCATTCAAGTATGTTACAGGTCCTTTTTCAAAAGTTGCTCATATGCTATTCCATGTAATGATTATATTACTCTTTACATTATTCAAAATGGTTTCCAGATTTCTTTAATAATTTAAGATTTAGTGTGTGGATAAGTCAATTCCCACAATCAATGGTATTGAAAGATAGTACTACCATTTGGGCCACTACAAAAAAAAAAAAAAAAAACAGCTATCAGGTGTATACATAAGACTATGATGATTCATCTAAAACCAGAGAATGAATAGAAAGATTGTATTTTCCAATGAAACACAATGTGGTTTCAAAGTCATTAATAAGAATGTTAAAAAATCAAACATCAAATTAATATGGCAAAATCATGATGGGTTAAAAGAAAAACTTGATGGCTTTTACTGAGAAAGTCCTAAGCAGCAAATCGAATTGCAAGACACTATCCTTGAAGTAAAATCATTAAGATCATTTTGAAAAAAACTGTTCAAAATAGAGGACTTGATTTATAAAATTGAATCTCCCAGTAGAACAACCAGACTTCACTTGCAGATGAGAGGCATGGATGGTTCATTCTTTCATTCTGATTCTTGGTACCTGAGAAGATTCTTCCAGAAGTGCAAAATGAAGTTGAAAAACAGGACAAAATAATATAGTAACTAACTTTCTCTGAGGACCAACTGCAGCATTTTTCTTATCTTCATCCATACAAAGAAGAAGACAGGTTTGCTTGTGACATAATCAAATGTCAGGGGATTGGTCACTGGGACCTGTATAACCCACACAACTACACAAAGTCCCATGTGGTTGGGAACTTCATTCTTCCCATTGAACCCCCTTTTCCTTTAATGATTCAGAGAAGACAAAATTCTGGTACTGATTGTGAACATTTCTAGTTCATCTCAGTCTTCTGTGCAGTAAGATTATCTCCTTTCATATAGTTGACCTGAGGAAACTTGGAATTAGCAGACAAGTTCTGCTCTAGGTCTGCTATCTCCATTCCTTAGATCAGCCAAAAGGTTTTGTACCCCTTGCTAGAAAATTTAGAGAGTTGTATTAGTTGTCTTTTTTGTTTGTTTGTTTTGTTTTTTTTTTTAAGAAAATCAGTTTATTTGATAATATCTTTTACTGAATGTATCTTTTTTCCTATAACCTCTGCAGCTTCAGTTCAGTTCAGTTCAGTTCAGTCGCTCAGTCATGTCCGACTCTTTGCGACCCCATGAATCCCAGCACGCCAGGCCTCCCTGTCCAACACCAACTCCCGGACTTCACTCAAACTCATGTCCATTGAGTCAGTGATGCCATCCAGCCATCTCATCCTCTGTCATCCCCTTCTCTTCCTGCCGCCAATCCCTCCCAGCATCAGAGTCTTTTCCAATGAGTCAACTTTTCGCATGAGGTGGCCAAAGTACTAGAGTTTCAGCTTTAGCATCAGTCCTTGCTTAAGCAAAAGCAATTCAAACTTAGAGTCCTGTGTATTACCTAATTTAAAAATTTATATTAAATCATATTTTATTGAGACATAATTGGCATATATTTTGCAAATTTAAGGTGTATAACATATTGATTTGATTCGCTTACATATTGCAATATAATGACCACCATAACATTAACTAACACTCTATAATGTCATATAGTTCAGTTCAGTTCAGTTGCTCAGTCATGTCGGACTCTTTGTGACCCCATGGACTGCAGCACACCAGGCCTCCCTGTCCATCACCAACTCTCAGAGTTCACTCAAACTCATGTCCATTGAGTCAGTGATGCCATCCAATCATCTCATCTTTTGTCTTCCCTTTCTCCTCCTGCCTTCAATTTTTCTCAGCATCAGGGTCTTTTCAAATGAGTCAGCTCTTCGCATCAGGTGGCCAAAGTATTGGAGTTTCAGGTTCAACATCAGTCCTTCAAATGAATATTCAGGACTGATCTCCTTTAGGATGGACTGGTTTGATCTCCTTGCAGTCCAAGGGATTCTCAAGAGTCTTCTCCAACACCACAGTTCAAAAGCATCTATTCTTTGGTGCTCAGCATTCTTTATAGTCCAACTTTCATAACCATACATGACTACTGGAAAAAGGCAAACTGGAAGTGGTCAAACAGGAGATGGCAAGAGTGAATGTTGACATTTTAGGAATCAGTGAACTAAAATGGACTGGAAAGGGTGAATTTAACTCAGATGACCATTATATCTACTAATGTGGGCAAGAATCCCTTAGAAGAAATGTTATATAATTATCATTTATTTTCTGTGCTGAGAAAAATCAAGATCTAGTCTCTGAGCAACTTTTAGTTTGTTTTTTGTTTGCTTTTTTATTGTTATATAATTTTTTAACAACCTTGTGCTAGTTTCGGCAATGCAGCAAAGTGACTCAATCATAAATATATACATATACCTTCCCTTCTGGATTTCCCGCCTATCTAAGTCACCATGGAGCATCAGGTAGCATTGCACATGCTATAAACAGGCTTTCACTAGTTATCTATTAAATACATAGCAGTGTATACATGTTAATCCCAATCTCCCAATTCATCCCACCCTCTTTTTCCACCTTGGTACTCATATGTTGGTTTTCTATGTTTGTTTCTCTATTTCTGCTTTGCAAATAAGTTAATCTGTACTTTTTTCTGGACTCTACATATATGTGGTAATATGCAATATTTCTTTTCTTTTTCTTCTTCCTGTATGGCAATCTTTAGGTCCATCCATGTCTCTACAAATAACCCAGCTTTGTTCCTTTTAATGGCTGAGTAACATTCCATTGTACATATGTACCACATTTCCTCTATCCACTCCTCTATCAATTGACATTTAGATTGCTTCCCTGTCATTGCTATTATATATAGAGATTATAGTACAGTTTTGTTGATTATAACTGCTGTACGGTGCATTAGATCTCCAAGACTTATGTATCTACTGATTGCAAGTTTGTAGCTTTAAATCACATCTCTCCAATCCTCCATCCTCTTCCAACCCCAAGAGACCTGTTGCTTCTGGTATCCACCATCTGTGTGCTCAGTGGCTTCAGTTATATCCGACTCTTTGTGACCCCCATGGATTGTAGTCCACCACACTCCTCTGTCCATGGGACCCACCAGGCCAAGAATGCTAGAGTGGGTTTCCATTTCCTCTTCAGGGGCTCTTTCTTACTGAGGGATCCAACCCACATCTCCTATCTCCTCCACTGGTAGGCAGGTTCTTTACTGATAGTCAATTGAGAAGCCCCTCACATGCCTACTAGCTGAAAAGTCAGTATGTGTGCATGCTCAGTCACTTCAGTTGTGTCCAATCACAGACTGTAGACCACCAGGCTCCTTTATCCTTGGGATTCTCCAGGCAAGCATACTGGAGGGAGTTGCCATGCCCTTCACCAGGGGATCTCCCCAATCTGAAGGATCAAACTTGCATGTCTTATGTCTCCTGCATTGGAGGGCAGGTTATTTTACACTAGCTCCACACAGGAAGTCCAATACCACCATCTATTCCCTGGTTTTATAAAGTTCTGCTATTTTAGTTTCCAAATAGATTTATATCATCCAATGTGTGTCTTTCTCTGTTTAATTTTCTCACTTATATTAATATCTTCAAGATTCATCATCCTGTCTCAAATGGCAGAATTTCTGTTTTTTTATCCATTCTTCAATTGACAAACATATAGGCTTTTCCATATCAGAGCTATTGTGATTAATGCTTCAGTAAATATTGGTGTGCATACATCCTTTCAATATCCTGTTTTCATTTCCATTGGATTTATACCCAGAAGTGTAATTTATGTATCACATAGTCATCCTATTTTAATTTTTAGAGGAACGTTCACACTGTTTTTTGTAGTGGGAAAATCAGTTTACATTCTCATCAATAGTGCTCTTACATATATTTACTTTATTCCACACCCTTGCCAACAGGTGGACTCTCATGTCTTTTGCAAAAGCCATTCTAGCAAGTGTAAAACAATATTGTGTTTTTTCTTTCCAATTTCCTTGATAATTAGGTACATTGAATATCTTTTCAAATATTTGGTAGCTATATGCTTTGTGGGCTTAGAAAGCATCACTATGAACAAAGCTAGTGGAGGTGATGGAATTCCAGTGGAGCTATTCCAAATCCTGAAAGATGATGCTGTGAAAGTGCTGCACTCAATATGCCAGCAAATCTGGAAAACTCAGCAGTTGCCACAAGATTGGAAAAGGTCAGTTTTCATCCCAATCCCAAAGAAAGGCAATGCCAAAGAATGCTCAAACTACTGAATAATTGCACTCATCTCACACGCTAGTAAAGTAATGCTCAAAATTCTCCAAGCCAGGCTTCAGCAATATGTGAACCATGAACTTTCTGATGTTCAAGCTAGTTTTTGAAAAGGCAGAGGAAAAATCTGATGGATCGTGGAAAAAGCAAGAGAGTTCCAGAAAAACATCTATTTCTGCTTTATTGACTATGCCAAAGCCTTTGACTGTGTAGATCACAATAAACTGTGGACAATTCTGAAAGAGATGGGAATACCAGACCACCTGATCTGCCTCTTGAAAAATCTGTATGCAGGTCAGGAAGCAACAGTTAGAACTGGTCATGGAGGAACAGACTGGTTCCAAATAGGAAAAGGAGTATGTCAAGGCTGTATATTGTCACCATGTTTATTTAACTTATATGCAGAGTACATCATGAGAAATGCTGGACTGGAAGAAACACAAGCTGGAATCAAGATTGCCGGGAGAAATATCAATAACCTCAGATATGCAGATGACACCACCCTTATGGCAGAAAATGAAGAGGGCCTAAAAAGCCTCTTGATGAAGGTGAAAGTGGAGAGTGAAAAGGTTGGCTTAAAGCTCAACATTCAGAAAACAAAGATCATGGCATCCAGTCCCATCACTACATGGGAAATAGATGGAGAAACAGTGGAAACAGTGTCAGACTTTGTTTTTCTGGGCTCCAAAATCACTGCAGATGGTGACTGCAGCCATGAAATTAAAAGACGCTTACTCCTTGGAAGGAAGGTTATGACCAACCTAGATAGCATATTCAAAAGCAGAGACATCACTTTGCCAACAAAGGTTCGCCTAGTCAAGGCTATGGTCTTTCCTGTGGTCATGTATGGATGTGAGAGCTGGACTGTGAAGAAGGCTGAGCGCCGAAGAATAGATGCTTTTGAATTGTGGTGTTGGAGAAGACTCTTGAGAGTTCCTTGGACTCCAAGGAGATCCAACCAGTCCATTCTGAAGGAGATCAGACCTGGGATTTCTTTGGAAGGAATGATGCTCAAGCTGAAACTCCAGTATTTTGGCCACCTCATGCGAAGAGTTGACTCATTGGAGAAGACTCTGATGCTGGGAGGGATTGAGGGCAGGAGGAGAAGGGGACGACAGAGGATGAGATGGCTGGATGGCATCACTGACTCGATGAATGTGAGTCTGAGTGACCTCCGAGAGCTGGTGATGGATAGGGAGGCCTGGCGTGCTGCGGTTCATGGGGTCGCAAAGATTCAGACATGACTGAGCGACTGATCTGATCTGATCTGATCTGAAGTTGTTTTATTTTTTTAGACTGCACATATAAGCTATATCATACAGTATTTGTCTAACTTATTTTACTTAACATAATGTGTTCATGGATTGGAAGAATTAATATTGTTATAATAACCATACCACATAAGGCAGTCTACAGCCTCAATGCAATCCATATCAAAATAGCAGGTGCATTTTTCCACAGAAAGAGAATATTTTATTTTTTAAATTTGCATAGAAACACAAAAGACCATGAATAGTCAAAACAATCTTGAGAAAGAAGAACAGACCTAGAAGAATCACATTCCCTGACTTCAGACCATACTAGAAAGCTGCAGTGTTTAAAAGAGTATGGTTCTAGCACAAAAACGTACACATAGATCAATGGAACAGAATAGAAAGTCCAGAAATAAACCCAAACACTAATCATAATAATCTATGATAAAAGAAGGAAGAAAGTATGATAAAGAGAAGACAATTTGTTTAATAGGTGGTGCCGTGAAAATTGGAGAGCTACATGTAATATAATAAAAGTAGAACATTCTCCATCACATATAAAAATGAACTCAAAATGATTTAAAGACCTCAACGTAAGGCCAGAAATAAACAATTCAGTTAAATATAGATAGGAGAACTGCATAGACATTTTTCGAAGAAGATCTACAAGTGGCCAAGAGGCACATGAAAAGATATTTAACATCATTATTCATCAAGGAAGTACAAATTAAAACAATAATGAAATATCACCTCTCAAATGTACAAATGGCTCTCATTAAAATGAATACACATAACAATGCTGGCAATGATGTGGAGAAATGGGAACCCCCTACACTAATTGAGGGAATAAAAATTTAGTGTAGCCACTATGGAAAACAGTACAAAAAAACTAAAAATAGAGCTATCATATAACCTTTACCCATTTTTAATCAGATTATTTTTATGCATGTTATTAAATTGTATGAGTTGTTTGTATGTTGTAGATATTAACCTTTTGTCAGATAAATGTCTAACAAACATTTTAAGTTATTTTGTAAGTTGTTTTCTCATTTTGTTGATTGTTTCTTTTGCTTTGCAGCTTTCTAGTCTAATTCACTTCCCTTGTTAATTTTTTTCCTTCGTTTATCATGATTTTTGAGTCACATTCAAAAAACTATTTTCAAGACCAATGTCAAGGACTTCTTTACTGTTTGTTTTTGTTCAGTCACTAAGTCATGTCTGACTTTTTTTGACCCCATGGACTGCCACATGACAGGCTTCCCTGTCCTTCACTATCTCCTGGAGTTTGCTCAAACTCATGTCCATTGAGTCAGTGATATTATCCAACTATCTCATCCTCTGCCACCCCCTTCTACTCCTGTCCTAAGTCTTTCCCAGAATCAGGGTCTTTTCCAACGAGTTGGCTCTTCACTACAGGTGGCCAAAGTATTGGAGCTTTCGCTTCAGCATCAGTCCTTCAATGAATATTCAGGGTTGATTTCCTTTAGAATTGATTGGTTAGATCTCATTGTAGTCCAAGGGACTCTCAAGAATCTTCTCCACTACCACAATTCAAAGGCATCAACTCTTTAGTGCTCAGCCTTCTTTATGGCTCAACTCTCCCATCTATACATGACGGCTGGAAAAACTGCAGTTTTGACTATATGGCAAAGTGATGTCTCTGATTTTCAATACTTGGTCTAGTTTTGTCATAGCTTTCCTTCCAAGGAGCATGTGTCTTTTAATTTCATGACTGCAGTCACAATCAGCAGTGATTTTGGAGTCCAGGAAAATAAAATCTTTTATTTTATTCACTGTTTCTGATTTTCCCCTTCTATTTGCCATCAAAAGATAGGACAGGATGCCATGATCTTATTTTTTTTTAATTTAAATTTATTTATTTTAATTGGAGACTAATTACTTTACAATATTGTATTGGTTTTGAATCACTTCTAATGAGGTGGATGAAACTGGAGCCTATTATACAGAGTGAAGTAAGCCAGAAAGAAAAACACCAATACAGTATACTAATGCATATATATGGAATTTAGAAAGATGGTAATGATAATCCTGTATGAGAGATAGCAAAAGAGACACAGATGTATAGAACAGTCTTTTGGACTCTGTTGGGAGAGGGAGAAAGTGGGATGATTTGGGAGAACGGCATTGAAACATGTATAATATCATATAAGAAACTAATCGCCAGTCCAGATTCGATGCAGGATACAGGATGCTTGGGGCTGGTGCACTGGGATGACCCAGAGGGATGGTATGGGGAGGGAGGAGGGAAAGGGTTCAGGATGGGGAACATGTGTACACCCGTGGCAGACTCATGATCTTAGTTTTTTGAATGCTGAGTTTTAAGCCAGCTTTTTTTACTCTCCTCTTTCATATATATTTAGCTTTATGTTTAAGTTTTTAATCCATTTTAAGTTCATTTATGTGAATGGCTTCCCTGGTGGCTCAGATGGTCAGGTGTCTGCCTGCAATGCAGGAGACCCAGGTTCGATCCCTGGGTTGGGAAGATCCTCTGGAGAAGGAAATGGCAACCCACTCCAGTACTCTTGCCTGGAAAATCCCATGGACGGAGGAGCCTGGTAGGCTACAGTCCATGGGGTCACAAAGAGTCGGACACGACTGAGCGACTTCACTCACTCACTCATGTGAGTGTTGTAAGATAGTGTACCAATTATATATTTTTGCATATGTTTATCAACTTTCCCCAGCATTGTTTGTTGAAAAGACTATTCTCTCCCCCTTGAGTGTTTTTGGATACCTTATCAAATGTTAACTATATGTTCAGTGATTTATTTCTGGTCCCTCTATTCTGTTCCATTTGTCTGTGTGAATATTTGTATGCCATTATTACTGTTTTGATTATAATATCTTTGTAATTTTGTTGTAATCAGAAAGTATGATGCTTCTTGTTTTGTTCTTCTTTATAACATTGCTTTCTTGAGGGATCACCAGGTAAAGAATGTAAGAAATGCAGATTTGATTCCTGGATCAGGAACATAACCCTGGAAAAGGAAAGGACAACCCATTTCAGTATTCTTGCCTGAAAAGCAAAGATTGCTTTAGCTATGCAGGAACTTTTGTGTTTCCATAAAAACCTTTACTATTTTTCTATTTCTGTGAAGAATGCTATTGGAATTTTTATAGAGATTTCTTCACATATGTAGATGCGTGGGTAGTATGGGTACTTTAAGAATATTAACACTTCCAATCTGTGAACACTGAATGTATTTCTATTTTTTGTGTGCTTTCTTCAATTGCTTTCATCAAAATCTTACAGCTTTAATTGTTCATAACTTTCACCCTTTTGGTTAATTTTTAAATATACATTTTATTGCTTCAATTCTATCATGAATGAGATAATTTCTTTTTCAGATATATCATATTTAGGGTTTAGAAATACAACTGAGTCTGTGTGTTGATTTTAAACCCTTCAAGGTTACTGAAGTCATTGACTTTTTCCAACAGATTTTTAGTGCAGTTTTTAGGATTTTTCTTATATCTCAAAAAAATAAAATAAAATAATATCATCTGTAAATAATGGCAATTTTATTTCTTCCTTTCCAGTTTGAATGTGTTTTATTCTTTTGTTCAAACTAGGACTAACTAAGTCCTAACTGCTCAAGCTAGAACTTCTAGTATATATTGAATGAAGAGGGTACGAATGGGCAAACTTCTTTTATGCCTGATCTTAGAGGAAAATCTTTCAGTCTTTTACTGTTGAGTATATTAGCTATCCATTTGCTGTCAGTCAGTCAGTCAGTTCAGTTGTTCCATCATGTCCAACACTTTGCGACCCCATGAATCACAGCACGCCAGGCCTCCCTGTCCATCACCAACTCCCGGAGCTCACTCAAACTCACGTCCATTGAGTCAGTGATACCATCCAGCCATCTCATCCTCTGTCGTCCCCTTCTCCTCCTGCCCCCAATCCTTCCCAGCATCAGAGTCTTTTCCAATGAGTCAACTCTTCGCATGAGGTGGCCAAAGTGCTGGAGTTTCAGCTTTAGCATCATTCCTTCTAAAGAACATCCAGGGCTGATCTCCTTTAGGATGGACTGGTTGGATCACTCTGCAGTCCAGGGGACTCTCAAGAGTCTTCTCCAACACCACAGTTCAAAAGCATCAATTCTTTGGTGCTCAGCTTTCTTCTCAGTCCAACTCTCATATCCATACATGACCACTGGAAAAACAATAGCTTTGAATAGACGGACATTTGTTGTCAAAGTAATGTCTGTGCTTTTGAATAACGCTATCTAGGTTGGTCATAAATTTCTTTCCAAGGAGTAAGCATCTTTTAATTTCATGTACAAGGTCTTTATTATATTCAGATATATTCCTTCTATACTCAATTTGTCAGGGCTATTCATCATGAAAGGATGTCACATTTTGTCAAATGCTTTCGCAGCATCTATTTAGATGATCTAATGATTTTTATCTTTCATTCTATTAAGGGAGCTTATCATATTTGTTAATTGGATATGTTTAACCATTCTTGCATTTCAGGTATAATTCCCATTTGATCATGCCATATAATGCTTTTACTGCATTGCTGGATTTAGTTTGGTAGTATGTACCTGAGAATTTTTGCATCTATATACTTTTGAAATGTTGACCTGAAGTTTTCTTTTCTTATAGTATCATTATCATTATTGATAATTCTGGCTTTATAAAATGAGTTTAACTGCTTTCCCTTCTCTTTATTTTTAGGAGAATTTGAGGAGAGTTTGTATTAGTTCTTTAACTATCTGTTAGAATAAAGCCATTTGATCCTGTGTTTTTCTATGTGGGAGATTTTTGATAACTGATTCAATCTCCTTACTAATAATGTATACAGACTTTCTACTTATTCCTATTTCAATCTTGTTAAGTTGCATGTTTTTTAGGCATTTGTTCATTTTCTTATAGATTATCCAATTTCTTGGCATATAATTGTTCACAGCAGTCTCTTATGCTCTGATACATTTCGGTAGTATCATTGAATGTCTTCTCTTTCATTTCTGATTGCATTTAGGAGTTGTTATTATTTCTTTTTCCTTTGTAAGTCTAGCTAATGTTTGGTTAATTTTGTCTTTACAAAAAATAGGCATAAGTTTTGCTGATAATTTGTACAGCTTTCTCTTATTTTCCATTTATTTCTCCTCTTATCTTTATTATTTCTGCTAATGTTCAGCTTAGTTTGTTCTTTTTCCAGTTACCTGAGGTTTAAAGTTATACTTTTTTTTTTTTTTTTCTCTCTCTCTTTTCTATGTTTCAGCCTCTCAGCATTTTTTGGGGGGTGGTATGTTTTTATTTTTGTTTCAATACATTTATGAAACTTCTTTTTAAATCTCTTCAGGAGTATGTTACTTAATTTCCCCATGCTTAAAAACATAAATGTTTTCCAGCTTTCCTCTTGTTGATTTGCAATTTTATGTGATTTTGATTGGAAAAGATACATTGTGGTTGGAAAAAATACCTTGTATGACAACAAATGTGACGTTCACAAAATTTACTAAAACTTAATTTGTGCGTATCATCCTGAAAAATGTTACTGTGTAACTGAGAAGAATGTGTTGCTATTGGATGAGTGTTCAATAAATATCTGTTACGTTCATTGATCTGAAGGGTCGTTCAAGTCCAACATTTCCTTTTTTTATTTTCTGTCTGAACATATATCCATTGTGGATAGAGGTGTGTTGAAGTCCTCTATATTTTTGTCTCTTTCTCCCTTCAGATCTGTTAGTATCTATTTAAGATATTTAGATACTCTTATGTAGGATGCATGTTTATTAATGGCTGTTATATCTTCTTTTTTTAAAATTTATTTTATTTAACTTTACAATATTGTATTGGTTTTGCCATATATCAAAACGAATCTGTCACAGGTATACATGTGTTCAGGATGGGGAACACATGTTATATCTTCTTGATGAGCTGACTGGTCTAATCATTATGTAATGATCTTTGTCTCTTGTTATTACTTCTGGAATAAAGTCTATTTTGTCACTTCCCTGTTTCTTTTGGTTTCCACTTGAATTGCATATATTTTCCCATATTTTCTCATGTAGAGTCTATGTGTGTCCTTAAATGTGAAGTGAATATCTCTTAGACATCATGTAGTTGAGTCGTATATGTTTTTGTTTCATTTTTTCCATCCAGCCACTCTGTGACTTACTGAATTAATCCATTCACATTGAGAGTAATTATTAATCTATGAGGACTTACTAAAGTCATCTTACAAATTGCTTTTCTGGTTGTTTTTATAGTTCCACTGTTTCTTTTTCCTCTATTTCTGCCTCCCTTTGTAATTTTTTATTTTCTGTGATAGTTTGCTTCATTCCCATTCCTTTACCTTTGTGAATATATTGTAGATTTTTCTCTTTGTGGTCACCATGAGGATTATATAAATCTTCTTATATTAATAGCAACTTTGATAACATACAATTTCTTCCCTTTTCCTTCCACTGTTACAGTTTTTGAAGTCACAATTTACCATTTATATTGCCTATTGTTTAATAAACTATAGTAGCTATATATATTTTAATGCTCTTTTCCTTTAACTTTTATTTATAGTTAGATGGTTAACACACCATCCTACTACAGAATTAGATTTTTCTAAATCTTACTGTATAAGGTGTGTATAAAGAACACATCTTTACCAGTGTGTTTTATATTTTCATGTGTTTATGCTGCTAATTACCATCTTGTTATTTCAGCTTGAAGAGTTTTTTTTTTTTAGCATTTCTTGCAAGATTGATCTGCTGCTGCTGCTAAGTCGCTTCAGTCGTGTCCGATTCTGTGTGACCCCATAGACGGCAGCCCACCAGGCTCCCCTGTCCCTGGGATTCTCCAGGCAAGAATACTGGAGTGGGTTGCCATTTCCTTCTCCAATGCATGAAAGTGAAGTCGCTCAGTCCTGTCCGACTCTGAGTGACCCCATGGACTGCAGCCTACTGGGCTCCTCCGTCCATTGGATTTTCCATGCAAGAGTACTGGAGTGGGGTGCCATTCTTGTCCTGAACACTCTGAGCTTTGGTTAGTCTGTAAAAGTCTTTATTCTTCCTTTATTTCTCCTTTATATCTGAAGGATAACTTTACCAGAGTGAGTATTTCTGTCTGGTGACTTTTTTTTTTTTTCCTTTCAATACTTTAAACATGCCATTCCATTCTTTCCTATCTAATGGGGTTTCTGCTGAGAAATCTGTTGACAACCTAAAGGGCATTTCTCTTTAGATTATATCTTTTTCCTTTGGCTTCTTTAGAATTCTTTCTTTGTTTTTGATTTTTTTACAGTTTTATTATAATGTGTCTTGAAAAAGATTGCTGTTGTTTTGTCTTCATTGAAATAATAGGGTGATAGGCTATCTTCATGAACTTGCATGTCAAAGTACCTCCCTATATTTGGGGAATTCAAGGTTCCTCCTTTCTTCCTCTCATCTCTGGAATCCCAATTGTTTTAATATTTTAGTATTTGATGGAGATCCATATACTGTATAGATTTTCTTGATTCTTTTTCATTCCTTTTTCTGTGTTCTCCTCTGATTGGGTATTTCAAAGTTTCAAAGTATGTTCTATTTGATCTATTCTACTATTGATATTCTCCATAATATTTTTCTTTCCTTTTTTTTTTTTTTTTACTGAATATTTCAGCTCAAATTTTTTTTAAGTTCTATTTTTTTTTACATTTATAATATTTTTATGTTCCTGCATTTTTTGTAATTTGTTGAGTTTTTCAAAGTGGGCATTTTGAATTCTTTATCAGCTGGATTTCAAAATGCCGTGACTTTGAGTTAGGTTATTGGAGGATTATTATCTTTTGGTAATGATATTTTTCATTGACTTTTCATATTATTTGCTTTTCACTGATGGTCTTACATACACAATAGCAGACACCTTCTCAAATCTTTATAAGTTACTTTCAGGTGGAAATTACTGTTTGTCCTGTTACATATGGTGTTTTATCTGACCTTGTATAGATACACTTGCTCCACACTTCTCACTCTTTCTTAAGGTAGAAATCTTAAGCTTACATGTCTCCTTTTGTTTCCTACAACTCACTAGTCAGCTGCTGGAAAATTATTTTTCTTTTCCAGAAAATCATTCTACAGCTGAAGTTTGTGGCTTCTCACTTGCCCCTACTCTAATCTGTTTTTGAAAGAGCTGCCTATTTGCTGGAGTTCAGTTTTACTTTGGCATATGGGGCCACACACAAGGAGCCAGTTTCATATTTGGGGTAGCTATAGGTTTAGCACTGAAGTGGTAGGGATGCCCACAGGCCTTGTGAGAGGATTCTCTTGTTAGGTTCCGTGAGAGGCTCATGTGCAGAAACACTTTGATGTTTCTACTTGCTCCTTCCACATCTTCTCCCTCCTCCTAGGCAAGGCCCTCTCATCTCTGTGTTCTGAGTGCTGCTGGAGTACGGACAGTGGGTCCTGCATAGCTGGGGACGCTGGACACTCACTCACTGCTTTCCCCTTCCCCAATGTGAGAAGTTGTCTTTGGCTACTTCTGTCCCACAACATACAGCCTTGGGGAAGATGTTCATCATCAAAGTTCCTCTTACCATCTCCAATAAATCCAGGTCTTTCCCCCTGCAACACAGTGTTGCAATTTCCTCTTAGGAAGTTGGACTTTTACAAAGTCATTCCCATTTGTGAATTTTTCCCAAGTCAGAACTCTCCTCACATTATCTGACCATGGCTGAGACAGAGGTAGCACATGTCTTATGGGTCATGCTGATTTCATACTCTGTACCAAGGTCTGCTCCTTATTACCAAATTCAGACTTACATTGAAGAAAGTAGGGAAAACCACTAGACCATTCAGGTATGACCTAAATCAAATCCCTTATGATTATACAGTGGAAGTGAGAAATAGATTTAAGGGACTAGAACTGATAGACAGAGTGCCTGATGAACTATGGACAGAGGTTCATGACATTGTACAGGAGACAAGGATCAAGATCATCCCCATGGAAAAAAAATGCAAAAAGGCAAAATGGCTGTCTGAGGAGGCCTTACAAATAGCTGTGAAAAGAAGAGAAGCAAAAAGCAAAGGAGAAAAGGAAAGGTATAAGCATCTGAATGCAGAGTTCCAAAGAATAGCAAGGAGAGATAAGAAAGCCTTCCTCAGTGATCAATGTAAAGAAATAGAGGAAAACAACAGAATGGGAAAGACTAGAGATCTCTTTAAGAAAATTAGAGATACCAAGGGAATATTTCATGCAAAGATGGGCTCGAGGACAAAAATGGTATGGACTTAAGAAAAGCAGAAGATATTAAGAAGAGGTGGCAAGAATACACAAAAGGACCGTACAAAAAAGATCTTTATGACCAAGATAATCATGTTGGTGTGATCACTGACCTAGAGCCAGACATCCTGGAATGTGAAGTCAAGTGGGCCTTAGAAAGCATCACTATGAAAAAAGCTAGTGGACGTGATGGAATTCCAGTGGAGCTATTCCAAATCCTGAAAGATGATGCTGTGAAAGTGCTGCACTCATTAGGCCAGCACATTTGGAAAACTCAGCAGTGGCCACAGGACTGGAAAAGGTCAGTTTTCATTCCAATCCCAAAGAAAGGCAATGCCAAAGAATGCTCAAAGTACTGCACAATTGCACTCATCTCACACGCTAGTAAAGTAATGCTCAAAATTCTCTAAGCCAGGCTTCAGCAATACGTGAACCATGAAATTCCAGATATTCAACCTGGTTTTAGAACAGGCAGAGGAACCAGAGATCAAATTGCCAACATCCACTGGATCATGGAAAAAGCAAGAGAGTTCCAGAAAAAAACATCTATTTCTGCTTTATTGACTATGCCAAAGCCTTTGACCGTGTGGATCACAATAAACTGTGGAAAATTCTGAAAGAGATGGGAATACCAGACCACCTGACCTGCCTCTTGAGAAATCTATATGCAGGTCAGGAAGCAACAGTTAGCACTGGACATGGAAGAACAGACTGTTTACAAAAAGGAAAAGGAGTGCATCAAGGGTGTATATTGTCACTCTTCTTATTTAACTTATGTGCAGAGTACATCATGTGAAATGTTGGGCTGGAAGAAGCACAAGCCGGACTCAAGATTGCCACGAGAAATATCAATAATCTCAGATATGTAGATGACACCACCCTTATGACAGAAAGTGAAGAGAAACTAAAAAGCCTCTTGATGAAAGTGAAAGAAGAGAGTGAAAAAGTTGGCTTAAAGCTCAACATTCAGAAAACGAAGATCATGGCATCTGGTCCCATCACTTCATGGGAAATAGATGGGGAAACAGTGGAAACAGTGCCAGACTTTGTTTTTCTGGGCTCCAAAATCACTGCAGATGGTGACTGCAGCCATGGAATTAAAAGACACTCCTTGGAAGGAAAGTTATGACCAACCTAAATAGCATATTAAAAAGCAGAGACTTTACTTTGCCAACAAAGGTCCATCTAGTCAAGGCCATGGTTTTTCCAGTGGTCATGTATAAATGTGAGAGTTGGACTGTGAAGAAAGATGAGCGCCAAAGAATTGATGCTTTTGAACTGTGGTGTTGGAGAAGACTCTTGAGAGTCCCTTGGACTGCAAGGAGATCCAGCCAGTCCATTCTGAAGGAGATCAGTCCTGGGTGTTCTTTGGAAGGAATGATGCTAAATCTGAAACTCCAATACTTTGGTCACCTCATGCGAAGATCATTGGAAAAGACTCTGATGCTGGGAGGGATTGGGGGCAGGAGGAGAAGGGGACGACAGGATGAGATGGCTGGATGGCATCACTGACTCGATGGACATGAGTCTGAGTGAACTCCAGGAGTTGGTGATGGACAGGGAGGCCTGGCGTGCCGCGATTCATGGGGTCGCAAACAGTCGGACACATCTGTGCGACTGAACTGAACTGAACTGAAATGTCCAAGGTCTGCCTGCCAATCACCAGAATTACATGTGTTCAAGACTCCCCCAGAGCTCCGTGGTGTTGGAGTCTAGAACTCCCACATAGGGTCGTCTGATTTTGGATGGAAGCCTAATTAGTTTTTAAGAAAGTCTAAAAAGAGGCATGCCTTACACTACTATGATATTGACCTCATTCTTCCTAGATTCATACTATTTTCATTTATCTCAGTTTTTTTTCTGAAAGGAATACTAAGTAGGTTACAAGTAAGTGTATATTTCAAATGCTGCAAAATTCATTAAAAATCACTTATTTTATTTTATTTTATTTAACTTTACAATATTGTATTGGTTTTGCCATATATCAACATGAATCTGCCACAGGTATACACGTGTTCCCCATCCTGAACCCTCCTCCCTCCTCCCTCCCCGTACCATCCCTCTGGGTCGTCCCAGTGCACCAGCCCCAAGCATCCAGTATCGTGCATTGAACCTGGACTGGCGACTTGTTTCATATATTATATTATACATATTTCAATGCCATTCTCCCAAATCATCCCACCCTCTCCCTCTCCCACAGAGTCCAAAAGACTCTTCTATACATCAGTATCTCTTTTGCTGTCTCATATACAAGGTTATTGTTACCATCTTTCTATTTTTTTTAATTTTATTTAACTTTACAATATTGTATTGGTTTTGCCATATATCAAAGTGAATCTGCCACAGGTATACATGTGTTCCCCATCCTGAACCCTCCTCCCTCCTCCCTCCCCATACCATCTTTCTAAATTGAATATCTTGAACATTAGAGCCACCACTCTATAAATCCTGATACTTTTATAAGACTTTAGCTGTTCATTCATTCTTGCTATAATCTCTGTCTCTATGGAAATGTTACCTGCTATGGACTGGCTATGCAAGTTTTTCAATTCTATTTTGTCTAAGCATAAGTGTAAGATTGGTTTCTTATAAATGTAGACTATTTATAGCCTGAGTTGTAATAGTCATCAAATATGTCAGATGAATGAATTGTTCCAATTTCATCATTATGTGTCTCTCATTTGGGTCCATGATGCTGAAAAAATACAAAGATCTGCATGTGTTATAATTAGAAGATAATGATAGTAGTGAGGGCAAAACATAAACTGAATGGAATAAATTTATGCTGAACCTCCATTTTTTTCCCCTGAGTGATATGTATCTTTTCCACATTATTTTATGCAAATGAAGAAACTGATTCAATAATCCTAGTTAAAATTGCAACCAGTGTGCTGTGTATTTTGCTGAGCTATCCCAATAATATTGCACTGGCTGTTTCCCAAACCGTATTTCACCCAGTCAGACTTAAAATATTGCTCTGCTCTGCCTTTATTCCTCTGAAGTGACACCTTGAAAGTGATGCCTTGTGTGTTATAGAAGATGGACTAAAAGTAGATTCAATAAACTGTCTGTCTAATTTATACCACACACAACATCATCTGGGGAGAGTGTGCAATAAGGCAAAAAGGGAAGAAATAAATAGTGCTTTTGGCGTTTCAGAAAGCAGGGGAGGTTTAGAAGCCATAGGGACTCTATTTGCTGTTTGTGCCTCAATTTCAAGAATTTTTCAGATTTTAAGTCTTTCCACCTACTTTAATTTGTACTACATCACAAATTCATCTTGAAAATATGTACTATCAAATTTTACCTTATTTTGTTTCCAGTGTTTCAAAACTGGGATATTCTTTAAATGATCTGTTAATTTAGAAAACAATGCAATTTTTTCTTTTAATATTAAGTTAAAGAGTCAAAGATATGTTTTACTTAATGCATGTGTAAAACACATTATAGCAATTATACATATTTGACTGGTTCTGAGATGAAGATATGATAAGTCAATATGTTATTCAAGTTTGTAATTCTCCCAGTGCTTTACAATGCATTGTCTCTGTTATGTTTATTTACCACTAATAAAAAATGATAAATGGTTATTTATCAGTAATGTTTTATTATAGCAAGGAGAAACTCCATTTCAATCTACAACACAATATATAATCAATTTTATAATATTTCAAGAAATAACTCATCATTTTCCTGACACATTACATATCCAAGTAGAAGATATAGGTGAAAAAAGAGGATACTAAAATTAAGCAGTTTAATAATTTCAAATATTAAGAATGACTAATTATATCAGTATGCATGCAACCAATAAACAGATTCAGAAAACACATTACTGTTCATATGTGATTTTTGCCAAAATCAGAAGTTATATTTTAAAGTACATAAATCTCACAAACGATGTTGATCTTACCACAGTCTTGTTTATCTAGGTTTTAAAAAATGGCCTATATGTAAGGACTGTATTTCTTGGTATTTCCAATTGATTGAGGATTTACACTGGATCATAAATTTGACCTTCCTTTTTGAGGTGAGAAATGCTTTATGATTCTCATATTCACCTTCTGACACCAAACTGTAGACATAAAATAGAATAAAACCATTGCCCTCAGGTAAATGTCATATTCTATGACCACATTTTTAGAAAGTTATAAAGATACTACAGGGAACATTGTAAAAATTTAAAGGATATATTTATTTATAGAATCAGTTTAAGAATTGATGCTTTTGAACTGCTATGTTGGAGAAGATTCTTGAGGGTCCTCTGGACTGCAAGGAGACCAAACCAGTCAATCCTAAAGATTTATTGGAAGAACTGATGCTGAAGCTGAACTCCAATATTTTGGCCACCTGAAGCAAAGAGTTGACTCATTGGAAAAGACCCTGATGCTGGGAAAGATTGAAGGCAGAAGGAGAAGGGGACAAAAGAGGATGAGAAAGTTGGATGGCGTCACTGACTCAATGGACATGAGTTTGAGTAAGCTCCAGGAGTTGATGATGGACAGGGAAGCCTGGTATTCTGCAGTCCATAGGGTAGCAAAGAGTTGGACATGATTGAGCGACTGAACTGAACTGAATGTTTTAATATGATCTATTTTGTAATTGATATAACTGAAGATAATCATGCTCCTCTAATACTTTATACATTGTAAGTTTTTAAATACTTTAAATGGTATTTGCTAGTTTAGAAAGATTCTTCTCAAAATGAAATCAATTTAGAAATTATTTTGCAACATGTGAATTATAATTCATATGTGCTCATTCCTTTTTTAAGATGAGTGTTTGGAAAATTTTTAATGGTTAAAAGGTTAAGAAGTCATTATATTTAACAGAAGTTATTTTTTATAAACTACTTAGATTTAGAAGGAAAATTGATTACTAAAATCAAGTAGTTTTTGACTTTGTTATTTAAAGGAATCTATATTTCACAGCCAGTTTGAGAGGGAGATACTGAGCTTTTCCATGTACCTCCTGCTCCCTACACATGCATGCCTGCCAAGTATCAATATACCCCAACAATGGTATACTTGTTACAACTGATAGGCCTATACTGACATATTATTATCACGCAAAGCCCATTGTTAACATTAGAATTCAATTTTAGTGTTGTATATTCTACTATTGATTTGGACAAATGGATAATGACATGCATGTACAATTATTGTTTCTTATAAGGTATTTTCACTGACCTAAAATCTGTTTAAAATACCTTAAAATTTTTTAACTATTATTTATTTCTAGGCAGAAAATATTTCATATAAGAAAAAATTTGATGAAGTTCTTTATCAATGAATGCTAATACATTAGTTTGTGTTGATAATATAATATCCTTCCACCCTCATGCAACTGACCTGGATTCCCCTGAGGTTGCTGGTAAATCTGATACTTAAGAATATCCAGCTAGAGTGGTTATTGCTAAAGAAGCCAGAGTAAAAGCCTATAGAAAGCTGTTGATTCTTCAGTTACCGCCTTTGTGTTCTGAAGATGTCTCACCATACCTAACCGATAAAGCAGATCTTTTTGCTGCATCCTTTTGCCTCCTTAAACTTACTCAACTTTAAGTGAACTCTAACCCACTGCTGTATTCAGAAGGGAATTCTGAAAAATACAGTCTCAGCATAACCAAACTGAAATTGAAAAATCTAACACAAATATAGTAAGATATAAACCTCATCATTTTAAACAAAATTATATAGTTAGTTTATTGCTATCTTTTTTTTTAATATAATACTTTATTTTTAAATAAATTTTATTTTATTTAACTTTACAATATTGTATTGGTTTTGCCATATATCAAAATGAATCTGCCACAGGTATACATGTGTTCCTCATCCTGAACCCTCTCCCCTCCTCTCTCCCCATACCATCCCTCTGGGTCGTCTTTTTTGGCTGTGCTGGATTTCCATTGCTGCTCAGGCTGTTCTCTAGTGGCAGCAAGATGGGCCACTTTCCAATTGCTGTGTATGGGCTTCTCACTGTGGTGGCTTCTATTTTGTTTTTTTAATTTTATTTTTATTTTATTTAACTTTACAATATTGTATTGGTTTTGCCACATATCAAAATGAATCTGCCACAGGTATGGACATGGAAGCAACCTAGATGTCCATCAGCAGATGAATGGATAAAAAAGTTGTGGTACATATACACAATGGAGTATTACTCAGCCATTAAAAAGAATACATTTGAATCAGTTCTAATGAGGTGGATGAAACTGGAGCCTATTATACAAAGTGGTGGCTTCTGTTGCAGAGCACAGGCTCTAGTGCGCACGGGCTTCAATAGTTTCAGCACATGGGCTTAGTACTTGCAGCCTCCAGGCTCCAGAACACAGGCTTATTTGCTCTGCAGCATGTGGGATCTTCCCAGACCAGGGATTTAACCAGTGTCCCCTGCATTGTCAGACTGATTCCTTACCACTGAGCCACCAGGGAAAACCTGAACCTCATTATTAATACTTCCTCTGCCTTGATTTCTATTGATGGGCCAGTTCTCTCTGCATAATGCTGAGTGAATCTGTCTACACAGAAGCTCTTGACTCAGTGTCCAATCAAGATTCTCACAGAGATAGAATGTGGGGCTCTGAGTCATCCACCAGCACTTTGAATCAGAACTCAGGAACATGAAGGGGTACAGAATGAGTACATTATTTCAAGTTGAAATGGGAATGCAAGAGAGAGTTGGATGAAACAGTGGACCCTGCATTACCTTTCTGGGTGCAGCAGACACAGAGTTTATATCAGCAGCTTTTATTGTCAAGAGTGCCTTGTCTAGTAGTCGACATGCAATTTGTGACACCTATAATTGGTAATTAATTGACTTTTATTGAAGGATTAAAACTCCATCCTATGGACTTCACATGGATAATAAAGGCTACACTGCTGTGGCGTCACTTCAGTCGTGTCCAACTCTGTGCGACCCCATAGACGGCAGCCAACCAGGCTTCCCGTCCCTGGGATTCTCCAGGCAAGAACACTGGAGTGGGTTGCCATTTCCTTCTCCAATGCATGAAAGTGAAAAGTGAAAGTGAAGTCGCTCCATTGTGTCCGACTCCAATGACCCCATGAACTGCAGCCTACCAGGCTCCTCTGTCCATGGGATTTTCCAGGCAAAAGTGCTGGAGTGGGGTGCCATTGCCTTCTCCAAAAGGCTACACAGCATGTGTAAATAAATTTAAAATATAATTTATTTTAAAATCCTTATGAACCTAAAACTCTAACATTTTTATTTTTGAATTTTTGAACATTTTATTTTTATTTTTGATTTATTGAAGTATAAAATCCATGCAAAAAATTGTACCTATCAGCAGATCAACATTTTTCCTCACTCACAACTGGCACACAGGTCAGGAATAGAACTAGCATTACTAGTAACAACCACAATCCCTGTGGTGTCTTTTCAGTATCTCCTGCTAAAGGATAAAAACTATGTGTAATTCTTATAACAGAGGTTAATTCTTCCAGTTTTTTTATCTTTATAATTATACAAAATATGTGCTTCAGCATCCGGCTTTTTCCCCTCAGCACCATATTTTCAAGTCATCCCAATTTTTGAGTGGCTGAAGTTAATTTATTTCCTTTGCCAAGTAATAATGAATTGCATAAATATATATTGCAATCATTTATCCATTCTATTCTTAGTGACCATTGGGTAGTTTACAGTTTCTTGCTATTAGAAATAAGTGAACATTGTACTGCATATCTTTGGTGGAAAAAAAAAAAAAACATATACATCTTCTACAGAGTATTTTCCTAGGAGTGGAGTAAAGAGGTCACAAGAAATGCATATACTGAGCTGTTGAACTGTAGTGCTTATTGCCAAGTCATTTTCAAAATTGATTTGTAGTGAGATCCACTTATGCAAGTTAGGTACACTTGGTTAATTATGTCCTTCAAATGCACTATATTCTCACTGATGCTTTTTTTCTGCTTGTTCTATCAGCTATTAAGAAAAGTGTGTTAGGTTGCACCACTATCTTTTAAGTTCTGTCAACTTTTGCTTTACGTAGATTATTCTTACAGATTTATAATAGTGATTCCTTCCTAGAGTATTGGTTCTTTATCATTATAGCATTTCTGTAATATCTCTAGCATCCCTTTCTTTTTAATGTATGTCAGAAACTCAGCTATGTTCAAGAGAACTGGGCTGCCAGGTGTTGGAATATCCCACTAAGACAATAAGCTAACATGAAATTAAAATTTAAGCCCTTAACTGCTTTGTCATTGTCTGTATAAGCAAAAAGGCTAAATCAGAGGAAGCACTGAGTCCTTCCCTCCCTCTTCTGTTCTGTTCCCTCACACAGAATAGTGCCGGTCGACAAGCACAGACATGAGGTTGCCTCACAGCAGATGAAGCCCTAAACAAAGGACTTCTGCAGTTTTATGGGCCTGAATGAAGGCTGGGCGATGAGGAAGGAGGAAGTCATAGAGAAGGGAAGAAGACTGGTTACTGAGTGAAGAAGAGAAGCACCTTCCAGTATACTCCTCTCCTGTAAAGACATCTAAGCAATGGCACCTGAAGAAAGCTTCCTCCAAAGACACCAAGTAAAGAAGCCTCTACATGAAAACACCTCGGTTGGGATGGCAGTGGTGTGCAAGAGTAGGGCTGGCTAGGAGATGCTGAGTCTTGACTGCAAGTCAGATTTGAGATGTACAATGCAAGTCTGATATATGTAGGCCAACTCTCCCAGTGGAGCCTGCCAGGTATAGCCTTTGTAAATGCCTATGATCAGGCCTGAAACATTGCACATAGGGCTGGACTCCTCAAGGATCAGATCAGATCAGATCAGTCGCTCAGTCGTGTCCGACTCTTTGCGACCCCATGAACTGCAGCATGCCAGGCCTCTCTGTCCATCACCAGCTCTCGGAGGTCACTCAGACTCACATCCATCGAGTCAGTGATGCCATCCAGCCATCTCATCTTCTGTCGTCCCCTCCTCCTCCTGCCCCTCAATCCCTCCCAGCATCAGAGTCTTCTCCAATGAGTCAACTCTTCGCATGAGGTGGCCAAAATACTGGAGTTTCAGCTTTAGCATCATTCCTTCCAAAGAAATCCCAGGGCTGATCTCCTTCAGAATGGACCGGTTGGATCTCCTTGCAGTCCAAGGGACTCTCAAGAGTCTTCTCCAACACCACAGTTCAAAAGCATCAATTCTTCGGTGCTCAGCCTTCTTCACAGTCCAGCTCTCACATCCATACATGACCACAGGAAATACCATAGCCTTGACTAGGCGAACCTTTGTTGGCAAAGTGATGTCTCTGCTTTTGAATATGCTATCTAGGTTGGTCATAACTTTCCTTCCAAGGAGTAAGCGTCTTTTAATTTCATGGCTGCAGTCACCATCTGCAGTGATTTTGGAGCCCAGAAAAATAAAGTCTGACACTGTTTCCACTCTTTCCACTGTTTCCCCATCTATTTCCCATGTAGTGATGGGACCAGATGCCATGATCTTCGTTTTCTGAATGTTGAGCTTTAAGCCAACCTTTTCACTCGCCACTTTCACTTTCATCAAGAAGCTTTTAGTTCCTCTTCACTTTCTGCCATAAGGGTGGGGTCATCTGCATATCTGAGGTTATTGATATTTCTCCCGGCAAAATCCTCAAGGATACATTGTATTAATATAGCTCCACAATGCTCTTTGTTTTTTGTGGGGTTTTTTGTTTATATTTATAACAAAGTACAGACCTTACTACATATTGGATCTGTCCCTTTAGTGCTAACCCGTGTGCTCTGTTGCCTGTGCTTAGTCCGGGTGGCTCTGATCTTTGTGAAAGAATGTCATCTACAGACTGAAATATAGAGGAGAACCCGTTCTCCAAGCTCTAATCTTTAAATATATGAAACTTTTAACAGAGAATAACATTCGTCTTCCTGGATGTTTATAGGAACACCTTGAAATGACCTACATGGATACTTGCAAGAACAAGGAATTCCAGCACCAAGAAATTTGCTACAGCTACCACAACCCCTCCCCTTTTAGTATAAAAGAAGCCTGAATTCTACCTCAGGGAAGATGGTTCTTCGGGACAAGAGTTCACAAATCTTCTTGGTCTACTAGCTTTCCAAATAAAATCACTACTTCTTGCCCCACAAGTTCTCTCTTGATTTATTGTCCTGTCATGCAGGGAGTATGTGGATCACAATAAACTGGAGAATTCATTAAGAGATGGGAATACCAGACCACCTGATCTGCCTCCTGAAAACTTGTATGCAGATCAAGAAGCAATAGTTAGAACCAGACATGCAACAATGGACTGGTTCAAAATTGGGAAAGGAGTACATCAAGACTGTATATTGTCACCCTGCTTATTTAACTTATATGCAGAGTACATCATGCTAAATGCCAAGCTGAATGAAGCTCAGGCTGGAATCTAAATTCCAGGGGAAATATTAATAACCTCAGATATCCATATGACACCACCCTAATGGGAGAAAATGAAGAGGAACTAAAGAGCCTCTTGAAGAGTGAAAAAGTTGGCTTAAAAACTCAACATTCAAAACACAGATCATGGCATCTGATCGCATCACTTCATGGCAAATAGTTGGGAAAAAATAGAAACAGTGACAAACTTTATTTTCCTGAGCTCCAAAATCACTGTGGATGGTGATTGCAGCTGTGAAATTAAAAGACACTTGCTCTTGGAAAAAAAGCTATGATAAACGTAGAGAGCATATGAAAAGGCAGAGATATCACTTTTCCAACAAATTTCCACCTAGTCTAAGCTATGGTTTTTCCATTAATGATGTACAGATGTGAGAGTTGGGCCGTAAGTTAACTGAGTGCAGAAGAATAGATGCTTTTGATCTGTGGTTCTGCAGAAGATTCTTGAGTCCCTTGGACAGCAAGCCGACCACAACAGTCAATTAATCGACCCTCAATATTCACTGATATTGAAGCTGAAACTCCAATACTTTCGGCACCTGATGCGAAGAGATGCCTTATTGGAAAAGACCCTGATGTTGGGAAATGTTGGGGGCAGGAGAAGAAGGGGGCAGCACAGAATGAGATGGTTGGATAACATCATCGACTAAATGGACATGACTTTGAGCAAACTCTGGGAGATGGTGAAGGACAGGAAAGCCTGGTGTGCTACAGTCCATGGGGTACAGAGAAACTGACTGAGTGAGTGAACAACCAGATGCAAAAAGACAGGAGAACTTAGACTAGGTAATGTATTAATGTGGCATCTTCTCCCCTCAATTTACTTTCAATATTTCTGTGACCTTATATTTGAAATATATCTCCTTTTCACTTCATTTTTATAAGTCCAATCTGACATTGCCATTGAATTACTTGTAGTATTTAGTTGAATTATATCTTGCATAACAACTGATGAATATATGTGTGTATATATATATATATATATATCACATATGTCAATTCATATAAAGACATATGAATTAAGAAACATCTTGAAGTGAATTTTCTGTTACCTTTATGCTCTTTACTTCAATTATAACTTTTTTTATTTCATTTTTATCTCTGTTAAACTATAGATTATACAGTGTTCTCTTGGAATCATGCTAGAGATTACAATGTGTGTCCTTGACATATTGCAATCCAATACAACAATTAATATTATTAATTATCCCTTGAAGAAAATGGGTATTTTTTACCCTTACTGCTTTTATTATTTATTCACCTTGTCTCTAGTATTCAGCACTTTCATTCTGCTGTGCCTGGTGTGGTACTTTTTTGCAGGTATTCACTAGGTGTTTATTCGGAGAAGGCAATGGCCCCCCACTCCAGTACTCTTGCCTGGAAAATCCCATGGATGGAGGAGCCTGGTGGGCTGCAGTCCATGGGGTTGTGAAGAGTCGGACACGACTGAGCAACTTCACTTTAACTTTCCACTTTCATGCATTGGAGAAAGAAATGGCAACCCACTCCAATGTTCTTGCCTTGAGAAGCCCAGGGATGGGGGAGCCTGGTGGGCTGCCATCTCTGGGGTCGCACAGAGTGGGACACGACTGAAGCGACTTAGCAGCAGCAGCAGCAACTAGGTGTTTATTATGCTTCTTGAATTTGTATAAGTTGCCTCCATTTTGAAAAATGCTTGGTTGTTATTGAGTATTGTTTCTGCACTTTTCATTGTCTCTTCTCACATTCCAAGAATATTAGGCTTTTCCACTCTTTTACACATGTCTCTCCCTGTCTCTCTTTCTCTCTTTCTCCCACTCTCTCTCTTGATTTTTAGGATGTGACTCTTTTCATTCCCACATAATAATGTTACATGTCACATTTTCTAATAACCTGTCTTACAGTGCAATAATAAATCTTCTGTTATATCTAATATGTTCTTAATGTTTTAATTGGATGTCAATGTTATATATTATAATTATAATTTCTAGAACTTTCTGTTAGTTACATGTGTAGTTTCTGGGGCTTCCCCGATAGCTCAGTTGGTAAAGAAACTGCCTGTAGTACAGGAGACCCCAGTTCAATTCCTTGATGAAGAAGATCTGCTGGAAAAGGGATAGCTTACCCATTTCAGTATTCTTGAGCTTCCAATTCATAAAGCAATTATCCAGTTAGCAAATATAATTATAGATTATAAATCTTCCAATTTTCTAAAATTCTACATTTTTCTGCTATTTTCTCTATCCTTTTCTACATATAATGATTATGTTACTCACAATTCTCTTACAGTCCTAATTGTTGTTCAATTGCTAAGTTGTGTCCAACTCCTTGCAACCCCAGGTACTGCAGCATGCCAGGCTTCCCTGTCCTGCACTGTCTCCCAGAGTTTGCTCAAATTCATGTTCATTGAGTGGGTGATGCTATCCAACCATTTCATCCTCTGCCATCTCCTTCTTCTCCTGCTCTCAATCTTTCCAGCATCAGGGTCTTTTCCAGTGAGTCGACACTTCTCATCAGGTGGCATAAATATTGCAGTTTCAGCTTTAGCATCAGTCCGGCAATGGCACCCCACTCCAGTACTCTTTCCTGGAAAATCCCATGGACAGAGGAGCCTGGTAGGCTGCAGTCTATGGGGTCGCTGAGGGTCGGACATGACTGAACGATTTCACTTTCATTTTCACTGTCCAGTGAATATTCAAACCTGATTTCCTTTAGGATCAACTGATTTGAGCTTTTTGGTGTCCAAGAGCCTCTCAAGAGTCTTTTCCAGCTCCACAGCTCAAAAACATTGATTCTTCAGCACTCAACCTTCTCTATGGTCCAACTCTCACATTCATACATGACTACTGGAAAAATTATAGCTTTGACTATATGGATCTTTGTTGGCAAAGTAGTGTCTCTGTTTTTTAATACACTGTCATCACCCCCACCCCCACCAAAGAGCAAGCTTCTTTCAATTTTGTGCTAATTTCAAAGTCTAGATCCTTTGTGAAATTCTTTATATTGTCTGTTTATACCCTTTATTAAAAAAAAAAAATCAGATTCCTCTGTCATTTGGCAAGTCTGGCAGTTTTATTACATCGAAATAATTGTTTATACATGTTGTGTGTATGCATACTCAGTTGTGTCCGACTCTTTGTGACCCTAGGGACTGTAGTCCACCAGGATCCTCTGTCCATGACATTTTCCAGGCAAGAATACTGGAGTGGGTTGCCATTTCCTACTCCAGGAAATCCTCTTGACCTAGGGATTAAACCGGGGATTCCTGTGTCTCCTGCATTGCATGTGGTTTCTTAACCACTGGGTTGTGGGGACTGAAATGATGACCTTTCTCTTTACTTGGCTGACTCTTCTGTTAGGCAGATAATGTGGTTTCTGAGCTCTGTGATAAAATTACGGACTCTGTTAAATCAAGTCTAGGCTTCAGTTTTTACCAGAATTCAACAACTTTACTAAGGGAAAAACTACTAATATTCAAGAAGTTTCCTGATTTTTTTTCCCCCAAAACTCTTCTGATCTCTCCTTCCCTCCATTGTATATATTTGGTTTTATGCTCAGATCCTTTACTCCCTGCCCACATACAAATCAGATAAAGACCACAGGGTAAAGTGGCTGTAAAAATCTGATTACTTCTATGAGATTCTTTAGTTTTATAGTACCTATAGTCTCAATCACAGCACTTTTGTATCAGTTAAAGCCAATATATTCTCTATTTGGGGGAGCATTCTTAATTATTACTGACTAGAGTACTTGAATGCCACAAACAATTTAATCTCACTTGTAAATTAAAGTTCTCATCTATGGGGCTTTATGGAGTCAATGTTTAGAGCACCCTCTTAAGCCATTAAAATTCAGGATTTAGCTGGCTGGTTTGGAGGATTCAAATCACTGCATTTTAAAATAATAATTCCTGTGATGCTCATCACAGATGTAGTTGACTCACTTACCTTTAAAATCTAAAATCTAAACTTTGACATAGATCTAATTCAGTTTATAGATCTAGTTTCACAGAAAAAAATGAGATTAAAATACAAGAGAGTTTTAAATCCTTTTGCTCCATTTTGCTTTCCACATCAGACTAAGCAAAAGTTATGACTAAGCAGCCCAACATTCAACTGAAAACTCTGATTTTAACAAGACAGTCTCTTCTAGATAAAGGTTAATCTTATTAAATTTTATTTTAAGCAACAGCACTATTACTTTTAGAACTTTAATATCTGGGAAGGTATTAGGATATGGACAGATCTTTCAATAATTTTAGTGTTGTTATTTTATTTTATTTGCAACTTCTGGGTATATCTACTGCCTTTACTTATGTATTTCTTGTTAACTTCTAAAATTTTATGATTTTGCCTGAAAATCAAAAACAAAATTTACATTAATTATAATAATGGTAACATCTGATGTTACCCTTAACTACAGATACAATAAAAATGTTAATTTGTAGGCTTTCCATGACCATTTATTTATATATTCCTGATCAGTGAACAAATTGTATAATTCTGGGTGCTGATAGCCTAGGTATGGATTGCTTTTAATCTTTCTGCTTTACATTTATGACATGACATTTCTTGGAACATACAATGTATTTTTGATTGTAAATAAAAGTTTAACTTCTTGTTGACTTTATGGGGCCATAATGTTGCCAACATCCGCTGGATCATCGAGAAAGCAAGAGAGTTCCAGAAAAACATCTATTTCTGCTTTATTGACTATGCCAAAGCCTTTGACTGTGTAGATCATAATAAACTGTGGAAAATTCTGAGAGAGATGGGAGTACCAGACCACCTGATCTGCCTCTTGAGAAATCTGTATGCAGGTCAGGAAGCAACAGTTAGAACTGGTCATGGAACAACAGACTGGTTCCAAACACGAAAAGGAGTACGTCAAGGCTGTATATTGTCACCATGTTTATTTAACTTATATGCAGAGTACATCATGAGAAATGCTGGACTGGAAGAAACACAAGCTGGAATCACCATTGCCGGGAGAAATATCAATAACCTCAGATATGCAAATGATACCACCCTTATGGCAGAAAGTGAAGAGGAACTCAAAAGCCTCTTGATGAAAGTGAAAGTGGAGAGTGAAAAAGTTGGCTTAAAGCTCAACATTCAGAAAATGAAGATCATGGCATCTGGTCCCATCACTACATGGGAAATAGATGGGGAAACAGTGGAAACAGTGTCAGACTTTATTTTTCTGGGCTCCAAAATCACTGCAGATGGTGACTGCAGCCATGAAATTAAAAGACGCTTACTCCTTGGAAGGAAAGTTATGACCAACCTAGATAGCATATTCAAAAGCAGAGACATCACTTTGCCAACAAAGGTTCGCCTAGTCAAGGCTATGGTCTTTCCTGTGGTCATGTATGGATGTGAGAGCTGGACTGTGAAGAAGGCTGAGCACCAAAGAATTGATGCTTTTGAACTGTGGTGTTGGAGAAGACTCTTGAGAGTCCCTTGGACTGCAAGAAGATCCAACCGGTCCATTCTGAAGGAGATCAGCCCTGGGATTTTTTTGGAAGGAATGATGCTAAAGCTGAAACTCCAGTATTTTGGCCACCTCATGCGAAGAGTTGACGCATTGGAGAAGACTCTGATGCTGTGAGGGATTGAGGGCAGGAGGAGAAGGGAACGACAGAGGATGAGATGGCTGAATGGCATCACTGACTCGATGAATGTGAGTCTGAGTGACCTCTGAGAGCTGGTGATGGATAGGGAGGCCTGGCATGCTGCAGTTCATGGGGTCGCAAAGAGTCGGACAGGACTGAGCGACTGATCTGATCTGATCTGAATGTGCCGTCCATTATTCTTTGGAACTAAAATCTGTCTTATTCTCAACCCCTTGGCATGGAGGCTAAGAGTATTCTGCCTTGCTTTAAATTTATCACATTCTTTCTCTCTCCTTGTCTTTCCCTCTCTTTGTTAACTAGTCATCTTTCTCTTCACATTGTTACAGATTCAGGCTACATTGTCCTCCAAATTGTATTAATCACAAGAAAATGTAACAGGAAAAATGATTCAATACAAACTATTAATGGGAGTGATATCAGAAAGATTGAAGAATGAAACAAAGTGGGGCCTTTAGGGGCTCCCAGGCATAGAGTCAATGGCACCCCCACCCCAGTACTTTTGCCTGGAAAATCCCATGGACGGAGGAGCCTGGTAGGCTCCAGTCCATGGGGTCGCTGAGCGGCTTCACTTTCACTTTTCGCTTTCATGCATTGGAGAAGGAAATGGCAACCCACTCCAGTGTTCTTGCCTGGAGGATCCCAGGGACAGGGGAGTGTGGTGAGCTTCCGTCTATGGGGTCACACAGAGTTGGACACGACTGAAGCGACTTAGCAGCAGCAGTAGCAGCAGGCATAGAGTCTTTTCTGTCCCCCATTTCTTGTAGGCAAGGCTCCAGTCTCCTTGACCTTCCCTGAATTCCAAAGGATGGATTCAAATAGTTGCTGATCAAAGGAGAAGCAGTGAAGAAATCACCTGAGACAAAATTAAAAGAATCAGAGAATCTCATCAAGACTAGGAGACTGACCACTTGACCTAAGATTAATGGAATGCAAGCCCTGCTCACATTCTAATATTATCAGAGACCCTTTTGACCCACTGTTATAAAACCCCTCATCAAATTCTGTGGGATTCAGACACATAGTTTCTCTAAGCAGAAGCCTGATTTGTCTCCCTTTGCCTGGAAAAGTAACAAAGATATCCTTTTCACTTCATTCAAAACTCTGTTTCCAAGATTTGAATTTATAACAGTGTACAAAGAGACACAACTTTTGGTAGCAAGAATAGGAAACACTACACTCTCCTTCAACCATGGAGATTAAATTTTGTGATTCAGGTGATTCAACAGCAACCTGTGGACCAAAATCCTTTGTGAGAAATCTATGAAACAGTTAAGAGACTCTTGCACCTCAGGCAAGCATGAAAACAGCTGCATCAAAGCCAGTAGGAAAAATTCATGACAGTAAAACTTGCCAGAGCCCTTCAGTTGGCTCAGTGTCAACATAATCAATAAGGCAGAAACCCAGTTCTCAGCATCTCCCTGAGGAGGGAAAGAGAAGACGTAAACATAAGTCCAACATTCAGACTTTTCTGGAAGTTTCCCAAGGGATCAGTTTCTATCTTGCTTGAATATAAATGCTCACAGGTAAAGGTGCCAGTCAGGGGCCAATGAGAAAAAAGATGACAGCTTGAACTATCATACACTGAGTCACCATTATCCCTCCTGCTGCTCAGTGCAGATCCCAAGGAAGAAAGCCTCAGGCTGAATGAAGCATGCCTGTAAGCAATTGTTCAGCTTCACGGAGCGCCGCCAAGGAGCTGGTTTCTGGCTCTTCTGTTTCAGAGTGCTGACAAGATTTGAGTATGTGCTGATAGTAGAATAGGCTGACATACCCTACAAGCTTCAGAACATACAACAGCAACAAAGCTGGGCCACTTATGTTGCTTCGAGGAAACCAATGTACAGCAGCTAGAAGCTGATACAGATGGGTTGCTTCTCCCATAGACAAAAAAGAGAAGAACGAAGCACTCATCATTCCAGCTATGGGTGACTGCCCAAGCCACTGCTTTTATTCTTCTCTCTCACCAGCCTCAGAGCACTGATGGGTCCAGGCATGCTTTAGATATCTGGGTCTTCTGGGAACAAAATGTGCTGGGAGTTTTTAGGTAGCTTCGGAGAACATGCAGTTCTGCACATAGACATCAGACAGAGCAGGAGATAAAGGGTTCTGGAGAAAAAAAAAAAAAAAAAAACTAACAAAACTTATCATCCAGTCAGAAATTTACAGGTAAAACTGCAAGGAAGACAAATACACAGAAAAATAGGGGACATCCTCACATTTCTGGTGAATATCTTCCCTATTAAAAATAGCCAGCAAACCTGGAAACTGTAGCTGTTTTTTGTTTGTTTGTTTGTTTTTTAAATGTTCAGTTCCCAACTCAAAGTAACAGGGCACACAAATAAAGATGGAAACTTAAAGTAACAAGATAAATCATCAGAAATTGACCATAAAGAAGCAGAAGTATATGCATTACCTGGAAAATAATTAAAAATAACTGTCATGAAGATGGTCAAAAAACTCAGAAAAATTATGCAGGAACTAAATGACAATTTCAATAAATAAATAAAAATAATAAATATAGCTGAACAAATTTTTGTGTAGGTAATGAAATAACTGAATTGAAAAGTTCATTAGGGGAATTAAACAGTAGACTTGATCAAGCAGAAGAATCATCAAATTAAAATATAAACCACCTGAAATTATGTAATCAGAGGAATAAAAAAGAATGAAGAGAGGCAAAGAGACTTACCAGCAAGCAAACCATTATGCCCATTATAGGAGCCCCAGAAGAAAGTGAGAGAGAAAGTGGCAGAAAGTTTAATTGTAGCTGAAAACTTCCTAGATCTGTCAAATGAAATGAATATCCAAATTTAAGAAGCCCGTGTGCGCATGCTAAGTCACTTCAGTCACCTCCATCTTTTTGCGACCCTATGGACTATACCCCGCCATGATCCTCTGTCCATAGGACTCTGCAGGCAAGAATACTAGAGTGGGCTGCAGTGGGCTCCTGCAGGGATCTTCCTGACCCAGGGATCAAACCCTCATCTCTTACATTTCCTTCACTGGGAGGTGGGTTTTTTTACCACTAGCACCACTTGGGAAGCCCTCAAGAAGGCAATGGCACCCCACCCCAGTACTCTTGCCTGGAAAATCCCATGGACGGAGGACCCTGGTGGGCTGCAGTCCATGGGGTCGCTAAGAGTCGGACACGACTGAGCGACTTCACTTTCACTTTTAATGGCAACCCACTGCAGTGTTCTTGCCTGGAGAATCCCGGGGACGAGGGAGCCTGGTGGGCTGCCGTCTATGGGGTTGCACAGAGTCGGACACGACTGAAGCGACTTAGCAGCAGCAGCAGCAGCAGCAAGAAACCCAGAAACCCAGTGCTGCTGCTGCTGCTGCTAAGTGGCTCGCTCAGTCGTGTCCGACTCTGTGCGACCCCATAGAGGCAGCCCACCAGGCTCCCCTGTCCCCGTGATTCTTCAGGCAAGAACACTGGAGTGGGTTGCCATTTCCTTCTCTAATAAGAAACCCAGTAGAGCCCAGTTATTGTGAACCTAAGGAAGAACACACTTAGTTACATTGTAATCAGTTTATCAAAAGTCGAAGAACAGAAAGTAAATTTTGAAAGCAGCAAGAACAAACAACTTATCATAAATAAGGGTGTCCTCATAAAAACTATCAGTGGAATAGAAGGAAATTATTTCAATATAATAAAAGTGATATGTGAAATTCCTACAGTTAATATTTTATTCAACTGGGCAAAATTAAAAGCTTTCCCACTAAGACAAGAAATGCCATGAATGGCTACTTTGCCACTTTTATTTAATATCAGTATTAGAAGTTTTAGCTAGAGCAATTAGGCAAGAAAAAGGAATTAAAGATATACAAATTGGAAAGAAAGAGTATTTATCTCTGTTCACAGATGGAATTGTCTTATAAGTTAAACAAGGAAACCAATTAAAAAACAATAAAGAGAACTAATAAAATATCAGCAAATTGGCAGGATAAAAACTCAATGTACAAAGTTATTTGCATTTCTATACACAAACAATGAACAATCCAAAAAAGATATTAAGAAAACAATCTAATTTATGATAATATAAAAAGAATAAAGTATTTCAGAAAAAACAATTGAGGAAGCAAAATGCTATGCTATGCTATGCTATGCTATGCTAAGTTGCTTCAGTCGTGTCCAACTGAGTACGACCCCATAGATGGCAGCCCACCAGGCTCCCCTGTCCCTTGGATTCTCCAGGCAAGAACACTGGAGTGGGTTGCCATTTCCTTCTCCAATTCATGAAAATGAAAAGTGAAAGTGAAGTCACTCAGTCGGGTCCGACTCTTAGCAACGCCATGGATTGCAGGCTACCAGGCTTCTCCATCCATGGGATTTTCCAGGCAAGAGTACTGGAGTGGGGTGCCATTGCCTTCTTCAAGGAAGCAAAATACTTGTACACTAAAACTACAAAAATTGCTGAAAACAATTAAAAAAGGTTAATGGAAAGACATTCTGTATTCAATGGTTAGAAAGCTTAATAGCATTCAAACATTCAGAACTGAAAATTATATACAGATCCAAAGCAATTCCTATCAAAATTCCCATTGCATCGAAGAAAATCACAGAATTCTAAAAATAAATCAATTAGATAAAACACTTTTCAGAAAGAAAAACAAAACTAGAGATGTCATATTCCTGACTTCAGAATATACTGTAGTCCTATAGTATTCAAAACAAGATAATATTGATATTAAGGCAGACACATAGAATAACTGAACAAAATAGACATCCCAGAAATAAACTTTTGCATATATTGTTAACTGCTCTGAAACAAGATTGCCAAGACTAAACAGTGGGAAAGAACAGTTTCTTCAACAAATGGTAGTGGGAAAACTGGATAGTCACAAACATAAGAATGCTCATAAAGCCTTGTCATACACCATATGCACAAATAAACTCAGAATATACTCAAGACTTGAACATGAGTCCTGGAATTATAAAACTCCTGGAAGAAAACACAGGTATAAAACTTCATGATGTTTACCTTAGCTATGATTCCCCATGTATAATACCAAAAGTATAGGCCTTATAAACAAATATAAAGTGGAACTACCTCAAGCTAAAAAACTACGCCACAAAGAAAACAGTCACAAAGATTGAAAGACAATATGTAGAATTGGAGAAATATTTGCAAATCATGTATCTGATAAGGAATCAATATGTAGAATATACAAACAACTCATATAATTCAGTAGTAATAAGCAAATGATTACTTACTGAGCATTTAGTACCATCACTTCATGACAAATAGATGGAGAAACCATGAAAACAGTGCCAGACTATTTTTTTGGGCTCTAAGATTGCTGCAGATAGTGACTGCAGCCATGAAATTAAAAGATGTTTGCTCCTTGGAAGAAAAGCTATGACCAACCTGGACAGCATATTAAAAAGCAGAGATATTGCTTTGCTGACAAAGGTTCATCTAGTGAAAGTTATGGCTTTTTCCAGTAGTCATGTATGGATGTGAGAGTTGGACCATAAAGAAAGCTGAGAGCCAAAGAGTTGATGCTTTTGAACTGTGGTGCTGGAGAAGATTCTTGAGAGTCCCTTGGACTGCAAGGAGATCAAACCAGCCAGTCTTAAATATTCATTGGAAGGACTTATGATGAAACTGACTCTCCAATATTTTGTCCACCTGATGCTAAGAACTGACTCACTGAAAAAGACCCTGATGTTGGGAAAGATTGAAGAGAAGAGGAGAAAAGGATGACAGAGGATGGGATGGCTGAATGACATCACAGATTCGATGGACATGAGTTTGAGCAAGCTCCAGGAGTTGGTGATGGACAGGGAGGCCTGGAAGGCTGCAGTCCATTGGATTGCAAAGAGTTGGACACAACTGAGTGACTGAACTGAACTGAAGTGAATAAGCAAATAACCTACCTAAAGAATCTGAGCAAAGGACTTCAATAGACAGTTCTTGAATGAAGACAGGGAAATGGCCAACAGGTATATGAAAATGTGGTCAGCATCCCTAATCATCAGGGAAATAAATACCAAAACCCCAAAGACTTATCATTATTAGGGTGACCATTATAAACACAAACAAACAAAAACCCAGAAAGCAAAATGTGTTTGCAAGATTTAGAGAAATGTGTACTTTGTGTACTGTTTATAGGAATGTAAAATAATCGGCTCTAAATAGAATAATTCCCCCACCCAAAATTAAAAATAGAGCCATCATATGATCCAACAATTCCACTTTTAGTTATTTATTAAAAAAAAAAAAAAAAAAACAACAAAACCTTAAAACACAATCTTAAAAATATATCTACACTCATTTAAACATTATGTCCACTACAAGGGGAAGAAACTACATAAATATGCATTAATTCATGAAGAAGTACAGAAAATGTGGTATATACTTAAAATTAACTGCTATCTAATCTTTAAAAAAGATCAAAACCCTGTCACATGGTACAACTTGTATGAATCTAAACTACAGTAAGCTAAGTGAAATAACCCAGTTACAGAAAGGAAGATACTGCATGATCTCACTTATGTAAGGTATTTGAAGTAGTCAAACTCATAGAAATATAAAATAGAATGATATTGTCCAGGGTTGAGGGGAGGGGAAATGAAAGTTGCTATTCAATGGATACAAAGCTTCAGTCATGCAAGATGTGAAGGTTCTAGTTATCTTCTGTACAATAATTCACATGTGGTTTATAGGATTGTTTTGTACACTTAAAAATGCTAATAGGGCAGAGATTTCATATTTTAATTATATTAGAAGAATGAATAGTTATTGGTATAATATCTCTGATCTCTATTTATACAATGTTTAGTCTTAGTCCCTATAGGATTACAATCATGTTTGATAACTGGTCAAGTCATGTTGATCCAAGTCATCTTTTTCAACATAAGTGCAATAGTGAATTTATTTTTCTTAGTTTTTGCCAGTGGTTTTCAGATTCTTCTCCTTACCACTGAACAAAAGATGTGCTTATATTACACTTGATTGTAAAATTTCTCAATAATAAAACTGAGGAGATAGTAGAGACTATATAGGATACATGAATTTATTTATATATACAGAACTCACTGTCTAAATGTAATTATCTAGTCTTTGCATTTTTAACTTTACCCAGAAATGTAGTCTGAAGAGACTTATAAAGAGAAATCCCAGAATTAAAGTGACTTTGGAACTTACTTTTTTACTTCTATCTTGAGATTATTACTAATAAACATTTAATTTAAAAGCAACCACTGTCTAAATTGCAATTACAATTTATATTTTTGTACCTGTATGTTTCAAGTTCTCCAACTGCAAGCACTTCTTTTAGCCATTCATATCATAAATTTACCTGTGTGTATTCATTTTGGGTGTCTCTATTCTGTTTCATTCTTCTGTACATCTATATTCAGTGTCTGTGTCATAATTTTTGATGTTATTTTGGAAAGATACAAACCAGTTAATCCTCATCCTATTAAATTTATCCATGCACTTTATGTAAGTTAGTAAAATCATCTGCAATTATAGAAAACACTATTTCTACAATATAAAAAAATTGATATATATGTTCATTCTACATTGAGGATTTTAGCAAATTTTCAAACTTTGAACATATTTTCTTTGTCAGAAAACATATATCTGTGTACTAATAAGTGATCATTTCTGATGTAATCCACCTGAAATTTTACCAAGCATCACAATTTTTTATATAAATCCACTGCACAGAAAGTATGTGTTTGTAGTTTGGCATGTTGAGCCTATATTCCAGAATAAAAGAACTAATCATTGCAAAATAGAATAAATAGATAGTATCTATCACAGCATAAAGAATATATGATTAGAAAAGAGAAATATACAAAATTAAAATCTGAATAAATGTCTGTATATGTATAACTGAATTACTTGTTATAAATTATACCTGAAACTAATCTGTTGTTATTGTTCAGTTGAAAAATCTTGTCCGACTCTGTGACCCCATGTACTGTACCACACCAGGCTCCTCTGTCCTCTACTATCTCCTGAAGTTTGCTCAAATTCATGTCCCCTGAGTCAGTGATAATATCTAACAATCTCATCCTCTGCTGCCTTCTTCTTCTTTTGCCTTCAAACTTTCCCAGCATCGAGGTCTTTTGCAGTGAGTTTACTCTTTGCCTTTACTCTTTGCATCAGGTGGAGACTTAGTTTCAGCATCAGTCCTTCCAATGAATGTTCAGGGTTGATTTCTTTTAGTATTGACTGGTTTCATCTCCTTGCAGTCCAAGGGACTCCCAAGAGTCTTCCCCAGAACCACAAGTTAAAAGCATCCATTCTTTGGTGCTCAGCACCTCTCACATCTGTACATAATTACTGGAAAAACCATAGCTTTAAATAGATGGACCTTTCTTGGCAGTGATGTCTCTGCTTTTTAATATGCTGTCTAGGTTTGTAATAGCTTTTCTTCCAAGGAGCAAGTGTCTTAATTTCATGGCTTCAGTAACCATCTGCAGTGTGTATGGTCCCCAAGAAAATAAAATCTGTCACTGCTTCCACTATTTCCACTTTTATTTGCCATGAAGTCGTAGGACCAGATGCCATAATCTTAGTATTTTAATGCTGAGCTTCAAGCCAGCTTTTTCACTCTCCTCCTTCAGCCTCATCAAGAGACTCTTTAGTTCCTCTTTACTTACTGACATTAGGGTCGTATCATCTGTATATCTGAGGTTGTTGATGACTGTCCCGGCAATCTTGACTCTGGCTTATGATTCATCCAGCCCGGGCTTTTGCCTGATGTACCCTGCAGACAAATTAAATAAGGAAAGTGACAATATACAGTGTTGTTGTACTTCTTTCCCAATTTGGAACCAACCAGTTGCTCCATGTCCCATTCTAACTTTTGCTTCTTGATTGGCATTCAAATTTCTCAGGACAGTTAAGGTGGCCTGGATTTCCACCTTTTTAAAAATTGTCAATAGTTTGTTATGATTCACATAGTCAAAGGCTTTAGTATAGTTGATGAAGCAGATGTAGATGTTTATCTGGGGCTCCTTTGCTTTCTCCATTGTCCAACAGATGTTGGCAATTTGTTCCCTAATTCCTCTGCCTTTTCTAAACCCAGCTTGGACATCTGGAACTTCTTGAATACTGGAATACTGCTGAATACTAGTGGACTGATTTTTAGAGTGTAACTTTGCTAACATGTGAAATTGTGCAATTGTATGGTAGTTTGAACATTCTTTGGCATTGCCCTTCTTTGGGATTGGAATGAAAATTGACATTTCCAGTTCTGTGGCCACTAATACATTTTTCAAATTTGCTGACATATTAAGTGTAGCACTTTATCAGTATCATCTTTCATGTTTTTAAAGAGCTCAGCTGTAATTCCATCACTTCCAATAGCTCTGTTTACACTAATACTTCCTAAGGCCCACTTGACTTTATACTGCAAGATGTCTGGCTATACGTGAGTGACCATATCATCATGATTATCTGGATCATTAAAACCATTCTTCTCTGTGTTCTTGCCATCTCTTCTTAATCTCTTCTGCTTCTTTGAGTCCTTAACTCTATCTTTTATCCTGCTTATCCTAGCATGAAATGTTTCCTTGATAGCACCAATTTTCTTGAATTGATCTCTCATCTTTCCCATTCAGTTGTTTTATTCTATTTCTTTGCATTTTTCATTTAAGAAAACCTTCTTACTTCTCTTCTCTGGAACTCTGCATTCAGTTGGATATATCTTTCCCTTTTTCCCTTGCCTTTCACTTCTTTTCTTTCCTCAGCTACTTTTAAAGCCTCCTCAGACAGCCTCTTTGCTTTATTGCATTTCTTTTTCTTTGGGATAGTTTTGGTCACTGCCTCCTGTACAGTGTTGCAAATCTCTGTTCTTAGTTCTTTAGGCTTCTGTCTACTGAATCTAATCACTTTACTCTATTTGTCCCCTCCACTGTATAGTCATAAGGGATTTTATTTAGGTCATTCCTGAATGGCCTAGTGGTTTTTCCTACTTTCTTCATTTTAAGCCTGAATTTTTCAATAAGGAGGTCATGATCTGAATCATATTCAGCTCCATGTCTTGTTTTTCCTGACTGTATAGAGCTCCTCCATGTTTGGCTGCAAAGAATATTATCCTTTTGATTTCAGTATAGTCATTTCTTGGATTGTTGGAAAATGGTGTTTGCTATGACTAGTCTGCTTTCTTGACAAAACTCTGTTAGCCTTTGTCCTGATTTATTTTGTCCTCCAAGGTCAAACTTAACTCTTATTCCTGATATCTCTTGATTTCTTATTTTTGCATTCTAATCTCCTATGATGAAAAGTATATACTTCTTTTTTTTTTTGGGGGGGGGGGTTAGTTCTAGAAAGTATTGTATGTATTCATAGAACTAGTCAGCTTCAGCTTATTCAGCATCAGTGGTTAGGGCAGAGATTTGGATTACTGTGACTTTGAATGGTTTGCCTTGGAAATGGAATTAGGTCATTCTGTCATTTTTGAGACTTTACCCATGTACTACATTTCAAACTCTTTCATTGACTATGAGGGCTATTTTATTTCTTCTAGTAGATTCTTGCCCACAATAGTAGATATAATAGCTATCTGAATTAAATTTGCCTGTTCTGGTCCACTTTAATTCACTGATTCCTAAGATGTCAATGTTCACTCTTGATATCTCCTGCTTGAGCATATCTAATTTACCTGATTTATGGCTTCCCAAGTGGTGCTGGTGGTAAAGAATCTTCCTGCCAATACAGGAGACATAAGAGATGCAGATTTGATCCCTGGTTGGGAAGATACCCTGGAGTAGCAAGTGGCAACCCACTCCAGTATTCTTGCCTGGAAAAGTCCACGGACAGAGGAGCTTAGCCAGATACATTCCATGGGGCTCCAAAGAATCTGACACAACTGAGTAACTGAACACACAATAGACCTAACTCTCCAGGTTCCTATGCAATATTATTCTTTACAGCATAAGGCTGTCATTGGAAGAATTGATTTGAAGCTGAAGCTCTAATACTTTGGTCACATTGTGCAAACAGTTGACTGCTTACTTATTGAAAAGGAGCCTAATCTTAGGAAATAATGAGGGCAGGAGGAGAAGGGGATGACAGAGGATGAGATGTTTGGATGCCATCATCGACTCAGTGCACACGAGTTTGACCAAACTCCAAGAGATAGTGAAGGAGAGAGAAGCCTGGTGTTCTGCAATCCATGGGATCACAAAGAGTTGGACACAACTTAGCTACTGAACAACAACAATGAATGCATTATTAGTTCTTTACAACCTCAAACTTTGACCACCAGACACATCTACAACTTAGTGTTCTTTCCAGTTTGGCCCAAACACTGCATTATTTCTGGGGCTATTAATAATTGCCCTCTTCTCTTCCCCAGTAGTATATTAGACACCGTCCAACCTGGGGTGGGGGCTCATCTTTTGATGTCATATATTTTTTGTCTTTTCATACTGTTTATGGGATTCTACCAGGAAGAATACTGGAATGGGTTGTCATTTCCTCTTCCGTTGGTTCCTATTTTGCCAGAACTCTTTACTATGACCCATCCATCTTGGGTGGCCCTGCAGGGCATGGCTTATAGCTTTGTTGAGTTATGCAAGCTCATTTGCCACAAGGTTGTGATCCATGAAGGGGAAAACTAATATAATTTTGTAAATCAACTATACTGCAATAAAATTTTAAAATATTAGAAAGATGGAGAGCAGCAGTATTAAATGTCACTGCCAGCTTTTTATGTCCACGGTTTGGAAGAAATCAAAACATATATGGAATCTAGAAAGATGGCACTGATGGTCCTATTTGCATGGCAGCAAAGGAGAAACGGACATAAAGAAGAAACTTTTGATCACAGTGGAAGATGGAGGGAGTGGGGAGACGAGAGAGTGAAATTAAAAAATATACATTACCATATGTAAAATTGATATCCTGTGGGAATTTGCTGTGTGATTCAAGGAAACCAAAGCTAGAGCTCTGTGACAACCTAGATGGGTGGGATGGCAGAGGGAGATGAGAGAGAGGTTTAAGAGGGAGATGATGTGTATTCCTATTGCTAACTCATGTTAATTTATGACAGAAACCATCAATATTTTGCAAAGTAACTATCCTCTAATTAAACATAAAATAAAATGTTAAGAAAAAAATGAGACAGAGAAGTTAATACTACCTTTGAAATGCTTAAATATATTAAGACTCAGCAGTCAAACACCAAATGTCAAAGGATGTCTGGATTGAAAGGTAGAAAAATAATTGTGCTCAGACTAGAACCAAAGTATTACAACAATTAAGCACTCTTAGTATTTAGTGAGATGATGCCCTTGCTACTTAAGTCTCTCTGGGATACTCACACATAAGAAAGATGAAGACGAGCTCATTTTGCAAAACTAATGTAACAATGATATCCAAAGTTTAGTAAGATTGTAGCTCCATATAATAATTAATTATAGACAAATCTCTGATGATAGCACATATATTCTCTTAGTTTCCTTAGATCTCCTTTAAATTTCACGGATTTTGCAAATGCTGTTCTCTTGGAATTCTCTTTCTTTTACTCCATAACTAATTCCTTAAAACTCCTCATGCCTCATCTAAAGTGTTTCTCATTAAGTGAGACCTTTCCCAATTCTGCCAAACAAGATTAGTTGTTCCCTTTCTTTTTCTTATGAATATTACAATTGAAATTAGATAGTGGGATTTTTGTTAAATCATCCCCTTTCTTAGTTAAATTTAAATCATGTGGGTTTTGCTTATAGCCTAATCTCAGGTACCTAAGCTAGTGTCTAGAATATAATTGGTGTCATAATAACAAATAAATTTTGAATAAATCAATTGATTAATGTGGAAATAAGTAGAAAACAAAAACCATACATACTCAAAATATGAATTGGTCACAAAATTATGTCTCCTTTCTCTAGTTCAGTCAGTTCAGTTCAGTCGCTCAGCTGTGTCTGACTCTTTGCGACCCCATGAATCGCAGCACGCCAGACCTCCCTGTCCATCACCAACTCTCGGAGTTCACTCAAACTCATGTCTGTCGAGTCAGTGATGCCATCCAGTCATCTCATCCTCTGTCATCCCCTTCTCCTCCTGACCCCAATCCCTCCCAGAGGACTACCACTATTATGACAAGTATATTAATAGATGAATAAATTACAGATGATGAATGAGAATGGAAGGAGAGAGGAGAAATTAATATGGAAGAAAGAGGAAACAGAAAATAATTTTAGCAAATTTTTATACATAGAGGGCAGTTGATTCATTAGTAATTTATAAATGTGTAAGAAAAAAAATGTATGTTTCATTTAGAAGCACATACTTTTAAAGTCAGTATTAATGGAAAGATTGTAAAATGTTCCTTAGTCTGTATAAAACTTTTCAATACTATGCAAATTTTTGTGTCCCTTCTGAATCTTGAATAAATTATGAAGAAAAACAGGAAATGGAAGTTTGCTAGTGTTACAAAATAATATTATTTTGCATTTCAATATCTTAGAGGAAGAGCTTGGCAAGTGAATTAAGTTGATTTAACTCCGACTTACTCACTTCTGTCATTCAATACCTCCTCACTTCAAAGCAATTATTTGACTTTAATATTGGTAGTTAAACAAACTGAAAAGTTTCGTAGATTCAACATAGTCATCTTTTGCTTGAACCACTGATCTCTGTTATTTACTACACTGATATTTAGGGCTATGGATTATAATGCACCAGGATTGAGCACGAGATTCTACACAAGATGCTAAGAGATGAAGATTTCGAAGGATTTTTCCAAAATATGCTTTTATTTATTATTATATTTTTAATGTTGGATTTTCTAATATATGCTGTTAAAAGAAGGAATGCTTCTCAAGAGACATACTGAGTGAATCAACCCACAAATCTGTGTTGCATTACAAAAGTTATTGCTTTCTCCTTATTTTGCTTTCTATGACCTCTTCAATCCAAGCTGAGAATATATTCCCTAACTTAGATGTTTTATTTTCATGGTATCGGGTAAAAGAAAAAGAAAATAGAAGACCACACATTTCATAAAATTTTGATGGCATATATCAGCTTCTCTCCCACTCCATTAGTGAACAATTTGTACTTCCAAATAGAAGTCAAAGGGGAAGGCATGTGTTTTCCCTTCATAGATTAGGTCAACAAATAAATTGGGAAAAATAATCCACATCAACCATAAAAATATATAAGACTGCATGGATTGTTTCCATACTGTAGTTTTTATGGATAATAACTCTATGTAAATTTGTAAGTTATTTTAGTCTTTTGTTGCGTATTTACATATTTTTAGAATAGTAGTAGTAGTGTTAGCTGTTCAGCTGTGTCTGATTCTGCAACCCCATGGACTGTAGCCCATGGATGAAGGGCTTTCCTTTGTCCATGGAATTCTCCTGGCAAGAATACTGGAGTGGGTTGCCATTTCCTTCTCCAGGGGATCTTCCCAATCCAGCAATCAAACCAGGGTCTCCTGCATTGCAGGCACATTCTTTAATATCTGAGGCACCAGCAAAGTCAAAGCTGGAACAGTTTCAACAACATGATATTGTAGATTTGAAATATAACCTCAAAAATGAAGCAAATATGTGTAACTCCATGGTGATACAAATTTTGAAAAAGCAAAAGAGAGAGAGGAGAAAAATCTTCCTTATAGAAGAATTCTAAATAATATGTATAAATACTCCCTATGGGAAGGGGGATTTAGTTCTTGCATTACTCCATGATACTAGCAAAATTTAGTTACTTGCTTCCAAAAAATATATATCAAAGAAAGAGGAAAACATCAACTTTGCAGTGGAGAAATCTGGCAATACTTTCTTGTCCAGTCAATGATGACTAATGTCACCAGTGGTGTCATGAGAATATCATGTAACCTTTGGCATGATATGATCAGAAAACCACTTCACTTCTGCTGTATTCTTTTCAAAAATTTTGTCGTAGAACTATTACTAGAAAAAGATACCGCTGCTATGCTGCTAAGTTGCTTCAGTTGTGTCCGATTCTGTGCAGCCCCATAGACGGCAGCTCACCAGGCTCCCCCGTCCCTGGGATTCTTCAGGCAAGAACACTGGAGTGGGTTGCCATTTCCTTCTCCAATGCATGAAAATGAAAATTGAAAGTGAAGTCACTCAATAGTATCCGACTCTTAGTGACCCCATGGACTGCAGCCTACCAGGCTCCTCTGCCATGGGATTTTCTAGGCAAGAGTACTGGAGTGGGGTGCCATTGCCTTCTCTGAGAAAAAGATAAGAAAGACTCAAATTGAAGGATGTTCTACAGGATATCTGGACAGTATCTTCAATTTATTTCAAAGTCTGAAACAGAAAGAGGACATTAATACTAAAAATTAAAAAAAGTAAAAACTGTTTTGAAATTCAATTCTGCTCTGGAGTTTAGGCATCAACAAAGCAGCAATGTCTTTTTTAAGTTTTGCCACATAGAATGTGACTATAATTTAGATTTGTCTGTTTTCAAGGGAAGTACTACAAGTTTTGCTCGTGTATTTTGAAGCTCTGTTATTAAGTGCATGGTACATTGGTTTATAATCTTTTATTGTATTTATAGTATATTTCCCATTAACAGGATATATTTGGTCTTATGTTTTGATCCAATCTGACAATCTTTTCTTTTCACTTTGGCTCCTACATCATTTACATTTCATGTTGTTTTTGATATTTTGGCATTGAAACATCTCACTTAAGTATTTGTTTTATATGTTTTCCATCTATTTTTTATTACTCTTTCCTCTTTGTCTATCTTCTTTTGAATAACTGAATATTTTCACTTTTTGAATTTATTTTGTTGTTACATTAGCCACAATTAAAAAAAAAAAATTTGCTGCAAATACCACACTATTTATGTTTTTAAAAAGCTCTAAAACATTCAAATAATTATTAAAATGTCATATGTTATACATGAATTTGCTATTTGTGGTCCTCTACTTCCTTTTTTTTTAAGATTTATATTTTACTCCACTATGTTCTTTCTTTTTGGAGAATGTTATTTTATATATCTGTAATGCAAGTCTGTTGCTGGTGAAACTGCTACCACATTTGGATGTGAGAAAAATTATTTATTTTCACATTCTTTATGAAACTTATTTCCATTAGGTTTACAATTCTTGGTCAACTTGGACAACTACTGAAACCCACCTGCCCTAGTGTCTGTGCTCCACAACAAGAGAAGACACTACAATGAGAAGCCCCTGCAGAGCAACTAGAGAGCAGCTCCCATGCTCTGCAACTAGAGAAAAGCCCATGCAGCAAGGAATACCTACCAAAGACCAAAATAAATAAACAAAATTTTTAAAAATACCCTATTCTCTGTGCCTTTCAATTGGGATACTTTATATTTTGTTGTCTCATTTTCATTAGTCCTTTTTTCTCTATTGTGTAATCTGGAAAATTTTATCAGCGGCTAGAAATTATGATTATTTTCTTGCTTGGTGCTAGTCATTTTTATATCACTTGGTGAGAAAAATGCTTCCATGGGCAAAAAGGGTAGAATCTTTTGAATTAATGATTAGATTAGACCTAATTAGAGACTGAGGTGGTCTATGCACAAAAAGAGTAATGAAGACAGTATGTCAGGCTTAAGAGGAAAATTATCAAGAGACATTGTAATGACACATGTAGGAATTTAATCTACATTTATATTTTCTTATTTTAATACATACCGAGATCATTATGTGGCATTAGAATAAGAGGAGAAAGAATGAAATATAAATTTAGAAAAGTGGCACAGAGCCTGTGATCTCATTAGTCTTGTCCACCTTTGTGTGAACCTGTGGACTGTAGCCCGCAGGGCAACTCTGTCTACGGGATTCTCTAGTCAAGAATACTGGAGTGTGTTGCCATGCCCTCCTTCAGGGGATCTTCCAGACCCAGAGATTGAAATGTATCTCTTACATTCCCTGCATTGGTAGGCAGGTGTTTTTGTTGTTGTTGTTGTTTTCCTTTTTACCAATAGGGCCACTTGGAAAACCCCAAGGTGTCCCACAAATATCCATACCTACCCAGTATCTTTGACTGTGAATTCATCTGGAAATAGGTATGTTATTTTATTCCATAATATCTTACAGAAAAATCTGAATGAAACTTTTGACCAATCCAAAACAAAATTAGTTATACTAAGATAATGTCATATTGGATTAGGGTGATCCTAATTCTATTAAGACATCCTGTTCACTCACTCAGTCATGTCTGACTCTCTGCGACCCCATGGACTGTACTGTGCCAGGTTTCCCTGTCCTTTGCTATCTCCTGGAGTTTGCTAAAACTCATATTCATTGAGGCCATGATATCATCCAACCATCTCATCCTCTGTCACTCTCTTCTTCTGACCTCAATATTTCCCAGCATCAGAGTCTTTTCCAGTGAGCTGGCTCTTTGCATCAGGTGGCCAAAGTATTAGAGCTTCAGCTTCAGCATCAATCCTTCCAATAAGTATCCAGTGTTGATTTCCTTTAGGATTGACTGGTTTAATCTCCTTGCTGTCCAAGGGACTCTTAAGAGTCTTCTTCAGCACCCCAATTTGAAAGCATCAATTTTTTGGTGCTCAGTAATCTTGATGGTCCAACTCTCACATCCATACATGACTACTAGTAAAACCATAGCTTTTGACTATACTGACCTCTGCCAGCAGAGTGATGTCTCTGCTTTTTAATATGCTATCTAGTGTTGTCATAGCTTTTCTTCCAAAAGAAAGAAAGCATCTTTTAACTTCATGGTTACAGTCACTGTCCACAGTGATTTTGGAGCCCAAGAAAATAAATTCTGTTTCCATTATTTCCCCATCTATTTGCCATGAAGTGATCAGACTGGAGGCCATGATCTTAGTTTTTTGAATGTTGAGTTTTAGGCCAGTTTTTTCACTCTCTTCTTTCACCCTCATCAAGAAGCTCTTTAGTTTCTCTTAGCTTTCTGTTGGTAGCTTACAGTGAAAGGTGTTGGATTCGTGATCTCTGAAGAAGATTTAGCTCTGGGACCAGGGACCAGACTTGATCACTCAAGACCTTTTGTGTAGCAGTTTTATTAAAGTATAAAAAGGGACAAAGAAAGCTTCTGACATAGATATCAGAAGAGGGACAGAGAGTGCCCCTCCTTGTTAGTTTTAGCAAGCTGTTTTATGTCTGTTAGAAGAAGGCAATGGCATCCCACTCCAGTACTCTTGCTTGGAAAATCCCATGGATGGAGGTGCCTGGTAGGCTGCAGTCCATGGGGTCGCTAAGAGTCGGACATGACTGAGCGACTTCACTTTCACCTTTCACTTTCATGCATTGGAGAAGGAAAATGGCAATCCACTCCAGTGTTTTTGCCTGGAGAATACCAGGGATGGTGGAGCCTGGTGTGCTGCCATCTGTTGGGTCGCACAGAGTCAGACACGACTGAAGCGACTTAGCAGCAGCAGTGCACAGATATGGGAGAAGGCAATGGCATCCCCATTTCAGTACTCTTGCCTGGAAAATCCCTTGGATGGAGGAGCCTAGTAGGCTGCAGTCCATGGAGTCTGGACTCCATGGGGTTTGCAGTCCATGGGGTCGCTAAGAGTCAGACACGATGGAGGGACTTCACTTTCACTTTTCACTTTCATGCATTGGAGGAGGAAATGGCAACCCACTCCAGTGTTCTTGCCTGGAGATGTCTGTTAGAAAGCTATTAATCAGATAAGAGAGACATCTCAAGCCTGAAGTAGTTTCACAAGGCTCTTCTCCCAGAATATGCATTTTTGAGATAGGATGGCATGAGTTATGTCATCCCCCAGCCATAAAACAATTGATATGAATACTGTCTTGAGCTATTATTAGCCCAAAATTTGAGAAAAGGAAAAAAAAGTTAGTCTTAGGTGGAACCGTTTTGAAGAAAGGCAAATTCCAAAGCAAATCCTTAGTTTCACTAACATAGCTTAAGAAAAACATTTCCATAGAAAAACCTCCTTTTAAGGAAAAAAAAATCTGACCCTTGTAGTTTGTCTCCTCCTGCTGCTTAAGGGAGAGATTAAAAAATGTCTGACATTACAGCCTATTTCTTCCATTTGGAGACCCCTGGCCTTCCTGCCTCTCACCCTCTCACTACCATTGTGGTGGTGTCATGTGCATATTTGAGGTTATTAACATTTCTCTCAGCAATCTTGATTCCAGCTTGTGATTCACCCAGCCCTGCATTTTGCATGATGTTCTGTGTGTAAGGCTTCTCAGGTATCTCAACTGGTAAAGAATCCATCAGCAATGCAGGAGACCCCAGTTTTGTTCCTGGGTTGGGAAGATCCCTTGGAGAAGGAAACAGCTATCCACTCCAGTATTCTGGCCTGGAGAATTTTTTGGACTGTATAGTCTATGGGGTTGCAGAGAGTTGGACATGACTGAGCATAGAAGTTAAATAAGCAAGGTGACAATATACAGCCTTGATTTACTCCTTTTCTAATTCTGAACCCATCAGTTGTTCCATGTCCAGTTCTAACTGTTACTTATTGACCTGCATACAGGTTTTACAGGAGGCAAGGTGATCTGATATTTTCATGCTTTTAGAACTTTCCACAGTTTGTTGAGATTCACACAGTCAAAGGCTTTAGCGTAGTCAACAAGCAGAAGTAGATGTTTTTTTGGAATTCCCTTGCTTTTCCTATGATTCAATGAATATTGACAATTTAATGTCTTATTCCTCAGCCTTTTCTAAATCCAGCTTTACATCTGGCAGTTGTTGGTTCATGTATTGTTGAAGCCTATCTTGAAGTATTTTGAGCATTAACTTCCAAGTATGTGGTGCTGCTGTGGCAGCTAAGTCACTTCAGTCGTGTCTGACTCCGTGCAAACCCATAGACGGCAGCCCACAAGGCTCCCCCGTCCCTGGGATTCTCCAGGCAAGAACACTGGAGTGGGTTGTCACCTCCTTCCCCATCCAAGTATGTGAGATGAGTTCATACCTGAATGGCATAGTGGTTTTTCCTACTTTCTTCAATTGTGCAATTGTGCAATAGTTTCAAAATTCTTTGGCATTGAGCTTCTGTGGGATTGGTATGAAACTAACCTTTTAAGTCCTGTGGCCACTGCTGAGTTTTCCAAATTTGCTGGTATATTGAGTGCAGTACTATAACATCATCATCTTTTAGGATCTGAAGTAACTCTGGTGGAATTCCATCACCTCCACTAGCTGTGTCCATAGTGATGCTTCCTAAGGCCCAGGATGTCTGGCTCTAGGTGAGTGATCACATCATCATGGTCATTCAGGTCATTAAGACCTATTTTTTATAGTTTTTCTGTGTATTCTTGCCACCCTTCTTAATCTCTTCAACTTCCGTTAGGTCCATACTGTTTCTGTCCTTTAGTGTGCCTATCTTTGCATGAAACACTCTCTTGGTATCTCTAATTTTCTTTAAGAGGTCTCTAGTCTTTTCCATTGTATTGTTTTTCTCTATTTTCATTGTTCACTTAGGAAGGCTTTCTTATCTGTCCTTGCTCTTCTCTGGAACTCTGCATTCAGGTGGGTGTATCTTTCTTTTTCTCCTTTGCCTTTTGCTTTTTCTCAGCTATTTGTAAGGCCTCCTCAGGCAACCATTTTGCCATTTTGCATTTCTTTTTCTTGGGAATAGTTTGATCACTGCCTCTTATACAATGTTGTGAACCTCCATTCATAGTTCTTTAGGCACTCTTTCTATTATATCTAATCCCTTGAAATAGATTATATCTAATCTATTTGTCACTTCCACTGTATAATTATAAGGAATTTGATTTAGCTCATACCTGAATGGCATAGTGGTTTTTCCTACTTTCTTCAATTTAAGTCTGAATTCTGCAATAAGTAGTTTATGATCTGAGGCACTGTTAGCACCCAGTCTTGTTTTGGCAGACTGTATAGAACTTCTTCATCTTTTCCTGCAAAGAATATAATCAATCTCATTTTAGTATTAATCATCTAGTGATGGCCATGTGTAGAGTTGTCTCTTGTCTTGTTGGAAGAGGGTAATTACCATTGTCCTTATAAAGAGGGGGAAATTTGTACAAATAAATACACACATTAGAGAACACTACATTATAATATGAGAAGAAACTGGAGTTATATCACCAGAAGCTAACAAATTTAAGGATTTTCAGCAACCATCAGATGCAAGGAAATAGTTATGGAACAGGTTCTCCTTCAGAGTCCCCATAACAAGAACCAACACTGAAAACACTTTACTTTTGGAGTAACTGACTTCAGAACTGTAAAAGAATGAATGAACATCTGTTGTTTGAGGTCACCCAATTTGTGTTAATTTGTTGCAGTAATTCCAGGAAGCCAATACACTTGCTGAGAAGCACTAGGGGTGTAATATGTTATGATAATTGTATGATTATTTCTCACCAGATAAAGATGTATTTTAAACATAGAGTAAGCAGAGATTTGGCACTTATTAGGATTGGAGTTTCAAATTTAGTTCAAAAGAGTGGCAAATTAATTGCTGATAAAGGCAAATTTGTGAATATTCTGATTGACAATTCAATTAATCGTGCAAAGTAGGTTTGGACATATATAAATTGAGAAAGAGACAAAGGTTATAGGATGATTATATTTTAGGTGGTGGGTTTAAATATTGAAACTGGATTGTTATCAAAAGTGTGATAGGCATATAGATGGTAAAATGATTTAAATTTATTATGGCATTTGATGTTTTCAAACTGGGGTGCTGGAGAAGACTCTTGAGAGTGCCTTGGAACGCAAGGAAATCAAACCTGTCAATCCTAAAGGAAACAACCCTGAATATTCATTGGAAGGAATGATGTTGGAGCTGAAGTTCCAATACTTTGGCCACCTGATTATGTAGAGCTGACTCATTGGAAAAGACCCTGATGCTAGGAAAAATTGAGGACAAGAGGAGAAGGGGGCTACAGAGGTTGAGATGGCTGGATGGCATTACTAACTCAATGGCATTTGTTAGAGCAAAGTCAAGGTGATGGTGAAAGACAGAGAAGCCTGGCATGCTGCAATTCATAGGTCCACAAAGAGTCAGACACGACTTAGTGACTGAAAAATAACATGAAATTTGATTACATTTATTGTTTTTGCCTCTCCTGATCTACACTCTGTCCTTCATGTTGATCTCTTTCCCAGGAGACTCACCTCCATGGGTAACATTTATGTTCTTCCTTACCTTCTGGGTACAGAGTAAGTCTGGATAACCCAAACTACAACTCACACTGAAGAAGATTAGGAAATGTAGTCTATGAACTCCTTTCTCTGTGACTCCTCTGCCTTACAGTCTTTGTTCCTCAACCCAGGGACATTGTTGTCTCTAAGAATCTGGTCTACATAACACATTCTTCTTCTTAGATTATCCCTTGAGATCTAGGAATAATATAATTTTATTTTTATAAAATATTGTTTCTTATTATAATTGAGTCTCTGCTACTTCCCTCCCATACTTTTTAATAGTTGTCATTTTATAAATAAATCTCCAATTAATTATGTTAATTTTAATGAGATTTCTGTTTATTAGAACCCTGACTGATACAAAGAGTATATTTTTATTGCTAAGGACAAAGTCTTAGAAGCAAATAAGAAAAGTAGGGTGAAGATTAGTGGTGGATAGAAGTTCTAGGAAATGTGTAGACACTATGTTAAGGAGCAAACTGTGAAGCTACTGAATCACCCAGAAATATATGCTTCCCTGGTGGTTCAGTTGGTAAAGAATTCACCTGCACTATGGGAGATCTTGGTTCAAGCTCTGGGTTGAGAAGATCCCCTGAAGGAGGCCATGGAAAACCTCTGGTATTCTTGCCTGGAAAATCCCCATGGAAAGAGGAGCCTGGTGGGCTGCAGTCCATAGTATCTCAAAGAGTTGAACACAACAAAGCCACTAAGCACAAGACATATAGCAATGAGAAATATTAAGAAATTATGGAATGAGATGGATACTGAAGATATGTGTAGCAAGTAAACACAGTCAATGACAAAACACATCTAAGAAAAAAGAAAAAAGTCTGGAACTAGCAATAAGAATGAAGTAAGGCATTTGGCTAAGCCTAGAAAAAAATCAGTGTGAAAGAAAGGAACCATGCTTTTAAAGGTTTCTGAGTGACATCTTTCCTTGAAGAAAGCAGGTTCAGAAAGGATGATAACATTCAAGGGATATTTTAGAGCTCAATGGAAATATTTCAAACACTGGAGTGGTGAGGAGTTGTCATCCCAGAATGTATGAATCTTTATCTTATGCTGCTTAGCATTTTTATGAAAAGTATGCTAAATGTCTAGTACAGTACCTGACATGGAGAAGGCAATGGCACCCCACTCCAGTACTCTTGCCTGGAGAATCCCATGGATGGAGGAGCCTGGTGGGCTGCAGTCCATGGGGTTGCTAAGAGTCGGACATGACTGAGCGACTTCACTTTCACTTTCCACTTTCATGCATTGGAGGAGGAAATGGCAAGCCACTCCAGTGTTCTTGCCTGGAGAATCCCAGGGATGGGGGAGCCTGGTGGGCTGTCGTCTACGGGGTTGCACAGAGTCGGACATGACTGAAGGGACTTAGCAGCAGCAGCAGCAGCAGTACCTGACACACAGGCAAGAGATAAGTAACTGCTTAATTGTGAATAAATTTCCAGAAAGTTAACTGATAAACACACCAAAAAAATGCCTAGGAATAATCTTAATAAGTGACATAATTGATCCATCAGAAGAACAAATCACAATTATCTGTAGCAGTAAAGAATAAATTTTAAATAAATGGTAAAATATACTACTTTTAGGTGGAAAGACCTGGAAGAACTTATATGTTTAATGCAATTTCAATAAAAAAAAAAAACACTAGTATAATTCTTTTAAAATTGAAGAAGTTTTTTGAGTTTATCTTTGCAGAAAAAAACATAAAGGAAATAAGAGCAATGATAACAATATTTTTATTGTTTAATGTTTATTGTTTATATGTTTAATGCAGTTTCAATAAAAAAAAACACTAGTATAATTCTTTTAAAATTGAAGAAGTTTTTTGAGTTTATCTTTGCAGAAAAAAACATAAAGGAAATAAGAGCAATGATAACAATATTTATAACAAAATAAAAACATGTCATACTTTGAATAATAATTCTCAGATTCATATAAATGAGAAAATTCAATGATACAATATTTGGTAGTGTGATAAAAAAGAGTTAGTAAAAGAATATAAAAACAAAGCAAACTAATACAGATTTATGTAGCAAAGATGATTATTTCAATTTAAGAACATAACACTGATCATGGTTTATGGCTTTTTAAATCTGTGATTCATTGTGAATATCTTTAATAAATATTTTATAAAAGATGACACATGTAATGATCAGAATAACCACATATGACACATTATGAAGCCTGACATTTAAAAGGATCAAAAAGATTACTTCTTGAAAAATAGTGGTAACCCATTTTTTAGGCAAGACCAGATTTTTTTAAGGGCAAATTTTTTCTATACACGTCATGAATAACTTATTATCTGATTAAATATATTTGCTATTAACAAATGTTTATGTATTAGAATGCATAATTTCAATGAACTTAATAGCGTTATTAAAATTATTTGTGTCTTGTAATGTTTCCTAAATATATTTTCAGGACTCGTTCTAGTTCAAGGTTGTAGTAAGAACCAAGTCTTGGATCAGATCAGATCATATCAGTCCCTCAGTCGTGTCCGACTCTTTGCGACCCCATGAACTGTAGCACACCAGGCCTCCCTGTCCATCACCAACTCCCGGAGTTCACTGAGACTCACGTCCATCGAGTCAGTGATGCCATCCAGCCATCTCAACATCTGTCGTCCCCTTCTCCTCTTGCCCCCAATCCCTCCCAGCATCAGAGTTTTTTCCAATGAGTCAACCCTTTGCATGAGGTGGCCAAAGTACTGGAGTTTCAGCTTCAGCATCATTCCTTCCAAAGAAATCCCAGGGCTGATCTCCTTCAGAATGGACTGGTTGAATCTCCTTGCAGTCCAAGGGACGCTCAGGAGTCTTCTCCAACACCACAGTTCAAAAGTATCAATTCTTCGGCGCTCAGCCTTCTTCACAGTGCAACTCTCACATCCATACATGACCACAGGAAAGACCATAGCCTTGACTAGGTGAACCTTTGTTGGCAAAGTAATGTCTCTGCTTTTGAATATGCTATCTAGATTGGTCATAACTTTCCCTCCAAGGAGTAAGTGTCTTTTAATTTCATGGCTGCAGTCACCATCTGCAGTGATTTTGGAGCCCAGAAAAATAAAGTCTTACACCATTTCCACTGTTTCCCCATCTATTTCCCATGAAGTGATGGGACCAGATGCCATGATCTTCGTTTTCAGAATGTTGAGCTTTAAGCCCACTTTTTCACTCTCCACTTTCATCAAGAGGCTTTTTAGTTCCTCTTCACTTTCTGCCATAAGGGTGGTGTCATCTGCATAGCTGAGATTATTGATATTTCTCCTGGCAATGATTCCAGCCTGTGCTTCATCCAGCCCAGTGTTTCTCATGATGTACTCTGCATAAAAGTTAAATAAGCAGGGTGACAATATACAGCCTTGACGTACTCCTTTTCCTATTTGGAACCAGTCTGTTGTTCTATGTCCAGTTCTAACTCTTGCTTCCTGACCTGCATACAGATTTCTCAAGAGGCAGATCAGGTGGTCTGGTATTCCCATCTCTTTCAGAATTTTCCAGTTTATTGTGATCCACACAGTCAAAGGCTTTGGCATAGTAAATAAAGCAGAAATATATGTTTTTGGATAGAAAATTCTAAAAACTAAGTGTTGTTAATGAGGTAATATGTGAAGATCATTGCTTAATAAAATTTAGTATTTTCTGGAATATTTATTTCTAATCCAGAATATCTTCACACTATTTTTACACATTGCATTTTAGGTTCAGCATAATACTGTGTTTTCATCACCTGGAAACATTTCTGCATATATTTATCCTCCTTACAGATCTGTGGTATAGGAAGAGAAGCTCTGCTTCAAGAGCAGACTTGCAGTCCAGTCGGAGTGAGTCTTTTCCAAAGTCTTATTCTGGGGTCCAGACTGCAGGAGCAGGAATGTTCTTTTCTTGACAGAGTTATAAGCTCCCATAGAGATGAAGGTAAACTTTTAATGAGATCTTGGGATCAACCCACTGTCACTTCTGTTGAAGCTGGTCACTTGAAAAAGCCCCGAGTCAGTGAGCTGTGGAGATATTTTTTTCTCCAGAGGTGAGGTAAGAAAAAATGAAAATTTGATTTAAAATACATAATCTTACACAATTATCTCATCAAATATAATTACTTGGGTTTAATTGAGTAATCAAGCTGAAACCAACTTGCCGTTCCTGAATAAGTAGTTTTTCAAAATCAAATTACATTAACACAGATACTACTACTACTATTACTACTAAGTTACTTCAGTCATGTCCAACTCTGTGCGACCCCACAGACGGCAGCCCACCAGGCCTCCCCATCCCTGAGATTCTCCAGGCAAGAACATTGGAGTGGCTTGCCATTTCCTTCTCCAATGCATGAAAGTGAAAAGTAAAAGTGAAGTCGCTCGGTCGTGTCCGACTCTAGCGACCCCATGGACTGCAGCCTACCAGGCTCCTCCTTCCATGGGATTTTCTAGGCAAAAGTACTAGAATGGGGTGCTATTGCCTTCTCTATAACACAGATAAGGTGTGCTTAAATAATGAAAATTGTTCAAGTAGTATCAATAAATAATCTTACTGTTTTAAAGTAACATATCACTAAATATACCTTAAATATTGTTAGAAATAGAATAAATTAAAACTATTTGGGGGAAATAAGACCTACTGTCTTACTTGGGTTTCTCTTACCTCGGGCGTGGGGTACCTCATCCCGGCTGCTCCTGGCTGCTCCCGGCCAGCGAAGCACAGCCATTGCACCTTACCTTGGACGAGGGGTCTCTCCTCACCGCCGCCCTTCCTGACCTCGGTCGTGGGGTAGCTCTTCTCCGCCTTGCTTAGTGCGCTGGCCCTCACCGCCATCCTTCCTCGGTCGTGGGGTAGCTCCTCTTGGCCGCGCTCTTAGTGCGCGACGCAGCCGGCGGGGCGCTCTTAGTGCGCGACGCAGCCGGCGGGGCGCTCTTAGTCCATTCTGAAGGAGATCAATCCTGGAATTTCTTTAGAAGGAATGATGCTAAAGCTGAAACTCCAGTATTTTGGCCACCTCATGCGAAGAGTTGACTCATTGGAGAAGACTCTGATGCTGGAAGGGATTGAGGGCAGGAGGAGAAGGGGACGACAGAGGATGAGATGGCTGGATGGCATCACTGACTCGATGGATGCGAGTCTGAGTGACCTCCGGGAGCTGGTGATGGACAGGGAGGCCTGGCGTGCTGCAGTTCATGGGGTCGCAAAGAGTCGGACAGGACTGAGCGACTGATCTCTCTCTTTCTCTCTCTCTGGGGGAAATAATTTAAGGAAACAAATTGGAAAGATCTCAAGGTATATTTGAGAAATTCAAGGACTCACACTAATTGTACTTAACTATAAAAGGGCTTCTGTTATATGACATTACTGGCAGAACTTGGGTTTCCCAGGTGGCTGAAAAAGTAAAAAATCCACTTGCAGTGCAGGAGATACAGGAAATGCAGGAGATGTAGGAAACATAGGAGACTTAGATTTGTTCCCTGGATAGGAACATACCCTGGAGGAGGATATGGCAACCCACTCCAATATATATTGCCTAGACCTTCCTATGGATAGAGGAGCCTGGCACACTATAGTCCATGGGATCACAAAGAGTTGGACACAATTGAAGCAACTGAGCATGCATGCATGCTTTGGCAGACTGTATAAAAACTATATGAACATTTTTCACAATTATTTCCACTTATTAAATATCTAAAGAAAAGTTACAATTGTATTATTTTATCTGTTGCTATTATCTGGAGACAAAAATCTGATTGTATACTTCCAACTTTATTTTCTGCATAGTGTGTTCAACCAGAAAGGCACCAGCTTACTGTTCATGGCAGATTAGAGAGCCAGAGCCTGTGGCTATAGCCTCTCTCAGCACTGACAGAGCTGAAGATGGAAGGCTATTGACAGAAAAATCAATCCCATTAGCTTCTCCATTTGTGTGAACATTGATAAACTTTTGAGCTATAATAGGTTCATCATGCAGATGGGATAACAATCAAGGATTAGAATGTGGCCCCCTCTCTTCTAAAACATCTATTAAATTTCCATTAAACATTTCCTGTGGCACTCTCTAATTCAGCAACATGTCTTCTCCCTAATACTCACTTTCCTTATGCTGTTTGAATGATAGTACAAATGTTAAAAGCAGATAAGCCCTGTCAACTATAAATCAAAACAATTACAATTTCAGAATTAAAGACATTACTTCCCTCCAAAAAGAAAAATCAAATACATAGCTGATTTACAGACACAAAGGATTGGAAAATAGATGATGAAAGTTGTATTCCTTTCTGCATATTTAAATCTTAGCTCTTTACAAGTTGTCTAAATGCATATATTTTCAGCAAAATTATATGAAGAATGTCATTGCATTACCATAAGAACACAATAAAACTAAGCTTTTAAAATATGGAAGTTGTTTTCTTTATCATAGAGAGGATCTTAGAAACCCAATAAATAAAGTGACTACAAAATTGTTTTGATATTTGTCTCTATTTTAAGGCTTTAGACTCTATTGAGATTTTGTAAATGAATAATACACCGTTTTTATTGGGCTTTCCTAATGGTTCAGACAGTAAAGAATCCACCTGTCATGCAGGAGACCTAGGTTTGAAAAATAAATTGGGAATTACTCTATTTTAAAACCTAAAAGAAAAATTACCATAAATATATAATATTACAAAATAAATTTAAGCAATTTTAAAGTGTTAAGTGTAATTGAAAATTAACAATCAAAAATATATTTAATTACTCAGGAACTTGAAAAAAATCAATATAAAGACATATTGAATTAGAAATCAATTACAACTATATTACATACAGAGCTTCCCAGGTGTCACTAGTGGTAAAGAACCCCTGTCTGTGCAGTAGATGTAAGGTTCTATCCCTGGGTCAGGAAAATACCTTAGAGAAAGGCGTGGCAATCCACTCCAGTACTCTTGCCTGGAGAATCCCATGGACAGAGGAGACTGATGGACCACATACAGTTCATGGTGTTGCAAAGAGTCAGACACAACTGAAGCAACAGCACAGCACAGCACATATCACATACAGTTTACGATGTGTATATAAATGCATATATTAAAAAATAAAGATAAAAATGAGTAATATAGTAATCCTACCAAAAAGAAAATGGAAGAAGAACAAAACAAATAGATGGAAGTGTGAGTAGTTAAAAATGTATAAGTTTTTAAGATAATTCCCTAAAATACATAGTAAAATAAAAAATTACACATATACACTAAAGTGAAGAAAGAGAGGCTTAATATTTATTTTTTAAAGATATATATTTATATATTTTCCTTAAAATATTTTCTTTAAAAATATTTCTATAAATTGTAAAAGTATCTCTTAACCAATTACATAATGGCTCTGTATAACTTGTTATAAGGATTTTATTTGCTTAGTGCTATTCAAGGAACCATCAATTAATTAATGTATGAAGTAAGCAATTAATTATCTACTATTCAGCATTGAGAGTTGAAAAACATATGTCAGGGGAAACTTGATTGAGGTCAGGGAGTTAGGAAACATGACTGACAACATGGGTCTAAGGAGAAGTTTTTTGGTGAGGATATCCACATTCATGTAGTGAAGATGGCTTAAAGTTGCTAGAAATATTTTATCTTTACTGCTGAATCTTACATGTCTTTCTATTTATCTAACCAGGTTATTTTGTGGGTGTTAAGAAATCAATTCTAAAAATTGTATGAAAAGAAAAGAGACCCAGAATATCCCAAACTATATTAAAGAAGAACAAAGTCAGAAGATAGACACCACCTAACTACAAGATTTACTAAAAGCTACAATAATGAAGATAGTGTAGTATTGCTAAAAGAATTGAAAAGGAGATGAGTAGATCAAAATAGAGAGCTAAGAAATATCAACAAAATAATTTTAATTTTTTTTTTCTGTGACATACAGCTTAAAATAAGACTTGATCTCTAGTTGGTGAAACTTTGTGTTATTGATTACATCCACTCTTGTGTTTAAAATTGAAAAAAAAAAAATAAACTATTTTGATGCAGTTATGTTTGTTTTGGATCTCTCAGACTTTATTGGTTCTGTGTGACTTCTTCTGAGTTTTCTGACTCAAGATGTAATGCCATGCCCTCTATCAGTACAAAAGATCATCCCTCTTAACTCTTCTTTTTATTAACTATTTGATTCAACAAAGGTTTAAAAAAAAAAAAAAGGTAACCATTATGAAATCTTACAGTGTGCTGCATATCATTCCAAATACTTTGCATGTATTATTAATCAACTAGCTAGAAAAACCCAAGTGGGATAGATGCTATTGTTTTTCTCCATTTTAGTAAAGAAACTAAAGAAATATCTGCAATTTACTTGACATTGTATTCATTTTCATTGACAAAGCTTGATTGATATTTATTCTACCAGTTTTGATACTCTTAACTAATTTGTTATGGAGTGTTATGGAGGATGAATCAGTGCTTACTGAGATTATGGAGTCGAGGACAATATTGTACCACATATTAGAATAGCTCTCATATGCATACAAAAGCCCAAATACATAAATGTATTCATATGGAAATGTCATATTTGACATAACAGAACATTTATGAAAATGTGCTTATGTTTCATATTTTGTAAAAATCTACATCAGATAGTCTAATCTCATATAGAGTTTATTCACTTCAGTTCAGTCACTCAGTTGTGTCTCATGGGCTGCAGCACACCAGGCTTCCCTGACCATCACCAGCTCCTGGAGCTTACTCAAACTCATGTCCATAGCATCAGTGATGTCTTCCAACCATCTCATCCTCAGTTATCCCCTTCTCCTCCTGCCTTCAATCTTTTCCAGCACCAGGATCTTTTCCAATGAGTCAGTTCTTCACATCAGGTGGCCAAATTATTGGAGCTTCAGCTTCAGCATCAGTCCTTCCAATGAATATTCAGGACTGATCTTCTTTAGGATGGACTTGTTGGATCTCCTTGCAGTCCAAGGGACTCTCAAGAATCTTCTCCAACACCACAGTTCAAATGCATCAGTTCTTCAGGGCTCAGTTTTCTTTATAGTCCAACTCTTACCTCCATATATTTGACTAGATTGATTTCTTCAGAAAGTTCAAAATATTTTCCAGTATCTGAAGCTCCATTTATAAATGAGGTCAGTGTTGCCAATGTGGATATGAACTTAGTTAAGGCACACACCATTTTTATATCCTGTAGCAATATACAAAGTTGATTATACACTTGGTTGCTTTATCATGCTATAGAAAGTGAAGTGGCTCAGTTGTGTCCGACTCTGCAACTCCATGGACTGTAGTCTACCATGGTCCTCCATCCAGGGGATTTTCCAGGCAAGAATACTGGAGTGGGTTGCCATTTCCTTCCCCAGAGGATCTTCCTGACCCAGGGATCGAACCCAGGCCTCCCACATTGTAGGCAGATGCTTTACTGTCTGAGCCACCAGGGAAGTCTTATCACACTATAGGTGCAACTATAGATAATTATATGCCAGAAAATTTGGAAAACTCAGCAGTGGCCACAAGATTGGAAAAGGTCAGTTTTCATGCCAATCCCAAAGAAAGGCAATACCAAAGAGTGCTCAAACTACCGCACAATTGCACTCATCTCACACGCTAGTAAAGTAATGCTCAAAATTCTCCAAGCCAGGCTTCAGCAATATGTGAACCGTGAACTTCCTGATGTTCAAGCTGGATTTAGAAAAGGCAGAGGAACCAGAGATCAAATTGCCAACATCCGATGGATCATCAAAAAAGCAAGAGAGTTCCAGAAAAACATCTATTTCTGCTTCATTGACTATGCCAAAGCCTTTGACTGTGTAGATCACAATAAACTATGGAAAATTCTGAGAGAGATGGGAATACCAGACCACCTGATCTGCCTCTTGAGAAATCTGTATGCAGGTCAGGAAGCAACAGTTAGAACTGGACATGGAACAACAGACTGGTTCCAAATAGGAAAAGGAGTACATCAAGGCTGTATATTTTCACCCTGTTTATTTAACTTATATGCAGAGTACATCATGAGAAATGCTGGACTGGAGGAAACACAAGCTGGAATCAAGATTGCTGGGAGAAATATCAATAACCTCAGATATGCAGATGATACCACCCTTATGGCAGAAAGTGAAGAGGAACTAAAAAGCCTCTTGATGAAAGTGAAAGTGGAGAGTGAAAAGGTTGGCTTAAAGCTCAACATTCAGAAAACAAAGATCATGGCATCTGGTCCCATCACTACATGGGAAATAGATGGAGAAACAGTGGAAACAGTGTCAGACTTTATTTTTCTGGGCTCCAAAATCACTGCAGATGGTGACTGCAGTCATGAAATTAAAAGACGCTTACTCCTTGGAAGGAAAGTTATGACCAACCTAGATAGCATATTCAAAAGCAGAGACATCACTTTGCCAACAAAGGTTCGCCTAGTCAAGGCTATGGTCTTTCCTGTGGTCATGTATGGATGTGAGAGCTGGACTGTGAAGAAGGCTGAGCGCCGAAGAATTGATGCTTTTGAACTGTGGTGTTGGAGAAGACTCTTGAGAGTCCCTTGGACTGCAAGGAGATCCAACCGGTCCATTCTGAAGGAGATCAGCCCTGGGATTTCTTTGGAAGGAATGATGCTAAAGCTGAAACTCCAGTATTTTGGCCACCTCATGCGAAGAGTTGACTCATTGGAGAAGACTCTGATGCTGTGAGGGATTGAGGGCAGGAGGAGAAGGGGACGAAAGAGGATGAGATGGCTGGATGGCATCATTGACTCAATGAATGTGAGTCTGAGTGACCTCCAAGAGCTGGTGATGGATAGGGAGGCCTGGCGTGCTGCAGTTCCTGGGGTCGCAAAGAGCCGGACACGACTGAGCGACTGATCTGATCTGATAGATAATTAGGGATAAAAGCTCATGCTTGTATGTTTTCTGGATGATAGTATAACAAGTCTGAATCCATCAGAAACCAGGCTTATGCTGTTTCTTAATATTTTACTCCTGTCTTCCCACATCACTCTGGTTTAAAATCCAACACTCTTACATTGTCCTACAAGGTTATCACAATTAAAATCCTCCAAAACATATTAATACTGGTTGAACATAACCTGTTATCTTCCCTTTCTCACTTCATTCAGCACCTTGGTCTTCCTTTCTGTTTGTCCCTCACTATGAGCAAAATACTGACTCATTTACCTAGGATAAACGGTCTTCTTTAAATAGCTGTCTACTTGGCTTCTGTACTCAATTCCTTTACTTGTTTGATAGACTGTCAACTGCCCAGTGAGGGATAACTGATAACTCTACTTAAAATTGAAAGTGGTCCCCAACTTTCAATATCCTCCTTGGCTTGATTTTCTCTTAGCACCCATTGTTTCATTATTTTTTATTACACTTACGTTTGTCTTGCTGTACTAAAGTATAAGCACAATGAAGACAACATTTACTCTTTTTCTACTTTGTTTGCTATTTATTATTATCTTTATTATGTCTAGCACCAAGTGGTACTCTTGGAGAAGGCAATGGCAACCCACTCTAGTACTCCTGCCTGGAAAATCCCAGGACAGAGTAGCCTGGTAGGCTGCAGTCCATGGGGTCGCTAAGATTTGGACACGACTGAGCGACTTCACTTTGACTTTTCACTTTGCTGCATTGGAGAAGGAAATGGCAACCCACTCCAGTGTTCTTGCCTGGAGAATCCCAGGGACGGAGGAGCCTGGTGGGCTGCTGTCTGTGGGGTTGCACAGAGTCGGACACGACTGAAGCAACTTGGCAGAAAGTGGTACTCAATAAAACTTGAATGAATAGTTTACACTAAATATTCTAAGTAATATAGGAAAAAATGTATTTGTGTAACCAAAATAAATTCACAGATGCTCAAACACCTATAATATACATTTACTTTAAATTATTAGGATTTATTTTCTTAATTCATTGAGTAAGCTATTAGTAATAGTATTAAAAAATTCTGAATAAAACACACAAACACATTTACACATGTATTAATTACCTCAATATTTAGGCATCTATGAATTAGCACATTATTTAATTCAATCCACAAAGAACATATTTCAGAAAAATCTTAAAACTATTTTGAGTTGAAATGAGTATTAATATGATCATTTTGCCAATTAAAATATACCCAAAACATGCTATTTTAAACAGCAATACATGTTTAGAAAAAGAGCAATATTATAAATAAAAGCTATGTATTTATGGGTTTATGCTATTAAACAGAAAACCATATAATAGATGAGAAAGATCATTTTTAACAAGGGTAGAGGTACAACTAAAGCAATCCATAAAATCACAATCATTATTAAATATAGTAAATATTAAATCACTATTAAATCTATTGAATCACTATTAAATATATTAAAGGAGAAAGAAAATATGATAGTAAAACCTGAGCAGTTGGTGGATCACATTATCTTTTCATTAATTGGTTAACAATTTAATTTTCCTCAATCTCTTTTTATTGTTCTACCAGGTAAATCTGAGTAATTCTAGTTGACTATTCCTTAAAGACATATCAGTTAAACCAATATTACATTTTGAAAACTAATTTCCAAAAATCTATCATCATTAAAAATCAACGCACTGACATATTAGTACTTGCTATCCATTTCTCACAACTGATACCTCTTCACAAACTCTAAGCAGAAAATTTGATTTTAATGATCATTGAACAAGAATGTTTTTCTCTTAATGCTGTCGAGTAAGCAAAACAAATTTAAATGCAGAATTTACCAAGACTTTTCTAAGACATTTTTACAATAATTATGGTTGTACATTTGAAAGTGGCCAAAGCAGATTTCCCTAAGATTCTAACATATTGATACAAAATTATGTTTGCCTTTTTTTTTAACATTTCAACTTTTAATAACAATCTTCTTATAGAAATAGTTTGCCCTCATTTATTTTGCTTATGACTTTATTATTTGTGATCAAAACAGAAAATTCTGTTTCTTTAAATAATAGCAATGAGAATATATTTTATGATGTTTACTATTTTTTAAAAATACTAATTTCTATGCAGGATACAGGAAGCTTGGGGCTGGTGCACTGGGATGACCCAGAGGGATGGTATGGGGAGGGAGATGGAGGGGGGTTCAGGATGGGGAACATGTGTACACCCGTGGCAGATGCATGTTGATGTATGGCAAAACCAATACAAGAGTGTAAAGTAAAAATAATAATAATAATTTAAAAATTAAAAATAAATAAAAATACTAATTTCTAAAATAAATTATGTATATTTTAATTCTACTCTTCCTCTTGATTTTTATTTTTAGGAGAAATTATATTTAATTATGGAGGGGAAACATGTCTTATGTTTCTTTTCTATTTCCTCATTCACATTAAAAATTTAACACTAATCTTGTTGCCTAATTGGAAAAGAAAATTCTCAGCCAAAAATATGAAGATACTTTGGATATGAATATTTCCATTAGTAAATTAACCAATACAATATTGTAAAGTAAATAGCCTCCAATTAAAATAAATAAATTTATATTAAAAAATAAATAGTTTCAGTGGAAAATACAAGATAATTCAGAATGAACAAAATGCTGGCAATCTTGAGGGGCTGTGCAGGTCTTTGTTTAGAGGTAGCTGTTTTTAATTGGAATGGACCATATCAAATATACCTCCTACAACTTTTTTATTTTTTCAGTCATAGGTGGTAAATTTTTCCCAAGCCAATTATATTTCCTTATCAAAGATGAATTTCCTGTTGCGTTTAGCAAATTCTGATCAGTTTGTCTTCTGAAATGTTGATGTGTATTTGATGTGAATTCAAAGCATTATTTGAATATTTCTTCATAGTCATCCTTGAGGTTCAAAAACTGCCATAGACATCAAATATTCTTTGAACAAAGAATGATGTGATAATGAGGGGAAAGTGTGATTAACAAATGCACAGGATAGAATAGCATTTGCCCCCTGACCAGCATCAAACAATAACAACAACAACAAAAGGACTAAAAGAAGATTGAAAAGAAACTGCCAGGCATTAGATCAAAGGAGTTGGTTCCCTTGCTAAGTAAACAGTTTAGAGCTTCTCATTACTTATCAGTGTATGTTCTCATGTTATTTTCCATAACAGTTCAAAGCTGATTTTTGTGACTTCTCTGACTAGATATCAAAGTACCAGATACTATCATTCTTTAAAATTGCTTAGATGATGGATAAATCTGTTGGACATAAACCATGCTGCAACTTTTTGAATTTGTGGTGCAGAGATTTTATCAGACCTACACATTTCACTTACACATCCCCAAAATGATGTTTTACAGTTACAGAATAAATCATCTTCCCAATTTCAACATATGATTCTATAATTAAATAAATCTCATTATTTTGCAAATTAAGAAACTTTCTTTCAAGCATGTTGATACAGAAAACAGGTTGGGGAAAGACAGGTTGGTTAGAATTTTTGGTTGGAATTTTTATTCTTTTATATATTTAGTTTATGAAATTCTGTTTTGTCTCTTGTCTTACCCAATTATCATCCCCATTTTTTGAATTTTTTGTGAAATGTTTATTTGCAACAGCTGCTATACTCTAGATTGTCACTGCAAATTGCTATTATTTATACCTTTTTCCATTTTCAGATTTATTTGCCAACTTTAATTAGAATCACTGCTTCTAAGAAAGTTTTATTTAAAATAAGTAAGAAAAAAAAAAAATACCTGTTCAGATTTTAGCATTCTGCATATGCTTAAATACGTGCAAAATATTCTCAAATATTCAAGCCTATGTAACTCCTTGGGTACCTTGTCCCCAGCCTTTTACAGCAATCTTTTTCTCTCAATCCAAATAAAATGGCTACACTTTTCATCTCAGGTCCTGTTGGGAATGTCCCATTACCATTATCAAAACTTCTGATGATGCCTGAAGTGTCAGTTATGTTTTTCTATGACTTCTCTTCCCTAATATCTCTTCCCAGATCTAGTTTCAATTATCACCTTAAGAACAGTCTTCTTTCTCTTCTGTTCTGTCCAGGTGTTTATTTACCTTTAGCTTCAATTTCTCCAAAAATTTAAGTTTATTGCAATAGCACTTTGACTAACAGTTTCATAATAATAGGAACATAGTGGGGAAGAATACATTAAATCCCAAGTCAGAACAAGGAACTTTCATTTGTCATTCTTGCCAATTTGTTTCTTACCATTGATTATTCTCCCCAGACTCAACCTTTCCATTATGTCCTACATATCTCTTACTCTAAGCAGCCATTTACAAATTCCCAAAAATATATTTTCTTCAGAGTTTTAAGATGCCAATTTGTATATACTTAAATGAAGTGACAGAAAACTTAAGCTGCTTTATTTCTTTTAGAATACCTTCTCTCTCCACCCAAATAAATGACAACAATAAAACAAACAAGTAAAAGACATGAACAGTGTTTATCTAAATTAGTCCTAGAAATGGAGTACCCTTATAATAATCACTTACAGTTTTAAAATGGAGGGACGTGGAACTTATCCTAAACTTAATTTATTTGATATTGTTGAGATGTTGGCACATCAATTTGTCTTTCAATAAGTTGGCAAGGGGGAGGAGCTAAGATGGCAGACAAGTAAGACGGGAAGAATACTTTCTCCTCCACAAATCCATTAAAAGAACATTTGAATGCTGAATAAATTCTATAAAACAACTTCTGAATGCCGGCAGAGGACATCAGGCACTTAGAAAGACAACTCATTGTCTTCAAAACGAGAAAACGAGCCCTGCGGTAACTCCTTTTGCAGAGAAGTGGCGCGGACACCAGCATTTGCTATTGGCAAGCGGGGGCTGGGCTAGGAGGAGCGGCGAGGCCTGCATCGCTTTGAGAAAGGATTTGGCCTGGCTATCTCGGGCGCTATCTGAGCGAAATAACCAGACTGTCGGTCATCTACTACATCAAAAGCCAGCCCTAACTTAAGACACCACCAGGACTACCTAGGGAACAAAGGGCTGCACAGAGTTGGCCGGCTGCAGGCCGTCTCACTCCGGTGACAGGCAGCCAGGGCCGGAGGGCAATTATAGCCCTAGAGAGACACTGTCTACGGAACGGTGAGTAGGTTTCTGTGCTGACTCACGCTTCTTGGGGCTCTGGATGGTCAACATCTGCCTGAGAAAGTGCGCTGTTTGTATACCCAGAAAACTGAGCGGCGGGGAGGCGATAAGTTGCAGCAGCTGCGCTCACTGAACATTTCATCACCTGCGCTACTCGGATCCGGGAAGGGCATAAAACGCAGACTCAACCAAGTCTGTGCTTCTGAGGATTATCCGAGTGCCTGAACCTGGCCGGTTTAGATTTGGGTGTTCATCTCTGCCCCCTCTGTAACAGGGCAGAGATCAGATATTGAAAAGACCTGTAAACCGCCTCAATAAAGAGAATTCAACAAACTACCAGAATACAGTAAGGACACTCTAAACTTGGCAATTTTAACAAAATGAAGAGACAAAAGAATACCCAGCAGCTAAAGGAACAGGATAGATGCCCACCAAACCAAACCAAAGAGGAAGAGATAGGGAATCTACCTGATAAAGAATTCCAAATAATGATAGTGAAATTAATCCAAAATCTCGAAATCAAAATGGAATCACAGTTAAAGAGTCTGGAGACAAGGATTGAGAAGATGCAAGAAAGGTTTAACAAGGACCTAGAAGAAATAAAAAAGAGTCAACACATAATGAATAATGCAATAAATGAGATCCAAAACACCCTGGAGGCAACAAATAGTAGAATAACAGAAGCAGAAGATAGGATTAGTGAATTAGAAGATAGAATCCTAGAAATAAATGAATCAGACGAGAAAAAAGAAGAACACATCAAAAGAAATGAGGACAATTTCAGAAACCTCCAGGATAACATTAAATGCTACAACATTCGAATCATAGGAGTTCCAGAAGAAGAAGATAGATCTTTTGAGAAACCTCTGCGCCATGAGAGCAAAGTGGAGGAAGAAGCGAATGCGCAGGCTGAAGCGCAAAAGAAGAAAGATGAGGCAGAGGTCCAAGTAAACTTGTACACCCATGGAAGCCACAGAAGCAGAAACAAGGGAAGGCCAAGCAGAGGCCAGGGACGCTGGTACAAAGTGTGGACTGCATGCCTACTATCTAGAACTTATCAATGGATCTGGAACATCTATGGCCATTCTGATCGCCTTGACCACCTTTGAGAGACCTACCTTGCTCATATCAAAGCCGTCCCTTTTGGTCCATTGCCCTGGACCTGTGATAACTATGGACTAGTTCTCTTCTCAGTTGTGGCTGAATGTAACGTGTACGATAAATCATCTCTTTTGCTGTCTTAGCTGAAGAAAAAAAAAAAAAAAAGAAGAAGATAAAAAGAAAGATCATGAGGAAATACTTGAGGAGATAATAGTTGAAAACTTCCCTAAAATGGAGAAGGAAATTACCACTCAAGTTCAAGAAATTCAGAGAGTCCCTAACAGGATAAACCCAAGGCGAAACACCCCAAGACACATATTAATCAAATTAACAAAGATTAAATATAAAGAACAAATATTAAAAGCAGCTAGGGAAAAACATCAAATAACTCACAAGGGAATTCCTATAAGGCTAACAGCTGATCTTTCAATAGAAACTCTCCAAGCCAGGACGGAATTGCAAGACGTAATTACAGTGATGAAAGAAAATAACTTACAGCCTAGATTATTGTATCCAGCAAGGATCTCATTCAAATATGAAGGAGAAATCAAAAGCTTCACAGATAAGCAAATTTGAGAGAATTTTGTACCACTAAACCATTTCTCCAACAAAAACTAAAGGACATTCTCTAGATAGGAATCACTAAAAGGGTGTATAAATTCGAACCCAAAACAATAATGTAAATCTTATTTATCAAAAATTGCCTTAAACGTTTACGGGTTGAATGCCCTAATCAACAGACAAAGAGTGGCCGAATCGATACAAAAACAAGACCCCTACATACCTTGTCTACAAGAGACAACCAAAAGACTAAAATGGGTCAAATGGATACAAAAACTAGACCCCTATATATGTTGTCTACAAGAGAACCACCTTAAAATACGGGATATATACTGACTGAAAATGAAGGCCTGGAAAAAGATTTTCTATGCAAATATGGACCAAAAGAAAACAGGAGTAGCAATACTTATATCAGATAAAATTGACTTTAAAGATCCTGAAAAGGAGACAATGAAGGTTACACATAACGACTTAAAGGAACAATCCAAAAAGAAGTTATAACAATTATAAATATATATGTACCCAACATTGGAGCATTGATATATCTAAGACAAACATTAATTAATATGATAGAAGAAATATCCAGCAATATAATAATAGTGGGAGACTTTAATACCCCACTCATACAATCTGGCTGTAATAGACAAAGTAAAGAGGAAAACATATTCACTTATGAGCCTCAAAAAATTCAGTTCACTCAGGAGAGTTTTAAAAAAAAAAAGACTTATTTGTTCACTCTGTAAAGGTTTATTGACTATTTTATGGGTTTGGTACCACTTTGGGTAGTAGGGAGGAAGAGGTGACAAATGTGATCCTGTCCTAAATAATATATTGTGGTAAAGATAGACCTACCAATACAAAACACCAAGCTGTGCCTAAGATGAGGACACCCAAACTGGACGTTTTGTTTCCTGAACTTTTCATTTCCAGATCAAACCTCCTAATATAGGATGAATTCAACATGATTTTTTTTTTAAGTGTTCTTTGTGATTAAAAACAGAAAGTCATTGGTAAGGAAATTACATATACTCCTCCCCACCATCACTCCCCTTCTTTCTTCCCATTTCCCTCCCACCCTCATTGATCCTTTCCTTTGTCCATTTTCCCCTGCAAAAAAAAAAAAAAAAAAATAGAGAAACATATTAAACTTGAATCTTGAGATTAACAAAAATATATACCAAAGCAGAGTGGCTTCTTGAAGGGGTGACATCGCCTCCAAAAAAAAAAAAAAGTTGGCAAAATGATGATCAAAACCACATATTTGATAGTCACCTAAATTAGCAGTATCCTCCTTAGATCTATTGTTTAAACAGCCTATAGATTTATGCATTTTTTATCTCCTAAACAATTTTCACATTTTTGAATCATTTTCTGTTTTTGCTGTTTAGTCATGTCCAACTTTTTTAATCCCATGGACTGTAGCCCACCATATTCCTCTGCAATGGGATTTCCCAGGCAAGGATACTGGAGTGGGTTGTCATTTCTTTCCCCAGGGGGTCTGCTGACACAGGGATTGAACACACGTCTCCTGCATTTCAGGCAGATTCGTTACCTCTGAGCCACCAGAGGAAGCATAGAACTCTAGAAATTGTTTCTGACATTTTTCAAAGATTATGACAACAAATAACAATTTTGATAATTACAATATTGAAATTTTTCAATAAAAATGATACAAGAAATCTTTATCATTTGTAATCCACATGATATGTATACATAATTTATGCCAAAACATTTAATGTATTTACTCTATGCACATTATTGTACTAGATTTCATGAGAATTAAAAACTGTCCTCCTGAACCTTACACTACAAGAATGAAGACACATTACAAATATACAAATTGTCATCAAACCAAATACAGTTTGATAACTCATTGAAAAAGGCTACAATGATAATTTTACAGGTAAAGAAAATGTTTTAGCTGTATTAAGGATGCATAACAATTTCTTAATCTATAATTAAGCTGACAGTGATTGGATATTTGTAGATGGTGTTGAAAGCAAAGGATAGAATCAGTAAAAGAGTATGTTTGTAGAATAATCAGTTAGAAAACAAACATTGTTTGAGGCTTCAATGAGAATATATATAAAATACCTTAAAAAGTTAAGTGATTCTTAAAAAAAAAAAAAAGAAAAAGTTAAGTGATTCTTAAGCAAATATTATTCCATAATATTAAATTAAGTAAATAATATTTTAAATTACATGTTTGGTAAATAAGGTGCTATAGCAAAAAAAAAAAAAAAAAAAAAAGTGAGTTGTTGACTACAGTCTGAATACCAGGAAATTTATATAATTAACGTAAATTTATTTAATAAATAAATCAAATGCTGAAAATATATAAATACTAGTGTAAAACATATTGAGGTGATTGCAAAATTCAACAACCAAAAGTCATTTATTAAAATTTTAAGTTAGTAAAGATATTTGACATGGGAAATATTTAACATAAGTTAGAGATAAAAAATGCTGTCAATGTTAAGTACAATTCACAATTTTTCTTGTAAGAAGAAACATCTGAATATGATTAGTCACAATGGGTAAATATCTTTCAATAAAGCTCTTTATTTAACTTTTTGAATGACAAATTATCTAATTAAGTAAATTTAAAAGAGTATCTACTGCAATTGACAATTTGGGAATTGTTTGCAATTGTTTGTGATTTTCAATGAACTATAATTGTCTAGAGAAACCAACTATAATCCCATAAGCATTTAGCGTGCCATACAATGTCAGTGCATGAGTTTTTAATATGATGATTCTATCCTCCACAGAGATAATAAAGTGAGAATTAAAAAAAAAAAAATCAGATGAGTTGCAACATCTCAGATGATCTCTAAGTGATGTCAGGAAAATTAAGTGTTTCTTAGCATTGTCACCAACATAGCACACAGGAGGATGAAACTGAGGAGCTGACAGTCAATTAGATATTAAGGACACTAAGATGGGACAGATGATGGGGGGCCTTAGTGTTGATGTAGAATAAGTGGTTGATGCATAAATGTGATTGAATGACAACTGTTTGAAATAAATTTTCACTTCAGTCTTTAATTTGTATCAGTACAGTCAGAAAAAAAGACACTAAGAAATCTTTAAACCACAGAACCCTGTAGGACGTATATTAACTACTTGATTGTAGAGAGTAGAAAATTCAGCACCATTAATGGTACCTGATCTATTTGCACAAAGAAAATTTTACTCACAGTGATTTTTTTTTTTTCTTAAGGTATTATAAAAGTAAAGGTATATATTTAAGATAAATATAGTGATCTATCAAAAAGTGACTGTTAACTTACTTGAAGGAAGCAGAGACATTAGGAAGAAAAAAAATCTGGCAATATACTTTTATTTATTTATTTTTTTAAATTGTATTTTTTAACTTTACAATATTGTATTGGTTTTGTCATATATCAAAATGAATCCACCAGAGGGATACATGTGTTCTCCATCCTGAACCCTCCTCCCTCCTCCCTCCCCATATCATCCCTCTGGGTAGTCCCAGTGCACCAGCACCAAGCATACAGTATCGTTCATCGAACCTGGACTGGTGACTCATTTCATATTTGATATTATACATGTTTCAATGCCATTCTCCCAAATCATCCTACCTTCTGCCTCTCTCACAGAGTCCAAAAGACTGTTCTATACATCAGTGTCTCTTTCATCTCACATGCTAATAAAGTAATGCTCAAAATTCTCCAAGCTAGGCTTCAGCAATATGTGAACCGTGAACTTCCTGATGTTCAAGCTGGTTTTAGAAAAGGCAGAGGAATCAGAGATCAAATTGCCAACATCTGCTGGATAAGGGAAAAAGCAAAAGAGTTCCAGAAAAAACATCTATTTCTGCTTTATTGACTATGCCAAAGCATTTGACTGTGTAGATCACAATAAACTATGGAAAATTCTGAGAGAGATGGGAATACCAGACCACCTGATCTGCCTCTTGAGAAATCTGTATGCAGGTCAGGAAGCAAGAGTTAGAACTGGTCATGGAACAACAGACTGGTTCCAAATAGGAAAAGGAGTACGTCAAGGATGCATACTGTCAACATGTTTATTTAACTTATATGCAGAGTACATCATGAGAAAGGCTGGACTGGAAGAAACACAAGTTGGAATCAAGATTGCTGGGAGAAATATCAATAACCTCAGATATGCAGATGACACCACTCTTATGGCAGAAAGTGAAGAAGGGCTAAAAGCCTCTTGATGAAAGTGAAAGTGGAGAGTGAAAAGGTTGGCTTAAAGCTCAACATTCAGAAAACAAAGATCATGGCATCTGGTCCCATCACTACATGGGAAATAGATGGGGAAACAGTGGAAACAGTGTCAGACTTGATTTTTCTGGGCTCCCAAATCACTGCAGATGGTGACTGCAGCCATGAAATTAAAAGACGCTTACTCCTTGGAAGGAAGGTTATGATCAACCTGGATAGCATATTCAAAAGCAGAGACATTACTTTACCAACAAAGGTTCGCCTAGTCAAGGCTATGGTCTTTGCTGTGGTCATGTATGGATGTGAGAGCTGGACTGAGAAGAAGGCTGAGCGCTGAAAAATTGATGCTTTTGAACTGTGGTGTTGGAGAAGACTCTTGAGAGTCCCTTGGACTGCAAGAAGATCCAACCAGTCCATTCTGAAGGAGATCAATCCTGGAATTTCTTTAGAAGGAATGATGCTAAAGCTGAAACTCCAGTATTTTGGCCACCTCATGCGAAGAGTTGACTCATTGGAGAAGACTCTGATGCTGGGAGGGATTGAGGGCAAGAGGAGAAGGGGACGACAGAGGATGAGATGGCTGGATGGCATCACTGACTTGATGGATGTGAGTCTGAGTGACCTCCGGGAGCTGGTGATGGACAGGGAGGCCTGGCGTGCTGCGGTTCATGGGGTCTCAAAGAGTCGGACACGACTGAACGACTGATCTGATCTGATCTGATCTGATACAGGGTTATTGTTACGATCTTTCTAAATTCCATATATATGCGTTAGTATACTGTATTGGGCTCTGAGCCTACCTGGGTCCACATCCCTGTTCAGATCCCTGGCAGTCCAGACAAATGCCTGAGATCTGCATTACCGAACTGGATGAAATGTAAATAGCTGCGCCTCAGAGGCTGTGACCGACACACTAAGAGTGCCTCGGCGGCTGCGACCAGCACAATAAGCATGGCCGAGAGGAGCTACACCATGACCGAGGTCAGGAAGGGCAGTGGTGAAGAGACACCGATCCTCCAAGGTCAGAAGGGCAGCGGTGAGGACCGGCGTACTAAGCGCAACTGAGAGGAGCTACCCACAACCGAGGTCACGAAGGGCAGCGGTGAGGAGATACCCCTCCTCCAAGGTCAGGAAGGGCGGTGGTGAGGAGAAATCCCTCGTCCAAGGTAACGTGCAATTGTTTGCTTTACGGGAGCAGACGTGAAGAGATACCCCATGCCCAAGTTCAGAGAAACCCAAGTAAGATGGTAGGTCTTGCAAGAGGGCATCAGAGGGCAAACACACTGAAAACATACTCACATAAAACTAGTCAATCTATTCACACTAGGACCACAGCCTTGTCTAACTCAATGAAACTAGGCCATGCCCATGGGGCAACCCAGGATGGGCGGGTCATGGTGGAGACATCTGACAGGGTGTGGTCCGCTGGAGAAGGGAATGGCAAACCACTTCAGTATTCTTGCATTGAGAAACCAATGAACAGTATGAAAAGGCAAAATGATAGGATAATAAAGAGAAACTTCCCAGGTCAGAGGGGCCCAATATGCTACTGGAGATCAGTGGAGAAATAACTCCAGAAAGAATGAAGGGATGGAGCCAAAGCAAAAAGAATACCGAGCTGTGGATGTGTCTGGTGATAGAAGCAAAGTCCGATGCTGTAAAGAGCAATATTGCATAGGAACCTGGAATGTCAGGTCCATGAATCAAGGCAAATTGGAAGTGATCAAACAAGAGATGGCAAGAGTGAATGTCACATTCTAGGAATTAGCGAACTAAAATGGACTGGAATGGGTGAATTTAACTCAGAGGACCGTTATATCTACTACTGCGGGCAGGAATCCCTCAGAAGAAATGGAGTGGCCATCATGGTCAACAAAAGAGTCTGAAATGCAGTACTTGGATGCAATCTCAAAAATGACAGAATGATCTCTGTTCATTTCCCAGGCAGACCATTCAGTGTCACAGTAATCCAAGTCTATGGCCCAACCAGTAACGCTGAAGAAGCTGAAGCTGAACGGTTCTATGAAGACCTACAAGACCTTTTAGAACTAACACCCAAAAAAGATGTCCTTTTCATTCTAGGGGACTGGAATGCAAAAGTAGGAAGTCAAGAAACACCTGGAGTATCAGGCAAATTTAGCCTTGGAATACGGAATGAAGAAGAGCAAACACTAATAGAGTTTTGCCAAGAAAATGCACTGTTCATAGCAAATACCCTCCTCCAACAACACAAGAGAAGACTCTATATATGGACCTCACCAGGTGGTCAACACTGAAATCAGATCGATTATATTCTTTGCAGCCAAAGATGGAGAAGCTCTATACAATCAGCAAGAACAAGACCAGGAGCTGACTGTGGCTCAGACCACGAACCCTTATTCACAATTTCAGACTGAAATTGAAGAAAGTAGGGGAAACCACTAGACCATTCAGCTATGACCTAAATTAAATCTCTTATGAATTTACGGTGGAAATGAGAAATAGATTTAAGAGCCTAGATCTGATAGATAGAGTGCCTGATGAACTATGGAATGAGGTTCGTGACATTGTACAGGAGACAGGGATCAAGACCATCCCCATGGAAAAGAAATGCAAAAAAGCAAACTGGCTGTCTGGGGAGGCCTTACAAATAGCTGTGAAAAGAAGAGAAGGGAAAAGCAAAGGAGAAAAGGACAGATATAAACATCTGAATGCAGAATTCCAAAGAATAGCAAGAAGAGATAAGAAAGCCTTCTTCAGCGACCAATGCAAAGAAATAGAGGAAAACAACAGAATGGGAAAGACTAGGGATCTCTTCAAGAAAATCACAGATAGAAAAGGAACACTTCATGCAAAGATGGGCTCGATAAAGGACAGAAATGGTATGGATCTAACAGAAGCAGAAGGTATTAAGAAGAGGTGGCAAGAATACACAGAAGAACTGTACAAAAAAGATCTTCACGAACCAGATAATCATGATGGTGTGATCACTGACCTAGAGCCAGATATCCTGAAATGTGAATTCAAGTGGGCCTTAAGAAGCATCACTATGAACAAAGCTAGTGGAAGTGATGGAATTCCAGTGGAGCTATTCCAAATCCTGAAAGATGATGCTGTGAAAGTGCTGCACTCAATATGCCAGCAAATTTGGAAAACTCAGCAGTGGCCACAAGATTGGAAAAGGTCAGTTGTAATTCCAATCCCAAAGAAAGGCAATGCCAAAGAATGCTCAAACTACCTCACAATTGCACTCATCTCACACGCTAGTAAAGTAATGCTTAAAATTCTCCAGCCAAGCTTCAGCAATATGTGAACCATGAACTTCCTGATGTTCAAGCTGGTTTTAGAAAATGTAGAGGAACCAGAGATCAAATTGCCAACATCCGCTGGATCATGGAAAAAACAAGAGAGTTCCAGAAAAACATCTATTTCTGCTTTATTGACTATGCCAAAGCCTTTGACTGTGTAGATCACAATAAACTGTGGAAAATTCTGAAAGAGATGGGAATACCAGACGACCTGATCTGCCTCTTGAGAAATTTGTATGCAGGTCAGGAAGCAACAGTTAGAACTGGACATGGAACAACAGACTGGTTCCAAATAGGAAAAGGAGTACGTCAAGGGTGTATATTGTCACCCTGTTTATTTAACTTCTATGCAGAGTACATCATGAGAAACGCTGGACTGGAAGAAACACAAGTTGGAATCAAGATTGCTGGGAGAAATCTCAACCACCTCAGATATGCAGATGACACCACCCTTATGGCAGAAAGTGAAGAGAAACTCAAAAGCCTCTTGATGAAAGTGAAAGTGGAGAGTGAAAAGGTTGACTTAAAGCTCAACATTCACAAAACGAAGATCATGGCATCTTGTCCCATCACTACATGGGAAATAGATGGGGAAACAGTGGAAACAGTGTCAGACTTTCTTTTTCTGGGCTCCAAAATCACTGCAGATGGTGACTGCAGCCATGAAATTAAAAGATGCTTACTCCTTGGAAGGAAAGTTATGACCAACCTGGACAGCATATTCAAAAGCAGAGACATCACTTTGCCAACAAAGGTTCGCCTAGTCAAGGCTACAGTCTTTCCTGTGGTCATGTATGGATGTGAGAGTTGGACTGTGAAGAAAGCTGAGCACTGAAGAATTGATGCTTTTGAACTGTGGTGTTGGAGAAGACTCTTGAGAGTCCCTTGGACTGCAAGGAGATCCAACCAGTCCATTCTGAAGGAGATCAGCCCTGGGATTTCTTTGGAAGGAATGATGCTAAAGCTGAAACTGCAGTATTTTGGCCACCTCATGCGAAGAGTTGACTCATTGGAGAAGACTCTGATGCTGGGAGGGATTGAGGGCAGGAGGAGAAGGGGACGACAGAGGATGAGATGGCTGGATGGCATCACTGACTCGATGAATGTGAGTCTGGGTGACCTCCGAGAGCTGGTGATGGATAGGGAGGCCTGGCGTGCTGCAGTTCATGGGGTCGCAAAGAGTTGGACATGACTGAGCGACTGATCTGATCTGATCTGATCTGAAGGTAACATATTTTTTATTACTATGTAATATGTTCCATCTACAGTTACTAGTGATAATACATGAACTGGTACTTAAAGAAAAAGTAAGACAGCTGACATACAGTGTTGATAAATTTAGGGAATTTTAGGAAGATGAAACAGCATTTATGAAGATAAGGAGTTATAGGGACATGGGCATATTTTGAAATAGTTGGAAGATAGGATCAAATTAACGTAGAAATATAGGCTTTGTAATCTAAGAACTGATCAAAGTATATTTTGTTTGTGTGTATCAGATATGAGATTATTTTCTTTTAAAAAATATAAAGAAAAAGATACATTTTATTAAGATATTTTACACAACAGTGTTTGCAATATAGAATCATATTTCTTAAAGTTTAGACTGAAAGTAAGACCCTGCAGATAAAAGAAAGTAAGACCCTGCAGATAAAAAGAGCAGTTAAAAAGAGATTAAATCATCCAAGCTATAGTTGAATATATGCTGGGTGAAGGCCATAAATAGAAAAAAAATATAGTGATGCATCTATGAGACATTTAATATGATTCATTTGTCAGTTGGTGATATACTAGGAGGAAATCATGATTACAATAATTTTTCTCAAATGTTTATGACTTTGTAGTAATATGACTCAATAAAATAAATATAAGAAAAATAAACATTTTAAAAAAGGAAAAATTATTTCCATATTGAAAAGGTTTAAGTTGTCAGTGGGTATACACTTGGAGATAAGTAAATAATAAGAATTTTAGGAGAAAGCTTATAAAAGAAGAAAGACCTTGATAGTCATTATTATCTGTGTATTTTGAAGTTTCTTATTTTAATTAAATTTTGCTATATAATAAATTGTTTTAAACTTAGTAACTTAGAGCAATGGAGCAATTAATTACTTCATATCTTTGCAAGTTGGCAGAAACTGGTGGTTCTTTTAGACAGAAACATCCCTAGCCAGTCTCAGCTGTGCACACTCAGGTATCTCTGGCAGCTGTTGTGTTAGCTATGGCTGGCACATTCATAAATGTCATTCATAAAGGAAATCTTGCAAAGCTTGGGCTGCTGCTCCTATGGTCTCACCCTCTAGCATGCTAGCCCAGATTTGTTCAAATGGTTTCAGAATTGTAAAACAGAGAGTAGAAACATACAAAGCCTATTTCAGTCACGACTAAGAAGAAGCATACCACTCAGATCAGATCAGATCAGTCGCTCAGTTGTGTCCGACTCTTTGCGACCCCATGAATCGCAGCACGCCAGGCCTCCCTGTCCATCACCAACTCCCGGAGGTCACTCAGACTCACATTCATCGAGTCAGTAATGCCATCCAGCCATCTCATCCTCTGTCGTCCCCTTCTCCTCCTGCCCCTAATCCCTCCCAGTATCAGAGTCTTCTCCAATGAATCAACTCTTCGCATGAGGTGGCCAAAATACTGGAGTTTCAGCTTTAGCATCATTCCTTCCAAAGAAATCCCAGGGCTGATCTCCTTCAGAATGGACTGGTTGGATCTCCTTGCAGTCCAAGGGACTCTCAAGAGTCTTCTCCAACACCACAGTTCAAAAGCATCAATTCTTCGGTGCTCAGCCTCCTTCAGAGTCCAGCTCTCACATCCATACATGACCACAGGAAAGACCATAGCCTTGACTAGGTGAACCTTTGTTGGCAAAGTGATGTCTCTTCTTTTGAATATGCTATCGAGGTTGGTCACAACTTTCCTTCCAAGGAGTAAGCGTCTTTTAATTTAATAGCTGAAGTCACCATCTGCAGTGATTTTGGAGCCCAGAAAAATAAAGTCTGACACTGTTTCCACTGTTTCCCCATCTATTTCCCATGTAGTGATGGGACCAGATGCCATGATCTTCGTTTTCTGAATGTTGAGCTTTAAGCCAACCTTTTCACTCTCCACTTTCACTTTCATCAAGAGGCTTTAGAGTTTCTCTTCACTTTCTGCCATAAGGGTGGTGTCATCCGCATACCTGAGGTTATTGATATTTCTCCCAGCAATCTTGATTCCAACTTGTGTTTCTTCTAATCCAGCATTTCTCATGATGTACTCTGCATAGAAGTTAAATAAACAGGGTGACAATATACACCCTTGATGTACTCCTTTTCCTATTTGGAACCAGTCTGTTGTTCCATGACCAGTTCTAACTGTTGCTTCCTGATCTGCATACAGATTTCTCAAGAGGCAGATCAGGTGGTCTGGTATTCCCATCTCTTTCAGAATTTTCCACAGTTTATTGTGATCTACACAGTCAAAGGCTTTGGCATAGTCAATATAGCACAAATAGATGTTTTTCTGGAACTCTCTTGCTTTTTCCATGATCCAGCGGATGTTGACAATTTGATCTCTGGTTCCTCTGCCTTTTCTAAAACCAGCTTGAACATCAGGAAGTTCACGTTTCACATATTGCTTAAACCTGGCTTGAAGAATTTTAAGCATTACTTTACTAGCGTGTGAGATGAGTGCAATTGTGCGGTAGTTTGAGCACTCTTTGGCATTGCCTTTCTTTGGGATTGGGATGAAAACTGACCTTTTCCAATCTTGTGGCCACTGCTGAGTTTTCAAAATTTGCTGGCATATTGTGTGCAGCACTTTCACAGCATCATCTCTCAGGATTTGGAATAGCTCCACTGGAATTCCATTACCTCCACTAGCTTTGTTCGTAGTGATGCTTTCTAAGGCCCACTTGACTTCATATTCCAGGATGTCTGGCTCTAGGTTATTTGTGAAAGTCTAGTCCAAACTCAAAAAAAGAGTTAAACATACTCTACTTCCTGGTGACTTGGAAAAGTTTAATAGAGGAAAGAGACAAATATGGGGCCATATAAAATAAATTCTCATAGAAAATGTATAATTTCAGGAATTTTTAAGAGGTAGCAAAAAATTGACACATTTTTGTTGTTATGCAAAATGTTGAAACAATAAAAGAAACTGATTAAAAACAGAAAAGATCAAATGCATAGTTCTGCTACTGCTGCTAAGTAGCTTCAGTCGTGTCCGATTCTTTGCGACTCCATAGACAGCAGCCCAACAGGCTGCACTGTCCCTGGGATTCTCCAGGCAAGAACACTGGAGTGGGTTGCCATTTCCTTCTCCAATGCATGAAAGTGAAAAGTGAAAGTGAAGTCGTTCAGTCACGTCCGACTCTTAGCAATCCCGTGGACTGCAGCCCACCAGACTCTTCCATCCATGGGATTTTCCAGGCAAGAGTACTGGAGTGGGAAGCCATTGTCTTCTCCAAATGCATAGTGGAAAGGCTATAAAAATTAAAGAATTATGTATCAAAAAAAAACAAGGTAATGTGACAGTTCTTATTTCTGTATTTATTTTGTTTCCATTATCTACGTTAGTTGTGAGAAAAGTAAATGATTTTGAATAAACATAAATGTGTCTTTTAAAAAATATGTTTTGTGTATTGGAGCTCAGGCTTATGTGTGTGTACATTGTGTGTGCTCAGTCGTGTCTGACTCTTTGTGACCCCATGGTCTACAGCCCATGAAGCTCCTCTGATTATACCATTTCCCAAGCAAGAATGCTGGAGTTGGTTGCCTTTTCCCACTCCAGGAGATCTTCCTGACCCCAGGGTCAAACCTGTGTCTCTTGTGTCTCCTGAATTGGCAGGCAGGTTCTTTACCACTAGTGCCACCTGGGAGCCTCCAGCCTTGAGTAATCCTCTCCATTATTTTTATGCTGTCTTTGCTTTTTTTTAATTTTTTTAATTAAAAAAAGTAGTGAAAGTTTTGGTCGCTCAGTCGTGTCTGACTCTCTGTGATCCCATGGACTTACCCCAGGCTCCTTTGTCCATGGAATTCTCCAGGCAAGAATGCTGGAGTGGGTAGACATTCCCTTCTCCATGGGATCTTCCCCACCTAGGAATCGAACCTGAATCTCCTGCATTGCAGATTCTTTGTTTTATTAGCCATCAGGGAAACCTTTCATTCAATAAACTACTGTGGTAATCAGTCTGCTTTGTTTAACTCTTGGTAGTTGTCTGATGGAATTGATTTTACTTCCATATATGCTTTTTATTATATTCATTTTCTGAATATACTATTTGTAAAATATAATTTAATATAATTTAATAGATTCTACATTTTGATCATCTTTAGGTTTACAGGAAAAAAATGAGTGGAATATGCAGAGACTTCCTATATACTCCCTCACACAGTTGCTTCTTAATATGTTGCATTAGTGTGGTACACTTATTAAAATTAATGAGGCAATATCGATGCATTATTATTAACTGAATTGCATAGCTTCAGTAAGAGTCAATCTTTGTGTTGTATATTCCAGATTTGTGGGTTTTTTTTGATAAATATGTAGCATATATCTACCGTTGAAATGTCCTATGGAATAGTCTTGCTGCCCTAAAAGTCCCTTCTGCTCCACTGATTCATCATTCTCTCTCTCTCCCTGAACTCCTGGCCAATGGCTGCTTTATTGTCTCATTAATTTTACCTTTTCTAGAATGTCATAAAGTTGGTATCACAGAGTACATAGCTTTTTCAAATTGAATTATTTCACTTGGCAATATGTATTTAAGCAGCATCCATCTGTTTTTATAACTTGATAGGTCAATGCTGAATAATATTCAACTGTCTGGATAGTTCTTTTATTCATTCACCACCTGAAAGACATCCTGGATAACTCCAAGTAAAGATGCTGCAAACATTCTTGTGCAAGTTTTTGAGTCAAAACAAATTTTAGTTACAGAAAGGAGTGTAATGCTTGATCATATGTAGTTTTAAAAGAAACTGCCAATCTGTGTTCCACAGTGGCTGTGCCATTCTTCATTTCCTCCAATAAGAGAGTTTCTATTGCAGAATTATGTTTTCAGCATTTTTATCTTAAATATTCATGCTTTTGAACTATTGGATTGGGAAAGACATTGAGAATTGCTTGGATTGCAAGAAGATCAAACCAGTCAGTCATAAAGGAAATCGATCCTGAATATTCTTTGGAGGGACTGATGCTGAAGCTGAAGCTCCAATACTTTGGTCACCTGGTGTGAAGAGCTGACTCATGGGAAAAAAAAAACCTTGATCTGGGAAAGATTGAAGGCAAGGGAATAGCAGAGAATTAGATGGTTGGTTTTCATCACCAACTCAGTGGTGGTGAGTTTGAGCAAGCTCTGTGTGATGCTGAAGGAGAAGGAAGCCTGAAGCATTATAGTTTATGGGGTCTCAAAGAGTTGGACATGAACAAACTAAAGTCAAAGAGCAACTGAACAATAACAGTCTTAAATATTATCACCACACTGAAAGAAGGTTGCATAGTTTTCCTTCTATGTTTTATTCTTGGACTTTTATAGCTTTGTGCTTTACATTTTGCATATTAAAATATAATTAACTATTCCATGTGACACTTGTTGCCTCTAAACTTGCCATAATTGTGCATTATTTCCAGAAGTTTTTTTATAGATGTTGATTTTTTAAGGATTTAGATATCAATGTTATTTTTTCATAGAAAATTGTATCTCTTCCAAAAGAAAGAAAAATTTATTTCTTCCTAATTGGCCAGGAGGAGCAACCCCATACTCAAGGCCAGGGGCAGTGGACAGGAAGACCAACCCCACGTCCAAGGAGCCCTGGCTGCACGGGCGCAGGAGGGCCTAGAGGAGCTATCCCACATTGAAGGTCAGGAAGGGCGGCGGTGAGGAGAGACCCCTCATCCAAGGTAAGGAGCAATGGCTGCGCTTTGCTGGAGCAGACGTGAAGAGATACCCCAGGCCCAAGGTAAGAGAAACCCAAGTAAGATGGTAGGTCTTGCAAGAGGGCATCAGAGGGCAAACACACTGAAACCATACTCACAGAAAACTAGTCAACCTAATCACACCAGGACCACAGCCTTGTCTAACTCAATGAAACTAAGCCATGCCCGTGGGGCAACCCAGGAGGGGTGGATCATGGTGGAGAGATCTGACAGGGTGGTCCGCTGGAGAAGGGAATGGCAAACCACTTCATTATTCTTGCCTTGAGAACCGCATGAACAGTATGAAAAGACAAAATGATAGGATACTGAAAGAGAAACTCACAAGTCAGTAGGGGCCCAATATGCTACTGGAGATCAGTAGAGAAATAACTCCAGAAAGAATGAAGGGATGGAGCCAAAGCAAAAACAATACCCAGCTGTGGATGTGACTGGGGATTGAAGCTAATGCTATAAAGAGCAATATTGCATAGGAACCTGGAATGTCAGGTCCATGAAGCAAGGCAAATTGGAAGTGGTCAAACAAGAGATGACAAGAGTGAATGTCGACATTCTAGGAATCAGCAAACTGAAATGGACTGGAATGGGTGGATTTGACTCAGATGACCATTATATCTACTACTGTGGGCAGGAATCCCTCAGAAGAAATGGAGTAGCTATCATGGTCAACAAAAGAGTCCGAAATGCAGTACTTGGATGCAATCTCAAAAACGACAGAATGATCTCTGTTCGTTTCCAAGGCAAACCATTCACTATCACAGTAATCCAAGTCTATTCCCCAGCCAGCAATGCCGAAGAAGCTGAAGTTGAATGGTTATATGAAGACCTACAAGAACTTTTAGAACTAACACTCAAAAAAGATGTCCTTTTCATTCTAGGGGACTGGAATGCAAAAGTAGGAAGTCAAGAAACACCTCGAGTAATAGGCAAATTTGGCCTTGGAATATAGAATGAAGCAGGGCAAAGACTAATAGAGTTTTGCCTAGAAAACGCACTGGTCTAACAAAAACCTTCCAACAACACAAGAGAAGGCTCTATACATGGACATCACCAGATGGTCAACACTGAAATTGATTGATTATATTCTTTGCAACCAAAGATGGAGAAGCTCTATACAATCAGCAAGAACAAGACCAGGAGCTGACTGTGGCTCAGACCATGTATTCCTTATTGCCAAATTCAGATTTAAATTGAAGAAAGTAGGGAAAACCACTAGACCATTCAGCTATGATCTAAATCAAATCCCTTATGATTATACAATGGAAGTGAGAAATAGATTTAAGGACCTAGATCTGATGAACTATGGAATGAGGTTCGTGACATTGTACAGGAGACAGGGATCAAGACCATCCCCATGGAAAAGAAATGCAGAAAAGAAAATGGCTGTCTGGGGAGGCCTTACAAATAGCTGTGAAAAGAAGAGAAGTGAAAAGCAAAGGAGAAAAGGAAAGATATAAGCATCTGAATGCAGAGTTTCAAAGAATAGCAAGAAGAGATAAGAAAGCCTCTCAGCAATCAATACAAAGAAATAGAGGAAAACAACAGAATGGGAAAGACCAGGGATCACTTAAACAAAATCAGAGATACCAAAGGAACATTTCATGCAAAGATGTCCTCAATAAAGGACAGAAATGATACGGAACTAACAGAAGCAGAAGATATTAAGAAGAGGTGGCAAGAATACACAGAAGAACTATACAAAAAAGAGCTTCACGACCCAGATAATCATGATGGTGTGATCACTGACCTAGAGCCAGACATCCTGGAATGTGAAGTGAACTGGGCCTTAGAAAGCATCACTACAAGCAAAGCTAGTGGAGGTAACAGAATTCCAGTGGAGCTATTCCAAATCCTGAAAGATGATGCTGTGAAAGTGCTGCACTCAATATGCCAGCAAATTTGGAAAACTCAGCAGTGGCCACAAGATTGGAAAAGGTCAGTTTTAATTCCAATCCCAAAGAAAGGCAAGGCCAAAGAATGCTCAAACTACCGCACAATGGCACTCATCTCACACGCTAGTAAAGTAATGCTTAAAATTCTCCAAGCCAGGTTTCAGCAATATGTGAACCGTGAAATTCCTGATGTTCAAGCTGGTTTTAGAAAAGGTAGAGGAACGAGAGATCAAATTGTCAACATCCGCTGGATCATGGAAAAAGCAAGAGAGTTCCAGAAAAACATCTATTTCTGCTTTATTGACTATGCCAAAGCCTTTGACTGTGTAGATCACAATAAACTATGGAAAATTCTGAAAGAGATGGGAATACCAGACCACCTGATCTGCCTCTTGAGAAATCTGTATGCAGGTCAGGAAGCAACAGTTAGAACTGGTCATGGAACAACAGACTGGTTCCAAATAGGAAAAGGAGTACGTCAAGGCTGTATATTGTCACCATGTTTATTTAACTTCTATGCAGAGTACATCATGAGAAATGCTGGATTAGAAGAAACACAAGTTGGAATCAAGATTGCTGGGAGAAATATCAATAACCTCAGGTATGCAGATGACACCACCCTTATGGCAGAAAGTGAAGAGGAACTCTAAAGCCTCTTGATGAAAGTGAAAGTGGAGAGTGAAAAGGTTGGCTTAAAGCTCAACATTCAGAAAACGAAGATCATGGCATCTGGTCCCATCACTTCATAGGAAATAGATGGGGAAACAGTGGAAACAGTGTCAGACTTGATTTTTCTGGGCTCCAAAATCACTGCAGATGGTGACTGCAGCCATGAAATTAAAAGACGCTTACTCCTTGGAAGGAAAGTTGTGATCAACCTAGATAGCATATTCAAAAGCAGAGACATCACTTTGCCAACAAAGGTTCTCCTAGTCAAGGCTATAGTCTTTCCTGTGGTCATGTATGGATGTGAGAGTTGGACTGTGAAGAAGGCTGAGCACCAAAGAATTGATGCTTTTGAACTGTGGTGTTGGAGAAGACTCTTGAGTGTCCCTTGGACTGCAAGGAGATCCAACCAGTCCATTCTGAAGGAGATCAGCCCTGGGATTACTTTGGAAGGAATGATGCTAAAGCTGAAACTCCAATAGTTTGGCCACCTCATGCAAAGAGTTGACTCATTGGAGAAGACTCTGATGCTGGGAGGGATTGAGGGGAAGAGGAGAAGGGGACGACAGAGGATGAGATGGCTGGATGGCATCACTGACTCGATGAATGTGAGCCAGAGTGAACTCCAGGCATTGGTGATGGACAGGGAGGCCTGGCATGCTGCGATTCATGGGTTTGCAAAGAGTCAGACACAGTAGAGTGACTGATATGATCTGACCTGTTCTGAATCAATAAATGTTTATATATTTTTCTTGCCTTATTGTACTAGCTAAGACTTGTTTTTAAGATTTAATAGGAGTCATGAGAAGGCAAACAACTTTGCCTTATTCCTCATCTTAAGGGGAAAACTCTAGTTTCTCACTTTTAAGTAGAATGTAGGCTGTAGAAATTTTGTAGATGTTTTTTATCATTGAGAAAATTCCATTCTGTTTCTATTTTATGGAAGGTTTTTTTTTTCAAGAATGTGTGTTTGTTTCATTTTTTTCTAAATCTATTGATGTGTTATACAAATTGTCTTCTTTGGTTTATGGCTGTGATTTTTTTCACTTTTTTTCATATATTAAAAACACTTAATATGAGCTCTACTCTCTTAACAAGATTCTAACTGTACAGTATAGTACTGTAAATTTTAGGCACCATGGTGTATAGCAGATGTCTAGAATATATTCATCTTGTACATAGTAGTATAACATACTGTTTTGGCTTCTCTTTTCAGATTTCATTGAATAATCAATAGTATGGAATTAGGGAGAATTGAAATAATCTAATTTAGGGATAATTATAGCTTAGCGTGCTGCAGTTCATGGGGTCGCAAAGAGTCGGACACGACTGAGCGACTGATCTGATCTGATCTGATAGCTTAGTCCCTAAATTATGCTGAATACTATGGAGAAAATGTGATATAGAATACTTTGGGACTTATTTTGGAGTTAGTACTGATCAGACTTACTGCTGAATCTGATGTGATAGTTAAGAGAAAAAGAGGAATTAAGAAAATATTTTATAATAACTTTAGCGGAGTCTGGAAGAAAATACAAATGCTTCAAGGAGGTGAATTTATACATTTATCTTGAGTGTTACTGGGACTTTGAGTTTCATACACTGAGTTTGGTCTATCGTATTTGATTTCTCTCTGTGTTATTTTCACTAGTGCTATTACTAATAATAAAAGTCCAGTTCTAGTAACAAAAGAGACAAAACAGACCTGTTGAATAATAATCTATATATAATTATCAAAATATTAATCCATAATAATGGAATTATACATTGTTATGGACTGAATTGTATCACCACAAATTCATATGTTGAAGTCCTAACCCTCAGTATCTTAAACGATGCAACCATATTTGGAGATGATGTCTTTAAAGTGGTAAGTACATTAAAAGAAAGCCATTAAAGTTGTTCCGTAATCCAATGTAATTGGTGTCCTTAAGGTAAGTCACTTCAGTCGTGTCCAACTCTGTGCGACCTCATAGACGGCTTCCCCATCCCTGGGATTCTCCAGGCAAGAACATTGGAGTAGGTTGCCATTTCCTTCTCCAATGCATGAAAGTGAAAAGTGAAAGTGAAGTTGCTCAGTCGTGTCCGACTCTTAGCGACCCCATGGACTGCAGCCTACCAGGCTCCTCTGTCCATGGGATTTTCCAGGCAAGAGTACTGGAGTGGGGTGCCATTGCCTTCTCCCAATTGATGTCCTTATAAGAAGAGAAAGAGATATCAGTAGTGTGTGTACAAAGATGGGTTACCATGTGAAGAGGCAGCGAGTAGGTGACCATCTACAAGCCAAAGAGAAAGATTCGGAAGACGGCAAACCTTCCTGCACTTTGTTTTTTTGTTTATTGTTATTTTTTTGCAGTAGATCCTTGTTAGTCATCTGTTTTAAACATAACACTGTGTACATATCAGTCCCAAACTCTAAGTCTATCCTTCTCCACACTCTTCCCCCATAGTAATCATAAGTTCCTTCTCTAAGGCTGTGAAAGTGTTTCAGTTTTGTAAATTAAGTGCATTTGCATCATTTTTTTACAGCCCACATATAACCAATATCATATAATATTTGTCACTTTCTGTCTGACTTACTTCACTTAGTATGATAATCTCCAGGGCCATCCAGGTTGCTGTGAGTGTGGCATTATTTCATTTTTTTTAAATGACTAATAACACATTATATATATGTGTGTGTGTATATATATATATATATATATATATATATATATATACATACATACATACATACATACATATGTATATGTACCACATCTTCTTTATACACTCATCTGTCAATGGGCGTTTAGGTTGCTTCCATGTCTTGGCTATTGTAAATACTATTTCAAAGAATATCAGGGTGCACGTATCCTTTTAAAACATGATTTTCCCTGGGTATATGCCCAAAAGTGGGATTGTTGTGTCATATGGTAGCTCTATGTTTATTATTTTAAGAAATGTTTGTCTTGAATTTCTAGTCTCCAGAAATGTGAGAACATAGATTTCTATTATTTAAGGCACACAGTCTGTTTAGCATCTTCTTTTTTTTTTTAATTAAATTTGATTTTGCTTAACTTTACAATATTGTATTGCTTTTGCCATACATCAAGATGGATCCGCCACAAGTATACATGTGTTCCTTCTTAACGGAAGTCATATTGAACAAATACACACATATTTTCTGATTTTAAAATATCTTTTATTTACATGTAAATATTCCTTAGTTGTATTAGATCTGTCACTATGTAGCTGTGACTAGTTAAGCCAATGATTAATCTTTCTGCTTAATGGTATAATGAAGAGGTCAGAAGGTACAGATGTGTACAGTTATATACCTGAGCTTTCATAAGTCCAAGAAAGATAAATGCTAAAGTCATGTGCAAAGCAATTGACTACTTAGAACTTGGTCATTAAAATGATGAAGAGAAACTCAGTAAGAGTTATTGTATGATAAATTCTTCAGAAGATGCTCATTTATAAGTAGAATGAATAAAGAGGCCATTGAGAAATTGGTTAGGTCCTCAAACATTTGGGGGGAAATTAAATAATTTATGGTCAGGTAATGAAAGTTTAATGTGAAATGAAAAAAGATATACTTTTACTAGTAGTGTCCAAAGACCATCAGAAAATTCAACACTTGATTTATAATTTAATTATTTAAATATTTATCAAATTTTTAATAACCTACATGGATTATACAAAAGACAAATTTTTTTTATATTTTTTAAATTTTTAGATAAATACCCAATGAATTTTGAACTATAGAATAAATATACATATTTGAAATATAAAATACTTTATGAGTGAATTCATTCTAGATCATCTTTTCAAAGTTATAAGTAGTTTTACATAATAAAATATAATGTATATTTGTAGAGTTTGGTCAAACTTCCTTCAGGTTATCTACAGAATTTTGTATCTATGAATTAAATAGAAAGAAATATGTGTCTATTTTGTTTACTACCAAAAGCAATTGATTAGAAAATAAGTATCATAAATATAGTTATTCCATATATCCATAAAAGATGCCACTTATGGAGTCATATTTTTCTTGAAATGAGTATAAATTTTATTATAAATATTATTATGCTAACTATTTGGAACTCATTTAAGTCAGCATGAGACAGAGCTAGAAAAACATTAAAACTATATTTCTAATTGATAAATCTGGTGCTATTTTCAGGCAAGTAGTCTCTTAAAGAAGTTTTTGTGTAAGTACTATGTATCACGATTCACAGTTTCCAAAATTTATTTTTCCACTTAAAATGCAAAAAGGATGATTTCTGTCTGTAATACAATAAGCAAAATGCTCTGTAAAACAAGAAACAGAACTATTTTATAAAAATCAAAGAAGGCTGCATTATATTTCAGAAATAATTTAAGACAAAAAAATCAGGTTTTAATGATGTAGGAAAGATAAATTTCTATTTCTTATAATTAGTTGTTATCATGTTAATAATTTTTAATTAAAATTAAATTCTATTGTTTCCAAGAGGAATCATTATTTTGTGAAGTTTGTAGAAAAAGTTTTTAAAAATCATGCAAAGAAATTGTGGTGTCGGTTTAGTTCAGTTGCTTAGCCATGTCCAACACCTTGCTACCCCATGGACTGCAGCACGCCAGGCTTCCCTGTCCATCACCAACTCCTGGAGCTTACTCAAACTCATGTCCATAGAGTCACTGTTGCCTTCTAACCATCTCATCCTCTGTCATCCCCTTCAGTCCACCCTCAATCTTTCCCAGCATCAGGGTCTTTTCCAATGAGTCAGTTCTTCTCATCAAGTGGCCAAAGTATTGGAGTTTCAGCTTCAGCATCAGTCCTTTCAATGAATATTGAGAACTGACTTCCTTTAGGATGGATTGGTTGGAGCTCCTTGCAATCCAACGGACTCTCAAGAGCATTCTCCAAAATCACAGTTCAAAAGCATCAATTCTTTAGCACTCAGCTTTCTTTATAGTCCAACTCTCCCAACCATACATGACCACTGGAAAAACCATATCTTTGACTAGACAGACCTTTGTTGGCAAAGTAATGTCTCTGCTTTTGAATATGCTGTCTAGGTTGGTCATAACTTTCCTTCCAAGGAGTAAGCGTCTTTTAATTTCATGGCTGCAATCACCATCTGCAGTGATTTTGGAGCCCCCAAAAATAAAGTCTGCCACTGTTTCCCCATCTATTTGACCTGAAGTGATGGGACCTGATGCCATGATGTTAGTTTTCTGAATGTTGAGCTTTAAGCCAACTTTTTCACTCTCCTCTTTCACTTTCATCCAGAGGCTCTTTAGTTCTTTTTCACTTTCTGCCATAAGGTGTTGTTATCTGCATATCTGAGGTTATTTCTCCTGGCAATCTTGATTCCAGCTTGTGCTTCTTCCAGCCCAGTGTTTCTCATGATGTATTCTGCGTAAAAGTTAAATAAGCAGAGTGACAATATACAACCTTGATGTACTCCTTTCTCAATTTGGATCTAGTCTGTTGTTCCATGTCCAGTTCTAACTGTTGCTTCTTGACCTGCATACAAATTTCTTAGGAGGCAGGTAAGGTGATCTGGACCTTACCTTTAGATTGGCTTTCAATCTGTTTAAATTTTTTTCATAGTTTGTTATGATACACACAATCAAAGGCTTTGGTTTAGTCAATAAAGCAGAAATAGATGTTTTCTGGAGCTCTCTTGCTTTTTAAATGATCTCTGGTTCCTCTGCCTTTTCTAAATCCACCTTGAACATCTGGAATTTTTTTATTCATGTACTGTTGAAGCCTGTCTTGGAGAATTTTGAGCATCACTTTGCTAGTGTGTGAGATGAGTGCAATTGTGTGGTAGTTTGAACATTCTTTGACATTGCCTTTGTTTGGGATTGGAATGAAAACTGACCTTTTCCAGCCCTGTGACCACTGCTGAGTTTTCCAAATTTGCTGGCATGCTGAGTGCAGCACTTTCACAGCATCATCTTTTAGGATTTCAAATAGCTCAACTGAAATTCCATCACTTCAACTAGCTTTGCTTGTAGTGATGCTTCATAAGGCCCACTTGACTTTGCATTCCAGGATGTCACCTAGTATAAAAGTGCTTTAATTATATAGACATTAAAATGTGAAAGAATGACCTTTACATTTACATTATAATTTTATTCTTTTTAGCATGGGAGCAAAAAAAAAAAAAAAAAAAAGAGTCTATACATTTAGAAGGCTTCCCTATGGCTTAGCAGTAAATAATCCACCAGCCAATGCAGGAGATGCAGGTTGGATCCCTGGGTCAGAAAGATCCCCATGAGAAAGAAAAGGCAGACCACTCCAGTATTATTGTCTGGGAAATCTGGGAAATATCATGGACAGATGAACCTAGTGGGCTACAGTCCATGAGGACTTGACTTAACAACTAAATAGCCAATGCACTCAGAACTTTAAAGTGTTTACTTAATTTTTCTAATGGTATTATTTGATAATCAATATAAGTATCTTCACATTTCTAAGAATGAAAATTGTTCAAAAAATTTGGATAAAGTCTGGTAAATCATTCTATAAATAGCTCATATTTTTTATGAAGATCTATATTCAATATATGTGCATGTGTGCTCAGTCATGTCTAACTCTTTGCGACCCCATGGACTGCAGCCCGCCAGGCTCTTCTGTCTATGGAATTCTTTAAGCAAGAATACTGGAGTGGGTTGCCATTTCCTCCTACAGAGTATCTTCCCGATCCAGGGATCGAACCCACCTCTCCTGAATTCGCAGGTGGGTTTTTTAACCACTGAGCCACCTGGGAATCCCATATTCAATATATGCTTCATACTTTATTTACTGTTTAAAGAATATAGAGTTAGTCATTGAAGAATAATTACCTGTGTTTAGCATGTGTACAAAATGGAAAATCTGATACTTTCAGCCTGATGCTTGGTTTGCCTGGTTTTAGTAATTGATTATTGTACTTTGTTACACTCTCTGTTAAGAAGATGACACAACCTAGTTTTTCATGTCCTACTCATTTTAAATTTAAGTAAATTTAATGAGATAAAGTAGTTCTAAAAAAACCAGAGCATCCTTGAATAATGACACTTTTTTATTATTATAAGTATAGTATTCCTTTGAAGTTGACAGCAAGATTGTATTTTTGATGTCTTTTTAGTCTGGAAATTACTGATCATTGAATAAATCTCGTTAAAACTATTTGCTGAGAGAAAATGGAAGTATAATGAGGAAGTGGAACAAAAATAGTATTTGATCATATATCTGCATGTCAGTAAGACGATTTTTTTTTTTTTTTTTTTTGAAGACTCTTTCTTGGCATCTGTGTTCCAGTTAATATCCATATATAGATAAAAATACATCAAAGTTTACATCTCACCAGTTCCAGGGAAAAGATAAATAAGTGTTTTTACCTTCATCCAGTGCAGACTTGTTTTTACATTCCTTGATAAATCTGTCACTTAGTAATGTGACCCAATTAATGTTCTTATGCTAACTTTTTCAAATAAATGCATTTTTTCTCTCTGAAGGAGAGTAAAGAAACACAGGGCTGATGGAATATGAGCTTTCCTTAGAGCAATTTTTCCCAAAAAACACAAGCAACCTCCTAATGTATAGCAATTTATAAAAATCTCCAAGTCCAATGGTATTCTGCTGTATCTAGTTTATAATAATGTACCTTTTACATTTTTAGCTATCCATTAAAATGTCCACAAGGAAACTTGCTTTCATATCACATGGTTTTTCTTGGTACTCTTCCAGAGGATTCATTATTAATATTGTCATTAAATTCTCAGGAAACAAGTCTGCTGGGAATAATGCAGGTAAATCAATAGATAGTTAGGTAGATGGTAGATAGACAAGAAACCAAAGGCAAAAAACAATTATTAAACTATCATAAAACTGTCATTAAATTCACAAGATTTTTACATGGAAACTAAGTCTACTCATTCAAACACCTGTCCTAGGAGCTTAAGAATTCAACAGTGGCCTGGAGATAATGATTAGAACAAAAAAACCACTCAATACAGCCAAAGAATTGCCTGATATAGGAAATTTGGGATTTTCAGGTGACTTGGTGTTAAAGAATCCACCTGTCAGTGCAGGAGATACAGATGATGCAGGTTATCTCTCTGGGTCAGGAAGATCTCTTTAAGGAGGAAACTGCTACCCACTCAAGTATCCTTGCTGGGAAAAGTCCCAGGGACACAGGAACCTTGTGGGCTTCAGTTCATGGGGTCGCAAAGAGTTGGACACGACTGAGCGTGCATGCACTCCAAATTTAAGACAGCATGTTAACTATAAGAGAATAGATGTTATAACCAGCAATTAACTTTCTGGTGTATAATAAATATCCTGAAGAAAATTCAAAAAAAGACTTTATGTCAAGATCTTAAGAAATGAAACTTCAGACAGCAGAGGCCTTATTCCATTTTTCATTGAGAAGGAGCATAAGCCTTGCTCTTAGCAGCTCCTAAAACTTCAACTGAGCAAGACTGGTGGAAGTCAATATCGATTGTTCAATGAATAGCACATGTTTCTATTTTATTTAATTTATTTTTTAAATTCTTTCTTTATTTTGGAAAATACAAAAATAGATCTTACTTATCAAAATACACAAAAACAGAAAAACTTATTTTTAGCTATCTCACATAAATGCATACATAATTTACTCATTTTTTTTCTCTTTAAAATAGAGTAATGGGTATGAAAACTAAAAAAATTATAGAAGATCTATAAAGGAAACCCAATCACACTTAAGTTAATTCTGGTGCCAAATTCTAGTGCCAAAATGATTTTAGCAAATCTACTGTTTTATAAATTATGATTTTGGAGATGAAAGAAAGAGCTAAAATAATAACTGAGAGTCAAACATCTGATTATACTATGTTAAAGTTAAATCTAATTAGTTTATTAAGTTCAATTCTCTGCAAGAAATAAAATTCAAAAAACCACTGGCTATTGTAGCCACTTTGCTATTGTGTTAATTGGATCAACTGCATGGAATATCTATCTCCTATTAGGCAGGAATAATAAAACCCAAGCAAACCAAAAGACTTAAATAAAAAGTCATCAATTCATCCTTGCTATTGAATTGTATGTATACACAAATATTTTGAAACATGTTAAATAATATGTCCTGACAGACATAAGATACTTCCAAGCAAATGTTACTGAAAATGTTTGGGTTATTTACAAATTATTTAAACATCTTTTTATCCTATAGAGAGGCAATATAAGTTAAGCTGCTGTATAGCAGAGGGAGCTCACCTTGGTGCACTGTGATGACCTATAGAAGTAAGATGGTGTGGTGGGTGGGGGGTTCATGACGGAGGGGTTATATACATATAGCTGATTCACTTCATGGTACAGCAAGAACTAACATAATATTGTGAAACAATTATACACACACACACACACACACATATATATATATATAAATATAAATATGATTTACATATGATCTTTTTTCTCCAGTCACCTGATCAAGAATGGGCACACTAATTACTTAAACACCAATACACACACACACAATCTCTTTGCCTGAATGCTTGCTTTCTGTTTATCATCTCTATTTGACAATTTCCATAATAATAAAGAATATTTGTTTCTAATAAAAATACAAATTTTGCTTAAAGCAGTAACTGCATATATGTATAGATATTGTACTACATATGTTACATATATACAACAATTTAAAATAATTTATCTCTATAGGAACTACCAAGACATACCTCATGGTCCAAGAGTTTGCCTTAGGAAGAATACCTCTTCAATTAAAATAGTATAGATGAAGAAAACTTGTGTGTAGTTAACTATTTCAGCTGGAGTAACAGGACATTTGGTGAGGGGCTTTTCACAATTTTTATCACTTCATTATATTCATGTGGCTGCATGTCTTTCAGTTCTTTATAAAGAATTTTATACTTTCAGTTCAGTATCTGTCAGATGAATTTTGTGGAAGGTAGCTGGAAGCATGTGCTACGCTGTTAGTAAAATGGCACATTAACAAAAATCACAGTTTTTTTCCAGGAAGAATGACACCGTTACTGAGGATAATATTCAGATTTATGAATTATAATTACTGTGAGACACACATGGTACACTCCCTAAGGTTCCTAAAATTATAAATACTGAAAACACTAAACATTTGCAAGTATGTGAAACAACTCTTTTATCTATTGTAAGTGATAAAGTGTTAAGGTCTCTGTAGAAAAGACATAGATACTTCTTATAAAGTTAAAAATACACTTGCTATACCACACAACAATTGTACTCATTAATTTATTCAAAAATGATAAAAACATAAGTCCACGCAAATATTTATATGCACAGAATGGTCATAGAAAATTTGTTCATCATAGTCAAACCTGAAAACAACACAAATTTACATCAAACTATTTCATATTTATACAAATGACTAGTACTCTGCATAGAAAGAATGCAATTACTGATTTACCCACTAGAATGACTTTCATTTCTCTATTTATGTGGGAAAAGAAAATGCTAGACATGAAAGAACAATATCTGGTGGCCTCAGAGGGACCAGGCAGTGATTGTTGAAAAGGAATTATGACAAAGGAAATATTTTTAAGGTTGGTTTTTTTGTCTTTTTTTTTTTTTTTTTGAGGGGTAGGGTTTGGGTGGGGTGGGTGGGTACAGTTTCTTTACAATGTTGTATTAGTTTCTGATGTACAAGGAAGTGAATCAGCTCTATGTACACCTATACTCCCTTACCCTTGAACCTCCATCCCACTGCCCCCATTCCACCCGTCTGGTCATCACAGAGCGCCAAACTGAGCTCTCCATGCAATACATTAGTGATCTATCTTATATTTGTCAAGACTCCTCTCTCAATCTATCTCATCCTCTCTCTCTCCTCTACTGTGCCCAGAAGTCTGATTTTTAAGCTTGTGCTTCTATTACTGCCATAAAATTATGTTTATCTGTACTGTTTTTCTAGATTCCACATACATACATTAATATGTGATATTTGAGTTTTTAAATATATGTGTGTTTTGATAGGGATATGGACTACATGGATGAACTCACTTGTCAAAGCTTAGCAAATTACATGCATAAGATTTATGCTTTTCATTGTATATTCACTTTGCCTAAAAAATAATGTAAACAAAAACTTTCCAGGCTTATGTAGTTTTTTTCTCACTATTCTACTCAGCAGTTAAGGAAAGGAGACTAAAAACAAAAACTGGAATTAATTCAGGTTGATGGTGTGTTAAAGAAAGCAAAAGAACATGAATGAAAAGAATGAAGCTATTAGAAAGGACATAGTTAAAATGTACAGTTATGAGCAATAGACTATATTGAGAAGGAAGTGAACCTTGGAAAGAAATCAATGGACATATGTAGAGAGGTCACATCTGGTCAAAGGAAATGTTCAAGGGGTCGGGGGGAGTAGACAAGCAAAATTCTGGAATCGTGAGAAGTTGTAGCCAGCAACTTCAAAGTTCAGATTTCAAATTGCACAAGTATCCTAAATTCAACAAGGTCAAGGTTATGGAGATGTGGGTGATGGATGGATGTTCCTTGGTTTAGTAGAGTCCTAGGGCTGCTATAACAAGTGAGACACACAAACTGAGTAGCTGAGGCCAGATGGTTCTCGATGATACAAATTCAAAATCTACAGCTAACATCACACTCAATGGTGAAAAGCTTAAAGCATTTCTTCTAAGGTCAGGAACAGGACAAAAAGTCCACTCTTGCCACTTTTGCTCAACATAGTTTAGGAAGCCCTAGCTATAGCTAAATCAGAGAAGAAAAATAAGTAAAGGAAATCCAAATTTCCTTTCTGTGGTGGCTTAGATTGTAGAGTGTCTGCCTGCAATGCAGGAGACCTAGGTTCAATCCCTGGGTCGGGAAGATCCCCTGGAGAAGGAAATGGCAGCCCTCTTCAGTACTCTTGCCTGGAAAATTCCATGGACTGAGGAGCCTGGTAGGCTACAATCCATGGAGTCACAAAGAGTTGGACAATACTGAGAGACTTCACTAGACTATAAGACATTGATGAAAGATATCAAAGAGGAAACAAACAGATGGAAAGATATATGGTGTTCATGAATTGGAAGAATCAGTATTGTAAAATGGCTCTACTACCCACAACAGTCTACAAATTTAATGCAATTTTTATCAAATTGCCAGTAACGTTTTTCACAGAACTAGAATAAAAAATCTTATGGAGAAAAAAGACCTCAAATACCCAAAGCAATTTTGAGAAAGAAAAACAGAGCCGGAGGAATTAGGCTCCCTCACTTCAGACTATAATACAAAGCTGCATTCATCAAAATGGTATGGTACTGGCACAAAAATAGAAATATAAATCAATGGAAGAAGATAGAAAATTGAGAAGTAAACCCTTGCACCTATGGTCAATTAAAATATCTAAGACTAAATCTAAAATATGTAGGAATAAGCCAAAAATAGGGATTAATCTGTTTGAAAGAGGAAAAGACTAAACAATGTTGGAAAGACAGTCTCTTAAATGTTGCTGGGAAAGCTGGACGGCTACATATAAAACAATGAAATTAGATCATTCTTTAACACCTAATAAAAAAAAAAAATCTCAAAATGTATTAAAGACCTAAATGTGAGACCAGACTTTAAAAAACTCATAGAGGAAAACATAGGCAGAAGAACCCAATCAACAAAAGGGCAGAAGACCTAAATATAATAGCCAAGATATGGACACAATGTAAATATCCATTGACAAAGGAATGGATAAAAAAGATGTGGCACACATATACAGTGAAATATTACTCAGCCATTAAAAGCAATGAAATGATGCCATTTGCAGCAACACTGATGGACCTAGAGATTGTCATACTGAGTTAAGTAAGTCAGAGAAGGAAAATTCCCTAATATGTGGAATCTGAAAAGAAATGATATGAATGAACTTACTTATAAAACAAACAGACTCACAGACCTGAAGAACAAAATTATGGTTGGTAGGGGGAAAGATGAGGGGAAGAGATAATTGAGGAGTTTCGGGTGGACATGCAAACACTTCTATATTTAAAGTGGATAAAAAATGAGAACCTACTGTATAGCACATGAAACTCTGTTCAATGTTATGTGTCAGCCTGGGTGGGAGGAGAGTGGGGAAGAATGAATACATGCATATGTATATGGCTGAGTCACTTTGCAGTTCATCTGAAACCCTTGAAACATTGTTAGCTGGCTATTCACCAATAAAATAAAAAAGATTTTTAAAAAGAAGAAAAAAAAAAAACCCAAATCAAGGTATCACAGGATCATGATCTGTACCAGATATCTATCCAAGCTTCTGGTAGCCTCAGGTGTTTCATGGATTATAAATGGGGCCATCAATGTAAATAATCAATAAACAATTCATATGACATCACTTGTATGTGAATTCTAAAATATGACACAAATGAAGCTATCTATGAAACAGAAAACAATCACTGGCATAGAAAGCAGACTAATGATTGACAAGGGGGAGGAATGAATCACGAGAGATGGATGAAGAGTTTGGGAATAACAGATGCAAGCGATTATATATGGAATGGATAGACAACAAGCTCCTACTTATGGCACAGGGGATTATATTTAATATCCTGTGATAAACTATAATGGAAAGCATATTTTAAAAAGAATATAATATATGTATAACTAAATCACTTTGCTGCACAGCAGAAATGAGCACAGTATTGTAAATCAACTACACTTCAATTTAAAAAAAATATTGACCAAGAAATGTACCCTGAAATATTACCAGTTATTGGCAGAAAAAAATCAATAAACAATCTATTCTAGGAATATAAAATAATTTTATTTGAAGCAAACTGTGGAATATTGTCCAGAAGGCAGTCTTTCAGATAAAGCTGAGGAACTGTTTGGGATAAGCATGATTTTTAACACAGTTTTATGTCTTGTCAGAACAAAGAACATCAAAAGAGTCAAGGATAAATTCCTTCAAGGTTTGGGAAAAAACATATCAGTAGATACAGAGTATGGTCTTGGCATCTGGCAAGAGAGTCTTATCATCAAAGGAGGAAAAGCATTGGTATCTCAGGAAAGAAGGTTTTTCATCTTTATTTTCAATATGAATATTATTTGCTTCTGGTCAGTGTACACTTTTCTTCAGTAATTAAATCAGATGTACAATATATCTTTGATAGGCTGAAAACAAGCTGTTTTAGTTAGCACAAAATTCAAGTTAACTCATGTATAAGCCAAAATGATTTTCCCAGCCTTCAGTATGTGAAACATCATCAGTGATTTTTCTATCTTCATACAGCCTTTCTCCAATGCCTCGCTTTCTCGCTCTCCAAATTGCATTCTCTCTATATATATATACATGTTTCTGTGTCCAAATTTTCCATTTTTATAAGAACACAGTCATATTGGATTAAGGCCCAAACTACAGACCTCATCTTAACTAATTCTATCTGCTACTAACTTATGTCCAAATAAAGTCACTCTGAAATCCAAGGGGTTAAGACTCCAGTGTGAAAGGTTGTTGTTGAATCACGCAAAGACACCAGGATTCTAGGCCCCCGGAGGATAAGAATTCAATCCAGGGCCAGAGACAAGGCTTGATTGCTCAGAGCTTTTGTGTAATAAAGTTTTATTAAAGTATAAAGGAGATAGAGAAAGCTTCTGACATAGGCATCAGAAGCGGGCAGAAAGAGTGCTCCCTTGCTAGTCTTCAGCTGGATGTTATACAGTCACAACTGAAGCGACGCAGCAGCAGTCTGTTAATGAAAGAAAGGAATGTCTTAAAATTCAGAATGGCACCAGGCCCCTCACCCATAAAATGCATTTTGTGATAATCTTGACACCAAATAGTTTATCCTCGGCCATAAAATGATTAACTTGAATCTTGAAGAAGGGCAGACCACCATACAAATAGTTTCATTTACATAGATTAGGGGAACAATATCTGAGTATAACATACTGGTTTGTCAAGTAGATTCTGAGCCAAGAGGGGGATCCCACTTGAAGACAGAGTTTGGAGGTAAATGCATAGTACATTAGCATAGCTAAAGACAAACATGTCCATAAGAAAAAGGCATTGGTTATCTCAAGGTTTGAGAATAGTTAACCTCAGGCAAAACCAGGTGTCCTTATGGCAAGCCAGTATTTTAAGAGAAACCCCCTTTTAAATTTGTATAGAGAAGGAAAAAATATCACTAGTTTGTTTCCTCCTGCTGATTAAGAGAGATAAAAATGTCTGACAGATCAGATCAGATCAGTCGCTCAGTTGTGTCCGTTTCTTTGCGACCCCATGAATCGCAGCATGCCAGGCCTACCTGTCCATCATCAACTCCCGGAGGTCACTCAGACTCACGTCCATCGAGTCAGTGGTGCCATCCAGCCATCTCATTCTCTGTTGTCCCCTTCTCCTACTGCCCCCAATCCCTCCCAGCATCAGAGTCTTCTCCAATGAGTCAACACTTCGCATGAGGTGGCCAAAATACTGGAGTTTCAGCTTTAGCATCATTCCTTCCAAAGAAATCCCAGGGCTGATCTCCTTCAGAATGGACCGGTTGGATCTCCTTGCAGTCCAAGGGACTCTCAAGAGTCTTCTCCAACACCACAGTTCAAAAGCATTAATTCTTCAGCGCTCAGCCTTCTTCACAGTCCAGCTCTCACATACATACATGACTACAGGAAAGACTAGGCAAACCTTTGTTGGCAAAGTAATATCTCTGCTTTTGAATATGCTATCTAGGTTGGTCGTAACTTTCCTTCCAAGGAGTAAGTGTCTTTTAATTTCATGGCTGGAGTCACCATCTGCAGTGATTTTGGAGCCCAGAAAAATAAAGTCTGACACTGTTTCCACTGTTTCCCCATCTATTTCCCATGAAGTGATGGGAATGGATGCCATGATCTTCGTTTTCTGAATGTTGAGCTTTAAGCCAACCTTTTCACTCTCCACTTTCACTTTCATCAAGAGGCTTTTTAGTTCCTCTTCATTTTCTGCCATAAGGGTGGTGTCATCTGCATATCTGAGGTTATTGATATTTCACCCAGCAATCTTGATTCCAACTTGTGTTTCTTCCAGTCCAGCGTTTCTCATGATGTACTCTGTATATAAGTTAAGTAAACAGGGTGACAATATACAGCCTTGATGTACTCCTTTTCCTATTTGGAACCAGTCTGTTGTTCCATGTCCAGTTCTAACTGTTGCTTCCTGACCTGCATACAAATTTCTCAAGAGGCAGGTCAGGTGGTCTGGTCTTCCCCATCTTTTTCAGAATTTTCCAGTTTATTGCGATCTACACAGTCAAAAGCTTTGGCATAGTCAATAAAGCAGAAATAGATGCTTTTCTGGAACTCTCTTGCTTTTTCCATGATCCAGCAGATGTTGGCAATTTGATCTCTGTTTCCTCTGCCTTTTCTAAAACCAGCTTGAACATCAGGAAGTTCACAGTTCTCATATTGCTGAAGCCTGGCTTGGAGAATTTTGAGCATTACTTTACTAGCATGTGAGATGAGTGCAACTGTGCGGTAGTTTGAGCATTCTTTGGCATTGCCTTTCTTTGGGATTAGGATGAAAACTGACTTGCAGGCTATTTCCTCCGTTTGGAGACCCCTGGCCTTCCTGCCTGTTACCCTCTCACAATGCATGAACTTTGGGGATACAATTCAACATATTAGCATAGGGATAGGGAACTGGCTCATTAAAGAAATTGGGAAGTTAGTGATGGATATTGGTAATGATAAAGCAGGGATGATAGTATAACAGACAAAGCAAGCCTGGCTCCATACTGGATCTGTCCCTTTAGCTGTAACCCATGTGCTTTGTCACCTGTGCTGAGTCCTGCTGGCTCTGCATCTTTATGAAAGAATGCGGTTTATAGCCTGAAATATACATGATAGCCCTTTCTCAAGACTCTGACCTTTAAAGGTATAACACTCTTCCACTCATATATAGATAAAAAGCTGCAGAACAGAGAACAACATTTATCTTATTAGGCTTTAATAGGAACATCTGGTATACATGAACAGCTGCAAGAAGAAAGGATTTTGACACCAAGAAGTTTGCAGCAATCAGTCACATTCTCTCCCCTTTTAGTATAAAAGAAGCTTGAATTCTAACTAAGAGAAGATTTTTTTTGGGACACCAGTCCACCATTGTCTTGGTCTGCTGTTTTTTTTTAATAAAGTCACTATTTCTTGCTTGAACACTTTGTCTTTTGATTTATTGTCTTGCCATGTGGTGAGCAGTACTTGTTAACGATATAGTCATAAAATAATTGCCAGGGAGGAAGATAACAGTCTAGAAACAGCAAAACGGAGTGAAGAAAGGGAAGTCAGAGAGAGCAGTGCACCAAAGTGAGTCCAGGTAAGAGGGACTGGGTGGTTCCCCAAGCAGGTCCAGGTGCTCCCTCTAAATCTGGACACCTCACTCATTGGACATACTGTGTTACTTAAAATGACATTATATTTCATGTTCTTTGGTGCTTAGGAGGAAAAGGGCAAAGTCTTTTTCCCTGGAGGGTTTTGAAATAGCTATTTCCTCTTTATGAAACATGATATTTGCATGGCTGGGTCATTAATGTTATCTGTTTCTTAGCTTAAATGTCACCTGCTCAGAGAAGTACTCCCTGCTAATGCATTAAACAGTGACTAAATAGTATGTATCTGCCACAACTCATTAGCTGTTTGCAAAGAAGACATCACTCTCTGAAAAATTTCTTAGTTTTCCTTTTGTCTAATTTACCACCACACCATAACAAAATGAAAAAGGAACCTTAATTCTCTTGAACACTTATGTGTTGCCAGGAACTACAGCAGTGACTGACAGAAGGGAGCACTGAAGAAATAGTCAATGAATGAAAAACAATGTTTATTTGGTTCACATTTTGTCTCTAGCACACAAGCTCAGAACCTGAGGTGTAACAGGTGCTCAATAAATTATTCTGAATGCATTAATAAATTAAAAGGTAAGTGACCAAATGTAAAATATTTTCAGTAACCATCAGAGATGACAATATATTGAGAGTCATGTTGAAGTTTTCCAATTGAAAGTTTTCAGAATGAGTTATTCTCACCCAAATGGTGATAAAATAAATATGATGAACTGAATAATGCCACAGAGAGATGGTCATCCCTAATTCCTCAGAACCAGGCTATATATCACTCCACATGTTAAAAGAGACTTTGCAAATGTGATTACAGACCTTGGGATGGAAAGATTATCTTTTATTATCTGTATGGGCTCAAGTTGATCAGAAGGGTTGTTGTCAGAAGGATCAGTGTTTGAGTGAAGATGATGCAGTAGCAGCAAAGGAGGAGTAGGGAATTAGAAGATTCCTAACTGCTGGCTTTGTAGATAGAGGAAGGGACTGCAGCCAGAAAGTATAGGAAGTGTCTAGTCCATGGATAAGACAAGGACATAGATTTTGCTCTAGTGTATCCAGTAGGAATACTGCCCTGGTACAGCCATGTTAGATTCTTGGCACCCAGAACGAGTTGTGTTTTAAGCTACCAAGTCTGCCATAATTTGTTATAGCAGCAATAGAAAACTAAGACAGTAGTATGGGAGTTAGTTGCTCAGTCATGTCCAACTCTCTGCAATCCCCATGGACTGTAGCCCTCCACGTTCTTCTGTTCATGGGATTTTCCAGTCAAGAATACTGGAGTGGGTTGCCATTTCCTTCTCCGGGGGATCTTCGCAACCCAGGAATCAGGAATTGAACCCCGGTCTCCTGCATTGCAGGCAGATTATCATCTGCCTTAATACAGTCGGTAACACATAAAGATGAGATTGGATTCATGGATTCATAGAACATATAAAGAGGTCCTTAGCAAATTTGACATACCACAGTTTGATAATGTAAATACTATATTTTAATATATAAGTGAATTTATAGGTATATGTGCATACATTTTATACAGCTTTCTTACATGGTACTAATTTGTAGAATAAAAATAAAATTTTACTGCTTAGTTACTATACATTTGTCTGTAAGCTGATATGTTAAAAGCCAGAAATGGCTGTCTTCTTCAGTATTGTTAGAAAGCTGATTACTTTTTTCATTCATTATCCTTAGACTACATATATTTCTATTTCCTCGCTTCACTTCGTCGCTTCAGTCGTGTCCGACTCTGTGCGACCCCAGAGACGACAGCCCATGAGGCTCTCCGTTCCTGGGATTTTCCAGGCAAGAACACTGGAGTGGGTTGCCATTTCCTTCTCCTATGCATGAAAGTGAAAGTGAAAGTGAAGTCGCTCAGTCGTGTCCGACACTAAGCGACCCCATGGACTGCAGCCTACCAGGCTCCTCCGTCCATGGGATTTTCCAGGCAAGAGTACTGGAGTGGGGTGCCATTGCCTTCTCCTAGCCAAAAAAATAAAATAAAAGTAATTCTATAATGGAATACTTTTATGTTGTTGGCTTAAAGCTTAACATTCAGAAAACTAAGAGCATGGCATCTGGTCCCATCACTACATGGGAAATAGATGGATAAACAGTGGAAACAGTGTCAGACTTTATTTTTGTGGGCTCCAAAATCACTGCAGATGGTGACTGCAGCCATGAAATTAAAAGACGCTTACTCCTTGGAAGGAAAGTTGTGACCAACCTAGATAGCATATTCAAAAGCAGAGACATCACTTTGCCAACAAAGGTTCGTCTAGTCAAGGCTACGGTCTTTCCTGTGGTCATGTATGGATGTGAGAGTTGGACGGTGAAGAAGGCTGAGCACTGAAGAATTGATGCTTTTGAACTGTGGTGTTGGAGAAGACTCTTGAGAGTCCCTTGGACGGCAAGGAGATCCAACCAGTCCATCCTAAAGGAGATCAGTCTTGGGTGTTCATTGGAAGGACTGATGCTAAAGCTGAAACTCCAATACATTGGTCACCTCGTGTGAAGAGTTGACAAATTGGAAAAGACTCTGATGCTGGGATGGATTGGGGGCAGGAGAAGGGGCGACAGAGGATGAGATGGCTGGATGGCATCACCAACTCAATGGATATGAGTTTGAGTGAACTCTGGGAGTTGGTGATGGACAGGAAGGCCTGACGTGTTGTGATTCATGGGGTTGCAAAGAGTCAGACAAAATGGAGAAACTGAACTGAACTGAATGTTACCTCAAGAGAGATTAAATGTAAGTCATCAAATGGCAATAAAAAAACAGAATTTTACAATTTGAAGAAGACTTTTATGTGGTATTATATGAGATCTGTGAATTAGCTTCTGAATCACCTGAGTACTTCATGGAAATGAAGAATTTTACTCCCCTCAAATCATTGGAATTAGAATTTACATTTAAATAATTCCCCCAGGTAGTTTGCATGCAATTAAATTTGGAAACTCTCTGTTTTTTATTTTGTTGTTGTTATTGTTTAATTCTTGATCAATTTTGTTTGGTAAATAAGAAACTTATTTTCCAAGAAATTAAAACTCTGAATCAGAAGAAGAATTTATATCCACACTTTTATCAATGAACCCTTTCTGCCAGGACACTTTTTTTTTTCCACTAGAATCTTAAAAACACTATTTTAAAATAATATCTTTTTTGCAGAGAATAATCAATACACATCTTAGACATAAGACTAAAGATACGAAATTATCACTGTTGTCAAGGCAAAATGTCATTTTATGTTACTGTATTTGAAGTATGTAATCCTTAAAATTAAAGCCACCAACTAGTAACTTTGAAAGGGATTGAGGGTGATGGTGAAAAACATGCAGTTTGAAATATATGATGATTTCTTTATTCCAAAGTGGTAATGGAAATATCTATAGTAGAAGGAAAATTATTCTATAAAATTAAGAAATTCAACAAGATCCTGAGTATTAACAAACAAATAAACCTAAAAATCCATGTAAAATCTATGCAAAATTTTAAAAACCTGAAGAAAATTGTTGACTTGATGAATATATTGAATGAGGTATTTTATTACTATTAGTTTTGCTGAATTTTCAAAAAAAAAAAAAAAATCACACAGGCACTGATTAAATTATCTTTATATTAAATAAAATCATGTGTATTATTTACAATGAGTGCCATATATTCTGAAGAGAAAGATCTGAAATAAAGCTAGTTAAAGATCACTGACACATAAGTAATAAAACATTCTATATAAATATCTTCCTCTGCTATATCAGATCAGATCAGTTGCTCAGTCGTGTCCGACTCTTTGTGACCCCGTGAATAGCAGCACGCCACGCCTCCTTGTCCATCACCAACTCCCGGAGGTCACTCAGACTCATGTCCATTGAGTCAGTGATGCCATCCAGCCATCTCATCCTCTGTCGTCCCCTTCTCCTCTTGCCCCTAATCCCTCCCAGCATCAGAGTCTTCTCCAAAGAGTCAACTCTTCACATGAGGTGGCTAAAGTACTGGAGTTTCAGCTTTAGCATCATTCCTTCCAAAGAAATCCCAGGGCTGATCTCCTTCAGAATGGACTGGTTGGATCTCCTTGCAGTCCAAGGGACGCTCAAGAGTCTTCTCCAACACCATAGTTCAAAAGCATCAATTCTTCAGCACTTAGCCTTCTTCACAGTCCAACTCTCACATCCATACATGACCACAGGAAAAACCATAGCCTTGACTAGACGAAACTTTGTTGGCAAAGAAATGTCTCTGCTTTTGAATATGCTATCTAGGTTGGTCATAACTTTCCTTCCAAGGAGTAAGTGTCTTTTAATTTCATGGCTGGAGTCACCATCTGCAGTGATTTTGGAGCCCCCAAAAATAAAGTCTGATACTATTTCCCCATCTATTTTGCATGAAGTGATGGGACTGGATGCCATAATCTTCATTTTCTGAACGTTGAGCTTTAAGCCAACTTTTTAACTCTCCACTTTCACCTTCATCAAGAGGCTTTTTAGTTCCTCTTCACTTTCTGCCATAAGGGTGGTATCATCTGCATATCTGAGGTGATTGATATTTCTTCCAGCAATCTTGATTCCATTTTGTGTTTCTTCCAGTCCAGCGTTTCTCATGATGTACTCTGCATATAAGTTAAATAAACAGGGTGACAATATACAGCCTTGATGTACTCCTTTTCCTATATAGGAACCCACTGATAACTTGTCTTAGAGCTGTTCGTACAGGTTAACATATTTTCACATATTAGGTGAAAAAAATTGAGAGGCAGTAGAATCTATTCTCCTCTGCTTAATATCTAATTAGTAATTTTGAGAGTAGAATAAGTGTATGGTGAATTCATGATCTGTTAACCGTCTGAGGTTATTTTTGTAGCATTGCTTTCTCTCAGTGTCCTAAATCTGGAGAGCAAGGATCATGGTTCACATTTTGAATATTTTAAATAATTTCTAATAATATTTCACATTGAAGGCATTTAACAGGTGATCATGGAAAGCATGAATGAATGAGAAGGAAATAATTCAGTCTATAAGATGACGATTTACATAACCAACACTGAAAGGCAAGAAAAACCTCATTCAAATTATTAAATTTATCTGTGCTAAGGCAAAAAATGTAAAATAATACAGTAGAACTTTCTCATTTGAAAGTAAAGCAAGGGCAGCTTTCTAAAATAAGGTCACCCAAATCCAGTGTTTAACACATGGTTATCTCTAAAATATATTATTCTTGAAGCTTTTCAATTTTTGAAAATACATTATTATCAAAGCAGACATTGCACAGCTTGTCTAATACTTTGATGCTGAATGACTAGTTCTTAAGCTCTGTTTTCTTTGTGGTTAAATCCTTGGCTGAAGGGCTTGCGAGTCTGCCAAGATAAAATAAAAATAAAAAATACCAGATAGAATAATACATCTACAACACAAATCACCAGACTAAAATAAAAAGAGATGACAAAACCACAGTGAAGCTTACATCTACCATTTGAGTAGTGATGATGGTATCCTTCTTTTAAATATGAGAATGCTTATTTTGTTCTATAAATCTTGATTTATTCTTTAGTGACAGCTTGATCATGTTAATGTAACTCATTTGCATTTAACAAATCCAAGCATAATATAAAATTCTCACAATTTTAAAAAATAGCTTTATTTATTTATTTTTGGCTGTGCTTCATCTTTATTACTGCAGGGGTTACTCTTCTTTGCAGTGGGCCAGCTTCTCATTGCAACAGCTTCTCTTGTTGCAGAGCACAGGCTCTGGGCATACAGGCTTCAGTAGTTGTGGGTGTGTGGGCTCAATAGTTGCAGGCACATGGGCTCAGTAGTTGCAACTACTGGACTCTAGAGCACAGGTTCAATAGTTGTGGCTCACAGGCTTAGTTTCTCCGTGGCCTGTGAGATTTCCCTGGACCAGGGATCAAACCCACGTCTCCTGCATTCGCAGGCTGATTCTTTAACAATGAGCCACCAGGGAAGCTCTGCAATTTTCTTATAATGTCTTATATTTGGAAAAATATTTCAGACCAAGATTGTTTATAAGAAGAAATATGAGCATGTTTTCATCATCTTTTCTACAAAATCAAAGTATGTGAGGCAAAAGATTTTGCAATTGGGTATTTTGTATGCAAGTAAACTACTGAAAAAATATGTTGCCACCAAATGCATAGGCATCCGGATTGTTCCACCTTAGATGTGATCCCCTTTTAAAATGATAATGAGTTACAACAAATACATTTATATGCAAATATAACTTAAGCAAATGATAGCTATGCAAATTGTGTATATGTAAAATGCAGGAAAGCAGTATATTTTATAAACTCAGCAGAGATTTTCTGATTGCCTGCTTAAGTTCATACATCACGCCAGATGGTAGAAATATAGGGATAGAAACCCTTGTTTCCCAGTGCACTGATGGGCAGCCCTGGATCTGCTTCATTTTTATGTATTGGGGTTATTAAAATAAAGACAATTAGCCCTCCTTTCAGATACTAAGATTCAGAACCTCTAAGGCAGGTTCTAATGAACTCTATTAAAACTCAGTGATTCAAGATTTTTAATAGAACTCATTAGAACCTACCTTAGAGGTTCTGAATCTTAGTTTCTACAAGTGTGGTTTGTGTGCTTAATATCATCTATATAAACACATGGGCAGAATATCTAAACAGACATTTCTCCAAAGAAGACATACAGATGGCCAAGAGGCACATGAAAAGGTGTTCAATACCACTATTTGTCAGAGAAATGCAAATCAAAACTACAGTGAAGTATCACCTCACACCAGTCAGAAAGACCATTATCAAAAAGTCTAAAAACAATAAATGCTGAAGAGGGTGTGGAGAAAAGGGAAAGCTCCTGCAGTCTTGGTGGGATTGTAAATTAGTGCAACCACTATATACAAGCAACTCTTACAGCTCAATTCCAGAAAAATAAATGACCCAATCAAAAAATGGGCCAAAGAACGAAATAGACATTTCTCTAAAGAAGACATACTGATGGCTAACAAACACATGAAAAGATGCTCAACATCAGTCATTATCAGAGAAATGCAAATCAAAACCACTATGAGGTACCATTTCACACCAGTCAGAATGGCTGCGATCCAAAAGTCCACAAGCTATAAATGCTGGAGAGGGTGTGGAGAAAAGAGAACCCTCTTACACTGTTGGTGGGAATGCAAATTAGTATAGCCACTATGGAGAATAGTATGGAGATTCCTCAAAAAACTGGGAATAGAACTGCCTTATGATCCAGCAATCCCACTGCTGGGCATACACACTGAGAAAACCAGAATTGAAAGAGACACGTGTACCCCAATGTTCATAGCAGCACTGTTTACAATAGCCAGGACTTGGAAGCAACCTAGATGTCCATCCACAGATGAATGGATAAGAAAGCAGTGGTACATATACACAAAGGAGTAATACTCAGCCATTAAAAAGAATACATTTGAATCAATCCTAATGAGGTGGATGGAACTGGAGCCTATTATACAGAGTAAAGTAAGCCAGAAAGAAAAACACAAATACAGTATACTAATGCATATATATGGAATTTAGAAAGATGGTAACAATAACCCTGTTTACGAGACAGCAAAAGAGACACTGATGTATAGAACAGACTTTTGGACTCTGGGAATGGGAGAGGGTGGGATGATTTGGGAGAATAGCATTGAAATATGTATAATATCATATATGAAATGAGTCGCCAGTACAGGTACGATGCCTGATAACAGATGCCTGGGGCTGGTGCACTGGGGCGACCCAGAGGGATGGTATGGGGAGGGAGAAGGGAGGAGGGTTCAGGATGGGGAACACATGTAAACTTGTGGCGGATTCATCTTGATGTATGGCAAAAGCCATACAATATTCTAAGTTAAGCAAAATAAAATTTAATTGAAAGCAAAAAAAAAAAAAAAAAGAACATACGAGTATTTCTTTAAAAAAAAAAAAATAAAAATAGAGGTACCACATGACCCTGCAATCCCATTCCTGGGTATACATGGAGAGAAACAGTATTCAAAAAGGTACTGCTGCTGCTGTTAAGTCACTTCAGTCGTGTCCGACTCTGTGTGACCCCATAGACGGCAGCCCACCAGGCTCCCCATCCCTGGGATTCTCCCGGCAAGAACACTGGAGTGGGTTGCTATTTCCTTCTCCAATGCATAAAAGTGAAAAGTGAAAGGGAAGTCGCTCAGTCATGCCCGACTCTTAGCGACCCCATGGACTGTAGCCTACCAGGCTCCTCCATCCATGGGATTTTCCAGGCAAGAGTACTGGAGTGGGGTGCCATTGCCTTCTCCGTCAAAAAGGTACATGAACCTCAATATTCATTTTGTCATTATTTATAATAGCCAGGTCATGGAAGTAATCTAAATGTTCACTGACAGATGAATGGATAAAGATGTGGTACATATATACAATGGTATACTACTCAGTCATAAAGAAGAAGGAAATAATGTCATGTGCAACAACATGGATGCATCTAGAGATTGTCGTACTGTATGAAGTGGGAAAGAAAGACAAATATTGTATGACATCATCTATATGTGGAATTAAAAGTGATAGAAATGAACTTATTAATAAAACAGACTCATAGACTTAATGAATTCATGGTTACCAAGGAGAAAAAAGGACTTCCCTGGTGGCTCAGACGGTAAAGTGTCTGCCTACAGTGAGGGAGACCCTCTGGAGAAGGAAATGGCAACCCACTCTAGTACTCTTGCCTGGAAAAATCCCATGGACAGAGGAGCGTGGTGGGCGTCAGTCCATGGGTTCACAAAGAATCAGACACTACTGAGTGACTTCAATTTCACTTTTAAGGGGGAAGAATGGAGGGAGTAATAGTACAGGAATTTGAGATTAAAATGTGCGTACTACTGCTGCTGCTGCTGCTAAGTTGCTTCAGTCAACCAATAAAAAATCTTGTGTATAGCACAGGGAACTCTGCTCAATATTCTGCTAACAACCTAATTGGGAAAATAATTTAAAAAAGAATAGATACATGATATGTATAACTAAATCACTTTGTTGTACACCTGAAACCAACACAAACTATTAATCAACAATGAAAGTGAAGTTGCTCAGTCTTGTCCAACTCTTTGCAACCCCATGGACTGTAGCCTATCAGGCTCCTCCGTCCATGGGATTTTCCAGGCAAGAGTGCTGGAGTGGATTGCCATTTCCTTCTCCAGGGATCTTCCCCACCCAGGAATTGAACCCAGGTCTCCCACATTGCAGGCAGACACTTTACTGTCTGAGCCACCAGGGAAGCCCTAATCAACTATACTCCAATATAAAATGAAAAGTTAAAAAAAGCCTCAGTAATTCAAATGAATAAGTGATCTTGAAAAGACTGCCTTGTGTGTATGACTCAGTGTCAGGCAAACATAATTAAAATAATTCTAAGAATCCCGAAGAAGTATGCTCTGTGTACAAAATGGCCATTGGTGATATAAAACTTATGTTGTGAGTCTAAGATTGTATGATCTGGATTTTAAAAAATAGAGGGTAAGAAAATACAACAAACTTTTTGCAAAGTGTGAGTTACAGAAGAGATGAGATTAGAGAGGCAACCATAGATAGATCATGAGTTATACTGAGCATTTTGAAAACTTCCTTGATGGCAATAAGGACTCATTAAAGAATTTTTAGTAAAAGAATCACATCTGTAGTCTGGAAATGGAACCCTGCTGTAGAGTTAACAAAAGATTACAATTTCTACTGACATTGGGACTACATCTCCAAGCCCACCCTGCCGCAGCAGCCAGAGCCAAGCAGACTGAGTCAGAGCCCCACAGTAAATATTTGAAGGGAAAAAAGCCAGAGGTGGTACAATTAGTAAACGAGGACTTTAAAACATCTGTCATAATATTCCATAAATATCTAAAGTAAACTGTAAAGATAACGGTGGATGACATGGGAGATATTTTTTTAAAAGAAACAAATAGAACTTTAGAACTTGGAGATAGGTAGATTTCATACCTATTTACCATACCTATTTATCTACCTATCTCAAAGTTCTAAAGTTCTATTTGTTTCTTTTAAAAAAATATCTCCCATGTCATCCACCGTTATCTTTACAGTTTAGTTTAGATATTTGTGGAATATTAAGAAAGGCAATGCCAAAGAATGCTCAAACTACAGCACAATTGCACTCATCTCACACGCTAGTAAAGTAATGCTCAAAATTCTCCAAGCCACGCTTCAGCAATATGTGAACCATGAACTGCCTTATGTTCAAGCTGGTTTTAGAAAAGGCAGAGGAACCAGAGATCAAATTGTCAACATCCTCTGGATCATGGACAAAGCAAGAGAGTTCCAGAAAAACATCTATTTCTGCTTTATTGACTATGCCAAAGCCTTTGACTGTGTAGATCACAATAAACTGTGGAAAATTCTGAAAAAGATGGGAATACCAGACAACCTGACCTGTCTCTTGAGAAATTTGTATGCAGATCAGGAAGCAACAGTTAGAACTGGACATGGAACAACAGACTGGTTCCAAATAGGAAAAGGAGTGCATCAAGGCTGTATATTGTCACCCTGCTTATTTAACTTATATGCAGAGTACATCATGAGAAACGCTGGACTGGAAGAAACACAAGATGGAATCAAGATTGCTGGAAGAAATATCAATCACCTCAGATATGCAGATGACCCCACACTTATGGCAGAAAGTGAAGAGGAACTAAAAAGCCTCTTGATGAAAGTGAAATTGGAGAGCGAAAAAGTTGGCTTAAAGCTCAACATTCAGAAAACAAAGATCATGGCATGTGGTCCCATCACTTCATGGGAAATAGATGGGGAAACAGTATCAGACTTTATTTTTCTGGGCTCCAAAATCACTGCAGATGGTGACTGCAGCCATGAAATTAAAAGACACTTACTCCTTGGAAGGAAAGTTATGACCAACCTAGATAGCATATTCAAAAGCATAGACATTTCTTTGTGAACAAAGGTTCATCTAGTCAAGGCTATTGTTTTTCCTGTAGTCATGTATGGATGTGAAATCTGGACTGTGAAGAAGGCTAAGTACCAAAAAATTGATGCTTTTGAACTGTGGTGTTGGAGAAGACTCTTGAGAGTCCCTTGGACTGCGAGGAGATCCAACCAGTCCATTCTGAAGGAGATCAGCCCTGGGATTTCTTTGGAAGGAATGATGCTAAAGCTGAAACTCCAGTACTTTGGCCACCTCATGTGAAGAGTTGACTCATTGGAGAAGACTCGGATGCTGGGAGGGATTGGGGGCAAGAGGAGAAGGGGACGACAGAGGGTGAGATGGCTGGATGGCATCACTGACTCGATGGATGTGAGTCTCAGTGAACTCCGGGAGTTGGTGATGGACAGGGAGGCCTGGTGTGCTGTGATTCATGTGGTCGCAAAGAGTCGGACATGACTGAGTGACTGATCTGATCTGATCTTATAGATAGATAGATAGATAGATAGGTAGATATAGAAATGACCCAGCAGATTCAATGAACAAGGAAATATTAATGAAAATAAAAACATAGCACTAGAAATTATCCAAAAAGGAATGCAGAAAGATAAGACAATGAAAAAAATGCACAAGAACTCATTAACGTGTTAAGTAACATGAAATGGTCTAGTATGTATGTTTCATGTCCCAGAAGTCAAGAGAGGAAAAGAGAAGAATATGAGAGAGCTAATGAAAACCAGTGCAGACAGTCTAGAGCAGGGACAGGGTAAGCAGTGGGGGCAGATGGGCAGTTCTATCAATGTACACAGTACTTTGCCTGCCATTGATGAAACTGGTGCAAAATGATCTTGTGGTCAAATTAAAATTAAAATATTTTTAAACATTTAAAACATATTTATTAAACATTAAGTTTGTCATCAGTTTGTCTAGGTGGTAGGTAGTGACTTGAACTCTGTACTTTAAATGGGTTTTTGGAATAGATAATGCCAAGGAAAGAATGAGGACAGAGAAACTCTTGACAGTGAAAGGTTGTTGTTGAATCACGTGAAGACACCGGGATTCTTGGCCCCCAGAGGAGAAGAATTCAATCCAGGGCCAGAGACTAGGCTTGATCGCTCAGAGCTTTTGTATAATAAAGTTTTATTAAAGTATAAAGGAGATAGAGAAAGCTTCTGACATAGGCATCAGAAGGGAGCAGAAAGAGTACCCACCTGCTAGTGTTAACAATGAAGTTATATAATACAAAGAATGTCTGGAGGTTGTAAAGACCTCATCAGACCTACTCCCATAATTTACATTTTAAGATAACACTGTCCTCAGGCAGGATACCCTTGTAAAGACCAGGTCTACTCCCATAATTTACATTTTAAGATAACAGAAGGTTTAATCCAGAGACTGTCCTTAGGCAGGATCAGATCAGATCAGATCAGATCAGTCGCTCAGTCGTGTCCGACTCTTTGCGACCCCATGAACCGCAGCACGCCAGGCCTCCCTGTCCATCACCAACTCCCGGAGGTCACTCAGACTCGCATCCATCGAGTCAGTGATGCCATCCAGCCATCTTATCCTCTGTCGTCCCCTTCTCCTCCTGCCCTCAATCCCTCCCAGCATCAGAGTCTTCTCCAATGAGTCAACTCTTCACATGAGGTGGCCAAAATACTGGAGTTTCAGCTTTAGCATCATTCCTTCTAAAGAAATCCCAGGGCTGATCTCCTTCAGAATGGACTGGTTGGATCTCCTCGCAGTCCAAGGGACTCTCAAGAGTCTTCTCCAACACTACAGTTCAAAAGCATCAATTCTTTGGTGCTCAGCTATACAAAAGTACTCCCAATGGTGAAAATATTACAAATATCTGTAAAATAAAAGTTTATTAGGTATGTCATTCTGTTTAACTCACAGAATTATTTTAGGATAGATAAATTGACTAATACCTTCAATGGTATACACACTTTTTAATACAAAGTTATATGTATTGGCTTCCTGGATGGCTCTAGCAGTAAAGAATCTACCTGTCAATGCAGGAGATGTAAGAGACACAAATTAGATCCTTGGATTAGGAAGATTCCCTGGCAGAGGTTATGGCAACCTACTTCAATATTTCTGCCTAGAGAATCCTATGGATGGAAGAGCCTGGTGGGCTACAGTCCTTATGGTCACAAAGAGTCAGACACCACCAAAGTGACTTAGTACATATGTATGTAGTATAAGAAATGTATAAAATATATAAGAAAATGAGATTTATTAATATAATGTATATAAATTACTTATTAAAAAGTGTTCCTATAACTTCTTTCTATTTGTGCTTATGAGTTTCCTCTCTTGGTATTACAATATTTTGAAGTACTTGGCTCAGATGGTAAAGGGTCTGCCTACAATGCAGAAGACCTGGGTTCCAACACTGGGTCGGGAAGATCCCCTGGTGAAGGAAATGACTACACACTCCAGTACTCTTGCCTGGAAAATTCCGTGGACAGAGGAACCTTGTAGGCTACAGTCCATGGGGTCGCAAAGAGTCAGACACGACTGAGAGACTTCACTCACTCAGTCAATAGCATTATGGACAGAAGGTAAGTAAAAAGAAAATGGAGGTCAAGTTTTAAAAATATTGCAAAAATATAGCTAAATTTAAGATGATTGTTTCCAGTATATATATGAAGTTTTAATAGTGACAGTAGTGATGGTAAAGATATATCTATATTCTATAAATTCATATAGGAACAAATATGGTATGTTATTTCATGAAATGACTACCAATTTTTTACATAATATGACATCAAGCTATAGAAAAGTCTGTGAGAATTATGACAGACTATGGCAAACAGAGTATCCTGTAAATTGTGTTTCTTTTAGTCATTTAGAATATTTTTATTTTTATATGTTACCCTTGTTAATATTTTATAGATAAAATTTATAAGATCAGATCAGATCAGTCGCTCAGTCGTGTCTGACTCTTTGCGACCCCATGAACTGCAGCACGCCAGGCCTCCCTGTCCATTACCAACTCCTGGAATTCACTCAGACTCATATTCATCGAGTCAGTGATGCCATCCAGCCATCTCATCCTCCGTCGTTCCCTTCTCCTCTTGCCCCCAATCCTCCCAGCATCAGAGTCTTCTCCAATGAGTCAACTCTTCGCATGAGGTGGCCAAAATACTGGAGTTTCAGCTTTAGCATCATTCCTTCCAAAGAAATCCCAGGGCTGATCTCCTTCAGAATGGACTGGTTGGATCTCCTTGCAGTCCAAGGGACTCTCAAGAGTCTTCTCCAACACCACAGTTCAAAAGCATCAATTCTTCGGCGCTCAGCCTTCTTCACAGTCCAGCTCTCACATCCATACATGACCACAGGAAAGACCATAGCCTTGACTAGGTGAACCTTTGTTGGTAAAGTAATGTCTCTGCTTTTGAATATGCTATCTAGGTTGGTCATAACTTTCCTTCCAAGGAGTAAGCGTCTTTTAATTTCATGGCTGCAGTCACCATCTGCAGTGATTTGGGAGCCCAGAAAAACAAAGTCTGACACTGTTTCCACTATTTCCCCATCTATTTCCCATGCAGTGATGGGACCAGATGCCATGATCTTCGTTTTCTGAATGTTGAGCTTTAAGCCAACCTTTTCACTCTCTACTTTCACTTTCATCAAGAGGCTTTTTAGCCCCTCTTCACTTTCTGCCAAAGGAGTGGTGTCATCTGCATATCTGAGTTTATTGATATTTCTCCCGGCAATCTTGATTCCAACTTGTGTTTCTTCCAGTCCAGCATTTCTCATGATGTACTCTGCATATAAGTTAAATAAACATGGTGACAATATACAGCCTTGACGTACTCCTTTTCCTATTTGGAACCAGTCTGTTGTTCCATGACCAGTTCTAACTGTTGCTTCCTGACCTGCATACAGATTTCTCAAGAGGCAGATCAGGTGGTCTGGTATTCCCATCTCTTTCAGAATTTTCCATAGTTTATTGTGATCCACACAGTCAAAGGCTTTGGCATAGTCAATAAAGCAGAACTAGATGTTTTTCTGGAACTCTCTTGTTTTTTCCATGATCCAGCGGATGTTGGCAATTTGATCTCTGGTTCCTCTGCCTTTTCTAAAACCAGCTTGAACATCAGGAAGTTCACGGTTCACATATTGCTGAAGCCTGGCTTGGAGAATTTTGAGCATTACTTTACTAGTGTGTGAGATGAATGCAATTGTTCGGTAGTTTGAACACTCCTTGGCACTGCCTTTCTTTGGGATTGGGATGAAAACTGACCTTTTCCAATCTTGTGGCCACTGCTGAGTTTTCCAAATTCGTCCAAGGTAAGGTGCGATGGCTGTGCTTCGCTGGCCGGGAGCAGCCAGGAGCAGCCGGGATGAGATATCCCACGCCCAAGGTAAGAGAAACCCAAGTAAGACAGTAGGTCTTGAAAGAGGGCATCAGAGGGCAAATACACTAAAACCATTCTCAGAGATAACTAGTCAATCTAATCACACAAGGACCACACCCTTGTCTAACTCAATGAAATTAAGCCATGCTTAATTAATCCCAGGGGCAACCTGGGATGTGCGGGTCATGGTGGAGAGATATGACAGGGTGTGGTCCGCTGGAGAAGGGAATGGCAAACCACTTCAGTATTCTTGCCTTGAGAACCCCATGGACAGTATGAAAGACAAAATGATAGTATACTGAAAGAGAAACTCCCCAGGTCAGTAGGGGCCCAATATGCTACTGGAGATCAGTGGAGAAATAACTCCAGAAAGAATGAAAGGATGGAGCCAAAACAAAAAGAATACCCAGCTGTGGATATGTCTGGGGATAGAAGCAAAGTCCGATGCTGTAAAGAGCAATATTGCATAGGAACCTGGAATGTCAGGTCCATGAATCAAGGCAAATTGGAAGTGGTCAAACAAGAGATGGCAAGAGTGAATGTCGACATTCTAGGAATTAGCGAACTAAAATGGATTGGAATGGGTGAATTTAACTCGGATGACCATTATATCTACTACTGCGGGCAGGAATCCCTCAGAAGAAATGGAGTGGCCATCATGGTCAACAAAAGAGTCCGAAATGCAGTACTTGGATGCAATCTCAAAAATGACAGAATGATCTCTGTTCGTTTCCAAGGCAAACCATTCAATGTCACAGTAATCCAAATCTATGCCCCAACCAGTAACGCCGAAGAAGCTGAAGTTGAAAGGTTCTATGAAGACCTACAAGACCTTTTAGAACTAACACCCAAAAAAGATGTCCTTTTCATTATAGGGGACTGGAATGCAAAAGTAGGAATTCAAGAAACACCTGGAGTAACAGGCAAATTTGGCCTTGGAATATGGAATGAAGCAGGGCAAAGACTAAGAGTTTTGCCAAGAAAATGCACTGGTCATAGCAAATACCCTCTTCCAACAACACAAGAGAAGACTCTATACATGGACATCACCAGATGGTCAACACCGAAATCAGATCGATTATATTCTTTGCAGCCAAAGATGGAGAAGCTCTATACAATCAGCAAAAACAAGACCAGGAGCTGACTGTGGCTCGGACCATGAACTCCTTATTGCCAAATTCAGACTGAAATTGAAGAAAGTAGGGAAAACTACTAGACCATTCAGGTATGACCTAAATCAAATCCCTTATGATTAGGCAGGATACATTATTGTTATATAATGCTAAGGAATGTGGAGAAAGAAAAAAAGTTTGTCCTTTCTTCCTCCTTGAGAATTCCAGTCCCCTCTCTCCTTGGGGACCCCTACACTCCTTATCAATCTGCCTAGGTAATGACTCTCTCAACAGGACATCTAATGCAGTCCAGTGGTGAAAGAAGATGAGGGCCTGAATTTGTCCACTGGCACAGTTAGCAAGATAGTGGGTCTAAAAGGCTTTATTAAAGTAGAATAGTATTTGGCCACCCAGACTGAATAAGGGTGAATAATAATTCATTTTAGATTTAAAATTTTAAAATATAAGGAAAAGAAAAAAAACTGTAAAGAAAGAAGATGTGTCTTCACTCATATATGTAAATTCAAAGCACATAAAAACTAAGGCATTAGAAACCTCAGGAAAATACGTGGCAGTGTTAAACCTGGTGAGGTTAATATTGTAAATTTAGATTTGGGAATGGTTTTACATCTTTCTTAATGCCTAAAACTTTACTAGGCACTTACAAAAAGTTATCAAAACAAGTTTTTATTTAATTAATAAATATGAAAACAGCAGTGTTTGGAAAAGATTATAATAGTTCCATAGTGAGTAAAAATGAGTTATAGCATTTACTACAGTTCCCTTGTAGCTCAGACAGTAAAACGTCTGCCTACAATGCAGGAGACTGGGTTTCCATCCCTGGGTCGGGAAGTTCCTCTGGAGAAGGAAATGGCAACCCACTCCAGTATTCTTGCCTGGAAAATCCCATGGATGGAGGAGCCCAGTAGGTTAGAGTCCATGGGGTCGCAAAGAGTTGGACATGACTGAGCGACTTCATTAGAAGACTGAAGCATAAGGTCAAAAATGGCCATGAGAATGCAGTATGAGTGTGATTGTAGGACACAATTTTTTATTGAAGGCACTCTGTGTATTATAAAAAATGTTAAAGCGTCCTGGGCAGAAGCTTTTGTTAAGGAGTTTGAATGTGCAGACACACAGACTGGCTATTGACTGAGGAACAGGTGAGACACTGTCTATTCAATTAGGTCACAAAACAATAATAAAGCTGATGTGATATAATTTATCAGTGTAAAATACAGTCAGTATGACTATTTCCAAATGTCAATTTTTTTTTAGTGTATCACTGACTCGATGAATGTGAGTCTGAGTGAACTCCGAGAGCTGGTGATGGATAGGGAGGCCTGGCGTGCTGCAGTTCATGGGGTCGAAAAGAGTCGGACACGACTGATCAACTGATCTGATCTGATCTGATAGCAGTACATGGCCATAAAGTGTGCAGTTCTGAAAACAACATAATCATCTAATATTAAAAGCTTTGATTAGGAAGAGGTATGCAATGGTGGTAAAGCCTGTGGAACTGTTAACATCTCAAAGGTTTAAGTAGTGCTACCATTTTTCTTTTTAATATGTTGCCACAGGCAGTCTTTCCACTGTACAACATTGGATGGTGTGTCTGATCCATGGTGGTGTTGCTGCTGCTGCGTCGCTTCAGTCGTGTCCGACTCTGTGCGACCCCACAGACAGAAGCCCACCAGGCTCCCCTGTCCCTGGGATTCTCCAGGCAAGAATACTGGAGTGGGTTGCCATTTCCTTCTCCAACGTATGAAAGTGAAAAGTGAAAGTGAAGTCGCTCAGTTGTGTCCGACTCTTAGCGACCGCATGGACTGGAGCCTACCAGGCTCCTCTGTCCATGGGATTTTCCAGGCAAAAGTACCGGGGTGGGGTGCCATTGCCTTAAGTCAAAGTTAATCCATCCAGATCAATCTTGGGTATCTAAAAGTTGTTTCAGCCGGTTTATAAAAATGGAGCAATCATAATCAGCTATGCTTTATGTCAGTTGCTTTGAGGACTGAGGACATAAAAAACTGAGGACAGTTTTCTATGGTGATACAAAGAGCAATTTCATATTTTTCAGTTTATTTTATTTCAAGGTCAGTAAATAGTATGCACCTCAAAATATTTTTTTTTGCTTGTCTTTCCAAAAAGACTCATGGAATTACTGACTGTTTTGTGTAATTGTGAGTAATTATGCCAATAATGAAACTATGATATTCGACTCAATACCTTTCACTTCCTAAAACAGTCATTGTTGATTTTATAGATAGATATTGATAGATAGACCTGAATACATACATTAACACATATATACATAGTTTTTACATATATGTATGTAATTTATAAATGATGGAATTGATAAATAACTCTTTAATCAAAATCAAAAACTTCCATCAAAAAGTCATCAGTAAGGGATTCAATAGCTTTATATTGATTATATTCTCTTATTATACATAAAGACTTGAAGTAATATTGGTATTTTCATACTTCCCTTTCACTTTTCACCTTCATGCATTGGAAAAGGAAATGGCAACCCACTCCAGTGTTCTTGCCTGTAGAATCCCAGGGACGAGGGAGCCTGGTGGGCTGCCGTCTATAGGGTCACACAGAGTCGGACATGACTGAAGTGACTTAGCAGCAGCAGCAGCATACTTACAAATAGATATTTGTGAATGTTTTCATTAGTAGTTATATCTGTCTATAATCCATTATTCATTTATATGAAAATTATTAGTTGTAGGATATGGCACCAGTTTCTAGAAACATGGTCAATTTCTCTTCTAAATCAAATTGTGACTGTCAAATAAATACTAGGTAATTTAGTCTAAATATAAAATTGTTGATGTTGAATTTTAAAAACATTATCTAAATGCACAAGTGAAAAAAGGCTATGAATTTATGTCAGCAATTATTTAAGAAGAACATTTATCTATTCTAAGCATCTTCCTGGGAATTATAATTATATAGCAACTAGGGAGAAAGGAATGGAGTAAAATCAAGTGATGGAACGTGGCAATCCATAGGTTTAGATTCAATAGTAAATATCCAAGATCTGTGTGGTATTTTTAGAATCCGACCGCCATATCAACATCATTAAAAAAAATATCTATTTTTTTGACTGCACCTGGTCTTTAGCTGCTGAATGCAAGAGCTTCATTTGCCTGACCAGCAGTGGAATCCAGGTCCCCCATAATGGGAGCATGGAGTCCCAGCCACTGGACAACCAGGGAAGTCCCCTCTTACTATTTTTCAGTAAATTAAAAATAAGAAGAAAATGATGACAGTGACTAGTGTGTAAACACAGGAAAAAATTATATATTTCTACCAAATAAACATAGCTCAGCTGGTAAAGAATCCACCTGCAATGCAGGAGACCCCAGTTTGATTCCTGGGTCAGGAAGATCCCCTGGAGAAGGGATAGACTACCCACTCCAGTATACTTGGGCTTCCCTTGTGGCTAAGCTGGTAAAGAATCCACCTGCAATCTGGGTTCCATCCCTGGGTTGGGAAGATTCCCCTGGAGAAGGGAAAGTCTACTCAATCCAGTATTCTGGTCTAGAGAATCTAAGGACAGAGGAACCTGGTAGGCTCCAGTCCATGGGGTCGCAAAGAGTTAGACACAACGGAGTGACTCACTTTTCAACAAACAAATAAATACAAAATTTCCCTCAATGCATTTATTTTCCAGTATCCAATGTCCCTACTCAGATTTTTTCTCAGGTATTTCCATTACAGTTGCAATCTTGCTAGATTTCTTTTCCCCTCCCCTGGATTTCCTAGAGACTTTCAAATTGTCCTGTTTGTGATGCACAACATCTCAGCCTGAGCCCATGTCATACTTTTAAGTTTGCTTATCCCACTTCAAACAAAAGTGCTTCTATTTTACTGGAATCATCCTCCAATGAGCACAGTTTTATAGTCTGCCTTTGTGTCTTTGAGAATACTCATGGTTCCACTTAAGCTAACTTCTTAACAATCATATTGCTTTCTCAGAAAGGAATTTGGGGACATACACTTTTATCCTTATATAAAGGCTGAGTCATAAAAGAGGAAGACTGAACAAACAAGATCAATCAGGACACAGAATAAGAAAAAAGAAGTAAGTTGTGTAGGGTAAAATAAGAAGTTGAACTTTTGAAATAAAGTTTTTATGTTAGTATATAAAGGAAGATAAATTTAAGTTGATAATAGAAAACAGGTGGCTTAAAAAAAATTGAGTACAATAAATATTTTGCCAAGGGATTAAACTCCAATGTAATAAACAACCTTCACATCTACAAAGTACGAGTTAAATTTAGAATCAAAGCATGGTGATGGGTCACAGATTGTGTCAAAAGTGAATGGAGTATGATTAGATGGAAAAGAAGGCTATTGAAGCAAACAAAATATGGGATGATTGGATTTCTATTCAAATAGGGACAATGGGGATAAAGAGGGAGTGAATTTGAAGATTTAGGATTAAATTGGGTGCCATAGTAAGATTTATATTGGTTTATGTTCATAAATAATTATTAGAGAAGAAGAACTAAAGAGCCTCTTGATGAAAGTGAAAGTGGAGAGTGAAAAAGTTGGCTTAAAGCTCAACATTCAGAAAATGAAGATCATGGCATCCGGGCCCACTACTTCATGACAAATAGATGGAGAAACAGTGGAAACAGTAGCTCACTTTATTTTTGGGGCGGGGGGGGGGGGCTCCAAAATCACTGCAGATGGTATTGCAGCCATGAAATTAAAAGACGCTTATTCCTTGGAAGGAAAGTTATGACCAACCTAGACAGCATATTAAAAAGCAGAGACATTACTTTGCCAACAAAGGTCTGTCTAGTCAGAGCTATGGTTTTTCCAGTAGTCATGTACGGATGTGAGAGTTGGACTGTGAAGAAGGCTGAGTGCCGAAGAATTGATGCTTTTGAACTGTGGTGTTGGAGAAGACTCTTGAGTGTTCCCTGGACTGAAAGGAGATCCAACCAGTCCATCCTAAAGATCAGTCCTGAGTGTTCATTGGAAGGACTGATGTTGAAGCTAAAACTCCAATACTTTGGCCACCTGATGCAAAGAGCCAACTCATTTGAAAAGATCCTTGAGGGCAGTAGGAGAAGGGGACGACAGAGGATGAGATGGCTGGATGGCATCACCGACTCAATGGACAAGGGTTTGGGTAGACTTTGGCAGTTGGTGATGGACAGGGAGGCCTGGCGTGCTGCAATTCATGGGGTTGCAAAGAGTAGGACATGACTGAGCAACTGAACTGAACTGAGTAGAAAATATTTAAATGTGCATTTGTGCTAACTCTGAAAGCAGTCAGGGGCAAACAAATAAAACAAATCTCATACTAAACAGTTAACCCAGAAATCAGGTTTCACAAGGCTGAAAATAAGTTTAATCTCATGAGAAAGACATGTTATTTTAGAGATTCATTTTCACATTCTATTTGTGAATTACAGAATTTCCCGATGATTTTTCAGAATGAAATATATCCTTATTATATATATTTATATCAGCATGTGTGACTGATTCTAATCCCAAATTACTTTTAAGTTTGAAAGTGGTTTTCTTAAACTATATACTCTAAGTATTCTCTAAAATGCAACATCGAAAGGGTTTAGAAAGACTTGCTCTTTATGGGAAGGAAAGTATGGTTATTATATGTATTTTTAAATTTTATTTTTTGATATATATTTTTGTATATGTTTATATATGTATGTATACACTAGAACCATTAATATACATTTAATTTATCAATATATTTAATATGATATATATGAATTTACTTCTGTGAGTAGGTATACATATTATATCAATTCCTTTGCAAAATGAAAAGAGCTCGAATCCAGTTACTACATAGATGTTGAGCTAACCTTGCCTGAAGATACCATACATGCATAGTTAGTTGCTCAGTTTATCTGACTCTTTGAGATCCCATGAACTGCAACCCACCAGGCTCTTCTGTCCATGGATTCTCCAGGCAAGAATACTGGAATGGGTAGCCATTCCCTTCACCAGGGAGTCTTCCTGACCCAGGGATCAAACCCAGGTCTCTTGAATTGCAGGTGGATTCTTCACTATCTGAGCTACCAGGGAACCCAGAAGATACCCATAGACAAATATTAAACTATGTTAAATCATATGTATATAATATATATATATATTCTCTGTACAGCACTGCTGTACAGAAGAGAAACAGTGTTTAAGCCCCCTCCCATTATGGCCACAACATGCGCTATCACTTTAAAAAAAGAAGTTCATTATTTCCTATGGAAGGAAAAGCTGTGTGCCACAGACAGGTTGTTGGATTAAAAGGTTCCCAGAAGAACCAGTCACCAAAAGAAGTTATCCCTTAAGCAGGCCCTTAGTCACACTCATCACCTTGGCCACCTCTCCCCTAGGACTAGAGTGAAAAGTCCTCAGAGGCCCCACACCATCCACACTGCATTGATTTCCTGCCTTTACTCAAGGGACCACCATCAGGACTTCCTAAGCCTTATATACCCCTCACACTGCTAGAAAACCATGCATCATAGATACCTCATCACACACCTTGCACACCATTAGAAACCCAAGCCACCAGTCCACTTCAAATCATTCACATCCATTCATCTGACATAATTCCTTATATTTACACAACCTTAAAACCATCCTATGCTATGTTTTACTGATAAGATCTATAATCAGAAAAATTCCTGAAATTTTCAAACTACTTCTATATGTCATTTACCTCTCTATAACAGAACTCAGTTATGACCTGACAACACTGCTAATCTTAAAGTCCTCTCAAATGAGTATATTTTTGTTTAATTACCACTTAATTTAGGACTCAGAGATAGGTGAAAACAAAACAGTATACTGTCATCATGATCTCTATCAGACTAGTTCAGTCTGTTTTCTACCAACATTTTGACCTTATTGAAAACTCCAATTGATTTTTTCTATGATCTGCTTTTTCTCTAACATATATATTAACTTCATTTCCTAATTAACTTAGATTCAATGTTCTATAATTATAACAACACCCTCTCAAGCCTTTCAGCTCTCTTTCTCCTTTTCCATGTTTTACCTAATACCTAATTAAACTCAATTTTCTGTCTTTTTTTTTTAATGACTGAACACATCAGAAATGTTTTATCTCAACTTAAATTCAGGGCTACTAATTTCCAATAATCCAAATTCAAAATAAGTTTGATTTCCAATAACTCAAAAATCTTTTTAACATTTTCTTTGATTTCCTCTTACCTCAAATATCTGTTGCTCATTTCCTATATTATTTTTTCTTTTTCTTTTTGCCTATTTGTTCTTCATTCTCAGCTAATTACTTTGGCTCATGCTTCACTGAGAAAACAGAGAATCTGAATGGACTAATTTCCTCTTTTCAAGAGCAAATACAATTCTCTACTTTCCATCTTGCTACCATGGATGAGATATCCTTGTAATAGCCAACCAAGTGCTAGATAATATGCTGAAATCTCTCTCCTATTTTTTTCAAGATATTTTTTCCTAATTTCCCTTATACCATTAGCTTCTCTACTTCAGATGGATCATCAACATGCATTGTATTTTGTTGAAACTTAATTTATCTGAGTTCTCTAAACCCCTGACTTCTTTATTAGCATGCCTGTGTAGACTTCTTATGGCAGTCTCAAATTTAACATGTCAAAAATGTCTTCTTTTCTGCTCTTGATTTCCCATCTCATTCTTTTGTAATCTTTCCCTGCTAGATATACATCATAACTTCCCATCAGTTGCTTGAGTTGAAATTTGATACATTGGTTTTGAGTAACACTTTCCCTTCAGCCCAATACCTTAGTTACTCTTAGTCTTCTCTGTTGTCAAAAAATCTGCCTTAATATCCAATGTCTCCATTTTGCTCTAGCTCTGCTATCATTGTGCTATTGTTGTTCAGTCACTAAGTCGTGTCCTACTCTTTGTGACCCCGTGGACTGTAGCACACTTCTCTTCTTTCCTTAGCTTTTTCTTAAGTCTCATCAGTCACTTGGTTTCTGGCATTTCTTGTTCTTTGGGATGATTTTGGTCACTGCATTCATACAATGTTATGAACTTCTGTCCATAGTTCTTCAGACATTCTTTCTACTGTATCTAACCACTTTGATCTATTCATTCCCTCCATTGTAAAATCATAAAGGATTTGATTTAGGTCATACATAAATGGCCCAGTAGTTTTCCCTGCTGCTGTTGCTAACTAGTTTCAGTCGTGTCTGACTCTGTGCAACCCCAGAGATGGCAGCCCACCAGGAGCCCCCATCCCTGGGATTCTCCAGGCAAGAACACTGGAGTGGGTTGCCATTTTCTTCTCCAATGCATGAAAGTGAAAGGTGAAAGTGAAGTCGCTCAGTTGTGTCCTACTCCTAGCGACCCCATGGACTGCAGCCTACCAGGCTCCTTCACCCATGTGATTTTCCAGGCAAGAGTACTGGAGTGGGGTGCCATTACCTTCTCCAAGTAGTTTTCCCTACTTTCTTCAATTTAAGCCAGAATTTGGCAATAAGGAGCTTATGATCTGAGTCACAGTCCCAGATCTTGTTTTTATTCACTATATAGAGCTTCTCCATCTTTGGCTGCAAAGAACATACTCATATGATTTCAGTAGGATAGCTGGAAGAGAGTGATTGTTATGACCAGTGCATTCTCTTGGCAAAACTCTGCTAGTCTTTGCCCTGCTTCATTTTGTATTTGAAGGAGAAACTTCTCTGTTATTCCAGGTATCTCTTGACTTCCTGCTTTTGCATTCCAATTTCCTATGATGAAAATGGCATCCTTTTTTTTTTTTTTTGATGTTAGTTCTAGAAGGTCTTATAGGTCTTTGTAGAATCATTCAGCTTCAGCTTCCTTAGCATCAATTGTTGGGGCATAGACTTGGATTACTGTTAAATTCAATGCTTGCCTTGGAATCAAACTGAAATCATTCTGTTTTTGTTTGTTTGTTTGTTTTGAGATAACACCCAAGCACTGCATTTTGGAATATTTTGTTGACTATGAGGGCTACTTCTTCTAAGAATCCCTTCTTCTAAGGGATTCTTACCCAAAGTAGTAGATATAATGGTCATCTGAATTTAATTCACCCATTCCTGTCCATTTTAGTTCACAAATTCTTAAGATGTTGCTGTTCAGTCTTGCCATCTCCTGCTTTACCAATCCACCTTGATTCATAGACCTAACATTTTAGGTTCATATGCAATATTGTTCTTTACAGCACCTAACTGTACTTTCACCACCAAACACATTCACAACTGAACTTCAATTCTGCTTTGGCCCAGCAGCTTCATTCTTACTGGAGCTATTAGTAGTTTCCCTCCATTCTTCCCCAGTGGCATATTAGACACCTTCTGGCCTGGAGAATTCATCTTCCAGGGTCTTAATCTTTTTTTCCTTTCCATACTATCCATGAGGTTCTCTAAACCTCATGTATACTGGAATGGGTTGTCATATCCTTCTCCAGGAGATCTTCCTGACCCAGAGATTGAATCCATGTCTCCTGCATTGGCAGGAGAATTCTTTACCACTGAGCTACCTGTGAAGCCCCACTATCATTGTGCTTACCACCATAATTCCTTCTTGGATTAATTAATTAGCCTCTGATGTATTCTCTCTACTCTCTCTCACTTTCCCTTAAAAATTATCCTCCATACAGTTGCATAGAATTCTTCAAAGTGTCTTCCATTGGCATTTGACATAAGCTCTCAACTTCCTTCTCCTAAAGCAGCTCTACACTGTCTGACTTCTTCACAAGGCATGTCTGATGATCTCACCCAATCATTCTCTTTCCTTGCTTCTGTGTTCTAGTCATAGTTCTTTTGTTTTCTTTAGTGGATGGGGCAGGGGGAGGCATTCTTATTTTACAGTCTTGCTTAGAATAGTGCTCTATCTGATCTTCCCTTGAATGTTTCTAATTTAGACATTAAATTAGAATGTCTCTTTCAGTTGGGCATTATTTTTAACCAATTACCCTAATGGAGCTGTGTTGCCGTCATACTACATCACCTTGATTTATTTTCTTTATAGCACTTGAACATCTAGTCCTATTTCTTGTGTAGGAATTTATGTAGTTATTGAATTATATATAATATGTCTCCCTTATTGAATGTAACTTCTCTTTTCAATGCTACAACCCCATTTTCTAGAATAGGACTTGACACATTTTAGAGTCTTAATAAACATTTCTTGAAAGAACAGTTTGTGAGCTCTTCAATGTAGTCAAGAAGGTATCAGTAATACTCAAAGTAACAAAGATCTACTTGGTTCTCATTTATGACAATAGACTGAAGTCTAGGAATAAGTCTTGCTTTGGAATCTCATAACTTACACCTCTGAAATCTGATAAAGCACTTTGTTATCTCAGAGTGACGAGTACACTTTAGATAGGTGTTTGACATCCTATCAGTAGTGAATCGCCTTCGACAATGTTCAGGAGAATAGTATAAAAATTAATAACAGCTTAACAATATTTTTTACTTTCCAAAATTCTGCTGCACAACCCAAAAGAGTAAACATATGCATAATATGCTATTGCTCGCATGGATAATAAGTTATTGCTCGCATGGAATATAATATTTCTTCCCTCATCTTATTTCTTGAGTTAGCAGAGGTCCTTTCAGATGCTATTGCACTGGAATGACAGTATGTAGTTTAATGAAAGCAGGTAAATTTATACACTGTCATTCCACTTACTAAGTGGATTTTGTACATGTTTCCCATAGACTATTTAATAGTGAAAATGAGAAAAAAAATAATTTGGATGAAAAATAACTATGCAAGGACAAAATTTAATCTAATTTTACCACCATAATGTTAATATTATAGGCTATTTTTAAGGAATTTTCTCATCTAGTATGTGACAATGGTGAATATCCTATTAGAGACTAAATGTTTACCCTGTGTTGATGCTTACAGAATTGAACACTGTGTTGTTTTTGTTTGTTTGTTTTGATTTTACTAATAGACTAGTGGAGCAAACAGCAAGTCATGTTTCTGTCCATGTTATTTCCCATTCATAGAAATCTTAGTGTATCACTTTTGCAATACTGTACATATCATATATAAATTTGGAATAATGTGCCTGAGAAGAATGCCAACTGGAAGAGTAAATAAAAGGATTTTCATTAGATGGGTCAGAAGGCTCTCAATTCTTCTCTGAGAAATCCCTCGTTATCTAGTTAGGGAATCTAGTTAGGGAAATATTTTCTGAAGCTAATGAATGTAAATATAGAAAGATAAGTATGTGAGAAAGACAAAAATGGAATTCTAGGCATTTTTAATGTGGGGAAAGGGACCAGTATAAATGTATGACGGTATAAGCCAATAATTTAATAGGCATATAAGTCTATTATAATAATAGGCATAAGTCCTTCAGACTCTGTGTGATTAACATACCGTCATTAGCTTAAAAGTCATATACTCAGAGGTAGAAAAGACTTAGAGCAAAAATAAAATTTCAGATTTTCTATGTAAATTTTCTCTTGTAATATGAAGCTTCTGCTACATAAGACTGAATGTTTTCTCCAGTGAATGGGGTGTAGAAGCCAAGAATTTTTCAAACCACAGAGTCAGAGGCTGAGAAAAGGCAGAAACTTTTACTTGTCTACCAGCTATTGACATTATTTTGACTAGTAGTTTCAATGATTTAAGGAAGATTAGAAAATGAAAATGATTTAAAAAAAAAAGTCAACAGGTTCTAAAGGGAAAAAAAAGGAAAAGTAAGCCTACTCTTCTCATTTCTGGAGAATGCATCACAATGATCTCTTTTATGCAAGTTAAAAATCTGTATTATCTTTAATATGCTCAGCAACAGCTCCTATGAATTCATTATGCAGCACAGGACACTCTACAGATATTCATTTCTTTCCCTTGCCTTATCTCTTTCACATGTGGTTTTTTTCTGAGTATGTAATCTCTGCTTTGGACTTGCTATTCTTTTTGTCAACTATGTTTCATTTTATGCATGCTAACTCCAGCAATAGAGAACTTCTGGAATTGACAAAGCAGCTCTATAAATGGATACTCAAGCAAAAATTGTCAGTTTATCACATGGAGATCTAAAGGAAAAAGGATTGAGAAAGATCATTTTCTCAATATGAATCTGGATATGCACATTTTTATGGAATAACTTAGACTTTGCCTGATTTGAAAGAAAAGAATATTTCAACAAATTTTCTACATTTTGTAGGAGATGATAGATTTACTAAATCCAAATGATATCACGTAAGCAGAGTGAATTTGGATTTTTTTTAAATGAAATCAAGTTATTTTAGTTTAATGTTTTCTCTAATTATGTTAATATATGCTTTTTAATTAGCTAATAATAATAGTACAAACCTATTTGCTCTTTTAATTGTAAAAAAATTATTTGAGATTTTATAAATAGTTCTTTATCCTTATTAATCATATACAGTCTTAAAAACAGCTCATGGGAGCTAAAGTTATAAAGTAATCATTGGTATTATTAGAACACAGTCACCTCATGTTAAAATATCTTTCTGAAAAAAAACTTTTAAACTTAATTCTAATGAAGCAATTAGCATTAGATAAAGTATTAGAATTACATGAGCTACAGCAAGAATTACAAGAGATCGCTAGTTTGGCTCTTTGGTTTGGAAAAGACGATAACCGTTAGCTCTAGATCAATTCTGTTATCTTTATCAACCTCAGAGTTCTCATTTGAAGGAGAAAGATTCAGATGTCAAATCTGTAATAAGCATAGATAAGGCCTGCCACCCTGAATCAGGAAATAGTGTGTAGTGTTGCTACTAAGTCACTTCAGTCGTGTCCGACTCTGTGTGACCCCATAGACGGCAGCCCACCAGGCTCCCTTGTTCCTGGGATTCTCCAGGCAAAAACACTGGAGTGGGTTGCCATTTCCTTCTCCAAAGTGTGTAGTGTAGCCAGAAATAAAATATATTGCATAGAAGTACTTGAGCAATATGTGATACTTTGTAAGCATTATCAAACTCAGTCATGGGATTGCAACAGTGAGAAGCTATAACTTCAGATGTTAAGGCTGAGTTAGATAGGCTGACATTGGCCGCAGCCAAGCTAGACATAAGGGGCAAAGAAAAGAGCAGGTGGTGACATTTCTGGGCTCATCTGTCTCAGCAGGCCTGTCTCTCTGCATTTTAGCTGCTGAGACCATAGAATTTCAGAAACTTCCCTTGGAGAGATGAGGAGGCCTTCATTTCTACCTTTATGTACATTTGATCATCTCTGCTTTTTCATTGCTTCCTAGCTGAGGCCAAAAGTAAAAATAAGGAAAAGTAAATTTAATGAAGCTTCAAATCTTTCTACATTAGACTTCATTTAAAGAATAATAATGTTTCTCCCAAATTTTAGATGTACACAGAAACCAACTCTTCACCATTTGCAACTGAGGATTTCTCACTTTTTGTCAATTTTAATTTTCTATGAATTAGAAAGAGGTGGGGGAAGAGAGGGAGAAAAAGAGAGGGATAGAGAGAGGGAGAAAGAACTGCCTTCAGACCCAGAGGCTGAACATTTGGAGATAAATTTCATGCCTACTGTAAAAATCCATTCCATTTTTTTTTTTTTTTTACAATATATGGAAACAAAACCAAAATTTTGCTTTCTTCTGAAAACTTGTTGATTATCCCAATTTTTATTTAGTACTATATTATTAAATATATAAACTTTAATAGCACTGGTTTTTGGAGGTATATGAAGTAAAACTCTACTGATACACTTGCTGCTGCTGCTGCCAAGTCACTTCAGTCGTGTCGGACTCTGTGTGACCCCATAGACGGCAACTCACCAGGCTTCCCCGTCCCTGGGATTATCCAGGCAAGAACACTGGAGTGGGTTGCCATTTCCGTCTCCAATGCATGAACTTGAAAAGTGAAAGTGAACTTGCTCAGTAGTGTCCAACTCTAACGACCCCATGGACTGCAGTCTACCAGGCTCCTCTGTCCATGGGATTTTCTAGGCAAGAGTACTGGAGTGGGGTGCCATTGCCTTTTCCGACTGATACACTTAGTGGCTTTAGATCTATTAATATGTGGATTACTATTTTTGGGTAACACCTAAAATCAGAATGGAGATATATAATAATGTGATCTGTGGATGATGCTGAGTTGAGAATCTAAAAAAAAAAAAAAAATCCAAATAGGAAAACCAGCACAAATAAATGTAAATGGAAAAATAAAATGCTCAAAAGAAATTAAAAAAAAAAAAATTGCAAATTGAAAGACATGGGATTTTACCCAGAATGAATACTTCACAGTTTACTCTTATTAGAACTTATTTATGTACATAGTATATGGTGTGAAATGCTGGGTTCCATGAATCACAAGCTGGAATCAAGATTGTCCAGACAAATATTAACAAACTCAGTTATGCAGATGATATCACTCTAATGGTAAGGGACAAGAAGACCTGGTATGCTGCAGTCCATGGTGTCTCAAAGAGTCAGATATGACTTAACAGGGCAGGGGTAGGGGCAAGCTATATGCTTGGATGTGAGGATTGGACTGTGAAGAAGGCTGAGAAAGGCTGAGTGCTGAAGAATTGATGCTTTTGAACTGTGGTGTTGGAGAAGACTCTTGAGAGTCCCTTGGACTGCAAGGACATCCAACCAGTCCATTGTGAAGGAGATCAGCTCTGGTATTTCTTTGGAAGGAATGATGCTAAAGCTGCAACTCCAATACTTTGGGCACCTCATGTGAAGAGTTGACTCATTGGAAAAGACTCTAATGCTGGGAGGGATTGGGGGCAGGAGGAGAAGGGGATGACAGAGGATGAGATGCCTGGATGGCATCACTGACTCGATGGACGTAGGTCTCAGAAACTCTGGGAGTTGGTGATGAACAGGGAGGCCTGGCGTGCTGCTATTCATGGGGTCGCAAAGAGTTGAACATGACTGAGGGAATGAACTGAACTGAACTGAACTGAAGCTAACATTTTGAATATGTTCTCCTTCAACTTTTGAAGGTAAAGATTTCAAACTATAGAACTTTCAAAGAATTTTTTTTTTCATCTATTAGAGCTATTTTTGTTGTTTCTGAGAAATATAACAAAAGGTTTTATTAAGAATTATGAAATAATTATTTTTTCATATTGCTCTTTCACTCAGAGAAACTCAGAAATGCTTGAGAAACTATTCTTTATTTAAATGTACTTCTGCTAATTAAATTTTTTTGATAAAATGCTTTTATTAATACTTTTGCTTGAATCTAATGATTTAGCTCATTTAACATACATAAAATATCAGTACATGATCTGAAATAGGCAGTCTACATTCTCAAACCAAATGACCAATACAACTAACTTTATGTTAAAATATAAACCTTATTGTATTTTTGGGGCTTCCCTTGTGCTTCAGCTGGTAAAGAATCTACCTGCCATGAGGGAGACCTGGGTTCGATCCTTGGGCTGGGAAGATCACCTGGAAAAGGGAAAGGGTACCCACTCCAGTATTCTGGCCTAGAGAATTCCATGGACTGTATAGTCCATAGGGTCACAAAGAGTCAGACACAACTAAGCAACTTTCACACATACACACACACATTGAATTTTTCTGCAGAAATGAATATATTGAAGCATTTTAAGCATATAATAGCAGATTATATAAGGGAAAGGAAATATTTATATTTATTGAATACATTATATAAAGTTGACTAACAAAGATATCTGTCAGGTTAAAATGATATAGATCTAGTATAAATTACTCATTTATCATTGGTGGCTCAGAGGGTAAATCGTCTGTCTACAATGTGGGAGAACTGGGTTGGATCCCTGGGTTGGGAAGATCCTTGGAGAAGGAAATGGCAACCCACTCCAGTACTCTTGCCTAAAAAATCCTATGGGCGGAGGAGCCTGGTGTCCATGGGGTCACAAAAAGTTGGACACGACTGAGCGACTTCACTTAAGAGCAATTAAACTGATATTTTTCCCCGGTTTAATTCCTGTGTCAGGAAGATCCGCTGGAGAAGGGATAGGCTACCCATCCAGTATTCTTGGGCTTTCCTTGTGGCTCAGCTGGTAAAGAATCCTCTGGCAGTGTGGGAGACCTGGGTTTGACCTCTGGGTTGAAAAAGTCCCCTGAAGAAAGGAAAGTATACCCACTCCAGTATTCTGGACTGAAGAATTCCATGAACTGTATAGCTCATGGGGTCGCAAAGAATTGGGACACAACTGAGTGATTTTCACTTTACTTCAGAGTACCTAAATCAATATATTTTAAATAAGGATAATGACCAAAATGCACATTATTTTACAGCAATTGGGAGTACATGTAATGATCAAATGCTTAATTTGAGTCTTTTAGAGATCATCAGATCAGATCAGATCAGTCGCTCAGTCGTGTCTGACTCTTTGCGACCCCATGAACTGCAGCACGCCAGGCCTCCCTATCCATCACCAGCTCTCGGAGGTCACTCAGACTCACATCCATCGAGTCAGTGATGCCATCCAGCCATCTCATCCTCTGTTGTCCCCTTCTCCTCCTGCCCTCAATCCCTCCCAGCATCAGAGTCTTCTCCAATGAGTCAACTCTTCGCATGAGGTGGCCAAAATACTGGAGTTTCAGCTTTAGCATCATTCCTTCCAAAGAAATCCCAGGGCTGATCTCCTTCAGAATGGACTGGTTGGATCTCCTTGCAGTCCAAGGGACTCTCAAGAGTCTTCTCCAACACCACAGTTCAAAAGCATCAATTCTTCGGCGCTCAGCCTTCTTCACAGTCCAGCTCTCACATCCATACATGAAGACCATAGCCTTGACTAGGTGAACCTTTGTTGGCAAAGTGATGTCTCTGCTTTTGAATATGCTATCTAGGTTGGTCATAACTTTCCTTCCAAGGAGTAAGTGTCTTTTAATTTCATGGCTGCAGTCACCATCTGCAGTGATTCTGGAGCCCAGAAAAGAAAGTCTGACACTGTTTCCACTGTTTCTCCATCTATTTCCCATGTAGTGATGGGACCAGATGCCATGATCTTCGTTTTCTGAATGTTGAGCTTTAAGCCAACCTTTTCACTCTCCACTTTCACTTTCATCAAGAGGCCTTTTAGTTCCTCTTCACTTTCTGCCATAAGGGTGGTAACATCTGCATATCTGAGGTTATTGATATTTCTCCCGGAAATCTTGATTCCAGCTTGTGTTTCTTCCAGTCCAGCATTTCTCATGATGTACTCTGCATATAAGTTAAATAAACATGGTGACAATATACAGCCTTGACGTACTCCTTTTCCTATTTGGAACCAGTCTGTTGTTCCATGTCCAGTTCTAACTGTTGCTTCCTGACCTGCATACAGATTTCTCAAGAGGCAGATCAGGTGGTCTGGTATTCCCATCTCTTTCAGAATTTTCCATAGTTTATTGTGATCCACACAGTCAAAGGCTTTGGCATAGTCAATAAAGCAGAAATAGATGTTTTTCCGGAACTCTCTTGCTTTTTCGATGATCCAGCGGATGTTGGCAATTTGATCTCTGGTTCCTCTGCCTTTTCTAAAACCAGCTTGAATATCATTAGAGATCATAATTAACCATTTATATATAATTTTATTTATTTTGAATCAAGATTCATTTTTTTTAAAGCTAAACAATAAAATCTTTAGAAAATTTCTGTGAATCTTCAGTGGTGTGTCTACTCCAATGTATTATATAAACCTTTATTCTGATGGACTTTGTTTCAGTTTGCATATTAAATATATTCTGTTATTTATAATGGCTTTCATTTTATTCACCTTCTATACTATAGGTATTTAAAAAATTATGTAAGTGTTATTCTCTGTGAATATCATTTCAATATAAGGAAAAACAACTTCATAAACTATTTGCCTGATGTCCAAGTCAGAATGGGTTTCTGGAGAGCAACATGGTTTAATTTGAGGTGTTAAGCATGTGCAATTTTTCCATGCTGCCCTAGGGACCAAGATCAGAGTTTCCACTCTTCTGTTGTCAGGTAGGCTCTCCATGGAGCGTGTGTTCTTCAAAATCTGAATTGCCTCAAAGGTTATATCCCTTATCATGTATGAATATTTTTATTATTCCTAACTGTGCTCAAACAGTGCCAGCAGGAACTGTAGATATTTTTCACATTTCCCCTTGAACTTCTACATCTCCCTGGATCATACACTTTTTGTTTGTTATCTTATGAGTGTAAAAAATCAGAAAGTTGATGGCAGTGAAATGACAAACTACAAATTAGGACTGGACTATGACTCCTAATCTGTATAGATTATTTTCTGCTTTATTATAATCACTGCATCCCCGAATGAACAGGTATAGTTTGAAAAAGTCCCTAGCTTTTTAAAAAGTATTTATTTATAGAACTATTTCATTTTTGGCTGCACTGGATCTTTGTTGCTGTTCAATTCAGATCAGATCAGATCAGTCGTGCCTCCACTCTCGACCCAACCGCACACGCCGCCCCCGTCCCCCCTCCGTCCTCCTCGCTCCCGTCCCTCCCCTCCTCCTCTGTCGTCCCCTTCTCCTCCTCCCTCTCCCTCCCAGCATCTCTTCTCCTGTCCTCTTCCTGGGTGGCCCTGTCCTTCATCTCCTTCTTCGTCTCCTCATACTTTATCTTCCGTCCAGGACTCTCAGGTCTCCCACCACATTCCATCTTCTTCGCGCTCCCTTCTTCCTCCACTCTCACATCCATCATACCACGAACCTCCTTACTGGCGCCTTTGTGTGTGTCTCTCTTTGTCTTCTGGTGTCCTCCTTCGGTCTCCCTCGTCCCTCTTCCCAAGTCTCTCCCTCCCCTCAGTGTGGGACCGTCCTTCTCGTCTGGTTGGCTTGCCCTTTCTCTCCCTTCCTTTCTCGGCTTTTCCCCTCTTCACTTTCTCCTGGGTGGTGTCATCTGCATTCTGGGTTTTGATTTCTCCCGCTCTTTTCCAACTTGTGTCTTCGTCCAGCATTTCTCGATGTACTCTCATTAGTAAATCATGGTGACAATTACAGCCTTGACGTACTCCTTTCCTATTTGGAACAGTCTGTTGTTCCATGACCAGTTCTAACTGTTGCTTCCGCCTGCATACAGATTTCTTAAGAGGCAGGCTTTTTCTAATTGTGGAGAATGGGGCCTACGCTCTGGTTGTGGTGCATGGGCTTCTCTTGGTGAAGAGCACGGTCTCTAGAGCAGCTGGTTTCAGTAGTTGCTGCTCACAGTCTTAATAACCCCGTGGCATGCAGGGTCTTTCTGGACCAAGTATTGAACCAGTGTGCTCTATATTGTAAGTCAGATTCCTAACCACTGGTCCACCAGGGAAGCCCAAGTCCCAACCTTTTTAGGGGTTATTGATCCACTTGGTATTTATCTTAGAGCTAACTCCAAAACTGCTTTGTGATCCACCTAATGGGTTACACAATTAGTGAAAAATGCTTCTGGAACATTTTTCATAATTTTATATTACTTAGAATTAGAAAACTGACATCAATTTTTGTATCTCTGTGTTTATCGATAAAAGTATTTCTATAAATGGTTGGGATAAACTATGTTAGATATTGCTTGTCATTATGTTGATTTATCTGAAAAGCATTTCAACTACTAAGAGGACCAAAATTACTTTTGTTTTCAAAACTCTATAGAATTTGGGATGTGTTTTGTTCTATTATAAATTGTTTCTTCCTTTAGTGAAGCCCTCATGTGTATTATTTCATCTTTATTTGGACTTCAATTCATGTTAGTCCTATTTCTCATCTGCAAATGAATTACCAGGACAGTCATTTAGTTTAATACCTACTTTATTTTATATGTAGGACACGTATCTAAATACTAGTTTCATTTCACAACTATCTTCTAATAAATGTGGAGTAAGATATATTTTAAAATTAATACTTTTAACTTTCTTTAATATCATCCCTATAATCCAATGCTTTCATCATCTGTGTCTTATACTCATTTCAAATTTTGAAAAGGTTAACAACTTGATTATTGTCCTTTCTACATTTAATACCTAGTATTAATTCTTATTTTCATAGCTGTGTAATTTTTAATCAGTGCTGAAATTGTGTTAGAATGACTAATACTAATCTTTATTTTTCGGGGAAGGTAATGGAACCCCACCGCAGTACTCTTGCCTGGAAAATCCCATGGACAGAGGTCCCTGGTGGGCCACTGTCCATGGGGTCGCTAAGAGTCGGACCTGACTGAGCGACTTCAATTTCACTTTTCACTTTCATGCATTGGAGAAGGAAATGGCAACCCACTCCAGTGTTCTTGCCTGGAGAATCCCAGGGACGGGGGAGCCTGGTGGGCTGCTGTCTATGGGGTCGCACAGAGTCGGACACAACTGAAGCGACTTAGCAGCAGCAGCAGCGACAATCTTTATTTTTACAAATTAATATATAAATAACAGGCAACATTACATTGGCTTCAGGCATACAAAGAAAGATTCAATATCTTCATACTGCACAATTATTCCTACAATATGTCTAGTTACCACTTGTCACCATGAATATTTTTTTCTTATGTATGCAGCTTTTAAGAATTACTGTCTCACCACCTTTAAGTACTCAAGAGAGTGATATTAACTATAGTCACCAGGATGTATTGGTATTATTAATATAATTAATGATTGGTATGACTAATTCATATATTTTATTAACTGGAAGCTTATGACTTTTGATTCCTTTCACCCATTCATCCATTCCCAACCTCTACCTTTCACAACCACCAGTCTGTTCTCTGTATTTATGATTTCAATTTCTTTGTTTTTCTTTTTTCCTTTTTTTAGATTCCACATATAAGTAATATCATATAGTTTTTGGTTTTCTCTGTATTACTTATTTCACATAGCATTATGCCATGAAGATCCATCCACATTTTTTAAAATGGCCATATTTCATTCTTTTCATTGCTGAATAATATCCCATTGTATCTGTATATACCATATTGGCTTTATCCTGTCACTGCCAATGAATTCTTAGATTGTTTCCATATCTTGTCTGTTGAAAATAATGCTTCAATGAATAGAGGTGTGCATATATTTTTGAGTTAATGCTTTCATGTGCTTTGGAAATGTACTCAGAAGAGGAAATGCTCAATCAATAATTCTATTTTCAGTTTCCTGAGAAACCTCCACATTATTTTTTACAATGGTTGCATAAATTGTGTTCCCACCAGTTATGAACATGCATTCCATTTTCTCTACATTCTTACTAATGTGTTACATATTGCCTTTATGAAAATAGTCCTTCAAATGAGTACAATATGATATTTCCTTGTGGTTTTGATTTGCATTTCTCTGATAATTAATAATGTTGAGCATCTTTTTGTGTTTCTATTAGACATCTGCAGTCTTGTTTGGAAAGATGTCTATTTAAATCCTCTATTTTTTAATTGAGTCATTTGCTTTTGCTCTTGAGCTGATTTCTTTACTTAGTTTGAGTCATAATCCCTTACTTTCATATATATAATTTGCAATTGTTTTCTCCAATTCAGTAGGGTTCCTTTTTTTTGTTGTTTGTTATTGATAGTTTTCTCTACTGTGCAAAGGTTTAGTTTGATATAATTCTGCTTGTCTATGTTTCCTGTTGTTGGTTTTGCTTTTCAAATCAAATACAAAAAAAAATCAAGACAGATCAATGTCAAGAAGCTTTCCGTCTATGTTTTCTTCTAAGAGTTTTATGATTTCAGAAGCTAATTGGACATGTATGTATGGGCTTATTTCTGGGTCTTCTATCAATTCCATTGGTCTATGAGTATGTTTTTAAAACAACAGTGCACTGTTCCAGTTACTATATCTTTGTAATATAGTTTAAAATTAAGCAGCACAATACCTCTAACTTTGCTCTTCTTTCTCAAGATTGATTTGAATATCCAGGTTCTTTTGTGATTCCATATATAATTTAGAGTTATTTAATGCAAAGAAATAGAGGAAAACAATAGAATGGGAAAGAATAGAGATCTCTTCAAGAAAATTAGAGACACCAAGGGAACATTTCATGCAAAGATGGTCTCGATAAAGGACAAAAATGGTATGGACGTAACAGAAGCAGAAGGTATTATGAAGAGATGGCAAGAATACACAGCAGAACTGTACAAAAAAGATCTTCATGACCCAGATAGTCACAATGGTGTGATCACTGACCTAGAGCCAGACATCCTGGAATGTGAAGTCAAGTGGGCCTTAGAAAGCATCACTACGAACAAAGCTAGTGGAGGTGATAGAATTCCAGTTGAGCTCTTCCAAATCCTGAAAGATGATGCTGTGAAAGTGCTATATTCATTATGCCAATAAATTTGGAAAACTCAGCAGTAGCCACAGGACTGGAAAAGGTCAGTTTTCATTCCAATCCCAAAGAAAGGCAATGGCAAAGAATGCTCAAAGTACTGCACAATTGCACTCATCTCACACGTTAGTAAAGTAATGCTCAAAATTCTCCAAGCCAGGCTTCAGCAATATGTGAACCATGAACTTCCTGATGTTCAAGCCGGTTTTAGAAAAGGCAGAGGAACCAGAGATCAAATTGCCACTGGATCATGGAAAAAGCTAGAGAGTTCCAGAAGAACATCTGTTTCTGCTTTATTGACTATGCCAAAGCCTTTGACTGTATGGATCACAAGAAACTGGAAAATTCTTCAAGAGATGGGAATACCAGACCACCTGATCTGCCTCTTGAGAAATTTGTATGCAGGTCAGGAAGCAACAGTTAGAACTGGTCATGGAACAACAGACTGGTTCCAAATAGGAAAAGGAGTACGTCAAGGCTGGATATTGTCACCCTATTTTTTAAACTTATATGCAGAGTACATCATGAGAAATGCTGGACTGGAAGAAACACATGCTGGAATCAAGATTGCTGGGAGAAATATCAATAATCTCAGATATGCAGATGACACCACCCCCATGGCAGAAAGTGAAGAGGGGCTAAAAAGCTTCTTGATGAAGGTGAAAGTGGAGAGTGAAAAAGTTGGCTTAAAGCTCAACATTCAGAAAACAAAGATCATGGCATCTGGTCCCATCACTACATGGGAAATAGATGGGGAAACAGTGGAAACAGTGTCAGACTTTATTTTTCTGGGCTCCAAATCACTGCAGATGTTGACTGCAGCCATGAAATTAAAAGACGCTTACTCCTTGGAAGGAAAGTTATGACCAACCAAGATAGCATATTCAAAAGCAGAGACATTACTTTGCCAACAAAGGTTCGCCTAATCAAGGCTATGGTCTTTCCTGTGGTCATGTATGGATGTGAGAGCTGGACTGTGAAGAAGGCTGAGCGCCGAAGAATTGATGCTTTTGAACTGTGGTGTTGGAGAAGACTCTTGAGAGTCCCTTGGACTGCAAGGAGATCCAAGCAGTCCATTCTGAAGGAGATCAGCCCTGGGATTTCTTTGGAAGGAATGATGCTAAAGCTGAAACTCCAGTTCTTTGGCCATCTCATGGGAAGAGTTGACTCATTGGAAAAGACTCTGATGTTGGTAGGGATTGGGGGCAAGAAGAGAAGGGGATGACAGAGGATGAGATGGCTGGATGGCATCACTGACTCGATGAATGTGAGTCTGAGTGACCTCTGGGAGTTGGTGATGGACAGGGAGGCCTGGCGTGCTTCAGTTTTTGGGGTCGCAAAGAGTCGGATACGACTGACTGAGCGACTGATCTGATCTGATCTGATTCCATTTATGTAAAAAATACAGGTGGGGTCTTGATTGAGATTGCCTTGCATCTGTAGATTCCTTTGAGTATTTTGTATATTTTAACAGTATTAATTCATTATTCCATGAGTATAGAATATTTGTCAATTTATTTATGTATTCTTTAATTTTTCCTCAGTCTCATTGTTTTATTTTATAAAACTCTCTCCTATTTGGTTAAATTTTACCTTAGGTATTATGTTCTCTTTGATACAATTTGTAATGAATTGTTTTCTTAACTTTCAGATAATTTGTAATTAGTGAATAAAAATACACAAATTCTGGTATATTGATTTTGTGTCTCGCTACTTTACGAAATCAATGGTGTCTTTAGGATTTTCTATAGTGACAGCTTTACTTTTTCCCTTCCAATTTGAGCACTTTTATTTCTTTTTCTTGTAAAATTGCTCTGACCAGGATTCCCCAGACTTTGTTGTATAAAAGTGGCAAGGTTGGAATCCTTATCTTGTTTCTCTTAGAGGAAAAGTTCAGCTTTTCCCCTCTAAGTGTGATGTTAGCTGTGGACTTAGCATATATGACTTTTATTATGTTGAGGCATTCCCTCTGTACTCACTTTCTTGAGTTTTTTTTTTTTTTTTTTTAATCATAGATTGATGTTGAATTTTGTCAAGTGTTTTTTCTGCATATTTTTAGATCACCAAAATAAAAAAAAAATTTCTAAGTGATATATAATGTTGATTGATTTATATATATTGAACCATCCTTGTGCCCTTTGAACGAATCCCATTTGATAATGGTGTATAATCCTCTTAATGTATTATTAAATTCAGTTTTCTACTATTTTGTTGAGAAAGTTTACCTCTATTTTATCAGCGATCAGATCAGATCAGATCAGTCACTCAGTCGTGTCCGACTCTTTGCGATCCCATGAACTGCAGCATGCCAGGCCTCCCTGTCCATCACCAGCTCCCGGAGGTCACCCAGACTCACATCCATTGAGTCAGTGATGCCATCCAGCCATCTCATCCTCTGTCGTCCCCTTCTCCTCCTGCCCTCAATCCCTCCCAGCATCAGAGTCTTCTCCAATGAGTCAACTCTTCGCATGAGGTGGCCAAAATACTGGAGTTTCAGCTTTAGCATCATTCCTTCCAAAGAAATCCCAGGATTGATCTCCTTCAGAATGGACTGGTTGGATCTTCTTGCAGTCCAAGGGACTCTCAAGAGTCTTCTCCAACACCACAGTTCAAAAGCATCAATTCTTCGGCACTCAGCCTTCTTCACAGTCCAGCTCTCACATCCATACATGACCACAGGAAAGACCATAGCCTTGACTAGGCGAACCTTTGTTGGTAAAGTAATGTCTCTGCTTTTGAATATGCTATCTAGGTTGGTCATAACTTTCCTTCCAAGGAGTAAGCGTCTTTTAATTTCATGGCTGCAGTCACCATCTGCAATGATTTTGGAGCCCAGAAAAACAAAGTCTGACACTGTTTCCACTGTTTCTCCATCTATTTCCCATGTAGTGATGGGACCAGATGCCATGATCTTTGTTTTCTGAATGTTGAGCTTTAAGCCAACCTTTTCACTCTCCACTTTTACGTTCATCAAGGGATATTGACCTGTAATTTTATTTTCTTGAATTGCCCTTATCTAGTTTTTTTGTATCAGGGTAAAGCTGGCCTTATAAGTTCAGATATGCTCATCCTCTAATTTATTAGAGATTTGGAGAAGGATTGATATTAGTTCTTCTTTGAATGTTTGGTAGAATTCAACAGTGAAGTTGTTTGGTTCTGGAGTTTTGTTTGTAGGGAGTTTTAAATTGGTGATTCAATCTCTTCTCCAGCAATTTGTCTGATCAAATTTTCTATGTCTTTATGATTCGGTCATGAAAGTATTTATATTTCTAGAAATTTATCCATTTCCTCTAGATTGTTCAACTTGTTAGTATATAAATATCTGTAGTAGCCTTTTATGGTCCTTTGTATTTCTGTGATATCAGATATAATGTGTCCTCTTGCATTTCTGATTTTATTTACTTAACCCCTCTCACATTTTTCTTCTTGAATCTATCTAAATATATTGGTCAATTTCTTTTAGTTTTCAAAGAGTTAGCTTTTAATTTTACTAACATTATCTATTGCCTTTTTAATCTCTATTTCATTTATTTCTGCTTTGATATTTGCCTTTTCCTTCCTTCTATGAACTTAGTTTTTTCCTATTTTCCCAATTTCTTGTTACATAAGATTAAGTTATTTACTTGTGATTTTTCTTGTTTCCTGAGGAAGGCTTTATCACTATGACCTTCCCTCTTAGACTTGCTTTTCCTGAATCCTCTTAGTTTTGGTATGCTGTATTTTAATTTCCATTAGTTTCAAAGTATGTTTTATTTTGCTTTTGATCTATTAATTGACTAGTTTGTTATTAAGCACAATAATACTTAATCTTTACATATCTGTGAATTTTTTCTAGTTTTTTCTTGTAATTGATTTCTAGTTTCATAGCATTATTTTTAGAAAAGATGCTTGATTTGATTTCAAGCTGTTCAAATTATTTCTTTAAATATAAATGTATTTATTTTAATTGGAGGTTAATTACTTTAAAATATTGTATTGGTTTTGCCATACATCAACATGAATCCACCACAGGTATAGACGTGTTCCCCATCACTAACCCCTCTCCCCCTTCCGTCCTGGTACCATCCCTCTGGGTCACCCCAGTGCACCAGCCCCAAGCAACCAGTATCATGCATCAAACTTGGACTGGTGATTCATTTCATATATGATATTATACATGTTTCAATGCCATTCTCCCAAATCATCCCACCCTCTCCCTCTCCCACAGAGTCCAAAAGACTGTTCTATACATCTGTGTCTCTTTTGCTGTCTCGCATACAGGGTTATCGTTACCATCTTTCTAAATTCCATATATATGCGTTAGTATACTGTATATTGCTTTGTGGCCTAACATATGATCTATCAAGGAGAAAATCTGTGTGTACTTGAGGAAAATGTGTAATCTGTTGCTATTGAATGGGGTATACTGTTAAGTCCAGTTAATCTAACTTGTCATTTAAAGCCAATGTTTCCTTATTGATTTTTCTGTCTGAATGATCTATCTGTTGATATAAGTGAGTTGTTAAAGTTTCCTACTATTATTGGTTTACTGTCTGTTTCTCCCTTTATGTCTGTTAATGCTTGCTTTATATATTAAGCCACTTTTCTGATTTCAATTACTTAGATTCAATTCAATACTCTTAAAAGGAAAAAAAATGAAAAAAGTTTTTTGGAATATTTTGTGTGCAGTAACTAAATTATTTTCAAGTACTGTGAATAGTGAATCATCAAAGGGAAAATTTAAAAGGCTTCCAAAAGATAGCATCAAAAATCTTGCCTTTAACCTCTGTTGTCTGAGGATTGCCATGACATTAGCAAGAGATGGAGCTAGGAAGAGACTGGAAGACAGCAAAATTTTAGAATTTATATAAATTGTGTGTGGTTTCATAGAATCAACTTTATAAATTGGCATCATCTGAATCTTATGATTAAGGAGATGTATACCTCATGCTTGTTCTATTTTCTTTTTTATTTCAAAGAGCAGAACCATTTAATATAGATAGATAGATAGATAGATAGATAGATGTGGGAAGTAAAAAAACTAATTAGCAGTAAAAAGTATTCATCACTTTATTACTAGTCCATTTTTTTTAGTAGTTTCAGAGTTAACTCCTGTCTTTGAAATTACTTAGTATATTCTAGAATCTTCCAACCCATCTTATGTGTATAATGGGGGAAGAAGGAGCACATTATCAGAGAAAGGTGGGATATTATCTGACAAATAAGGAGTATATAAACCTAAAACTGACTGATAGAGTGTAGCTGACAACTAAATCCCTGATGAAGTAGCCTGGTTTATTAATCTGTATCTTATATAATAGCTCTCATATTTCTTATTTAACTTCTCAGTTTGCTAATCTTAGATCCACAGATTCAATCTCCCTTCTAATTTTGCTTCCTAAAATGAATGAACAAAAAAATCTATGACTAAGCTACTCTTTTAGGTGTATATATTGGTTACAATGCCTAAGAAATTTTAAACATTATTGCTAGTGTACTTGTATTTTTCTAGCAAATAATATTCAGGATTCAAGGCTATTACATATTAATTTCAGACCAGCAACACTGTGGAAATAGGCAAGTGTGTTGGATAAAAAGAAAAGAACTTTCTGCAATCCAGCTATGTAACAGCTATATAAAATTAGAGAATACATTTCAAATTCATAAGTGATTTCCCAAGGTGTGTTCTGAGTATGATTATGGTATAAAATTTAAATATTTTTCTCAAAAACAGAAGTTTTTAAACATACCCATATACTACATAACTGTTTTAACAGAGATCATCAAATGTTTTTGCCAAATACACTATCTTGATGTGACCACATAATCCATCTTAAATCAAGGGCCTTTAATAATAATTTTACATGAAATACAGTTAAGATATTAAGACACCACAGCTCATGACCATATGTACTGCTTTGTTTCCTGCCTGAGTAATTGTGGTCATGCAGCTTTGACCTGTGTTTGGGAAAGGTTTTTTTCTGTTTTTGTTTTAATCTGTTCTAATTACTTTGCTTTCTTTACCACCATCACTCACAAAGAACCTAATTGCTTTCTTCAGGATGCCAGCCCTCTTCAAAATCACCAGTATGCTTTGTCACTGAGGAGGAAGCTGAGCATCTGCTCCAATGCCATCACCTTCTCTTCTCATATAAAAACAGCTGCAGCTGTTTTTCATAAGATTTCCCGTTTCATATTCAGGGTTATGCAGAGGTTGATGTCTCTCTCTCTCTCTCTCTCTCTTTTTTTTTTTTTCCTATGAGATCCTTCCTCTACTGAAGGAAGGCAGGATTTTTAAGAAGCAGCACAAGTATTCAATGTGCCAATGAAACATGCTAGGTTTTCTGTCTCAGAGTCATGTAGATGATTTCACTCTAGCCTTTCATGGAGTGATAATCAATTTTCACTGACTACTTCTAAATGAATGGTACTGTCTTATTTGTGTTACACTGCATTGTTTCTAACCTAAGCTATCAACAGGGAGGTAGAACACCCTTCTATTCTAACAGTTCCCCCATCACTGGTTTTTTTTTACACTAGGTAATGAGTCATGCTTTGGAAGAGTTTCTCATGAGTTGCTGATAATGAATTCTTAAGTGCATCAAAAAATAAGTGAGTAAACAGATTCTGTGAAGGAAGATTCATTGCTACCAACATGTCTTTAATTATTGCATTATAGATGTTTAAAATACCTTCCTTTGTATTGCCATATTGATGTAAAAATTGAATACCAAAAGAAGAAAAAACAACAAAAACCTACAAAAGCATAGGCAGCATTTTCATGCCAAACAGTTTATGCATACAGATAGCATGGAAAGGTACTCCATTATGGGACCCTGGAGGCCCGTGCCCTAAACCTACATCGCCTGTAACTTTGATGTTAGGTTACATATTAAATCTCTCTTTTTTTTCTTACTTCTCTACCATAAAATGACTATTATTTGCAATTGTTTGAGGCAGATATAAAGATTTTAGGTATTTTGGCTTCCATTGAATTTCTTCCTGCTAACTGAGGATACAGTCACTCTGTTTTAACAGAGAATAGGCTATGTTGACCATACATTCCCATCACTGGAACTGGAGAATCCCCTCCTTCCTGCACTTCACATGGGGCACAAAGAATTTGAAAAGAAAACTGGAGGATGGAAGCAAGATCTGAAGCCTCTTTTCTACCATATGAAGCTTGTCCTTTCTATTTCTAAGTCGTGTTCAATTCTTTGAGACCCCATGAACTACCGCACACCAGGCTTCCTTGTCCATCATCAATTCCTGGAGTTTGTTCAAACTCATGTCCATCGAGTCAGTGATGCCATTCAACCATCTCACCCTCTGTCATCTGTTTCTCCTCCTGCCCTCAGTCCTATCCAGCGTCAGGATCTTTTCGAATGAGCCGGATCTCTGCATCAGGTGGCCCAACTATTGGAGCTTCAGCTTTAGCATCAGTCCTTCCAATGAATATTCAGGGTTGATTTCCTTTAGGAAGGACTGGTTGGATCACCTCAGAGTCCAAGGGACTCTCAAGAGTCTTTTACAACACCACAGTTCAAAAGCATCAACTCTTTAATGCTCAGCTTTTTTTATGGTCCAATTTTCACATCCACACATGACTAAGGGAAAAAATATAGCTTTGACTAGATGTACCTTTGTCTGCAAAGTTATGTCTCTGCTTTTTAATATGCTGTTTAAGTTGGTCAAAGCTTTTCACTCAAGGAGCAAGCATCTTTTAATTTCATGACCACAGTCACCATTTGGAGTGATTTGGAGTCCAAGGAAATAAACCTGTCACTATTTCCATTGCTTCCTCATCTATTTGCCATGAAGTGATGGGACTGGATGCCATGATCTTAGTTTTTTGAATGTTGAGTTATAAGCCAGCTTTTTCACTATCCTCTTTCCTTTCTGTTTTATTCTTTTGAAAAGAGAGTGCATATTTGCTCCTTCTGCTTTTAGTTTTCAGTCCATTGAAATTTGCGTTATTATCAAATTTTTTGCAAGAGTTAGATAGTTCACCTAAATTAGTTCACAGGTGTTTTATTTTTTAGTTATCGTTTTATTTATTTGTGGTTCTTCAGGGTCTTTGTTGCTGTGTGCAGTGTTTCTCTCATTATGGTGAGTCGGAGCTATTCTTCATTGCAGTGTACAGGCTTCTTATATTGGTGTTTGCTCTTGTTATGGAGCATGGGCTCTAGAGAGTGTGATGTTCAGTAATTGTGGCACAGGGTCTCATTAGTTGTGGCTCTTGGACTCTAAAGCAATGGCTCAGTAGTTGCTAGCATGTGGACTCAGTAATTGTGGTGCACAGACTTTGTTACCCTGTGGCATGCAGAATCCCTGAACCAGGGATTGAACACATGTCCGCTGCATAGGTGGATTCTTATCCATTGATCCACCAGGAAAGTCCTCATGGGTGTTTTGATTCTATATCTTTAATATCTCTAATACTTTGTAATTTACTTTGCAGTTTATATTGGGTTGGCCCTTTTTTTTCAATTTTTAAGTAAAAAAAAAAAAAAGCCACCTTCTTCATTTTCTGTTTTTCCCTTTTTTAAATTATTATTATTTTTTTTACTTTACAATATTGTATTGGTTTTGCCATACATCAACATGAATCCACCACAGGTTTTTCATTTTCACTGAAAACTTTACTGAATAAAATATTCACCTTCTTTTTTCTTTATTGTCTGCCATTTTTCAGGCAACTTCATAATTCCACCTTCCCAACACTTTTTATCTTTTTGAGCAATGAACTCTTCCAGGTCTACCCAAGTAGTGTAGCTGAAGGTGGAGCACCATTCAGTGAGAAATCTTTGGCACAAAAACTTTGAACACTTTTGATAAGTTCAGTCAGTTACAGCATGTTTTCCATACCTTGAATACATTTTTTGTTTTGCTTTTTGCATTTCAGTTATATTTTTACCTTTCTTGAAATAATAATAATATACCAGAAATGTTGATTTTTTTCTTCTATCTTCAATCTTGAAATGGCTACACAAAAATTCACCAATTTTTATTTTCTACTTTTTTAATACAGACTGATATGACAGCTGTCATGGTACAATCTAACACGGTTGTTTCAAATGACATTAAAGATGATTAAGTACTACTAGAGCCATCTTACAAAGGAAATACTAATCAATCTTTTGGCCGACCTAAAAGATTTAGATTTAGAGCGTATTCGATAAATATCATTACTTCATCATTATATACTTGGAGGTTTATCAACAGAGGAACAACTTAGAAAATTGCAGCTCCATCTAAAAAGGGAAATCCATACATGACTGTACAATGGTCATTTTATTTATAACTCATTTGCTTAATAGTTCATCTAAAATGTAAACCATTTCCTTTATGCCATTATATATGCAGGACTCTACAATATAGATCATAAAAAATAGTCATTAAATTTGAGACAATATTAAGTTAAATAATTTAGAATATTGAAAATGCTTTTAAGGTGGTCATTAAAAAGTCATTATACATCTTTTCTAAGATAGATTTTAATTGAATGATACATCATTACCATGTTCTGATTGATTTAAAACAAAGACACCAAACATTTTATCCAGAAATTATTTTCTTAATCAGGTGTATTAGTTATAGAAATTTTCTTACAAAAGAATGTTTATTGTCAAAGTAGTACAAGTGGCCACATATAAAATCCATGAAGTATATTCTCAGAGTATTTTGGAGTCTTTGAATGACCAAAGATATGTAAAGTATGTCTGTATTACAGATGAGCATTTTGAGGATAAAGTGAGATGCAGCAGTCATCTTCAAAAAAAAAAACATTTTACTTTATTTCAATACATAAAATCTTTTCTAATGTTAACAATTTAAAAATAATAAAAGAGCATAGGGAAAATATTAGAAGATAACTCTCTACTTCTATTCTCATTTGTTTGTTCCTAAATGTAATTGCAGTTTCTGACAAAAGATACATATCCGTTTTTAATCATTAAATTTAATAATTTATTTTTATTATTTACATAAAATATGAGTATATGCAGATGATACCACCCTTATGGCAGAAAGTGAAGAGGAACTAAAAAGTCTCTTGATGAAAGTGAAAGTGGAGAGTGAAAAGGTTGGCTTAAAGCTCAACATTCAGAAAACGAAGATCATGGCATCTGGTCCCATCACTACATGGGAAATAGATGGAGAAACAGTGGAAACAGTGTCAGACTTTATTTTCTGGGCTCCAAAATCACTACAGATGGTGACTGCAGCCATGAAATTAAAAGACGTTTACTCCTTGGAAGGAAAGTTATGACCAACCTAGATAGCATATTCAAAAGCAGAGACATCACTTTGCCAACAAAGGTTCACCTAGTCAAGGCTATGGTCTTTCCTGTGGTCATGTATGGATGTGAGAGCTGGACTGTGAAGAAGGCTGAGCGCCGAAGAATTGATGCTTTTGAACTGTGGTGTTGGAGAAAACTCTTGAGAGTCCCTTGGACTGCAAGAAGATCCAACCGGTCCATTCTGAAGGAGATCAACCCTGGGATTTCTTTGGAAGGAATGATGCTAAAGCTGAAACTCCAGTATTTTGGCCACCTCATGCGAAGAGTTGACTCACTGGAGAAGACTCTGATGCTGGGAGGGATTGAGGGCAGGAGGAGAAGGGGACAACAGAGAATGAGATGGCTGGATGGCATCACTGACTCGATGGACGTGAGTCTGAGTGACCTCCGAGAGCTGGTGATGGATAGGGAGGCCTGGCGTGCTGCAGTTCATGGGGTCGCAAAGAGTCGGACACGACTGAGTGACTGATCTGATCTGATCTGATCTGATGAGTATATTAAACACTTATTCTAAAATCGTCATATATCACAAAGAGCTTTTTATGCTGGTTGCATATAAATTGTTTTTATTAATTTTAGAAATATATATTGCTTAAATTTATGGGTGTCTGAGAGTTTACTTAAGAATTTTGTTTTGATGGACATTTATTCATTTTTAGTTTTCTTTTCATTCTAATACCAAGAGCCCCTCAAAAAACTGTATCATTTGTTATGCCACTGTACCCTTAGGAAGTATAACTTTATTACTATATTTCACATTGCTTCTCTTCTGTTAATCCCTTACTCACCACATGTCTCAAGTTGAATTTTTTCCCACTGCAATGTGTATGTTCAAAGAGCAATTTCACACTCTAAAAATACATTCAGTTTAGCTCAATCATGAAGTTCTCCCTCAATAATTGGCTACATTTAATATTATCTATCCAAACTATCTCCAGGCTTCTAAATCAGTGACAGTATCTCATAACTGAAATTCATGGCAACTCCAAAACATTTCTCATAAGGAGTCGTTGTCACATCTATTAGTTGTTTTACTTGTCATTTTTTTTTTCTGTTAAATAAACTGCAGTACATATTTGTTTCCAGACATGCCTGTAAAATAATTAGATGTAAATTGAAGTCTGAATAAATATAAAATAAAACATCTGTTTTCTTTTAATATAAGCTGGATTTATCCCAGAGACCTTTTAAATGTAATGAAAAATCACCTGACAGAATATGTTGAGTATATTTTTAAAAATAGAGCTACATTTTATGACACAATTATGTATTGCTCAGTTATTATGAGTGAAGCATCTTTTGTGATGCAGTTTTAATTCTCTAGCTGTATGCTTTAGATGGCAACACAGTGACACAGTTCATCATAGGGTACATGGCAATGCCCTCCGCATCTGTTTGTTTTCTGACCAGACTTGGTTCTTTAAGTTTGCCTGACTGATAACCAGAAATCTTCAAAGCAATTAAGTTTATAGTCATATGCCAACCTAAAAAGTGGGAAAACCAAGTTTAAGGTCACATAAAAACACTTGTTTTTCTTATATCAGTTAAGGAACTGCGTAGCTTTTTCTCTATGTTAATCTTTGATTTCCTCTCCTCTTTGTGCTTATTTTCATTCATTTACATGGCTGCTGGATTCTGATGAGGATGCATTGTCCAATTCAATCTATTCAGCTTTCTGGTAATTACTTTGTGTACTTAAACTCTAATTCCACTGGAATAAGATGAATAAAATGCCAGAATACACAGTGACGATTTGAGCAGTAACCACAAGTAATTGTCAGTCTTAACTTTTGCCAAACCAAATGATGTTGTTTGATAATGTAGTTGTTAAGGACATTTCTCCAATGGCATTCTAACCTGGTTAGGCATTATATCTTGAAAGCTTAAGTTCTAATATTGCAATACACTTTTTATAATTAATGCTGATTAATCAAGATTCCAAATTGGAGAATTATGAATGGTCAGTAATATAAATAATGAAACATTTTATATCAGACAGAAATTACTAAAATAGACAAATGATTATTTCAGTGTCTAACACAGTGTAAGTATACTGCAGTAAAGGAATTAAAAATAGCAAGAAATTAAATATTAAGTAGGTGGGAGGCCAGATTGAATTAATAAGATTACAGAAATAATTTACTATTTATTTTGATTATGTATGCAGGTCAGGAAGCAACAGTTAGAACTGGACATGAAACAATAGACTGGTTCCAAATAGGAAAAAGAGTACATCAAGGCTGTATATTGTCACCCTGCTTATTTAACTTATATGCAGAGTACATCATGAGAAACGCTGGGCTGGAGGAAGCACAGGCTGGAATTAAGATTGCCAGGAGAAATATCAGTAACCTCAGATATGCAGATGACACCACCCTTATGGCAGAAAGTGAAGAGGAACTAAAAACCCTTTTGATGAAAGTGAAAGAGGAGAGTGAAAAAGTTGGCTTAAAGCTCAACATTCAGAAAACTAAGATCATGGCATCTGGTCCTATCACTTCATGGCAGATAGATGGGGAAACAGTGGCTGACTTTATTTTTCTGGGCTCCAAAATCACTGCAGATGGCGATTGCAGCCATGAAATTAAAGGACACTCTTTGGAAGAAAAGTTATGACCAACCTAGATAGCATATTAAAAAGCAGAGACATTATTTTGCCAACAAAGGTCCATTTATGACCATTAAGGTTTTTCCAGTGGTCATGTATGGATGTGAGAGTTGGACTATAAAGAAATCTGAGCACCAAAGAATTAATGCTTTGAACTGTGGTGTTGGAGAAGACTCTTGAGAGTCCCTTGGACTGCAAGGAGATCCAACCAGTCCATCCTAAAGGAGATCAGTTCTGGCTGTTCATTGGAAGGACTGATATTGAGACTGAAACTCCAGTACTTTGCCTGCCTGATGCCAAGAGCTGACTCAATGGGAAAGGCCCTGATGCTGGGAAAGATTGAGGGCAGGAGAAGAAGGGGATTACAGGGGATGAGATGGTTGGATGGCATCACCAACTCGATGGACATGGGTTTGGATGGACTCTGGGATTTGGTGATGGACAGGGAGGCCTGGTGTGCTGTGATTCATGGGATTGCAAAGAGTCAGACACAACTGAATGACTGAACCGACCTGAACTGAATCTACAAATGCTATATACCCTTATCAGCTTCACACACACAAATGCTTTTGGTTTTGATTCTTCCCCTGATTGCTAGGGTAATGTAGAAAATAAATTGTTTTTAACTGTTTTTCTTTAAAATAAAACATGGGATGATTTATTCAGCTGTTCAAAGTGAAAGCTAAATATGACTGCTGATCCAACAAATACCACTTATTTTTATAATATGTAATTCCAAGCCCAGGCAACCCAACAGATCCTGGCTTGTAATGAGACCAATTTCCCTCATCCAATACAGAAAACTCAATAACATTGGGTAAAAGGTATAGTAACTTATTTGAGATGACATCATCTTATAAAATACTGAGAAGATCATCACTGGGAATTTTTTTTTTTTTGAGGGATGTATTTTTTTTTGGACGGGGCAAAAAAGAGAAAAATGAGAGAGTTTTATAATAAATGAAAGATGATATTATAAGAAATAATGTAGTTTTCTGGTTAAAGAGGGCCTCCCCCACAAACAAAAACCACCCACAGAAAAAAATTGAAATAAAAAACCACCAAAATAAAAAAAAAAAAAAAAAAAAAATTTTTTATTACATATCTCATTTAAAAAATAATTTGTCTAAAAAAAGGGGTGGGTTTTTTAATTTTTTTAAAAATAATAAAAATTTGGTTGTATACTGTATTTGTGTTTTTCTTTCTGGCTTACTTCACTCTGTATGATAGGCTCCAGTTCCATCCACCTCAATAGAACTGATTCAAATGTATTCTTTTTAATGGCTGAGTAATACTCCATCGTGTATATGTACCACAGCTTGCTTATCCATTCATCTGTGGATGGGCATCTAGGTTGCTTCCACGTCCTGGCTATTGTAAACAGTGCTGCTATGAACATTGGGGTACATGTGCCTCTTTCAATTCTGGTTTTCTCAGTGTGTATGCCCAGCAGTGGGATTGCTGGGTCATAAGGCAGTTCTATTCCCAGTTTTTTGAGGAATCTCCATACTGTTCTCCATAATGGCTGTACTAGTTTGCATTCCCACCAACAGTGTAAGAGGGTACCCTTCTCTCCGCACCCTCTCCAGCATTTATTGCTTGTGGATTTTTGGATCGCAGCCATTCTGACTGGCGTGTAATAGACTTTTGGACTCTGGGACTGGGAGAGGGTGGGACGATTGGGGAGAATAGCATTGAAATATGTATAATATCATATCTGAAACGAGTCAGTCCAGGTACGAAGCCCGATAACAGATGCCTGGGACTGGAGCACTGGGATGACCTGGAGGGATGCTGTGGGAGGGGGGAGGGAGGAGGGTTCAGGATGGGGAGCACGGGTATTCTGGTGGCGGATCCATCTCGATGTATAGTAAAAGTAATACAATATTGTAAAAAAAAAATAAAATAAATGTGATTATAAGCCAAAAAAAAAAAAAAAAATAATCAGTAATCTGGCAAACTAAAATTGTTCACATATTTTAAATAAGCATTATTGAGAATATAAAACAGATATGTTTGGTATCTAATGGTAAGTCTGAGAATTAGGCATGAAGTTTGAGTTTCTCTCTCCACAGATGATAACCTTGTCCCTGTTCTACAGGAGACCCATGGATTCCTCCCTGACCCCTAGTACAAACTTCCTTAAACCACTGAAAATAATCACACACCCATGACCTGTTCTTGGCACTGTTGTTCTTAGTGCAAGTACACCGCCAGGCTTTCTTTTCACCCTTTCCTGAGACTATGCTTTCACTTGGTGACTAGAGAATATATTAATAAATTGGCTGTGTACCAATGTGTGACACTTGCATGTAATCCAGAGGCTATTTTCTGATAGTATATCATCCAGAATGATCCCTTTGAGGATTTTTAACATTCTTGCAGTGCTTCTGTCTTTGTAGAAAGTCAAGTCAGTTTTTTTTAATGAAGAAATAGATCTTGATTCAGTTCTCATAATAGTACCCTTGAGAAATTTATCCTCATTCCTTCATGTCCTGAAAATGCAGAAGAAAGCGTATTGTTTCACTTAAGTCCTCCCTGTTGAATTTCCTTTTTGACCCTCTATTTTCACCGTGTCAATATTAGTCTCCCATTTCACTATTCCTGAAAACTCAAAATGTTTTTATCTTTAATTTCTCTTCTGTTCAGCTTAATTAGATACCATGACTCCATAATTCCTACATAAGCCAATTCATTTCATATTCATTCCCTGTATGAGTTTGAGTCAATCAAACTCTGTATTTCTATTTCAGTAATGGCAAAACCAAGATAATAAAAATAACTATCTCATATGGCTCTTTTCAATATAAAATGTGTTATTATTTCTAACATTACAGCTTATAATACCATGCCTGATATATATTAAGCATGTCATAAAATTAGCATTCTTGGCCAAGTGCACAAAATACTCTCAAAACATCATTCCAAAATTATACGAATTCCCAGTGATGATCTTCTCAGTATTTTATAAGATGATGTCATGACAAATAAATTGCTACACCTTTTACCCAAATGATATGCTTTATTTAAAATGTCCTCTTATGTATTTTAGGGCATCCCTGATGACTCAGTAGATAGTAAAAAATCTGCCTGCAATGCAGAAGACACAAGTTCCATTCCTGGTTCAGGAAGGTCCCCTGGAGAGGAAAATGGCAACCCACTCCAGTATTCTTGCCCAGAGAATTCCATACACAGATAATCTGGTGGGCTACACTTTATGGGATTGCAAAGAGTTGGACAGGACTAAGCAACAAACACTTGTGTACTTTAGAATGACAAAATTTTAAATAGTAATAGCTAGACATTTAAAGACACAGTTTAAGTGTCTCACATTTCAAAGACAACTTTAGATCTTTCATCACAGAGAAATCTCTCCACATTCTGAATTAATAAGACATATTATTTAATTTACAAGACTGTTGTGAGGATAAAAATGATATGAAGAGCTTAGTCCAATGCTTCATAGACATTAACTATTCAGTAAATGTCAAATACAATACATATATATGATAAGTAGCATCATTATTTATTATGTGTAATAATTGACAGTCATGCATTGTCTTTTGATAAATTATCTTTTCTGCATTGCCTCTATAAATAAATAAGCATGTGTCTTTCATACCTATGTTCATCTTGTTTTCTCAACTCAACTGAAGATTATTTTATTAGAAGAATAATATTACATCTTTAAGATGTATCAAATACGTCAAAATTATAATAAAATTTAGTTCTTTGGCCCATTTTTTGATTGGGTCATTTATTTTTCTGGAATTGAGCTGTAGGAGTTGCTTGTATATTTTTGAGATTAGTTGTTTGTCAGTTGCTTCATTTGCCATTATTTTCACCCATTCTGAAGGCTGTCTTTTCACCTTGCTTATAGTTTCCTTTGTTGTGCAGAAGCTTTTAAGCTTAATTAGGTCCCACTTGTTTATTTTTACTTTTATTTCCAATATTCTGGGAGGTGGGTCATAGAGGATCCTGCTGTGATGTATGTCGGAGAGTGTTTTGCCTATGTTTTCCTCTAGGAGTTTTATAGTTTCTGGTCTTACATTTAGATCTTTAATCCATTTTGAGTTTATTTTTGTGCATGGTGTTAGAAAGTGTTCTAGTTTCATTCTTTTACAAGTGTTTGACCAGTTTTCCCAGCACCACTTGTTAAAGAGGTTGTCTTTAATCCATTGTATATTCCTGCCTCATTTGTCAAAGATAAGGTGTCCATATGTGCGTGGATTTATCTCTGGGCTTTCTATTTTGTTCCATTGATCTTTATTTCTGTCTTTGTGCCGGCATCATACTGTCTTGATGACTGTGGCTTTGTAGTAGAGCCTTAAGTCAGGCAGGTTGATTCCTCCGGTTCCATTCCTCTTTCTCAAGATAGCTTTGGCTTTTTGAGTTTTTTTGTATTTCCATACAAATTGTGAAATTATTTGTTCTAGCTCTGTGAAAAATACCGTTGGTAGCTTGATAGGGATTGTATTGAATCTATAAATTGCTTTGGGGGTGTGGAGAAAAGGGAACCCTCTTAGACTGTTGGAGGGAATGCAAACTAGTACAGCCACTATGGATGACAGTGTGGAGATTCCTTAAAAAACTGGAAATAGAACTGCCTTATGATCCTGCAATCCCACTGCTGGGCATACACACTGAGGAAACCAGAATTGAAAGAGACACATGTACCCCAATGTTCATCACAGCACTGTTTATAATAGCCAGGACATGGAAGCAACCTAGATGTCCATCAGCAGATGAATGGATAAGAAAGCTGTGGTACATATACACAATGGAGTATCACTCAGCCATTAAAAAGAATACATTTGAATCAGTTCTAATGAGGTGGATGAAACTGGAGCCTATTATACAGAGTGAAGTAAGCCAGAAAGAAAAACACCAATACAGTATACTAACACATATATATGGAATTTAGAAAGATGGTAACAATAACCCTGTGTATGAGACAGCAAAAGAGACACTGATGTATAGCACAGTTTTTTGTACTCTATGGGAGAGGGAGAGGGTGGGATGATTTGGGAGAATGGCATTGAAATATGTGTAATATCATATAAGAAACAAGTCGCCAGTCCAGGTTTGATGCACTATACTGGATGCTTGGGGCTGGTGCACTGGGACAACCCAGAGGGATGGTATGGGGAGGGAGGAGGGAGGAGGGTTCAGGATGGGGAACACATGTATACCTGTGGCAGATTCATTTTGATATATGGCAAAACCAATACAATATTGTAAAGTTAAATAAAATAAAATTTTAAAAAGTAAATAAAAACCTAAGATCTAAAAAAAAATTATGATAAAATTATGCTAAGATGCTATAGTGGGACCTCTACCCACTGAATTCAATTTTAAATGTGGAATTCTTTTAATGTCAAATATGATAACATAAGATTTCAAATAAAATATTAAAGCTACAGAATTTTGTAAGGGAAGTTTTGCCAGAGGAAAGGAACTGCCTTTGGATTTCTAAAACCTATCAGCCATGTGCTCGCCATTCCTTGTGAGTGATTTGTAACAACTGTGTGATGAGAGTTACATTTGCTTGAGTGTAACCTTCTTTTATTTTATTCTGTTGACTGGAAACCATGGAGCCTTGAGTAATGGTGTGCTTGGCCTTCATCCTCTTTTCAAGTTGATCAGCTGGATAAAGGAGACTGAATTTAAAATCATCAACCAAAAAATTGAAGGAAAAAATATTAAATGAAGCCATGACTATCAGAATTTAAGCAGATATGTCATGGTGTGTATGTGTATGTGTGTTGTCCAATTCATTGACTGGAAGAGACACATAAAAGTTTGGCTTCATAAGAAAAAGGAATTAGCTGAGAGAAGACATTTTTTATATATCTTATCATTTTTAAATATAAAACATATGTGAATTCCTAAACTAGTTTCTAATTTTCATTTTTAATTTTTGCAGTTAAGACCATTTTTTTTTTTTTTTCATAAAAGGATCTGTGGGAAGACAGACTCTACTTTTGGGACCTTATCTCCCCATCAGTGAGCTTAGCTCTCACTGAGATGCAGGACCATTTGCTAAAAGTCACCCCCCTCTGCAACAGTTGTAATAACCACAACCACTAAGACAGCAGGAGTATACTGAAGCCATCTATTACACCCACAGATAATTTATCTTCTATATTCTGTTATTTTTTAATTTAATTTTATTTTATTTTTAACTTTACAATATTGTATTGGTTTTGCCATATGTCAACATGAATCCACCACAGGTATACACATGTTCCCCATCCTGAACCCTCCTCCCTCCCCGTATCATCCCTCTCTGTTAGAAGGAAATGGCAACCCACTCCAGTGTTCTTGCCTGGAGAATCCCAGGGACGGGGGAGCCTGGTAGGCTGCCGTCTGTGGGGTCACACAGAGTCGGACACGACTGAAGTGACTTAGCATAGCATAGCATAGCATATTGGAGTATAGCCAATTAACAATATGTGATAGTTTCAGGTGAACGGTAGAGGGACTCAGCCATGCATATACATGTATCCATTCTCCTCTAAACTCCTCTCCCATGCAGGTTGCTATATAACATAGAACAGAGTGCCTAAGGGGCTTCCCTGGTGGCTCAGATGGTGAAGAATCTGCTTGCAGTATGGGATACCTGGGTTCAGTCCCTGAGTTGGGAAGATCACCTGGAGGGGGCCTTGGCAACCCCCTCCAGTATTCTTGCCTGGAGAATCTGTATGGACAGAGGAGCCTGGTTGGCTACAGTCTATGGGCTTGCAAAAAGTCTGACACAACAGAGTAACTAAGTCCAGCACAGAACAGCACAGAGTGCCTAACAATGGCATTTGTCAATTGTTAACATTTGAATTCACTCACAGATTGAAAAATTGAACCAACACTGATTTGCAATGATTCTTTCCTATAATTTTCTGCCCTCGGATTACAGGAAAATATGCTGTTGTCTCATTTTCATAGTGCTTCCTCCCCCTTATGAGAAGAAGTTATATATTCTTAAATAATAAACAAGAATATGTGAATGTAAATGTGTTTTCTAGTCTTTATTTGGGTTATTTACTGGACAGAATGATTTATACTATATGTAAAATCTAAGGCATGTTTCATACTTTTCAGAGTAAGTAATATAATATGAAAATATTAGCAACAAAGAATGCTGTAAGAAAATGTCAGAAATGTGTTTTTAGAGATGTTATTTATGTTGTGCCAAACACTGTTAAAATCCTATATTAAAAGTTCTAGGTAGTAGAAGAGAAAGCAACAAGATTAAAACACATATAAAAGGAATTAAAGGTAAGGCAAATATAAGTAACTAAGTTATTCAAAGTGATAAAGGAAAATAGAGGAATGAACAATTTTTAAAAGTAAATAATAAAACAGGAACTTCCTTAAATTTAAATTTAAAAAAAGCTTACTTTAAATTTAAAATACATGCAAGTTTTTTTTAACATATGTACATGCAAGATTATACATTGCCCAGCCATAATAAATTAATAAGCAGATGGTTTACAGTAATCTAAAATTATATTGGTTGATAGAAAAAAAACAGTATAACTTATGCTGCATATTAAATATCTACAGATGACCCAGTCTTGATTATATAGTGCATAGTTCAAGAAAAAGCATAATTTGACTTACTTGAAGAACACAGGGCAGCAGTGGAATATTTTACATACTTGAAATTAAAGTCCTCTTCTAAAAATTTATTTTGGAGAAATGAAAAGAGTAGGATCAATGATCTTCAGAAATAATATTTGAGTAAAACTAAATAAACCTGTAAGTGAATCCGTTGTAACCTGTAACTAATTCAGCATGAAGCATAGCAAAAAGAACCCCATATTCATCTCCATGGTTTCAACATTGACCAAGATCCAATTTGGTGCTCTTGGTAGCTCCATTTCAAAGAACCTTATAAGATAATGTTAGCATTAGATTTAATGATGATCTAGTAACTTCTACTTTTTGAATGTTTATTGCCAAGTTAAAATTAGGTTTTATTCCATTTAGGAAAGAGTGACTTCTCTATATTTAGTTGTTCTTGTTATTCATTGGCTAAGTTGTGTCCGACTATTTGCAACCCCATGGACTGCAGCAAGCTAGGCTTCCTGGTCCTCCACTATCTTGCGGAGTTTGCACAAACTCATATCCATTGAGTTGGTGATGCTATCTGACCATCTCATCCTCTATCACTTCCTACTGCTCTTGCCCTCAATGTTTCCCAGCATCAGGCTCTTTACCAATGAGTCAGCTCTTGGCTTCAGGTGGTTCAAATTATTGGAGCTTCAGCTTTAGCATTAATCCTTCCAATGCATATTCAAGGGTGATTTCCTGTAGGATTGACTGCTTTGATTTCCTTGCTTTCCAAGGGACTCTAAAGAGTCTTCTCCAGCACTGCAGTTTGGAAACATCAATTCACTTGTACTCAGTCTTATTTATTGTTCAACTGTCACATTCATATGTGACTACTGGAAAAACCATAGCTATACTGACCTTTGTCAGCACAGTGCTGTCTCTACTTTTTAATACATTATCTAGGTTTGTCATAGCTTTCCTTCCAAATAACAAGTGTCTTTTAATTTCATGGCTACAGTTGCCATCCACAGTGATTTTGGAGACCAAGAAAATAAAATCTGTAACTGCTTCCACTCTGTCCCTATCAAAAGAGGAGAGTGAAAAAGTTGACTTAAAGCTCAAAATTCAGAAAACTAAGATTATGGCATCTGGCCCCATCACTTCAAGGAAAATAGATGGGAAAAGAGTGGCTGGCTTTATTTTTTGGGCTCCAAAATCACTGCAGATGGTGATTGCAGCCACAAAATTAAAAGATGCTTATTCCTTGGAAAGAAAGTGATGACCAATCTAGACAGCATATTAAAAAGTAGAGACATTATTTTGTCAACAAAGGTCCATCTAATCAGGGCTATGGTTTTTCCAGTAGTCATGCATGGATGTGAGAGTTGGACTATAAAGAAGGCTGAGTGCCGAAGAATTGATGCTTTTGAACTGTGGTGTTGGAGAAGACCCCTGAGAGTCCAATGGACTGCAAAGAGATCCAACCAGTCCAGCCTAAAGGAAATCAGTCCTGAGTGGTCATTGGAAGGACTGAAGTTGAAGCTGAAACTCCAATACTTTGACGACCTGATGTGAAGGACTGACTCGTTTGAAAAGACCCTGATGCTGGGAAAGATTGAAGGCAAGAAGAGAAGGGGATGACAGAGGATAAGATGGCAGGATAGCATCACTGACTCAATGGACATGAGTTTGGGTAAACTCTGAGAGCTGGTGATGGACAGGGAGGCCTGGCATACTGAGGTTCATGGGGTCACAAAGAGTCGGACACAACTGAGCAACTGAACTGAACTGAACTGAACTGACAATGAAGTGATGGGACTGGATGCCGTGATCCTATCTTTTTGAATGTTGAGTTTTAAGCCAGCTTTTTTTTCTCTCTTCTTTCCTTTTATATTTAGAGGTTGCAAGAAAGTCAATCTTGAGCATAGAACATGCTGTTTAAACAAGATATTGTATCACATTTTACTGGACCAAGTTGTTTACCAGACTATGACCCTGCCAAACTTTTAAGTGTTTTAATGATGGGCTATTTTATTGTTCCTTCTGTAGTGGTTCAAACTAGGAGAGACTTTGGTCTCTAAGAATCACTTGGAATCATTTAGTATTTGTTGAATAAATCTCAGAGTCTGTTATTTACACTGCAGAAGTAAACTATTTCATTTTTTTCATGCAGTGTACCATTCTGATTCACCAAAAAGAAAACTCATGTTGTAGTTTTCTTAGTATAGAAATTAATTATCTAAAGCCTAGATCTCTATATAATGTTATACCCTCACCTTTTACTTTACTTTACATTTTTTTTTAATTTAAGATTAAAAGTGTGAAATAATGCCATTTGCAGCAACATTGATGGACCTAGAGATTGGCATACCGAGTGAAGTTAACGGTCAGCCCATTAAAGTGAAATATCATATGATATAACCTATATGTGGAATATTGAAAAAAAAAAGATATGGATGAACTTGTTTACAAAGCAGAGGCAAGCTCACAGACTTAGAGAAGGAACTTGTGGTTACCATAACATAAGGGTAGAGGGAAGGGATAATTAGGGAGTTTGCAATGAATATATACACGCTGCTATATTTAAAATGGAAACCAGCAAATATCTACTGTATAGCATGGGGAACTTGGCATAATATTCTCTAATCAAATTAATCTACTGTATAGCATGGGGAACGTGGCATAATATTCTCTAACTAAACTAACTGGGCAAGAATTTGAAAATGAATATGTACATCCATATGCCAGCAAATTTGGAAAACTCAGCAGTGGCCACAGGACTGGAAAAGGTCAGTTTTCATTCCAATCTCAGAGAAAGGTAATGGCAAAGAATGCTGAAACCTCACAATTGCACTCATCTCATACGCTAGTAAAGTAATGCTCAAAATTCTCCAAGCCAGGCTTCAGCAATATGTGAACCATGAACTTCCTGATGTTCAAGCTAGTTTTAGAAAAGGCAGAGGAACCAGAGACCAAATTGCCAACATTGCTGGATCATGAAAAAAGCAAGAGAGTTCCAGAAAAACATCTATTTTTGCTTTACTGACTATGCCAAAGCCTTTGACTGTGTAGATCACAATAAACTGTGGAAAATTCTGAAAGAGATGGGAATACCAGACCACCTGATCTGCCTCTTGAGAAATTTGTATGCAGGTCAGGAAGCAAGAGTCAGAACTGGTCATGGAACAACAGACTGGTTCCAAATAGGAAAAGGAGTACATCAAGGCTGTATATTGTCACCCTGTTTATTTAACTTATATGCAGAGTACATCATGAGAAATGCTGGACTGGAAGAAACACAAGTTGGAATCAAGATTGCTGGGGGAAATATCAATAACCTCAGATATGCAGATGACACCACCCTTATGGCAGAAAGTGAAGAGGAACTAAAAAGCCTCTTGATGAAGGTGAAAGTGGAGAGTGATAAAGTTGGATTAAAGCTCAACATTCAGAAAACGAAGATCACGGCATGTGGTCCCATCACTACATGGGAAATAGATGGGGAAACAGTGGAAACAATGTCAGGCTTTATTTTGGGGGGCTACAAAATCACTACAGATGGTGACTGCAGACATCAAATTAAAAGACGCTTACTCCTTGGAAGGAAAGTTATGACCAACCTAGATAGCATATTCAAAAGCAGAGACATTACTTTGCCAACAAAGGTTCGTCTAGTCAAGGCTATGGTTTTTCCTGTGGTCGTGTATGGATGTGAGAGTTGGGCTGTGAAGAAGGCGAGCGCCGAAAAATTGATGCTTTTGAACTGTGGTGTTGGAGAAGACTCTTGAGAGTCCCTTGGACTGCAAGGAGATCCAACCAGTCCATTCTGAAGGAGATCAGCCCTGGGATTTCTTTGGAAGGAATGATGATGCTAAAGCTGAAACTCCAGTACTTTGGCCACCTCATGCGAAGAATTAACTCATTGGAGAAGGCTCTGATGCTGGGAGGGGTTGGGGGCAAATGGAGAAGGGGATGACAGAGGATGAGATGGCTGGATGGCATCACTGACTCGATGGATGTGAGTCTCAGTGAACTTCAGGATTTGGTGATGGACAGGGAGGCCTGGCGTGCTGTGATTCATGGGGTCGCAAAGAGCTGGACACGACTGAGCGACTGATCTGATCTGATCTGATATGTATAACTGAATCCCTTTGTTGTACACCTGAAACTAACACAACATTGTTAATCAACAAAATTTAAAAATCATATATATATATATATATATATATTCAATCACAATCTACTGTAGAGAAAGTGCTTAGCCCAACAGTTATTTAATCTTGAAGCCTGCATATTGTTAAATCTGGAACTTGGCATGGGTACAGTGTGAGCAGATGTTTATGAGAGTTCCAGAACAAGATAGTACTTAAAGATATTGAGTGATTCAGTGAACCCATTCTACAAGCTGCTGTCAGAAGCTGAAAGGCTCTATAGCCTTTCTGTGCTTTGCTGTTTTCTGCAATAAAATTTGCATTTTGATCTGCAGGGATGTTCCTATCTTTCTACCAGCTAGTATCAGCATCCTGTCCAGAGTTATCAAATTAGAAGTATGAAGGTCTTGACAAATATTTTCATTTCACTTAGCAAAAAGTTCTTCTATCACTAAAAAGTTAACACCTCCATAACCAAGAGCTTATATGACTTGGGAGGGGTCTAAAACTTCATTTAAACAAACAAAAGTGATTTCATAAGGAATTATATTGCCATAACAAATCAACAGTTTGAATAAGGGAATAGTCATAGGATTCTCCATAGCATCTGGAGTGCATAGAATTCAAAGTGCTCAGAGGGGAAAAACTGCTCTAGTTATGCTTGCTCACTTTAGTGGAAATTACACATGCATATCAGAGTAGAAGCACTTCCTGCTCAACTTACTGAAAATTCTAATTAGAGAGATCCACACAGAGCTCATCCAATTATACCTCTGAACTTTTCTAAAACCACTTATGTAAGCAGGAATATAAATTAAAGTGGGCTTGCCCAAAAACATACACAAAAGATATTACAACATTGAATTTAGAAGAAAAAAAAAAAAAAAAAAGACTAGCAATTAAATCGCTAATACTTTCAGTTGCTGGAGGGATATTTAAAATGACATCAAAAGAAGAACAAAATAGATTCTTGGCTTCATTTTCTTAAAAAAAAAAAAAAAAAAAAACCTATTAAGCAAATGTTTTCCCAAGCGTATCCCCAGAGATGCTCAGCAAAATGTCCCTAAAGCTATTCTAAATTTCATAAATTTGTTGAATGTATCCTTTTTCTATCTAACATTTAGATGAAAAAATAAGGACAAATTGCCCAAAATGTAAACATGAGACTGTACAGAACATTTTAGTATTGTACTGTATGAATAAAACACTTTATGAATAGTGACATAGTGACAGTCCTGTCCTGTTTTTTTTTTTTTTTTTTTTTCTAAATGTTTTCCTCTCAGTAACATGTATATATTTATAAAGCTTCATGATAGAAAAGGCAGACTAGCACTTTATTTCAGTGCCAGCTCTCGTGGCAGGGACAAGTGGTTATTAATCTTGGCTATGCCTGTTATTATCTATGTAATGGTGATCCAAAAAATCAGTGATAGTCTGTTGTATGAGCTGATGAGAAACTCAACATTAGCATTTGCTATCACAGCTTTATCCATCTCTCTCCACAGACATCGTTGTGGCTCCAAACCATTGACAGAAGGCAGCACTCTTATAGAATTCACTGGACCGTAACTTTCACCACTTACCCGTGTCCTGTCTAGCCAGGCTGGTAACAAGGAAGCAATGTTTTGATTGGCTCTGTTACAATTTATAGAAATGCTTCATTTCCTGAACTTTCATTTTTGTAGAGTATATTTTATAAAAATAATGGTCAGTTATATTTAGTTCTATGCTGTATGATCTGTAGCTAGGACTATATATTAATTCTGCTTTGTTTGCCCCACATAAATTACCTGAGAGCCACATCTGCAAGAAAGGTTCATTCAATTAAGTTCACTTCAGTTCAGTTCATTTCGTTGCTCAGCTGTGTTCAACTCTTTGCAACTCCATGGACTGGAGCACTTCAGACTGTCCTGTCTTTCACCATCTCCCAGAGCTTGTTCAAACTCTTGTCCATCAAGTTGGTGATGCCATCCAACCACCTCATCCTCTGTTGTTTCCTTCTCCTCCTGCCTTCTATCTTTCCCAGCATCAGGGTCTTTTCCAGTCAATCAGTTCTTTACATCAGGTGGCCAAAGTGTTGGAGTTTCAGCTTCAGCATCAGTCCTTCCAATGAACATTCAGGACTGGTTTTCTTTAGGATTGACTGATTGAATCTCCTTGCAGTCCAAGAGACTCTCAAGAGTCTTCTCCAACACCACAGTTCAAAAGCATCGATTTTTCAAAGCTCAGCTTTCTTTATAGTCCAACTCTCACATCCATATGTGACTACTGGAAAAAATCATAGCTTTGACTAGATGGACCTCTGTAGGAAAAGTAATGTCTCTGCTTTTTAATATGCTGTTTAGGTTGGTCATAGCTTTTCTTCCAAGGAGCAAACATCTTTTAATTTCATGGCCACAGTCACCATTTGCAGTGATTTTGGAGCCCAGGAAAATAAATCTGTCACTGTTTCCATTGCTTCCTCATCTATTTGACATGAAATGCTGGGACCGGATGCCATGATCTTAGTTTTCTGAATGTTGAGGTTTAAGCCAACTTTCTCACTCTCCTCTTTGAACTTCATCAAGAGGATCTTTAATTCTTCTTCACTTTCTGTCATAAGAGTAGTGTCATCTGCATAAGTGAGGTTATTGATATTTCTTCTAGAAATCTTGATTCCAGCTTGTGCTTTATCTAGCCTGGCATCTCACATATGATGTACTCTGAATATAAGTTAAATAAGCAGGGTTCCAGTATTCAGCCTTGACATATTCCTTTCCCAATTTTGAACTAGTCCATTATTCCATGCCTGGTTCTAACTATTGCTTTTTGACCTGCATACAGGTTTCTCAGGAGGCAGGTAAGATTAAGTCACAAAAATGTTTAATTAGTCACTTGACTTTCCTATTTAATAATGGACTTACAAAGAAAGATACTATACATTGCACCCACTTTTATATCATTCTATACTGTGTGTTTAGACATTCAGGAAATTTTGGGAAAAGACAGAAACAACTTTCTTGTATTCTTTTGATAAGAGAATAGTATTAAAATAATGTCATTTTAATTTGCTACAGATGACTCAGAATACAACACACTACCTTCAGAGAGTGTCTGTTCTTGTTTTTATTAAACTATTCCTTAGCACATTCAGATTATTATACTACTCTTTAAGCCATGTTTTAAATATTTGAACACAGAATTGATACTGAATCTTCTCCTTACATAATTCATTGTAGCTCTTATACCTTTGGTTGATTCTTACTCAGACCTTGTATTTTATTAAGTAATTCTGCCCTTCATATTTTCCTACTCCTCATATTTTCTCAAAGTCTTATTTAAAGTATAAATCCTCATTATTGAATGCACTGCCAGGTTGTGGCTTCTACCTCTGGTTTTTGGCAACAAACTAGAACTTGACTTTCTTACTGATGTAAGGATTTTATTTGCTTTAATTTCTTCTATTTGTGGTCACACTATTTTTTATTTTCAAAAGATAACCTTTGAATATGCCTTGTTTTCATTTTTCCACCTTTGTTCTCAATGCATTTTTTATTTATTTTTAGTCCAAGGTTATCTATTTATGTGAAAGAAAGACTTGCTCAGTCGTGTCAGATTTTTGTGACCCCATGAACCCCAGGTTCCTCTGTCCTTAGAATTCTCCAGGCAAGAATACTGGAGAGGGTTGCCATTCATTTCTCCAGGGGATGTTCCCAATCCAGAGATCAAACTCAGGTCTTCTGCATTGCAAGCAGATTCCTTACCATCTGAGCCACCAAATGAGCACTGCTTTAGCTACAGCAAACTATTTTCTAGGATCTAGAATTGCCATATTTTATGTAATTGGAAGAAATGTAAATACATGAGTTTCAATATTTGAAAAGGAACTATCTCCAAATATTGCACTTATTATTGATAAGTGAGTAACATAAGTTAGTGTTTAATTTCAAGTGCAAAACAAAAGCATCAAATACATATAGTAAAATTATCTATGTATTTAATATTCCTCACATTCTTAGTAGCAAAATTTCTGCCTTCCAAACTCCCACAACAAATGCCTCATTTCTGGGAGGAGTGGTGGTCCCACAGAATTCCTCACCAATATCTCTTCAACCAATATGTCACTTAGGGTTGTCACTAGATGTTCATCTTATTCTTCCTTTTCTGCACTTGCTCCCAGCTTTGATATTTGCTTTGTTTGTAAAACTTCTCGAAAATTGTTTTTGGTTACTTGAAGAGAAAGCTTTGTCTACGGTGATGATGGAATTCCTTCATGCTCCACAGCTTCATTTGCTCGGAGCTCTGGAGAGTAACAAGTCCTGTGCCAATCTGGGGAGAATTGCTCCTTCCTAATTTTCTGTGAGTCTTGCTTGCTAAGTCCTGATTTTCACAAAAATTTTCCATCAGGTTCTGCTGTTAACCTTCTATTAGTGTGAGCCCAGGGCAAAACCAGGTGATACAGTTGAATGCAGGGATCATTTATTCCTCTCTATTCTCCTTAAGCATGTATATATATATATATATATATATATATATATATATATATATATATATATATAAATTTTACTCCAGAAACATTTATTTTTGCTCCAGTAATTTGATAACTAAATGATTCACACATATGAGTAGGTACATAGGTGTACCTATGAAGGTGTGCCTATGGTACATAGGTATGAAGGTGTTGTCTTCCTTAGAAAAAGTTATTCTGTCTAAACAGCAGACACTTGGCACTTGATGCTATGGGACTTAGTATGTCCAGTCTGAATTGAGATATGCTAAAAATGTTAAACAAATCATAAAGTGAAAAGCCTGAACAAAATAAATGTGAGATTGCTCTTATTTTTAATTTACAAACTCTAAAAGGAACATATTTTGGATATATTAAAAATATCATTAATATTAATATAATCTGGGTTATTTTACCATTTTAAATAGGCTACTGTAAGGTTTAAAATGAAACATGTAGCTCACATTTGTGGCTCACATTTCATTTCTATTGTACCAGTTGCTGATACAGTCAACAATATTGAATTAAAATATATGGTTGCACTGTTTTTTTTCAATGGTCATACTTATTTGCAATGCTAATTTTCTAATAATTCAAGGTAGAAAGATGATTGAAAAAATCCTGTATTTTCCACATGTCATATCACATAATACTATTTAATTCCAATAGTATTTATTTAAAATTTGTTAGACTGTAAGCCAGGACTTAATATTCCATTCAATAATTTTCAGAATAAAATTACATTCAATATAATTCTTCATATATTTGATATAGTAAAAAATCAGGATTTGCTTCTTCTTCCAAATCATTGAATTCCTAATTGCAATCAATTTGTAATAAAATTGAATTAGCAAAATGTTTAGTCTTGTTTAGAATGTTAGAGTATATGTTGCAGAAGACTTTTTAAAAAATTTTAATTTAAATTATTATGTCCAAATGTTGTATTTGGACATGCTATATGATATAAGAATTCTCCAGGTAAAGTTATTCCTGGATGAAAAAATTATTTTTATTGACCTATACCTCAGTTTCTCTGATCATTTATAATAAATGTCTGTACTGCTCTTCAGGTTTTATCATAGAATAAACATTTATAGGTTTTATTTATAAGGTGGTAGCAAAGGCACAATGGGACAGAATCTATATGGTTAAACATTGTTTTGATAAAATTTTCCTTATGTGTTAAAAATTATAAAATATATATAAAACATAAATACCTAGATTAAATATGATTCCCAAGGATGATTTAAATCTGCCTCGGGCACAACTAAGCGACTTGACTTTCACTTTTCACTTTCACGCATTGGAGAAGGAAATGACAACCCACTACAGTATTCTTGCCTTGAGAATCCCAGGGACAGAGGAGCCTAGTGGGCTGCCGTCTGTGGGGTCGCACAGAGTTGAACACGACTGAAGTGATTTAGCAGCAGCAGCAGCAGAGGTAAAGTAGACAATTGATGAAGCATTATTTGCTTCGATTCTCTTTCTTTGGAGCATTACATGATAATTCTTACAGAAATATGTGTGATTAATGAAATCTACGTTGCCTGTAGAGGAATCACATTAAGATAATTCTCTGGCTTTAACTTCAGGAAGATGAGATATATACTATGGGAAATACCAATGAAAAGGGTAAATAGATACATATGATGAATGACCACAAGTGATCACTATGATAGGTATTTGTAATTTCCATTTTCCCATAATTTTTTGCCTATTGTTTCTTGAAATAGGGTCTATATTTCTGGTTTCAATGGCTCCTTTCATTCTGGGTTGTAAGAATGTGCTGGGTTATAAGAGAAAACTTAGCTCATTGTCTGAGTAGTATTTATTATTTATATTCAATTCCAATAAAATATTGATAATGTTAAATAATTCGTTATCAACTAAGGTTGAGGGCATAGCTATACAAAAGTACTCCCAATGGTAAAAATATTACAAGTATCTGTAAAATAAAAGTTTATTAGGTATGTCATTCTGTTTAACTCACAGAATTATTTTAGGATAGATAAATTGACTAATACCTTCAATGGTATACACACTTTTTAATACAAAGTTATATGTATTGGCTTCCTGGGTGGCTCTAGCAGTAAAGAATCTACCTGTCAATGCAGGAGATGTAAGAGACACAAATTAGATCCTTGGATTAGGAAGATTCCCTGGCAGAGGTTATGGCAACCTACTTCAATATTTCTGCCTAGAGAATCCTATGGATGGAAGAGCCTGGTGGGCTACAGTCTTTATGGTCACAAAGAGTCAGACACCACCAAAGTGACTTAGTACATATGTATGTAGTATAAGAAATGTATAAAATATATAAGAAAATGAGATTTATTAATATAATGTATATAAATTACTTATTAAAAAGTGTTCCTATAACTTCTTTCTATTTGTGCTTATGAGTTTCCTCTCTTGGTATTACAATATTTTGAAATACTTGGCTCAAATGGTAAAGGGTCTGCCTACAATGCAGGAGACCTGGATTCCAACACTGGGTCGGGAAGATCCCCTGGTGAAGGAAATGGCAACACACTCCAGTATTCCTGCCTGGAAAATTCCATGAACAGAGGAACCTTGTAGGCTACAGTCCATGGGGTCGCAAAGAGTCAGACACGACTGAGAGACTTCACTCACTCAGTCAATAGCATTATGGACAGATGGTAAGTAAAAAGAAAATGGAGGTCAAGTTTTAAAAATATTGCAAAAATATAGCTAAATTTAAGATGATTGCTTCCAGTATATGAATGAAGTTTTCATAGTGACAGTAGTGATGGTAAAGATATATCTATATTCTGTAAATTCATATAGGAACAAATATGGTATGTTATTTCATGAAATGACTACCAATTTTTTCCATAATATGACATCAAGCTATAGAAAAGTCTGTGAGAATTATGACAGACTATGGCAAACAGAGTATCCTGTAAATTATGTTTCTTTTAGTCATTTAGAATATTTTTATTTTTGTATGTTACCCTTGTTACTATTTTATAGATAAAATTTATAAGATCAGATCAGATCAGTCGCTCAGTCGTGTCCGACCCTTTGCGACCCCATGAACTGCAGCACGCCAGGCCTCCCTGTCCATTACCAACTCCTGGAATTCACTCAGACTCATATTCATCGAGTCAGTGATGCCATCCAGCCATCTCATCCTCCATCGGCCCTTCTCCTCTTGCCCCCAATCCCTCCCAGCATCAGAGTCTTCTCCAATGAGTCAACTCTTCGTATCAGGTGGCCAAAATACTGGAGTTTCAGCTTTAGCATCATTCCTTCCAAAGAAATCCCAGGGCTGATCTCCTTCAGAATGGACCGGTTGGATCTCCTTGCAGTCCAAGGGACTCTCAAGAGTCTTTTCCAACACCACAGTTCAAAAGCATCAATTCTTCGGCACTCAGCCTTCTTCACAGTCCAGATTTCACATCCATACATGACCACAGGAAAGACCATAGCCTTGACTAGGCGAACCTTTGTTGGCAAAGTAATGTCTCTGCTTTTGAATATGCTATCTAGGTTGGTCATAACTTTCCTTCCAAGGAGCAAGCGTCTTTTAATTTCATGGCTGCAGTCACCATCTGCAGTGATTTTGGAGCCCAGAAAAACAAAGTATGACACTGTTTCCACTGTTTCTCCATCTATTTCCCATGTAGTGATGGGACCACATGCCGTGATCTTCGTTTTCTGAATGTTGAGCTTTAAGCCAACCTTTTCACTCTCCACTTTCACTTTCATCAAGAGGCTTTTTAGTTCCTCTTCACTTTCTGCCATAAGGGTGGTGTCATCTGCATATCTGAGGTTATTGATATTTCTCCCAGCAATCTTGATTCAAACTTGTGTTTCTTCCAGTCCAGCATTTCTCATGATGTACTCTGCATATAAGTTAAACAAACATGGTGACAATATACAGCCTTGACGTACTCCTTTTCCTGTTTGGAACCAGTCTGTTGTTCCATGACCAGTTCTAACTCTTGCTTCCTGACCTGCATACAGATTTCTCAAGAGGCAGATCAGGTGGTCTGGTATTCCTATCTCTTTCAGAATTTTCCACAGTTTATTGTGATTCACACAGTCAAAGGCTTTGGCATAGTCAATAAAGCAGAAATAGATGTTTTTCTGGAACTCTCTTGCTTTTTCGATGATCCAGCAGATGTTGGCAATTTGATCTCTGGTTCCTCTGCCTTTTCGAAAACCAGCTTGAACATCAGGGCGTTCACGGTTCACATATTGCTGAAGCCTGGCTTGGAGAATTTTGAGCATTACTTTACTAGTGTGTGAGATGAGTGCCATTGTGCGGTAGTTTGAGCACTCTTTGGCATTGCCTTTCTTTGGGATTGGGATGAAAACTGACCTTTTCCAATCTTGTGGCCACTGCTGAGTTTTCCAGATTTGCTGGAATATTGAGTGCAGCACTTTCACAGCATCATCTTTCACGATTTGGAATAGCTCCACTGGAATTCCATCACCTCCACTAGCTTTGTTTGTAGTGATGCTTTCTAAGGCCCACTTGACTTCACATTCCAAGATGTCTGGCTCTAGGTCAGTGATCACACCATCATGATTATCTGGGTCGTGAAGGTCTTTTTTGTACAGTTCTTCTGTGTATTCTTGCCACCTCTTCTTAATATCTTCTGCTTCTGTTAGGTCCATACCACTTCTGTCCTTTATCAAGCCCATTTTTGCATGAAATGTTCCTTTGGTATCTCTGATTTTCTTGAAGAGATCCCTAGTCTTTCCCATTCTGTTGTTTTCCTCTATTTCTTTGCATTGATTGCTGAAGAAGGTTTTCTTATCTCTTCTTGCTATTCTTTGGAACTCTGCATTCAGATGTTTATATCTTTCCTTTTCCCCTTTGCTTTTCGCTTCTCTTCTTTTCACAGCTATTTGCAAGGCCTCCCCAGACAGCCATTTTGCTTTTTTGCATTTCTTTTCCATGGGGATGGTCTTGATTCCTGTCTCCTGTACAATGTCACGAACCTCATTCCATAGTTCATCAGGCACTCTATCTATCAGGTCTAGGCCCTTATATCTATTTCTCACTTCCCCTGTATAATCATAAGGGATTTGATTTAGGTCATACCTGAATGGTCTAGTGGTTTTCCCTACTTTCTTCAATTTCAGTCTGAATTTGGCAATAAGGAGTTCATGGTCTGAGCCACAGTCAGCTCCTGGTCTTTTTTTTGCTGATTGTATAGAGCTTCTCCATCTTTGGCTGCAAAGAATATAATCGATCTGATTTCGGTGTTGACCATCTGGTGATGTCCATGTATAGAGTCTTCTCTTGTGTTGTTGGAAGAGGGTATTTGCTATGACCAATGCATTTTCTTGGCAAAACTCTATTAGTCTTTGCCCTGCTTCATTCCGTATTCCAAGGCCAAATTTCCCTGTTACTCCAGGTGTTTCTTGACTTCCTACTTTTGCATTCCAGTCCCCTATAATGAAAAGGACATCTTTTTTGGGTGTTAGTTCTAAAAGGTCTTGTAGGTCTTCATAGAACCGTTCAACTTCAGCTTCTTCGGGGTTACTGGTTGGGGCATAGACTTGGATTACTCTGACATTGAATGGTTTGCCTTGGAAACGAACAGAGATCATTCTATCGTGTTTGAGATTGCATCCAAGTACTGCATTTCGGACTCTTGTTGACCATCATGGCCACTCCATTTCTTCTTAGGGATTCCTGCCGCAGTAATAAATACAATGGTCCTCTGAGTTAAATTCACCCATTCCAGTCCATTTTAGTTCGCTGATTCCTAGAATGTCAACATTATAAAGGCATTTTTAATTTTAGAACCTGATGACCACTACAGAGTTTTAATGTTTAAATTTCACAGAATTGTTCTGTTGCAAAAGATATTTTATTTATTATGTCAAACAAGAATAAATATCTTGGTAATGTATCTCAATTTGTCTCTATATTGCATTTAACAATTGAATAGCATGCAAAAAGGAACAAAATGCTGACCTTGGACTATATGAATGCATGGATAATTCATTTGAGGATAATATAACTTTAGTCTAATGATAAATAATTGGATTCTGATATTCATAGCAATTTTAGTAATTATTTAAATTAATTTCATGTAAAAGTTGAATGCATTATATGGAAAATCTTCAGTTACCTCTGTAAATTGGGTTGTCTAAGAAACTATACAGTTATCATTATTGATAAAAATGGGTATTAATAAAAAGGAACACACTATAAATTTTAGTTTGGTATTTTTTCTATATCAACAATTGATATAAGTGACATAAGAGTATATCAGTATTCAATAAGAATATAATGTGAGCCATAAATGAGTATCATATATAATTTCAAACTTTCTATTAACTATATTTAAAAGTTAGGAGAAACAGGTAAAATCAATTTTAATAATTTGTTTCTTTCAATTTATCTAAATATTCTAATTTTGTGTGAAATCAATATAAAATATTAGGTAGATACATGGCATTCTTTTTTATACTAACTCCTTAAAATCTGATTTGTATTTTAATTCTAAAGCACAGCTCAGTTTGAACTCAGTGCTGCATTTCAAGCACTTAGTAGCATTTTGTGGTTAATGACTAATATATTGGGCACATAAATTTATATTTTAGATATTCCAAAAATAAAGTATTTATTGTTCCCCATACAAATGTTCCCACTGTGATCCATCATGCAAATTCATTCCATATTTTCCCTCTGCAACCCAGAAAAGGTCTGAGAAAATACTCCTTTACACAATCAATCTTGATGAAATTTCAAGAATATTTTCTTATTTGAAATGGCCCTCAAAAAGTAGAGATATTCAATAGCCTATACTATCTAAATCTTGCGTTGTCTTACAACCCTGGGCTGCATGATGTATGGGAACCCATGTGATACCAAACAGGGGATAAAGTTAAAGTCAAAATCCACAACTTCAGATAGATTCTCAAGGATATCAAGAAATCCATTTATGTTTCTGAGTTTGATATCCCATTCTCCACAAGTGAGTCTGAGTGAACTCTAGGAATTGGTGATGGACAGGGAGGCCTGGCGTGCTGCAGTTCATGGGGTTTCAAAGAGTCAGACACGATTGAGCGACTGATCTGATTTGATCTCTGAACATTCTAACAGTCAGCATTTTAAAAGGCGTTTCTACCTTTATTGTCTTCAATTTTCATTCCCAGTTACTCCACAATTCTTGACAGATTCTATTCTGCCCTATTACCTCTTACAAAATGTTTTCACTAAGGTGACTAATTACTTCTGGTTCCCTATTTTGAATGAAGAGTATTCATGATCTGCATCATTTCTTTCTTTCCTGAAACCATTGCTTCTCTTCTGCAGAGAAAGAGCAAATTAGCCAAGGAGATGGCGTGGTCAGGCTCTCTCATTTATAGCAATGTGCGTGTGCATCATGAGGTACTCACTTGGTCATGGGTTACTTTGTGTGGTATGCCTGTATGAGCTCCACCATGAAAGCCTTGGCTGCTGCTGCATTGGGGCTACATTGGAGAGACATTACGGTTATAAGAGATTGTGTTATGGCTTTGTCATGGCTACATTATGGTTATGTTGCAGCTGCTGCTTTGACTGCTGCACGAGCCAGGACAGAAGCTGAGTTATGGCTGCCATGCCAGCCAAGAGAGAATAAAATATGTGCAGTTCCTATGGCTCCTTGAGTCTTCTTCCAGGATCTTAGAGCACACTTTGCCTACCATGGGTTCAGTAAACAGTGCAGACAGTGTGAACAGCGAGACAATTAGTGCTGTGAGCAGGATCACCAATACACCTTCCTTTCCATGACATGTAGTTGCAGCCCATTCCTCCTCAAACTTCCTTAGTGTCTCACTTGATTCCTTATGACTTCCCTGGTGCCTCAGACGGTAAGGCATCAGCCTACAATGCGGGAGACTTGGGTTCAATCCCTGGGTCGGGAAGATCTCCTGGAGAAGGAAATGGCAACCCACTCCGGTATTCTTGCCTGAACAATCCCATGGATGGAGGAACCTGGTAGGCTACAGTCTGTGGTGTCACAAAGAGTCGGAAACCACTGAGTGACTTCACTTTCTTTCTTTTTTTGTCTTCATAACATCCCCCCACACAGTTACAGTTCAGGTTTTGCCTCAGATAATTCTCTTCACTCCACATCCGAGTCTTTATCAGGAATATACACAGTTCTATGTCATCAACTATAGTTATTTCTAAATGTATATTCCCAATGCAATTCTTATTCTGAAAATCTAGACTATATATATAATTGCCTACTAGACTTCTCTTTGTAGTCCCTGTAGTCAACAAAATTTTAACATATTCAAATTATAGCCACTATGTTTTCCCCAAATTATACGTCCTCATGGGTTTTTTTTTTTACTTTGTAGAATCACAATTTAGCTAGTTCTTCAAAATCAGAAAACCTTTTTCTGGCTTTGAATTTCCACTATCCATTCTAACTCAGGCACCTCATCTCTTATCCCTATCTTTTTTTTGTTTTTTTTAAGAATTATTTTTTTTTATTTATTTTTGGATGTGCTAGATTTTTGTTGCTGTGTGCGGGCCTTCTCTAGTTGTGGAGAGTGT